>JAECXP010000080.1:2528853-3793280 GCA_018152965.1 Scaptomyza pallida | reverse complement strand
GCTTGCTGGGCCAGACGGCGGCGACAGTAGCTCTGCAGAATGATGACCTGGGCACGCAGTTTCAGATACTTGCGTCGCTGGATTAGACCCTTCCAGTGTGCCTGAATGATGGCCGCAATATCATGCTTTTTCGCCTGATACGCATCCTCCGTATCGAACAGAGTGCGGGGATAGCGTATGAAGAGCTTCGTCTCGCCCATTTTAAACTGTTCATTGGTATAACCCAAATCCTTCACAAGCATTTGAACGCCAGCCTTGGCTCCCCCGTTGCCCTTGTAGTTGGGCCAGGTGGACTTGCTCAAGCACTTGTAGCGCTCTAGGAACAGTTCATAGCTGCGACGATAGGCAAAACCGGCACGACGCACACGCAGATTCTCCATAAGACCCAGGTATTTGACCTGATGCAGCACCAAATCATCGTTGAAGATGCCTGCGGATTGCAGATCGTTGGGCTTGATGCAACGAATATAGCTGGGCTCCTTGCACATCAGGATGTCCATGAGGTTGTTGAGCGAGGTCTTGAACTGGGTGATGGCCGTCTCTGGACGCTTCTTGCTGCGCAACTCCTGCTCCGGGAAACAGGAGCGAACAATGTTGTTGCCCGCCTTGCTCAACGTTTCCTTCAGATCGCGGAACAACAGATCGTTGTTCTTGTCGAGGAAACCATTGACGCTATAGGTTACCTCGCCGGCATAGTGCACCAGACGGAACTCATCGCGTCCCATTACTTTCTGCACCTGAATGGGCGCCTTCTCGTGGCACACATAATGATGATGCTCGGCCAACTTGTGGGTGAGCTTCTCCAGGAAGGTGCGATCGGTGGGCTCACCGGGACGCAAACACTCCTCATCCAGTATGGATATAATACCCTTATGCTTCTCCTCAATCAGATTGCAAATCACCTTGTTATCAAAGTACTCCACGGGAATCCACTCGATGCCCTCGCGTCTGTACTCATCCTGCTCCGACTTCAAGGTCAACTCAATGAACAGCTGCTGCAGTTTCTCATTGCAAAAATTGATGCAGAACTGCTCAAAGTTGTTCCTCTTGAAGATCTCAAAGCCATAGATATCCAGAATGCCCATCACATTGTTTCTTGCACCACGCGTCTCCTTGGCCTGCAGCGAGATATTCAAACGCTGCACCAACCAGGAGAACATACGATCATAGATGGCCTTGGCCAATGCATCTCTGGCATAGACGGCCAGCTCATGATTGAGTGGCGATGTGACCACATCTCCACGAGCATCAATGGTGCGATGTGTTAGGGCTGCACCCAATTCGCTGGCATTGACGCCCAGCAGCCTGGATATGGTGACAATCAGATCACGATTATTCACCTGGGCATTGCCCTCGACTTCATTGAAGGCCACATTGCCTAGATGCAGTATGCTGCCAATAATGGCAAAGATCTCACGCTGCTCCTCCGCACTGAAATCAATGACACTCAATGCCTGCTGCACCTGCTTAAAATGCTCTGCATCATTAATGCTGCTCACACTGCCCTTGACCTGTAAAGAAGAAGAAGTTAATAAGGATTGAAGATTGCAGAAGCCGGAATGACCTACCCCATCGGTCAGATAGTTATAGCTATCGAGGGCACGCTCGAGGTGCAGCTCCTGCAATAGGTTTGCATCTGCGCCCGCCAACAGCTGGTAAAAGATGTGGAAGTTACGCTCTCCGGCCGTCTGTGCCACAACACGTGACTTCTCCAGCAGATAGTTCAGAATGTTGCCACCAATTGGTGCACCCTTGTAATCAAACTGAATGTCCATGTACTTGCCAAAGCGAGAAGAGTTATCATTGCGATTGGTTTTGGCATTGCCAAAAGCCTCAAGCACAGGATTGCTCTTCAGCAGCTTATCCTTGACACCCTCAACAGTCGTCTGATGGCCGGAACAGGCAGCAATGTACTGCAGCACCTTCTTGGAGGCCTCAGTCTTACCGGAACCACTCTCACCGGAGATGAGCACACACTGACCACGATTCTCCTCGATCAGCGAACGGAATGCATTATCCGTAACAGCGAAACTAAAGATTTGAATGTTAATTAAAGGTTGACTAGGGTGATACCTTCTTGGACTTACACATGGGGTGGCATCTCGTAAAAGTGCTTGTTCCTGTACTCCTTAATGTGGGCATCGGAATAGATGGGCAGCTGCTTGTAGGGATTAACGGAGATCAACACTTGACCAATGTAAGTCTGTAAAGGGAAAAATAAAGCATTAGTTTTAAGATTTTGGATATAAAATCAGGGAAGTCGTAGAGAAAAGGCTTACACAAATCCAGCATCCCGTCTAAATATTGCGCACAACATTTTAGAGGGGTGGGAAAGATAGAAACAGATAGACAGATAGAGTTACAGAATAGAAAGTTTCAGATAGATGAATGTTCAGACTTACATAGATAAGGTTCTCCTGAAAGCGTTTCTTGAGATTGTCAATGAATGCAGCCTCGCTTTCATAGTTCTCGAGCAGCACAAAGTCCTGGACACCCGCACGATCGCGTTCGTGCAGACCCGTCTCCATGTTGGGTAAAGGCGTATAGCTAGAAAAAACCAACGTTTTTAGATACTTTTTCGATTCTTAGAAAATATTGGCGTGATTCCACTTGAACTGTAAATTTCTGGGTAGTAGAGTATTCAAGTATTTGGGTACACTTAAACTACAAGCAACCTTTAATCGCCCAGATGTTGTTGGGGTTTCGATTATAACAGAGCGAAAAACCCAAGACCCAAAGCCCACTTACAATCAAAGACGTACGATAAGATTTTAACACTAAGCAAAGAATATTATAGAGACTTCAAAAGGCCTCAAAAGTTCATCATTGACATAAGATCCAGAGCGCGAGCTTTGCAAAGCTCTGGATTTAATCGCGTATGTGAGAAAGCACACTTTCATACTTTACTCGCTGTATGCGGTAGCAGTTTATATGTATGCGTGTGTATGTGAGACAGTACACCCAGTCTGTGTGACCACACATTTACTGGATCTTAATGTGATGTATATGTATGTGAGAAAGCACACAGTCTGTGTGAGCACACATTTACTGGATCTTATAGCGATTCATATATAGTAGGAAGCTCGCCCAGTCTGTGTGAGCTCTGTTTACATGTAGAGTGCATGCCGGCCTCACTTCTAAAAAAAAAAAACAACAAAGTACACATGCACCGCCTGGGCTCTTGCTGGCCTAGCTTTGTCCAAATTTGAGTTTCGCATTTTCTTTATACTCTTTCTTTCTTCGGTCGATGCCACTAGCAATGAGTGTTGTCATCGCAATCACCATGCAGATGTGAAAGAGTATTCAGAAAATTAATGTCAACTTTTCCTATGCTTTGCCAGCTTTGTTGATATATTTTTATTTCTTATTTTGTGTGCCCTGCATTTACATGTGTGTGTACGTGTATACATACACATCATATTTATTTGTATTAGTGGCAATTGTTCACATTAATTGGCCTGCCTCAACTTTGGCACTTTATGACGAAGTCAAGAAAATTTAAAATAATAACACAAAAATTAAAATAAAATATTATATTTAATATATTACAGTATGCTTATAATTATTGCTTATTAGTATTGTATTAAACTAAAAATGAAATGTTTTATTTTGTTTTTATTTTTTAAATAAATTTATTAATTAATGCGCCTTTTCACATTTTGCTCACTCCGAACACTCTTGTTCTGAAGCTACCTACATTTGTAAGTTAATAATAATGAGCAATAATTATAAGCATACTGTAATATATTAAATATAATATTTTATTTTAATTTTTGTGTTATTATTTTAAATTTTCTTGACTTCGTCATAAAGTGCCAAAGTTGAGGCAGGCCAATTAATGTGAACAATTGCCACTAATACAAATAAATATGATGTGTATGCATACACGTACACACACATGTAAATGCAGGGCACACAAAATAAGAAATAAAAATATATCAACAAAGCTGGCAAAGCATAGAAAAAGTTGACATTAATTTTCTGAATACTCTTCACATCTGCATGGTGATTGCGATGACAACACTCATTGCTAGTGGCATCGACCGAAGAAAGAAAGAGTATAAAGAAAATGCGAAACTCAAATTTGGACAAAGCTAGCCAGCATGAGCCCAGCGCGGTCATGTGTACTTTGTTGTTTTTTTTTTTTTAAGAAGTGAGGCCGGCGATGCACTCATACATGTAAACAGAGCTCACACAGACTGTGTTCTGACTCACATACATATACATCACGATCTGATTCAAAGACTCAAGTCTGTGCTGTTGCTTACTATCTCGCAAGCAATATCAGAAATAGAATGACTTGCATTTTGCACAAGGCACACTTTGTCAGCAAGCTTTGAGACAGCAAATGAATTTTCAAGCTTTACAAGTTTTTTTCTGATGAGAGTGCGTTGTACTGTTTGAAGTCTCTATAATATTCTTTGCTTAGTGATTTTAATGAACAAATTTATAGCTCGCAAGCCAATTAGGAAAAATTAAGTTAAATTCAATAAATATGAGTAAACTTTAACTATTTGCATATAATTGATATCTACACTACATATATATGTGTATATATATTTAATGAAAACATTTCGAAAATAGTTGCTTAGGTGCAATTCGCATTCGAGCTTATCAATGCCATATTTCATATCTCTCTTGAAATGCTTGGGTTATTGGGTTCTAGTATAGTTTATTATAGGCAACAACGCTTGATTTTTTTTTTTTTGTTACTGTTGTTGCTTTTGTTTGATATGAGTTGGCTTTGACAAATCCAAATGCGTCGATTACGCAATGACATTATTCTTTTTCTTCTTTTCATAACCGGATAACATTAGGGCGTGACTGGGGAAATTGCAAACGGAAATTGCTGAAGAACTTCAACAATATATATTGATATTGATAGCGTGATGTAAGCACTTGAGTATTTGTCTTCACATAAGAACAGGGCCAATAAATGCCTTAGATAAGTCACTGTTGGCTGCTTTATATACCTGGCCATGTTTGGAGTGTGTCCTTGTATTCTTTCGAGGCACTTAACACTGTGTTTTGAGATAGTTTTTCCTTTCTGTTTTTTTTGATTTGGATACTGTCAGGTTTCGCACATATTCCGCACGTCAACGACTGCGTTGGCAAACTGACTGGATCTCGAGTTGGCAATAACGTTTTAACCATCAATATTCAATTGTAGTTGTTCGTTTTGTTATCAACTAACGATTTAGCTACATACACGGCGGAGAGCACTCCCCGAAGAGCCAAAGAATGGCCCAATCAGCCGCCGATTAGATAGTGCGTTTACGTTTCTAGCTCGCATTCATGCAAAAAGACGTTCTGTTTAAACTATATACAAATAAAAACCGATCTCTTGAAAGACTTTCAGAGATGACTCAAGCCTTTAATCCTAATGTAATCACTGAAGTAATCAACGATCAACTAACTCAAACGTATTAAGCTAATGCATTCTGTAGAATACTCAAATGCATTCTGAGTCATTAGTTTTGTACTATGTATATATGTGTAGGCGCCATTAACGGAACTGCAGTTCCACATTCGGTCCATATTGGTGCTCTTATCAGTTGTGAACCCAATAATAAGTCATTGAGTGCATATTGTATTTGTTCAATGCTACGTTTCTTATAGAGGTGAAGGGGTATTTACACATGTTCGACGTCTTATCAGTCGACATGTTTAACTAATTACACAATGTGCTTCTGCTCTAATAGTTGTGCTAAATTCCATGTCCCAATATCATCCATGCCCATACACAACATACAGTCTAAGTAAAGTTCATTTGTCACTTTTATTATGGAAATCACGTTCCTCTCGTCCTCGTTACGTGTACTCAATAGATATGCAAAGTATTTGTTTATATATATTTATTATATTTGTAACTATTATATTGAAAAATGGGCATTCGTTTTTGTTACTAACCATCAAGCTTAGCTGATATGGCCTTCTTTAAGGAGATTTACAGCACTCATAAATATTTATTATCAAGTTTTCAGTTTTTGCAGTTTTCGCTAACGCCTGAAATTATGCCGCACTTTTTTGCTTCTAACGAATTCTTAGATGTCATTGACACTAGTATATACGATCATAAGTATGATTACATATTATAGTTTTATTTCTTTTGACTTGGGAACATTTTAATGTGCACTACGCTTTAAACACTTTATGTTGTAGGTTCTTGACTAAACCGAACTGGTTTGTTTAGTGTGTGAGCTTAATATAACTGGCCCATTAATCTCATATATTATTGACCTCTGGGTGGCACTTAAACATGGCCAACTTGTTATGAAAACCCGTCAAAAGAAACAAGCTGAAAAGGGTCGAGAGACATGAATGACGTAATTTCTCAAGCGACATTACAGACACAAGATTATGCTGGGGCTATTGAACTCCCGCTAAGCAATCAAGCACTCTCACACCATAATAATAATAACAAGTAAGAAGGCTCTAGTCGAGAAATCCCGACTAGGACATACCCTTAACCCCATACGTAACGCGTACAGTCATTTGTGTGTATTTACCCAGTGACCAATATGATCAAAATGCGATATCTCCGGTGTTTCTAAACCGATTTTATTCAAAATTTTTTTTATTAATTATTATTATTATTACCAATAGTTTAAAACCCTGTTTTCACAATTTTGAAATTCAAGAATTTTTCGTTATCGATCACATGTGTATATCGGAAACCAGAAGTGTTATCGAAAATTTGAAGGAAACTTGATCTGCCTATGGTTAAGGAGAGCTTAAGTTTCAAATTTGAAGTCTCTAGCTCTTATAGTCTCTGAGATCGGCGCGTTCATACAGACAGACGGACAGACAGACAGACGGACAGACGGACAGACGGACAGACAGACATGGCTAGATCGACTCGGCTGTTGATGCTGATCAAGAATATATATACTTTATGGGGTCGGAGATGCTTCCTTCTGCCTGTTACATACATTTGCACAAAACCATTATACCCTTATTTACCCATTTTATGGGTTAAGGGTATAATAATAATGCTGCGGACAATCGATTGATCGCCTAAGCAAAGATTAGAAGAATGCACTGAATGTAGACAAAAGAACATTTCATATGCAAATTAGACACTGATCTTATTAGCCATCATCTTATACAAAGAACTTAAAAATAGTGGGCTTGAATGAGGAGAAAGCAAATGTCATCAAATTTGGGTCTGATGCGAGAACTTGTTCCAAACAACAATATTCTAATGAGAAAAACGTTAGCATAGAAAATCGATAAAGTAGATGCACTCTCCAGCTGCTGCTGAGTGGGCGGGGAAATGGTGCTATATAAAGGTTGAATCAATGCAACTGCAGCATATTCCCCAAACAGTCATGCAACATAGAGCATCTGTGCTGTGGATAGGTAAGCTGAGCTGACGAACAAAAAGGTATCCCTAAGGAAACTAAAAATGCATTTATTCTTGCAGTGCTGCTGTCCATGCTGTGCAATGGCCTCAGCTTCCAGGAGAAGTCGCCACTGCAGTCAAGTCTGGTACAGGCACGCAGCGATAACCAGCAACAACAGCTGCCGGGTGGCAGCATTGCCAGTGGTGATGAGTCGTCGCGCGGCATTGATGATAACCTAATGACATCGATCGGTAAGGCTGGCTTTGGCAAACACTTTGTCAGCTCGGGCACGAAGACCTCACCCTCAGCCAAACCGGCAGTACAACATCAACACCATTACTATTATCCTCCAGACGAGCCGCGTCAGCATGGACCACATCCCGGTGGTGGTGGTGGCGGTTATCCGTGGCCGGGTTATCCTCAGGTACCTCCGCAGCCGCCACCGCGTCCCTGGCATCCGCCCTATAACCCTTGGCCCTATGGCTGGGGTCATTGGTATCCCGGCAATCCTGGCTTCCCTGGCGGTCCCGGTAACCCTGGCTTCCCTGGCAATCCTGGCTTCCCCGGTTATCCTGGCTATCCTGGTCCTGGTTTCCCTGGTTATCCCGGCTACCCTGGCTATCCCGGTTTCCCCCGCTATCCCGGCTATCCTGGCTACTACCCTGGCTATCCTGGTTACCCTGGTTTCCCATTCTATCGCTCCTCGGAAAACGAAGAGGTTGATCCCGAAGCTGGCATTCAGACAGAGCTCACTGCACGTTCCATTCCCGGCAGCTATCAGGCACGCGTTTTGGCCTCCTCAAGCAATCTTCTTCCTGGCAAATCCAATGGCAATATATTGCCTCTCTATCAGCTACTCAATGTGGCTAGAGTCTAGGGTTTAGGCTAAAAACTTGATTAAGAATTTGACCTACTTAAAGAATAATTAAAATTATTTAACGGATTTTTTAAGTTGTACTATAGTAAAGAATTCTTTATGAAATCTAAACATGGAAAAGTATTAGTCTATGAAAGTCTATAAGTTTCATATTGCACTTTCAAAGATCAAAAACTTTTGTCAACTGATAAAGTTCAATATTAATATTCGAAAATATGCAAAGTTTGAAACAAGTCATACGAGTTAGACGACCTCTCGCTATCCCTAAAAACTGAATGCATGCATCTGAAAGCTTATTGGTAACTTGTGAAATATAACAACTTGATGATATTCCAAATTTTACTCAACACAAAAGCTAAACGAGTTGATCTTCAAATATTTCGAAGCACTGCTGGCATCTTGAGATATAATAACAAACCGATAACGCCATATGCCGTCCGGTATATACCAGCAACAACAACAACAACAACAAAGCGTCAATGGCCGACTGAATGTGTCGGCTGTGCTCTTAATGATCGTTAGCTGTGTTCGGGCTCTTGAATTAAAAAGGCACACACACGCCTTCATTTGATTTCGAAGTATGCAAAAATAATAAAAAAAAAAAGCAAAAGCAAACAAGAAATCGGGGGAACAATCTCTCTGACTCATATGCGTCCAGCAAATCCAACATTGAAGCCACGTCTGACGCATACCAAATCTCTGAACAACTGATTTTCAAACATATTTCGCTTGATGACTGAACTTGAACGCAACTTTAATTTTTTGTAATTGCAAAAGTACACAAAAGCTGCAAAACAGTTTCGTATTTACCTTCTTTTTGTTATTGGTGCTCGAAAAAAACACCAGACTTTTTGTCTTGAGTAACCTGAGGTTCAGCTTTTTTTGCTTCCACGAAAAAGCCCTTAGTTGACACTTTGGCGTAATCTTGCACAAAATAAAAAACCGTTCACGTTCTTGTTCAACCGGCAGACGTTTCAACAATGGCCAAGTTTAAACTGCATGCAGCCGTGCAAAAGTGTTGAATTATTATCGTCGTATCGGCGTAATCAAAATTTATGACAACCGGGTTTAGGTTATTTTTTATTGTCTTCCTAAGAACTTACAATGGGTGTTGAAGTTAAAGACTTTGCTGTTAGTTTTATTTAGATTTAAATATTATACTTCTTTTCATATCAGTTGAGATCATCACTTTTTTGTTCGATTGACTCAAGGAGTCAGCTTAAAAATAAATCACGTTTTTATTGCAACTTTTGTTTTGTTTTTTTTTTTTTTGTAGGGTACAACATTTGCCGCGCTGACCTCGATAACGATCACGTTCAGTTGTTGTATCTGTTTGACAGAGCTTAACGCTTGAGTCATTAAATGGACAGGCCACATATAAAGATCATTATCTTATCTTAAGTCATGTTTGTTTGCAGTAAAGAAAAAGTAAATCCCAATGCTGTATAAATGCAATTCTGCAAAGAACAAATATGATGGTAACACCCTGTATAAAATCCACCATTAGAGTTCAACAACAACAAAAACGAGCAACAAGAACTTCGTTTTTTTATCAATGACATTTTAGTCGAAGCCGACAGATAGATAACAATGTGTGGTCTTTTTACCGATAACTTTTAATGTGGTCATAAAACAAAAATGTTGCCAGCTCGCCGTAATTAACACAAATCAATGTCTGATAAATCGAAGAAACCACCAAAACACACACATACATACATACTTATACAAAGTGTTGTGCACATGACAAAGCTCGTTAGTAATAACACAATTAAGCAAACTAAAATGCGTGCAATTTTGATTTTCTTCTGTAAAAGATTTCTTTGCAAGAGCCATTACATCATTACCATTAGAAGCGCTTCTTTTTTGGGCTGGCAACTATGAGGCAATGACATTGATGGTAACGCTCCGCTTGAGGGCGGAAGGAGGAGTTGTTGTTATGTTTTGTTTGCACAGCTGTAAGAGAGAGAGAGAGAGAGAGAGAGATAGGGCGGGAGCTTCGAAATTTTTTTGACGATCGCCTAAGCGGCTTAGCCTCTTATTGCCACAATTGCAAAAATGGGTCAAATCAATAGAGCGCAAGCCATTGAAATTGAAATTGAAAAATGAAATTCAATACAAATTGCAAAAGCAAGAGGAAGAGGCATAAACATTGCCATGCATACGCATATATGTAACTACAATATATTGCTATGTAGATTGTAACAGAGTTTGCGGTTTGTAGTTTATAATCGGAAACCATGACTCTAGTGTAGTAAAAGTTGACCCGCATTTGTTTGTGTTTGTTCCTGCTATAAAAACAGTGCAAACAAAATTAACAAAACGCAGGAAAAAAAAAACGAGGCATGCGAAAGGAAGTGTCCAGGAAGCGAAGCAGTCGCCTAAAAGCAAATGGAAGATAGCTTACTTGGAGGTTAAGGTGTCGGGATTGTTATTGTTGTTGTTTGCAACAAAAACCACCACCACCAAAGAGAGAGAGAGAGGCAACAAAGAGGCAGCCGCCGCATAACATAAATGCCGCTTTATTAGACCCATAGCATAAACATATAAACCAGATTTGTGCTTGTTGTCGTTGTCGTCGTCGACGTCGTTTTTTTGGTGTCCAAGTTCAAATTGTGCAAAAGGAAAGAAAGTCGCAGCTAGCCAAGTAGCAAACAACGGATGGATCACGACATGGGCAAACCGGCAGAACCGCTTTTTGCGACGATCTTTTTTTTTTGTTTTTGTTTTGCGTGTTTGGTGTCTTCTTTGCCGCATGCATTTGTCTACAGTCATCCATTAAGGATGCCAAAAGAGCTTGTTTCATATGCAAAAATTACAGCTTTGGTAAGTAAGTATGGATCCATTAATAAGTTGGCCAATTAAGTGTGACAGTCATGACAAGGAGTTGGAACTCAATAAATATCTAAGTAAGCACGTTTGATAAATGAAAGCAAGTACGGATATTAATTTCACTCACTGTCTGTGCAGTTGTTTGGATTTCTTTTTCGATTTGGGGTACCGTTAGCTTGACCCCCGCCGCCGCGACGTCCCAAAAAATAAGTTACGAAAAAATGTTGACACTTGTTGCTTCTATGGCCGCCGCGAACACTTGTATTGTGGTTGTCGTACTTGTTCGTTTAACTTTGGCACGCGTA
Source organism: Scaptomyza pallida (assembly GCA_018152965.1). Classification (NCBI taxonomy): domain Eukaryota; kingdom Metazoa; phylum Arthropoda; class Insecta; order Diptera; family Drosophilidae; genus Scaptomyza; species Scaptomyza pallida. The sequence goes on along the minus strand of JAECXP010000080.1, from coordinate 3,781,923 downwards.
CTGCATTTAAATTGACATATGCCCAAAAAAACCAATGTTCTTGAGCTGCCAGCTGAAATAATATTGAATATTAAACACGACACGAAACCGGCGTAACAACAACGAGCGCACCTTGCAAAAGTTAAAACCTAACTGAAGTGCGGCGTTGGTTTTGCCGCCACATTTTGCATAGTCCACCACACCAGCGCACAACAAAAACAACACAAGCAACATTGGCGATGTGCGTTTGATAAATTTTGAATCGTTTATCGATTGGACGCGCTTTTAATGTGTGCAGGTGGCAACTCCGGCCGACGGCCAAATGATCAAATTGTCAAATTTGAAAAGTCTCTGACACGAACTTTTATACTTCATTTTATTGCTTGTTCACCAAGTTGTAATTATAACAATATTTTAACTATACTAAAAACATTAATTAAAGCTTAATTTAACACATTATTGTTCCAGTTAATTTGATCGCTGAAAATAAATTGTGTTTTATCTCTACTTACAATTCAAGGCAAAATGCGAAATGTGTTTTTAAAAATTCTGCAAAATATGTGTTTTCTTTTTCACTCTCACAATATATAAACAACACTTAAATGAAATGATTAGATCAGACTAAAGCCCTGTGTTTGCTGTATAGCTTGCTGCAGCTTATACTTGAGTCTCTCCTTGGTCCTATACCTTGGCAGATCCAATAGGTTAAAGCATGTATGTGCTACCGGCAGAAAGCGTTCATCGGGTGTTGGTTGAATTATTATCTTAAAAGAAGACAATAAGGTTGTAGCAATTACTTATTTGAATCACGTATGAATAGTTTGTTTACCTTTATGGCTTTCATTCCCTGAATGGGTATTCGATCACTGCCCGTCAAATAGAGCAAAAAACTTTTCTTCTCAGCCTCGGAAAGTTCATGAAATACTTCCCAGAACCATTTGACCTATAAATACAATTTAAATACTCAACATGTTGTCTGATTTACTGGTTGGATTAAAAACTAACCGTTTCATCGCCGGACGTGTAACCACTTTTGTACTCGCAATTGTCCTCGAGTGCTTGCCAATCGTACTCCTCGTTGCCAACGACAACAGCCATCAGCTCTTCGGGCTGGAAGATCTGCAATACACGCCCCGAGCATACCTTCATGAAACCCTCATGGAAGGCGCGATAATGTAACTCCACGGACTTGTTAAAAATGAAATCAACATATAGGTTCACAAACTCCTGCCTGAAAGTATTATTATTAAGATGGTAAAAACGCTTAACAGTCAATGTTCACCTGTTTTCCAGCGTGACGGGAATGGTGCTGCCGTTGGGTTTAAGTGGTTGTGTCTCGGATTCACCGAAGATGTCGCGCGATATCTCAAAGGACAAGCCAAATGTGCCTTCGAAATCATCTCCCTCATAGTCTAACAGCGCTTGCAGCGAGTTCGCCTCTGCTGGGGACATCTCACGTAAATCACTTAAATCCACAGGTTTCTTAAGCAGTTTCTTATAGAGAGCCAGCGGAAACGGGAGATTAATGATGTTGAAATTATATATGGCCAGACCGCACAGGACACCAATTAGAAAATACATGTTCTCCGTCTCAAAGCTGATGTCGGCAAACCACATAATGCGCGAATCCTCAAACTGTTTAAACATGCCATACTTGGGATCAATGAGATCCTTTAGCAGCAGCATAAAGAACTCCTTGCGTACGCCACCCGCATCTTCGGCTTCCTCGTTTTGAAATTTAATTTTCAACGGCTTCTTGAGATCACTTTGAGTATAACGCTCCAACTCACGCAACGAATCCTGCACCAGATTCTCTCGCGTCACATTCAAGACAATGTACTGCGAAACTTGGTGATAGTTGAGCAGATTGTAAATTGCCTAAAAGAACAGAGAACAGTATTAAATATATAACAAGTATAAAAAGATAATTGTTACGCACATTATTAACTGCGTTCGACATGGCTGAGTGCATTTGAAGCGCTTGATCCGCTTGCAGCAGCGCTGTCTTTGCCGACGCATCGAACAGGAATGGAAAATTACAGATATTAAATTCAGTTGACGAATCCGATATTATCCAGCGCAGATACTCCTGCTGTACATCCACATAATCCGACAAATCTGGCCAGTGGAAGAGCTGATAGTTGAGACGCTCATCGCGCTGATCATTGACGCGACATAAATGATCCAAAAGTCGTAGCACAACCTCCAAATCATTGTTATACGGCAACAACTAAAAAGAGACATAAGAAATTTAGACAATATCAGGCTCAAGGAACACTATACATACCCTCTTCGTGCGTGGCTCATTGCTATTGATAACCTCAATGCCCATCTTAAAGCTAATAATGTGCATTGTAACATGCTTAAAGTTGTTAACCATATGCTCAAAATATTCGACCGGTGTTTGAGCCCACCATTTCTCTAGCACCTTGCGAGGATTCTCAGTCAGCTTAAAGGTGGCATTGGCAAAGGGTACATGCAGTGTCTTGTAGTGTTTGGAATTCACAAACTCGTGATAGAGTGGCAGCAATAGGTATAAACGCATACTCTCCACATCCGCAGGCGAAGATACCAGCGAACCGAGCAGCTCCTTTGTTAGATTGTCCCAGATCTAAAAGTCAATTAATTACATTATATACTCTTTTCTTTCGGTCACCATACTTACCACCTGTTTGATACTCTGATTCTCCACCTTGCGCAGATTATCAAATGCCTGCTGAGCAGCTTTCAGATCAAGGCCATAATTGCGGGACGAGCAACCATAGTGTTTATCCTCGATTAAAAAGGAGCCATTAAGGCAGGCCTGACTTTTGAATATCAGCTCCATGGAGTTCAATAAATCCAAATCACTTTGATCGCCCTCCTTGAAACGTGCACATTGATTGGTTGCTTCTTCAGTTAGAGCCAGAATCTGTGATTTGGGTCTGCAAAATGTTATAAAATATAAGAAATTTGAGAATTTTAAATCTTTTGATCAATTTACTCATAGACTCGACAGTCGACTGGCGGCTCCTTGTTCATATAGAGCGAAGTGGTCACAATGGATTGATCGCCACCCGAGAAAATCTGATGAATGACAACGGCAATCTGCGCATCACTCGACTGCAACAGGGCTGAACCACTTGGCGACACCCAAGGTCCAATGACCAACTGCGGCAGATTTATGCTTTTAGTATTCCGCGTGCCCAGCTGTCCCGAGCTGCCCAATCCAAAGCCATAGATACGACCACGCGACGGCACCATTGCGAGTGTATGTCGATTGCCGCAAGCAACTTGCGATATGGTGCTGCCCATTAGCTCCATCACCATGCGTGGCAGCATCTCATTGGAGCTAAAGCCATGACCCAACTGGCCATACGCACCAGCACCACAGGTAAATACGCCACCCTCGTTAGTTAGGAACACGGAAAACTCATCGCCGCAAGCCACATAACGCACACCAAGGGTACGCAATGTTTTAAGCTGCGTCGGATAGGAACGATTCTGCTCATCGTTCAGGCCCAACTGGCCGCAATTGTTGCGTCCCCAGCCAAACACCGCACTTGACTTTGAGATGAGGAATGAGTGATTGCCGCCACATGCTATGGCCGTCACCGGAATGCCCAGCAACGTCTTCAGCTGTATGGGCGTATTGCTCTGATCCAACTCACTCGATGATTTAACGCCCAGCTGGCCATATAGATTCGAGCCCCACGCATACAGCTCGCCACCTGTTATGGTAAGTGTTTAATCAATCAATTAGCGTCTAGACAATTAAACAATTAGCGTCTACGCCGTATTACTCACAGCATGTCAGCGCTAGGCTATGATTGTTGCCGCAGGCTATTTGCACAACCGTCTTGGATACAAGAGCGCGCACTATTTTTGGTAGCTGCACAATGTCCTGATCACTAGCATGGCCCAGCTGACCGCATTCATTGTCGCCCCAGCTAAGCACTTGTCCCCATTCGGTCAGAGCCATGGAATGACGACTGCCGCAAGCTATTTGCGTGATCACATAGTCTTGGAGTTCTGGTATCTGCACTGCAAAACGAAAAGGCAGCAACAATGAATGGCATGAGCTATATGTTGGGGGTTGACTGAATGCAACATGTGATGATGAGGGGGTGAGGGAAAACGAGTGTACAAACAAGAATGGAAGATTTGTACATACGAAATGGCGACATACGTGGCCTTTTGGTGGGTAACTCATGTCCAAGCTGCGCATAATCGTTACTGCCGCATGCATAAACCTTCCCGTTGGCACTTAGGAATAGCGTATGCCGATGTCCGCAAGCAATCTGTTGAACTGCCGAATCCGGCTTCCATGGTATTTTACTAGGCGTCAAAATCTGTAAAGCAATAAGTATATAAACAATTAGCAATTACATTTGTAAAGTGAACTTTAATTACTTGTTCATCCTCAATGCCGCCAAGACCAAGCTGTCCATGCGATGCATTACCCCAGCAATATAGCTCCATATCTTTGCAGCTCCTTCACCAAATTCACACTTATCGTTGTTGTGGTTGTTGTCGTTGTTTTCCGCTTATGTTGTTGTTGCTGCATTCGCAGATTGTGGTTTGCCTTTTTGTTTCTTTTAAATTTGCCGTTTACTATGGTTCCAGAGAATATTCGAGAAAGCTCCACGGTAGAAACATTCTTTGCGGCACCAACAAATTATTTTAATTTGTTGATTTTCTTTTATTGGCACCACACGCACACAGATGCATTTGTATTTAACAGGCAATTGTGGGCTTTTAGTGGGCTTCGTCCGTCCTGAGCTCGATATAAAATTGTGGCAATGATATTTGTAGCAGCACATTAAGTGTGCTTCTAACCGGAATGTTGCTTGAATGTTGACAGAAATTTCTGGTCTACAAAACAAACTAAAATTATAACAAATCAAAACCGCAACAACAACAACAACAAAAAACCAACAAATAATGATAGCGTGCTGCCAACCGATTTGCAAGCTTTTATAGCTTATTCACACATTCATACATTTCGCAAACGCAATGTTTTTGTTATCGATTAATTTATGTGATGTAAATGACATCAATAATTTCGGTTTTTAAATCAAAGTATGCAATTAAAAATTAAAACTCTTTTGCTAAATTATAAGATGTTGGCTTCTTAAACAATAAAACCACTGCAATCATGTTCGCGATAGTTGTAGCGATTTTGGAGAGTGGACAGGCCTATTGCTCCGTTAGCGAATTATTGCCGGCAAGTGAGACTGATGACTGAACTCTGAACTCTTTTGTGTAATTAGACTTGGAATAGCTGAATAAAGCAAAACACACACGTAATTCATCGTTGATAATACTGGATAAAGCGCGCAATTGAAATTCAAAATCTGATAACGGCTCTTAAACCAATCCAGCCAAAGAAAAACCGGTTGCGCTTCCAATTGGACAGCATTTGATGTGGTGAGAAAGTGGAAAATCATTGATTTTCAACAGTTTGCTGCCACGCCAACAGAATGCAGGAGGCCTTTGTCAACATCAATAATATACCCACGCACATCTTTACGTGGGGCAAATGGATTGAAGAGTCGTTAAACGATGTCCAAGAGCTGGTTCTGTGCATAACGGGTAATCCGGGTTTGCCTGGCTTTTACACGGAGTTTGGTGGTGCACTGCAGAAAGAGCTGAGCTCCGATGGACAAAATTTGCCCGTTTGGGTAATAGGTAAGTGAAATGAAATGAACTTGCGAGAGCCCTAATCAATTGCAATCATTTATAGGTCACGCTGGTCATGATGATCCGCCAACGGGTAGCATTCGGGAGGTGCCGCAGCTTAGCGGCAACGAAGAGCTCTTCAATCTAAATGGACAGATTGCGCACAAGATAGACTTCATCAAGAAGTACGTGCCCAGTCATGTGAAAATCCATCTGATTGGACATTCAATCGGTGCCTGGATGATACTGCAGATGCTCAACGAGCCGGAGTTACGGAATCGTGTCAAAAAGTGTTACATGCTATTTCCTACGGTGGAGCGCATGATTGAATCACCCAATGGCTGGACTTTCACCAAGATCGCCATGCCGCTATATTCCGTATTTGGATACGTTTTCTTTAATGTCTTTAATGCGCTGCCCGTCTGGTTGCGAATATTCTTTATTCAAATCTACTTTATACTCTTCTCCATACCCAAACATTTCATTGGCACCGCACTCAAATACACCCAGCCATCAGTGGCCGAAAAGGTGATCTTCCTAGCGGATGATGAAATGGCTCGTGTACGCTTTCTCCAAAAGAAGCTCATCGAGGAGCATTTGCCACTGCTGAAGTTCTATTATGGCACTACAGATGGCTGGGTGCCTGTGTCCTACTATGATCAGATCAAATTGGACTTTCCCCAATTGGATGCAGTGCTGGACACCAAGGGTATCGCACATGCATTTGTGCTACGCCATTCCAAACAAATGGCAACTATTACCAGTAATATGATCAAACAGCATTTGAACTAAATTTGCATACATTATTTAGCCAATTGTTGCCTAATCTTTAATTTATGAACTAATCATTTTTTGGTACTATGGACAAAGTGGAATAACAGACAAGTAGATAATTATATAGATGACTCTCAATAAAAGGTTTTTTTTGACTCTTAATGTAAAAAGTGATTCATAGAAACAATTATAATGATTATTTTAAGACTTCGATTTTTGCAACACATTTAGTATATTTTATAATCATTAAGTCACAATATACAAAAAAGTTTAAAGTTCAAGTTCGATTTGAAGTTGTTTATAAATTTTCAGCTCAGTTGCTGGCTGCTGAGCCGGAACGAGAACGTGAACGGCTGCGCGACGGCGAACGTGAGCGCGAACCGGAACCAGAACGCGAACGTGAGCGCGACTTGGACTTGGATTTCGAGTGGGAACGCGAACGGGAGCGTGATCGAGATGCTGACTTTGATTTGCCCTTGGAACGACTGCCGGAGCGAGAACGCGAACGCGAACCGGACGCTGATCTGGAGCGTGAACGTGAGCCAGACTTAGAGCGTGAACGTGACTTATCCGATTCACCGCCAGACTCAATACGATTTTTGGGTCGCTTGCGTTGCGCCACAGCATCACTTCCACTGCCACTGTGACTCCTGCTGCGCTTGCGTCCACGATCGCTGCCACTACCGCTGCCAGACCGGCTGCCACTGCGACTGCGGCTACGACTGCCACTCTTCCTGCTGCCGGAACGGCTGCGGCTGCTGCCACTGGCACTGCCGGAGTGGCTGCCACTGCGACTGCCCGATTTGCTTGCCCGACGACTTCTGCTGCGGCTGCGACTCTGCTTGCCATCGCTTTCGGATTCGCTAGTGGATATTGTCTCCTTGGACACAATTTTGAGGCGCTGCTTGGCCGACAGCTTCTCCTTGGACTCCTTGGCATTCTTTTGCTGTTTCTTCTTCTTTTGCTTAGTGTCTCTATTGCCACCAGCGGATTCCTCATCGCTATCGCTCTCATACTTTTCGGATTTGCGCTTGCGTCCGCTGCCCTTCTTGCGCTCACCCTTGCTCTTCTTCTTGCTGGGACGTTCGGCGCCCTCACGTGGTGCACCATCTCCACTATCCGTGCCCGAGATGTAATCATCCTTGCGTGGACGTCCGCTGCCCTTTTTGCGCTCCCTTTCGGTGGGCGCATCGGCAATGATGAGCAAATTCTTGGTTTTCTCCACGTACTCCTGTCGCTTGGCCAGCAGTTGATCCCGCGATGTTTGCGCCTCCTCCTCACGCTTCTTGCGCTGCTCGGCAATCTTAAGCTTGAAGGCTTCACGCTCTTCCTCTTGGCGACGGCGCAATGTGCGCTCCTCCTCGTCAATGCGACGTGCTCGTCCCACATGATATTGAGCCTGCGATAGCAGATCCTGGCATGTGTTGGCCTCCACGCCAGCGACCTCAATATTAAAGCGCGCCTTATCGCCATGCACAGAAAGGTATTGGAAGTATCTACGAAGGAAGAATATAAAATATAAGGATATAAAATATTGTCTTCTTGCCACTCACTTGTGCGCCAATTCCAATTCGTGCACTGCCTGCAACACCACCTCCAATGTGGACTTCTCATCCTTGAGTATGGCCATGGCCAGGCGGGAGAGCACCACGGCTATGTTAAACAACAACACGGTATCCTGCGGCGCAACGCGACGAGCACGCAGCAACACGGACTTTGCCTCAACCAGCTTATTGGCACGTAGATAGGCCCGGGCGAGATATTGCATCACCTCCACATTGTTGTGCTTGTAGAACTTCTTCATGCAGTTCTCGTACATCTGTATGGCGCTTATATATTGCTTCTGTTCCACATACACGTGCGCTATGTTTAGCCAGACGTCGCAAAAGTCGGCGGTGGCCTCACGCACCTGGGCAAAGATGTCGCGTGCCTCGATGACGCAACCTTTGTGGGCAAGGACGGCGCCAATGCCATTGGTGGCCCAAATATTACGTGGATCGGTGCGCAGAACCTAGCAAAGAGTCAGAGTTAAAACAAATTCAGGAAAGAATCGAGAGTATTCTTACCTGCTTGTATATGGCAAGGGCCTTCTCCTGATGCTTGCGCTCCTTCTCCTTGTCGCGACTGGGCTGATGCAGTGTCTGCAGCGAGAAATTGCCCAGAGCTATCAATGAATACGAATCGGAGCCTGTAGCTGGATTCTTGAGTATGGTCTCAAAGTTCTTTTGGCCAAGCGCAAATTGCATTTTGGCCAAATGCAAATTGCCCAACAGAGATCGAGCATCTGGATTATCGTTGTTAATATTCAAAGCATCCTTGAAGAAATCCGAGGCGACAAAGATCAAACCCTTGTCACGGGCCATGCAGCCCAAACGCAGATAGCAATCAATATAGTTGGGATGCTCCTTGAGGATCTCCTTGTACAGCTTATCAGCCACATCAAAGCTGCTCATGGCCTCGTTTAAGCGAGCCAAATTATATTTCATGGTGACCTGAATGGACTCGTAATACTTGACATCCTTGTCCATTTCGGAGCTGGCATGCTTCAGTGCCGACTCCAATGTCTTCTTGGCCATCTTCAGATCACCCAGACGATAATGCAATGAGGCCACATTATTTTGTATTTCCGCTGGAATCTCATACTTGGCTTTGTCTCGCAAAATGCTCGATGCAGTGCCATAGGCATTCAATGATGCCTGCAGATCATTCTGCTCCAAGATCTGCGCCAACTCGATCCATGCCTCAATGTCCTCCGGAAACTGTTCGGTGACCTTTTTCAAATGTGTCTTGGCCATGTCACGCTTGGTCTGCGAATTGGAGTGTGCATATAGCGAACCCAGAATCTTCATTGTTTCATAGTTTCCGGGTTGAATCTTCAGCACCTTCTCAAAGCACTGAGCTGCCTGTAAATAATAAAAAGTGAGTATAAGAAGGAGGAAGATTTCCCAGCTACTTACATTTTCCGTATCACCACGATAGATGTACATCTGGCCGAGACCATAGTGGGGCAGCACAAAGTTAGCTGGTGCAATCTGTGTGGATTGATAGTAGTACTGGAAGGCTTGATCATAGTCGCTCTGGGCATGAAAGCTGCGTGCCAGTTGGTAACAGCTTTCGGCGCGCATTGCCTCATTCTCGGTGTTGTGGAAGGCGTGCAGCGCCAGATGATGAACCTTCTGGTAATCCTTCTTGAAGAAGAAATGATTGGCCAAATGATTGAGCACCATGGGATTGGCATTGTCAATGGTGTAGGCTTTGGAGAGCATCTGAACACCCAACTTATTGGACTCCGGCTCCAGTTGATTTAGCTTCAGGACAGCCAGACCTATTAAGGCGCCCACACATTGCTGATCCAGCTGCAGGGCACGCTCAAAGGCCAATTTGGCCTTCTCCGCATTGCCCATCTTAAGGAAACAGTGGGCCATGCCAATTCGTACATTGGCGGGACAATTGGGATTTGTGCGCAGTGCCTTCTTGTAGAAGGCCATGGCACCGCGATAATCCTTGCGATTGAACGCAATGCACGCCTTGCCCAGCAGCGATGGTATATTCGATGGCGATTGATTGAGCACAAAATTGAATTGGGCATCCGCCTGATCCATTTTGTCGCCCTCGAGCAGACAGAAGTAAGCGCGACCCAGCAAATGGCTCTGGTCGTACATAATAATCTTGTCTGCATTCGTATACAGATTGGTGGCCTTCATGAAGAGTTCTCGTTTTTTGTCCTTGGACTTTTCACGATACGCCTCCTGCACATAGTGGGCGGCCAGCATGTCCAGGGCACGCATCTGATCCGTCTTAAAGTCACGATAGTCGACGGTGCCCTTTTCACGAGCTGCCTCCAGCAGCGTAATGAAGTCATCCGTCTTCTTTTGCTTATAGTACGCCAACTGAAGAGGAATATATATATACATATAAAACCATGTGGAATTTGTAAAAATTGTGCATCATCACTTACCGCTACATTGACCCACACGTGCAATGGCGCACGCTCCTGCAATAGTATGCTAAACACTTCGGAGCATTCCGGCAATTGATCCGGATCCACTTCAATGACCTGTAAGCATTTGTTTTTTTTTTTTGCAGATTCGTTAACAAAATTTCAAACACTTGTTACTCACCTCATCTGTGTCCTGCAGCGGGATTTCGATGCACGCAGACATGATTGCAGTTGACGTGGCTCAAAGGCCAAACAATTGAGCACTTATTCACGTTTTTAATTATTAAAATAAGCAAAAAACTTTTTAACGCAAACCGCTTGCCATTGAGAAAAACATTGAGACAGCCGATAGGCCGATGCTCAGGGCTGCAGCATAAATATCGTGTAATCAGACACGCAACACACAGATAGTATCGCATTAGTAATAGCATCGCTAAATAATGCGATGTTTAAGGCTGGTCGACCAGCCGCCACTCTTGAGCAGCTGTCACAACGATTAATCTACTGATATATCAACAACAAAGAATTTGTGACTAAGACATTTTTACAATAATAGTCATAAATTGTGTTTATTATTGGACTTAGAATGTCGCGTCGCAGCCAGGACATTCCCATAAGACCACGCTACGGCTACACCGATGAAGGCGAGGGCGATGAGGCTGCCGCTGTACAAAACAGGGCGCAGCAGCGAAACAATTGTGGAACACCCGCCTCCTACTCTGAGATTCCATTTCTGGCGCAATATGCTGGCCCAGTGCCTGAGCATGTGCTGCAGGATATAACGCCAACAGCCAGCAAGGTGCCTGAGCTGGGCAATGAAAACTATGTTAACCTGGACTCTGGCGAGGATGATAACGATGACGACGATGAGGATGAGCCAAGCAATAGCAATTCCAAAGACAGCTCCAGCGAACTTAACAAGGCAACAGGTCGTCCCAAGTCATTGCAGTCTAGTAAGTTAGACGTAACCTTGCTTAAGCCGGGTTTTAAATTTTTAATTTACTTTATTTGCAGCATTTCCTTATGAGCTGGAGGGAGAAGGCGCAACAAGCAGCACAGGTGCTATGCATCATTTTGTGGCGCACAATCTGGAGTCAAAGCTGCGCGCCGCCACAGACTATAATACAGCATCGGAGCACACTACACCATCACAATCACAGGGACCAATCTCCCGATTCCTACAATCACGCAATGTGCCCGAGGTGGATGGCAATGTGCTTAGTGATATTGAACTGGAAGCACAGTATTTGGCTGCTTCGGTTGATAATCTCGTCGAGAATCTGGGCAATCTGCTGCATTCGATCTCGTCGATTACGGCCGATAATGTGGAAGTGCACAAGAATGCTGTTAAGAAACTTACCGATGCCTTGGATGCGAATATTAAGTGCCAATACCAGTTGTTGGCAAAAACTGAAGAGATCTCCAAGTCGATGAAACCCACCGAGCAGCTAAGCCAGCGCATGTAAGTCCAATGTGTTCACAGTATAAAAAGGATTAATTTTTTGATGAAAATTGCAGAAGGGAAATCAAACGCCTTGTGGACATGCTCGATAACACCATGTAGGAGGAAGCCAGCGTCGGAGGAGTGGAGATCGCTACTGCATTTCAGTCGGATATTGATGGATCTGCATGTGATTTTCTTTGAGTGTGCATTCCATTCACAACATTGCTAGTCATTTTAATTATATTCGATATTGTAAATCAAAAATTAGTATTAAAAACAAATATACCTGTAATTTAAACTTGCTGCCATATATCGATATCATATTGGTGTGACCAGATCAATTGTAGCCGATATATCTGTTACCGATTATTGCTGTGGGATTTTTTTGGACGTTATCGTATTTGGTATTTTGTTAGCATTCTGCCATCGGTAGTGCTGCCCAGCCAGTCTACTTATACTCTCTGTACAACGCGGACGTGCAGTCGGTCGTTCACGGGCTCGTGGAAAAGTGAGCAAAATAATTTCATTGTGATTCATGCGTGCGTGTGCGTGTGAGTGAAAAATAGCTAGCGAGCTAATCATGGCGTGTGTTTTATTAACAAAAATTCAACTACACTTTCTATAATTCAATTTTTGTTTGAAAACGTAATGCGGCCAAAGTGCTTGCGCGCAGTGTGAATGCATTTTTTCCCTTATTTCTACGGCCGCCCATCATCAAAATAATAATGAAAAGTAAGCACAAATACACTTGCATATTGCCCATAAAGCGTGTACATTGAGTGTAACTCGCTCGTATCTGTGTGTACGTGTTTGAGTGTGTTTTTTTTTATTGTTGTACTGTTTGCTCTATTCAAGGGGCACCAAGAAGAAGCAGCAGTAAGCAGCAGCAGCAGCAACACCGAGAGAAACTCAAAGTGAATTGAAAACGATGAACTCAAAGTAGCGCACGTAGGCATGTGAGTGTGCGTGTGAGTGAGAAAGCAAATTATATACACGTTTTCAATTGCATTTTTAACTTGTTTTTTGCCACGAATTTTAACAAATAAAACATTGCCAACACAGTGCGATGCATTGTGTGTGTGTGTGTGTGTTTGTATGTGTGAGTTACCCGCCCTCATAATTAATGACAATTTTCATTTATTTATTTGTATTTGAGTCGCTTTTGTGTTTTTCTTAACGATTTGCGCTGCCATATGGAGGCGAATGCGGGCTGCCTGTTCACTCTCTCTCTCTCTCTCTCTCTCTTTCATATTCCTTTGAAAATGTTGCTGTTGTTGTTTTCATTCAAATTCATTCACATTTCTATTGAGTTGAATTGTTGTTGTTCTTAAAGGAAGCGAATGTTTGTGATTGTGTGTGTGTTTGTGTGTGTGTGTTTCAATTTCCTTGCGCCCATCGCTGCGTCATCATCATCGTCGACATGAAAGAAAAGCCGCCAGCATTGCCGGTGCGCGTGAGAGCGACAATTTTTTAGTTTGAGTGAGAGTCGGCGTGAGCATGAGCGGAAAGAGAGTGTTCTGTTTTGTGTCATTCATGCGAAGGATACCGAAAACAATTTGCTGCTGCTGCCGCTGCCGCTGCCTCTGCTGGCGTCGTTAGCTTTACACAATTTTCGTTGTAAACGATTTAAACGAAATTGCTGCATACTTTATTTTATTAACGAGAAAGAGAGAGTAGCTGCGACTGCTCTCGCTTTCCCTCTCCTCCGCCAACAACTGTCAATTAGTCGTCAAAATGGGGGTACCTTAAGTGAAATTCAAGGAACCGCTAGCCTGCCGCCTGTCAGCAAAAACAGCGCGACAGCTGTTAGGAAACTTAACCAATGGGAGTTGGATAAAAAGTTTTTAGAGGAATAAACATGTTTATGATTTAACAGTTAGTTGACTATACAAAAGTTTGTTACTAGTTGAATTCAGTTCTTGCCAAACTGCGTTCAGTTGCTTTCAAACTGGTTTTAAAGTATTGCGCAGTTAGTTTTCTTTTTATTTTTCTCTGTTATTTGTTTCTCATTATGCTGTAAGTATTAGAAATTCCAAGAGCGCTTCTTAATCCTTTGACGTTTTAGTATTTTTTTTTCGCCCTGTAAACTTTTGCCCAAGCACACATACATACGCGTACGTGCATGTGTTAGCCATATTGCCTCTTAAGAAAATTCAACTCCCCCTCTCTAAACCTGCCTCAACAACAACAACAAGAAAAACATCTAACGTTGTTGTAACTGTGCCATTTTCTGAGCTAAAAATATATATGTACACATACATATTTTTATTTGCATATGTGTGTACATGTTAGTTAGGGTTTATGTTCGTGTGTGTGTGTGGAATTAAGTTTTGCCCAGAACGCAACTTTTTGCGTTTTTGCCGCCGGCCAACGCAGCCTTTCTAACTAACAACCCCTCGCTCTCACACCCCTACACCTCACTTAAGCTTACCCGCCAGCAAGCACCTAACCCCCCTCCCCCCACCCTACACGCTTCTTTGATTGTGCAAAAGAAACTATTTCTGACGCGTCCGTAATCCACTTCGCAGCAACGCGCGAGCTACGTAAATCCTTACGTGTCTGTTGAAATAATCAGCACCCAACACACACCACTCACCACCCACCCAACCCTGCCCCTTTTGCCTTGTTGAAGAAGGCTCGCGCCCACGTCAGCAAAGCGACAATTTCGCGAATCCCCCGGGCAGCCAACGTTAAGAGTGTGGGCAGCAGAGAGCAGCAGTGAGTGAGAGAGAGAGCGCGCTGCTACGTCGCTGCTGGCGCTTGCGCAGGCGCGCAACAGAACGTAACGCGAAAGCCAGCGTCGCAGCCTGCCTTCACCAGCTGCAGCCAGAGTCGCTCAGAGTCTTAGCAAACGGCGTCGCACATAGACGTTGAACGCGGGCAACAGAAGCCTACCAAATATTAATATATCAGACAGTCAAACCTTTAAGGACAAGGCTCTCGTCTGCAGCGGAAGGTGCAAAAAGAGAAATATATATATCTAAATCTAATAATAAACAACGTTTTGCAAAACACTTTTTGTGTTTGGAGCAATAAATTTGCCAATTCGCTGTCACACGAGTTTGTTTGTGTTTGGCTGTAAGAGTGTGTGTGTGTGATTGTGCATGTTTGAAAAACTTTAAAAACATTAATAACATAAATGTCGCAATTTGCAAAACGTTTTAAGTTGTTGTTGTTGCTGTTGTTTTGCGAGACTCGCCCAATAAAAACAAAAACAAACTAAGCAAAAGCAATAACAACAACAGCAAAAAAATATACAAAACTCGTTTCGCCTCAGTTTGTGTGTTGGCTGCTGCCGCCGCCGCCTCGCAGCTTTAAATTCGCTCCTCTGTCGCGCTCTCTCTCTCTCTCCATGGTTGTGTTGACGTCTGCGCCGGTCGATGTGGCGCTGACGTTGGCGCTGCCTTCAAGTATATGTGTGCGTGTGTTTGCATTTGTTTGTTATGTTTGCCGTCCGTTTTATGAGCAGCTGCAACTCCTCCTCGACGCTTTTTATTGAGCAGCGCCGTTGACGTCAACGTCGACAGCATCTTTGCAAACTTTTTCTTGCTTATCTGTATGCGTGAGTGTGTGTGTGTGTGCATGAGAACCGGCTTTTTGTTTGCTTTAATTTTTGTGTGTTTTCTCGCCGCGCACATATTCATTATATATTTCGTGAGTGTGTGTTTACTCCTCCTCTTCGCTGCCCAGCCCAACAAGTTGTTAATTTTGTTTTTAACACACACACACACATACACACAACTTCAAACGAAAGTTGCCATTTGGACAACAACAACAAATTTTTTGCTCAACGGCAAAGAAGACGAAGAAGAACGTTTGTTTTTCTTTTTACGGCTTGCGTGCAGACGAAAAAAAGTGCGTAGAAAAAAAACAACAAATTCTTTTTGCGTCGTCGTTGTAGCTATCTCACTCTGGCTTACGCTCTTGGCTGCATGCGTAATCTACAAAATGGTTGTTGTTGCTGTTGTTGTTCTTGCTATTGTGTTACTTTGTGTGTGTTTTTAGAATTTTTATAGTTTGTTTTTGGTCTTTTTTTGCGTAGTTTTATATTTCAGTCGACACACTCACACACACACAGCCATAGGCAGTCACCCAAAACGACGCCCCAAAAATAAAATGTGATATATAAAAACAAAAACAAAAACAATTACACACAAATTGGCTGTTATTGTTGTTGTTTTGCACATGAAAAAGATTCTCGAATGGAAATTTACAAAAAGTACCGAAAAATACAAAACAAATTAACTTAATTAGCATACCCTAATAAATATAACTTAAATCTATGCTAATCTTTATTCTCTTAACGTTTTTCTTGCAGATTCTCTTCTTGTTTGACTTTAGTTCAGTCAAAAAAAAATAAAAAAAATATAATTGTAAATATTTAATGCTTTAAGATAAAAAAAGAAAATGTTATCTGTAAAATAAATTTGTAACAAAAAAAGGAGGAGGAAGAAGAAGACCATCAACAAATTTCTAATCAAATCCAATTAAAGGCGAATTCAACAAAAACAAAAAACCAAGAAGAAGAAGCAAAAGCCGACTAAGAACAAAAAACGGCAATAAAATCAAAACACGACCTTTACGACCGAAAGTGAGAGAAGGAGAGGCTAGATTTATCGTAGGAGAGTGAGAAAGAGAGAGTAAGAGATAAGAGAGCACAACCAGAGGATCGTTGAATTAATTCGGATGCGCCAATGAAAACGTCGCATCTTTCGCACGCGTCCGATTTCGTCGTCGACTACGCCGTCGTTGCCATCGGTACCGGTTCCGCCGCCAGAGCATCGGGTTCCGGTTCCGGTTCAGCTGAGCAGCAGCAAGGACACTTCTATCATCATCAGCCGCAGCATCATCAGCACATCCAACGTCGTCGTCCCAGCGATGTGGAGGACGTGAAACCGACGCCAGTGTCGTCGCCAACGTCAACGTCAAACGTGGAACAAATCAGCATTGGCATCAGTTGCGATTTGAAGCCCATTGTCTATTTGGACGCAGACACACAGCAGCAACGTCAGCGTAGTGTCATCATTAAGCAACATCATCAACAACAGCAACAACAACAACATCGACAACAGCAACAACAAACGTTGACCAAGTCTGGAGCAGCAGCGGCCAACAGCAAGCGAAAGCGCGAAAAAGGTGAGAATACAAAACAGTCTGGCAACGCTTAAAGTACAAATTCTATCTGGCATCACTAAACGATCGTTAACTCTGGGAAAAATATTATAAAAAACAGTCTGGCAATGCTCAAAATAAAAATGCCACCTGACATCACGATTTTCAATGACAATCTGGCAACCCTAAACGATCTGAATACTGAGAGAAAATCAAGAACACACGACACTTAGTTAACGATAACCTATTGTGTTCGTTAATCGTGGCTCCACTGTATATTTATAATAAATAAAAAACAGTCCGGCACCACTAAAAAGTAGAAATTCCAGCTGGTGTCACGATTTTTAATGTCTTTTGACAATCTGGCAACCCTTGGTGATTTGTTTTCTGAGTTCTCACTGATCATAGATAATGAAATGATAAACAAGCTGCAATATCATCCATCTGGTACAACAATAAATATGCGACCCCATAGAGAATGTCTGATCTGATGCATGTTTAAAGGAATATTGCATCATTCATCTCATTATTTATTTATGGACATTATCTTGAGCCAGAAGCAAAAGTCAGCTACATATATAGGCAACACGTTGCACTTTATAATCTTATAGGATTTTGCGAGAATTGAAGCTTTAGAAAAGTGTTAAAGTCGGGGTAAACTTCAGGGAGATTAATATTCCGATATTTCTTCCTTGTTTTCGCTGCTGACAACATGATTGTCCAAACATTATCGTTATCGTTTTATCGAAATTTCAGCAAGCAAGAAGGAAAAAGTTCGCTTGGAGACAAAACATTTTTATGATGATTATATTTCATACACATCACATATCGTATATTATTATTGTGGTCATATATACTATACACTATATAGTATAAACGTTTTGTTTCTCTCTTCTATTTCATTCAAATGCTTATCAAGTGTTTGAGGAGGGAGCGTGGTTAGGGGGGGGGAAGTCGCTTTGTATATGTGATAGCTGCTTCTTCTTCTTTTTCGTCTCTTTTCTCTACTTACTCTCTCTCTGTGTGGTATTTTCGCTCGATTGATAATCAAACAATAAACGCGACGAGAAACCATGCAAAATTGTGTTGATATACATTATGTATGTATGTATATGTATGTGTATATGTTTTATTGTTAGCTTCAATTGAATGCGTTGCAAATGGCCCAATCAAACCAGCAAAAAACATTTCCATTTCGTCTTCCTCTCATAGGGTTTTCCTTTTATACCCTTAAATCATGAAAAGAATAAAAAAGGGTATAACGCTTTTGTGCAAATGAATGTAACAGACAGACTTGAAGCTTAAGCTCTCCTATACCATGAAAAGAACAAGTTTGTTTCAAGTTATCGATAACACTTAACTTTTCCGATATATTTATGTAATCAATAACAAGAAAACACTTGAATATTAAAATTGTAAAAATGAAGCTTGAAACTATGGATAAAATAAAGAACATATGCCAAAAATTTGATCAAAATGGGTTAAGAAACAACGGAGATATCGCGATTTGAAGTTAAGACTACACGTTACGTATCGGGAGAAGGGAATATCGTAGTCGGGATCTTGACTGGAGCCTTTTAATTTGTTTGCAGCGCGTGTGAAAACCCAGACGCTTATCTTCCCCATCTCGTGTTTTTCCTTTCTATGTCTTCATTTTTATTATTTAGTTTCTATTCTAGATGTTTGTCTCTGATAACTTTGCAAGTTTAAACATGTCTGCGCTTTTGGCGTTTTGTTTGTTGATGTTTTTATTGCGCCCCTGTCTTATTGGCTTGTTTTTTTTTATCATTCGTTCGCTTAATTTGGTATTTTGCTTTGCTGTTTTCGCATTTACTTTATATATTTTATGTTTTTGGTTGTAAATATCTCACATATTCATCAAAGTCTACATATAAAACTATCGATTACAGACTAAAGCTAGCTGCTATCGCAACGAAATTGTCTTTAACGGTGCTTTCAAAAACTCACCACTCACCACCCACACTCTCTCATCTCACCTCACGTTCCACAACGTGTTTAAGTTACATTTCGTCCCTTTTTTGTTTTTGGTGTTTACAAAACTTTTCGCATTAGATAAAAACACAAAATCTACTTTACAGATGGCCAGATAAGGTTAAACGTTTTTGTTTTGTATTCGCTTTTTGGGGTTCTCCCTTTTGGCCAATAAAAAAAGCACTCCCAATTGTCCATCTCTCTCTCATAATAATGTTAAGTTTTTTACTTTTTGTTTTTGCGTTTGCTTTTATTTTGTTTTTGCATTTTTTTTGTGTTTACTTTTCGCTTATTGCGACTTATAAAAATTGTTGTTTGTATTTCTCGTTTTTGCTGTTTATTATTGTCGTCATCGTCATCCAACATGAGTTTTGCTGGAATATACATATTTTTATTTTTTCATTTTGTTGTTTTAGCTTTTGCTTTTATCGTGATATTTGGGAACTCTTTAGTTATATATTATCGATGTGCGGGTTTATTTGGATATGTTTTCGATAAGAGAGACCGCAAATGTTGCTAGTTCGTACTTTTCTCTATTTACCACCCTTAAAAACACTTTAATAAACCGTTAGTCATAATAAATTGGCTTGCGTGTGCTAATAAAAAAAGTAAATGAAAACTTTTTATGGACACTTGGGTTTTCCCTTAGAAATCATTCATACCAAACTGGGTTTATCTGACATCTGGATCGGTTATATTTGTTCATGTGCCAAACTCCAATGTTGGTAATGAAATTTCATGTTTAATAGTACCATTAAACTTAAGAATTCACATCTTGACACGTTAAGATACCAGGAAGACTCTGACTAGAACGTATGCTTAACCCTTTACGTTACGTAACGCATAGACTAAACTTTAATATGCGATATCTCCAGTTTTTCTTAACAGATTTTGGTCAAATTTTAAGCAAATGTTTATAATTTTCTCCACAGTTTCCAACCTCATTTATACAATTTTAAAATTCTAGTATTTTCTGTTATCGATTATTTAAGATTGATCAATAAATGAAAAAGACTTGTACCCCCTAGTGCTTAAAGCGAGCTTAAGCTCCATCTCTATACAAAATGTTTGAAACTACAAGATTCTTAACCCACACAAAAACCCAATTAACCTTACTTCAATCTGCATCAAGTCGTTTTTTTAATGTAGAAAGTACCTTTATCATGGGCCAAAGATCTGTTCTTTTCATAAAGAATGACATACTTTACTTGCCACACAGCAGCAGCAGCACAACAACAACGGGTTCCACCTTTTTTGTAACCTTTTTGTTTTGCTTGATCTCAATACTCAAGCTTCCTGTTGTTGTTGTTGTCGCGTACTTTCACCCATAAATCTTAGTGCAACGAAAAATTTGCCAAAAAGAGATCACAATTTGTGATCTTAACAACACTGTGTTACTTTGTTGTTGCCCTATTATTCAGGCTGTGTATGTGTCTGTGTGTGGGTGAAAGGAGTTAGACGGCAATCCAGACAGCTTGCAGTTTGCTTGCAGCAATTTCACTCAAGTCACACACACACTCACATACATACTGACAGACAGGTATAACTGGTGACTGCAGCTGCACTCTTTATGATATGAGAATCTTCCAGTTTTTAGTCGTTTGTTTGCTTCTTCTTCTTTAACATCTTTTCGTATCATACCTTGCTTGTCTGCTGTTTCTCTCTCTGTCTTTTGCGTGAGCTCAAGTTACCATTGAAGACATTCCACCCACGCACACGCCAGAAACTTTGAGAGAGTAAGAGAGTGTGTGAGAGAGTGTAGGGCGCAAACAAAAGCTCATATGCCAATCAAAAGGCGCTGCGTAGTTGTCTGTCTTTTATTTTTGGACTGACAGCTAAGTTGGATTTGGTTCTTCTTTTTTTTTTGTGTTTACGATTTCCACTTCACTTCCCATTCGACACGCTTCCAATGACAAAGTTATTTTTGGTTGAAAAAGACATTATCTATAAAAGGCTCTTAAGAAAGTATCTATCTTGAAGTGGTTTCTGGTCCTGCTGGGTCTGCGGCTATCCGAAAGCTCAGCTTATGCATGTGTATGTATGTATGTATGTGATACAGAACATGTAAAAATATATTATACGAATTCATGCAAGACATCACGTAGTAGCTTTAAAAGTGCACACAACTGCAAAAATTCCATGACATCCAAATGTTAATTTTGTTGTAAACAAAGAGAAGAGTAGAAAGAGTTAACGACCGACCCCGTTGTAACATATACATACATACCAAGTCTGACATTTTGGGGCCCTAGGCAAGTTAATTGCCAACAAATTAAATGCAATAAAAGGGAAATTTATTTAATGCGTGATCTGATCGATTCCACTGGAAGTGGTCAGCTGTGTGGTAATCGATAAGTGCAATAAAACAACGAACAATGCACGCTTTATTACGATTGCAAAACCTTGTGTATAACAGAAAGAGACCTCGAGTGTTAAAGTAAGCTGTGAGCTGAGCTTAAGCTAAGGTTAAGGGAAGGCCAATTCAAGTGGGCGAGTGCGAAAGCTAGCATGAATGTATGTATGTGTGTATAACTCTATGCAAATGTTGCTAAACATGTTGTGTATGAGTTAAAGCAGCTGCCTGTCCAACATACATACATTCATACAAGCGAACATGTGTGCATGAATTTTCTATAAAACCAACCAAAACTGGGGTGAGACAAAACAGAGACAGAACTTTTTGTCATGTCAAAAACACAAAACACTTGCGGCGTGTGATAAAAGTCATAGCAGGGTATGAACGGCTTGAGCAGGTGTATTAAATATTTTAATTTCATATACGACGAGGTAAATGATTTTTACAGGGTATCTTAGAGTGTAACCCTGCCTGTCTTGATGCATTCGCTTTTTGACATTTTTCTTTTAGCAAAATTTAAATTGAATGATGTGCCTTTGACGACCTTTTCAGTCTATTTCACTTTTCACTTTTTTTTTTGGCGAGGGCCTAGAAAAGCCAACTTTTAGCTATATATATTTAGAAATATGATTGATATGCCAACTTAAATAAACATTTGTTATAAATGTGGGAAAATCTTTATTAGAAACTAATAAATTGTATAATTAATTATTCATTAACTGGTTTTTCTATTGTTTTTTACTTGCAGGTAAGCACAAATAGTGAACTTTAAGGCATAAAATCTCAAATGTTCTGTAAGTTAATATTTATAGTTTATTAATGCGATATGATATTTTGCTTGTGTGAATCTTTTGCAAGTATAAATTATTAATGATAGAACAGTTTGGGTTCATGGCTGATTGCTTTCGAAAAAGCAATCGATAACTTTCGCCCGCCGCGCCTGCTCCTGCCCCTCCACTTCAACTACTCTCGCTATCTGAATTGATTTCAAAATGATCGCTGGACCAGTTTTTTTTCGTTCGTTTGAGAACTTGTTTTCGTATATACATACATACATATTTTTGTTTTTGGGGTGCACACACTTGCACAACAACAAGCGCAATTTTTATGTCTGTACAACAACAACTGTTGTTGCTATGAGTGCTTTTTTTTTGGAAGCTTTTTAATTGAGCTGCAACACCGGCCTCCAACTGCAACACCAACTTCAGCAGCGCACTGTGTTCGACCCTCGGGGCGGCAGCGAATGGAGGTCAAACAACAATAACAACATAAAAGCAACGCACCAAGAAGCCATGCAGAGAAAATATGCCAATCTGTTGCTGCTGCTGCTGATAAGTGCTGCCAGAATCTCCGAGGCAAAAATTGCTAGATTTGGTAAAAAAAAGTTGCTAGTGTGCGTATGTGTGTTAAAATGCTGGCAATCATTTGAAAGCTTTAAAATGTGCTTTAGATATGCAAAAGCTAAAAATATGTTAATAAAAGGGTCTTAAAATGGCAATTTTTTAAATAAAAAAATATTTTTTTGCCACAAGCCTCTTATAATTCCCAACTGGTTTAAGCTTTAAGTAAGGTACCTTAGGCCTGTGCCAGCCGTCTGTGAAAAAAATTTTTTTTTTTTTTTTTTTTTTTTTTTTTTTTTTGTGTACAAAATTTGTATATAAATTTGTGTATAAGAAAATAAATTATATATATATATATTATAATTCCCAACTGGTTCTAGCTTGAAGAAAGGTACCTTAAGCCTGCCTGCTCCAGTGCCGTCTGTGACTCGCCTCAGTGTTAGTGTTTATCTCAAGCAGTGTCTCTCTCTTTCTCACTCAGAGTGTCTCTCTCTCTCTCTTTCTTGATCAGATTCTTTCTCTCTCTCTTTCTTACTCAGAATCTCTCTCTCTCTCTCCCACTCAGAATCTCTCTCTCTCTCCCACTCAGAATCTCTCTCTTTCTGTCTCTCTCTCTCTCTCTCTCTCTCTCTCTCTTACTTAAATTCTGTCTCTGTGCTAGATTTGTGGTTAATAGCATTTTTAAAAATTAAATTGCAAATTTTTTGAAAAGTGGCCAGATCTAGCAACTAAATTGCTAAACTGGCAGCACTGCTGCTGATCAACCTGAGTTTCATCTCTCTCTCTCTCTCTCTCTCTCTCTCTCTCTGTGCTCTCTTTAAGTTACTTTCTCACTGATCTCTGACTTGCTCGCACTTGCTTTTGCAACTACTCTCTTTTGTTTGCACTCGCTCTTTTGCCCTTTAGCTGGACTTGGCATCCACAGAACGAGACTGGGACCAAGGCGTATTTAACAAGGTGGCATCGACGTCGACGTCGCCCTCTTTGCTGTTGCCTTATTTCTTCAGTCTCGAGCCGAGCGTTGTAAGCGACGCACGGCTACGG
Source organism: Scaptomyza pallida (assembly GCA_018152965.1). Taxonomy (NCBI): domain Eukaryota; kingdom Metazoa; phylum Arthropoda; class Insecta; order Diptera; family Drosophilidae; genus Scaptomyza; species Scaptomyza pallida. Next base: position 3,758,281 of record JAECXP010000080.1, on the reverse strand, counting down.
ACGTTTTGCTTTGTGATATGCATATGTATGTGTGTATACATGTGCATGCGAGAACAAATTTCTTTGAATTTATTACTCTCTTGCTCTTGCTCTCTTTCTCTCGATTGCTCTCATTTTTCATAAGGCAACGCGACGTCGACGTCGATGCCACCTTGTTAAATACGCCTTGACTGGGACGTATGTAACTGTAACACACTCGCTGTGTACGTGTGTGTGTGTAAGCTTTGAGTGACAATGGAGGGCATTGCTTGATGGCTGGCTGCTTTGTGAGTCGCCCAACGTTCCATTTGTGTTTCCTCGCTCGCACTCACGTATCCATTCACGACGTGAGACCGTCTATGGAAATTGAATCTAAATTGGGTTAACAAGTGTTAATGGACAATTCCCAAGCCCAGTAATATCGCTATATATGAACATTCATACAATGCTGAACGAACAAAAGCAAAGTACAGTAAGCACAGTAGATAGTGCCGTTATTGTTGAGTCAAATTAAATAATATCAAAAGCTGCTTAAGTTCGTTCGTTCGTTCGTTGGGTGGGTGTGGGTGGGGCAAATCTTTTGTGCAGCGAAATGTGCGATAAAAAACGAGAAGAAAAACACACACACACAGACAGAAAATTTAATAAAAATAGAATTACATACCAAGTTGCACAACCAAAGTGGCGGGTGGCATGTGGCACAGAAGGGGTGCAAGGGTAGTGTAATTGCGAGTGCGACTCCGTCACAACACATTAAACGCAATTATAGAAAGTCAATTGAGAAACAAACGAACAAACAGCAACAACAACAGCCATGAACAAATTGCGCGGGCGACGACGTCGACGTCAACGTCAAAGTCGCCTCGGATCTAGTGACAGGGCTCTCTCTCGCTTTGACAGTTTGACTACGCGCTCCAAAGCGTGTGGGCGTCATCTCTTGCCCTTTAGCGCCCTCTAGCGGACCACCTTGCCAAAACCCTCACCCACTGCAAATTAATCCTTTTTTGCCATTGAGCAGCGAAATTGTTCACGCTCTTCACCCCACCCACACGAACACTCAAGTGAACGCAGCTGCTTTTTGTTCCGTTATCGGCTATGCTTCTTTCACCAGCTTAGTGCTTGGGCTTAGCAATACCAAAGCTCACAACAGCCACTCTAATCCGCATACTGTCTCTTTCCCCTTTTCTCTCTATTTTGTTGCCTGCTGGGCATGCAATTATTTTACTTATTGGATTTTGTGTGTATTTGATTGTTTGCGCTTCGCTTTCTACAGGTGTGCGCTGCAGCAGCAGCAGCGATGACTAATGACAAAATCTATGTATTTGTTGCTTTTGCAAAAAACTAGTTTTGTTTTTTCGCTTTGACGTTTCTAAGGCTTTGCTTTTGCGGCTGTTGTTATTGTTGTTGATTTTTTTTTGGGCATTTCCATGAGTGCGTTCTCTAGTTCTGTTGTGTTTTATGCTTTATTTGCGCAAGTTCTTTGCTTAGTTTCTTTTAAAGGTTATCTATTGTGTATTTCGGTTATTTAGGAAACTATCAAAATGCGGATATTTGTTTGAAGAGTTTTTTGTGTAAATACGATATGGATGTTTTTTTCAGTATTAATGAAGGCCGCCGCATCGTATTTGTATATTAATCAGGTTATTATGTATGTTGAATTTCCGCCTTAAGACTTTTTTGATTTGAATTTCACTTAATTTATAAGTATATATTTATGCAACGCCCAAGTTTTTCAACATTTAATCGAGCATTACAGAATTATTGTCGCCAGCCTGAAGATCCCTAGATTATGTGCATAATTATTTGCATAAGTAGACTACCCTACAAACACAAAGCAAATACGGTTGTATGTACATAACGGTACATAATGAAATTAGAAAACGCTTTATACTTTTAATGCAGGGCATCTTTAAGTTCATCAGCTTAAGTAATGCAACATTGTTGTCTATTTTGAAAAACCTGAATAATATTAAAATAAGAACACGGCAAAGTTATGCCACACAAATGTCGCACTGATTGGACACAGACGTCTTTCTATCTCTCGCTCTCTCTTTCGCTCTGCCTGCAATTTGTAAGTGCTGTAAAAATTCCTCGTGTTGGAACTCGTCCATAAAATGCTACGCGCAAAAAATTGCATTAAACAACAATGTGTATGTATTTATGTACATACATATGTTGCGTGCCGTTGTTGTTGTTGTTGGTGCCTTCTCCTATCGAAAAATATTCTTGGCTTATTACAGTTATTTCAGCTAAGTGTGTCGTTTATTTTAAAAATGCTGTCACAAAAATCCCATCAACCCACCCACCACTCCATATTCACCTCATCACCTCTCACTCTCTCTGAGAATTTAAGGTGCTTTGCCGTTGTTGTTTGTGCATTTTTATTCTTCGTCGCTGCTGGCAACTTCCTTGTTGTTATTGTTGTTTTTTCACATAATTAAGCTGAAAATATTTCTTCGTTTGCTTCCTCTTCTCATGGCTTCTTTTGAGTTCAATTCAGTTCAGTTGTTCTTGCTTTTCTTCTATATAAAAATATATAGTAAAAATATATATTTTTCTTTTTGTATGCACGCATTTTTTCATGTCGCGACCGAGGCAGGCGCCAACGTCGCTGTTGACGTCGATTTGCCTGTGTTGTTGACCGCTGAGTAGGGCATTTCATATTGTTGTTTGTTGCTGTTGTGGCATATGGAAATGTAAAATTGCTTTGTTGCACGCGGCTTTTGTTTGCTCTAGCTGGGTCTGAAAAACAAACTGATTACAATTTTGCGTTGAATTCTATTTTGAAACGCTGCTGCTGCTGATTACTGAATTATTCTAGTTTCCAGCTTCCAAGCATTGGAAAGTAATGACATGGAAATGCTCTCAGCTTGAGTTATGATCTTATGCTGACACTAGCTTTTACACATGTTTGTATGTATGTGTATGCGTGTGTTGATTACAGTCTCTCTGGCATAAAGAAGAAGAGTTAAGAAAGTTCAAAAGTGTTAATGATGGCGAATTTGATATTTGCTTTGAAGCTTTATCTTGTATGTATTTTGTCAAATTCCGAGAACCAAAAGCCTTTTGGGCTATAAATAATGTTTTGCCAACAAATTAGAGCTTCATATTTCACTTGAAATTTTGATTGTGCACCAAAAAACTCATTAAATTTATTAAAAGCTGTGTGCGACATTCCAAAAATATAATTAATGGCAACAACAGCAGCAGCGAATTATTAATTATGTATAATTTCACATTAATTAAAGCATTTTGTATAATTTATGCAATTAATTGCTGATATTTAATGAATACTTTGGCTTTTGCTTTTGTAAAACTAAATTATTTGCATAGCTTCACGCCAAGCTTAGCCAGCTCCCTCCCCCGCCCACATTTCAGTCTCTCTTGCTTTGGCCACTCGTATAACATCGATAGCGACGCCGCTCAACTGTCAACCGAAAAATGTATAAAAAGCTGTTGACGTCGACGTCGTTGTTCGGCGGCGCCAACTCTTCTCAGCTTTCAGCGTCGCAGTCCACTCGAACTGAGTTTCACACTTCTCTGTCCCTCTCCCTCTTGCATTGTGCACAATTGCGTCTGGCTGCTGTCATATTCACCACAGCTCCTTCTTTCTCTCACCTCCACCTCCTCGTCGACTGCGCTTACACTTGATGCTAAGCTAAGCTCTCTCTGCCTTTTTTCATCATTGTTATTTTGTGCTTCTTCTTTCCGCTGTGACTCATGTTTTGTTTGTGTTTGGCATTGCTTGTCATCTGTTTGTTTGTCTGTCGCTGCCCACTTCACAAATGTTGTTGCTTTTTGTTTCATATTTGTTTGGCCCTCTATTAGTCATTGGCAAAAATGTTGCAAAAACTATTCTACCCCACCTTCTAACACTAGCATAACGAAATTCGATTAGTCACGATGACGTCATCGTCTGAAACTGTAGTCCTTCGTTAAGTAATTGAGAATCTAAAACCACAGAAAGATTCAATTATTTTCCAGTTGTTTCAGTTTCATGACTCAGCTGCTTTCTCTTTGCTTGTCTCTCTCGTTCTCTATCTTATTCACCATCTTTGTGTCCTTGACAGCTCTTTTCAATGCTTTGTTTTGACTAGCTTTTGTTGTGTTTGGTCAGCCGAAACTTTTTATATTATGTTGTTTTTGCAGCACCACAACTATGTTGCTGTCTCTGCCTCTTCTTTTTTTCCTCTCTTTTATGAGCGAGAAAGTCATTCATAAAGTTTTCGGTCCCAAAGCTCTAGTGTCTCTGTGTGTGTGTGTGTGTGTGAGTACCACTTGTAACATTTTTATGTTAATTTATGTGCAAAATTCACTTTTGCTTCTTCTTCTTCTCCTTCTCTTCCTTCTTCCTTTTATGGCTGACCATTCGATAAGCCAAGTTAACAGTGCTTCTCATCCTGTTGCCATTTATTGCTTAAATTTATCGTTTCGTGCTAAGGGAAAATATATATTCAAAGGAGAAAATACTTTTATTCGAATATTTTTTAGTCGTTACCCTTACTTGGAAAGGTGCCTTAGCTATGCAAAAGAAACATTTCGTGAAACTTGTTTGATTATCGATATATATCGAAAGTTAAAACAATATCGTTATGTGGGCTGCGTACAATGTAAGAATACTTTATTTTATTTTTTCTAAAAAGAAATATTTTCTAAAACTTTTGAGCCTTTGTTATCGATATATATCTATAATGAAAGATTAACGGTATATGAAACAGTCTTAAGCTTAGAAGAGTATTATATCGTAAGAGTATTTAATCTTTGTCATTGAAAAGTTTTTTCTACTTAATTTTTCGCTTTTCCCACAAATTATGCAGAATATTTTTTGTTTTTTTCTCATTTCCGCTAAACTATTTTAACCATTTAGGAAACTCTTACCTTAACTCTAGCCCTGTTCCTTGTCATTCAGGATACTGGGTGCAACTCCCCGCTCCCCCCTGGGAACTTTTAGTTTGGTTTCCTTTTTAGGGGTCTTTGAACTCGTTGTTGGCGTTTTTGCGGCTCATAACATTTAATGTGCTTTGAGGTTTGTTGCGAAATTAATTTTGCTGTAGCTGTTGCCTGAAATGAAACACACTTTAGTATACTTTTTATGTTAACTTTTATTATTCTTGTATTAAAGAGGGAGAAAGAAAGAGAGAGGGAGAGGGAACAGCTGGAGACACTTTGAAAATGTTTTTGGGTAATTGGGAATATTGCCAAATGGGTCAATTGTATAATTGAAATTCCTTCGCCCACAAATTGCATTGAAACTGCTTGCAACGATGCCGCACAATGTGGCACATGCGTTATAGAACGAATTCCCGTTATTTATTCTATGATTTATTTCAATCTCATTAACCCCTTGGCGAGATATTATTGACTGATAATGCTTTAAGCCGGAAACTCGTGCAGCCACGCCCACTAAGTGCTTGCCCCCCCCTCACCCCTCTTCCATTTCTTATCACCTTTGCAAATGATTATTGACAGCTGCGTCAGCTGTTTTCTCATTCAAGATTGTCTCGAGGCGGCGACTGTTTGTGTTTTGTTTGTGTTCTTATCAATGCAACAATGCCACTAAACTAAGCAACAACTAGTCATAGTTTAAAATAAATATATTAGGAGGGGGGAGGCAGTTTAGATGCTCTACAGAAACTATTCACAAACTTCTTCGAAAGCGCATGGAAATTGCATATTTTGTATTTAATTAACACAATTTTGGTTTTTACATTTCGATGAATTAAAATTTTTCCTTTTGCACACGTTTTACATTTTTTTTTATCGCGCCAGACAGACAACAATATTTTTTCTCAACACTTTTATTACCTCTGCTTCTTCTTCTTCGTCTTTCATCTTCTTCATCTTCATCTCTTTGGCACTTTAAATGTTAAAGCCTGCAAAAATTTGCATTTATGCATTTCAAAAATATTTTGCGGCCCAACAACAAATGCCAAAAGCCAAGCAAAAAAGTGAGAAAAAAAAACCAAAAACCTTATAGCATAAATTTTAAATTTATGCAAAGTGCAACAATACTAAAATACCCTGTAGTTTAAAAATATAAAAGGGCAGTTCTTAAAGTAAATTTCACCCTATAAACTTTAACTTATTAGAAAAAATTCATAAATTGAAATTAAAAACTTTTCCTTTCTACAACAAACATGCCCCATATTCTTTCCTCTATCTTATAGGGTATTTGTATTAAACTTCATACCCTGCTCTTCCCTGCCGCACAGTCATGCCAAATGCAACGTTGTCTTAGTTAGTGGTTGTTATTGTTGTTTTTTACTGTTTGTTGTTGCAAAAAGCACTCGACACGACACAAATTTCGTTTCATTTACACAGTGGGAACCAAAAGCGATGAGTGTGCTTTAGAGGGAGAGGAGGATAGAGCGGGAGAGAGTTGAAGCGTGTGCAAGCAGTTAATGTCGTTGCACTCGTTGCACAGAAAGTCAAACAAACAAACAGAAACCCAACATAAAACACACAGAAAGAACAGGACATTTATAACTGTGATAAAGATCTTTCGGGTTTTTCCCTTTCAAAATGATATCATATATGTATGTCCTAGTCAAGATTTCTGCACATGAATCCTCTTGTTGAACTTTAAGTATGCGAATATAAGTACAGTAGAGCTTTCACTGTAAAGAATATTATGTTTAAACGCTGAAAACATTCAAATAAAACATATTAATATCTTTGCCAATGCTATAAAATCAATAAATGTCGTTTCATAACGTTTCCAAGCATGATAAATAACAAAGATATGTTTATTTGAGTTTAAATAAATTGCGTCTTGTGTCTCGCATCGCAAATTGTTCAATTGAGTTATGAAAGAGCGAGAAAGAGAGAGAGAGATAACGTAACAAGGGAGAAAGACTGTCGACAAAGTCCAATTCGCCTTCTTGGGTCATTTATCAATTTGCAACCAGATAGACAACAACAACAACAACAACTACGACATGCAACAAATCAATGGAATGCGAATCAATAATATTTAAAAACAAGTAAGAAGACTCTAGGTGAGAGATACCGACTAGGACGTACCCTTAGCCCATTACTTAGACTCTAAGTCTTAGAGCGTAGTTTAAACTTTAAATTGAGATAGTTTTGGTGTTTCTTAAACCATTTAGATCAAATTTTTAGCAGATGTTCATTATTTTAAGTCAAGCTTCATACCTCATTATTAAAATTTTGAAATTCAAGTTTTTCTTTTTATCGATAACATGTGTATATCGATAACCGGGAGAGTTATCGATAAAACGTATACTGCCTAGGTGAACTTAAGTTCAAGACTTGGAGTCTCAGCTTATAAAGTCTCTGAGATCCAGGCTATATCGACTCACCTGTTGATGTTGATTGGGAATATATATACTTTATGGGGTCCGAGATGCTTTCTCCTGTCTGTTACATACATTTACACAAAACCATTATACCCCTATTTACCCATTTCATCAGCTAAGGGTATTAAAAGCACTGAAAAAACACCAACCGAGTGCAACGCGTTTTGTGCGCGTTTAAAAACGCGCCAAAGTAGCCTGCTTTGAAAATGAATGCTGGCCTGGTATACATATATACTGGTGGGAAGCCATGGGGATGGTTCAAGGAATGACGCGTTTTCAACGTGTTTTAAATCGCGCGCTTGTTTAAGCTTTAGCGTTTTTGGTTTCCCATAGTCTTTTTGTTGTTGTTTATTGGTTGCAATGCAATTTTGTTGTTGCTCTCTTTCTCTCTCTCTCTCTCTTTTCCCTTCTCTCTCGCTTGCTTTTGTTGCTTGTTAACATTTTTCGTGTGTTTTCAGCGCTTTTCATTTTCAGTTTTAGTTTGCCCTGCATTTTTCTGTGTTTGGTCAATCGAATGCGCTGCAACCCCACTCTAACCCCCCCCCCCCCCCCTTCGCACTCGCCTTGGGCAAAGCATCGCTTTCCATTTTGGCTTAGTTACTATTTTGTTATTTGCATTTAAATTACGTTGGAAAAACTCGCTTTGAATCGGTCACTTTTCATGTTGTTGTTGCTGTTGTTGTTGGTATTTGCTTGTTTGGGGTTTTTCCATGGGATTTTTGCGCTCTTCTGGGTCTCTATAGGGGGGGATTATGTCTGTATGTGTGTGTGTAAAATTATCTATCTAAGCTTTAATGATAAGGTGTTGTTGTTGTTGGGATCCTATTTAAAGGGTATTAAACACTTTAACAATGTGAATTCTTCTTCTTCTTTTTGATTGTTTTGCTTTGCTTTGCACTTTGTATGCGTCAGAATCTTGTTGTTGTTGTTGTTGTAATTTTTTAGATTGTTCCAGTTCTGGACAGACTTGTTTAACTTGTCGCACTGCCTGCATGCCTCCATATGCATGCCACACAGTTGTGTGTGCCTGTTGAGTGACGACTCCCAGCTGCTTTTGCAACTTGGACAAGTTTCCCCCTTCTGCAACTTCACTCCCCTCTTCCGCCCCCTCCCCATTGCAGTGTCTGTCTGCAACGTTCGTTAAGTGTTGACCTCAATTAAAGTTGCCCCTCGCTTTGCAACAACAACAACAACAACAGCTATAAACGGCAAAAAGAGATGTCAGTTATTATAAAAAAAAAAACATTTAAGAAGTCTCTAGTCAAAGACGAATACCGACTAGGAGATGCCCTAAAAACGATCCCAAAAGGGGAATACTGTCGATTGTGAAATCTCTGGTTAAACTTAAGCGATTTTAAAATGGAATTTCTTAAATAATTAGCAATAATTAGAAGCAAAAAACGTAATTTTTCAAAAATATCCCGTCCTTCGACAAAAATTCCCTTTCCAGTGCAATACAATTAAATTCAAGGAATAACTGTATTTTAGTCCAGTGCAAGAAAACTTTTATCTGTGCTTAGCTTTATTAACCGTTTAACGTAGTAACTTCTCGTCGAGTTTTCTATGTTACAAAAAGCACTCGTTAGCGTCGCTTTCATATTGTCTATTGTTGTTATTGTTACACATATGTTTTTCATATGCATATCCATAAGCGCCCCCCACCACCCCCTCTATCTCTCTCTTTCGCTCTTCTATGCTCATCTTTTTACGTCATTCTAGCTGTTTTGACGGTTTTAGTTTTCAGCTATATTTTGTTTTTCGTTTTTTTTTTTTTTGCAGCTGCAAACGTCAACTGACACGCCATATGCCACGCCCACACTCAAAATGTACATACTTATACATGCATACATATGTACGATTACATATGTACATATTTTTGTATGCAGAAAACCACTCGCCCATTTCCGTTGCTCTTTGCCGGTTCTCTGACGCTCCACGCCTCGCTTTATTTTTTTTTTTTTTGTGTTTCGCCCTCGTCCCCCCTTTCGCCTATGTTTGCCACACTTGCATTGTGCAATACTCGCCGCGCTTTTGCCTTCCCATTGGGTTACTTTAGGTCATTGCAGTTGAGCGTCGCCATCACTTCTAACGCCATCGCCATGAAGGACGTCGTCTAAAGTGCCGCCGCCGCCGACGGCAGCTGCTGCTGGCGGCTGCTGTTCTCGTTCTCATTCTCGTTCGCAGTGTTGCTCAGTTTTATAAATAAATAAAAACAAGCTATAGCTAACATATGTTAAGCAAAAAAAAGCTAAAAGCTTTAGCTGCTAAAAAGCTTTAGTGTCATCACTGTCGTCGTCAAAGTGTTTCTAACTGCTTATTGCAGACTCAAATAAACGTCGCGTTGCGTCGACCTCCAAGCTGGCAGCGCTGTCAGCGTCGTTCGTCAACATTTGTTTTTGATTGCTGCTGTTGAGAATTGGCAAATGTTTTTTTAAAAAAAAAACATTTATACAATCATACAAGTATATCGAATCATTGAATAAACTATCATGAGTTGAACATGACTTTTTGTAAGATATGATCTATAAATAACAACTTTCACCGCAAGCATTAGCAACAACAAATCTGCAAATGCATGCGAATAGTTTTCCCTTTATGTTAATGAATTTTTTTTTTTTTTCTTATTCGTTTTCTGTGGCTGTCGTCTTGTCAACTGCATGCAGTGCTGCCAGAATGTTCGAGGCAAAAATTGCTAGATTTGGTAAAAAAAAGTTGCTAAAATTTGCCAAAAAAAAATTTATAAACCAAGTCCAAGTCGCTTAGCTGTATGTGTGTATGTGTGTAAAAATGCTGGCAATCATTTGAAAGCTTTAAAATGTGCTTTAGATATGCAAAAGCTAAAAATATGTTAATAAAAGGGTCTTAAAATGGCAATTTTTTAAACAAAATAAAATTTATTATAAAATATTTTTTTGCCACAAGCCTCTTATAATTCCCAACTGGTTTTAGCTTTAAGAAAGGTACCTTAGGCCTGTGCCAGCCGTCTGTGACAAATATTTTTTTTTTTTTTTTTTTTTTTTTTTTTTGTGTAAAAAATTTGTATATAAATTTGTGTATAAGAAAATAAATTTTATTATAATTCCCAACTGGTTCTAGCTTGAAGAAAGGTACCTTAAGCCTGCCTGCCTGTGACTCGCCTCAGTGTTAGTGTTTATCTCAAGCAGTGTCTCTCTCTTTCTCACTCAGAGTGTCTCTCTCTCTCTCTCTTTCTTAATCAGAGTCTTTCTCTCTCTCTTTCTTACTCAGAGTCTCTCTCTCTTTCTCACTCAGAGCCTCTCTCTCTCTTTCTCACTCAGACTCTCTCTCTCTCTCCCACTCAGAATCTCTCTCTCTCTCTCTCTCCCACTCAGAATCTCTCTCTCTCTCTCTCCCACTCAGAATCTCTCTCTCTCTCTCTCCCACTCAGAATCTCTCTCTCTCTCTCTCCCACTCAGAATCTCTCTCTCTCTCTCTCCCACTCAGAATCTCTCTCTCTCTCTCTCCCACTCAGAATCTCTCTCTCTCTCTCCCACTCAGAATCTCTCTCTCTCCCACTCGGAATCTCTCTCTCTCCCACTCAGAATCTCTCTCTCTCCCAGTCAGAATCTCTCTCTCTCTCTCCCACACAGAATCTCTCTCTCTCTCTCCCACTCAGAATCTCTCTCTTTCTGTCTCTCTCTCTCTCTTTCTCTCTTACTTAAAATCTGTCTCTGTGCTGGATTTGTGGTTAATAGCATTTTAAAAAATTAAATTGCAAATTTTTTGAAAAGTGGCCAGATCTAGCAACTAAATTGCTAAACTGGCAGCACTGACTGCATGCAACATTTAACCGAAAAAGAAAACAAGATCGACAAAAAAAAGGAAATAAATGAGCGCAACGAGCGTCGACGACGGCGGCTCATCAAATGCCAGCAAAGCTTTCCACAAAAGCAGCAGGAGCACTCTTTTTGCACACACAAACACACATTAATATGTCGTTCGAAAGCAAAAAAAAAAAAAAAATACTTCCCACATATCTTGCATGCGTTCCACATGCTCTAAGTGTTTGTGTGTGTGTGGGCTGTGCTTTTACCTCATTTTCGTTCAATTTGCTGCGCTCTGCCTTTGGTTTTTTTTGTGCTTGTCGAAACTCTTTTAAAATCATGCTGGCGTAAATCCGCGCAAAATTTAAATTTAAATTGCATTTGTCTTTCGTTGCAACACAATAAGTGAAAATTTCATTTGTACAACAGCCGAAAAAGAAGCGGTAAAACATCGACAAAAAAAAAAAAAAAAAAAGGCTGCAGCAGCAACTCTGGAAATGCACAGTTGTTGTTGTTATTGTTGCTTTCTTTTCGTTTCGTTGTTTTTTTCGCATTTAATTTGTAATTGATTCTGTTATTTTTGCTGTCGTCGCAGCTGCTGTTGTTAAATGCACTCACACAACAACAACAACAGCAACAATAATACTACATATCACAACAATGTAAAAACGAAAATAAAATTTAATCGTCACAATAACAACTCTCAAGCTGAGAGTAAGATAGCGAATAAGAGTGTATGTGTGTGTGCATTACTGTGCATTTGTTGTTGCTGGGCATAAGTTTATTGGCGTCAGTTTGCTGCAGTCGCTGCGTGCAATGGAGTGTGCAATGCAATTACACAAATGAACAACAATATACATATGTATGTATGCACAATAAATGAAAACAATTGCACATCACAAATATTAGATACATTTTTGCATTTCGAGTTTGCTTTTCATTTGCATTTATTGCATTTTTCCCATCCGTCCGACTGAATGTTGTGTATAAATGCGTGAAATCAATTTCTGATTGGCATACAATAGGAAAAAGTATGTAAGTTTTTAGCAACATGTTGCCTGTCTCGCACGCTCTCTGTCTCTCTCGCTGATGCTCAATTTTGAGTATCGATATCGATAACGTTGCCTGTTGGTTTCTCTCCTTTGGCTTCCACGCCTTTATGATTTTTCAAGTTTGAGCTGGTTTTTCAATTATTTGGTTGCACACACATTTTGTTTGATATTTTTTTTGCTGTCGTGAAAGTACAAAAAGGCATTTTACTTGTTTTTAGAAAGGCAATTTGCGACATTTTTGCAACGTCCAACATGTTGGAGGCGCTGCGTGTTGCGAGGCTGCCATTTTGTATGTGTGCCAGTTTTTATTTGGCATTTTTTTGCAGTTTTGTTTTTTTTTTGGCTAACTGTTCTGCTCGCTGAAGTGTGCAGCAAACAAAGCAATGAGTTATTGTTGTTATGTAAATGATGCTGCGCTTGCGGCCAGTGTTAAATATGCAGCACAAACCGTGAAATATTTATTTGTCTCACACACACACGCACAGCATTATTCCGCCCAAGGCACAGACAGTAACATGCATTCGCCCAATTATTGCTGTCTACTTCAACTGCAGTTGCAGCGTGTTCGTCAAACTTTCTCCCGTTGTGTTTGTGTGTTCTCATGCACGTTCGTTCTTTCAGTTTTTGCGAGAGCGGCTTGTGCTGCTGCTCTCTTCAACTTTGTATGTGCATTGCAATTATGTAGCAACAATGTTGCGCTAGCTCTCTTGCTCTTTCGCACAGACTGGAACTTTTTCGAATGTGTGTGTGTGTGGATGTTGTTGTTGTTGTTGTCAGGTGCGTCGAGACAAGTGGAAAATGCTTGTGCGTGCATTGCTCTCATTGCGTTTGTATATATACATATGTATGTACATACATAGCGACAAATATTTGCACAACTTCAGCGGGCAACATGAACTCCCCACCCATCCGCCGCCCGTCACGATCTGTGTTGTCAACATTCCTTGTACGTTTTGCCCCCGTTTCAGCTTTTGTTGTTTATTGTTTGCGCCCATTAATCAGCGCCAGTCACCATCAACATTATCAACCTCATATGTATGTATATATAACCTGTTGCTTTTGTATATTATTATTATTATTATTATTTTTTGGTTTAATATCTCTTTCTTTCTTCTGTGTGTAGCGTTATTCATATCTTTCCGCTTCCGTTTAGCGATTCATTTATCGCTGTTTCTTCGCACTTCCGCTGCAAACATTTTCCTCGACTTGCAACATGCAACATGCGATTGAATTAATATTTTGATTCGTTTTGAGGAAAGTTGTGAGAAAACTTCAACAGCTTTCTCCATTAGTTTAAACCCCGCTAAATGAGTTCTAATTATAATTCGCTATACTATATAGCCATATAATCAGTTAATCAATTGTTTTGTAACTAAATGCACGTGCGCCTCTCACAATCTGTTTATATGTATATACCATGTAAAATGAGTCAATTTTATAATTGCATTTAATAAAAACAAGTATAAATACGTTGCAGCTGTTGTTATTGCTGCTGTCTATCAACATGATAATGACAGAAGTTAATTTTGGTCAAGATATTAAATGAACCAAGCACTAAGGTCATGATAAGTTATAAACTTTTTTCGAATACACTAGACAACCCTACTTTACTCTCCATAATATCCTTTGCAAGTGCTTAGCAACATATGTAGCTAGGCTTAAGCTCTCTCGCTCTCAACATTTATTGTTGTTATCGATATCCAGCTATCATTCTGATCCTACTTTCCTCTCAATTGGCAACATATGTTGATAGTTAGCCTATCAGCATTCTTGCTCTCAACACATATTTACAGTTTTAAAGCGTAACTTAAAGCATCTTGCTGTCAATATGGCTTGACATTTCCACTTGAAGCTTATGCATTGGAATACTTATAAATTGGAAGTGGAAACCTTTTGACCATATGTACTTGATGTTAACGAGCTTCTTTCTTTCTCAACTCAATTTGCAGCCAAGGCAACGCTGCTAACGCACTTTGTTCTTTTCTTAGGTTTTCTTCGTATTTATTCTTTCTTATTTCCATGCACTTTACATTTTTGCGTCAGCAGCAACGTTACTATTACAATAGTGTTACCAACACCAACAACACTCTCGCATGTGATATGTAGGAGGTTGCACCCACACTGCCACTCCCCCCACACCCCATAACTTTTGCACACTTTCCGCCTTTACAGTTGGTTGGTTCTCTCTATTTGCTGTGTGTTTATGCAACAAGCGACGGGTGGAGGGGGGGCAGCAGCAGCAGCTTCATTTCATTATTTTGCCAAACTGCGTCACGTTGCAACTTTGACGTTGCTGTTGCGGCTGTGGCCTGAGATTTGCGTAAGCGAATTTGAATTCGTTTGATTGTGCAACACAGCAAGCGCGTGTGCAACACAACACAACACAACACAACAGTAATAAATGTGTATGCAAATTGATGTCAAACCGTTAAGCGACAACATTCGTAACTTGTTGCAATAGACAAACACAATTGGCAATTGCGGCAAAAAGTGCCACATGAAGGTGCCACGTGAGTCCTTGCCATTGTCTTGTGCTTGTTCTCCCCTTCTTTGCCCCCTCGCATACACATAACTTGGCCCTGAAAGGTAAAGCAGTTAACGTGAACTAACGACAAACTCGTCCATGTCCATGAGGTAAGCAGCCTTCAAACAGCTGCTGACTATCCACAGTGGGTGGCTTGGGTGGGTGGGGGGTTGATTCAATACACGACGATTGTCGTCCTACGCTTGACCTTGGCAACATATTCCGTATTACCTTTTTGTGTACATTAAAAATTGATCATAAACAAGAAAGGGTATTATAATTGGTAGATACGAATTGAAGGCATATTTGGTTGCAAGGGTAAAGATATTTATAATAGATGGCGTTTATATCGATATTTATCGATTGCTTTTTATGTGTGTAGCGTTTTTGTTAGCTTTATTAAGTGCTTTTACACTTATCGATAGTTATCGATAACATGTCTACTTGCTTTATTGGGTCTTTTCACCGCTCAGTTACAGTAAAAGCTATCGGTCAGTTATTTATGCTGTTTCCACCATTCCCTTAGTGAAAGTTTAGCTAATAAATCAGTTTTTTGGTTTGTTTTTGATAGTCAAAAGTTTGATTTATGGAGCATTACCCAACTTTTAAAGTTTTTAAAGCCCTTTTATACATTTTTTAAGCAAACCTGTCATAACTTAGTAACCTGATCAGCTGTTAAAGCTTTACGATGTTTATTGATAGTCGATTACCAGTTTTTCTCAGTACACTACAGTAAATTCCTTATGGGAAACTGGCTATAACTGAGAATAACGGAGCACTGGAATGACCCTAAGTTCTTTCTTAAGAGCTTTTACACTTATCGTTACAAGCTTTGTTCTTTACGAGTATTTCCTAGTCGCTATAACTCTCTTTTTTATTTGATCAAAATCCCATTTGCCGCCTTGCCCTTATTTTGTTGTTGTTGTTGTTAACAATTTGCTTTTCTAAGCTTTCAATTTCAATTTGGCTTCTTTTCGATTTCTGTGCTCTCTTTGCCATCGTCATCGACGGGGGCTTTTTGCATAATTTATTGCATTCAGTTTACATTCGTCGCTGCCATAAATTTCCACTCTCCCCCCCCCACACAAAGCCCCCCCATTACCCATATCCGCCTTCGTGTGTCTCGCGTCTTGGCGGACATTGGCGTCGTCATCGCGTGTTTATATATATATGTCCTCAGATATATATATATATGGTTTGATTACCAGCCAACTAAACTCCCCCCCTTTGCACGACCTTCTGGTATCCCGTTGCTATACAATATCCGAGCGTGGGTTTTTCCTGCCTCTTTTTATTATTTTTCTCTAGCTTTGTGTGTGTGTGTGCGTGTGTATTCGCGTCCTTTTGCGCGCTATTTTTATATCATTTTTTTTCGTATCAAATGTCCTCTGACGCAAATTAATTAAATAATATATATATATGTAATAGGCCAGGTCCCCCGCCATTTGGGTGGTCTTAGGGCTAACTACTTAAACCCAATTCTAAATTTAGTTTGCAATGGGAACAAAAGAGAATTCGAATGCAAAGTGAAAGTGTGTGTGAGTGTGTGCGAGTGTGTAAAAGGTATCCAATTATCGTTAGATTGTTCTTTGGAAATTGGTATAATTTACAAATAATTTTACGTTTATATATGATACTTTACGAGGAATTCGTTTTTCCACAGAAAAAAGTTAAGTAATGAAGGGGTTTTATTCCTGTAAAGAGTTTAGTTGACATTTAGGGAAACCTTTGATTAGGAAGGAGATAGAACTTCAACTTGATGGTGAAAGTTAACCTTTGGGTTCCCAAAAAGATGGAGTTGAAGTTGCTCTTTCTTCTTCTTAATCAAAGGTTTCCTAAATGTGAACTAACTTAACAGGAAACCTTCCTTAGGAAACCTTTGATTAGAATGGAAAATGAACTCAGAACTCCTTGATGGTTAAAGTAAACCTTTGGTTAGCAAAGAGAAGAAGTTTAAGTTGTTCTTTCGCCTTCTTAAATAAAAGTTTCCTGAATGTCAATTAAACCCATTTCTTAACAGGAAATCTGCCTTAGGAAACCTTTGATTAAAAAAAGAGAAAGAACTTAAAACTTCTTGATGGTTAAAGTTAACTTTTTTTTTCTATTAAATCAGGAATAAATACAACTTAGTAATCTAATAGATAAATGTCTGTCAAAATTTCGATGTGTCCAATATTCCGATTTTCTATATACATATACATAAAAATATATATGTGGCATATAGTTTTATATTTGAATATCGTAGATTTAACGTTTCGTCTAACTGAATTAAACAAAAAGAAAAATAAAGGAAAAAATAATGACTTTAGTATACCTGCAACAATGGTATTATATATACAACAGCTATATAGGTAAATATTGCCTTGTTCTTCCTTATTATTGTCGGGGTTTATGAATTGGCCAAAATGCGCTTTTACACAATAATATTTTTGTCGCCACTTTCTTTGTTTGAACGATGAGTAGACACATTAATGTGTATATATCTCTCTATATACATATATGTAGAGTGCAGCTATATCTATTGCATGAGACATTGTCCGATTATACAGACTGTCCGTTTGTTTGAATGCATTCAGTCGCATTGTAAAATTGCCTGAGCTCTGTTGTTGCACTCGGGAGAATCTTTTACAATGATATCATTAGTTTTAAGACGTTTGTTACGAAAAGGTTAGAAGAATTGTACTCAAACCATCTTTTATCCCAACTCATCCGAAATTCTTATTCTTTTTTCAGATTGCGATTGCGGCTGCGTGGACTCGTATAACGGCAATAGCGGCGTCTCGAATATACCGGAAGTGGCAGCAATCATTCAGAACGTTGTTGTGAATAGTAGCAGCAGCCTCAAGACGGCACACGCAAAGGTCGCCACATCGGGGGGTCATGCAAATACGCAACCCCCCAGCAAACGTTCGAGCAGCGGTGCCGATGGTGACTATCAGTTGGTGCAACACGAGGTGCTCTATTCCCTATCAGCTGAATATGAGGTATGTCCGCTTTTCTCCCTTATAATTCACAACTAAAGTTTTCTTTGCCTTTCTAGGTTTTGGAGTTTTTGGGTCGCGGCACCTTTGGCCAGGTGGTCAAGTGTTGGAAGCGTGGAACTTCCGAGATCGTTGCCATTAAGATTCTTAAGAATCATCCATCGTATGCGCGACAGGGACAGATTGAGGTGTCCATCTTGTCGCGTTTGAGTCAGGAGAATGCGGATGAGTTCAATTTTGTGCGTGCATTCGAATGCTTTCAGCATAAGAATCATACCTGCCTGGTCTTTGAGATGCTCGAGCAGAATCTCTATGATTTTCTCAAGCAAAATAAGTTTTCACCACTTCCTTTGAAGTATATACGTCCCATTCTAGAGCAGGTAAGTCGCAATAGATGAAATCTCCTGACGAAATCTCAACGAAATCACTACTAAAATCTCCATTTCCCCTTAAAAAGGTTCTAACTGCTTTGCTGAAGCTAAAGCAACTGGGCTTGATTCATGCCGATTTGAAGCCAGAGAACATTATGCTTGTGGATCCAGTGCGTCAGCCGTATCGCGTCAAGGTCATTGACTTTGGCAGCGCTTCGCACGTGAGCAAAACCGTTTGCAATACGTATCTACAATCGCGTTACTATCGTGCACCAGAGATCATTTTGGGTCTACCGTTTTGTGAGGCCATCGATATGTGGTCCTTGGGCTGTGTCGTAGCTGAACTCTTTCTCGGCTGGCCATTGTATCCGGGCAGTTCGGAGTTTGATCAGATACGATATATATCGCAAACACAGGGTTTGCCCACGGAGCACATGTTGAACAGCGCCTCAAAGACATCCAAATTCTTTTATCGCGATGTCGACTCAACGTATCCCTTCTGGCGTTTAAAGACCACCGAGGAGCACGAAGCCGAAACGAATTCAAAGAGCAAGGAGGCACGCAAATATATATTCAATTGTCTGGATGACATTGGGCAGGTGAATGTGCCCACGGATCTGGAGGGTGGCCAATTGTTGGCCGAGAAAACGGATCGTCGCGAGTTCATTGATCTGCTCAAACGCATGCTGACCATAGATCAAGAGCGTCGTCTCACGCCCACAGAGGCACTGAATCATAGCTTCACGCGGCTTACACATCTTGTCGATTATGTTTATTGCAACAATGTGAAGGCCTCCGTTCAAATGATGGAAGTGTGTCGTCGCGGTGACTTTCACACGTGAGTAAAACTAAGCTTTTCCCATTGTTCGAGCTTTAGTAATTTGTTTTTTCTTGCAGTGTACAACCAGCTCCTACGCTGGTTACCAACTTTGTGCCAAGCAGCACCGAGAACATGACCTTCACCATCAACAATCAGCTGACGAGTCAAGTGCAGCGACTCGTACGCGATGGTCGTCCCTTTGGCTTATGAGGGTCTCTATCAGATCTATGGCGGACGCAATGTGGCCCGTCAATATCCGCAGGCACGCAACGATACGTTCCAGCATCAGTTGGTATCGAATATATTGTGTCCGCCATCGTATCAGGCCATGCCCAGTCCCACCAAGCATGTGGTTGTGGGCAGTGCCACAATGCAGCCGCCGTTGCAAGTGCCACCGCAACAGTATGTCAATGTGCCCGTACCAGTGTCCATGGTGGAGCCCAGTTCAGGTCAGCGCATGCTCTTGACGAATCGTGTGCAGGCCAGTGGTGTGGCATGGCCACAAACTGGTCGGCAGATGGCATTGGTGCCATCGTGGCCACAACAGGCGCCGGCACATTCATTGATTGTGGATTCGACGCCGCTGTTCAATGTGGAGGAGATCTATCCCAAGCATCATCTCAATTTGCCGCGCAACGATCTCAAAAAGGAGTCGCCGGCACATCATCTAGCGTGCGTTTATTATACTCTGATCTATGATCTTGGACTTTAATCTTAAAAACTTCTTCTTCTTTTGTAGCAAGGGCAATTCTTATCGCGTGCCGCGTCACGAGAAGAAGGAGCATCAGCAGCTGTCGCCGGTTAAGAAACGTGTCAAGGAGAGCTCGCCGCCGCATCAGCAGCGCTATCAGCGTGCCGCACATGTCTCGCCCCAATATCATGCGCATCACAATTGCAGTTATGGTGGCAACTATGGCTCCAGCGCAGCAGGCGCTGTCCTGGCCTCATCAGCATCATCAGCGAGCAGTAAGATTGGGGAAACAACATATAAATCCCGAGCTTTTAATTCACATTCTCTCTTTTGCAGACATCATCAATGCCAGTGGCAGCAGCTCATCGGGCTCGCATCATAATCATGCACCTGTGGCACATGCACCGCACGGTGGCAGCAGCAGCAGTGGCGGCGCCTATAATACCAGCAGCAGCAGCAGTGGTGGCCATCATATTGTGATCAACAATTGCAGTGGTGCTGGCTCCGCTGTGGCTTATCATGGCAGCAGCAGCAGCAGCCAACCACCGTTGCATGTGCATCAGGCGCCGCCGCATGTGAAGCAACCGACGATCACCATACATGATACGCCGTCGCCAACAGCTGTTGTTGGCGATGTCATCACCATATCGGATAGCGAGGATGAAGGCGGCGCCGATGGAGTTGCAGCAGCAGCAGCTGCCGCCAATGTTGCACCCGTTAAGCATCGGGGGCATGCACATGCTCAATCGCAGACGAGCAGCAGTCTGATGCAACAGCATCATCATCACCAGCAGCAGCAACATCAACCACAACAACAGCAGCCGCAACAACATCATTCGCAGCAGCAACATCATCATTCGCAGCAGCAACACGCGAGCAGCAATACATCCAGTTCGTTGTCGCATTGTCGCAGCAGTGCACAGCAGCAACCGTTGCATGTATCGCACTCGCAGCAGCAGCAGCAACAGGCTGTTAATTATGGTAATGCACACAATTCAATGTCCATCAGCTCCACCAACTCCGCGGCCAATGCCAGCAGCAGCAGCAGCAGCCGCAAATGTAGCAGTAGCAGCAGCAGCAGCAGCAGCCAGCTGGTTAGCGGCAGCGGAGCTAGTCATCATAGCCATCATAGTCACCATAGTCACCATCACCAACAACAACAACAACACAGCAGCAGCAACAGCAGCAACAGTAGCAATAACAATAATATTAACAGTAGCAATCAGCAGTTGCCGCCGCCGCCGCCACCGCCAACAAATCCTCCCAGTAGCAATAATCATCATCATCAGCAACATCATGCCACTTCCACATCGTCGTCGTCGTCGATGGGCGGAAGCGGAAGTGGAAATGGATTTGGTGCTGCTGCTATCGTTCTCAATGACAACAACAACAGCTGCTCGCTTCAACAACAGCAGCAGCAATGCTTCAACAACAACAACAACAACAGTAACAGTCATCACAACAACACCATTTCCAATTCTGCTTCCACTTCCAACCAACAACAACAACAGACACATCACCATAACAACCATCATAGTCTTGCCCCCCCACATTCCATATCCTCCAGTAGCACAACAAGCACACAATTTAGCACATCCATTTCATCATCCTCCATTCAAGCTCCCGCACCCCTGCCCTTGCCCTTACCCCCACCCCCACCCACCTCGCATCTCAGTCGTCATAAGTCAGCGCAACAACAACAACAACATGTACATCTAGTAATTCCATGCGTTACCGTAGGTGATCACGATCCAGAGGATGCTAGACGCCGTCATCATGCAGCCGCCGCCGCTGCCCTCACCTCGGTTGGCAGTCCCAAGCATCAGCAACAACATCAACATCATCATCACTCCAACGCGCAGCCACACTATCAGCCGCAGCCACAATCCCAACCACAGCAGATCCAACAACAACAGCAACCGCCGCCGAGTATCAAATACGAGCCAGGTCAATCGCAAAAGAAACGTATTCTGGCCATGGCTCAGAGCGAGTGCAACTATCAGCCGCAGCCACAGCCGCAGCAGGTGCAGATACAAGTGCAGCAACAGCAACAGCAACCACCACCACCACCAGCCGTTGTGAGCTTGCCACATATACCCACAAAGCAGGAACCACCAGAATTCTATCCAGAATACGCACAGCAGCAGCAGCAACCACCACCGCAGCAGCAGCAACAGTTGCAGCTGGAGTCAAAGCGCAGCTCTTGGGCAGCCGGCAGTTCGGCCAGTTCAGTGCCACTGGCACATCCCAAGCGTGAGGCACCCTCTGTGGCGCCCGTTAACTATGTGGCACCAGCCGTGGCACCACCGCTTGCGCACTCCAAGAGCGGCTCCAGTGGCTCCTCGTCGTCATCGATTAGTGCTGCGGCTGCTGCTGCGGCAGCAGCGGCTGCAGCCGCCGCCAGTGTGGGTCCACCTTCGTGGGGTGCACCCCAGGTGTATAGGCAGCCATCGCAGCCGCCAACGGCTGCGCTTGCGGCTGTGCCAGCATCGGCGGTGGCACCACCGCCACCGCATCATCATCATAGCAGTCACAGCAGCAGCCATCATCATCATCATCATCAGGCGGGCACGCCGCTGGGCGGCTCACCGTCATCGACAGCCGCGGCGGCCATGCTGCAAACGGACATTTATGCCCAGGGTGACATGTATCGACGTCCCACTGTGTATGTGTCGCAGGCAGCGCCAACGTACGCGTATACGAATCGAGCGGTGGTTGCACCACCACCGGCACACAACAGCTCCAGTCGCCAGGTGGGTGCTAGAAACTTGATCAATTATATTTTCTACTGTATTGGCATTTGATTACTAATATATATCGAGTTTAATTACTCAAGTAACTGCAAGTAATTACTTTTTTGTGGAAAAAATGCATGAAAACTAGTTTATTGAACACTCATTTGAGTTTTTATAAGCTAATCTTAACTTTTTCTTAAGTAATTAAAAAGTAATTAAATAATATTCATATGAATTTAACTACTTTGCAAGTAATTACAAGTATTTATTGATAAAATACTTGCATAAGAGTTTATTTAACACGATTTCAAGAAAGTAATTAAGTAATTAACAAGTAATTAAATGATAATTATATGAATTAAACTCATTTTTAGGTGATACCATCGCATCCGCTGCCCGCACACATACAAATACCGACGCAGTACAGCCAATTTGGACCTTTGAGTCCCGCCCAGGTAGCTGCCAGCAAGCATGCGGCGCACTTTGCGCCCGCCAACATATGGTATGGTGCTGAGTAGCTTGCAGAGGGTTGAGAATCCAGAGGGTTTGGACGAGCCGATGATTGCGCGCGCACCCGAGGCCAAGACCAACAACATCAACATCACAACTGACAACAACAACAAGAACAACAACACAGCCCCCCCTCCAACATATATAATCACTGTCTCTTGACTGTCTCTCGACTGTCTACCGACTGTCTCCATCACACACAGCCTCGAACCTTGATTGATGATTGATTGATTGATGCTCGAGTGAGTCGGCAAAACTATGCGCCAAAATTTATACTTGATTTTAATTTATGCTTATTCCTTTTACTAACTAGTTTTAAACTAATATAAATGTCTTGCTCTTCATTCATTTAGATCTTTAATGGCCTCGGCTGATGGCGACAACAACAACAACAATAATACGGATGAACAGGAGCTGCAACAGTTGCAGCTAACACAATGCTGGTGGTTCATGATGCTCATGCAACAGAGCATAATACAGCACAACAGCAGCAGCAACAACAACTTGTTGCTCGATTCAACAACAACTACAACAGCAACAACTACAACAACAACAGCAACAACCAGCAACATTTTGAAAAGTCGCCGCAAACGTTAAAGCTGATAACTCGTCCGCCCCCCTGAACCCACCCAACCAACAAACCAACCACCCAAGCACCACCAGCACGCTCTACCCAAAAGCCAAGCTTCAAAGAATTTTTTTTTTTTTTGCTTTTTTGATAACGTCGTTAGTCGCGTTTCTCTTGCATAATTCACTTGCGAATTATGATAATTTGTTTTTAAATATAAACATATATATTATAATAGATATGTTAAGCATTTTGTACACGCAGCTTAACACACACACACACACACACACACCAACACAAACACACAACAAATAACTAAAGCGTTTCATTATGTGTGTTGTATATTTTTGATTAGAATTTCTAAGTGCATACGTATATATATTAAAGTATATATATACCTAAAACCATACATAACTATGATAAATATGTATTCTATATATGATAATACGCCTAAGTACACTATATGCTATAACATATATAATTAAATGTAAAACTTAAACTAAACTAACTCTTAAACACTATTGAATACTATTATACATCTACGGATTATACATACAAATATGCAACAACAACAACATAAACTTAGTGCAACATAAAAGTTATAGCAACTTTTTTTATAGACTCTTTTTGTAGCAAGTACCTCAACAAAAAACAAAAACAAACAATGCAGCAAATTAATGTTATGCAAAATTTTGCCTTTTTACAAACAAACAACAACAACAAATCGTACATTAAACTTAGTGAGATAAACATTAAACTACAACAACAAAATATGATATATGATATTTAATAAATAATACCGCAAAAACCTTACTAGCAAAACAAAGCATACATATACGTAGGCAACCCTAGCGATATCTGGATTAAACACTCTGATTAACTGAACATGCGATATACATACATATATTAATTATATAGCGAATAAACATAGACATAGAATTTTCTCATAGAACCTACAACAAAAAAACAACACACAAGAATTTGTACAAAAAAAAAACGAAAAAGTATAACAAAATTAGATGCATTAACTAACTATTAAATAATTATACACATAAATATATATATATAAAGGATTTTAAAATCAGATCAGGTATCAGGTCAGTTAGGGTTAAAAAACTTATTAAACTTTGCTTCTTAACTTTATGTTTTCTGCTGCAATATATAAAACTCTGCGCTTAAGTTTTACAAAAGGGTTTCGTATGAATTTTCAAAAATCAATGAAGGAGAAGAAGAAGGGAGAAGAATAAATTCACTAAAGTACAAAAAAATCCAAGCAATCTAGCAATAAATAACATAACAGAGTTATAGGCTTTCCTTTTTTTTAAATTTTAATTTGTAATACTTATTTTGTAATTTGTATTTGTATGTTTTTTAACCGCAGAGATTTTTTATTGTTTGTTTTTTAACACCCCCCCCAAACTTTTAACTAAATAATGCTACAAACCATACTATATATACTATATCTATCATATAATAAACATATTGTAATGTTCTTGTTAATTAGGTTTCTTAACAGAAGAAAGTATTTTGTAGTTAAACGTAACTTTGTCGCTATATATATTTTTTTTGTCTTCATCTAATTTTTGTGTTTTTAGTATGTAGAAAATTGTGGGCACTTCCTATTATGATACTACAAATAATCCCAACAAAAAATGAAAACATTTTTATAACAAACAAAAGGAGAAAACCTTAATGCATGATAATATATTATGATATCTATACGATAATTAATCAGCTGTGCACGAAGAAAAACAAACAAATTATATTATTATATTATATTATATATATTTATATATTGCAAAATACCAGAAGTCTAGCATATAATTATTGTGATGTAGTTTTAACAACAACAAAAAGTTTTCAAAGCAGAAGAAGAAAAATCTTGAAATTGTCGTCGGAAATTTCCGTAAAAAATTAACAACAAATTACTAATTAATTCAATGTACTATAATCGATATTGCGGCATATATATATACATACATACATATATATGAAATAATTGTAATATTAATCTTTAAATTGTATATGTTAACTATTTAGTACGCAAAAACAAACAAACAAATGACTAAGAAAAAAGGCAACAACAAAATAATAATATATATATATATATGTAATTTTTTTGTAATATTTTTTATTTCTCAACAATTTTTTCCGTGTAGAAAACTTAAAAAGAACGTTTAATTAGCAGCTGTAGGCATGAAACATAAGAAACGTTAGTGTTGTGACTATATAAAAACGATTATATATATATACTAGAGATCTAGGCTATGTACTAGTAGATGATCAATGGATATGGATATTTAATAATAATATTTTGTGTATCGAAAAAAGATTTTTTTGTCTACTTTGTTGAGAGTTTGCGTCAAGTTATTAAGCTTAAGGGCATTATACAAAAGATATAGATATGGGTGTGTGTGTTTTTTATATAGAAATTTTATGGACCACTTAATAAACTTACAACAACAACAAAAGTCAAGTCTTAAAACTTAAGCGTTTAATGGTAGAAAAAAACAAAAGAAAAAACAAAAAAATGCTTGCAAAACTTGTCGTTTAAATGTTTATTCTTAATTTTTTGAAATAACAATACAATATACATAAATATTTAGTAATTAACTAAAATCCAATACACAACAATTTTTCAATTTCTACTCAATGTTTTTTTAGAGAAGCAACAAAAAAAAAATGGATAAAAAAATCAAGAACGCTTTAAATGTAACAAAAACGAAACGTTAATAGACTTAAAAAACAACAACAACAAAAATGAATATCTATACTATATATATATATTAAATAACACCCACTAACTAAACACACACACACAAACAAAAACAGACATTAATAATATATATGTGTATAACGTTTTTTTGTATTGTAAAAGTAAACTTTTAACTGTTTAGCCTTAATGAACTCTACAAAAAATACAAAATATATATACGATAATGTGTATGATCAAAACGATCAATGTTTAATATATACGTACAATATTTCAATGTACTTCAATCTTAAAACTAAATATTTAATATACAACATTTTTACTTTGCCTTTCATTTCTGTTTAACTTTTACTTTATAACTCGAAAACACATCATTTCGTATATCATAAAAAGAAAATAAAATTGATTGCAAATACATACTATATATACATATAAAGATATAACTACACCATAACTTACTATTATCATAAATAATTAATAAATATATTTACTTATATGTCCTAAATGCAAAACATACAAATACATAAACTATATCTATATACATATATATATGATTATCAAAAGCATGACTTCTTTTGGTTTGTTTTATTTATTATTTATTTGATTTTCTAGCAAAGCATTAAACGATTTATTAAATCAACAAGATGAACAACAAATACAACATACTATATCCCACCAAATTAATTTTAAACACAAGAAAAATCCAAAAAAGCGGGACAAAACAATTTATGAATAGCCTACAAACTAATGTATCATTAATATATATTGTGCAATATATACTAAACTTTATATGATCAAAGTATCGAAATTAGCTAATAACCCTTTAGTTTATGTCTTAGCCACATCATCAGCAACTGATGTTAACTTGCATAAACTATTTGTTAAGGATAAGTTTTCACTATTTTTTATGCCCTTAACCCATGAAATGGTATAATGGTTTTGTGCATCTGTTGCATCTTCGACCATATAAGGTATATAGATTCTTGTTTTGCATCAACAGACGAGTCGATATAGCCTGGATCTCAGAATCTATTACAGCTAGAGAATCCATATTTAGAACTTGAAGTCGTCTAAGCCCTAGTCAGCACAAGTTTTCTTTGAATAATCGATAAAACTTCTGGGTTCCACATGTTATCGATAACAAAAAAATTTGAATTTAAAAATTGTAAAGCTGAGGCTTGAAACTATGAATAAAAAAAATGAACGTCAGCAAAAAATTTGATCAAAATCGGTTGAGGAACACCGAAGACATCTCAATTTGAAGTTTTCACTACGCTTAAAGTAACGGGTTAAGGGATTGTCCTAGTCGGTATCTCTCGATTAGAGCCTTCTTATTTGTTTTTTTCTTGATAGATTGAGGCTCTTACTCTTAAATCAGGTTTCTATAGTTGCCAATAGATTGTTTGATTTCAAAGTATAATGAATCCATAAAACATGGAACTAAGTTGACCAAAAAAACTTTTTTGAAGAAAAGACGTAAAAAAAACAATTAATGAGCTTTTATAAATAATTTGTCGCTTTGGAATGTGTTTCATACGCAAGTTATGTGCATTTAACAAAAAGCAAAAGATACAACAAAAACAACAACAAATACTAATAATAATAATTTATTAAGTATACGTAGTACATGCCACAATATTAAATATATTAAAACAAGTAGTTAGTGTTTGAAGGCAACACACGAAACAAAAACAAAAAAACCGAACCATTTGAACAACAATTGATGGATTGAGAAATTCGAATGGAACGAAAACATTTTTCTAATACACACACAAGATTGATAAGAACCCGTCCATAATTAGATTTTTGTTCTTTTAAGCAAACAAAAAACCAAAAAAAAACTGAACAACAAGGAAACATAAATCCAAAATGATATAGTAATTGTCGACGGTATATTAGATTAAAACATATAGAATCTCTTCGTGTTTATTGAACTTGAATATATACAAAAAATATTCGTATGAATAGAGAATAAATTTAAATTTCATTCAAACTAGCAAAAAGGAAAAAACAAAGAAAAATTCAAATGTTTTAATCACAAAAACTAAGTACGATATATTTACATATATACACAAACAAACAAACAAACACAAATGCAAAATACAAATACATATTAAACTTAAAAAAACAAACAAGAAGTATATTTATATATACACTATATTTTATTAAAATACAAAATATTTCGAACGATAAACTTAACCAAAACCAAAAAAAAAATGTTGATGTGTGAAATTTATAAGACTAGCATATTTCCTACCTAAAAAACAAAACGATAAACGATAGCGATAACGATAACGATAAATAAATACATATACGTTATAATGAGATATATATGTATATTATATGATAATTAACTAGAAGCTAGCACGAGTCTAACTATGATTAAACCGATTAAACAGATATTAACAGAATTTAACAAAAGCGTCTAACAAAAATGAATCGTACCTTTTTGCTGATTTAAATGGAATATATATATAGTATATAGTATATATAGAGAAAGACAAACAAACTAACATTAAATAAATTAGTAAATATGCATTCAACAAATCTCTCTTGTATATTTAGTGTGATGCAAAAAAGTAATCGAAACAATATGATTATTGGCACTTTAATGGGATTTGCTTTTTATATATATATATATAGATGTATAGAGTGTGTGTGTGGGTGTGAGTGTACATATACTTTTAGCATTAGTGTACTCTTGCGCCGTTTCAAACCATAAAGAATTTACAAATATTTTTATATGCAAAACTAAACAAAATAGAGAAAAAAAAAACTTAGTTTAAGGATAAACGCATGATATATATCTTTTAAAAGACAACAACAAGTTTAAACCAAAGAACGATAATCAAAGCGCGCACATAATAAGTATAAAGATTAAACATATATATACAAATAGGTTTAGAAGCTTTTTTCTGTGTGGATTGGGCACCAAGTTTTGATTCAGATATATAAATGTTTTTTGCCTCCCTAAGATATGTATGTAGTATAGTTAAGAGCAAGTTTTTTGATAGAACATAGATGGGTTAGACAACGAATTTGCCAGGCAAATCGGGAAAGAAAAACAAACCAAAGAACGAAAACTTAGAACCTGTACATTTCCTGGGCCTTTCCCCACCCCGCATTAGCCAATTGCAAAAAAACAAACCAAAATTTCGATTATCAACGATGCGTATGATTAATAGATCATGCGCCTTTTGAGATTAGATGCAATTTGACCTTTTTTTTTGTCAGTGTACTCAATGTTTTTTTGTGGTGTAAAACTTGGTGTCCATATTTAAATGAGAATCTTATTGTTTTAACGAAAACAACAAATACTTATATCAAAAACCAAGCACACCGATACATTTAGCATGATTATGGAATATGAATATATATAAAGATATATATGTATGTAAGCGAACAAATTATTCAAACTAACAAGTTATATATATCTAGATTAACCCAAGATATTTGCGTACCTTTTTAACTAAGCAAAACTAATTCAATGTTATTTAAAAAAAAAAAACAGCCCAAGTTAACTGAATAAAAATGGGTGGATAACGCTAATGTACACCGTCTCAAGACCAAGAAAAATAATGAAATTTGTATCTATAAATGTATGTGTATAATATAACGTATAATGTATAATGCCCAGATGATACAACAATCGAGTTAAACACGTTTAAAGCTAACTTCTAGAAGTGTAGAATGATAATTGATAATATGGATTAAGAACTTTTGACTTTTATGGCTGTTTAGAGATTTTATAATACATATATATACAACTAACGATATAAACCCAAGATAAACCACACTTTTTCGTATTAACACATCTCACATAATTCCCATATTTTGTGAACCGTAGAATGAAACTCTATAATAAGAAGAGTTCTAACGGTTCAGTACTTAATCTCAATTTATCTTAAACTCTCTCTCTCTCTAACTCTAACTCTATGTGTCTATCTCTCTCTCTTAATGGTTTTTTGAAAAAAATCTGGCATGATAAATCCCACTTTGCTCCCAGGTGGCACTAACTTGGCCCGGGGAGTATCTTTTTGTAGCGCATAGAGAAAAAAAAAAACAAAGGAAAACAAAGGAAAACCAAACGAAAATTGTGAAATTTAGTGTCTTTACACTTTAAAGAGTATAATAATATATATATGAAAATTGAATGTAGAATGTGCTATGTGCATCACTCACACACACAAAACACATACACATACATATATATCACACAAATTATGATACATACTCGTACATATGCCTAAAAGGATTACAAATAAATGTCTATATATAATGTATATGGAAAATATATATAAAATACAAAGAAAAAACAAATTATCAAAAGATAAATTCAAGTGTTTTTATTCTAAAAGGTTTCGACAATAGTTTTGAAAACAAATTCCAATTCAAAACTATATAATAGTAGACGTTGTTAGTTCAGTCTGCAAAATTCCAAATCATATTTAGTTCTTTTCATAGCAATCACAAATATTTCT
This sequence comes from Scaptomyza pallida, assembly GCA_018152965.1. Lineage (NCBI taxonomy): Eukaryota > Metazoa > Arthropoda > Insecta > Diptera > Drosophilidae > Scaptomyza > Scaptomyza pallida. Next base: position 3,727,755 of record JAECXP010000080.1, on the reverse strand, counting down.
TAAAGCAATAATCTAACCTCAAAAAAACAGAGCAAAACATATGGTGATAAAATAGTTGTACACTGATTAAACAGCTGATAACAGTAAGTAACGCCCAATCCTTGTGTCCCATAGCAGCATAGACTACTCGACTCGAACGTTCCGACGCTGATCATGGGTCAATCATTATCGGAACCAGTTACCACCAAGGATACAGCACGCTGTGGCAATGCCTCGTTTCTAGTCGGCAGCAGTTGCATGCAGGGCTGGCGCGTTGACATGGAGGATGCACATACCCATATCCTATCGCTGCCCGATGATCCGGGCACAGCCTTCTTTGGCGTCTATGACGGGCATGGTGGCGCCGCAGTAGCCAAGTTTGCGGGTCGCCATCTGCACAAGTTCATCACGAAGCGTGTGGAATACATCAGCAACAATGTGGAGCTGGCCATGAAGCGTGCCTTCCTGGACTGTGATCGTGAGATGTTGCAGAATGGCAGCTGGGGCGAACAGATGGCCGGTTCCACGGCCATTGTGGTTCTCATCAAGGGTGAACAACTCTACTGTGCCAATGCGGGGGACTCGCGTGCCATTGCCAGTGTGGGCGGCGTGGTGCGTGCTCTCTCCTTCGATCATAAGCCCAGCAATGACGCCGAGGTGAGACGCATCATTGCAGCCGGTGGTCAGGTCGTCAATAATCGCGTCAATGGCAATCTGGCCTTGTCACGCGCCTTGGGCGACTTCATGTATAAACGCAACAAGGGCAAAAAGCCCGAGGAGCAAATCGTCACGGCCGATCCGGATGTCATGGAGTGTAAGATAACAACGAGCTGGGAGTTTGTGGTGCTCGCCTGCGATGGCATCTGGGATGTGATGAGCAGCAATCAGGTGCTGGAGTTTGTGCGTGAACGCATTGCCATTGGCATGCAGCCGGATATTATTTGTGAGCAATTGATGACCTATTGCCTGGCACCCGATGCCTTCAACTATGGTTTGGGCGGTGACAATATGACTGTGATTCTGGTCTGTATGCTGCACAATCAGTCCTATGATGATCTTTGTGTTCGTTGCGGTGGCATAAAGAAATCTTCTGTTGCACCCGGTGTGGGCGATGTTGTGGGACCCAATTTGAAGGTATGTAGGCTTATCTTGGGGCTTATGCTTTGATTATATATCTTTATTTGTTGTAGTATCAACTGACCAAAAATACTTCCAGCTGCCGCAGCACGGAGACTGCCTTAAGGCAGAACTAGTTAATATGTTTGTTTTAATATTTTGTTGCTTCCTAATCTTTGGCATATTTTTTGTAGAAAACTACACTTATTGATGACCACGTGTGCTGTATTCTCTCTAAGCCACAATACACATCAATCATTGGATAATAAAAATTTTAAGGCGCAATAAAGTTTTATTTATAACAAACTACTTAGAGTTTACCACTCACCAACAGGTGGCGCTGCAGAGTAGCAACTTCTGCCCCGTTAAACCGATTGTCATGAAAATCAGTATGATGGCATTAATAAGCATATCATACAAGCCTTTTCACGTGGAAGAATTCATATAAGTAAGGCCAGCGAGAGTGACTACCTTAACAATATATGCAGCATTCTCGTGTCCTGCTGGGTTTTCTTGGAAGGAATATTGTAAATAAGAATACAAGTTCGAATGTTGTTCTCCGTTCTTCGTCTGGATTGAGTCTGACTCGCTCTCCAGAACGTTGGTCGCTTAACGCTTGCCTTGCAGTATGAGTTACGAGCCGGCATTTAGCCGTAGCGGCCACTTGAAGAGAATTAAATAGTTGTGGGTTCGAAGAGAATCGGCCTCTCGACGAATGTTTATGGCCGTTTTTGCCGTTGGCATGAAGTATTTGATGTGGCGATCGCTGTATGCCGTTGGCATGAAGTGGTGTTAACTTATATATACCAATTTTCATAAGAATCGGTCCAGTAGTTTTTGAGTTCAAAGATGATATAAAGACAAACATTCATTTTTATTTAAATAGAAGATAGAAGATAGTTCTAGAGCTAGTAAGAAGCGCTCTTCAGGTCCAATCCTTCACCTAAATAGGATAGACTATGATGGGATCCCCAGCAGCGAGATTACTAGCCCCAGCCAACGATATCTGCGAAGTTGTCGGTATAACGAAAAATCGCATCCTTGGTTCTTACTTCCTAGCAGACCTTTCCAAAAAAGCAAGAATCTCAGACTTGAACCATGCCCTCTCAAACGTTTTCACGCATCCTGCATCCGGGTGGATGTAAGTTTTCTTCAGCCACAACAATCTTTCTACCGCTCCAACTTAATCTAACCTAAAGTGCTTTAAGTTAAAAGATATAAATGCTTATTTTTGTTGGGGATCTGTTGGATCCACTCGTTTAATTTGAATAAATGTGCGTATCTATAATACATAATGTACTCACTATATGTATACATATCGTTAAATCTATATCTTTGGTCTGTTTTTAGCTGCAGGTTGTGTGTTGAGTATACAAAATGCAGTTAGGTGCAGTACAACAACGCAGAAAGAAACGAAAAAATTATATATTTTAAAAGAGAAAATGTACAAAAATCATAGAAAATATTTAAATATTAAGATGTGTGTGTTGTGTAGAGGCTAATTAGTGTTATAGTTATGTCAATTGTTATTGCACCACATGCGGCCGTTAAGTGCTTAAAATAATGCAAACACATATGCAGGAATACCCCACATGCGGCATATACGTGTGTAAAGATACAAGACTAGAGATTCGCTCGTTTGTGACTTCCGTGCTACAAAAGCCGGAAATCGCCTTAAAACAAAAGAATTATACAAATATAAATATCTAAAATCAGTGAAGGTCAACATTTGACAAATTTCACAATTATATATATATATATATATAAATCGTATATTGCACATAGTTGTGGTTATTGCTAAGAAAATACTGGTTAAATGTTTTTTTCTAGTTTTTTTTTTTTGGTTTTTTTTTTGGCTTTTGGCAAAGTGTCTAAATCCTCGTTACAACTAAAAAATGAAGATCGATATTTTTTTAAAAAAAGTGTTCATGTATTAAGTTCTGTATTAATGTTGTTTCTTTGGAATCGACTAACGGTACTTTGGCTCCTTCTCTTCTTCTTCTTCTTGTCATATTTATCACATATTTGTTTACTACAGTAAGCTCCTAAAAATCGAATGCAAAATGGGATTTACCTATGCTTTTTTTTTGGATCGTTATATAATAATCTTTCTCTCAGTGTTGTCTTTTAAAGTCAGACTCTGGGGGGAGGGAAGGGGTGTGTCTAGGCAACCATTGTGGCATAGTTGCCTGTGAGCTCGAAGGGACTCGTCTTGGCCGAGTGCGTAAAGTTGTTCTTGGGCGAAAAATCAACAGGCTGCTCCTGATCCTGCTGCTGCTGATGTGCATAGGGCAGCGGCATGGGCAGTGCCAATGGCAGCGGCAGCGGCAACATGTGCTCCTGATACAGTGCACCCGGATGCTGCAGCACTGTGGGCTGTAGCTTATAGCTATCATAGTGTCCCGGATAGCCATAGGCCAGAGCTGCCTGATGTGCCTGAGCCTGTGCCTGGGCGGCAGCAGCTTGGGCCTGCCTGCGATCCTTCTCCTTTTGGAGCAGCTTGTGTGCCAGCGTTGACTTGGCCGAATCTGGCAACGATTGGCCAGCGGAAGTAGCTGTTGTTGTTGTTGCTTCCAGTTCGGGTTGTTGTTGGACTATTGCAGGCTCATTGTTGTTGCGATTCTTCATACAGGAGGACTCCTCATGCTTGTACAGATACGATTTGAGAGCAAAGGCCTTGCCACAGCGGGCACAGGTATGGGGCTTGGTATTCGAATGGGTTTGGATGTGGGCACGCAGATTCGATTTGTCGGCAAAGGCCTTGTTGCACACGTTGCACTTGAAGGGCTTCTCGCCGGTGTGTGTGCGTATGTGACCCTGCAACAGCCAGGGACGCGAGAAACACTTGCCACAAAACTTGCACTCGCAGCCCTGGTTATGGGTGCGCACATGCATCGAGAATGCGGGCATGGAGACGTATACCTTCTCGCAGTACGGACAGTGACGCGCCTTCTTGTCCATAATTGACCTGGAAGGGAGGGAGAGTGGGGTGAGTACTAAAGAGAGAGAGAGAGAGATCTTGTCAGTCTGTTCTTACCTGTGGGTTTGTCTATGGCGTGCCAGATTCGAGGAGGTGGAATACTTTTTGCCACACTCCGGGCATATATGCTCATCATCCATCAGGGCAAGGCCACCACCAGCATTGGCTGTGGAGGAGCTGTTGCTGCTGCTGGTGGTGCTGCTGGCACACGAATTGGAGTCGGAGATGGTGCAGCGACGCAGTTTCCTGCGATCGAATACCTTGTGGCTATACGAATTGTATGTGGAATCATCATCCGATGAGGCATAGGCAGGAGCTTGCAGTGGTCCGGCGGCCAATGTCACATTCGCCAGCTGCGTAAGATTGTACAGCTCCTCGGGTATGGGCGTCACCTGCTGCTGCTGCTGATCCTTCGTCATGGCGTCTGCAAAAAACCAAAACCAAAAAAAAAAAAAAAAATTAAAATCTTTCGCTCTCTGTATGACGTATGTGGGGAAAATTTGATGAAGCAAGCTGCTAAATGCGCTACAAATGCGTCATGATTGGCAAACGATGACAGGCCAAAAAAACAGCAAAAAAAATATTATAAATATTTTGTTTGTCGCAGACAAAACTAATGCTATACATTCTTTGAGAGAGAGCTTATTAGTTCAAGCACTTGAAAGGGTAAACAACATTCGTTATTTATGCAAAATATTCATCAATTTATAATTAAGGACGAATGAGAAGAGTGCCAAAGTCGTCTACAGCATTGTCGTCACCTTGCTGGGGCTGTTGCTGCTGCTGCACGGGGCGTATGATTAACGTCAGCATCTTGTGTGCATCTTGCAATCGCAATTCGCAATCGCACTTGTTGGCTGTTCAAAGAAATAAATTCACGTCGAAAAATTTGCATAATTTGCATGTTCTTTTTCTTTTTCTCTTGGCATTGATTAATCTCGCACGTAATTGCCACACCCCCCTTGCGACCCACAACCCCATAAAGATAATCAGACAGACAGGCAGACATCGAGAGAGCGAGAGAGAGAGACGGAAACGAAAAAAGCAGGTGGAACTTTTGATCTTTAACAACTTGGAGTTGACATAATATTCTAAGAATTCTTCTTATTACCAAGAAGTTTCTTCATTGTGAATACCCTTTGTTAAGGCCATTAAATTCTTTTCAGGCCATCAAATTTGAATACTTTAAGCAATCTTTGTTTATGACCGCAAGATTTTCTCTTTATTTTTTTTCTCGTAATCGTCTAAATAATCGATTAATACTTATTGCCACAACAACTGCTGCAACAACAACAAGCACAAGCAGTGTGTGTGTTTGTGAGGGGGAGGGGGGCAGGGTTGAGTATGATCGTTGCGGAGGTCATGTGCGCATTTGTTTTGTTTATTTTCTAGTTCTTTCTCTCCCCCCCGCCCCCCGTTTTGTTCGTTTATTTTGTGCCCGGAGATCAGCCGCGTGATGCGTGGGCTGTACAATCCCACTCCCCTCCCGCCACTACTTGCCACAAGCCAGCAATAGAAACAAAGGCGCACATATGTATATAAGTATTATTCTGCCAAAAATACGAAGAATTTTTTGCAACCTGTTGCGGCCGAACTTTCATATATATTTGTTGTTGTTGTTTTAGTTGTGCAAACGATCAAAACGAATTCATTCGCCGTTAAGTACATCAAAATGTTTGTTCTTGTGGCGCCCTCATTGGGGAATATTTGGTTTTTCCAAACTATTGCAAAATTGGCCCATAAATATTATCAATGATGGATGCGTGTGGGTGTTTACCCCCCTCCCAACCTCCACAGCAGACATTATTTGTGTCTAAGGCATTTATTTTTAAGTATTTAACAAGTGGAGGCTCATCCTCTTCGCTCCCCCCGCAACCACCTGGCATGTTTGGACCATGTGTTAAGTTTTTCTACCTGTTCCACAGAAATGTAGTCGAAAAAGAAAATTGTATTTTTAACCCGAAGATATTTCGAAGAAGCACAGCTGACAAGTGGCAAGAAAATGTGTGGCATAAGCGCGGGACACGTCTGTGTATGTGTGTGTGTGTGTGAAAATGTCCGAAAAGTCGCATGTTTCTGTGACAGGCCGTTAATTAATTATTCGTTGGCCCGTGCGGCACCAGAGATATCTCAGAACTCAGATCGGCAATGATCGCAAATGACATCTATCAAAAGCCAAAATGCAAATGCAAATGTTAATTGGTTAGTGCCCGAGGACAAGGGGCATGCAACAGCATGTGGCACATGTTGCTTTATACAAAAATCGAATCGCATTCATTTCGTTCAACTAATTATAAACGAATTAAAGTGTCATATGCTTTATGAATATCGAACATGAACATAAATAACAAGTGGGACACTCAAAAAATGCTACTTAAACCCTGCAAAAATAAATATAAATAAATAAAATAAATGTGTCGGCTTAAGTGTTAAGTGTAGTAATATTGTTTAAAGGTATGAACAAAATAAATAAATAATTAAAATTTGTCATTTTGTCAATGTTGAACATATTTCATTAAGTATACGTACTATATAAACAGCTTAAAAACGAATAAATCGCAAAAGAATTTTAAAAAAAAATCAAAAAACATTTAAGAACAATGAAAAATTGCCAATTTTTATGTCAAGGAACAAATATTTTTCATGTGCGATTATTGGAAAAAGCTTTTAAGATCAAAAATATTGAATTTCAAGCTTAACAAACTTTTATTACTTTATTTCCTATGTCCAAATTTCTTAATTTGACTAAACTTAGATTAGTTTACCTAACCAGACATTAAGAAATTCCGCTCCACAGCAAAGTAAAGGCAGAAAGTACACCAAGTGCAATGCACAATGGACATGAAAATGTATATACATATATATATGTACTTGATCTGAACAAAAAACAAATCTGCGCAAAATGCTGACTGGCTGAATGGCTGTATGGCTTGGCCCGAAACAAAGTTCAAAGTCCTGTTAATGTACACAAAACGCAAAAGAAATGTTAATGGCTGACATGAAGGCAGAGCTAAAAGGGTTGGGGGTAGGGAGAGGTGCGTAACGGGCGTAGGCTGGCGTCGACATGGCCAGTGGCTGTAAGAGATTGCTGTGCGCACTGTTGGATTGGATTGAGACTATTTTTAAAAACATGATGCTGCATAGTTTACATTTTAGTTCAAACTTGAAAAAAACGAACGAATGCACAAATGCATAATAAACAAATCGAGGCGGGTAAGGAGGGGGTGGGGGGAGATATCATGGGCGCCTGCTGTGCCGGCCAAGTGTCAATGCCACACAATGTTAACCAACAAGTCAGGACTTCCTCAATCCCAAAATCCCCCTACCCTTTTTTACTGATTTGTTTATATATTTGATGATGTTTATATCAGGAAGCTGCCCTGCTCAATCAACGCTGGACTCATTTGGGTACTGTTTATGCCACCAAATTGTGTAAACAATGGCAACGAAAAACGGGACACAAAGGATCTGTGTGGCATGCCGTCTGTCGTCTTTTACCCTTCTCCTCGCCTAATTAGTCGCATTTTGACATTGATCATACACAGATAGAGTACTATATATAGTGTATACTCTATGCTATTTACATATTTTGTGCGTTTTGTGAAAATTTTGTGTTTTGCGCAGTGTTTTTGTTATTGCATGCGGCATGACTAGATGAAAAATATTATGTATAGTATTATTCATCAATTTCCAACTATTTACGCAACGCACAAAGAGATTGAGCAAGAGATAGAGACAAAGAGAGGAATAAGGTAAGAAAGAACAAGTTTCAGCTTGTTTGAAGAAGAGTTTTTTCTAACTCTTAAGCTTATTCGTACTTGAATATAGTACAGGGAATTCTTTATTATAGTGCAGGGCATTCAAAGGTCGTTATACATCTGGCCGGGCCGATCATTGCCAATGCACACACATTGCTCACGTAAATGTCAAAATATCAAAGAAATCATAATATTAATTTAACAAGTATGGTCGACGTACGCTAAAAGAAGAGATCTCATTCTCTTTGTGGGTCGTCAACGGCAAAATATTGCTAATTTTTTGGGTTTTTACAGTCTTCAGGGAGGTAAGATCGAACGATGCAAAAGGTTTAAACATTTGAAGGAATTGTATAACTTATTCAAAAAGCTATTGCATACTTACCGCTGCTTACAACGTTTGGGAAACGAATCCGTTAGACGCCCCCTTCCCCAAAAAGGGTTAATCAACAATTGTGTGGCCAATGGGAAATGGAATTTGTTTCGTCTCTGCTTCGAGATGTATCTGTTTGTAGACGATGACTCAGCGTTGAATTGTTGTGTGCCGATGGCGAAATCAATATAACATATCACTACGCACCACACACACACACCCTCACTAGTACTCGCCACCCTATAGAATGTTCTGCACGAATTTCACCACGAGCGCAAAAATATTAAGAAGACATTAACAAAAGATTCAAATTGAGATAACGCGTAATGCACAAGTGTTTTTCGTATGGGGCCCGATCCTCACACGTACGGATCAGGCAGGCAATGTCTCGAGACTACTATAACGGAAAGGTGGCGATCGAGAGTGTTTTTCTCTCTTTTCTGTTTGTTAATTCGAATTAAACGAACGCAGCGAGATCTCAGGAAGAACTGAACTTTCTTAGCGATGCCACTTACAGTTTTTACATCGACGACTGCGGCTGCTGCTGCTGTCGTCGAGGAGGTGACGCCGTCGTCGTTGGACCGACAGCTAGCAGCTGTTTTACGAGGATCGCCCGAGAGAGAGATAGCGAGCGCGCGAGAGCAGTGTGTGTGCTCGCCCCATTTGGAACAAGTGTGTGCGGTTTAAAAATAAATCGAAAATAATGTTTTTTTTATACGCTCTCTCTCTCTCACTCTCCCTGTCCGCAACTTTGGGTCGCGCACATTTTCCACACAAACACATGGAAAAAAAGGGAAAACACAAGGACCACTGCGCAGCATTTTTCTAACAACAACAACAACAGCATCAAGTTGGCAGCCAGAACCGTTGCTCGTCAGCCCAGTGTCAAAAACCTCACACACATCGCTGCTGCCGTTTGCGACTGCTGCCCCCATGCCGTTACGAAGAGAGAGAGAGAGAGAGAGAGAGCAGCAAACGCATCGCCGTGGTTGGCAACTTTGCCGGTTGTTCTTCGTATTCGGATTCGAAATAGTTTTTTTCTGCTCTTCTCTTCTCTGCTCTGCTGTTGGTGACGCAGTCGAGCAATTTGGCATTTTGAAAATTGCTTTGTGTTGTGTGTACTTTTAGCGTCAAGTATTCAAAATAGAATCTCTCACCTGCTGCACCACCCTCTTTCCCTCTTACCCCTACCCCTACTAAACCCAGCCACAAATTGAAACGGATTTATCACAGGTGTTGTTGTTGTCGGCTCTCAACATTTGTGACTTTTTCAAGCGTAATGAACTTAATGTCGCTCTGTCAGGTGTTGGCTTGGATTCTTTTCGTACGTAGTTTTATGTATACCATATATCAAAGATATATTCGATGTTCTATATGATTTATGTCTCTTGTATGTTGTTGTTGTTTTCGCCTTGATTTCATTTCTGGTTTTAAGTGGATTTTGTTGTTGTTGCAGTTGCAGTCGCACGCATCAAACGTGTCATCAAATTAAAGAAACATCAAGTAATAAACTAAAAATATAAGAAATCTCATTAGAAGTAGGCTTTGGATACAAAGTGCTTTAACTTTTTCTTTGAGTGTAGCATTAAGATGTTGTAAATATTATATATTGCACATTTATGTCCACTTAATGTTGAATTTTATTTACCACAAAGATATTATTAATTGTTAAAACTGTACGTATACAAATGATGTACAATATGTTCATAGTACAAAACAATGTTGTTGTTGTTGCTGATTTCCATTTTCACACTTTTGTGTCCTCGACCCACGCAATATGGGCAACAAAGAAAAAGATACATATATAGATATAGATATAGATAAAGATACATATATATGCTGTATACATTGTCTGGCGCCAACATGGAAATGCAATTTGAATGCCTTGGGTCAAGTTGGGCCAAGCAACAGCTGACTTTTACGAGGATGGCGACAAGGCGTGGGAGGGGGGGAGGTAGGGGCACGGTGGTTAGTGGCAGGGGATGTTTAAGAACAATGTGACATGTGCTAAAGACATTTTGTGGCAGCCACGTCGACTTTAATCACGGCAATTAATAAAAGAGAGAATGAAGCTCAAGCTTCCCCAATGCCACAAAGGCAACAAGGAAGAGAGAGCGTTGCGCGATTCTTGAAACTGAAACTGACGCGATGCGAGGCGACGCGACGTGGCGGCCATAAATCTATTTTTGTTGCTGCATTCTCCAGCAAATCTCCCACTTCGGTGTCTGCATTGCTGCGCAATTGTTGCAAGTGCAACAAGACTCTGTTGTATGTACTTATTTTTAACAGCGAAGAACAACGGTTCTTTGCGTAGGTAACAAACAGTTGCTCCGCAGCTGAAGATCTCTTCAGAGATGTGCCCATAAATTCCAGAACAGCTTTTCCAATTATTTACATTCAGATAAATATATATGTAAGCGAAATCGCCTTAATGTGAAATTCAACAGGCAGGCAAATACAGTGGACCCTCGGTAGACGAACACAATTGGTTTCAGCATCTTGTTCGATATCTTTGTTATCCGGGACGTTCGTTAACCGAGGGTCCACTGTACAAAAGCCACACAACACCAGCCCAAGAGAAGAAATATTTGTTGCTTTTGCATTTCTTTCTTTTGTTTAAAATAATTTCATATAATCGATTTCAAATGAAAGACTTTTTTCGCTTGCGGTTTCACATAAATTATCTGTTAATCTTTTGCTCGAATTGTTCAGAGTTCGTTTGCACCATCGATTTTCCCGGAATCAACACTCTTTGAATACCAAATTAATTGATTCGAAATTTTGTTGAAAACTCTGAAATCGTCACCTAATTGGGAAGCAATAATACAACGTCCTGTTTACAGGATCGCGTTTTTGGGTTTGGGATTGTTTGTGTTATGGCAACACATTACTCAAAACATTGGAAACATCGTAAAGTGGTCGATGTGAAGAACGTTGCTTTAGCCCGACGAATCCAGGGCCGGATATGCATGTAATTCCTGTGCCAAGACAAAAGTCGGGGTCGCACTTTCAAAGCAAAGGCAAAAAACATCATAAAGTTCTATTTTTAATGCCGCTGAAAACACGCACACGACAGTCGGATCCAAATCTAAGGGGGAGTTCCATGTCGACAACGGGAGGGTGAGAGAGGGAAGTTTAAACTCCAAACGGGAGGAAGGCTAAATTTGATTTTGAAGTGCAAGTGAAGCGGCGAACGATTCCATAGGTGGCAGCCACTTTGCGCTAGGCGCAAGGGGAGAGAAGATGCACCGTACAAGATCATGTGGCATGTGCCGCTGCGTATTGAGAAGGGGGTGGGTGGAGGAATGCAACATGTAGCACGCGTCAGGCAAAGAGTTTGCAATGCATCTGTGGCATACGCAAGCGGCTGCAGGTTGCTTGAACGATTGAATGCCATATGTATTTGGGTAAATCGGTACAACAACCGTGTTAAGAACGATTCAAAGAAACAAAAGCGGAAATGTTGTTGTTTTCTTCTTTTTATTTTTAACAGCAATCAGAGAAAACTAAAACAAAAACATCATCCAAATCACCAGCACTGAATGTTTTGGTCATTGAACTTGTGTCTTTGACAGAAATAATTCTATGTTTTATCTTTTTCAAATATCAATTTAAATCCAAGCAGCATTGCCAGCTGATAGTTAAGTGCAGTTAACATAACTCGTTAACATAGCTGTTAAAATGATAAGTGCTGAAAGTTCATACACAAAATCGCACCAAAGATTTTATTACAATATTAAAAATGGCTTTGTCAATTAAGAAAAATATGTGTCATAGTCAATCTTGCCCTGGATGATCTGATGAGCATATTAATTACTTGTAGGTGTCATTAAGCGTTGCAAAATTTGTTAATACCTTGCTCTCACGCTTTGGGATCTTATGTGTTAACGAATTGATACCGTTAAAGACCTCAAAACTATATCCCCTTGATATGCACAAGGCCAGTGCAGTATCATCTATTATGATTTTACCAATTTCCAGGCAGTAGACAATGGGCTCTTCCGTGTATTCATATTTGGTTGTTGTGGCTACATCTTTAGCTGCATATTTGATATACTTTATTAGTGAGTAGTTATGACCAATGTAACATTCTGTCTTACCGAAATCAATAATATAGCCAACTGATGCAGAGCGTAGGGTCTTGCATCCAATGGCAAACTTGTGATCCAGGTGCGGCACTTTTACGAAAAACATATACGGTCGCTCATCGTTTGGATCAAAATTCATAACGGTTAATTTTGAATATAGAAAAATCCGAAAAACAATTAATACTGGTGCTCATTATTGTTGTTATTTTCCAAGCTTGCTTTGCAGACTTTTTTAAAAATCATTCCAACAGCTGCTAGGTGGCGCCAGCGTATTAACAGTGCCATAACAGAATATGTTTAATCTATCGATTACAGAAAAAATCGCATACACTTATTCGATAGTAAAACTCATGGCCAATTTCGATACGTTTCTGCGGACAACAATGTCATTCTGAGCCGTATAAAGCATAAGCAAATTGCTGAAAATTTTGCAAAAACAACTAGAAATAATATGTTTCGGACATATTTGCGGTAAAAGTAACTTGAACAATCCAAAGCGCATCTATCGCAAAGTTAAATAAGCGGTCTTTGCAAAATACAAAGTTAATTTGCAAGAAAAAAAACATGGCGCCCACTCCACTGCCACTGGAGCAAATGCCTGCTGCAAATGCTGGCTATTTGCCAGCCGGGCAGGAGGGAGGACCGCGCATCAACACCATGTCCATGTCGGTGCTAATCGATTTTATTATTCAGCGCACTTATCACGAACTCATGGTCCTTGCCGAATTGTAAGTAAAACAAATAGAATACATGTTCGAGACTGACGCTCGCATGTTTACTTTATAGATTGCCGCGCAAGACCGATATGGAGCGCAAGGTGGAAATCTATGCATATGCTGCACGCACGCGACATCTTTTTACGCGCCTCAACGCTCTGGTCAAGTGGGGCAACTCAGTGTCCAAGGTGGACAAGAGTTCGCAGATAATGAGCTTCCTGGACAAGCAGAATATGTTGTTTGTGGAGACTGCAGATATGCTGGCTCGCATGTCACGTGAAACGTTGGTGCGAGCACGTCTGCCCAACTTTCACATACCGGCTGCCGTCGAAGTTTTGACCACAGGCACCTACAACCGGCTGCCAACATGTATACGTGAACGTATTGTTCCACCGGATGCCATTACGCCGGCAGAGAAAAAACAAACACTTTTACGGCTTAACCAGGTCATCCAGCATCGCTTGGTCACAGGCAAATTGCTGCCACAGATGCGTGAGTTTCGCATACGCAATGGACGCGTCACATTCGAGGTGAAGCACGAGTTTAGTGTTGCTTTGACTGTCATGGGTGATAGTCCGAATGTGCCTTGGCGCCTCTTAGACATTGATATACTTGTTGAGGACAAGGAGACAGGTGGTAAGTACAGTTTGCATGACATCATTAGAGCTTTAACCTTATGTTTCTTTGTGAACAGATGGCAAGTCATTGGTGCATCCGCTGCAGGTCAACTATATACACCAACTGATCCAGGCACGTCTTGTCGAGAATCCCAATGCCTTGAGTGAGGTATACAACTGTCTGCACTACTTTTGTCAGTCGCTGCAGCTGGAGGTGCTCTACACGCAGACATTGCGACTTAATTACGAGCGTCTGGACGACAACAATGTCAATGTGGAGGAGTATGTGCCTGGCGTTAAGCTTACCGTCTCCTATTGGCGTGATCTTAAATCGGAGCTGGGCTACCGCCTAACCGTTCAATCGGATCCTAGCGAAATCGGTCGTCCTCTGGCCGTTGTTCATGTGCCTTCACTGGGCGCAAAGGAGTCTGCCGAGGTAGCTGAGCGTGCCGTGCGCTCCGAGCATCTGTCCATGGAACGTTTAATTGTACACACCGTTTACATAAGATCCGTTTCGCGATTAAGCGATCTCAAACTTGAGTTCCAGGCCTTCCTCAAGGACGTTGACTGTGAGTGTAAATGTTGTCCGCGAAGGAAACAGACCTTAACTTCTAAATCGCTCAGTTGAGATCTATTTGATTTGTTCACTGTATGCATAACTTACTGATGTTATATCTCCTTCCAGTTAATCTTCAAGGCACACCAGCTATTCTCACTGTGCCTGTGCTGTCGCCCTGCCTGCGTGCTGAACAGATTCACATAACCATTGATACACACACGGGCATGTTCCGGTGTCATGTGCCCAAGCATCTGGATTGTCCCATCACAGATGATATGCAAGACTGTTTGAATGGCGATCGCAGCAAACTACCAATGTTGCTGTCAGAGCTAAGATACTGGATAACACATCGACGTTGTGAAAAAACATTGCAGCATCTGCCTGCGACAGCAACTGAAACGTTGCCTTTCCTTACGCTGCCCGAACAGGAAATCTTGCAGGCTGGTCGTCACAAGATCTATGTGAAACTTCATCGCCATCCCAACATTATTCTAGTAAGCAAGATTGATTTTTTTGTATCCTGTTTTACTAATAATCTATTTTTCAGGTGGTTCAGCTTAAAGAAAAGTCTGCCATGCCCAATGAGATGGAGTACACGTTTCATTTAGGCTTTGTGGTCTTTCAGAAAGATGAGAATGATATTGTGGATGACTCGGCCAAGCAGCTGGTGTCCATTGTGGCGCAGCCGCCTTCAGAGATACCCAAGTTTTACACAAAGTTGATGCGCCTTATTGAGTTTGACACATTTGTGGCTACCCATGGACCCGGCACTGAAGTCGATGGTTAGTCAAATGTTTTCTTAAGCCTAGTTACGTCGATAACTAATGCACTGTGTGTTTGTTTCTAGCAGAAGTCTCACCACATAAACGCAAATCAAGTGGCGATATTCTAGCACCGCCCGCCAAGCAACAAAAGACAATTTTTCCCGCTTACTTTATACCAGAACTGGCGCATGTGGTAGCCATGTGCGATGAGAAGATACCATTCCTCAATCTGGCACAAACGCTCTCCAAATATCGCATACCGCATAGCGGCCTGCAAGTGGAGGCGAACGCCACATCGTTGGTCCTAAAGATTCTGGCACTACCCAAGCCGGGCGCCAATCAATCAGCTGCAGCAGCTGCATCCAGTGAATCTGGCAAGCAAGCACCAACGCCTCCAACGGCACCAAACGCATCATCAGCGCTGCCCAAGATCGAGTCACACGTTTGGGACGATCTTATGCGACGCGTCCTATCCATCTCGGTGCGCTCGCAGACCAACAAGAACAGTCAGGTGCGCATCTGGGTGGTGGAGTTTGTGTTCTATAGCACACCGCTGCAGAGTACACACCAGAAAGAGCAGGGCAGCCGTCGCACCGTTTACCTGACCTACGAGCAAGCCAATCATGACTTCTCCAAGACAGTCGAGGATCTGCTCAACGATTGGTCCAAGATTGTCTATCTCTATACGCTAGTACACGACTTTGCCGAGCAAATGCGCAATAGTAAGAAGAATATTATATTTATTTGAAAGTTTATTAATTCATGTATTTACAGAGCGTCTCAGTCTGTGCGATATGTTGGTGATCAAGTCCTTCACCTATGTTAATCTACTATTAGGCTATGGACCCAAAAAGGAAGTCACTTGCAATATTTACTGGTCGGTGCAATCGCATGGTTTTCGTTTAACCTTTGTGGGCGGCATCTCGGCAGTTAATGCACACTCCATGATGCGTGATCAGCTGGCTCAGCATCTCAATCAGCAGCACAGTCTCACGACCATTGCACACATACTACACGAGACCTACAATCCCATGAGCTCCATTGCCAAGTTGCCGGTGATTCCACTGCTGGGCATACCAGTAAGCACAACATGTTATATTAAGACACATTTGGCATTAACAACTCTTTGTATTTGTAGCGACCTCAAGTGCCTGTGCTGTCGTTCTGCATGCTGCCACAGTCACCATGCCTTATGCGTCTGACCTATCAAGCGGTTTACTGTCTGGAATTGCGATTCCGTGCCAATCGCCTTGTTTCCATACGCGATGGAGCCAGCAGCCGCTTTGAGCGTAATGTTATCGAGGAATTTACGCCCATACAAGGCCTCAAGGCATTCCTGTCCAAGTATGTGGATGAGTCAGCGGTGTACAGGGGACGTGCGCCGCATGAGGATGACAATCCGTTGTCGCCCATGGGCCTGGAGGATAACTTTGGTGGGCCGAGCAGTGTGACCGGTGTGAGTGCGGGCGGTTCATCGCCGTTCTTGAGCGCTGGCATGCGTGGTCCACAGTCGCCCAGGGATAGTGGATTACGGTTTCCTGCACCGCATACGCCGCCCTCCAGCTCCAATCCGCACACACCGGCCAGTCCGCATCCGAGTGCGGGCGGTGGTGGTGCAGCTGGTGGAGCACAGAGTCATGCCAACTTTAATCTGACATCGCCACCAGCGCCGCACATGCCGCATCCCTCACCCGGTGGTCTAATGCCCTCATCACCACTGAATCCACAGCCTAGTCCGCACATGGTGCACAGTCCAGGCCCGAATACGCTGTACATGCAAAGCCATCAGGATTCACCGTTCACAGCAATGTCGCCAGCGAATAACAATTGGCCTGGATCGCCCAGTATGCCGCGTCCCTCGCCCCGGCCCGGTCAGAGTCCGGAGCACAAGAGCACAGGTGGTGGAAATCCAGGTGGTGCAGGCGATCGTGGCGTAGCACGTGGCACCCTGAACCGACCCTGGGCCGGCGCTGTGCCCACACTACTGACGCATGAGGCGCTGGAGACGCTTTGTCGGCCCAGTCCGCATCCCAACAAGGACATCAATGTGCCCGAAATGAGTCCACTGGAACGTTTCCTGGGCTGCGTCTATATGCGTCGCCAGCTGCATCGCAACATTCAGAACGAGGAGTCCTTGGTAGCTCTGAACTCATCGGAGCCCGGCATGGTGCTCTTCAAGGTGGATAGCCTGCAGTGCCAGGTGATGCTCAACCAGATGCACATGCAATCCCTGCATCTCAAGGTCACCCAACTGCCACCCACACCCGAAAAGAACACCTTCCCCCTCAGCCTGGACGATCTGCTCGTGATCGAACAATACTTTGACATCCGCGTCGCTGCCCCGCCTTATCGCCCCAATGCGCTGCACAGCATCTGTCGGCTGCTCAATCTGCCTGGTCATGTGCTCAAGGATTTCGTGCAGATCATGCGACTGGAACTGAAGCCCGAACTGGGTGGCGAACAACTTAAGTGGACCGTACAAATGTGCATGCGAATGCCGCCGTCGGCCATGCCCATTGTGCCCATTGGCAATGCCTGTGTGGTGCTGGGACGCATGAAAATACTGTTCTTCTTGCACATAACACGCATAGCGTTTGGCGGCAAGGACTCACTGGTGCTGCCCATTGTCCATGACATTGCCACCAATCTGACGCAAGTGGCTGAGCGGCGGGAACAAGTCCAATCCCCCATGATGACAGCGGCGAGCACGCTGCTCCGTCGCTTTGCCGACTTTGGTGTGCAGCAGAATCAATGCTCACTGTTTCCGGCCATCACGGAGCTGCTCACGAATCTGCAGCCCACCACAGATCTACCCCCGCCACCGCCCAATCAAGGCATTGGTCCACCTGTGGGTGTGGGTGTTGGTGGTGTGGGTGTTGTGGGCGCCAGTCCGAATGCCATGATGCCCATGCAGCAGCTGCAGCCGCAAGTGGGTGGACCACACGGACCACAGCTTGGCCCAAATCCCGGTGGTCCGCAGTGATGAAGGCGCAAGCGCCGCGCCTCAACACTACAAACCTGAGGCGTCCAACTGGCGCAATTGCGACCAAAAAACACACGGTTCACAATTATCATCATCCATTTTTCCATTTTATTTAATATACATACATATAGACAATGTTAATACACGATGCGAATGCAAGTCCAAGAAGATCAGTTTGTAAAGTTACACGAGTTTTAAAAGATAACAATATATACGATATATGTATAAACAAGAAATCAAGTATCCAAATACAACAATATTCACACACACATTGTACACAAGTGCACGAAGTTCGATTAATTCTTAATAAATCATCAACTAAACTGTATAGTTAAACTTTAATCCTAAGTGCTTTGTTCTATATATATTATACATTAATTGTTATCACATAGGTTTCATCTGTCGACCAAATTTTTTGTGACTACTTGCACCGAGGTTAGTACATATGGTTGTTGTTGCATAAATACTCTTGCTGCAAGATCTGTTAAGTACGTAAATAGTTGGATAACTGAGCTAATATTGGTTCCTATCTTATCAGAATCTTTTGCGGCAAAAGCACATGACAGTCGGCTAGGCCGAATTTCCAATACTCTTTCAAAACTGCTTGCTGAGGTTTTTGGCTTAGTTTGCGCTGCTTCTGCTGTTGCAGTCACTGTTCGTTCACTGTTGTGCCACAATTTGTGTGCTATCCATTTGGCTGGTTAGCTCACTGATGCCCTCCTCCTCCTCCGAAATGAGATCGACCCAATAGCGTAATCTTTTGCTGCGCAAATAACTAGCCGAGTTATCAAATACAACGGTGTCTAAACATAGATCGAGAGATAAGAGAAACAGTTTGTGCTATTATTTGGAGTGGGATTACGTACATGTTGTATTCGGTCGCGTTGAGATGAAACCGGCCTCATCCATTTCATTGGAGTAGACGGTGCCCAGTGGAACTTCACTGCGTTTCTCGCCCGTTTTGCCATCCACACTGTATATGCCAAACTTGATGTCGTGATCGAGAGTGCGAAAGTTCCAGGAGAGCAGCTGCTGTTCCGCCTGTCCATTCACCTTAAAGTCCAGCTTCAGTTTGTCACCCTTGGCCACTTGGGCTTCCTTGAAGTCTTTATCGCTTTGCTGATTGCTTTGATCAATATAGAGCTTCTCGGGCAACTTGCCGCCCCAAACCATCAGAGACTTGCACTGGGGATCTCCATGCTCGTCCACGAGCTGACCACCCCAGCATTTGGGAAAGTTCTTGGGATCGACATGGGCAAAGAGCTCCTCCTGCCACTTGTCCGAGCCCGACTTGTAGATGTGTATCTTGCTCGTTGTGTTCTCATCCAGGAACTTCTTCACGATGTTAAAGGCCACCGAGAATAGCTTGGGTGCATTTATAATGTAGCACATCTTCAACAACTCCGGATAGTTGGCCTCATATTGCTTTACCGACGAGATGACGCACTCGGCTGCGGGTCGCCATGCAAACTGCTTCAGGTTCATTGCCTCACAGTCGAAGAAAACCGTTAGTTGGCGTGCCTTCCAGCCATTCTCCAGGCTCTGCTGATAGGCAAGGTTCATGAAACGTTCCAGCAATAGAACCAAATATTTTTGGAACTCGAAACGTGTCACACAGTGCATCATGCCCCACATGTCGAACTTATGAAACGGACAAACGATGACTGCAAGAAAAAAGAAAGGGTGTTAGGAGTTGGATGAATTATATGATAGAGCTCATGTTCACCTGGTGAACCCTCCTTGTCAAAGCCCATTAGACCATAGGGTAAATATTCTCGCAATGCTTGCGGCGCATCCCATTTCTCAATGTTATCCACATTCCACATGGCGCGCGTCTTTAAGCACTGTTTGGCAAAAAGAGAGTTTAAGATAAATCTCTAAAATCTATAATATTCTATATTAATTTACCGCTTTGAGCATTTTCTCTGCTGCTTCAATGTCCCATTTGCGAGCTAGAACAAATATAAATATAATTCTTATTCTTGTTAACACTTTCCATTACAGTTAACCCACCTCGCAGCCAACGGAGCAGATAGTAATCATCATGCGTATCGTTCAGTTCATTGCTCATCAACTCGCGGAACTGCAATAGACAACAAATAAAATTATTTGAAACTGGTATTCGACTGGGTAACCTTGAAGCACAAAACCAATGTTAAGCAATTCGCTAATCGGACCATTAACACTATACATTCTTGGTCTTGGCGTTGCTTGATACGACGCGTATCTGTATAGGAAATCGCTATTGCCTTGTGGTCTTAAAGTTGATTGCCTTAATAGCTATTAATTTGCGACAATTTTAATACACTGTTCGGAGAGTTTGATTGGTTTACAAAGTTTTCAAATGTGTTGAATGGAATATTTCAACAACTGATTTTTTGATTTGATTGGTACATTATGGTTTTGCGGTTTGTTCGAATCGAAGGTTTTTTTTTTATGATTTTCTTGCTTCAATCAACTATGACTTGACAGATTGTAATTGAATTCAAGTTCAATCGCTAGTCAACAACAACGGCGTCACACAGATTTAATGCTTGCTTATTAATCACAGCTTGTTATTTGCATATACTAAGCTACTGATTAGTAGTACTATATATATATGTAAATGCACACAAGTTTGCACAATCGAATTGACATACAGACACGTGTTTTGTTTGTTTAATTGAAATTTTAAGGCTAGTTTATTGTTGATTATCCACAAAAAAAAAAAAAAACAATAATCAACACTTGGCAATCACTAAGCCCAACTTTAGTTTTGGCCACTTGAAATTCAATAACGAGGCCAAGAGTGTTGCCAAGTTGGGCTTCAAACTGCAAGCCAAGTTATTTCAGACTTTTTGTTGGATATTGGTTAACTTCCTCATAACTAACTCACTAAGCTCGCAGCTGTCGTTTGTTTTTAGTTTGTTTTGTTCTTTTTGCTTTTGACCAAGTTTCTTTAATACAAAGAGCTGTAAAACGGCGAGGCTAAGTTTTAATTTGAATGCTTTTAGCAGCTTTCTGGTAAATGGTGATTGTTAGCCGTATATTAAAAGGTGTAAGATTGAATTTAAAAAAAGGTTAAAGTTCAAGCTTTTAATATGCTACACATGGGGAATTTCCGTTATAAACCAGTTAAGAGCTAAAACTCATTAACATTTAGAGCTGCAACAATAATCATTGCACATATATATAAAGATTTTAAACAGTTTTAAGATCAAGCAGCTATAATGGATATTAGACATTAGTCAGAACTCGGTCAAAAGTTCGTTTTTGACAGATTGCTTTTTTCCACTGGTTTTTGTTTTTTATGATAAATTGTAAAGACCGAGAAGTAATCTACCATAAAATGACATTTGTAATTGTAAAGTTAAAAGCTACTAAAGGAGGTGAATAGCGGGGGGTAGAGGGGAGGAAAACCCTTGAAAACATCTGCCAACAACAACAACAACCGGTTCGATTGAACGTTTCAGTTTTCGATTTCAGTTCGTGTTCTTATTCTGTGGGCCATAAAAGTGTTCGTGGTCGCGCTGTTTGGGTCTGGCTTCTAAGCGCTATGCAAAAATGCTGGCCTAGACGAAAATATTGGCTAAACAGCTGCAGCCAAGTGCAATAATGGCCAGAACAAGTTGCTGTTTGCTTTGCCAGACGGCAGCACAGTGTGACAAAACACAAAGCCTTAACGCAATCTTATATATTTCCATGTTGACACGCTCCATCGATTTACTGAAGCTTACTCAACGCTTTGAGCGTATTTAAATGCGCAATTAATCATTTGTTTTTTTTTGTGTTTTTGTGTTTTTATGTTTTTATTGCAAGGCCAAAAAGCTGGCAAAGTGGAAGACAACAAGACAAAACAAATGTTATTTTGCAATGGTTCGTTTAACGGAAATACCAGTTATTACAAGCAATCCCATTGACAGTTCTAATAATATACGATAAAACAAGTATTTAGCATGTTATCACAAGTACGCCCACACACACACACACGCACAACACACATAGAACACAAACTATGGCACCAATGTGCAGGCACTCGCTCAAAGAGAGCGCTTTATGTTAAAGAGCAGATTTTTCATATGTGCTTCTCTCTCGCTCTCTCTGTCTCACCTGTTTCAATGTTTGGCGTTGCTCATCGCTGATTTCGGGCAGTGGACCAGACATTATTAATGCTGCTTTATTTATTTATTTAACCAAAAATCTTACACACACACGCGCACGCACACACACGCAGAGTTAAATACTCAAAAGTCGAGTTTCTTTTTTTTCGTTATTTTCGGCTTCACACGCAAAAAATGTGATGATGCTTTGGTTTCGTTTTTGGTTTTTGGCGTTTTGTTGGCTTTAAAATTAAAAATAACAATAAAAGCAACTTTCTACGCTTGCGTAGGCTATTGTTATTGTTGTTGTTGTGGTGGTTGTTGTTGCTCTTGCATATTTTGAGCTCAATTATTTTGTAGTTTATTATAAGCTTGACCCTTATCTGTTCGCGTAATAACAATAATTAGACAAAGCAACAACAATTGCACACCGCCAATTTGACTGTCACTGTTTTGTTTGTGTCGTAGAATTATGTATTTTTCGTTCAAATGATAAACAAACGCCGAAACCGTTGTGTACGGAACTAAAAACTTTACAGGTGCGTTGCGTTTGGCGAGCGGCGACGAACTGAGCTCCAATAGGATTTTGCGTCGCTACTTAAAATGCGCCCAATCATTCTCTCTCACTCTCTTTGTGTGTGTGTGTTGGTGGGGTGAATCAGCGCTTGGAGAACAGTGGGAGAGAAACGTTCTGAAATGCCGCAATTGCACTCGCTCTCTCTCTCTATACCGCTGTCTCTCTTTATTTGTGTTTGCATTTCAGTGCAAGCGGCGTGCTTTAATTTAAATGGAAATTACTATAAGAAATTATTCACACCCTTGCGGTGGGTTCGGGTATTCTAACTTATTTATAGAATATGCAATGCAAATGATGCATTTGAAATTATTTGTTAGCTTTATTTTGTACAGTTTCTTTGTTGTCATAAAGGACTTGTTATTCTGTTTAATCGGCAAAGATTTGATGGGGGTTATATAAATACAGAAATACAACCGATTATACGACTGTTAGTGAAGTGGGCCTATTTTGGTTCATGTTTTTGGTCGTAGCGCTTGATTGTTTGGGTATATAAACAAACGAAGGCTGAACCGATAAGATAATTTTCTGAAAGTTCATGTGCACTTTCTTGAGAAGTGCGCAAAATTCGTTTACAAGAGCTGTGCCGGATAACATTTGAAAGATGAAAGATCTCAACTAAAATGTAAATATTTCACACAACTGAATAATAAGTGGATGTCTTTTGCCGACGGGACTACCTTATGTTATTTCATCATGCTTTGGGCAAAGCAGATGTTCAATACAAAAACAACATACGCATTGCCATTAAAGCGGCGTTTAGCTGCTTTTTCTTCTTCTTTTTCTTCTATTCTGCCGCGTTTTGGCTAAATAAACTGTTGGTTGCTGTCTACACTACATTCGAAGTGCAACTCCATCTCTTTCTTAAGTTGCGTTTTTTTTGGAAAAACTGCTTGCTGGCAAGCAGAATTCGCAGATGGCGATGGTAAAAAAAACTCCGCCAAAAAAATCGGAAAAAAAAAAAAAAGTTGAGAATGCAGTATTTTTCTAAATAAAATTACAAGACTTTTGAGGTATAACATTCCAAAATCGAGTCACTTTTGAGAGTTGTGGCGGATAACTAACACCTGAAAGTTAAAAGATTCATTCTTAACTAAAATTTTAATATTTCACACAACGAATGTTTTCATTCTAGGTCTAAGTCAGCTCGAACGATAGGTGGCGCCATATTTGCAGTTGGTGTAAATATATTTTGAGATGTGAAGCAATTATATAATAAGACATAGATGTCGCTTTTCGTCATATTTGACACTTAAGTCTTATACATAGATTTGCCAATGTTATCTTTAGCGCCACCTCTCTCTCAGCATCCGAGAGAGAGAAAGAATCTATGTATAAGAAATCAGTGGTAAAAAGTACTTTTGTGTATCCCAAGGGAAATTATCTTATGAAGGTTTTGTTTAGGATAGCCTGTGCATGAGCCCTCGTTAATTGTCTCGGCTAAATTGCTGTTACGTCAAAAATGTGCGGCACACTTTTAGGAGCACTTATTAAAAAAACTTTTTAAATTTAATTCTTCTTCTATGTGGGTGTAAATTTGTAATTTTTTCTTCTTTCTACTTCCTATGTGGTTGTTGTATGTCCGTCCGATTTTGTCCGATTTTTTGTGGCAAAAATGACGGTTTAATCAAAGTAAGAGCATCTTTTAGGCTGAAAAACTTTATGTTGCTTTTTCGCATTGTTGTAATTTTACCTGTTGTCTGTCCGTTGTCCGATTTTGCCTTTGGAAATTATGGGCAAATATGTCGCTGCGATGCAAAAGAGTGGTATATGTACACTGTGTATATATCCTTCTGATTCAGATATATAAGTTTATCAGTGAAATCAAATATTTCGTATTGTTTAAGATTTTTAACAGTTTTTTAATCAAACATTTGTTGGACTTATCATCAAATCTGAAAAAATAGTGTTTTTTTGTTAGAGTTTGCTAACTGCTTGCCATACATTATGGTAAATTGATACATTTCTGCGTCAGGTCAATATATCCTGTGGATTCTGAAACGCAATCGGGAATGAAAAACAGCAATTCATTGTATTTAAATAATCATAAACACGTATGTACAATATGTATGTAGGTGTTGAAAATATGTTTGCCAATTTTGCATTGATTTGTGCGTTCGCCATAGGATATGAATTGATTGGCGCCACTTCCCTACCCCACCCCCCTCTGCTCATTTACCATCCATATTCAGTCAGCTGATGTGCGGCTAATGCCTATCTTAACATTTGGATTCGTTTATTCGCACTTCGCTACAGCAAAATTTACTACTTTGCGTCACAAAAAAATAAACTGAATAATTCAAAAAGTACATATTGAATAATAGGTTTATAAAAACAAACAATAAACGGACGGACACGAACACACATGATAAGCGTTAAATTTTATGAATTTGTTGAAATTTTCAATCGAAATTCATTTTGGCAAATGAAAGAGCGAAAGAGAAAGAGAGAGAGATGAGTTTATGTGAGATTTAGTTGATTAAACATGTAAATTTAATCCTCTTCTGGCCAGCATTGAACACATGTCAACACACCTTAAATACAAGCTAAAAGGTCAGAGGTTGAGTGTTGAGTTTTTAATATCACAACAATCCGAAAGGCTTTGGCATTTTGTGGCCTCGACATTGATTCAAAATGAATTGGGGAATATACTTTTGCTATCAATCTGTAGCGTTTATCCGTTAATCCGTTTATGTTTTAGTTTATAGCGTGGGTGCCAAGACGCAATTCACGCTAAACACACACATAAATAAGCCAGCAGCTAGACGAAAAACAATAAAGTTGCCAAACCCCCCGCCACCCAACCCCAAACCCCAACCCCCAGGCAGTCAAGTCAATCAATCGCACTTTACACTTGAAAAAAGTGTCGACCACCCGCATAGAACCCGCCAAGACTTGGCCAAAAGGATCGACGTCATGATCCCATTGATGATGCAGTCCAAGATCTAATCTTTCATGACGTTCGTTGCCTGCGTCTCATGTGACGTCACACATGGAAGTACCTTTTTTTGCATCTCGCTGAAAGTGAGCATATGTATCTATTTATAAGCGATTGCACGAACCGCTCGAACCGTGTATCTGACCGGTAGGGGCAAGGTAAACAAACAAAACTAAACAAAAACATTCAATACGATATAGATATACGAATATGCTATTAGTGTTGCCATGACGAGGATGTGTTTACATCGTCTCTCCTGGGTCTTCCCAAAACTCTTATTAATCAATATTTTGTTGTGCAATTAGTTATGTGGCGTTGTGCGTGAATAAGTCCAAACTTCTGAGTAAAGATTTTCAAAGATTTTTCAAAAATTTCCTCAAAAAATTTCCAGGGAAAATAAGAATAAAATTGATTATAATGAAATCGCATGTATTTTACCATTTTTCATAATTCGGAAAATCTTAGTTGGAACGTGAGTTCTTCTTGACTCATTTGAATCTTTTGTATGAACGCACGTGTCCTTGCATGCACGTCCAGGATCTATGTGCCACTCCTCCCTGCCCCATATTGCGTTTTTAGCATATTCTTTGACGACTTGCAATCTCATGGATGCGTGCGTGCAGTTGCGTCTAATCCGCGTTTTAGTCGCCAGCCATTTCATCGTTTAATGGCCAACGTATTATCCTGTCCAGACGACACACACAGGGCGGAAACTGTTGCGCCCTTTTATTTTGCCCCCGAGTCGAATCGAGTCCAGTCGAGTCATGATGCGGCGATTTTTTTTGTGTTTCCTGCTTGCTTTCAGCTTTGACAAACAAATTAATAAGAAAACGAGGGCTGGATTGGGCCCGAGCTCTGCTTTCCCCTCCACCCTCCCCCTTGTTGCTCTTAGCTATAATACGCGTAATTTTCCTTTGTAGAAGCAAACGGGCAGCACGACCAGCACAGTAGCTGTGTGTGTGTGTGTATGTGTGTGTCCTTGATGATGGCCATGCTCTCGACATAATGACTTTTGATTACAGCGCCATTAAGCGCTTTCTGGAAGGTTTTGCTGCTTCTTTTGTGGTTGCAGCGCTTCTTCTTCTCATTGTACATCTGTTTGATTTTGGTTTTTGTGTATAAGTACACGGCAAGAAAATTAAAATCCTTCGATGTTGTTGAAGTTTTGTTGATTTAATCATTGGAGTAATGAACTTATATAGAATTCGCTTATGGATGGAGATCTTAACTATCAAGGCATAAGTTTTTAGTGTATAATATGTTTTTGGTTTGATTCTGACTAAAATCCTTTGATATATGTAGTTTGAGCTTTGATTCTGATTAAAATCCTTCGATATACTTCGAATTTTGTTGGTTTAATCATGAGAATAATCGTCTCTTCTAGACTTCTTCCTTTTGACGAAGACCCTTATCAACGCACACATATTTTTCTTTCAGTGCATGTTGTCTCCTGCCCTCCGCAATAGTTTAACTCTGCATGATGTCGCCGGCTCGTAAATATTACCCACTGTGCAGCATTGGGATAAGCCGCATTAGACGCAATCCAATTCAATCCATTCAAAATGGCAAATTGCTGGCTCACACACACACACACACGCACATATGCATATACAAATGAATTAATGCGAATAAAGCGTATACTTCAATTACCGTAATGTTATGCCCCACCATTCTCTACCCCTCTCTCCCTCCCCCTCTCTCAAGCTGCTGTAAATGTTGCGCCCCTTATTCATGTTGTTGTTGCGTTTAACTGAATTGCGTTTTAAGTGTCCTTTTTGCGGCATTCAGCATCGATTTCTTCTCCATTTTCATCTCCATCTCCATCTTCTTCTTTGCGGCGTTTTCTTCCTCATTTTCCACGAATTGTTTATTGACATTTTGTGGCGCATTCGGTTGCATCAATTGATTGCCACATCGCATGGTTGTTGTTGTTTGTCATCCATAAATTAAGTCAAAGTTTCCTCCTCGCCTTTATTTTTTAATAAACTGCACACGTTGCGCATACGCCGCATATGCCATCAATTTTAACAGGTTGTCCACACTTTACGTTACGGTCAAGTCTGTCCATCAACATGCAACATGAACATCAACATTTCAAAGTGCATTCGCCATGTTGCACATACATACAGGTCGCGGCACACTTACAAGAGGGCGGGGTTGCAGCTGGTGCGACCCTTTGGGGGGCTTCCGCATGTAATCTTTACAAAAAGTTCTGTTTTTTTTTTTGGGGTTGTTGTTTTCATGCCCTTTTGCATTACATTTGCGAAAAGCTTTTCATGTTTAATGCTATTGCTGTTTGTTTCTTCTTTGTTTCACTTTAATGGCATCCATTGCAGCTCCCGGTTTCGTGCTTCTTCCAACTTCATGGTGTCCAAATCAATTCTAGGAAACTTGTTTACGATTAAGCGTTAGTTAAAGTTGTACCTGGAGTGAAGAATGCTAATTGCTTGGCTCTGAAATTAGCTGCCTAATGGAAAACAATTAGAAGTTAAGCAATGAAATGAGTTTAAGTAGAAGAAGGCGGCGAAGAAGGGGTTTGAAAATGAAGAAAGTTATTTACATAATGCCTCAAATGCTCAAATAATGATTGGCATTTTGAGCACAAACAACAAAATGAACAACAATTTATAAAAGTATATCATTTAACCTGTAATTGCAAGGCTTTTAAAGCAGGGTAGATAAGGCTTGTAGAAAAATTATTTTATTATTTTTAGCTACAAACATTTGTTTACAACAACGAATGCAGCTGCAATGAATGACAAACAACAAGCGAATGCCACAAACAGTTGCAAGCCAATAATGCTGCAAGCAATCTTCTCTCTCTACCCCTCTTTTTTGTTGACAGTTTGTAAATTGAAATGAAACTGTTGCGTACATATAAATTACAATTAATTAAAATATGTCAAATGTTGTGAAACGAATGATTGTCAAAAGCAAAAAAAAAAAAAAACATTTTGATAAAAGTTTGAAAAGAAGTTTCCAGATTGAATTTGATTTGATTTAAGAGTTGATTAGATGAAAACTTCAACATTTTCATTAAAGTTTCTTGCTTGATACATCGTCAATACTACTACGATACTACTAAAAGATCTGTTGCGCCCCCTTCTTGGCTAAAAGCTTTTCCATCAAACGCAGTTCTTGCCTGAAAGGTAATATTTTTACCTTCTTCTTCTTCTCTCTACTTAGGCTGCGCACTCTGCTATGATGTGCAGAAAGGATTCTCCTTTCCATGTCGCGAAACCGGCATGTGACGTTACCAGCGATTCCTAGCTTGGCCAGGTGAATCCTTAGTCTGCAGTCTGAGTCTATTCTTAGCCATAGTTATAATTTGCTTAAATCTTTGCAGATTGTAAGTACCTAAAAGACACTGGGCTTGCCTGAGTCCTGGGATTCTTGACTAGCGCATATCTCGTAAGAACCTCTCTTCACTTTTGAGTTCCTGTCGTATTGTGCTTTTTCCAATATAGATAGTTTTCCATCTATCTATCAATCTTCATCAAACATCATCGTCATCGATGAACTCAAAAACTACTGGACTGGAAGGTTTGTATGATATGCTTATTGTTGCCATCATACTGATTTTCATGAAAGTCGGGGTTAAACAGGGCAGAAGTTGCTACTCTGCAGCGCCACCTGATGGTGAGTGGGAAACTCTAAGCTTTGTGTTAAGCATACTAGTACACATATATAAAGCGATATACATATGTTTATCATGTTTATCATTCCCTTTTCCTTTCCCTTGTTAAATATTTTCTCTCTCTCTTTTTGGCAATTACGCTTCAGTAATTAACCGCATTTTAAACACACACACACACATACATATTTTTTTTTAAACATTCTCATGCATTTTGTGGCATTTAATTAAAATTACTATGCAGCGCATCATCAATCAATCAATCAATCAATTAGTCAAACAGTATGCACCCTGAATTGATTTAATATTCATTTAAATGCAATTTTTCATAATCTTTAGCTTTGACAATGTTAACGATTCATATCTGTTTGCCCCTGCAACATGCCACATGCAACATGCCACCTGCCCGCATTTTGTAAACAACAAACAACCAAAAATCACACCTTGCGTCCTGTCTACCATCTTCTTGTGCCCCCGTTCGGTGGCAAACAATATCCTAAGATATTCTTCTATCTCAACTCAATCGCAATCTATCTGCGCGTGTGTGTGTGTATGTGTGTGTGTGTGTCTCTCAAATTACCATTTCGATTCAGTTGTTAATGAGATTTGCTTTGGCGTTTTTCTTGTTTTTTTTTTTGCATCTGGTGGCACGAGTTATGCGCTTGTTGCAATATCATTTTCCGCCTTGTTAGTTTGTCTTGCAACTGTGCAACTGTGCAGCTGCAATGTCTGGCATCTTATCAAGGACTTTTTCTTTATCCTTCTGTGACGACTATAAACTCGATTCCATACACAGTTCATTGCTTTCACTGCTTTCTCTTATTCTGTTGCCCCCTCTTGTTGCATGTCTTTTGCTGCTGTTGCACAGACAGGTTTAAACAGGAACAGGCGCGTTTGTTGTTCCTGTTTTTTTCTTTTTTGTTTTTGTTTTCGGTTGAGTCTTAAAAAATCAGTGAACCAATTAATGGAGCGCACACTGATTCCGGCAGGATGTCGTCCTCAATGTCCATTGTCCTTGCTGGACTCGCTGCGTGTCCCCCTCATCCGTTAATGCCGCCAAAATTTATCCATGGCAGGCAGGCAGGAACAAGCGTACAACAAGGAGCTATGAGTTGCACGTGTTGTATGCCCCCTCCTCTTCTTGCCACTTGTTCCGGTGTCGTGTTGCACACGTTGCCCTCAATATCTGCCTCTCCCCGCAGCTCCTTAGCTCCTTGTTGCTTTATTGATTTGTAAGCTGAAATTAAATTGAAACTCTTTGCCCCTTCAGGCTGCCCCTGCAACTTGGCTTACCCTTGGGCTCGCAGGGATTTATGAGGTCAGTTCGTTGTGTTGGATATGTGGCTGGATAAACCGAGCTCGGGGCTTCATATTTTGCGGTGCGCACTAATTAGAAAAGAAAACTGTTTACCTGGCCAACTTTACAGATTGCAGCGGCGTGGCGAGAGGGGGAAGGGGGGTTTCAGAAGGCCACAAAAATGTGCAAAGCTTGGCACTAAAAATCTAATTACGCTAAAAGAGAGAGGAAGAGAGAGAGAGAGGGAGGGGGAGAGACTGTGTGTTATCTATGTGTTAACAGTCGAATGGATTCGCCAGTTTGGCCAAGAACAAACAGCTGTTAAATGATTTTAAGGCTGTATACTTTGTGTTATTGCCCAGGGGTTAAATGTCCTTAAATGTGCCCCTCAGCATTCCTGCCACTTGTCGGGGCACAAATAATTGATATGAAAACCAACGCAGATCGTATTCGAACGTCTCTGAACAATAAATCTCGAAAGAACTCGAGCCCAAAATCATTCCAAAGGCATTTAACCTCATCAACAGCAAGGGGAGGGGGAGGGTAAGTGGAAAAGGTCGCATTGTTGTTGCCACCGTGTGTGTGTGTGTGTGTGCGGCACTTCCGATTTGGCATCTTTGCATTCTCTCTCGATCTCTACTGCGCTGCGCACGCGCCCCTACCTTAAGCGAGAGTCGATGTTGAGGTGAAGGGGAAGGGGCAAGCGGCAAGCGGCTGTTTTGTAATGTGGAAGAAAAACATCTGTCCCGGCCCAAGGATTGTGCTCCTCAATCAGTGCGCTTCCTGTCGGGGCAACATGTGTGCACACATACATAGACAGAGACAGAGACGGGCACAAGTTCCTTTTGTTTGTTTAAATATTTGCACAAAGGATGCGCGTGCTGCTGCTGCTGTTGTTGTTGCAAGCAGATGCTATCCGGAATGTGTAAGGACGAAGGCAAAAGTAACAGAAACCGCATTCAAAACATATTGATCGAAACATTTTTTGCATTTGATTCGTGTCCGAATCGGAGTTCGAGTTCGAGTCCAATTGTCGTTGAGTGATGAAAAGTAAAAGGATCCAGAAAAGGGACTTGCCAATTAAGGATCTTAATATGTGTATATGGTGACAGCTGCCGCATCCTGGGTGGCCATCATCATCATCATTATCAACATCATCATCATCATCATCTCTCTCTCTCTCTCTGTTTAAGCTGCTTACAGCTGAAAAGCTGCACTCAATCAGTTTGTTAACACGCCCGGCTGACAAAGTGATAGCAAACAGCTTGAAAAGTACGTGCCACAAAGCGTGCTACACATGCCACACAGTGTTGTTTGCTGTTGATAAAAGCAAGCTAGTTTAGGTTAACTAATTATTAAGTGAATATTTTAACTATTAGCGATCTGTCTTCCTTTATAAATACCCTATTTTAATTATTCCTTTCGATTTTTTTTTTTTTTTTTTTACAAATTTAATGAAATTTATTTAACAAAAGATAGGTGTGCTGCTACCTTAAAAGGCAACTTAAACTAATCAAAAATATCATTTCGAATAGATTAAAAACAGTTGCAAGAGTTAAGATCATTAACAAGTATACCCTAAAGCTTTCTTTACAACATTTTGATACTTTTTATTGGAGTTTTAGTTCACTTTGTACCTTCCCTCAGTAACTTAAGCTTTGCAATTTCAACATCTTCCCCTATTTTCAAGCCAAGTTTTGCTTGGCACAAAAACGGTTAAATGTGACAACACTGGTATCGTTTACCCCCAAACGTCTGCTGAGCTGCAGCCATTAGCAGCTCGAAACAAAACAACTTAAAGTTGTTGTTGCACAAATGTTGCAACTTGGGTTTGTTGGGGGCTTGTTGGAGCTAAGGTCGGGCGGGAGGAGGGGTGTTGTTTAGATGTGACAAAAGTAGTCGTGCAGATAGAGCACATGTATTATTTGGCTTTGTTCGTTTTTAATTTTTTTGTTTTTTTTTTTGTAGCATGCAACAGAATGGAATCAGCTTAATCCAAACATGCGCACGGGGCATGCCTCACAGCTCTCGTCTCGACACTTAAACTTCAAACTTCAACTCGTTATCGCATCGTATATCGCTTATTACCACCACCCCCTACCCCCTCGCTACTCTTGTCTAAATGCACTCTAAACACTTTCCCCTGTCCCGGATATGGCTGAGAGTTGAAGATGATGATGATGCTGATGCTCCTTAGCCCTGCTCCTGCTGATGCTGCTTCTGCTATCAGATTCCACCAGCTGCACAATGTCCTTCTTGTTTTTTTGTTAATGCGTTGCGTATTTCTTCCGGTCCTTGCACTGCTTTTGTCTTTTGTCTCAGTTCTCTTAGCTATTGGTTTCAGTTTCATCTGTTCCATATCCCGCTTGTGGCACGAGCGCTTCAACTGTCGGTCACGGGCACCACACTTCAGTTTTCCCATTCACTCATTATTCACTTCATCCCGGCGCTGACATGCCCATTAACGCTTTGAGTTCCTTAAAGGGTTAAGAAGATGCTTAAAGCATAAATATCTGACAATCGATAAGGTTCGAAGGAAGTTTCTTAACTTATTTAAACCTAGTAAAGGCAAACTTGTCCAAGGGTTTCTTCTATCGGTTAAACCTAGGTTAGGTAAACTTGTCCAAGGGTTTCTTCTTTCAGTTACACCTAGGTTAGGTTATCTTGGCGAGGGGTTTTCTTTCAGTTAAGCCTAGATTAGGCAAACTTATCCAAGGGTTTTTCTTTCGTTTAAACCTAGGTTACGCAAACTTACCCAAGGGTTTTTATTTCAGCTTAAGCTCGCATGTTTTTCGCTGACATGTGAATAAGCCAAACAGCGAACTTTAAAACACACCCACACACACACACACCCATACACACACCCAGAGCAGACTATCCTTTTGGGCATTCAATTAAGCTAATGCATCAACATCATCATCAACTGCAATGTTGCATGTCTTGCATTAAGTCCACTCCGTATCCCCATTCATGCAACTCCTCCATTCATTCATTCATTCATTCATTTGGACTTCCATTCATCGACATTTGCCCGCGAATTGTTTTGTTTTTCAGCTCTTACGCTACGATAAGTGAATAATTGCACAAAAGAAAAGTCGAAAAAATCCCCAAGTAATGTATTATAGAGGGGGGTCGTATGAGGAGGTGAGGCGCTTAATGCAGCTAATAGGGTGTTGCATTAATAGCGTATTTGGTTAAATGCCATCGCTGAAGCCCCACGTGAATGATACTTAAACTACTCCAACCCCTCCTCCTCCTCCCCTTCACTAATCCTATGGCATTTGGATTGGTTTCGCGGAGGTGTTTTTGTTTTTTAGTATTTTTCCACGATACGATATTTAAATTTTGTTTACTGCTAGTTTTTTGCTGTGTTCTGTGTGTTTTGTTGTTTAGTTGCCTTGGCTCAATTTGAGTCGATTGAATTTAATTTGATTTGATTTCTATTTTCTCTCTTTTTTATCGCTTTCGTTTTCGTTTTTTTTTTTTGCTGCGGAATATCCGCATTAAAAAGTTTCGTCCATTCGAGCGGAAATCAAAAAGTTTTATTGACTAAAAGAAACTAAATCGCAACAGGACACTAGATAGGGAGAGGGGAGGGGAGGGTGTTGCATGTCACACTTGAAATGGGATGCGAAAAACATATATATTTTGAAATAAGAAAATAACATGAGACAAGAACAGAAAGGAGGAAGCGAGTGTCCATGCAACTGGCGATGCATTTTATTGCCACGTCCTGTGGAACGAACGAAATCGAAGTCGTAACGGGAGTCAAGTGCAACAGGAAATGTCTTTCTTGTCTATGCAACAACTGCGAAAATGAAAAAACATTTTCGATTTCACACTCAAATTGCCAGCATTAAAAAATACCAAAAAAGAAATAAAACCAAAAAAAAAGTTGTTTATTTACCAATTTGCAATTTGAATTCATTCGAGAATTAATTGTCTAACCGAGCGGGAGCTGAGGCGGGGTGCTAGAATGGTTCGGCGTTACAGCACAATGCGTATACGGACCGTTGAACGCAAGTAAATCTGATTAATTGCATGCAATTAATAATGAGAGCAACGGTAAATGGCAGGTAATAAATTGCCTCAGCTACTTCGAACGAACATACACACAAACATACACTAACACACAATAGCACACTTGCCTGCATTATGCAGTTCGTCATGTGAATGAAAATGAAAAATGAACAGAAAAATGCTAAGCAACATCATCATAAGCACTTCGTTAACCACATTTGTTTAGGTATTCATCATAGAAAGGGCATTCGTGTAATTAGTTACTGGTTTAAGAAGTGTTTTATAGGGAAGTAGGAACGATTTGATATGGAACACACTCACATAGTAACACTTACATGTGTTATGTAGTTTGTTATAGGAATGAAAAGTGGAAAAGAAAAGTGCTTTTTTAAGAATCCTAACATCATCATCATTTACAGCACGTTTTTAGGTATTCATAAAAAAGGCATTCCTTGGTAAATAGGAGAATTAAGAAGTGTTTTAGGGAAGTAGGAACAGTTACACTAACATGAGTTATGTACATAGTTTGTGGTAGGAATGAAAAGTGAAAAATAAACGGAAAATGCTTTTTACAGCACTTCTTTAACCACAATTGTTAAGAGATTCATCATATAAAGGGCATTTATTGGATTGCAGAGTGTTTCAAGGAAGTAGGAACGTTTTGATATGGAAGACAAACATACATAAAGAACCCTAACGTCGCCAAGATCATTTGCAGCACTTCATTTAACCACATTTGTTATTTTAAGGGCATTCATTCGCTTAGTAACAGAATTAAGAGGTGTTTTAGAGGGAAGAAGGAACAGTTTGATGTAATAACTATGCTACTTGGAGTCATCCTTAGCTCCCCATTTAGTTAGTTCCCATAATCGGCGTCGGCGCCTTATCGTCCCTCAAAGTCTTAGACAATAATACATCATTTAAATGATGACTTTTAAAATTGCTGGCTTGTTGCACACATTCCGCATCCCCAATTATGAGCTTGGATGATTTATGGATCTCAACACATGAACACGCCTTTGAATGTTGCAGCCGACTGCTTGCAATGATCTATAGCCAAAAAGGTTGTTGTTGTTGCTACTTCGCGAGGGTAGTTCCGTTTCCACTTAAGGTTGCACGCACTCTAATTTTTATTGGGGTCGTCCTCTCCTCTCCTCTTGCCTTAATCCCGCCTCTGACACTCGGCTTAATGTTTATGTAAATTTTTATGAATTGTATTTCTGTTCGATTCTTTGGGACTTTTTATTTTTGGTACGCGCCATTAGCATAAGATGCTCCTGTTCTTCCTTTTCCTCTTCTTCTGCTTCATGTTGCATGTTTGTTTGTTTTTTTGTTCGACAAGTGTCTTGCACAATATTATTATCATAGCGCAAGCAGAGATTATACTAAGTATTGTTTTGTTTTTTTTGTTTTTCGGGATATGTACTTCTTACGGCGCACTTTGAAGTCATATGTGGCAGGTGCTGCTGTTGCTGCTGCTGCACTTTGGAATATTGAAAATGGGGAAATGGAAAACTCGTATAAAATCGGCAAGTTTATGGGTTTGCCCTCAGATGCCACTGATGGAACTTAAACAGAAGGTGCCACAATGAACGACAGCGAAAGTTTCATAAGCCGCTTATAGCAGCGATTGGCAATGCCACACATACACAGTGGGGGGGTGGCAGGGTGGAGGATAGCCAGCTGTTGGTTTGGCATTGAAGTGATCCACTGAAAGATACTCTGCTTATTAATGGGAAGGCTGACACTGACCAAAAGGGTCTCCTCCTCTACTCTTCCAACTTTCCCACAAATTAATCAGACTCTTGGCCCTGTTGCGGCTCATTAGCGCTGTCGTGTTAAACATTAGGATAGGCAATAGTTGTTCCGAAACCCTTAAACCCTTAACTGAACCCTCTCTCTTCGCTCTTCGCTCCTCGCCGCTGTTGTGGTTGTGACTTAATGACCGCTCAAGGACTTGGTTGCAGTTGCAGGTAGACGTGGCTGCCGCCTGTGCTGCCAGCAGAAAGGTTCTTCTTCCAATCACAGCGAGGCACAAAAACAAAGACGAAAACAAAAACCAGTCGAGAGGAAGCCAAACTCGAAAACGGGTTTCGTAACTTGACCCACAGAGTGTTTGGTCAGCTTCTTCTGATTGTTGTTGTTGTTGCAGAGATGCTTATCTTGGCCGCCATTGCATTGATCTTGAAACATGCCACGCCCCCGAAAACGAGAACGCCTTACGGCCATCTATAATGTATTTTGATTTAATTAAGCCGAAGAAACTCGGCAAGAAAACGAATGTGAAAAAGAAAGTTTAGAACGCAAGAGGGGCATGTATAAAGTGAGGGTGGGGGGGAGGGTCAGCAGCAAACTATGAAGACGCATCAGAGATGCACTGGAAAACAAATTATCTAATTTTTTATGTTCTCATTTTAATATTTAAATGAATTTACGGCATTGTTGTGTTTATGGGGCGCCAAACGCTTCGCTGCACTTGCCACACACACTTGCCACAGAGACACCAGCTTGACACCTTGGACCACCGACTGTTTGACTTGGCCAATAACTCAAATGGACTGCTTGTTGGTCAGGTGCAGGGCCAGAAAGCCAGAAGATGAAGCTCATGAGAAAAGTAGGCAATAAGAGAAAATCTCTCTTGGGCAAGGCTTAAACTCACATTTGGCAATGGAACCAAAAAAAAAAAAAAACACCAAAGGGCCAACTATTTTCATACAATTAGGCTAAAGGGTTAGGCAGGACACCCCCCCCCCCAAAAAAAAAAAAAAAGGGCAAGGGAAAAGTAAAGCTCAACTCAAATATGAACTGAACGCAAAACTTGGCCCCAAAAAACTTTGTCTGCTACCAAAGTATTCTATTACATTTTGGAAGGGGGTAGCAGCAAGGGGCAGTGGCTGTGGCAGGGGCAAGGACAAAACGTTTCTTGTATGCAGTTTGAATCTTATGCAAATATTTTTGGAAAAGCTTTGCCAAAAATGCCAATAACCAGCACACACATAGTATTGTTAGTACGTATGTGTGTGTGTGTACGTTTCAAATTAAGCCTAGCAAACGTGTGTGTGTGTGTGTGGAATGGACCTTATTGGCATGGTTTACATTGGATTTAATGAACAGAAAAGGCAATAAGCGAATATGAAAGCTTTTGATTGAGTTTTATGTGTAGCAAAGTTGAAGCTTAGAAAGCAAGGCTTTAAAAGTCGAACGAATACCCCTTCTAAAGTAAATTTTTGTTTACAAATCTTAAATTGAGTGCGATCATGAAATTCCATTGAACACTTATACTCTCTCTCTCTGTCTTCGCTCTTCTACGCAACATGTTTGCGCGCACGCTCTACTATTTTGTAGCTCTTATACGCAACACGTTCGTGCACTGTGCGAACAGCTGTTTGTATAAGAGCTCCAGCAAACATGTTCGAACAGATGTGCCGAAAACGAAAAGAGCGAGAGAGCACGCAAGCGAGAGACTGTTTCTTTATTATTAGTTTTATACTTTTGGCCAAGGTGTTATTGTTGCTTGCAATCAACTTTGTTGACCAAGTTGGCCAAAACAAACTTGGTCAATTTGTAGCCTGCAACTGCAACTGTCGCTTGAGCTTTGCTCTTGGCGTACTTCAGCTAAAGCCAGTTGCCAGATGCCACTGCGTATCTTTCAGATACATTCGCTGCGAAAAGGAAAGAACGCATTGTTATGCGCCAGGCGTTCGCATTCCCTGCCAACAAGCCAAGCCAACAAACCAACAAACACAACGCCTTGGCTTGTGCCGCATCTTATGGCTTTGAGCCTTTACCTACCCCCTCCCGTCGCGTCCAACCTCGTCCGTCTGTGGATTTCTCAATAAAATTTACAACAACTACTTCTACAAGTACTTTCCGTTTTCCCGTCGCTGCCAACGTCGCTGCTTTGTATGCAAGGCGACGGCGACGCCAACTGAGTTCGAGTTGGAGAGTTTGCGTTTGAGTTCGAGTTAAGTTGAGGGAATCGCATATTCGAAATTGCCAAACAACACACACACACACACACACACACACACGCATACATATGCACACTTGTATTTTGCAGCTGTGTCGTTGCTGTTGTTATTGTTGTTGTCGTCCTGCGCCAGCAACTTTTGCACTATTCTTTCTCCCCCCTCTTGTTGTCCTTGTCGCTTTGAGCGGAAGCAGACAGCGCGTTTTGTGGCAAGGGCATCATAATTATGAATACAGTAAGGTCACGCTAACTGCGAATCTCTCCTTTTCTGCGTATAAGTTCCTTATAGTCAATGCTTACTGTAGCTATAAAAGGAAGCGTAACTTGAGTCATGCGGCATGTGGCAGTCGATTTTTAATGTGTGGCAGGTGAGCGACGCACTTTTTCATTATCCTTGTATTGTGGCACAACCAGTTTTTTTTTTTTTTTGGCTCAAATCCTTGCGCAATTCCCGTTGCACAGTTCCTGCAGGAAGGATATTCGGCCACAGTTACTTTTTGCTCTCCCTTCCCCTCTCTCTTTCTACCTTCTTTTGGCCTTCACGTGGCACGAGCAACATGAGCAACAGCAACAACAACAACAACAGCTCGTATCTCATTTCTGTTCTCTCTGCAGTTGTTGTTGCTTTTGTATCTTGTATCTTTTAGCTTCACATCTGTTTTGATTTGCAAGCATCAGGGGCAGAGGCAGAGGCAGTCTGCCTGCTGTTGCTGCCCCAATGATAATCCCCCCCCCACTGTCTGTGTGCCGGGCACGTAATCACTTTTTATTGGTTTCGAACTTTTTTATGTGCGATTTTTGTGCGTCAAATCGCCTACACAATCGCCTACTTGATGTTGAATTTTGTATCTTTTGTTGCTGCTGTGACGGCAATTAAAAAGTAAGAGTAAAATTGTGGCATCATCAACAACAACAACAACCACAACAACTGTATAATTGTCTTTTGCTTTGTTCGTGTGTGTGTTTACTTTTATGAGCAACTGTTTATTGTTGTTTGCGTGTGAAAAGCTCTTAGCAAATGTGAAAATCTAATGACAAAAAAAATCTGTTTTTCAATTTAATTTCAATTTAATTAAAGAATTTAATTTATATGCCTTTGATTTAGGTCTTTAAACAGCTTCTTTTGACTGTTATCAAAATTTATCTTTTGCCGTTTAGAGTTACGCATCCTTTGAGATAGCTGCAACATAAAGGAGTTCATATCATAGATATATGGGGGAAACGGATAAATGCAGCTGGGAAAAATCGTTGTGACTTGTTAACATGATATGCTATGCTGCCTCGCCACAAGCGACAAAACAACAACAACAACAAATCCATCAAGCAAATAACAAACAGCAGCAACAACAACAGCAGCAACAACAACAACTGGCAGCAAATCGACAAGAGAATCAACAATGTGAAACATTATCAAAGATGACAGATGATGAGGGCAGGATAAGGGGAGAGCGAGCAAGAGAGGGGGGAGCCGAGGTAGTAGCTTGTTGTGTTTTTGCCAAAAAAAATTGCTTTGAATAGATTTTTGAGTTCAATTTTTCGAACTCTTGATATGCAATATGAGGGAGGAGGTGAGTTGAGGGTTTGTTGTTTATTAGCTAATGCTGGTTGGGATTGAGAAGGGTGTCCATACATATGCCACCGAGTATGTTAAACCGCATAATTGCTTGATGAAATCAAATTGAATCTCAATCTTTGTTGTTGATGCAGTTCTATGGTGGCGCCTTTTGGCTAATTCCTGTTATTGGCTGCCTAACAAGCCTGGGAAAAGTGGCACTCGTCAAGCGTCAAGCGTCAGAGTTGAGAGTTTTCTTGATTATTTTCACTAGTTTTTCAATGATAATCATGATCATGACGATGTTGAATGCTGATTATTGTTATTAATCTTTAAATGAGTGGCAAGCTTGCCTGCCAGCCTGACCCCAATGCATGTGGAGTGAATGCAGCAGGCGTCAGCTGCACGCGCTCTGAGTAATGAGACTCGTTAATTGTCCCAGGCATCAGGCCTTGTCTGCTGCTTCTGCTTCTTCTTCTTAGCTGCTGCTCATCAGCTCAGCTGTCCACTAAAAGCTGGACACAAGTGCACCTGCCACCAAAAAATACTAAAAGAAAAAACCGGCTCCTTCTCGCTCTCTCTCGCTCTCTTTAACTCATCACTCACTCTCTCTGTCAGCTGCATTTTTACCGTAGTTTTTTGGGTTGAGTCAAAAAAACAAAAACGAAAACTTTGTTAAGCTTCGAACCTCTTCGAACAAGTTCGTCAGCAGGTGGACATGTTACGACCACTGCTTATGAGCTGTGTAGAGTGGGGGGAGGGGGGTTAGAGGAGGTGTGCTTGGGCCGGCCGGCAAAAAAAAGGGGTGCAAGGCAACAAAGCAAAGCAACCAACAAACAAACAAACAAACAAATGAACAAAACAAAAACTAGCAAAGACCGCTGCTACCCTTGGCTACCTAGCCACACTGCCCTCCCCCCCCAGCCCACTGCAACCCCTTTAGGCCTGGCCTCGAGGCACATTGCGAATCTATAAAAGTATCGGAGCGCATAAAAAACGAGCTCAGTAGTGAACGGCACTTTGCAACGGGCAAAACGGGTACCAAAAAGCGGCTTACGGCAGACGGCTAACAGCTAACGGCAAAAAGTGGCTAACAACAACTAACGTGGTCTAACGGTAAATGCCTAAGGGTTGTGCGGATAAAGTGGTATAAAAAAATCGTAAAAATGTTGACTAGCTGCAGGATTGAATGAACGAATGCGTGTGTGTGCATGTGTGTGTGTGTGCGTGCATCCGTCAGATACAAGATACATTGAGCTGTTGAAACGTGCAGCAGCATAGCCAACGGCAGCAGCAGTAGCAATAAAGCCCTAGAGCTGTAACTTGTCATCATCATTGGTAAGTGTTGGTAAACAAATGCAGAAAAAAATACAGTTAGGACACAATAACAACTGTTCTCTGTCTCGCATAGCGTATACGCAATATTGCGTTTCTTTTCCAAATGTTTGTTTGTTTTTTAGTGTTTTGCGTTCTTTATGAATGAAAAAAATCGCTTGTGTGCTGCATAAAAGTCAATTAAAACTCAGCTCACAGTTCATTTTGTTTAGATATTTTGTAGAAATATTTATTATTTATGTGGGTTTGCTCTAAAAAAGCGAAAGAAATTGCGTTATTTAGTTTTCTTGTGTTTAATTGGGTCTGGTCAAGTGCTACGTTTTGGCCAACTTGCGTGCGCGATCGATTTGCCATTTCATTTCTTTTTTTTGTCTTCAATTCATTCAACTCAGCCTAAATTTGAACACAAGAATGATCAATATATGTGTAGGAAGGACTGGCGACGACGACGGATGTGTGGGTTGCCCCGCACGCAGCGGCAATAACCCAAAAGAAAAAAAAACGTTGCAAGAGATAAAAATCACAGACTAGACAAGTTTACAATGGGCCAACTGCACAGGTTATAATCATTCACATTTTAATGCTATAGAATACGTTATCTAAGCTACCAAAGGGCTAACTTAAGGCTCGAAATATTTAAGCCTTACTAAGTTACAATTCTGGATTTAACTTTGCTTAAACTTTCATTAAACTTTTTGATAAAATTCCTTTAAAAATTCAATGTAACTGATTTTATTCTCAATGTTTGCCCAGCAAATAACTCAAAAAACAACAAGGCAAAAATAAATTCAACTTATATTTTTTGATTGCTTTTATTTATTTTGTGCTTTTGTTTTACGGTTTAATTTGTTTACATTTTGTGCGTTTGTTTATTGATTTATTTATTCATTCACTAAAGTATTTTTTTTATATATATTATTTACTCGCCCTGCTGCTGCTTCAGTGCTGTTGTTGTTATTGTTGATTGTTAGTATTGTTGTTAATAATAATATTAAATGCTCGAATTCAGTCATAGCAAGGTGTACTATCTTTGTGTTTGTGCCTTTCATTGTTGTTGTCGTTGGCTAAAATTGCATTCAAATTTTTGCGTACGAAGGCAGCACAAAAGCGCCGAAAGAACATCAAAAACCCATACATCATATGCCTATAAGAACCCATGACATCAGAGGGGGGTGCGACTGAAAGTTGGAGACGCCACACGACAACGTTGATCGACGTGCTGCCTTGAGAGTACAGCTTTCGGAGAGGCCTCAACAACAACAGCAAAAAAAAAAAATTATGGCGTTTGCGGCTTTTTTTCTTGCAACGAACGAAAAAATTGTACGCACTGCATTTTTATATATATTTTTTTGAAAAACAAAACAATGAACAACAAACAAACGAATTTTTTATAATTATGTCAAGTTTGTTTCTTTTTTTTTTTGAGGTGTGAAAAGAAAACAAGACCTAAATTTTTTTTTAAAAATGGGTTAAATGCTTCAAAATGTTGATTAAATAATTCAAAACATAATGCATGCAAACTTATTTGCATAGTTAAACGCTTAAACTAAAACATTCCCTGTTGCAAGAGTTGCCAGATAGTTGAGTTGAGACTA
Organism: Scaptomyza pallida; assembly: GCA_018152965.1. Classification (NCBI taxonomy): domain Eukaryota; kingdom Metazoa; phylum Arthropoda; class Insecta; order Diptera; family Drosophilidae; genus Scaptomyza; species Scaptomyza pallida. The sequence continues at coordinate 3,684,831 of JAECXP010000080.1, read as the reverse complement.
ATAAATTAGTGCACTTTATGCTAGACAAATTTAATAAATTTAACAGATGAAGAAGTCGCCCTCAAGTCTGCGCCGAAACAAAGACAAAAACGATGTGAAAAGTTGAAACACGTTTAAAAATGCGAATAAGAAAAACAAAGAAAGAAAACAGAGAAGTTGCAACAACAATGGGCTCTGTGGAAAATGTGGAAATGTGTCTTGGGAATTCTTACGAAATCGTTTCCAAAGACGACATTGCAGTTTGTTGAATTAGATAAAAGTTTAAGGAAATGTTTATGCCAAAAGTGAAGTTAAGGGCTAAAAGGGTGGGAGAGTGGGCGAGGAGGGGTATGGTAACTGTGCAACGTAGAATTCTTCTATTCCTTTTGCTGCTTATCTAATGCAAGGTGCTACACAAAGGCAGACAGTTGGCAGCCTGAACGGAAGTGCAGTGGAAAATAAATGTGGGTAGGAAAAGTGTTTTCACCCAAGAAATGTTGTCTGCACGTGAATATCTCACACACAAATAACAAATTACGACAGATAGTACAAAGAAGAAGCTTAAAAAAATGCCTAACCAGCGCAATTTGCGCAAATGCAGAAACGGCGAATGAATCACCCAAAACACAACAACATTTCCAAGGGAACTCCGACATACACATACTCATTGCTTATCGCGCGACCAACCTCCCTTCCTCCCCTCTTGCCACTTCCCGCAGCTGTTCATTCATCGATGGCAAAGTGATAAAAGTTGATTCGTGCGCGAGACTAAAAACAAAGCAAAAAAGCAAAGTAAGAGAAAGAAATATGCATAAACAAAGCCAAGTGGCTAACAAGACAACCAGCCAGATAGCCAGCCAGTTGGCCAAAACAAACAACAACACGAAATGCCAAGCGCAAGAGATGCATAGATACAATTGTATCTCTTACGTGTGAAATGACACTAAACTGCATAGTTGAAATACATATTTCAGAGGCCAAAGCTCGGCAACAAACAGATATCGGCAAACAAACAAACAAACAGATTTTATGAAAAGTGAAACGGAACCCAAGTCAGGGCCAAATATCTATCTTTAGTTGTATGTTTTAAAATATTTACATATAGAACTGGAACTTTTTGTTTGAGTCAGAGGCCCACGCAATAAATGCAGGCTACATGAAATCCGCATATGACTCGTACAGTGGAGATTGGATATGAAAAACCATTGAATATACATTTCTCAATGAAACTTATGGTCTGTCTGAAAGTTTAACAAATTCAAAGCCTACTCTAAAACGAGTTTTTCCCACGGCAAACATGACAACAACGAACGGTTGACGCGTGGGCAAAACCCCCCTAACACTCTCCGGAATCGAACTCGAATTCGAGTCGGAATTGGAACGTAACAGAGAAGTCCAAGTCCAAACTCTAAACATTTGACGTCAGAGATTTCGTGTCTAAATCTAAAGTCGTCACCTTTCTACCGGTAAAAACATATTTGTTTTTGTTCGTTTATGATATGGCATTGCAAATTTGGTTTATGAGTGTCAGCAGGTCGCGTCACAAAGCGTTGTGTCTCGTGAGCCGAATTTCATCTATTTATTTGTATTATTATTATTATCTAATTTCGTTTGAATTGTATAAATATATATAGATATACATATACATGATCTATCATGTGACAACTATTTGGTAACCCAACTGACAAGTACGAGGGCTTTAGTGGGGATATCTCGACTAGGATATACCCTTAACTCGTTACGTAATGCGTATTCTAAACTTCAATCGGAGATATCTCAGGTGTTTCTTTTCCGATTTTTCAGATGTTCATTTTTTTTTTCATAGTTTCAAACACAATTTTACAATTTCGAAATTCATGTTTATTTTGTTATCAATAAGCGGAAAAATTATCGATTAGTGGGAACTTTTAATGCCTAGGGCTTAAGTTTCAAATCTGAAACCTCTAGCTTTATACGGCGGTTTATTTTTGTTATCGATAACCGGAAAAGTTATCGATAACTGGATACTTTTAATGCCTAGGGCTTAAGTTTCAAATCTGAAGCCTCTAGCTTTATACAGACATAGCTATGTCAGCTCGTCTGTTGATGCTGATCAAGAATATACAATATAAGCTTTATGTGATCGGAGATGTTTCCTTCTGTCTGTTACATACTTTTGCACAAAGCCATTATACCCTTTTTTATACCCATTTCTTGAGTTAATGGTATAAGAATAGTATAGTATATTAGCACTTTTATTAAGTACACAAAACTTAATGTTGAAGTAATTTATAATAAGATTCAATCACAAAATTAAGAAAGATTTAATAATTTGATTGATTTTAAATGCAGTTTTCGAATATTTTCGTTTGTTGGCATATTTTAAACAGATTTTGCATTATACATTTAAATGCTAATTAATAAAAGCGTTTTGCTAATCACAAACAATTTTGAATGAATTATTTGTTATGGCAATATTTAATAATGAAAAGCAGATTAAAGCAACATCATTAAATGTGATAAAGTTGGGTTTAAAAAACAGTTAAACAAATTTAGTTATTTGCCTTAATTATAAATGCAGTTTTGTGTGTGTGTGTGTGTGTGTGTGTGTGTGTGTGTTTGATGTTGATTATTTGCGACTATTAAAATGGTCTAAAAAGAAATGTTGTTGTGCATCAAAAAATGTATGCTAGAAATGAAATGAAATATTTTGGCAATTAAAATGACACAAACAAACAAATATTTCGCACTTGTTGTTGTTGTTGCTGTTTGTTGTTTTGGCCACAAAACTGAATTTACAGGCAATTTAGTTTGGCATCACACAGCTAAAAGACGAGACACAAAAAAAATGCGAGTAGAATACGAATAACAGTAAAATATTTATAATTAAAACATGCGGGCAGACAGCCAAAGAGAGAGAGAGAGAGAGAGAGATACGTTGCGTAATATATATACTATATATATCTTGTGCATTAGCGCGTTGATAATTATTACCCCCAACACCCCTCTCTCTCACCACCGTCACTATCTATTTGTTTGTTTGACCGCATATAAATGCAGTTTTGCACTTGGATTATTTGTTTACTAAAAATGTGTATAAATATTTTTGCAGATGCAGATACAGATAGATTGATGTGTGTGTATCTGATGGATACAAGTGCTCGATCTCAATCTGTGGCGCCGATAGATATTCATCAAATTTGCATTAGCAAATGAGCGCAGCAAAGAGAGGGGGGCACGGCAACGTTTCACAGTTAACTCAATTAACTTATAAAATGTAAACTATGCGAGCCGAACAACAACAACAACAACAACAATAGCCAACTAAACGGCAACGGTGATTAACTCTTGGCCACACTGGGGCATCATCATCATCATCATCTGGGCTGACTTTCCATATGTAGCTTGGCGTGCCTCAAGTTACAGATACAGATACAGATATGGAGATACATGAATGTGTGTATCTACAAGTTACAAGTTACGCTTTGCAGACTCGCGCAGTCAGCTGAGCGCGAATAATTACCACGCCACAGTAGTGTATGGGAGGGAAAGGAGGGGCAGGAGGAGGGGCAGTCACAGCCCCAACTTAAAGTTATTGTTGTTGTTCAGGTGAATGTTGAATGTGAATGTGGATCGCACGCTGGCCAACAAGTTGAAGTTTGAGTTTGTTGGGTGGTGCGACTCTTGGTGGTGCCTTGAAGCGCCAGCGGTGCTAATGTGCTATGGCAAAATGTGATAATCGGTCGAGGCGACGCCAAAAGGTAGCCAACTTCAATATATACATATATCGGTTCAATGTGCGAATGCGAACTCCAAGACGCACAGGTATTGAACCCATTAATGGAGCCCATTCGCAGTTGGTTTTTACTTCTCCAGTCGCAGTTTTTCCCAAGCAATATGAAAGTCGCTTAACTTAAGGCTGGCAAAAGTTGTCGAGCAGGGAAGAGTTGAAATGTTTTACTTTCTATAAAGGTTTTTGCATACTTATTAAACATAGTTTTTGATACCTTTTATCATTGGATTTTTCACTCGATTCTCATTAAACCAAAGGGAAAAATGTTCATGCACCCAAAAAATCCAAGGCATAGAATCCCTTACTTTGCTCTTCTTTTACTTGCTTCTTAGTCCACCTTCTTCTCTCCTTACTTACTTTTCCTACCTCTTCTTTTCTTTTATGTTCTGTGTATATATAGTGTCAAATCTGTCCAATCAGTCCAAGCATAGCTTGTTCCTTGTGGACACACACTCTCTCTCTCTCTCCCTCCCTCTTCCTCTCTCTCTCCCTATCTCTTTCCTTATTACTCTCCCTATCTCTCTCTTGGATGTCTCTTGTTTGCCCCTTGTACACAAAAGCCTTTTTATGCCATTTTCATTTCCATTATCGTGCGAATTGTCTTTAACCTTCCTCCTCCCACCAGACACCCTCCATCCTTCGCATCTCTCTTCACTCACGCAATTTTCTTGTAGTTTTTCCTTTTAGCATTACCATTTCAACCCACCCACCCCGCCCTCTCCCCATGCGCATAATTGCCTTTTGATGTTGATGTAGTTCTTTCTTTTTTTTTGTGGTCAGCAGGAGGACTTGCAACATGCACCTTGTGGGCATGGCTTGAGAGTTAAAATAACATTAATTGTTATGATTTACAATGGGAACAAAAAATGTGATCATAAATTAATTATGCAAGAGGCGCCTAAAGCAACAAGGCAATAGAAGAGTAGAAGCTGTAGCTGAAGCCATTGACCATTTAGTTCGTAGTTGTGGCCAACTAGTTGTTTCCTTATTGCGCTGCTTCCGTTACACAAAAAGAGAGACAGAGAGAGGGGGGGGAGAGTGGATGCTAAAGACGCGAGCTTTAGTTCATTTATAGAGCAATTAGCTAACGGAACTACGTGCAAATCGTTGCATCTAAGTTGATGGCTGCTTAATGCCGTTCAATGCCTCGCGATGCATTTTGCATCTGTTGGCTGCAGATTTGCAGTTACTGACGGCTGCTTACCACTTGGAAAGCGGGTTAATTGGTGGCTTTTGGCATTAAATTGCCACGCTCGACAATCGACAATCAGCGGCAGCAATTTCTACTCTAACTGCAGATACAAAACGTATCTGTCAATCTCTCGGCGAGATGTATCTTTTCTTCTTCTATTCGCGTCGCGTCTTAAAGTTAATTATCAAGTTCATGTTCGTGCCGCAGTTTTCTAAAGCATCACATTATTAGATCAGCTGTTAACATTTTGTGTTCGTCGCTCATAATTCAGATTAAATGAAATATAGTAAAATACTTAAGCTGAAGCTTGTTTAATGTACATAAATCAAGTGTCGTTAGTGCCATCTGCAGAACACACAATCCAACTTGCCACAAGCTCGTTATGATCGTTTTTGGGTTGCCTAGACATTGCCTAGAAAGATACATTTGTGTAATTATCGCACATTTTTGGCTATATTTATTGATATGTCAAACATTGTCCCTACTCTACTACTACTACCAAGTGACAAAGAGCTTAACAATTCCAATACAGTCTTACTTGATTACAGTGAACATAAGTTAGATTAACCCTCCATCTGACACCACATTCTATACCTATACTCTCCATACTTTCAGTTCTTCTTAGTCACAGACCACTGTTATGTGCCCTCAAACTTGAATATCTGTTTGCCAAATGTTCTTCTAACCTCTTCCTTCTCCCACCCTTAACCTACCCAACATTATTTATATTTCATTTCAAAAAGTTCAATCAAACTTAGTTTACTTAAAGTTTTTACTTCCATCGATCTAAAACTACAAGCAAAATGTATCTTTATATATGTATATTTATTTTTAAATACAAAATTTAGATAAAAACTTCCATTTTGCATTTCTACCTCATTGCTTGTCTGTCCCTCTCTCCGACCCCCTTCCACCTCCCTTTTACATTTCGATTGCGTGATTCATTTTTTATACATATATATTTTTTGTTGTTTTTTGTTTCCTATAAATATAATGTTTGTCTGTTTTTTTCGTTTGTTGGGTGTCGTTTTCGTTTTCCCCATTTCGTTTTTACTTCGTTTTCCTATATATTTCCGTGTGAACTTCCGTTTTTTGTATTCCCTCCTCTCTCTCGCGCCCTGAAGGAGGCAAAAGTTGTAGTTTTTTTTGGGAACGTGTTTGAAATATTGATAGCGAGTGCACAGAGACCACAAACAAGCAACAACAACAAAACGGCAACAACAATCTAGTAACACCTAGTGCTGTTCTTCACCCCCCTCTGCCCACTTACTGTCTGTTGCTTTTGGCGATTTTGCTTTGTCTGTTGTTGGCCACTTTGGCTAGCTGGCTGACAATCGCCTGCTGCCATCCACCTCCCTCTCTACCCTCGCTATCTCTGTCTGTTGTGTGTTGTGTGTCCCCCTTTACGGTGCCATTAGACAATAACTGGCAATAATCGTTGAACCGTAAAATAAACATGGATACGCGTTGCACTTGTTTAGGGTAACACCAACTACCCAACTACCAAACTAGCCAACTAACCAGCTACTACCAAACCAACCTAACTACCAACGTCGCGTGGTCAGGTGTCGATGTCGCTGTCTGTGTTACCTCCGCACCCCCCCTCTTGCCAACCCCTTTTCGAATGGTTATTACCGTCTGACAACAACGTCTGCCTTCTGCCGGACGCTAACTGATTTGTGCATTGACGCGAAGTCGTACAAAATATTCAGCATAAATACGTGTAGTATTAGTTGACCTAACTGACTTCTTCTTGTTTCTTCTTTGCTCATCGCTCTCTCTCTCTCACTCTTTATTTATATCTCTTTCTATGTGGCAGTAAAGCCGAGCTAGAATTTATTTATTTTTTATTTATTTATGTGACAAAAATATTTTGTTTTCTGGTTTTTTTAATAGATTGCCATAACGTATCTTTTTATTGCATTTGACCATATTTGTCATTGCGAACCTCAATTTGGATGTGTATTTAAATCCGTTTAGAGCCATTTTTTTATTGCCTATCCCATGGTGAAAATATTTTTAAGCACGCGTTCTTCAATATGCAAAATATTTAGTTTCTTAAATGCGTAAATTCGGATTGAAAAGTTCTTGTGCTGGAATACTTTCGACATTGCCCAATCTTCTTAGCATGTCGGAGCATCTGTTTAAATGGTTCCGTTTTTGCTTTTTGCTCCACATCCGTATCTGGAAGTTCATCGGAGAGCAAGAAGGCAGCAGCAGCTTCTGCTGTTGAAATCGTTGGCACAGTTAACAAAAGATACAAGTTATAAAGCGTTTGTCGCTTATGTCAAAAATTTATGGTGGCGAGGTGGGGGGCGGGAGGGGTCTGGGCAAGTGTTTCACACAGCTGCAAGTTAATGAAATTAAAACGTAAGCAGAAGCGAAAAGCAAACGCAATAAACACACAAAAGCACAAAAAAAAAAGAAATTACAATTAAATTGAAAGCAGGCAGCTAAACACGAAGAGATTGAGTGCGGCCCCCTCCCCCAGTCTAGCGTTGGCGTGGCATGCAACCTAAATGGAAATGAACTATAAGCAGCAGCAGCAGAGAGAGAAGAGTCGCGTGGGCCGTGGATTGAGTGCGTTTCGGGGCTCCCTCTTCTTCTGGTTAAGTAGATGGCCCTATCGCGATGCTCCATTTGGCCCCTGCCCCTCCTCCTCCTCCTCAAAGTCAGCCTCACTTGTTCGCATGACATGCGGCTTTTAATCGCATTCGTTTCAATTGCCGGAATTTGAATGATTGTGAAAAGCCAAAGTACCCCAACCTCCCCAGCCCTCCGTCTCCCGCTATGTCTGCCCATTGTCCCCGCTTGACTTTCTTTTGTTCACTGTCTTCCCCTCCTCCCTCTGCCATTCATAACGCCAAAACCCTATCATGTTGCCCAACTATAACTAACTGAAAGAAACTAAAAACATTTTTGTGCAAATTTAATGTTAATGTTATTGTTAATGTTAATGTTGTATGCCTAGGCTATAAAAAGTGAAAACTCCCAGAGGGCAGCAGACGCCGCCATTCTCAGAGCTTCTCATATGAGTCTTTTTTCTTCTGCTTCTTCTTATTTTTCGTTGTATAAAAACAATTTTCTCGTCATTGTTGTTAATGTGCACTCGTTGTTGCAACTTTCTATGTGCATAATTTGTTGGTTTTGCCGGCTTTATTCTTTCACCTTAACATCATCCACCCACCAAGGCCGTGATGTAGAGTTAAGTTTTACATTGGAATGTTTTATATTTTATACCCTAAGCCCATGAAATGGGTAAAAAAAAGGGTTTATTGGCTTTGTGCAAAAGTATTAAAGAGACAGACAAAGGTATTTTCAATCCCTGTTCAAACTGAACAGCCAAGTTGATCTTCAAGAACACAAAGTTATGGAAATCGAAAGTTTTCTCCAACACCATTTTTGGATGAAATTTGTGTGAAAAATAGCGTTTCTAGATTTTAATGCAGTTTTATTTAAGAGCTTCAAACAAGACTTTTTAGGTATTGCATTTGAAAATCGGTTTGAATTTGATGAAGTTATGACAATCGAAAGATTTTGTCCGACTCCGACACAAGAAGTTTGTGGCACGTAAATCTAGTAAAAATTAAATTTAAATGCAGTATTTATTAGAAAGCAAAAACAAGATGAAGTTACGGCAACCGGAAGTTCTGTTTCCACTCCCAAATCGATTTTTGACCACAAATAGATGAAATGAAAATCTGGTAAAAATAAAGTTTCTAGATTTAAATGTATTATTAATTAAGAAGTCGATTTTTTGTCAGGAATTTTGGCAAAAAAATCGTGTAAAAATCTTGCTTCCAGTTTCAAATGCAGTTTTATTCTAAAGCACAGCACAAGATCCTTAAAATATTCCGTTTGAAAATCTATTCATTTTTGACGACGTTATGGTTATCAAAATTTTCCAATCTTTTGAATTTTTTTTTGCAAATTTTTGGGATGGCCTTAGGGTATACCTTAGTCGGGTCTTCTTGAGTAAAGTCGTCTTGTTTGATTTTTTTTTTTCACTTTTCACAAGTTTCACATAACTAACGTTTAAGCCCCGTCATAATTATTATTATGCACATTTCGCTTTCTCACTCTCACATTTCTTTTGTTTTGCCCTTACCCTCTAACTAACAGCGCCCCCCTCAACCGACCAACCGCCCCGCCCGCCCGCAGCGTTGGTAATTAAAATTTTACTTTGCACATTTCACTTGACTTTGCCGGCATTCGTATTCACATTCGCATTCGTGTATTGCATTTAGTTTTTCTTTTTCATAGTTTCTTCTTCTTCATCCTGGCCATAAAAAGTTGTGAAAGGCATTCACATTTTGCCATCTTGCCACATCCTGTTACTGTACTAAACTCATTAAATACTTTGCGATGGGGCATAAATCTGACAGCTAAGATTACATAAATAGCTGAAGTAAGCTTTTTCGTTCAATACGTTTTTATTGCCTTTAATTGTATGCAATATTCCCTCGGGCATTTAATAATTTATATTGTTTTACATTTTAATTAAATTAAATGCAATTGGATTGTTTTTCGTTGTTGTTTTTGTATTGTAAATAAATAAATAATAGGCACTTTAATAAACTTTCAAACGTTTTTTTGCAGCACATCAATATTTGTTGATGCACAAAAAAGTGAGGTTATAGAAAAAAGGAGGCGCCACACACACACACGCATAAGAATGCAAACAATGCAAGCACACACACACACAAATAGCCAACATTATGTAAATTAAATATTTGCCAATGCAAATACAAATACGCAAACTCAAAGCCGAGTCAAGTGCCACAATAAAGCGAGTGGAGCAGAGTGAGGGGTGTAGGATAAAGGTAGCCTCAATCTTAAGGAGGTCGCTTGTCGAGTCCAGTTGCTTGCTTGCATAATCTTCAATATGCATATATAATACACATATATACCTTGTACACAACTACATGCTTAAGCATTGAGTATTCTCGATTCGAAGCACACGTTTTGTGTTTCTGTTTGTTTGTTTGTGTTCAAGGATACGTGTATGTACGTGTATATGTGCGTGTCCTGTGTACAACTTTGCGTGCGAAGGCCAACCAACCCAAATACAACATCAACAAAAGCTGAAACGCTTACGAAACAAGAAATGATGTTTATAAGGACATTAAGGACATACATACATACATACACACCTGTCGATATTTGTGTGTGTACTACTGTACAGTAGAGTACAGTTTTTGGCGTACGCTCGTTAAAAACAGAAACCTAAACTTTCCCCCCTTTTGGGCTTATGGCAAACCGGTTTTTGGTTGCCTTCCTGCATCCATGGCAAAAGATCGAACACTGCGTTTCCGTTTTGCTCCGTAAACTCGTTTGCAAGAAGGTGTCCTGCTGTTGCTGTTGCAAGTTACCGTTCGACATGTGCCTCCACTGCCTCCCCTCTTGCTTGGCTTTTGTTTCGTTGCCCCGAATGAAAAAAGTAGGTAATCACCATTCGAACTCATTACCAAGGGCAACTGGAAAGCACAGCGCCAGGCCAGGAGCACTAAAACTGGTCAACTAAGTTGGCTTTAACAGCGTTTAAGACAACACAATGTGTGTTTAACAAGAACTTTAACATAAACAAGTTAAACTAGCAATGATACTAAGTATTTGTTAGCTAAGGATTCGAACTAATCTATACTCTTTCCTTTAAAAAGTATTCTGGAATATTTATTGTTGCATAGGGGTAAAATTCACGTCTCTAATCGATGTGCCACAAAGGACATTTATTCAAGCCCTGAGATGACTTTGCAACATTACATTTTTTGGGCGGCCTTTGGCTCGTCTTGCGATTGGAATGTATGCAGCGGAAATAAATTTGTTTGTCGAAAAATTCGCCGTCTAGGCAGCAGCAGCGAAATAAATTCCGACTGTTTTATTGCCGTCTAGAGGAAATGGCTAAGAGTGGCGGGGGAAGGGTTAGGGACTTATTGACTTGGCTGGCGCCTTGCGACAACAACAACAACAAAAAATGTCGCCTGCCAAATCAAGTCTAGAATAATTGCGCTGCAGTTGTGTCGCAATGTGGAAATTGTTGGACTGACAACCTTGAGCTAATTTGGCTACCACAAACATACAATTCTCTCATCCTCCATCTTTAAATATATATACACCTCTGACTCACACACACTCTTCTTTGTCTCATTTTGCAGGGGCCAACTGTGGGCCAGACAAAATTCCACCTCCTCGCAAAGCGACGACGCCGCCGCCGCCGCCAGCAACAACAAGAACATCATGACAGCCACTAAGTGGGGCACCGTCACAAGGCAGACGCCCCAAAAATAGACGCGGCGGCAACAACAAAAAGCAACAATCGGAAATGCTCTCCACCAGCGATACCGCAACCGTTGTGCAGATGCCACCATCTCAATCTCAATCGCAACGCAACAGCGGCCTGGTTCTGGGCGTCTGCCTCGACCAGCTGATGCAGCAACATTCCAGAGAGAAGAAGGTGATGGAGCTGGAGATGGAGATGAAGGTGGAGGAGCAGTCACAGTCGCCCAAGTTGACAACCAGACATACTACACGCTGTTGGCCACCGCCCTGTTTCATGCTGCTCGTCTCACTCCTGGAGGTAGGTGTAACAGAAAAACACCCATCTAATGCGATTAACCTCGGAGCTCGGAACCTGGGGGGCCAAGGGTTGATTGAGTGTGGCCACAAAATACAGTAAAACTCTAGCGGGCAGCTTGCCAGCTTGTTGGTTGCCATGACTCCGTTCATGTTGCACAACATTGCGAGTCCTTTTTTCACTTTTTTCGGGTGCCACTTTAATTGCTGCCACACAAATGCAATCTACATAGTCAAATAATGAAGGCAACCTTTTGGGGAAGGTTGAAAACTGAAATTTGAATGACTTTTGCAAGCCATACTTCTAATCGGATTTTAGATTCTGTCAATCAAGAAGACTGCTAGAAAGGAAATGCTTCAATTGCGATTTGATTTTTATCTTGTTGAACTCAGTTTCATATTAAATCGATAACGATAACATTTCGTTTTGGCTTTCCTTTGCTTTTTCGTGCCATTAAAAATGTTATTTATAGTTTTAAAATTTCCTTTTTTAATCGATTGCGAATAGAAAATTTGTTGAATTATTTATGTTTTTACACATTTTGTGGCTTTTGCGCCATATCGCTTATGGCTTTTGGCTTCCACTTAGTATGCATTTATTTTAGCCCTCGAGCAAATTGCGTAACAGCTGTTGCTGCTTTCCTTTCCCCCCTCGTACACAGCTTCTGAACAAGAAGTCATCTTTGCAGGCGTTTTGTTTGTGGCCATCATCTCAAGTTATTGCCCATTTTTTTTGTGCTTGCTTCATGGCAAGGGTGGATACGCTTTGTGGGTGTCCTCCACTCAAGCAATACCAAATTGTGATCATATTTCAGTCTCTCCCCTTCTTCGTTGTGCCACACACGTGAGCTTAGGGTAAGGTTGGGGCGGGAGGCCAATGTGAAATTGGACTTGAGCAGAAGTCGTGTCAAATAAATTGCCAACTGGCCAGGCCACAATGCGCGTTGCAGCAGCAGCAGCAGCAAGTTGTGCGAAACATTTGCAAATGGCATTTGGCTTCCGGGTAAAGGATATAACAACAAACACCCAAACACACACACACAGACAGAAGCAGGGAGTGCGTGCGAAAATCCAACACTTTCTGTGTCTGTATTAGTGTCTGGGTTTTGTGTCTGCCACTAGCAGACTGGACGCCGCCAGTCAGCCAACCATCCAGCTAAGCCACAGGAGGGGACCCCATTGCGTTTGCAGAATGTGTGTGTGTGTGGAAAGGGGCACATCAAAATTTGCCATGCCCCTTTGGTGGCGGTGGTGGTGGTGTTAGTGGTGATGGCTTTGGCGACGGAGACGTCTCGCCGCTGTCTGCTGCCAGTCTCGTTTCAAAGTTCGGTTTCGGTTCGCATCGCAGCCCTGAGGGTTGCTTTACTTTACTTTACTTTTCTCGTCATTGTCTTTCTGGCCTTTTTGCCTTTTTGCGTTTTTGCATTTGGCTTGGGCTTTGGCTTTTCTTTTCTGTTTTCCTGTCGGAATGGCGACGCCGTTTGCGCAGGGGGAAAACTAGAAAACTTACATTGTGATGGCTTTATTGCTTTCGCCCTCCGCTCTCAAATCACTTTTGCCTGTCTGGGTTTAATCACAAAATGTTTTGCGAAATGGCTTTTAAATCGATTAGATTAGTGAAAGGATTATAATAATAATATCCAACTACTTTCAGATCTTGGTGTTTGTCTATGTTGGCTCTGAGCCAATTGAGGATTCGTTGCTGATCTATCGACCAGATCGTCGTTTGCAGCTCTGGCGCTTCATATCCTATGCTCTTCTGCACGCCAGCTGGCTACATTTGGGCTTTAATGTGTTTACCCAGCTGCTCTATGGCCTGCCGCTGGAACTGATCCATGGCTCCGGACGCACAGCGGTTGTCTATGTGGCAGGTGTGCTAGCTGGCTCCCTAGGCACCAGCGTTGTGGACTCTACAGTGTATCTGGTGGGTGCCAGTGGTGGTGTCTATGCTCTGCTAGCTGCTCAGTTGGCCAATGTGCTGCTCAACTTTGGACACATGCGTCAAGGACTCGTCCAGTTGCTAGCTGTTGTCATCTTTGGTGAGTACTCTTCGTATTTTCTAGTCTTCCCTCACGAATCTTACAGCTTTTGCTTCTTTAGTTTCTTGCGATTTGTGCTACACGCTGTACAGCCGACATCTGGCCACATCCAGTGCCATCTCTGTGTCCTATATAGCGCACATGACGGGCGCTCTGGCTGGCCTCAGTGTGGGCCTCTGTCTGCTCCGGCAACTGGATGGTAGTTTGCGTCCACGTCTTCTACGCTGGCTGGCCCTGGGCGTTTGGGCCACATTTAGTGGCTTTGCGTGTGCCTTCAATCTGATCAACACGGTTACAGCTCAGCTGCTGGCTGAAGAGGAGGGTGAGGTGATTAAGCAGCATCTGTTGCACGATCTGGGCATGCAACGTTGAAAAGACTGAGAGAGAAAGCCGAGAGTCAAACCCTGAAAACTATATACTCATAACTACATAATAGACTAGTCATTAGCTCGTAATGCATTCCAGGACAATGTGCTCAAAAACAAAAACATATATATCTTATAGCTCTAAGGACCTGCTCAAAAGAAGAAGTAAATACTTAAATGCTCTAACCATTATCTTATGTAAATGCCAAACCAAACGAAGGCCGCTTTGCAAACGTTTTGAATACCTAAATAGTTATAGCTAGGCAACAACTAATTCAACTAAAACCCAATATATATTCAATTGTAAAGTCTGGTTAATGAATTAACAAATAAACATATCTACAAGAAATATCGTATACATTATATAGTATTAGAGGTAAGTTTTATTATAATTTTATGGCTGCAAAGCATGAAACAAATTTAGATCAATTGCATTTCATTGACGGCGTGTTATTATATTACCAATTGCATGACTTCTGGCCAACTAATTTGGCATTTTGTTGCCCCAATAAGAATATGGAGAGTGTTTACAAAGGGTATAAAAATAAAGGTATGCAAAAACAAAGATAAAAGACTAATACATATTTATAAAATTATTAGACGCAAGTTTCAACTATCATAACAAGAAAGCAACGCCAGCTCGCAATTGGCAAACGCAAAATGAATAACAAACAAAAATTTAGCCGCTCGATATTGTTTGTTGGCATTGCCTCATCGTGAATTTGGCCTAATTAGGCACCCCTCCCGCCAAAAAGAGGAGGGCGAGGCATTGGTTTGGTTTTTGTTTTGGTTTTCGGTTTCGTGTCGCAGTTTGCAAAGCCCAAATAACCAAAGCTAACGATTGTGCTAAGTCAGCAGTTACCCTATGAAAAAGTGTCAAATAAATGTAGGTTCAAACTTTATACCCTAAGAATTTCAAGTAGAAACTTAGGTGGCAAGCAAACCCATCACCTTTTTCCCCCTTTCAAGGGTTTTTGTGTAATTGTAAACGCTTTTGAGCTTGAAATTTAATAACTCGTTGATGCAATTCGATTTCTGTGACTGATGCAACAACAACACTAACAAAAGAAGCAGCTGAAAAAAAGAAGAAGACGAAGTAGAAGATGGAGCGCAACTTTGACGAGACATTGATGGTTCAATCCCCCAATCGACCCACCAGCACGCGGAGCCAATTTAGCAAACTGAATGCGATTTTTATATGCAACATCTTCTTGTGCAGCTTGATCGCTTGAACAGCACGAAGAAAGATCGTTGCAGATCAGGTTGCGCGCGCTTAAATCCTCGTTAAGTCATCACCATGGTGAGCTGCTACCACAACCAGAACGAGAATGAGAACGAGACCAAACCGTGGCGACATTTGACAACAAAATATTTTGTGACATTAAATGCCATCCACATCCACATTCTTAGCCCCAAGTCGCATCTCCAAGGCTGGCAGGCAGGCAACTTGGCTTCAGCTACGTGCTCATTTCACTAATTTAATGAAGACCTTTGCGGTGGCGCGTCCTGGCCATTGTCTCGACATCGTCGTCCGATTGATGAGCACTGTCCATGGGCCATGGGGTAGACCACATACATACCAAACCCTTCGTCTCCTTCGTTTGCTTTCACTGACTGCTGCATCAATAATTTGTGTTCGCTGTTCAAAATAATTGACCAAGTTTGTCTGTTTTGCGGTTCTTCTCTCTCTCTCGCTTGTGTGTGTGTGGGAGCCAAAGACGAAAAGCGTTGTGGCATTTAATCTACTACTTGCAGCAGCCGTCCTCCAAGTCGATAAGGCCAAGCTCACAGAGAGACCGCGCGGATGACAACAACGACAACTAAAGCGGCGGCAGCAGCTGCCAAAGACGACAACAGCAACAACAACAACAACAAACAGAAAATACTTGGAATCAGCATTGATTCTTTTTCGTCTTGGACTTGATGTTGGACTTGGGTAGTTGGACTCAACCAGCACTTGGCGTAATTGAAATAATTTTAAGTGAAAAATCTGCATTCAAAAAATATTTCACTCGAGTCTGAAGAAGAAGAAGAAGTATGTCGTAACCAGAAGCAAACGATTTAAACAGCAAAATCTTTAAGCCAGACAGAAGAACAGATGCTCTATACAAGAAAGGATAAAAACGGAGGGTGAAAGACATCTCTCAACTTTTCTTAGTTCTTAGTTAGAACTTCAAATTTACATAAGCAAAGCCTCATCATATGGGATTAAAAATTGTTTTTGATATAATTTTATGTTTCTCTTACACATAAAAAAATCTTAAGCCACTTAAAACGTTTTATGACGTAGCTTAATATGATATCAAAAATGATTTTTTATCAATTCACAAGTTAGTTGAAAAAACTTTGATACCCAAATCACCTGATGGCACTTTTATGAAAATTTACATGCGCAAATTTTTTAAAGACTTCGCCGATTGGACAAACATCAAGTGAAAAAAAAGAGTCAACAGTTGGCAATTTGGCATCCGGCTCCACATCTGAAGCCATCTTAATCCTTGGCATTAAGGCAAATTGCACGAGTAACCAAAAACAAAAGCGAGCAAAACAAGAGCAAAAACTTATTTCTTGTGTAGAACGCGAGCCAAGCAATGAACTTTTAAGTTGGAGCCCAACGATCCAACGATCCACCGAGCACCGTAATTTGCTTAATTCGAGCTCAGCTCAGCCGCCGCCGCCCTTTTGCTTTGAGTGTATGGAGTGTCTAGGGTTTTTGGGGCTGGTTGCACGTAATGGGCGCTCAGCACGCGGCTGCCACTCGTCAATTTTGTGTTGTGTTTTGGTTTTTTTTTTTGTTGCTTGTTGCAACTGCTGACGATCGACACGTTTGGATGATCCTGGCTGCGGCTCCGTTCTGTGGCTTCTTCAGCAGCATCAACCTCAATTTTTGAGGGTTTTGTGTGTGTCTGCGCCTGCGCCTGGGGCCAAACAACAAGTTCAAGTTAAGTTTTTATCACATATTGCTGCACTTGCCGCATTTTTCGGTGGCTGTAATTTAGTTTGCCCAGACATTATATGAGCACACCCCTCAAAAAAAAAAAACTACAAACCCACATTCAGTTCAATGAAAATAACTCTAAACAATCTCAGAAATTGATGGGGAGCACAATAAGTTCAGAGACAACATTCAGTAATTGCCAAATTTTAGAGCAGATACCGAAATAAATCTTTTGCTTATCAGCTATATTTTCAGAAAGAACAACTTTCTTTTCGTTTTTTCTACTCCATTTCTTTAGCCAATCGTTAATAAGGGAAAGCATGCAGAGCATCGGGATCATCGCCTGTTAAATGGCCAACTAATTTCATTGATCGTTACCAATCCATGCATCTCATTAAAGCTGCCAACAAGAGAGCGCTCTTGTCTCGTCTCTTTTTTTGATCGTTGATTTGATTTTATTTTTGTGGTAGACCGCTTGGTGGCCCCATAACTCAGCTCAATATAAATCTGTTAACAAAACGCTTAATCCGCTTTGTGCGTTTTATTTATGGCCATTTGATGGCGCATTATCGGATCAGGCACATGGCACCCGACCAAACCGACAACCGACAACATGGCTCATTGGACAGTTGGCAGCTGGCGCGCCTCATAATTGGATTCGTCACAGGCGCTCTTTGCTGTCCTGGTCATAAATCGCGGCCTGCTTGAAATGCAAATTCGGTGACGATCCCCCCTTCTTTCCACTTCGACCCTCGTTGTTGCATGTCGTGTGTATGAATATTGTGTGGTGTATCATCGGCAAGGCATCAAAGTGCCCGGGTCGCAAATGTTCAGGCAGCCCAATTAACGCAGAGATGTGAGAGAGAGAAAGAGAGGCAGCAATCAGACTTCACTTGAACAGCGAAATGTTTGCAATTAAGCGTCGATTTTCGGCAAAGTGCGTGGCTCTTCAGACTACACAGAAGCAACAACAACAACATCGGGAGTATATCTGCAGTAGCAGTTGCAGTAACAGGAACAGCAGCAACACGAAGCTAAGGCAACAAGAAGCAAGTTCATGTTCCTGCAGCTCTCTGGTTGCTTGTCGATGCGTAACAAAGGATAATCCACAAATACTGACTCGTTGCTCGATGTTGCTGCTGTTGCTGCTGTTGCTGCTGCACCCACCAGCAACTCAGACAACAACAACACAAAAACCCACGCCAATACCTTTAAGACAAACTAACAATGGGGATAAAGCAGAATTTGAATGCACTTTCCAGTCGTACGCTAAAAATTTAACTTATAGCCAAAATTACGCCAAATTTTAGCTGGAAACAATTAAAAAGTAGAGTTCTTGGTACTTTAGTAAACCCTTTAACATAGTCCAAGTACCCGCTACACTTAGTTCCACTGAGAACAACAACCAGGGCAATCTTGCAATCCACACCCAAGAGGCAAAAAATAAAAGCAAAAAGGCGAGAATTGCACAACATTTGACACATCGTTCAAATCGCATTTAGAAAGCAAAGCAAAACACCAAAAACTAAATCCTGGCCAACCAATGTCCCAACAATGTTTGTCTTTTTAGCCATGCTGCAGATTAAGTGGTTTGTGGCTCTGACTCCTAAAACTAGGAGCAAAGATTCGAGTTTTAGGTTTTTTTTATTTGTTGGTAGCCTTAATTAAACAAGTACCTGACCTCGCTCTTTTAGGTGTCTCGCATTGGTCTGGGCCAATTAAATGTGGGCCCATCACTTGTGGCCCATTCAGGCATCAATTTGTAACGCTCGAGAGCAAGAATGTTGTCAGTCTGGGCTCATTGCCCATTGCCTGGCACTCGACATCAAAACAAGTCGGAAAATCCATGCAGGCAGAGGCAGGCACTCCAAAAGATAACAAAAATATATCAATGCAAAATGAAAAGAACAGAAGTTGCAAAAATGAAAATCGATGCGAAAAGTGGCTATAAATTATGTCTGCGGTGGCGTCGACTGCCCGCCAAGTTGATTGAAATCGCGTCTCTGATAAAACGGAATTAAGTTCTGTTCTGTTCTACAAAGAAGAAAAGTTCCTGCTGCTGCTGTTGTTGCAGTTGAGACTTGCATCAGGTATGCAAAAGAGCAATATTTCAAAAATGATGAGTTACAGATGCGTCTGGGGCACCACTGCGGCGGCAAATGCAACAAGAACAACAACAACAACAACAGATGCAAAAGATGCAGCTTCGTTTGTGGCATCAGCAACAATTTCACAACTCCAGAGGCGCAGAGGAAGAAAGACCCTCTTTTAACCTCTCTCTCTCTCTCTCGTATTAACACGCTTTTGCATATTCAATTTACAGCACAGTGGATTTAAGGTGTGTAATAAGGTGTTGAAAAAGTAAGAAGTGTTAAGGTGTTTTGTGAATGAAATGGAAAGTGAAAAAGAAGCAGAACGATATTTAAAGTTTCATATTCGACTTATACGTTTTAACTTTAGGGTAAAACTGATTGTTTCCATATTATACAACTTTGTTTGAGTTGAGAAATTTTCTATTTAAGCTATAACCTTAAGATCGGTCATAATAAGATGTAACCTTGGCCTTATATCACTCATCATTTTGCTGATACTTATGCCATAGGATCCCTTAAAGGTCACTTCCCCTGGTTCAACCTATGCCATAAACACAGCTCTCCATCAGCTCGAAATTAAGTCATCGTTTTAAACACTTTGTTGTTACACTGTGCCCAAAAGTGAATCATTATCATGTGAGCTTAGCATCTGCCTCTATCGACAGTATTTGTTGCTATTGTTGTTGTTGTTACTGGTGCATTGTTTACTTAGCGCAGACCAAAACAAAAAATTCAGTCAGTTGGGAGTCCGGACTTTCTGCCGGAGCAGCAGCAATGCAACGCAGACATCGCCAGCGAAGCGTCTGCTATGAAACGACCACCGAGCAGCAGGAGCAGACGAATGAATGAGAGATGATGAAAATAGAGAGATGAAGATGACGATGAGGAGCTGCGGGGGGATGTGAGGCAAAAGACTATTTGCTTCTGCTGTGGTGTCTGTGGCAGAGACTGTGGTTTAGCTGCAGCAATCTTCAACAGTTCAAGAGTTTTTGTTGTTGTTGCTGCTGCTGTTGTGGTGGAAAATGCTGGCAACAAAAATTTTATGGATTTATTGAAAATTGAACGCACTTCAAGGTGGGGCAGGAGGTGTAGAAGGGGCGGGTAGCTGTTATGCCCGCCTCTCAGTCTGGGGGCCCATTGCAAAGAGTCTTGTTTGGAAAACAAATATCAGAAGCAAGAAGAAGAAGAAGATGCTGCAGACCAGGTCGTAGTTTGTGGCTGTTGCTGCGGATGCCACGCGTTGCGTTTTTTGTTTGTTGTCGAGTTTTTCTAGTGTGTGTGTGTGTTTGTTTGTTTACAAAAACGCGTGCGGCCAACAACAACAACAACCAGCAATAACAATAACAACAGTGAGTGCAAAATGTTACCCAAAAAATTTCAAACTCAATGAAAATTGTTGCTGGCAATCACAAGAATTGCACAGAACTTGGCCAACACTGGTTGTCGATGTGTGGTGGCGCCTCAGAACGAGTTCAGTTAGTTAGTCAACGAGCCGGGGCCGGTTCTTGATTTGATTTAGTTTGGTTTTGGAATCCAGCTTTAAGTCAAGACTCGAAGTTCTGGAGACTGAACAACGCCCACGAACTTTCCCAGGATTGTCTCGAGAGCTGGAATTCGCTTTCGACGCCCAGGCCACGTGGGCAGAGTTTAGTTGCTTGCTCTGTCTGGAGTTTTGCCACGCACACAGCACCCGAACGAAAATGGGCAGAGGGGAGGTGTGGTAGATCATGCAGTCAATGTGTGGACAGCCAACAAACACCTTTCGCCCAAGTCTCGCACAATCTGCGCGAATCTATTCGGCAATGTATAAAAATAAAGCGAAATGTATTAACGAAATTTCCAAGAAACGTGCAACAATCTTTGTTCTACATGAGCCAACCCCAAACACCCCTTCCCCCTGCCAGCATAGACACACACATAAACACTCATAAATATCATCCACAAACAGACGAGTGATGCTTAAAAAAAAGTTTCTGTATTTAAGATTTTTTTCGGTTAAAGCAAATTGAAAATTGTGTCGCCCACGCAAGCAGCAAAGAGGTAGGGGCAGAGGCAGAGGCAGGGGCAACATTGACGGCGCCTGGCGACATTTGAAACAATTTAAGCGACGAGTCAGACAGGTGGCCGGGGCAGGAAGAGACGTTGGGGGTGGAGTGGGTGGGTGGTGTTTCGGTCTTTTGTAGTCGTGTCACATAAATTCATTAATTTGTCGCACTTTGCGAATTGGCCTTTAATATATTGTCAGGTTTATGGTGTCTTTAATTATAGCGACGACGCATTAAAAGCTAATGCAACAAAATTAATAAGAAAAGAATGAAAATTTTCAAAAAAGAAAACTTGAAGGTGAAGGGGGGCAATGTTTGGGGCCAATATGTATATAGCCAAAAATATGCGACAAGACGGCGATCAGACCACTATGGCAACATAGCATAGAGCTTAAAAATAGATACGTAGCACCAGTTGTTGCTATATGTATTTATTTGTATTAGAAATATATACCCTAACAAAATGAAAATATGCAAACTAAACTGTATCAAAGCGCTCGAAGCCAGAAGATAAATACAAAAGTTTAACAAAACTTGTATTAAAAACTTGTTAAACTTTTTAGTTTGCAAAACTTTTTTGTTGTCTAAACATTTAGTAGGGTATTTGTGCTGCCTGCTTTATGCACTTGACTTTGGGGCATCTGTTGTTTTATATACACAAAATCGTACGATGTTTCGTTGTGATCTGTCATTTTATTTTTAGTTGGACCGCGCGACACAAGCGAAATGAAATCAAACGAGACGAAATTGCAAAAAAAAAAATAAATGTTTGCTGCAAAATCTTTTTCTCTATTTCCTCGGATACCCAAAGCCAAACAATGTCTGTGTATATATAGAAGATATATGTATATAGGTGGCCTGTGGTCCCTATTTGGTCTATCGATTGGCCGTCAATCAACGCCACGCCCACACAGCTACAGCATACCTCCCCCCTTACGTATTCAATCAGTTAGTCACTAAGTTAGTTTGTCAATCGGTTGTCCCATTAGCCACGACACTTTTGCCCGGCTAACAGTCTAACGGGCTCTGGGCCTCGTGTGGGGGTTATACATACATACATATAAAATATAGTCGGGGTGTGAGTGAACTGCTGCCGTTGCCTAATCCCAACCTTATAAAGCAGCTGCTGTTTGGACGACCTGTTCGAAAAAAAAAAAAAAAAATAGTATGCAAATTGTTGATTGAATTGGAATTCTTGTGCCCAGTTCTCGACTCTCTGTTGATGATGATGGCGCGACAAATATGGCTACATGGCTTGCCTACAAAATGAGTAGGAATATAGGTAGAGAGGGGGGCACAAAGGGAGGCGCCAAGCAATGTCATGAATCAAAAATTGTATAAATCGTATCAAAAGATCTCCACCAAAGAGTCAAGGTCTTATTGCGGCCCACATCTGACAGTTGTTTCTCAGTGTGTTTCTCAAGGAGGGGCTGGCTGGGGCAGATACTATATATAGTATAGTATTCACAGTCGCATAATTAACATGCTTGACAACAGCGCCAACAACAACAACAACAACAACAATGACAAGAAGAAGAAGCAACAACTGAAAAATACATAACTCTCGTGGGTGTCGAGATTTAATTTCAGTTTTTTTTTTTTGTGAGTTTTAATGCCGTTTTATAGTTTTGTTTGTGTTGCTATTTTAGCATTAATTTCCATTGCACTCTAGCAGCCAGGGGAGACTATTTTCAAAGGGGGTCTTCTCATCAAATGTGTGAGATTCTTTATTTATTGGGAAACTTCTTAGATCTCTTAATCACAACTTAATCTATTTTACCTTAAAGAATGAATGTAATTATTAAACTTGATCTATTACCACTTACTTGAAATGTTGTAAACTTTCAACACATACCCCTAGGAGCCCCCCCTGCTGGCCATAACTAATATGGGCCACACACAAAACAAAACTCAAAACTCAAAAAAAAAAAACTTGTGCAGTTTTTCATTAATAAAAGCGGCGGCAGTTCTTTCGGTGGTCCTCACACTCTCTCTCGGTGTAGCACAGTAACATATATTGCATGAAAGGGAGAAGCGAGGGGGGTCGTGGTGGGGGGTAAGTAACATGTACTACCATGAAACAGACACAGAAAAAAAAGAGAGAAAGAGAGAGATATGAGAACATTAACGCCGTCATCACACTCATAGTTGGCGGTTTGTAGTAACCAGTTACATTTTTATGACTTTAGTCGAACCCGAGGCCCCTACATGGAGATGGAGATGGAGGAGTAGATGGAGGAGCAGCGGCTAATGAAAAGAAATGAAGCCCGAAAGTAAATGAAACAAGTTGAAAATGGCAGTTTGGCCTCGTTTCTTTCTCTCTCACGTGGAAGGGGGGTAGGGGGAAGCGGTAGCCGGGGCAATGCAACATAAATCTGACGTCGAAAAATTTGAAATGCCAAAGAAGAAATGAAAACGTTAAGCAGCATTTCAGATTTTTTACGGCTGAAAATTTCAGGAAATGCGCTTCACTCAAAGCAACAACAACTGCGATAAACTGTGACTTTGTCGGTGACAACTAAATTAAGCTCGCCACTTTACACCGACCTCGCTCCCCTGACCCCCAACTTAACCCAAGACTGTTAACCTTAAGTAAGACTGCAACGGTAAGCGCAATTTTCTCACTGTTCCCTTAGCTGATCCCCTGGGCCCCCCCTGGTGGGGAGGCCGCAACAAATTCGGACACCCAAGCAGCAACAACAACGACAAAAATCTAGACTCTAAACGCTGATTATAAAAAAGGCTGAGAAACGAGAACTAAAAGAACAACTCGTTGAAGAGAGAGAGAGAGATGAGAATGCTGGGCGAAACGAATAATGTTGTTTTATGGTTTGTACATGTGACACAGAATCACTCCACTAACCCTCTCTTCACTGTGTGTGGTGGTGTCAACAATACAAACTTGCCACAGAATGTACCGTAAAATTGATGTTGTAAGAAAACATGACACCGTTTGAAAGAAAAGGCAAAAAGCTTTAACTTGTAGTAGAAAGGGGGGCTTATTAATTATGATGGAGCTGTTGTATGCCTAATCCCAGAGAATTGATGATGGCGCCAGTGTGGCTAAGCCACCACCACAACAAATAATCACAATAGCTTCCGCCTAGAAAATCCTATAACACGCAAACAAAGCAAGTGTCGCCACAATCGAACACTAAAGAAGTGTCAATGTGATTTATGAACCCGAGAGGCAAGAAGAAGAAGGAAAGCAGCTTAGCTCAGTTTCATTTGCTTAAATCTATTTCCGCTTTTACTACATCAAAAGTTTTCGCTGCCGCTACTCTCAGTTCCTATATTACCTTGCTCTCCTCGTGATAGACAGCGACAATTGTCAACTTATTTTGGTTAGGAGGAGGGGTGGGTGGAGCTGCCCTTGCACGGCCAATAAACCTCAAATAATATGTGTCTACTTTGCATTCAACAACAAATTGAAATGAACAAAACGCATCTATAAAATTTATTGCACAACAACAGCAACAAACGATGATCAACAGACAAAAAGCGACACACAGAATTAATTAACGTACATCAATCTCAAAATGCAGACAGACAAGAGTATCCAAGTTCGTCTGCCTTGTCCGAAATATTTAGTGTCTCTGCATCTATATGTGTGTGTTTGTTATTTTGGTTGAAAATTTATTTTTAATATTTTTTCCCGTCTGATTTCAATTCATTCTCTCTCTTTCAGGGCTTCTGTGCATTGTGGGCGGCCGAAAAACGTTTCGAAAACACACAATAAATTAACAATATTTATTTGTTTGCAGTAATTGTGCGAATAATTGATGATTATGTGTGTTTTATTCTCATCTGCAACAAACACTCGCTGCATAAAATATGCGACGTGTTGAATGGTTATTGAAACACTAAATAATATTGTATATGGCTTCTTAGTGTAAACATCAACGCTAAAAAACTAAAAGTTTACTTCTTAAACAATCTCTTGATGAGATTACTCATACGTGCCATATTGTCTAGTGGTTAGGATATCCGGCTCTCACCCGGAAGGCCCGGGTTCAATTCCCGGTATGGGAAACTTGTATTCATCTTCTTTTTTTCCTTGCGGGTAAGACAAAAATTTACCAAGTCGCAGCAATAATATTTTATTCTTGGCTAAGCACAAAATAAAAATGTAATTTTCTACGCTATTACCGCAGTTTGACCTAGAGAGAAACCCGTCGATTTAATCCCATATAACTTTTGGGATAAATTTCTAATTCAATTCAGGCTTACGGAGAACCCTACAAATGTGGGGTGGCCCAGGCCAGGCCAACCCTGAGCTGGCCTGAATTACGAGCCAGATACACAAAACGGTCACAGTTCAAGCAGCACAAAACGAAACCCAAACGAAACCGAAACGAAACGGACAGATTTTACGAGCCTGCCAACTGGAAAGTAAACTACAAATGTTTACACACAACTTTTGGGCCTGCAGCTTACACCGTTACACACGTCAAGGATACAGAGAAGGAGGCAGATGCCGTTGCCGTTACTGTTGTTGTAGTTGGGCGTAAAAGTTGTAACAAAAATTGAAAAACTTTTTTCTTGTTGTTGTTGCCGTCTTCTTGTTTCTTTATGATGATAACGAGCAGCGTGGCGTGTGCCCTATGCCAATTTTTTTCATTCCTGCCACATAGGCAAAGTGGGGCAGATAAATATAAAATTCGGCGAAAAGTTTCTCACATGTCTGCTGCTGCTGCTACTACTGCAAGTGGAATAGATTTTTATCTGCAAGTCGCATCAAGCAACTGTCTAGCTACTTAAGCTCTAGATACACATGTGTCTTCTCAAATGTTGCATGCCCCCCCCCACTTTCAAGTGCATCTGTGTAGAGTTTTCTTCCACTTTTCCACTTGCCGAAAAAAAGAAAGAAACGAAAGTAACAAAAGAAGTTCGCTGCATCCCAAAAGTGCCGCTTGTCAGTTTGGCTAAGGAGCTCTCTGGGATTTGGCATTTCCATGTCTAATTGTGCAGAAAATTGTATGAAAATAATTCGCCAAGATGAGAGAGCGTGCCAAATGCAAATCTACCCAAAAGAAAAAGAAGAGAGAAACGTCTTGAACAAATATTTAAAACAATGGAAATATACAAGAAAATTCAAGACTTTTGTTGGACCTTTGCGGTTTTTTCCCTTCTTCCAAGCTTAATCAGTCGCCGCATATCAGTTCAAGTATCATATTACACTTCTCTCCTCTCCACTTGTGCTGCTACTGCTGCACTTTGTTGCGGTTTGGCAATTTTGTTAAAGATACCAAAGCGCCGATATCAGGCTGGCAGCGAAACGTGTGTTCGTCGAGGTGAGAACAAAGCGCTACCCGAAAAACCGCACATTTGAACGCGTGAGCGGGCAAAGGAAAAGTAAAGGAAAAAGAGGGTTACAGCAAAGGCAGGAATTTGCATGTGAAAAAAATCTATTCTAATTGAAAATTTGTAAAGAATTTGTGAGTTTTCGAGAAGTTAAATCAAATTTAAATGTAGAAATGGCCCAGGAAAAACCAGGGCAAAACAAACGCTGAATCTCTTGGTTGCCATTAACCGCTTGCAGCATCTCGTGGCACGTGGAGCCAAACGGTGGCGACCGCATGCCCAAACAAGGCCTAATTGCAACTGTGTGCATTGTGCATTGCGCCACGCCCACAAAATGTACAAACAGAGATATCTCTCTCAAAGAGACCTCGCAAACGTCTGTTACTGTCAGTGGGTGGTGGTGAGGTTTGGGTCAGCTTGTGGTTGGTAATTACAGCGTTAAAGGTAAACACGCGGGCCGTAACTAAATAATGGCATTTACTATGTACACATACGTACATGGTGTAAGACCCAATCCAAGCATATCCTTGTTGTCCACTTGATTACTGAATCGCGTGTCGAAGCCATTTCCTATGGCTAATTTTTACAATTCGCCCCGAAAAATCCAAAATACACATCGAGTTTAATGAATAGCAGAGCAAAGTGCAATTTAATTGAGCGAAATGCATAAGTGAATTAAGTTTTCTTGCCAGGATATGTGCATAAGCTTGCAAATGGCGTCGCGTGCGCCTGCAACAAAATGGCGTCAATTACCGTTGACACATGTGGGTGTATGCATGAGTGTGCGTGTGTGTGCTTGGCGTGTCAAATATTGGGGACATGTGTTTAAAGTTTCAGAGAACTTTAATTTGATATTCCCCACGGCGCCAAATGAATTAAATGACAGTTGTCAAACACAATTTAAGTTAATTGCAGGCAAGCCTAGAAGTTACGTAACTAAATATACAACTTTTATAACGTGCAAAGAAAATTAACAACTGATATGAATCATTGATGCACTATAATAAAATGAAAAGTAAGTATTATTATGTTGATTATGCATTGAACGTAAAAGTATCAGCTAACAGTACACAATTTCAGTTCCAGGGATTCAATACGTGGCATTAAATCAAAACACATCAACAACCTAGGTGAAAATCAGGTAAGAGAGACAATGAAGAGATAACAATTTACTTATTCTATCTGCTATTTGGCTCATAAACAAGTTTGCTGTTGATGCTACATTCAAGATAAAGATAACCAAGTGCAGTGGCGCTAACAGGATCATAAATTCAACGATATAAATCGGTGTGTGCGAGCGGGGGCGTGAGTTTGTAACAATTTAGAACCCTCTCATGCACAACACACACTTGCCGATTTTGAATTACTTTCGTTTTTATCACCTTGGCTTGGTCTATCTGTCTGCTATTTTAATATAATTTACACGCGAGCTGCGTAGACGGAGAAGGAGACAAAAGATGTCTGCTGACGTTTTCACTTCATCATAAATTCACCTGTCGTTTGTCGAGCGAGAGACGGAGAGAGAGAGAGAGAGTAAGACGGACCTGCTGCTGCTTCCGCTGTTGCCCAAAACGTTGTCCTTTTCATGGTGGGAAAAGTGTTCGGGAAATTTTTTGTTCAATGTGCGCGAATATTTCGTGGAATTTATAGCACTGGTACTTCGACTTGGGCGACGTTGGGCAGTTGGACTGGCGCGTCAAACGAATTGAAATTTCATTAGTTTTACGATACGCGACCATAAAGTAATATCAAGAGACACACACAGGGAGAAAGAGAGAGAGTAAGAAGGAGAGGATGGGCACGCACCTTAACGTCACGGACTTGGACATCAACGTCGCCGTTTTACGACCCTTCGCTGGAAGAGGAAACACACTGTGGCAGTGGCAAAGAGCTAGCTCGATGAATTATTGAAAGCGATTTACATTCATATTTTATATGTTGTTGTGTTAATGTTTTTCATTGGTTTTTCTCTTTGTTTTTTTTTTTTATTTTTATTTGCAAATGCATGAATTATGGATATTTCCTTATGGAATGCGCTTGGTATGCATACAAAAAAACCAAACCACACGAAAACGATGCGAGAAAATTTGTTATCATTGTTGAAAGTTTGTGTTTTTTGTGTGTTGAAATTTATTGAACAAGCAAAGAAGAAGGAACCCATAAGTATGTTATATATGGAGGGGAGTATGTTTGTGCTATATATTTTGGTGAATAAAATTGGGAATGTGCACTAGAAAGCGATTTTCAAAGAGATATGAGGCGAAAGTAATGGTTGTAAAAAGGGGGAAAAGAAATCGAAGCCGGCTACTTGCATATGACAAGCGCTAGAGGGCGTTTAGTTGCACAGCTTTGGGTTATTCATAAAACATATTCAAGAGAGAATAATTGTTATATTCTTAACAATATTCCGGAAATTTATGACCTATGCACAGTTTCCGCACTCTTTTCTATGCTACTTGGCCACTGCCTCACCCCTGGGGGCAAGCAATGAAGCGTGTTCCGGGGTATTCGAGTCGCCATTTTTTGCTGAATGCGTGAATAATGTTGCGAAAAATTTTAATGCGCTCGCGCTGCGGGCGCCAAATGGAAATGGCAACGAAAATAGGGTATGGGACATGGGAATGGCCATGGAATGCCAAGATGACAAATGATTATGGAGCATCATAAATTTCAGCGCTGATTGAGCGAAATGCGAGCTGCGCAACTAAAAAAAACTATATATAATATTATGCATAATGCACAAAAAATAAGTAGAAGAATGGCGAAAGAAAGGAAAAATATGGAAATTGTTGCAGAAAACAATGTTGAAGAGGAAAGTCAAGCAGCAAGGGGCGCCCCCCCTTAAGGAATGAATCTATGCAATCCATTAATGAAGCTAATTTGCCGTCGAGTCTCTGCAGGTTTCTGCCTCAAGAGTTGTCTTCAAATCCAATTGCAGTAAAAGACATAAAAAAAAAAACTTGACTAGGAAAGCAAACAAAGCCAGCGAAGCAGACACAGAAAGAAGGAGAAAGAAGTAGAAGGGAAGAGAGACTTGAAGACAGTGGAAAAGTTGATCCTTGCGCTTATGGCTGGCGAATGTCATACGAGTGTCATCCACTGCTATCATATCTCAATCTCGGCCAAGTCCTCCACCTTCTCGTTCTCATTCTTTCATTCTATGCTGTAGTTGTCCGGGGTAAATAAGTAGAACTTGCCGAGAAAGCAATTTTATTGTTTCTTGCGCATAAAATCCAACAAAAGCCAGGTCCCCAAAGACCAAGACGCCTTCCCATATCTCCTCTCGCCCTCGTCCTAGCTGGCACACATGCTCAAGTCAAGTGGGAGTTGCTGCTTGCTCAAGAACTTTGAATTTATTCGACTCGACTCTCAACTGCAAGTTTTCTAGCTTGCACTTTTCTAGCTTTACTTTTTGTCCTGATTGCGTACAGTTACGGCAAAAAGTTTTTTTGTGTGTGTGTGATTCCTATTGGCACAATGACTTTTCTTTTTATGCTCGAATAAAATGACTTCGACACTTACCTCCCCTGTGTCCATTTCACTTTGACATCAACATGGACATGGAGCTGCGCAATAATAAGGTGACACAGACGATTTGGATCCACAAATCCACTTACGACCATAACACAAGTAGACTGAAACGAAAGAGCAGAAAAGTTCATAGTGAATAAATAAATCAATTGCTACGATTGATTTGGTTTAAGTGGGAATTGTTTTGAATTTTGCATAACGTCTATGAATATAATGATTATCTCATAGTTTTATCTATTCACAACAACAAATTCCTGGCAAGTTTTCGTTACAAGTCGAGTCATCATCATCCACAATGCATGTGACTGTAAAATGTAGCGGTAATGCCTGCCACACAATGACAATGCGGCACCCACAACAATGGTCATGAGGCAGAGTGTTGACCAAGTCAACAAGCAATAAAAAATGAAGTCATCTTGTGCAAATATGAAAAACAAAGTCAAGTGTTAATTTGCGTGGGAAATACAATTTCATATTTATTTTATTTCTCAACTCCAATGAGGCTGCTCAAAGTTCTGTTGATAACACATAACCGTATGGCTTGGCTTTGGGCTTTTTGAGGCTTGTCGCCACCCAAAAATACAGTCATCAACAGTTGTTGTTGTTCTTGTTGTTGTTGAAAGCAAAAGTGTGTAGCAACTAATTGTGATTGTTAGCCCGAAAAAAAGCTGGCTTTTTAGCGAGCGTGTGAAACTTTGGGTTAAGAGTTCATTTAGAGTGTTCAACTGAAAATCCGGATCTTGGCTAATGACAAGTGCTGCGATTAGTGTTAAGTTGGTCAAAACAAAGGTCAAAATTGGTATAAAATGCCATTGCCAAAAACTAAAGTCAACAAAATTGGCCGCACAAAACATTAAGTTTGAAGTACATCAAACATTTTGTTGCCTCTTATCTCAAACAACAAAACAAGCATAACAACAATAACAAAAGTTAACCGCAAAGGTGCCACCAACTTGGTCTACAACTTTACATTGCCCAGGTGGCTGGGCTGGGGGCAGGGGAGGGGGTAGGTCGAAAGGGCTGCATGGTTATTCAGAGAGAAAGATTGAAACTTTTGTGTGTCGTTACGTTGTTGCTGTTGTTGTCTTTTTTGGTTGGATTGTGTTATGCGAATGACATTTCCATGTACTACAAAACTTTTCTCGACCACTGCGCGTTTCCACTATACCCTTTAAACAAGGGCATATAACTTTAGCCGGAAATTGTTAGAGGTAGTAAAAGTTAGGGCATGTTTAAGTCACCTTTGTTGAGACACTGTGTGTGTGCGTGTGGCGCTGTGGGAACATTTATTTATGATTGTTTAATGTTTTATTTTCCACGTATTTTTATTTTGTCACCTAAGTTGAACCAGTTGAACAACTTTTATGCTTTCGAAACTAAACGATTGCATTTGAACATTTTAATTAGAGAAACCCCCCATCAACACCAAAAACCAAGAACCCCAAAGACGAATTAATCAAATTATTAATGCCGACAACAACATAAAACTCTCGGCTCAGTTCTGCTTTGCACTTTGATCTGAACAATGAACTGAACTGAAAAAGAGTTGAACATATTTCAATTATTGGGCCATGACCGCAACGAAGGCGATTTCAGAAGGCCTCAACTCAAAACTGGGCGTGTATGCATGCATGTATGGGATGGTGGGGATGGGGGCATCAATCAAAGCCGCAACGTAAACGGTTAATAACAACTACCAAAATGTGTACGAGTGCAACGCAATCATCGACAGCTCCATCAACGTCATCGCGCGCGAGAGATTTGGTGGGGGGTTGGGGGGAGGGGTCTGAGGCGCCCTATTGCCCTGTGTGGTCGGTCGCGTGGTTGATTTTCAATTTCATACGCACCGTTGGATGCCGCATGCCGCATGCCCCACCAACAAAACATAGCTGGCGTTCGTTCTATTGATTAACGCTCATCGTCGGGAAATCTCAATTCCCAAAACTGACTCCAGCAGCGATTTTCATCACTTGCATGGTAATTAAAATGTATTTTCCTTCTAATGCATTCTGTTGGGTGGTCAATCAGCTCTCCCTTTCTCTCTCTCGCTCTGACGCTTTGCTCTGGCAGCTGTCACAGGTCTGGGCCAGGCCATAACTCAATGTCCTCGTCGACGTCAGCGTCAGCGTCATTGCCACCATCATCAATTTTCTGAGCCACCAACAGCAAAAACAACAAAAAGTGTTAAAGCGCGAAAAAAAAACACAAAACAAAACAATTGAGCAATTTGTTTCGCTTTGTCTTTTCCACTGTTTTTCCCAGCCGCAAAAAACAACAACAAACAATGCGCAGTCGCACCAGGTGAATACCATTCCTACCTTTTCCCTCCCCAACCCCTTTTTAGCTGTGGGTGTTGCACTTTTATTTCGACACTCATTTGCAATTTTTTGCTAATGTGCAGAGATGGTTTCTCTGATAAGCCACTCAGCCACTCTCTGGCCCCTAAAACACTCGCACACACAATGCAATAATTACAATTTATATCTTGCAGATACAAATCGCACATTAAGCGACTTGTGCAAAGCGGCAAACTGCAAATGGAAATGGCCCAACAACAACTGACAACGCAAAACAAAAAAAAAAGCTGTCAACGTGTGCGTTTTAACGCTCCGTCGGCTCCTCACCAACAACAACAAAACTTTGCCAGTGGGCGAAGCTGATGCCATACAGCAGCTGCCACACTTACTGCACCACTTTACAGTTCACTTTAGCTCTGTCAAACAGCAGCTGCCCAACACAATTCTGGGGTCATTGCCAAAAATTTCAATCAACTTTGGTGGTCAGCCACAAGAACAAAAAAAACTTGACTCAAAGGCTTAACCATGGGTTTTAAATACACTTATTAAAGGTGTAAAAAATCATTAAGTTATGTTTGAATAGGAACAAACTTCTTTTTTCAAACATTATATTAAGCTTCCCTTTAAGTATTCCAAAAGTAACTTTTTTCTATCTAAGGCAAAACCCAACTCACATGCAAAGTATCTCACCTCAAAGTTAGTGTATAAATTTAAAGAGCAGACAATGTTCAACCGCAGGCAACAGCAGACGCTTTTTAGGTCAACTTGGTGGTCTTTCGAAAGCCAATTTAGCATACTGCGCTGGACCCGAAAAAAAAGGACACGAATAAGTTGCAGAGATCCAGTTACACTATTGATCGACACATATCACACCTGGCCCAGACCCAAAACGGCTGCCAAAAAGCTAAATGAGCCCAAAGATCACAGCCGTTGGCCCGACAAGCTTAAGGACTATGCTTGGGCCACGCGTGCGCTATATTAAATTACCAGAGGCATGCGAAGGATCGGCCGCCCACACACGCTTAAGGACGATATTGGAGCTGGGCAAGATGTGGACCTCCGGCCAGGATGCAGCAGCAGGAGACAGCATCAGTTTTGCTTTCTCCATCTGATGATCTTAATAGCTTGGGTGGCCCCGCGGCTGCTACCTCCTTCAGTTAGTTACAAGTATTTTGTCGTAAATCTTCTTCATTCCAAGGACATTGTTCAATTAGTCTAAGCGCCGCTGTCTCGTGTCGACGCTGTTCTGTTTAGACTCCTGTCACAGTCTTTTTTTGGGTCGCATTCCAATCGCAATTAGCACAACATTAGCGCGACTGACCTTTGACCTAGCTGCCACACCCGCTGTGCTTGCTTCTTCGACTTCATTGTCCCGACCTCGACACTGTCCTTGCGCCGCCTCCGCGTGTTTTTCCTCACTGTTTTCTATCGCTATTATTCTCTGCACTTTGTCACGCATTCATTTGCCAAATGGTCGGCAATAATTGCGGTTGTCGCATTTTTCTATTTCTTTGCCAGCGGAGGACTGTGTCTGTGCCGGAACCGGCGCCTCCGTTTATTTACATAATTGTCCATGTCGCGTCGTCACGGTAGTCTTCTCTCTAGGGACTAAAAAGTTTCGAGCATTGGAGCAACGGACTATGAAATATGCAAGGATGAAAAAGATGTCAATGACACTAAACAAACTCCCGGAACTTATGCAAATAGACTTTGTGGGTAAAACACTTGATAAAAAAGTGTCCAGGAACAAAGAAACAAACGCAAAAATCAGATGCATAAGTCATGAACTCCAGCAATTGTCGGCTTATGCTCAAAGATGACGAATTTTTGTTTAATTTTTGACCGAAATTCCTGGTTTACATAACTTTTACCATATATCTCAACTCATTACGCCAGAGACTGGTTGTGAGACTGGGCAATGAGCAGTCAAGTCTGCCGCCTGCGCATCAATCAACTTGCTGGCAAGTGCCTGCATCCGCTCAATGGAGGCTGGGAAGTCATTGAGGAGGCGCATTGCATGTGTCATCAACTGAATTTGCGTTGATCGTGACAATAAAAAAAAACACAGCAATTGGTCTAACGGGGCCATAGCAACATTTCATGATTGCCATCATCAAACTGTTTACGCGGATGATGGACAACAACAACAATTGCGCAGTGAATTGATAATGACAATAGGCAACTGAAGCTGGTGCCGGTCCGTGATAATCACTGAGTAGCTCAGATTTGATGATTGTCGGCTGAGTGTGATGGGAATGAATGAATGATGCTTTTGTGGGTCAGCAATGTCTTGTTTTGAGTGGCGCCAAACTCTATACGAAATGACTCAACAGAGATTGAGGAAATCGCGTGACGAATTCGCCAGTTAGTGAAAGTGGAAAAAGAGTGAAAAAAAAAAACTATAAAATAACAATTGGGGTGTTCACCAGCTCGTTTCATCGTTTCATGTTTCATATTTGAAACGTCGTGCAACAACAACTCACATACAAAATTTCTTAAAAGGTTTGAAACACCCAGCCTATGTATACAAAAAGTGTTTCATGTTTCAAGAAAGTAGAGATGGGAAGAGCACGAATTTTAATCGGTATTTGCTATCGATGCTTAGTATTTTTCAGTATAATTTGGTATAATTTTGTGCAAAAACGTGTGAACACATATGATTGATGGCCGCCGCAAACAAAAATAAATTTCAAATGTTAAAAGCATGTATTGAGAAACTTATTTAAACAACGAGCTCTTCTCACTTTCAATATCCTCTATTTCCCTAACACTTTAAATTGCCTTTTTTTATAAATCTAGGCAGTATAAGCGCAGTAAACAGTAATAGTGACAAAAATTTCAGTAAAGTAAAGTTAACAGCAGCTGACTTTTCAAGTATGAAACGTCATAAAACGATTAATTCTGTTCACGAGCTAAGCGTTTCAAGCATGAAACATGAAACGATGAAACGGATCTGGTGAACACCACAAATGAGTTAAGACACATATTTATGTGTGCCTAAGTAGCTCAAATTGGAACACCCTCTATAGCTCTCCATCTCTTTCGTTTGCGGCCACATCAATAAACAGGCAGTTAACCAAATAGTAGTTGGACCAACACCTAATTAGGGTCCAGAAGGCGACTGACAAGTTTAGCGCCACTAGCGCGGGTGGTCGGAGAGTTCGAGAACGAACACGGAACACAGGGAACAAGGAAGGATCCTAAGAGACAGACAGACACTAAGACACACCGCATAGGCGCAAGCAGACACCAAAAGTGGCAGCTGTCTAGGCCACGTCTGTACGAACGTGTATTATATCCTTGTGGTAACAAGACGAGACGCTATTTTGTATTTTACTGTCGATTCGTTGCGTTTCCAATTTCTCGAGACCAAGCTGAGATAATTACATGTTAATTCGTTCACTCCGAATATCAATTCTCGGCTCTTTTTCTTGTGTATGTGTATTTTAATCCGAAGACAGCGCAATCAAGACCAATTTGAAAGCGGCATCTTTCTCTTTTTTTTTCACTGAGGTGGCGACTTTGCCGCCGGCGTCCTTTTGTTGTTTTCAGTTGTTCTTTCGAATCGGTATTGATAATTAAGCAGTTGCGGACAATGTGTGCGGCAATTTAATTGACCTAATCTTAAGGCTTAAGGACACCTTTCAAGCCAACACAAAATAGTCGACAATGTGACTCATACTATATACATATAGAATATTTGTAGTATAGTTTAAGTTTGAGGATCTTTAATGGCAGGTCTATTAATAACTTTAATTAAAATTGCGACTTCATCATCATCAACAAGAAGAACTTCTATATACATTTGTGGAGTGTGGGAACCAAATTATTCAAATCTTTTTGACCAGAAGAACCAGAAACCATCGAACGAACGAACGAACGAACCGAACCACCGCACAAAGCCATAATTCTCCGCACTCTCTCATATGCATATTTATTGCATTTTTCGACGCGGCAACGCCCCCAAAATTCACAATGGAATTTCAATTCCATTCCACCGACAACATTTGACTTGCGACTCTGAGCGAGCCAGGAGCATCGCACCAGGCACCACAAACTCAAAGACTCAGAGACAGTGTCTCAGTCTCAGACTCATCCTCATCCTACGGTCTCCTTTTTCTGACTGCAATCGTATTGCTTTGCCTTTTGTTTAGCTATACATTTTTCTTTTGTCTCGTCGTCTACCCCGTTGTCATCGTCGTCTTCGTCGTCGTCAACTGGCTCCTGGCCCAGTTGAACTCAACTGACTTCGCAGGAATAATTAAAATTTATATGTGTTTCGCTTTGACTTAGCTTTTTAGCTTTTTGTTAGTTTCCTCTACTGGCCCCACAACACGCACCCCCAACTTCTAATATGATTCTGTCTGCTGCAGATGTGTTTCAAGTTTTTATTTTTTATTTTGTTCTTTTTTTTTTTGCACTGTGGATCCCGTCTGGCGTTCTGGCAATTCCATTTTCACTTTCGCACATAAACGGCGCATTACTTTTAAAAGCTGGCGCTGTCAATTTGCATATGGCAACTGTTGCTACGTGTCGCAATCCTTTCAAGCGCACTCTCTCTCTCACTCTTTGCCTCACCCATTCTTGCCTTACATTAAAACGCTTGTCAATTGGAAAATTGCAGGCCTGGAGGCATTTCTTTCAACGATTCATTTTAAGACTTCTTCTACTACAATCGTAGTCCGTCAAAGCCATCGGCACGTTCATAACTGTCCAACCACCTTCTTCCTCTCTCTCCCTCTCGCTTTGCAATCTGCTCAACGCATCCTTGGTGAGTTTGTGTGGCGCATTTGAAATGAACAGCGACAAAAGTTGCCAAATGAATATTCGAAATTGCAGTGATATATCATCAATGGATTGCCAGACACAGCAAAGACTCTCAAGAGCGGTAGAGTGAGAGAGGGAATCGGATGTGTTTCGAAACGTGCTCCACTGTTTTCTGTGTTTCGTTACGCAAAGTTTCTGGCCAAATTGTCATGTTACTGATGGTTTGCCAAAATGATTGATTACTTTGTTCCTGTTCCTGTCCCTGTCCCCATCACCATGAAAGAGAGGAAGAGCTGTGGCAAATCGGAAATGCGAAAGTTGTTGATGTGCCAAACGGAAAGAGGAACGCGAACTGCATGACTGATTTCAAGGATTTAACACTTTTCAATCGTGACAACAAATTGGTAAAATTCTTGCAAAGATTACAATTGTAAATTGGTGGAAATTGTACTCAATTGATGATTGATTAGAGATTTTCAACAGTTATCGAACACTGACAATTTACAGAAATCTACGTAAATGTATAACAACATTTTCTACACTTTAGCTTCAGTAGTCAAAGTAGGTTGAGTTCTTAACTTTTCAACTACTTCACATAAATAATTATTCACAAATTAAAAATCATGCCGATTGATCGCATTCGAGGAATACCCATTGAAAAACTTAATGACATTCGTTCAAAGAAGACAGTTAGTGATGAAGTCGAATCAATATACTCTATTGATTCCGATTTGGCATTATTGCCTCCACCTCGTCGCTCCGTCATGTCTCGTTTAAGTCCACGTCGCATGTCCCGGAGTCGACGTTTGCTTTTGAAGGGACTGATTTGCTTGACGGCGATGTTCCTGATCCTGATCTGTGTGCCGCGCCATGAAGTACTAGTTAAAGAAGTTAAACCCATTTCCAAATTGGCAATACTCCTTTGGAACGATGAGAATCCCGATCATCAAATGCATCAATGCGAGTGTGTGGTGACCAGTGAACGCAATTATACCAATGGAATAATAGATGCAATCATTTTCAATGCGGATAGAAACTACTCTTTGGAAGGCCTGGACAAAGTCAGTCACACACCAAATTTCTTAGCTGTATTTGCCATGAAGAATCTGCTAACTCAAGCCAAATATCCGTTGTCAAAGCGTGGCGAATCAATCTTTAATTTTACGATGACCTATCGCCGGGACTCGGATATAGTCTGGTCAGATTATAGCTTGTCAGAATTAAGCAATGCAGAATATTCTGATTCCAGTGTAGGGGATTCGGTATTGGATTTTGTCGTGCGTTACAAGCTGAGTCTAAAACGTAAACTGGCTGCATATCAGATGTATGAAGTGAACAACTCAACCGATTTCCAAGGCACATATCTGAATGAATTACGCAAGCATATGGACCTCAATGTGATTACAACTTGCCACAAAACTAATGAGTAACAAACATTATTACAAAGCTTTTACTTGACACAACTTTTAATGTTTTTCATTTTCAGATGTGTGCCCTACAAGTTTATGATCATCTTTGAAGCCAGCTGTTGTCCGGATTATGTACATCCTCAGATGTACATGGCACTAACTAACTATGTGGTGCCCGTTCTGGTTGGTGGTGGCAATCTTAGCGAGCTTTTGCCACCTCACTCCTATATACTTGCCGAGCACTTCATTTCAGCCAAAGTTTTGGCCAAGCATTTACAGTATCTCTCATCACACCCGGACTTATATGAGGAATATTTTCGGTGGCACACCAAGTACAAGATCCATCCCATAAATCGACCCTACTGCACTCTCTGTCGTTATCTGAGTCATGCACGTGCACAGCGCTTTAAGAAATACTTTCCTCAATGGTGGACTCAATACACTTGTCCTGATCCGGACAGTTTTGAATATCATGCTTCACTTTTAGATCTTTGAAATATTTATGCTATGCTAATAAAAAATCATTGTTTTATATGTTCTACATTGAATTTGTTTAATCATAGTTGGCATTGATTTACAAATGCCTTGATATTCAGATGTTAAACAGTAAAAGTTAAATCTAAAATTCGTAACATGGAAACTCACAAAATTTCAAGCAAGAAAACCAATTCAGACAAAAAGCCAGCAATAATGGCAACAGTTACAACGATTGTTCCCAGTCGGGAGGATCAAGAGAAAAGATATTATTACCTGGCAATAGTAAAGACTGTCGTTTGTCTCTCGGTTCTGTTGTTGCTGGTGCGTTATGGTCACAATGATCATCTAGTCAAAGGAAATGCTAAGCACTCTAAAGAAAAATCTATACTTCTTTGGAATGATCAAGCACACTCGGGCGGTTGGAGTTATCGTCATTGCGGTTGCAAAGTGACTACGAATCGTGATAGTGCGAACATTGATGCAATCGTTTTTAATGGAGATCGTCCCTATTCCTTTAAGGGCATTGAGATGATTAAACGTTCTCCTAATTTTCTAGCGGTCTTTGCAATGAGAGTTCCCCAGAGCCAGGCGCCCAATCCGTTATTGGTGCATGGAGAATCGGTTTTCAATTTTACAATGTCATATCGAAAAGACTCTGATCTGATGTGGGCGGATTACTATTTGTCCGAGGAGCTGAATAAGCAAGAAAGTTTCCTTAAGCAATTGAATCTATCGACATCTCATATCCACTCGAAGCTACGCTCAAAATCGTCTTTGGTGTTCTACATGGTGTACGAAATAACGGACCAGTCTCTGCCTGAAAGTCTCTATCTGCAGGAGCTGAGAAAACACATGGAACTTGATGCCTTGATCACTTGTCGCGGATATTATCAGTGAGTATTGGATAACTTTCTCTATAAGATTGTTGATTAAACTTTTCATTCCTTACTTTAGCTGCGGTCATTACAAGTTTATGCTTGTCTTTGAGACTAGTTCCTGTCCGGACTTTGTGAATCCGCAGTTGTACATGGCACTGTCCAATTTTGTGGTGCCCGTTGTAATTGGTGGCGGCAATATCAGTCATCTGGTTCCACCTGGCTCGTATGTTAACGGCGCAGACTTTCCAAATCCCGAGCTACTGGCCGGACATCTGATGAAGCTATCGACACAGCCGGAGCTGTACGAGCAATTCTTTTTATGGCATTCCAAGTATCAGCTCCACAAGAATCGTCAACCCTTCTGCAGCCTCTGTCGCCAGCTGGGAAAACTGCCCCGACGAAAGCGCCAACCTGACGAGTTCCTTAAGTGGTGGACGGGTTACCAGTGTCCCAATCGTACCACTAACCGCTTGGACTGACCTGTTGCCTGATTCCAAACAAAAACACACACACACTCACAAAACCAAACCAATTATAATTATCGCTTGCCAAATTGGAGCCGCTGAATATTTTTTTATTTCACGGAATTTCGGCGGCACTTTATTGACCTCGCCGACAACTTTTGTGGACAGCTAATAATGATACCCTTTCTGGGCAAACGTTTATTATAACTTTGTCATTAAGCATATGAGTTGGCACTATGATTGAGAATGCTTCAGCTAATCTATACGAATGCTGTTGTTAATGTAACGCTGTTAAAATTAATCAATAAAACTATTTGAGTTGAGAAAAATTTGACTATAATACTTTTTAAAATGTGAAAAAAGAGTATAAGCTGAGAAGACCAAGGCTTATTTTTATACAATTTTATTTGCAACTGGTTCTTGGAATATTTGAGATGCCAACTCGTGCCGAAATGCCTGGCATTGAAGCCATTAGGGTGACCATTTAGTAAGGCAACAGCTTGTGTTTGGGGAGATCCGAAGGGAACTGAAGAGGGTTTCTTCAACAAGTTGTGTGTGTGATGCCTGGGAAATCAAGCGCAGGGACGTCAGCAGACATCATAGATAAAGCAAATAGAGAGCGCTCTCATCCCATTGTGGAGCTGGCTGATGAGAACTGTGAACTAAGAGCTCTGGGCAATGAGTGGGCGACGATGTGAACGACAACGACGACGGTAAGGTGCCAAGACTAAAGGCAGACAATACACGAAAAACAAACAGAATTGTCATGGGAAATATTTCATGGCATTGCGTCTGAGTTGTTGCACTCCTCGACTCGACTCGACTCGTCTCAACTCGACTTCTCATCACTCTCCTCAGAGTTTTGTAGCTGTCTGTCGTTCAAAACGGTATCACATACACAAAAACACTTTTCTACTTGCCACACACACAATATTTATAAGTTAAATGCTTCACTAAACAATAAGCCAAGGCAGCGGCAACCTGACCGGGCCAACCCAACCCAAGTAGAGGCGAAGGTGGTTGGAGGAGGAGATTGCCGACTCCAAGTCCAAAGTTGAAGGCAAAAGGCGATAATGAAACCGACGGGCGTCAAGCACATCGAACCAGAGTCCCACAGGCCAGCCTTTTTTGGTTGACGACAGGTTGTTTCTGGGTTCTGAGAAGAGTTCTCATCACGCTGCATCTGCGTACTCTCACTCTCTTTGCATCGCGCGGTCTCTGTTTGCCCATTCTGTTATCAACTATTACAATATTTTTGTTTAATTGACAAACAGGTTTATCATGTGACGCTCCAACTGTTTTCCCACAGTCATTTTCGGTTAACTATTAACCTGACACCAAGGTAGCAAAGCACAAACTTTTTTACAATACACTTTTTAAGACTAATAAAACGAAACTTTTGCTTGCTAGAAGAACAATTTGCTTTAAAGTGTTGAATTTTTACCATATCTTTAGACCACTGTGCCGCATTGATAACACATCTTAGGATTGATTGCATTTCACATTTCATTATCGACACAGTCTCGTGTTCAATCACGTGTTGGGTAATTAAAGCTCACTTAACTACACGATCACGACTAGCTGCTTCCAAAATCCAAAATCCATTCATTTAATGTCTTAATTCACTTTAAATATCTCCACAAACATTAAACAAAAAACTCAACTAAACTTCAGGTTAAAGAGCTTCTGATGCTGCTGCTGTTGATTCTTCTTGTGCTTCTGTGTTGTTGGGCTTGTTTGTATTTGCTTTGGCACTGGCTTCCCAGAGAGGCATTCAACGAGAGACAACAGCAC
This sequence comes from Scaptomyza pallida, assembly GCA_018152965.1. Lineage (NCBI taxonomy): Eukaryota > Metazoa > Arthropoda > Insecta > Diptera > Drosophilidae > Scaptomyza > Scaptomyza pallida. The sequence continues at coordinate 3,642,914 of JAECXP010000080.1, read as the reverse complement.
CCGATTTCTCACCTGGTGGCCAAGACGCTTCGATGCTTGATGCCTGACCAAAAAGAGTCTGCGGCTGCCGCTGCCGTTGCGGCTGTTTTAATTTGTTTGTTTACATCTTTGAAGCAAAGAGCTGCTCGGCTTTTTCCCAGCATGTCTTGGGTACTCATTTGTAGTTGTTGTAGTTGGGTAGCCAAAAATGTTTAGAAATGTAAGCGTATTTACCATATAGCAGGGGCTACAGAGGGGTATGAGAAGTCCTAAGGGCTAGTATTGCTTGTGTGTATGTTGTTTTTTTTTTTCGTGGTGTTAACAACTCGACACTTCATTAATTGAAGTTGAAAAAGTGCAGCTATAAAAAGAACTATTAACTTGCTACCACTACAACAATCAAAGAAGTCTCTAGAGCAGAACGGCACTTGGAACTTGCCACAAATTGAGATCGCATTAGGCGCAAATTTGATTGCTTTTGGAAAAAAGTTCAATGATTTTGATTTTAACAACAATTGAGTGCGAGAGCTTTTCAAAAACCAAATGCAACTTGTTTACTCAATTCAATTCGATTTTCAAGTGGACGACTTGTGTTCAAGATTCGAAAAGTGGAATGAACAAATATATTATTTCTCAATTTTATTTTGTATAATTCTATGAATTAATATTAAGTGTTAAAATTAGCAAACCATTAACAGGTCTTGCGATATTTCTCTGATATATTCCTGCCATCCACATCCATTGTGAAGGCCATAAAAATAAATCTATATGCAAATGCAGTCGCGCACTGAACAAGAACATAAAGTGAAGTCAAGATTTTAAGAATAAGTCAGCATTTAGCGAAGAGAGATGCGACAGATAACAAAGTGCAACGAAAACTTCTGGCCTGCCCAAAAATAGTCTAGGTGGCAGGCAGGCAGACAGTCCAAGGACTCAAGGCAGCCACTGTTACTGCCAATACCAATAGCCATGGACAGACAGACAGAGTTAAGTTGGCGCAGAGGCGTCTCCGTTGTTACAGAAATTGTGACAAGTTGCGGAATTATTTTTCGCAGAAGATGTTTTCTGTTTTGCGACTCCCCAATGGCTGCGTGCAAATGAGCCGAGATTGATAAGCAGGCGACGACGACGACAACGAGGAGCCAGAAAAAAGCTGCGAATAAAACCCGTGCCATACTTGCCACAGACGTGGCTGCAACTGCCGATGCAAGTGCGCAGATAATGCGACCGATTTATGTGGAAGCAGCGAGGAGCTCGGTTGCAGGGGAGTGAGAAGATGGGGGCGTTGTTGACAACAGTAGCTGCAGCAGCGTCAGCAATTTAATAGCGATTACAACTGGCAACTGGCATTTAAGTGGCCATTGTCAGGGATCGCGATCTGTGAGTGCCAGCCCAGCAATGCCAGCAGATAAGTATAAATCCCGAGACCCTAAACAAAGTTCGCATGTGGGCGATGATCATAGGATTTCGACGTTTTATTCTATGAAAACTAAAAGTTGAGAAGTGGCGCTAGAAGGAATACAGTTGACATCATTTACGTTTATTTAGTCTGCCTTTAAAGCTTCAACGGGAGAATGGGTTGCGAAATCTGTGGTTTTTGTATCCAAAGAATTGGTATTCTTTGTAGCTGCGATTTCTTCTTCCCACAGTTTGTTAAGATAGCGTTCCAGTTTATCCACAACATCCTCACTTTCACCCTCAGAGCACGTGGTAAAGCTGGTGCTACTATCGTTATCCGACGACTTGGTGGAGTGACAAACGTTTGAGGATTCACTGCATTCGCTGTGCACGCAATCAATGGGACAGTGATGATTCTCCCAGTCAGGCTCCTGGGCATCCTTGTAGCTAGCTTCATCCGTATCGGTGCCAGACTTCGACTGCGACACCTCCGGCTGCTGCTCCTGCTCAAAGCGATACCATTTCACCTTGTATGAATCCTGACCACACTCGCCAAACAGCTCGCCCGTCAACTGATCAATGTTGCACTCACAGATGAGCGTTGGCGAGTTGCACTTGCTGCAACGTGGCAACTTTATTTCGTGATTGAGAATGGGTCGAGGTCGCTTCACTTGTATATTGTCCTTGACCTTGGGCACCTGAAGGCCACACAAAATGCACTCCTGGGGCAGATCCACACAATCCGCCAGCTTGAATTTCTCACGCTTACGTTCGCCTGGCTTAACATGTCCTGGAACAACATTGTTCTTGCACTTGGGACACGAACAGGCGGGCACTGTTAAGGGATTAGCTCTGGCACTCATACGTTCATATAACGAGCGATAGACAATATGGATTTGCTTCTCGTAGCTTTTGTGAGCCCAAAAGAATGCTGCCTTATAGTTATCAAAGATCCGGGCTGTTCTGTACGAGGCATGCATCCAGGCCGACTTCTGATTGTGTATTGCCATGGCATCGACAATGGGATTACTGATTGTCCGGTCCGGCTTGCCATGGAAGAAGGCCTTGAAGGCACGCTTGATGATCGCATACGTGAGCATCGCCTCCACACTTTCCATCTCGCACTTGATATTCAAGGCTTGCAGCATATCGTCCCGTTGCAAATGCGCTTCCTTGGGCGGACTGGATGGACAGCGTGTTCTAAGCTTCTCATGATAAATGAACGCCCGTTTTATAATCGATTTGGCATTGCACGCCTTGATCGTATTTATCCCACAGATGACCATTATCTCGGTCAGACTCTTGGCAATATCCTCAACGTTATCATCGAACAACTGATACGGATCCAGTTTCCTTTTGCAGTTGCAGCAACATTCAGTTGACTCACTAGTTGCCATTTGTTTCAGCTGGGTCATATTGGCTGTGTTTTCGGTTTAATTTTTTTTATTGTATACAAACAAACAATTTGGTATTTTGTGTGGTGCTCTAGAACATTCGAGACATCAAAATAAAAAATATTGAAAAATTTGGATTTGGGAAAACGTTTAAAACATAAAAAGCAAATATTCGTTACATTTACTGTAAATCTTGCTGGGAAATGTGTCAGAATGGGAATCAAATATTTCTAGTATTTCATTGCTTAATTATTTTCTAGAGTCTTTTGACCAAAAACGATACCACTGTACCCATTAATATGGTCTTAACATAGACCACCATCAATGGAACAAAACAGAATCGAGTGTGTGGCTGTGACTGCAATTATGCTAAATAGATGCTATGATAGCTTCATTGGGCAGGGCCATCGGTATAAATAAGAGAAGACAAGACAAGCCAAATGGGTCTGTTTAGATGCTTGTTGTTTCGGCTGTGTCAGACTAAATTGTTCAAATAAATTAAGTTGTAGCTTTCGAAAACAGACATCGGATAGTGGGGATAGATACTTATGCATGTGGTGTGGGGATTGGGGCAAGCAAACACAACACCAACGGACGTTGCCTCACAGAGGCCGCCTTGTCGCATTGTCATTTGATAAATTATGATATTTGATCAATTGTTCAAGCGAGGGGCACAGCGAGAACTTCAGAATGCTAGAATGAAGATGCAAGAGAGAGAATGCTGTCTGCCTAATGAAATGGCTTTCTACGTGTGCTATGAGAGACCCCTCCCGCCCTCCACCTCTCCCATCAGAGACAGACCCGCATCAAGTTGCCGATTGAACTTTTCTTGTATTTACATTGTAATGGCATCTGGCGAGCAAACAAACACACACAAGAGCCCATTCCAAAGCATTCATCTGCATAGCATATTCACAGCATAATAGAATTGGGACTGGAGACGACACAACAAGAAACGAGACGAGAGATGGTTCTTTATTGTGGCTAATAGGCTCTTCTTGTGGCTTTGTTGTTGTGCCGCCGTTTGCACTCCACAATAAGGCGCGTTGCACGTTACTGATGGACCCCAAAGCTGTTTGCTGTTGCTGCCTCTCAGGTGGTGTCGCCTCGCCTCGCCTTCCTTGCATGTGGATTAATGAATGGATGACACGCTGGACATGATTGTGGATGGGTTTAAACGTAACGTGTTGTTGTTGTTGTTGTTTACCATTCATATATCCCATTCATTGTCGCCGCAGTCAACAGGCCTCTAATTATGTGTAAAGGTGTTGCCCATGTTTTCTCCATGTGTGTGTGTGTTCACTTTTACCCCGCACCATACCTCTTTCCTACTCTATTTCATCTTGTTAAGGGTTAATTACTGTTGTAGGCAGGATTCGACTCGGATGTCGGCTTGTATAAAGTCAATCAAATAATGAATGCTACTGCATGTTGCCACTGTTGTAACTACTGTGTGTGTGTGGCATACGAATTTGGGTGTAGCTACCGATAAATATACCAATGTGTAAGCTTAAAGGGAAGAGCTTGTGAAGAAGTATCAAAGAACATGTATCCAAAAAAAAAAAAAAAACACTTTTTCTTTAGCTTAAATACAATAACCACTTGTGTCTTATAACTTGTCATCACTTTCAATTCAAGCTGTCGAAGTCAGCTGCTGTCGCTGCCCCAAAGTTCAAAGACCCAAAAAATGAGAGAAAAAGGGCGACAGCTGATGCTGTTTCAGCTCCTGCTCCTGTATGCCTGGATCACGAAGCATTTGCACTTTTATTGCCTCGAAATCGAAACGCCTTGATATGTGTATGTATAAGCAATATATATGAAAGAGAACGCGCCAAGTCATCATAAAATGCCAATGTAATGAAATAAATTTAACACAACATTTGTTCTCAGCCTCTGGACTTCTTTTGCTTCCTTGGTATGTCTGCCCCGACTCTCTCGCTGTCCCTGTCACAACAAACGTATAAACGTTAAGAACGCAGCGCAGACCCATAACAATCAAAGGGCACAAATATTTTCAATAATAAATCTATTTGATGGCCTTGCTTAAGGCACACACACAAACACACACACTTAAACATTTATCAGGGCGCATCCGAAGTTTATGTGTTGTGAAGCGCCTTTGGGATATGGTCGAAGGATGCGTTGACAGCAGGCGCAGTCGTTAAAAAATCACAAAATGACGCTCTACACATGATTAATTGTTCAGGCACGCATCAAATTTGGGGCACTGTCGGGGGATTCAGAAAGGGTGGCAAAGAGTGAAAGCCGCCTAAAAGTCAGCTGTTGGCACCATAACACTTGTCACTGGGCCACTACCATAACTTGAATATTTTATGCATTTTTTTTTTTTTTTGGTTCTGCTTCTTGTGGCTGGTAATTAATTTCTGTCCACTTTTCGTAACTGCATCTGTTGCACTTGAGTGCGCCACTTGGTCAACTGAGAATTAAGAATGGAGAACTGATGACACCCACCCTCACCAACAGCACCACGTGGCCATCTGTCACAACTTCTTCGCACTTGAATACAAATTGTCCGCTTTGTGGTCAGTGGTCAGATATAAATATCGCATTTAATTGACATGTCGAACGCTTGACCTGTAGAAACCTCAAAGCGACCTTCATACATTGCAATCTCAATGATCGAAAACGAAAACGTAAGTGAAGCATAGTACCATAAAATATATGATATAATGTGTAAAGTTTGGAACAAAGAAGGGAAATAATTTACAACTTCTCAATTTTGGAAACTTTATGAAAATGAAACCAATCTCATTGCTAGAAACATTCCAAAACAAATGCCTTCTTTCAACTCCATCTTTTCTCCATCTTCTTTCCGATTCCGCACATCTGTAGATAAATCAACACTCGAAGCGAAAGCAGAACAGAAACCCTTGTAATTGCTTAATTAAATTGCCGCTAACGTTATAATTTGTGCTGCGAGATAATACCAAAGATTTTCTTGTGCATCTGCTGTTTGGGAGGATACTAAATCAGATTTGCTGACAGCGCTTGACTAATTTTAACCCGGCCACAATTCCTGTTGCACTTGAATCCTTGTGCAGCTTGCAACGTGCGCCAATGATTTTTGTATGTTTTTCCCAAGTGGACGCGTGCTAATGGGGAGCAAAGGTGCAGGCAGGCAAAAGGGATCAATGGATTTGTAAAGAAGGAAGAAATGCGTGTTAATTTATGCTTTACATGCGTGTCCTGCGCAGTCTCAGCTGCAAGTCAAAGGACACGACATATGCACACGACACGACAACATGCCGACACACACACATTTGACTTTGTTGACACACACACGGCTTGAAGAAAGAAAAGTCGGGGGGGACTCAGGTCTAAGTGGTATTTATTGGTTTGCCAAGCGGCGACGGCTGCCGCATGCATCCTGCTGCTGCTGGCAAGGATTGAATTACGCGCTGGCGACACATTTGTAAACAGTCAACTGATTTAGTTGCAGGACTACCGATGCAGGAGTCGCCGCACACACACACACACGGCGCGCCTTATTTGCAGTTACATTAGGACACAGCACACAGAAAACACTCGCAACAATAACAATAACAAGATTTGCTGTCAATCAGTGTGGAAGACAGCACACGGCGAGGATCAACATATCCTGATTGACAATCTACAAATTTGTGCATTTATCAATGGGAAAAGTCGCCGCTTATCGCTAAGGACAACACCGCGATGTCAGTCAAAAAGGAAAAACCTTTCCCTGTTTGATGGATCGTACAATTGATGTTTTTACACTCAACTACGCGCCTCAAAACATGAGGCATACAACAGAGACAAAGTGTGTTTTGTGTGTCTTGGTTGGTTTGTTGAACATAAATGATTAATAAATGATGCTATAAGTTAAACAAAATTATTGTGATTAATCTCAAATGCAAGTGTTTATGTCAAAATAACGTACAGATGTCGCTTTGTAGAAAACAACACCGCCCAAATTTATGGCAGTTTGTAAAATACAAAGATCATCAACAAAATCGTTCACTTATCGCATTGTTATTATTTTTATTGCTTTATCATAATATACTTTGTGCACTCTTCTTCACTTTTAATCGGTAGTTCTTAACACACTCGTTTTGCAATTAAACCATGATACAAAGTCTTTGTATCATGCAATTAAACGAAGAAGTTTCCCCACTCTGCGCAAAACAACAGCAAAGAAATTCACCACACTGCAGATTCAGACCAAAGAGAACAAAGAAATTGCAGCGCAGCGGCAACAATATTGACGAATTTTCGTGTTAATATATGACTTGCGATATGTATTAACAAATATGGATATCCATGAGACTGAAAAGTTCATTCCGCGATTAACCTATTTAACACAAGCACACAATATATTTAAATTAATTTTTAACACGAATATTTTATGCAAATTGGGCTGCAGCTTGATTGCCGTGAATTATCGCAATAGTTGGTTACGCCCACTATCGATACTTTCATGGATTGACATATCGAGTGCGCAAGCTCTTGGCTCTTAAATATCGAAACATATGAAAAAAAAAAACACATCAAAAAACTCAGTTGTGTTTATTTATTATTTATTTATTTGTTTTCCTAAGTACGAATAATAGTGCAATTTGAAGTATATTCCTTTGTACTGCCAGATCGTGGCTTATATGAAGCATACTCACGGCAATGCTGTGCGCGATTTGGACGCGTTTTAAAACGCATTTAAACTTGCTGACTGCAAATTCCCTGCTTATATTCCCAAATTGCACATTTTAGCAAAAAAAATAAAACTAGAGCTATAAATTTGTGTTAATAACATATGTAACCCCCTCCCCCAACTGTATAGCCGCCAGCAAGTGCCCATAAATATGGCCAAATGGGTTGACAGTTGGCAGAGGCCAAAAAAAAAGTAAGAAAAAACGAAGACCTGGAAACCCTTCCTTCACACACACACACACACACGAAAAGTGAAAACGAAATGTGAACTCCCAAATAGTTAAGCATTGTGTGTAATACAATTTGTGGCCAGAAATTTGATATGAATCAAGTGCCACGTGTCGTAGCCCTTATTGCGAAAATATTCGGGACCAGTGTCCCCTTTTTCTGCCAGGACGACAGATGCGCGTGTCGGACATGGGCCCGAAAATTTTTGTGTATGTTACACTTTCGTTTAAACTCGGCCAAAAACAAGAAACTAATCGCCGAAGCGAAGAGCGTTTATCGCACTCAGACATCACCTTAACAGAGACGGTGGGGAGAGCGAGGTAAAGTTGGAGGCGTGTGTCGGAGGCGGCAACACATCTCGTTAAACCGCAACCGCAGCGGTTGTCGTTCCCGCTGCTGCTGCTGCTGATTCGGATCGCATCAGCACATCTGTGCCGCTAGCTGCCTGGCTGAACTGAAAGGAAGAAGAACTGTATTCCCGTTGAGCGTGAAATGCAATTGTGTGGCAGGACGATATAGCGGTTTGCCCGTTACGCGAAATTGATGGGCCCCTACCTGACGACCAGAGATCGCCAGAGATCTTTCAGATGGGCCAATTTAGATCCACAGATGTTGGCCTGCTGCTTGACGGCGCAGGCTAACGACCTGGCATGGTAATGAGCACACAGCTCCAACTCTCACAGCTGTGATCCCAAATCTGTAGTTTTGTTTAGCAACCGCTGCATCCAAAACGAATTGTGGAATTGCATCCGCGACATTTATGACGTCAGCTGAGACCGAACGAAAAATGAAACACTTGAATGTCTTCGTAATCGGACACCCAGGCCGGACACTTGGCATGTGCCAGGGAAATGGACTGTGTTACCCAAAACCAAAGAATACAATACAGAAGTGCGCCTGCGTCCACTTGAATTACATTCCCGAAATATTGTTTTTGGCGCGTACACACCTTGAGGCTCTGACCTGACCCTCTTCTGCTCCCTCCACTAGCGTTTGACCGGGTGTCAAAGGCCGTGTTCATCCTTTTGAGCAAGGTTTCTTTAATATCCCCCCGCTCTTTCCCTCTTTCTCTCTCTTCAGTGAACCCACAAAGTTGCGAGTCAATTTGTCAGTGGCCCCGGGGCCAAGCAATCGAAATTGAAAATTGTTCAACAGCAGCTCTTTACTCCTGCTGCTCATTCGTACTTTTGAATGGAACATGGAAATTCGATACATTTGCCAGCTGCTGCTGCTCCGTTTGCCTTTGATTCAATGCAGGCCCCGGCCACCCTGTAAATGCACCCATCAGCCATCGACACACTATACACATATATGTATAACCGATATTATGTAACGACTTTGAATGGAGTTGGAAGTCTTTGAATGTGTGCCATATTTGGTGCGACACAAGCTTTGGCAACTGCAAATGGCAAATAGTAAAATACAAAGGACCTGAATATGCGAATATCCTATCTGGCTTCTGCTGCGCTCGTTGTCCCAAATTGCAAAATGCAACCAAAAAATATTTCGACAATTTTGTAACTGACAGGAATTCAATACAATGTGACTCAAGGCATTATACAAAATCCATTAAAAAAGACAGAAACAACAGCGAAAGACAGCAATAAAATCGTTTTAGTATTGAAAAAAGTTGGTAAAATGTTAATTGAATAATTTGAAATGTATAAAAAACAAATGTTGAGTTAAAAATTTATACAATTGTTAATAGAAAATTAAACCAGAAGTCTTGACATGGTTTTTTTATTGTGTTTGTTTTGGGTCCCAATCACGTCCTGTTAAAGAAAGAAAGAATTTAGATTTTTTAACAATTATCTTTTGCTCTTAGGCCAAACTTACGGCGACAGCTTTTAGCAATAGCTATTTCCAATTCAGTGCGATATGACTCCAGAGGCGACTTTTCGGGTTTATCTAGGAGGGCCAACATGCCCGGGCGATAGACGCTAAGAAACTTGATCACATGAATCAGATCCTGAGCAATAAGTTGCGGCAAAAACAGTTCGGTGAATCTAAAGAACAAGACATTGGCTTTCGGATCCACCGTGGCAAAACGAATGCTAGCCTTATGGAGCACAACCATTGAAACGCGAGCATCCAATAGATTCGAGTCCAACCAGCATCTTTCTGCCAGCATTTCAGCCAGCCTTAGGAGATCCGAAAACTCCGTAGACAAGGCAGCATCATCGGGATTCGGATAGGTTGCCTTAATGCGCTCAAATATCAGCAAACCCGTGTGCAGCAAGGTCATGCCAAAGTTCGTCGGATTATTTAACATGCTGCGCTCCATTAGAGAGCGCATGAGATCACCAAAAGATGCATTGAACTAAGAAACAAAATTTTCTTATATCAAATTGTTGAAAGCCTAAGAAAAATCCAATCTTACCGTTCGGTAATGCTGCAGAACGATGCAAGTGCGCATCATGGGCATCAGATTATGAAATGATAGTTTGAGGTAGCTTGCAAGAATGAGACGCTTGCTGCTAAACAGAGCAAACTGTGCCGGATCCTGAAAGTTTATACGACCTTCCTCTTCGGCATTGGTGAATACATAACGCACTAGGAACTTCTCAAGCATCGCATAATCATGTACTGTGGCCTGATATTCTAGACGGGCAACGTCAGCGTTCGAAGATTGACGTAGCTCGTCATTGAACAAAATGAAAATATCACAGACTAGAACAAAGGCCTGAAATCGAGAAAAGCACTGACTAAATATAGAATCACATAAAGAGTTTCCTAAACTTACATCACAGCTCACATTCACATTCGAGTTCTGTGTGATCAGACTTGAGGTCACCACATGAAACTCCTCAAAGCGTGTACGTAAAGCCTGGCACTCGTTGGCTACGTTCTCATCGTCGGGGATCTGCCTGAGTCGCTTTAGATCCCAGCAAAGGGAGAACCATACGATCTTCAAGTAGAGCGAAACTTGCTCTGCAGACGGAGGTTCCGAGTCCTGCTTAAGGATGGGCAGCACATGGTTACATAGCTTATATTCATGCATATCGAAGCAAGCGTAAAGCACAGAGACCAGACTTAGTGCAACCAACAATCGCTTGGAGCTGGACTCATCAGATGGTTGCTCGGAGACATTCGATGCAATCATGAAACTGGTTACGGCGCTGTTGAGCAGCTGCTTGCGATGATTGTTGTTCTCGTCGCTGAGGCTATACAGATGCTCCATGGTCTGGGCACCCATCTCCAGCACCATCATGTGCTCCTGCTCAAACAAGATGCACTGAATCTCGTCCAGCAGTTGTTGAACATGAGCTTGGGTCAACGTCATGTACTGGGGCAACTCTAAAAGATTGCAAAGATCGGTGGCATTGCGACAATAACGGCGCATAAGTTCCGGCAAACGAGGCAAGACGACCCTGGTGGCATGCTTCTTGGCATTGGCCAGGGGCTGGCGCACCATATCCTCGGTGTAGCGTCCCTGTGGCACTGCACCGCTAACCGCCTGCTTGATGGCCCGACACATGATCTCAATGAGTACACTGGACTCTTTGCACTTCAAAGCTTCTGGCGGCTGCATCAGCATGTCCACCATAGTGCTCCAGGCCAGCACAATGTTGTTGCGACCGTAGTAAGCATCTACCAGATACGCGCAATGTCCCTCTGGCCCTTGGACACGCATAAAGAAGTTAACAAGCATCATAAGACGCTCCTGCTCCGATTTGTCGTTCGCGCTATACCGAAAAGGAACTAGTTCCGCGGCTGCCTGGGCAGCGCCACGATGCGCGGCAAAGACGAGCGTTTCGCAGGCGTACCACATGCTCTCATTGGCTATCTGTGGCGACAGCTTGTATAGGTTGCCCATCAGTTCTATGGCCTTCTGGCTCAGCTCATTCTCGCTGCTCATGGTTAGACCGATCAGGGTCACTCGATACTTCATGCCCTGTTCTAGAAAAGCAGCACGTAGCTCCGTTTTGTTATACAGCTTGAAGAGTTCGTGAAAGCTGCTCTCGCATAGCTTGGGCGCATTATCCTGCAGGAACTCAAACAGATACTTTATATCGGACGGCTGCATATAGCATTCGGGATACTTGTCCAACCAAACGCTACACTCGGCCACAGTCAATAAGCGAATTTCCTCAAGAGTATCGTTGGAACGCACCAAGTAAACATTGGCAAACAGTTGCTGCCAAATCTTCCTGAGCTTGGGATTCTGAAGAGATGCTGTCGAGCTCAGCGCTGACATCAACTTCAAAGCTGTGCAGAGAAAAGAATTGTTATATACATGGTTTTAAAGAAAAATCCAACTCGTTTACCTAGCAGCGTTGTAGTGTGCCTAAAAGCACGCACCTTTGAGTCCGAAACAACGGCAACAAAGTCTGTGATGTTCTTCAAGAAGTAATCGTCCAGATGAATCGATGACGAAATAACCGAACGCATCAGTTGGTGCACAAACTGACTTACATTCTCCACAAACATGTTGTTCGTTTTCATTATCAAAGGATAATGCACGCTCCGCTGCAAACAAAATATTACAAAAAATCACATGTTCTTATTGGTTATACGACTTACATTGCCAAAATTTGCAGTTGCCTCAATCAAAATTGCACTCCAATTGAATGGTAACTCTTGGTTTTTAGGTATTCTATAATTGCAGCCACTCGCCTCCAAGATAAACTCCAATACGTCGATGAGAGCGTCATTCGGACTATTCATATAATGGGTAATCCACTCCCCAGTGACCACCTAGCATATTACAAAGTGTTTTTTACATCCAAAAGTCAAAAATTGAATTCGCACTTACAATTGGATTATGCTTTCTGTTGTTCGCAAGCTTAAACAATGAAGTGCGTTCTTCCTCATCGGTGTCCTCGAGTAGATCATGATTCTCCTTATTGTTGCTCGCATCGATGCTGAAACATGAAGCATGTGGAAACGTTTGTGTGTGTGTTCAATACATTTGCAACTTTATCACCTAAAATGCAGACTAGTTATGTCCATATTGGAATCGGGTGATGAACAAGTATGTTCTTCATCCAAATTTTCAATATCATCATAATGCTGGCTCATTTTTATTAAAATTTAATTAGTAAATGACACAACGGAAACTGACGCTTGTGCGAAAGCTGTTAAGAAAGAAAGAGACGCCGCGTTGCCAATCTATATAAATACCTATCGCATGTGAATGGCAATAGTCACTATCGCAAGAAGTTAATAATCGATAAGCTTACGTTTAACGTAAGTGAGTCTTGCATATGTTAATGATTACGTCAACCGAAATAATTAAGCCGCGATCCTGTTGAACTGTTAAATCAATATGTAGTTACGTTGAGATTTTTTTCCCACCGCCCCGACAAATTGGGCATGATGGTAAACAAGCTGCGTTTACGTGATCTCAGCGGTATTCCTGTGATAATTCAATTCGGGGCCAATTACGTGGTCAGTGCCACATTTCCCACAGGTCGCACACACACAGCCAAAAGTTGCGGGTCAGGTAGCGTACAACAACAACAACAAATGCAACAACAAACAATTAGCCCAACCGCTGCCTCCGCTTGCGCCCACAATGATACACAATAAACAGAGAGCGCAAATTGGGCAGCCACTTGTCGGATCAAGCGAACGAAAAAGTGGAATTGAGATCTAAAGGTACCGCGGGGTCGACGGTTAACAAGGACCAAATAATCGGCCTTTTGCTCCCAAACGCAAAACACAAATATTGACGTTGCTTATCGCACGCGATCTCTGTCCGCAACCAGATCACAGCAATAGCCGACGACGTTGACCACTTGAATGACTTGGCAACTTTTGTGTGTGTCTGTTTTTTGTGTGTGTTTTGGGCTGTCGAATTATTTCAATCTGCGCTGATGACGCGGCTCATTTCGCGATGATAAAAAGCTGGCGATAAGAGAAGAACGTTGCGACGGGGGCATTCCTGGAATTCATAACCAAATATTGACGCCCAGCTCACAAGGCCAAATTGGCGCATGCAGGAGTCCGGCAGGCAGCTGCCAACTATGATTGAAAGATCAATCGAATGTGCAGACAAAGAGAACTCAGCTGCCGCTGGACGGGTAATTGGACTCGGGCTGCCCACGATCATATTCAAAAAAGGCTCAATTCGAAATCTGACCTTTTGCCATTTCTCAGGTCGAGAGAATTAGCTGCTTGTCCAGCTGCTGCTGGGTGGCGCTCATTTGTTGCCCAGGATGCAGATGAGCTCAGCTCACTCTGATTGATTGACGTGCAACTGAAAATCCAGCTACAGTATATATTTAACAATAGCTGCCGTTTTTGGCAGTTGACGGCCTTTCGGAGCGGGCTTAATTGACAGCCAAGTTGTTTGTGCCCTGCAGAAGAAGCATTCTTGTCCATAAACTTTTGTTGCTCAAATAACGCACAACTTTCAATTCAATCTACTTGCGCAACAACAACAATAAAGTAGAAGCCAACTCTGCTCTGGTGAAACCGCAAGAAATCATGGCAAAAGTTCAGATTGAAAGGATAAAGTTTCGGCCTGGCCCAAAGGCGGTTGCGGCAGTTATGTGAAATTGTGGCCTTGGGTTTGCTGCTCCTATTGTCTCAATCCTTTACACACAATATGCATACTTGAATCTACGAGAAACAACGCTCGACAAAACCAAATGAGATAATTTGTTTTCGAAAATTGCTTTTTGCAAAATGCGACAGAGAGTTTTTGCCTTCAATTCGATTGCTTAAGTTCTTAGGGCACGTGCTCGCAAGTGTTTTGTGCTTAAGTTTAGACATTGAATGGCAACTATTACGAAAAAGTTAAGAAGAGATAAATAACACAAAGTTAAGGGAAAGCTTAATTCTAGGGACGGCATAAAGTAACCAGTTAGAAAGGTTTTTGGAAACTCTAATTCCAAATATCTTATATTCCATCTAGTTTTTCAACAGATGCTCTATGCTTGTCAATTTTTCTCCCTTGCGACAATTACAACCAAATTGTAACCAAGGTAATGCACAAACATAAACAAGTCCAGTCCATGTCCTAAGCACAATTTGGGTCAAAAGTGGTGGCAACTGAAGCGTTAAGAAAACCAATAACTGTTACCTGTTTTAGCCCAACAAAAGTACACGAAAATATAGATTTTTACATGTGTCGTAAAGTTTTTTGTTTGTGGTTTCGTGTGGGCGTTGCTTAATTAATCAATGCGGCACGCGGCAGTGGGCGCCACAAAGCGAGCCGCCACACAAACTTAAAATCCAATCCCGGCTAGAATTGGGACTGCATACAAATGATTGGAAGCAACAACGCCTTCTTCCGCATTGGAGCAGTCACAGCGGATGTGGATGTGGACATGGCACACACACTCGCAACTAGACAGCCACATGTGGGTGCAGACAGTGCCAGAGACAGACTGACAGGAAACCCAGCGAGGTAAACCAGTTGCAGGCCGCGGCTCATTCATGAATTGGCAAAAGGCGTCGGTCGCACTACCACTCGTTGGATGTATGAGTCATTGCCTAAGTCTGGCTGGGACTGGCTCCATCCTCAGACTCACAATTAGGCTGCCAACTTAGAGAGAAAGAGGAAGAGACTCTCTGCCACAACTGCCTGCTAATTGACACACCTCGATTGTGAACGATGATGATCATGATGATGATGATCATGATGAGGTGACGTTGTTGTTGCCATCACGTGCTCACAAGCATAAGCTTGCGCTTGCAATTTACACTATGACTCATCTTAGCCAAGTTAACTTAGCCGGCCTCAACACATGCGCCAAAAAGTGCCCACAGTTGAAGCCAACAGCCAACGCCATCGCCATCGCCTTTTATGAATGAAAACGATCTCAGCACACACACACACACACACACCCGCAATGTGTCTGCAAATGTCTGCAAGCTGCAGACGTTAATAGCCAACTTCCTACCCCTGCCCCATTACCCATTCCTCCTAACTCTTTAACTGCCCACCATTCAATGTTTCTAGTCAAAGTTGTTGCTGTTGCTGCTGGTGTCGGTCTCGTCTACAACTTTTGCCTTTATAGTAAATCGTGTTTTGCATGCGCGAGTAGGTTGCCAACAGCCAGCCCCCTTCCTCCTTCCAACTCCTCCTTCATCGCCTTCTACCCAACTGTTAGTCGTTGGGGAAATGGAATATTTTGAAATTCATTCATAAAAAAAGTAGTAGTTGCCACAGTCGTTTGGCGAGTTTGCAACCTGACTCGAGTTGAGAAAAGAGAGAGAAAGAGACTTGAGTTCACTTCAGGTACTCGTTGAGGTACTTGGAATTTACTGCATTACGACACGTTCAATAGATTTCTGGTTAAATGACCAAAATGCAGAGTTTTAACAATGAAAAAGGTTAATTGGAATATTAGAAAAAATGTATTACAATGTGTTGATGAATAAATATAAAAAGAATAATCAAGAAAAAAAAGTTGTAGAACTTAAACTTTCGCTAACCTTGTTAAAAACCTAAAAGGTTGACCGTTGGCTTACTTGAAAAAATAATTTTGATAGTAGATAAAGTTTCTTATAAAGTTTTTTTTTAAACTACAGTTGGTTTGGCTGCCTAATCGGTTTATATGCTCTCGAACCCTAAGGCAATAAGCTTTGGGATTTTTCTCTCCCTCTTTGTCATATCTGTGTGCCATGCACCGACTGCAAGCCAAGCAATATCTTTCAATCATACAAAGCTCGCAATAAACAAAACATAATTCCCAAAAAATTCCCAAAACGGGTAGCAGCTGTCTCTCCGTCGACTGGGCTGACCCCACAAGAAGTTGTCAACACTCTTGACAGCAGCTGATTCTCTGGAACTTGTTGTTGACAACGCGCCCACAAAACAAAAAAGACGTTGCACATGTGTGTTATTGTGTGTGTGCTGCAGCTTCAAAGTTGTATATTGGTGGTGGCTGGTAGCGCCGGGGACAAACTCTCTGTGGGGTTAATGATTGTTTATGACTGGACTTGAAAGCAAGTAACAAACCGACGACCATTTCTCAGGCTCATAACTCGACAAAATAAATTTTCCTTTTTGTTTTTTGTAGGCTCTGGCCAAGATTGATTGCAGCGGGACACAAGTGAAATTAAAAAAGTGTTAAGCCGCCGCCACCACCAGGTGGTTCTTGTTGTTGTCTCACGGTGGTCCATAATAAATCCATCGCTAACCTGGCTTAAAACATGACGGCACTTTTAATGTCTTTATTTATATAAAAACAAAATCGGGGCGAGTGACAAGCGAGCAGCGCGGCCAAAACGACCAACAAACAGATAACAGAACTTTACGAGCCAACAACGAAACATAACGCAACGCGATGAGACCTTAATTGAAACAGCATCTGGACATGGTCCAAAAGAGTGCGACACGCATGTGATGCACTTGGAAAAACATTTGAGTAAGTCTTAAGGAATCGTCTTTAAACAATGAATCCGTTTTCATTGATTTTCAAGCTTGTTTCCCTCAAATAGATTTTTTCTAAATTCATATCAAATCAAATCAATCAATCAAAAAAAAGAATTTCTATATTCATATCGACATTTTTTCTGCGTGTAACATTAAGGCGATAAAAATGCAACGCGCTCGCTTGTGTGCACTTTAAGGCAAGTTGGACATGGTCGGCACCTCGAAGCAAGGAGGATGCTAACTGGGCTTAATCGGCGGCGTTGCGTGCGACACTTGCTCATTGGGGCCTCATTAATAAGGGTTTTAGATGCGACTCCAACTTGCATGGACTTGCGACACTCCGTTTGCTGTGAATAAATTAGGCGACGGCGGCGGCGGCGGCGGTGGTCTCAACATCGTCTCTTTATATGGGCTCCAACTTGGGCATCATTATAAGCCTTTTGTTCAGACGGTTTCTGGTTATTTTTTTTGTCTGTGGCTTGTTAGGCTATCGTTGTGTTCTCTCAGTATTTCTTTTCTTTTTTTTTTTGGCGTTGCGTCTTTGATGTCTTCTTATTTTTCGGGGTTATCATTTTTTATTCGGTTATTAAGCGAGAGACCACCAACATGGGCAGAGACAGAGAGACCCAAAAGTGAGACAGATGTGTGAAGCGCGCTCGTTTGCTCCGAATTCTTAACTGGATTTCGTTGATAAACATGGAGCATATGGTGTCATATAGATGATAAGACTTGGACGCTGCACGCTTAAACCTTGAACAAGTTTTTGGACTTAAGATCACTTGCACAATTGTTTTTTTTTTTTGCTCTTTAGCTACTTTTCTCGATAAGCATCGGGAAAATGTGTGTTCCCTTTTTTATAAGTCGCTTGAAACCTGCCGCCTTGGACAAAATTTAACTCACATTTTCGGCACAAAGGTATTAAATATCCATATCCGCCCATCGAACAATCGTCTCTTTTCGCCTATTTGGCTTCCTGTTTTTACCAAGCAATCTCCATTTACAGGTTTCCAGGCAAATCTCTCTTCGGCAACAAAAGAGTCCAAGCTAAAGAGTTATTAACAAATTTGTTTTTGAAAATCGAGTGAGCCTCGAATAATGTTCAACAAAAGGATTATGTCCACTTTTTTTTTTGGTTTTGTTTCGGATTATTATGAACAAACCCACGCTCATAAAATATGGTATCTTTTGTCTCAGTGGCACAAAGAACGTGAGAGTAAAAGAAATTAGCAGAAAATATGGTCAAGCCCGGGGTTATTGCGATTAAAGGATTAACCTGCATAATGTTTCCAAAATAGTCGATACTGCAGGCCAAAAGGTAGATTTAAGGGCCAAGGGAGTGAGACAACAACAAAGTTGCTGTTGCTGCAGACTTTGAAGCAGCCGAAACGATTCCATCTGCCAAGACATTTGCGGTTAACAGAGATATATATGGAGTGTATATATATATATCTGTAGCTCCAACTGATTCTTGCGGTCGTCGGGCGACAATTTAATGCACGAATGAACCCAACAAATCAGAGAGAGAGACAATGCCTAGTGCCAAAAGGAATTTATGCAAATGAACACTGCGGCTTTCCAAAAACGCACGAATCGCAGAGAGAGAGATCCAGATCCCAGAGCGAAGATCTTCAAGCGTTTGTCATGTCACCAAGGCAAACAATGTTGAGGTCAATGTCGATGTTTCGGTTCCCACGTCGGCTGCAAATCAAAAGTCATTACGATCACTTTGCTGCAAGTGCCACTAATCCGGCAAGTGCAACACTCAGCACACACACACATAACCTCTCCCCCCCCCACTTGTGTCTCCTCTGGATTGTTGGGAAACATGTCTCAATTTCGTGTGGGCGCTCAACGATCCCATTCAGGTGTCATGAGGCACAAACACTTTAAGCTGACCATAGAAAAAATCAGAAAAAAGAATTCTTGAAAGCAAACTAGCCGAATCCGAATGAGAGCATTGCAATGGGCTAAAGCTCTGTGGGAATACTCCAATGACTTTCCATAACAACAACAGAAGCTGAGATCTGGCAGCTGGAACAGTTATGAGCATTGAGCAACTGCTTAATTTGTGTAAATATTTGGACATTTATTCGAAATTTTATGAGAAAAAAATGTCAATCGATGAATTTCTCTGGGAAAACCCAAAACAATTTGTAGTTGGTTTTTTGTGTCTAAGCAGATTGTATTTTAGTATGAGTTTGGATATGCAAATGAACAGATTATGATGAGACAATGGATAGATTTATAAGTTAGATCGATTGATGATGATAATGAATATACTACTTGTCTAAATCTTCTTAAATAATTAGGGCCAAAAGCTACACTTCTCATTTTGGGTCTAAATACTTTGTAAATTTTGCGGCGCCTTCAAGAGAATTAAAATCTCTCTCCCTGTCTTTATCTCACATGCAAGTTAAACTTATCGCAACGACTAAATATTTATTGTTTTTTCCAGATTTTTGTTTTTCGGTGCAGATCAAAGGACAAAAACATCACACACACAACACACAAATAATAACAAAAGCGGCTCAGAAAATGTTGTTGTTTTGCGGTTAAAAGCGGCTCACAGTAATTGCCATCAAAATTGGCCCAGAGCAGGCGCACGCAAAGGACCCAAAAACCAGAGCAAAAACAATTAGAGCACGAAGCGGTTAATTGTCCTTTGTTCGGGATAATCCTTAGCAGCGCGACAAAGGAATCACGCCCGGTTCAGTTCCAATGTTTGCCAAGGCAAAGACTTTAAGCTTGCAGGACGAACTAAGCTACTTAAGGGACATTTGCAGCGCCATTAATTCAATTGTTGCGACCTAATCCTTGCAAGAGCATTTGCATAATTAGCATGGACGATTGAACAGCAACAAATATTTGAGGTTACCACGTGGCTGCCGTCGCTACTGCTGCAACTCCTACTCCTCTTGTCTTCATCTAATTGCCCATCAATGTCGGCAACAATTTGCGGCAATCACTTTCATCTCCATCTCTCTAACAACATAATTGACTGACAAAATGATGACGCTGGCGGCGCCTGCATAAGGATCCATTCGATACAAACTGACCAGAAGAGTCTCTCTCTAAGCAACCTTAGCTAATTGTCCCCCACCCCGTTCCCATCCATCGACTGTAATTACATGGCTAGAGGTTGCAACTACTCCACGCGAGGATCGGCAGCGCCCTAACTGCCACGTCTTCGACGTTGATGACGATGACGATGATGTATTGCCTCAGCTGGTTTTTTTTTTGTTGTACCACCAGGATTGTTCGCCAGGTACGCCCAAAGCAACGCCAACGCCAAAAAAGAAACGTCCAACGCCCGCGCCACAATGGGCGTTTTGACGACTCGATTTCCCCTTTTAACTTTGACTCCCCCATCCTTTGTCTTGTATACCCTGCGAATGGAGTTTAAGGAAGCTGTGCTTAAGTGTTTCTATCTGCAATTTCGCTTAGGTATTTAGGGTATCTTCTAGTCAGGCACTTTCTTTTAAGAACTCTTACTTATGTTTTTTCCCTTCAACTAAGGATCGTTGCGGCGCCTTTTCTGCCTGATTCGCTGGCAAACTGTGATAATTACACATTAATTGTTTAATTCTCCATTCGATTGTGCTCTGTGGTAGGTTTTGATTCTTAAAGGTTCTGTCAGTCGCGCCCAATACTCGCATAATCGAAGGGAGTGTTTTGAGGGTTTGGTTTGAAAGAAAGAACAACTAATTAAGCGCTCATGTAAAATGCGATGCATAAATCAGCAAAAAAAAGAAGCTATCTTTGGTGGTCCCTCAATTATTCCCAGTTTATCACATGGCAATAACATTTTTTGTGACCATTTGATAAGAGGTTTAAACGAAACAAAACTGAATGACGCATGTGTAAGGAATGTTTGGAAGGGCACAAGGACTTTATCTGTAAAAAGGAATGCTGTCTATTACAGGTAGTCCCTGTCTACATATACCAATTTAGTTGCAGGTAACACACACACGAGCGTTTTCCTTTTAGGTCTCTACTCGTTTCAATGTGAAACGGGAAAGCTTTTCGTTGGTATTTGGAAAGAGGGTGGGCGTTGGGCATGCAACAAAGGGGCATTGCAATGGCGACCGCAAAAGGCAACCGCAGAATTCTATTTGGAATTCTCTGACCACGACAGACGGTGCGTGCTGCATGAGGCAGGAAAGGGCGCAGTGTGCCTTTAAGGCCTTTAAATGTTGAAAGTTTTCAAATTGAAAATGTTCCACTTTCGGCTTGTTTCTCTCGTTCTCGTTCTCGTTTTTGGCCCTTGTTGATTTTCATTTGTTTTTTTTTCTCGTGCCACATTCATACTTAATTAAGTTTTCACACCAAACCTACCGAGCACCTAAGTTTGTTCGGGGGGGCGGCGGCGTCAATTGGATGGGCGTGGCAAACTGTGAGAACTCGTTTAATTGTGCGCTTCATTTTTGACCTGTCGCTAGGGAACCCTTGCAGCAGCCCTCCCCTCTCGCACACAAAAAGAAAAACTTTTTAATTTCTCACTTGTCTCTTGGCACTTGCCAAGTCGCCAGGTGTAAATGGGGCGAGGGGGATTGCAACTTAAGGCGTTGGCCTGACAAAATAATTAATTGCAATGTCACTTTTTAGTTTTGTCTGCAATTTGTCTTTGATTCCCTCTCGCTTTGTGTGTGCCTCGCTGCCTGCTTCTGTCACTGCTTCGCATTTTAATTGCACTTAAAGAATGAATGAGAAAAAACTAAACTACTTAACGAAATGTTCTCGACTGTGCATCAATCAAATACTTTATTGCAATTTCGTTGCACTTCCGAAATGCTGTGGCCCATAAAATCAATTCCCAAATAGAGTCATAAAAAAAAAAAAAACACAAACAACGAATTGGACACAGGTAACAAAAAAACCCAACTGAGGGTCCCAAAAAAAAATCCCATTGTCTACTAAGTTGCCTGATTTTTGTTCAGGTTTTTTTGTATTTTATTTGTTTCTTTGCTTGATGCTTGATAATTGCGGCCAGCACAAATATTTTGATCATATTTCACGGTTCACTAGGGCAATGTGTGTGTGACAGAGAGGGGGTAGAGAGCGAGTGATTCTGGTCTCATCATCTCGCATTTGTATCTTTTCGGTCATAAGCTAGATACACATAACGGTTCTTGTGTCATTTACCAGCTTCTCATATTCTCACACTTTCCATCGTAAATCTTTTGGCTTAGCGCCGTTTTGCATCATCTCGTTTCGCTCCCTCTCTCTCTCTCTCTCTCTCTTTTCTCTCTTGGTTGGCTTTTCCGGTTGCTATTGGGCATATTAAATACACCTTTATCGGTGTTTGCTCATCTCCCTAATCCGTTGTTAGCAGCAGCAGCAGCAGTTGACATCTCCATTTACTTCCACGAATGACAATCGAACTGACACTTCTTAATAACAGTAGCACGTAGCACAAATGTTGAGGTTAGATTGAGTGGGTAAGTTGAATAAACCGTTAGCATTACAGGGAATTACAAGGAAATATTAAATATTATTGAATGAAAATGTATGGAGCAAAGAGGGTTGAAGAAAACAAGATAAGATACGAGTATAGTTAAAAGCCATACTAACTATTTGAACTCGAAGTTTAGTGAACCTACAGTTGTCAAATTTGGCATAAAGTTAGCTTTATATAAGAATTTTACAAGGAAACTAAAATAATGGAATAATGGGAAAATATAAAATATTATTGAAAAAAAATGAATGTTTGTTTTGTGTTTGATAAAGAGGCTTGAAATCAAACAAGATTCGAAAAGAGCTAAGAAAAGAGCTACTAACGGTTTTATTCTACTATTAAGGAATACTAACTATTCGAACTCAGACTTTAGTAAAGCTTCCCTTGTCAAATTTGGTATACGAGTATTAATAGTTAAATAAAATCCATCCCCAGAATTTCAGGAAATACCAGGGAAATCTTAAATATAATTGAATGAAAGTGTATAGAAAAAGAGTATTAAAGCAAGCAGATAAAATTCGAATAGAGTAGAGAGCAGACATTCAAAATAAAATATTCTACTATATAGGAATACTAACTATTTGAACTCAGAGTTTAGTGAAGCTACCCTTGTCAAATTTGGTATAAAGTTAGCTTTTTAGACTCAATTCTAGTATACACTTTCATATAAGCCATCCACTTGTTGAATAACTAATGCCTTAAGTCATAGCCATAGCCAATTAAATATATTATTTTGTATGTACAATGTACAATGTAACGTATTAAAATAACTGAGCGGCAGACATAATGAAATGCTTGTTAATTTTCTTTGGAAATGCAATTGCAGGGCATTGAAGCATGCCCCTAATCGGTGTTTTATGCAATGCTTACCTAAGGCCGAGAGTGTTTTCGTGTGCTCTCGCCAGCTCAGCTCAATTGATAGAATTGTTTAAAGTTGAGCTAATTAACTGTGCAACACGACACGTTGGCCAAGCGCAAACACTTGTGGCAGCTGTATGCTGTTTTGTGCAGCATGCGTCGAGGTGTGACCAGAGACCAGCCTCCCTCTCTCTCTCTCTCTCTCTTTGTCTTTCTGGTGTGCATCTTCCGCCCAGTAACAAGCGAGTGCGCCAAATGATTATAGAGTAGTGAATGCCTCTTGCCTCTTGAGGCATGTTTTGCTGTTTATATCAATATGTGTTGGTTTTTTTGGAGTTTGGGGGGGGGCCTTGGCTCACTAATGATGATTATGGTTAGTATGGCATAGTGTGTGTTGTTTTAAGCAATTGTTGTTCGCTGTAACTATAGTTTGTTGCTGTTGTTATAAGCGTGTTCGTTACGCTTCGCAGTTGCATCAACAGCAAAAGCAACAGCAACAACAACGGCAACATGGCTAAAACTTAACTTCAAGTTAATGTTTAATGTCTGCAATGCGCGTTCTAGAAATGATAATGACAAAAGATGAGCCAAACACACACACACACACACACACACACACACACAAAAAGTGCAGCGTCATTGCCTACGGGCTTGTAACGACGATGCCAAGTGACAAAAGATGACTCCCCCTCCCCCCTACAAGCCATGTTTGGCTGTGCTCCAGAAAGCAAAGCAGCTGCCACCCGCAAAGCATTCGTACTATATATAAAGTTATTACAATTTCGTATTTACTTTTCCTCCTCCCCCTCCCTACCCCGCACTTGACTATGAGGGCAGGCGTTGCTTAATTGGAAACATTTTTTTTCCCAAAGAAACTTCTGACTTCTCGTTTATGGCAACACAACTCGAGCAAGCCAAGAAGTCTAATTACCAGAAGTCATTCCCTTTTAGCCCCCGCTTCACAGAAGAATTTAAATTTTTGACATCAACTTTTGTGGAACTACACATAAAAAAAAAACAACAAAAACAAAACCAAAAAGAAGATGAAAAATAGCAAAGTCATTTAATTGCGAAAACGCGTTTTAATTGCTTTAGGCCAAGTGTTCGCAGGCTGGCCTGTGAGCTTTCCCAGCATTTAAACTGTTTTGGCTTACACCCATCTCGTTTTGGCCAAAAAAAAAAAAAAATAACAAAACTACTCAAAAAGTGCCGCATAATTTGGTTAGCCAAAATGACCCGGCCAACAAGAAGTTACACTCGGCTGGCCAACTTGACTGTACTTGGAAAAAGCTGTCAAAGTTGAGCCACTTCTGACCAATTTTCCGCTTAGTTACATTTAACCAGCATTTATTACAAATTTGAATTTATTAAAAAAACAAATGGATTAAGCTGTGAGGCCAGGATTAGCTGCAACTAAGACTGTTTGGGTTTATTTTAGGGGCCTGGGCCACACCTGAGCTCCATAAATTGAAATCAATTATTGCCAGAGGACTGCGTTCTATGCCATGAGAAACAACTGGGCAACTTGCAACTGGGCAACTGGGCAACTTGCAACATAAATTGAGCCAGATTGTCATAGCCGGCGGCTGTGTTTTCGACATTGATTGCCAGCTTCTACATATTTTCCCACAGTGCGGCACTGTCCGAACCAGTTAGGGTTAGCTAAATACCCTGTGTTTTTGTTGCAACTATGAAAACTTTCTTTACGATCCTATAAGTATAACTTTTTGGCTTTTAATCATAGCTTCATATATATTGATGGCCAATTTGTATGACTATACTTGAAGCTTCGCTGATTACAGGGTATCAAGCTTGCAGTTATTATAGGAGTTGGGGCACGTGTGACACGCAAAAGTATATACGGCTTAGGCGCATGCCACAGCACCAATTACGCGTCTCTAAACAGCTGAGGCCAGACTCAACTCAATGTGGAACTGCAACTCGTTCTCATCCGACTGAGGCACAAATTAAAATTACACCCGCAGGCAAGAGAGAGAGAGATACCTCTACGCAAGCATCTGGAGTTCGATTCGGTTTGGTTCTGTTCTGTTTTGTTCTGTTCTGAGAGCTTTCGGACAGTCGAAAGTATTTTTGAGAGCCATGGGAATTACACTAATTTAAAGTAATTGCCTATAGTTTTTCACTTGGCATTTAAATATGTGTCCTGAACACATTCATCTGTGTGTTGCACAAACACACACTAACACACACACTCGTACAATTTTAATCGATTTGCGTATATGGCGAATGGCGGGACTATTAAAAAGGCCCCAAGCCGAAAATGAAACCTCAACACAACTCGAGTCGACTCGAGTCGAGTCGGGTTATGGAGCGTACCCAAAAGTGGGCGTTGCCCGAAACTGAATGGAAAATGAGTGAGTTGTGTGCGCGAATTGGGAATTGCGCCCCAGCCCAGCCGCTAAGCACATTCCAAGTAGCGCATATGCTGCACAAGGCACAAGGCACAAGGCGCGAGTCGCAAGGCGAACTCTCCAAACCAAAACTAATTAAAATTGGCCCGAAAAAGCAGCGCAGAGAGGAGCGAGAGTGAGAGAGACGCGATCGTCCCATCTGCATGCCTCATTCTGTGGCACATTTGCCTGCGGCAGTGCCGATCGGTAGGCACAACCTGCGCAAACCTAAACTCAACTCAAGATGCGCTCCCATTTTCTTAACCACTAAAATTAATAATAAGTGATCTGGATCTGGTTGCTCGACCAAAAAAAAACCAAAACAACCAAGAAGACGGCGCATAAATAAATGTTATGTGTTTTTATGCCAGCCACCACAGGAGCAGGAGCAGCAGCAGCAGCAAAACGAAAAAAACATTGGCAAATCCATAATGCGCCCAAGACTCTGGTGGTTGGCACCTTTGTGGCCTGAGGCGAGACAACAAAATCATTTCACCGCCAGCCTGTTTTACTAAACTACAGGCAGGTGGGGGTTCAAAGGGAGGGGCGCAACATTATTGATTGGCTAATCAAATCATTTGAGAGGTTAAAGCGAAACAAGCCAAGTTCCTTTCCTAGCCAACGACAGGCGCAATTATCATTCCAAAGTCGCGATGCGATTTAACTAATTAATAATCCCAGCGATTAGCCAAAACAGAAACAAAAGCAACAACATCCAGATCGTCTTCTGAGCCCTTTTTGGGGGCTGTAACTGGCGGCTGGCTGGCCCAAATGTTTGCCACAACACCTACGGCGAAAGATACAGATACAGATACAGATACATCTGGCTTTAGTCACAATATTTTGAAATTATACACTAACTTCAGAAAGGGGTACACAAGTTATGTAGTGAAGAGCAACTTTAAGGCTGAATTCTGCTGGTAAGAGCATTTAATATTCGTCTTCTTACCCTTTCGCCATCTGCTGTTGTATTCATTTAGTTTTGTGTTTCCTTTGGGTTCGTTTTTTTTTCGGTATTAATTAGTTGCTTTTAGCTGGATTCTGGTCTTCCTTCCCAGTGCCTTGGTAGGTGTTCCCTAATGAGTTGAGGCGGCGGTTGGGGGCGTCTCCGCCCCACCAGCATACAGTGAGTCGAAAGAGGTGTACTTGATGGGGCCGCCCAATGTTTACACACAGGTTAACCAACTAAATAAGTTTATTAGTTTGGATTGGAGGCGGGGTACACAAGGTGGCAGGATACAAGATCAGCGCCCTGAAGCTATGCCCATTAGTGAAAACATATCAATAAACGCGAAGGATGCTTCACATTAAATGTATTTAAAGCACACAGGATGCCTCATGTTGCACTTAACAGCCATTAAAAACTGTAAAAGTTCGAACAAAAAAAAGCCAATGTAATTGCAGATTTATGCACATTGCCGTAAAGTATTTACTTGCCACACACACACACACAGAGACAAAGAGATAGAGTGTGGCATAAAAGAGCCCATACATATGTAAGGGTCAGGCATTGTTGTTTAATCCTTTGCTGTTGCTCCATTTGGCCGGCGGCGATTCATTAAATTGCTTTCTTACATTGACAGCCAGCCTGAATTAATGAACTTCAGCTTCATGTTGTACAAGATAATTCCAAAAAAGCATAAAGCCATCAACTGCAGACGGCAAAAAAAGCTTTAACATTTTTCAACTTAAAGCTAACCCGAATATATCCCTACAGATATTCGTTGTAAAGCTAATTGAATTCAATTTGGTTGGGTATCGCTGTCGCTGATGCGAATTTCCATATGAAATTAAATGCCAATTAAATTCGGGCTAAAAGGCATGAACAAATGCCTAAACGCTAATCACCAATTTGGGCCAATAAACGTATTGCCAAATTGATATTGATTAAAGTGGGAGAGAGAGAGGTTAAAACTTTCAGGATAACATGTGTTTTCGAATATTTTTTTCTACAATCATTCAACTACTTTATGATTTTTCTACTGTCACTTGTTTCCTTAGGTCCTTGTTGGCCTTCCTTGCCATAAACAATCATGTTTATTGCAAAATGTTGACTCTCCCAAGAATCTGACTTGTCACCCATCACATGTTGCACGCTCAAGGCGCGCTAGCATATGGCCAGCATCAAAACAGGAACAGGAACACCAACAGCTGTTTGTCGAGTCGCGTGGCATTTGTGGCAGGGAAAGTATAGAAGCGAAAGTAAGGCTGAGGCTGAGTCTTAGGGGCGCCCCCATCGGAGCGTGCTTATCACAATTTGTTATGAAACATTTGAAGAAACGCAGGTTCCGTGTCAGTTGTCAGTCAGTTTCGAGAGAGTCCAGAAGCTGCTTTCTAATGATGATGCTGTCAGATTTGCATCGCCTGCAAGGAGAGAGGCGAGAGGAACAACAGTTGGTTGAGTTTCACTTTTACCCAAAAAATGAAAAGTGTTTCTTTCTATAATTTGGTTGCCCCGCAACAGATGCCAAACGAACCTGCATGAAAATTAGTTTTGACGCTATTATGACGGCTGCTGCTGCTGCTGTCCCCTTTAAATAGGGAATGAAGGAGCGTATTATGCCTTGATTGAGGTCCTTGCTTGACCATTTGACCATATGCTAAGGATCATGGAGCGTGCCCAGCACACGTATTCCTGGAACACCGCTGCGCAAAACCAATCATAATAAATGTATATTCCTTATATATATATATAGAGGCTGAATCATTAGAAACGTTTAATTAGATGGCATCCAAGACATGTGTTTGATAGATATAGAAAGTTTTGCCAAGTTGAGGAATTGTGTGCTACTTTTCATCAAGGAATTCACAGATGATAACATTATCCCTCGTATGCACCGAGGGATATTTTTGTTGCAATGAATTGGAATTTTCATTTGTTGATGACACGTTAACACACACACACACATACATACATAAATGCATTTGTGCATACATAAACAATCTCTCTCTCTCTCTCTCTCTCTCTGTCTGTCTGTCTATCTCACACATGAGCAGGCATTATGCATGAACGTGTCCTTTGGCAGCATTGCTAATTCCAAACCGAAACACACAAACCCAAATTTAATGCGAATTAATTTCCATTTTTTTCTTCCCCCCGAACAAACGTGACCGGTTTCGAACACACACACACACACAATATGTGTGTCACGGTCAGGCCATGACAAATCGAAGCGCGTGAGCTAAAGAATCCGAGACCAGGTCACAGATTTTCCTCAGCACATTAACAAAAACACAGCTGGATGCGATGTGAATTAGGAAAAACGCATCTAAACCGATTGTCGGATTTATTACGCAAAATTGAGTTTTTGCGACCTAGAAAGAGATAGCAAGAGTGAGAGAAGTAGGCAACTGAACCCCTTTCTAGGGCGATGCAAGACTCTTTCGCATTTAAAACCAAATAAATTTATATTAGCAAACGGTTTTGGCGACGAAGCAAACGCGTTCGGTTGGAAGCGCTGGATGGAATTATCAGCACGCGATTGAGCCAACGGCCTGTTACTAATTACCCCCGCCGCCGCCACGCCCCTCTCAGCTCTTACAATTGCAGGCAGGTGTAACGTTGCAGCCGCCTGATTGAGAGTTGCCCTCTCTCTCTCTCTCTCTTATCGGCGTGTCCAAGAGCAGAACGGTACGGTCAATGGCATGAACTTGAACACTTGGACACAGGGACTTGGATCGGGATCGCGATGGCTATGGCAATAGTGATGGCGAGCGGCGCGTGCTTTACTCGGAAAAATGTTTGTGGATTCGTGTGCGCCGCTTCCGTGTGCCAGCTGCAATTTGTGGCACAAACAAAAAAAAAGGGCAGCCGGAACGTCGATGGGTTGATCTACAACAACAAAAAAAAAAAACTTGAATACAATTAGAGAATAATGACAGAAAAATTATGGCAACAACGAATACGAAAGTACACTACACTCTAAAAACTGTGTGTAAATTTAGTTCACATTTACTTTTAAAAAGATAGCAAACTTACTACAAAATGTGTTTAATTTTACTATCAAAATGTGTACGGGCTGATTTCTGTTTAATATTACACACATGTGTAGTAAATTTGCAATTTTTGTGTATTTTTAAACATTCGTTGGTGAATATTACTATTAAAATGTGTAAAAATACTAATCAGCAGTAATTATGCACATTGTGTTTTAAATTCACAAACGTAATGTACTTTTGCGTGAAAAATCTCGTTTTTTTACACATCGAGTGTGTATTTTACACAATAAATGTTTAAGTTTTACACACATAATGCGCATTTTTACATAAGAAATGTTTAATAGTAAACTGTGTGTAATTTTGCACACATATTAGGAGGAAATTGTTTTCCTCCTATAATAGTAGTAAACATTTTTAAGAGTTTATCTAGGAGAAAATTGAAATAAGTCAATTTTCTATCTAACAGTACTTGTTGATTAAAGTCAAAAAAGTTATCGATAAGTTAAAGCAAAAATGCATATGTTTATGTGATATGTGAATCTAGGAATCTAAGAAGTTTGACGATCTTAAAAGTTCCTTAGATAGAAGATCATATAATAACCATGGAAAATTATAATAAAAATCCAATTAAAGTCTAAAGTAACATTTGTTGATTGAAATTAAAGAAGTTATCGACAAGTTAAAGCAAAACTGCATCTGTTTACGTTACAGGAATTCAAATCTTAGAAGGTTGTTAATCTTAAAAGTCTCTTAGATAGAAGATCATGTTTGTTCTTTTCATTATACAGTCGAAAAAACTTTCATATAACGAAGTTTTCTATATCAGAAATTCACTTCCAGAACGCTAAGATTTGTTTTTATCAAAAAACTTTTCTTTATTACAAGTTTTCAATTTAACGAAGATTTTTTTGGTACTCTACCGATTTGTTATAAGGAAGTTCGACTTAGAGATTAAATGAAAAAGATTAAACTTGCACAAATTCAATGTTACAAACTCCTTAAAACAGTTATGATGCCCACATTGATTAAGTTTTGAGCTCGCTGATACAATTTCATAAAAAAAAAAAAAAAAAAAAACTGAAACATTGAGGCAGCAGCATTTAAAAGGCCAAGCGAGGCGTTTTACCGTCAATTATCGCTGCTGATGGGCAGAAAGAGTTGTCGGCGTTTTGGAGGGGAACATATATATATTCCGAAAGCTATCAAGCGGCTCGAGCCACGCACCGATTCGGGTTCATTATAAACCACAACAACAACAACGAAAAAATTGTTAAAAAATAAGAGCAAAAAGCAGCAACAACAAGAAGAGAGAAAAACGAATTGAAGTCGCCAGGTTTTTGGTTTCGGTTTCGGTATTGGTTTTTTTTTTTTTTTTTTTTGGTTTGGCAGATTCGGTTGCATGCCCCCGTCGTGCTTGCAACCTGTTGTTTGTCTGGCTCGCGTGTTGTAATTGCCCTCCCAATGTCTGTGGCAGCATCTGGTGGCAACGGCGGCAACGCAGTTTATCGCTGTTTACCTCAATTCTCCCCCCCCCCCCGCCCGCCCGCAGCTTGCGTTCTTGGACCGCAGTGTCAATAATCGACAGCTGCCTCGGCATTTATTTTGGGGGTCCACCATACCAAACGTGGCGACTGCCTCCCCCTTTTACATAACTGTGTCCCTTGCGGGCTCCAAGCTTCTCTCCACACCTGCCATCAACTACCTCTGCTCCTTGCCACTTTGCCACAGCATCGACAACCGCACGTTTTTCACATTTTACCGCCGTCAATTTTTGTGAATGCAGCTTTCAATTAGCCGCCTGCTTCTTGTAATGAATGCCGACAACGTTAACAGCGTTGCAGCTTCCAGTGACGAGAGAGGATCAACAAGAGGCGAAGTGGGTTGGCGCAAGCACGTGCCACATGGGGCAGTAGCTGCATGGAGCAGCAGCATGCGGGCCTTAAGCCGAGCAATTTACCAGAGATTGACAGCATAATCCATCATTGGCAGCCGGCGGCAAACGCTCTCTCCCTCTCTCTCCCTTTTTCTGAAGGGGCAGTGTGTTCATTTCCGATAATCTTGTAACTGGTAGCACAACTGGCCCAACAACAACAGGTGCATATGATATTTATGGCAGCTATGCCACGAGAGGTGGCAAGCAATGCTTGTTAATTGATGTGAATGCGGCCAATGTGAAAAGAGACTTCACTGATAACAGTAAGAGAAATCCTTTTCGCATTTATGGCAAAAGGATTGGGTTCCCCTTTTGAAAACGAATGAAAGAAAAAGTATAAATAAAGAACACTTTGATGAGTGACAGACTTTGCTGATAAAAGTCCTTAAATGCAATTTCCTTAAGAAATATCTCATTGAAATAAGTTCATAAAAGAAAATGTATAATGTAAAACTCCTTTTGGCATACATATATCGTATGAAAAGTAAAAGGAAAAGTATAAATTAAGCTTACTTTGATGAACTCTTGACTTCCAACCTGATTAAAGTTCTCAATTACAATTTCCTGAAGAGAAAACAGCTAGAGTCATCGACAAAATTCCTTGAAAGAAGTTCCTAAGAAACTTTAAAGTTAAGCTCCTTTTCGTACAACAGTATTGGGATTGTATCGTTTCAAACGAATGAAGGAAAGAGTATAAATGAAGAAGACTTTAATGAGTACCTGACTTCTATCCTGATAAAAGTCCTTTTCTGGCAAAGAAAACTCTCTTGACTAATGTACTTGACAGAAGTCCTTTAAAGAAGTTCTTAGGATACTTTAAAGCTAAACCCCTTTTCGCAGATACGGTAATAGGATTGGGATTGTATCGTTTGAAAGGTGAAAGGAAAAGTATAAATGAAGATGAACTCCTGAATTCTAAGCCTATGGAAATCCTTTAAATACAATTTCCTAAAGAGAAAACCTCTAAAGCTATTGACAGAAGTCCTTAAAAGAAGTTCTTTAGAAACTTTATGTTACGTGAACAGGAACTCCTGACTTCTAACCTGATAAAAGTCCCTAAATACAATTTTCTGACAAAGAAAACTATCTAAAAAAATCTCCTTAAGAAAAATTCATCAACACAAAAATATCTTATCCTTAACAACTTTTAGCTTAAATTTGCAACTTTGACAGTAAAACTCTTTGCCTTAAACCCCTAAACATATTCTCCTACAATTTAACTTCACTCACAGAAAAAGTTTATATGAATTGCAATTAAAATATATTCGTAATTAGAAACTAAAGACCCTTTTCGGGGAAAAAGAACTCATTTGATTCATTACAAAAATATTTAAGCCACTTCAACAGCATATTCCAGTGAATTTGAAACTCTATATATGCATTTTGACCCCTTTTTTTATACCATGAAAAACTATTTGAAATTCAGTTCAGAAAATGTTTGCGTAAATCCGTAATTAAAATTTTGTTGAATGGCCAACGAAGAGAGTCAGAGGCCAGGGGGGTCAGAGATGGGTTTTAGGGAAGGAAGTACTTACATCCTGATGTGGTATCCATTACCAATGGTCAGCGGTGTCGCGAATGGTTCACGCCGTAAGCACAAATTCAAACTCAATTACAAACCTCACTGACTCAAGGGTGGGGGAAAGGGGAGTGAGCTGAACCCCTGGAAGCATATTGAGTTTCAAGTGCAACACAAATGCAATTTGGGAGGCCAACGGCAGCAGACACTCGCCAGACAGAGGCAAAACCCAAAAGGGTTGAAGGTGACACCCGGCTTAGGGGTGTGGCCTGGGATGCCCCACAAGTGCTATTGCGGATTTGGCTTAAGCAGCTGATGGTGCCGCATAAGGCAAGGTGGCATGCTTCTCACTTGGAATAACAATATATCAAATTGGGCAGACAGCTTCCGTTTGCTGGCCCCCAAAATGAAATGCAATAAAATTGGAAGCAAAAAGTTTGCTAAAGCCCGCCCCCGCCCCACCGTCCTTCCCACTAGCATTGGCAAGAACTTTTGTAATAAAATGTTCATTAGTGCACCAAACTCCTGCTGAGCTACTTCAAACCCTTTGCAACACCCCCCCCTCTTCTTCATCATGTGTGTGTGTGTGTGTGTGTGTGGGCGGATGAATTGCAGTTTTAATGTGTTGGCAGCACTTTAACTAACTGGGGAGTCGAGCTGTTGTTGTTGCTGCCACAGTGCCGTTGAGTGGATCTGTGCTGCTGCTGACCAGAGCAGTTGCAAGCAGAGCTTGCAGCTTGCGGCTTTCGCATTGCGGTCCAACTTTTCAAGCGCCGCGTAATTAAAACCAAAGCATCCTAAAGTGGACAAGTGCCGCACCCTAAACTGATTAGCGCAACGAGTACTTGCAACGCCGCATTGCAACCAGAGCTTCTAATGGAGGTCAGCTGTGCCCCATCATAACTGCACACAGCTCTTGCCCCCTGGTGGCTACTGTCAACATTGTTGCCAACTGTCAGCGATAAAAATAAAGTTAACTTTGATTAATGGTAATGAAAAGTATACAAGTTGCAAGTACTTTGGGGGCAACATAAAAGCTAAATCAGTTTATGTTTAACAAGCTTAAAGTTTAAACAGATTAATCTAAAACTTATCTGTATCTTACGTCTTTACCTTCTCCACATAAGCCACATTTTTTTACTCTAATCCAAAACCTTTTTTGGCTTTAAAGCTTATTTAAGTTATGTGAAATGTTTAATCTTGATTTTGTGTTGCTTGACTTACTTTTTGGCAAGGATACGGCATCAGTTGCACATGACTGAGTTGCAGTTGCCGTTGCTGCCGTTGCTGTTGCAAGTCCATATCTCATTTAAGTTGAAGTAATTTGTTAATTACAAGTGAAAATGAAAGAAAGTTTTGTTCTCTTTTTTTTCGTTTTTTTGCGAACACGGCAAAAGTAAATGCCAAGAAAACACATTGCAAAAGATTATGCAACGAGCGAATATATTGAGTAAAAAAACAAGCCATGGTCAAAATCGGATATCGGAAACTAAAAATGCAATGCACAAAGAAATTTCCATTTCAAAAAGCCAAGTGGAAGTTTCTTGTTTTGCCAGCTGAGTTTAACTCTAGTCGGGTTATTCCGACTAGTACCATACCCTTAAGCCGTTACGTAACGCGATGACAACAGTTCAAACTGCGTTATCTTTGGTGTTTCTTAGCCGATTTTGATTATTTTGATTGCAAATATTTATTATTTTGTCCATAGTTACAAACCTCATTTTCACAATTTCGAAACTCAAGTTTTTTATGTTATCGATAACATGTGTATAACGGAAACCAGAAAAGTTATCGATTATTAAAAACAAACTTGTTCTGCCTAGGGCTTAGCCAATCTTAAGTTTTAAACTTGAGTCTCCAACTCTTATAGTCTCTGAGTTCCAGGCTATCATACAATCGGATAGACGGACATGACTGATATAGTCAAGATCAAGAAATCTTATACTTTATGTGCTCGGAGATGCTTTTATCTGTCTGTTGCACAAAACCATTTCCCATTCCATGGGTTAAGGGTATAAAAAGTGAGTTTGAGCTTGGGTTTGTGTCTGGCAAATGTCGTGGGCGCGATTTGCAGTCAATTGTAAATGGAAATTGGAAAAATTGATTGAGATGATGGGCCAGAAGTAATGAGACTGTCCGCAACACAAAACAGTGAAGAGTGAAACTGCTTGCAAGGACTCTCAATATTCCTACTGCTGCTGCTGACGAAGAGGACAACTCTTCAAATTTATCTATTGGATTAAGTTCCCTTTTTCCCATTCCGCTTTGTCCAGTGTGGGAGATCATTATGGCCCAATGGCAAACACAAATTGGAAATTTATTGTTATTGATAGGAAACGCAGTGCAAAAGGGAGAGGAAGGAAGTACGGAAGAAGTCTATATGCATAATAATAAAAATGTCAATCAATGAACTGCAACGGAGTCCGGACTGACCCGTCCATAATTGAACATAAACATTGCATTCAAGTAGTAATTGTTCAAATTATTGTGCATCCTAATCCCAGCAAAGGCAAAACCAAACGGAGCAACCAGGGACAGCTCCTCTGCTCCTTTAAGCAGGACATTTGTATGCCAAGCAAATAGTTTTTTTTGTATCTTAAGCCATCGTTTCGAGCTGCTTTTGTTTCAGTTCTGTTGATTCAAGCACTTTTTCTTGGCCAAAAACGAAGCACAAATTGGCCGGCATGTGAAAAGTCATAGGAAGACTTAAAAATAACAAATCTATAGATATACAGATTCTTTGCTCTGACTTTGTAAATGGCAATCATGATACGTAAATAATCAAAAAAAGTATCCAAAGTAAAAAGGATATCGAAATAGAATTGGAAATGTAGAATAGCTTGACAATTTCAGGCAGGATAAGCTGTTCCTAGATCAACAAAGTGAGATACTGAACAGCAGGAAAAGGATGCGATTATCATGGGAATATTAGAATCATGGGAGTATTAGAATATATAACTGTGTGTATCTCTTCGCTTAGTGAACTCAACTAGATTCCCATAACCAGCTTCATTACAATAACCTTACTTCATTACTAGATTCCCTGCAGGACAAGCTGTTCCTAGATCAACATAAATCTTGAATCATGGGAATATCTAAACATATTACTTCTTCGCTCTCTTTGCTTAGTGAACTCAACTAGATTCCCATTACCAGCCTCATTACAAGCACCTTACTTAACAATAGATTCACGTAGATGTTCAGTTAACAAAGCAGGAGAAGGATAAATTAATTCGGTAAATTTGAATAGAGAATATCAAACATATCTTAAGTGAACTAGATTCCATACCAGCTATAAATACCTTACATTACTAGATCCCACAAGATTACTGTAAATATAAAGCAGCTGAAAAGGATAAGATTTATGTAAAATGAATCGGGAATACTAAACATATTACTCTTCGCCCTTAGCGAACTCAACTAGATGCCCATTACCAGCCTCATTACCGACACCTTCTCAGCACTTTTCGGGGAAGCTGTTTTGTGTGTGACGCGCCCCTGAATTTGCTGCCGCATCGACTCGACTCGAAGCGGGAATGTGTGGGAAAAACACAGAGAACTTTTCGGGGACAAGTGTGTAAGACAAAAGTTAAAGTCGCGATTTTCAAGGAAGCAGGGAAGCAAGGACACTTCGACAAGTGTGGAATTTCCTTGCCACTGCCGACACATGTGGCATGCACATGCCAGGGAATTTCCCTGTGACCCGAATCAGGTGAAAAAAAAACACCGCCCACAGGTGACGACTGATGATACCTGTGACAGTGAAGCTGCTGTAACAGTGACTTGAGTATTGGAGTATTGTCCCCTACGTGCCTGGGACGCGACTCCCCGAGACGAGAAAGAACGTGGGAAAAAAGGATTTACGATGCTGATGATGACGTGCCTCGTTCACAGACAGTCACGGTCACGGTCATGGTCACTACTTATGCGAGTGTATGTGTGTAAGTGTGTGGGCTTACCTGTTGCATGTTGCACATGTTAAAAAGTCATCATAAATCACAATGCGCGCATCTCGAGCTGTGTGTGTGTGTGTGTGCTTAAGTGTGATTTGTTATACGTGCAACATTTTCACTTTTCATGCAGCATGCAAGATTTTACTTCCTCTTTGTGTGTGCATGTGTGTGTGTGTGTTTGTCTTATCTATAAAATCTGTGTAAATTCCCGGCTTATCATGCAAAACACGTACTAGATTGTCCTACAACTGATCCTGCTGCTGCCGTTGCTGTTGCCGTTGCATGCTACTCCTTTTGTGCAACATTTCGTTGCCCTTTTCCCGCGAACTGCAGCTTCAACCTTTCTGCTTTTGGGCTTAGTACGCACCTTTGTGGCACAGTCCTCTTAATAATTTATATAAATATTTTCTTTTGCTACCGATTCTGATCTGAACAAACAAGCGGGAAAACGACGAATTTTTATCTTCTACTCGGGGAATCAAAGGTGTGAAATATAAAACCACTTTGGCGTCGATCGTTAAGAGTTGTTTCTTATGATGTGTTTGGCATTTTGTGATTCCTGATTGATTTCAGAGAGTTTCCAAAGGAACACAACTCAAAAACATCTGTCTTATGAATGTGGCACGCTTCACAAAGGAAGAATATGGAAATCTGAGGTGTTCTGAGGATTATTTATCCTATACTTTTATAGATTTGCAATAAACAATTATTTTTGAAAGAGATCTAGAACAACAATTACATTTTAATAGCCTAAATCTAAAGATTAACTTATTCAAATACTATAAAAATAATTCTTCCTTTAGTTTCTTAGGACTTAAATATTTTAAATATTCATATTTCATAAAAATTCAGACTTAAACAACTAAAAATAACGTTTATTTATACTCTTCATAGTAAATTCAGTTTAAAAAACTATATATTCTTGGCTTTAAAAGTCTTATTTAGAACAAAAAAGAAAGAAAAAACAGAATTTCTTAACCCTAAAGTTTCTTCATTCAAGTATTTCGCTAGAACTGAACCAACAACAACAAATTTCATCACAAAGAGATCGTTTTTTGCGGTAGGTTTAGTCAGTGAGATTGGTAATACCATTGAATGAATCATACCGTTATAATGCGTATATGCCATTCAAACAGCTCAACTGCATTGCAAAATGCCTAACTAATCGCATATTACGCATAATTGTGTAAAATTCATTGAAAGCAAATGCTTAAAAATGCTAAACGGATATACAATTTACGGTAGTAGTTATTTTTATACACATTTGTATATTGGCATGAATGGGTAACAATGGAATGCGCCGCGGCATAAGAAGTTTGTGACGCTATTGACGGTTGCCAAATGAATTCAAGTTTAAGAAAAAAAAACGAGACCGGATTTGTGGTGAGCAGACATGTTGCAGACACTCTTATACGCTTGCCGCTCTCGAGACTCGAGCCACAAAAAACGAAAACACAACATGTTCGATATACAACTTCTTTAAATGCAGCTGATTGAGCTCTCTCTTTCTCTTTCTTCTTAAGCTTATTACTGCTCCATAAATTGTATTCACCTCAAATAAGTTAATTTAGCCTAGAAAATTGCTTGCCTCGTTTAAACTAATTAATATCAATTGCACATCACTTGGCCTCAAAAGAAATAAAAGAAATGCAATTGATTGCAGCTGGCTGTGTTGGTTCGAACATGTTGTAGCACTCTCTCACCTGCCTGGTATGATGGCAACCCAACCCCATACGCTCGCGGCGTATGTGAGAGGTTGCGCGGCCAGCTACTATTTAAAGAGCGGCACTTGCTTGGAGCTGCTTTAGTTGCGTGCGAGACGTGAATGCAAGAGCATCGTCCAAGAACACATACATATATCAAAAAGTATAAAACGATTCACGATTCAGTTGCGCTAGCGTGAGACTCGAAATTCACTTAACGGACACAAACACTCGATAAACAACAAAAATAATTCGTCAAAACCAAAAAGCAAAGAAAGTCAGGTGTTCAAATGTGCGTGTGAAACAACAACAACAGCAAAAAAAGAAAATTCAAAATGAATTTTATGAGCATTAAAACAAAGTTCAAAATTATTATCAATTGTGGCAAGCAGCAGTGAATAACAAAGTGAAAAGCTATAATTATACCATTCGAACTAACTGAAGCGGCACTTGGATTACAAAAACGCAAGAAATTATTTTGGATACCAAAAAGAAGAAATATTTCAAAAGAGAAATATCTCATACTATATATACATATATATATAGTGCATAAAGGTAAGACATTGGCAATTCTGACCTTAATGAGTGAAAATTGCAGTAGAAATTGTCACAGAGTAACAGCAACAACAACAACAACAACAAAATGAGTGCAGCAGCAAAGAGGGCTCTTAATGAGTTTGTTCAACTCATCAGACTTGTAGTTGTTTTTTTTTTTTATAATATTAAGGGTGGTAGCAAAAACAAAATACCAACATGAATGCAATTACATGTATGCATGTATGTGTGTGTGTTTGTGTGTGCAAACTGCAATTTGTTGGCAGGGGTCATGTGAAACTATTTTTGAGTTGAAGTTTGAGTTTGAGTTCGAGTTACATTTCATTTATTGCACTTAAAAAATTTTTTTTAAAATTTTTTTTTTTTTTTTTTTTTTTTTTTTTTTTTTTTTTTTTTTTTTAATTTTTTTTTTTTTTAATTTTTTTTATATTTTTATAAAAAAATTTTTTTATTTTTTTTTTTTTTTTTTTTTTTTTTTTTTTTTTTTTTTTTTTTTTTTTTTTTTTTTTTTTTTTTTTTTTTTTTTTTTATAAAAAATATATTTTTTTTTTTTTTTTTTTTTTTTTTTTTTTTTTTTTTTTTTTTTTTTATTAATAATATAATTTAAAAATTTTATTTTTTTTTTTTTTTTTTTTTTTTTTTTTTTTTATTTTTTTTTTTTTTTATTTTTTTTTTTTTTTTTTTTTTTTTTTTTTTTTTTTTTTTTTAAAAAAAAAAAAAAATTTTTTTATTTTTTTTTTATTTTTTAAATTTAATTTATTTTAATTTATTTTTTTTTAATTTTTTAATTTTTTTTTTTTTTTTTTTTTTTTTTTTTTTTTTTTAAATTAATTTAATTAAATTAAATTTTTGGGTAAACAGGCCTTTACGCGACGTGCAAATCATACGCAACATGTCTGCTGTCCATTGTCTGCAGTCTGCAGTCGGCAGTCTGAGTGGTGTGTTAATTGGCAAACGTGCAACACGCAAGCAACAATAACTATTTTTCTTTCATGCTCTTTGCTTATTTAGTGCAGCTTGCGCAAAATGTAAATTCCGCTTTGAAAAATTAATAAATAAATTAATTAATTAATCAGCAACGGCGCCGATTTCGTGCCATATTGAAATGCCGCCGCCGCCCCCCACACACACATTCACACAAAAAGCATAGAAGTGAAGAAAAAAAATGTAGCTTACGGCCCCCGCTTGCTGCTAGGCAACCAAGCAAGACAACAACACAAAAAAATTTATACATACGTACACATGCACAGTTAGAAGTGCGCTTCGAGCTTCACCCACACACACACATAATTACAATAACAACAACGCCAACCACGAAAATTATGAGTGAGCGAGCCAGTAAATGAGTGAGTGCGTATAGCACTTGCAAAAGACACAAGCTCTGAGTGCGACTTAA
This sequence comes from Scaptomyza pallida, assembly GCA_018152965.1. NCBI lineage: Eukaryota > Metazoa > Arthropoda > Insecta > Diptera > Drosophilidae > Scaptomyza > Scaptomyza pallida. The sequence continues at coordinate 3,602,179 of JAECXP010000080.1, read as the reverse complement.
AGTCGACCCAAAGTTTTGTTTGCGTGTGAGTGTGTGTGTGGGTGGGAGGAAGTGAGTGTTGCGCAGCTTTGATATGCTTTGTGTGTGTGTGCGTATTGTGCAATGAAAAACGTTAAAAATTTGAAACTTTTGCCTATTGTTGAGCGACTTAAAACAGAATTTAAGTCAATTTAGGCGTGCAAATCTGAGCACAATACAAAGATTTCTTTTTCTCTCCCTCTCTCTGTCTTTTTGTTTGTTTGTGTTGTGTGCAGCTCACAAAAAAAAAAAAAACGTCATTAGTGATTTGTTTGGTAATTGAAACGAATGCGATTAACATAATTTGTAAAATTTGCTGTTATTAGCTGATTGGTTTGTTAGCCCATTAGCCCAAACGGCCTTCCAACACAACCAACAACAACAACAATAATAATAATGAGCAACTGCAGTTAATTTAAAAGCCATTTAGTTATGTCAACAACTTCAAACTCAAACGTGCAGAAAAAAATTACAACTTTGAAGCATATTACATAAAAATAGCTTAGACAAGCGTTGCTACCCTCTCTCTGCCCCTGCTCCCACCCTGCAAAAGTTCCGTTTAACAAAGAAAAAGAACACAGATAACTTCCAATGCGAGTGCAAGTGCGAGCGAGCGAGAGAGTGCAAAAGAAAATGACGTCGCCTTCAACTAAATGTTTTTTTTTCGTCCGTTGTGCGCCTTTTGCTAGCTAATTTTAGTTTTGTGAAACCACCCTTAAGGGGTGTGGTGGGGAGATACTTGCAGGCTGGAGGGAGAGAGAGAGAGACCACCAAATTTTATGGCTCCCTTTTGCCCCCGCCGAACGAAGATGTTACTGCTGACCTACATACAAACAAACACATACCAAATATGTACGTATATACAAACAGACAAGAGGAAGCGAGCAGGGGAGGGGTGGGGGGGTGCTACGTCCGCCTAGGAATGCAAGAGAGTCGCAAGTTCTGCAAGCGATAAACAAAGGAAGAAGCCGAAGAAGAAGAAGATGAAGAAATGCTTTAAGTTTTCTTGTAATTGATGTTGTTGTTGTTGCCAGCCTGCCTGCCTGTTTTATGAATAATTTATGCACTTAATTGATTTTTTGTTTATTGTGCGTTGCAGTTAATTAATTATAAACTTTGCCTTCTTTTCCCCCCTCTTTACAAACAGCAACAAGAAAAGAAAAAGAAAAAGACGGTATTTTTGTTATTGTAAATTACAAAAATGGAAGCGAGAACAGCAACAACAACAACACACACAAAGCTGCAACTGGAAGCGGATGCAACAACGGAGGCGGACGAAGAGGAGGCAACACACACGCCAACAACAACAACAACGGCAACAGCGGCAACCATTATTGACATTCCAGCGACGACTAGCTCCTTTGTCCGCTCCTGCTCATCCTCATCCTCAGCGTCATCATCGTCGTCGTCATATGACACGGATTGTAGCACGGCAAGCAGCACCTGCTGCACGAGGCAAGGCGAACACATTTACATGCAGCGCGACACGCTTCACAAAATGACAGCGTCAACGCCAGCAGCAGCAGCGACAGCAGCAGTAGCAACAACAACAACAACTAACACAACAAATACGGGCTGCAATCTGCCTGCGTTGGATTCAGATGATTTGACAATGCTCAAGTTTGAGCATCGCAAACATTGGCCATGGTTCATATTGATGATCTCTGTCATTGAGGTGAGTTTCTTATCTCTCTTTACATTTGAGTAAAAGTGTTGCATACGTTTACAACACTGCTCGTGTTTCAGTTCCGTTACGTCTCTCTCGCTCTCTAGTTCCAATTGCAAACTCCCTCCTACACGCTTACGTTATTTTCAGCAGCAGCAGCTAATAGGATTTTAGTGGCTTTGATAATTTATGATTATTATTGAATCAAAGAACCGCAAAATGCAATAAAATTTGTTGAAGAACTTTACAAATTCTCAACTTCCAACTAAAAGCGATAAAATTGCTGCTTTCTTTTGCGCATTCTTACACTAAAACACACACACATATACAGCCCTAGACATGCGGAGGCAAAACGTAAGAATTTTTTTTTGCCGTCTCTGGCTGCCTGCCTGGCGCCCCCAAAATCGATTGTAAACAAGCTACAGCAACAACATAATAAAAACTAAAGGCAGACACGAAAAAAAGAGTGTAGAGTGTGATGAAGAGAGAGCGAGACTGAGTGTGAGTGAGTGAGAGCTAGAAAAGTTTTTCAGCGAATGCCAAAATAAAGTTGGCAGGACTATAAGCAGCACTCCTTTATGCAGGCCTGTCTGCATGTATATATATGTATGTGTGTGTGTGTGTGTGTGTGTGTGCTTGTCCTTTATTTGGAACACATGAATTCCGAACGTCGCGTGCTGCGACAGCAACAATAACAACAACAACATAAATCACAAAGTTCCCCTTGCAATATTTTTGAGCTGCCCTGAAGACGACTTTAGCTAATGTTTCATGTTATACATTTTTGTTGCTCTTTGCAGATTGCAATCTTTGCCTATGACCGTTACACAATGCCCGCCCAGAACTTTGGTCTGCCAGTGCCAATACCAAGCGATTCCGTGTTGGTCTATCGACCCGATCGTCGTCTGCAAGTCTGGCGATTTTTCAGTTATATGTTCCTGCATGCGAACTGGTTCCATTTGGGTTTCAACATCATCATTCAACTGTTCTTTGGCATTCCACTGGAAGTGATGCATGGAACGGCGCGCATTGGTGTCATTTATTTGGCGGGCGTCTTTGCTGGCAGTCTGGGCACCAGCGTTGTGGACTCCGAAGTGTTTCTGGTCGGTGCTAGTGGTGGTGTTTATGCCTTGTTGGCCGCACATTTGGCCAATATCACATTAAACTATGCACACATGAAATCTGCATCCACGCAGCTGGGCTCCGTGGTCATTTTTGGTAAGTTCACATAAAGCGCCACCTATTGAAAGTTGTCATAAACTAACCTGGAATCTTCCCTTTCTCTTTGCTCTGTTTTATTTTACAGTATCTTGCGATTTGGGTTATGCTCTCTATACGCAATATTTTGATGGCGCATCCACAACTGCTTTTGCCAAAGGACCTCAGGTCTCCTATATTGCACATTTGACTGGTGCGTTGGCGGGCCTTACAATTGGTTTTTTGGTGCTGAAAAATTTCGGTCATCGTGAATATGAACAGCTGATTTGGTGGCTGGCGCTGGGCGTCTATTGTGCCTTCACAGTGTTCGCAATTGTCTTCAATTTGATCAACACTGTCACCGCACAGCTAATGGAGGAGCAGGGCGAGGTGATAACACAACATTTGCTGCACGACTTGGGCGTTTCCTAAGCAACAAAGCAAACAACCAACAACAAACCCAGGAGAGATACATAGACAGACATAGTAGAAAAAAACACAAAAAGAAAACAAAAGTAAGAAAGTTTCAAATGAGATTTTAGTTCAAAACTAAATTCGTTATTCGTTCGGCTTTACTTTTTCGTTACGTTCTGTTCCGTTACGTTACGTTCCGTTATCGTAGTAAGCGTGTTTCATTTCCAACATTTCACGCAGAACAACAACTGAAAAGCAGAACAACAACAACAACAACCAAATCACTCAAAAACAAAAACAAAATGAAGAACGGGCCGAAACGTGTAAACAAATGTTGTGATAGAACCAAAGACTGAATTTATTTTGCGTGTAAAACAAAAAAAAACTAAAAAGCCAACCCCCCACCCTCGATAAAAAAAAAAACAAAGAAGAAGAAGGAAAAATACTAAAACTGTATGCCTCTCTCTCTCACACTCGCTATGATTTCCTATAAAATGTTTATAGTTCATTTTTTTATTATGTATTTATTGGCAACGTTTAGTTTGAATACAATTTAACATTATTAATAGGATTTCGCGATAAAAGCCTAATGAGTTTTGATCCTTTTTTGTTTATATATTCTAGACTATTAAATTATTTATATAAATAAACACACACTAGCTATAAATATATGTAAAAAAAAAAAAAAAAAAAAACTAGACATAACAAATTGTTTGAAATTGTAAATATTATTAAGTCGCACACTAGTCAAAAAACCACAGCAAACAATAATTAAATTACACTCAACTAAATAAAAATCCACTTAAATGCGTTCAAAATCCATAAAACAAAAAAAATATTTATTAATCTTTAAAAAAAAAAAAAACACCATAAAGCCAAAGATATAATACAAATAATCAAAAAAAAAAAAAAAAATAAAATGCAAGCATTTTAGCCCAAACAAAAAATCAATATTATATCGAATAGTTAGTTAGTTCTTGACATATTGAACGATATAAAAATAATAACAACAACAACACACAAAAATATTTATTCACTCGAAATCAAGAGTTAATCTAGCGTAAAACTCAGCAAAGCGTAAGCCAAAAACAAAAACAAAAAAACTCTCCCCAAACAAAAAGATATATAAATATATACTAAAAGCTAAGCTAAAGAACATAATAGTTGTGACCCCTCCCCCCCACACACCAACACCCCCATATGTATGTATGTGACACATGCAAGTGTCAAGAAGAAGACAGAAAAGAAAAGAAACATAGCAATGAAAAACAACAACAAAAAACAAAAACAATAAATTACAAATTGAACAAAATAAATGTCTAAATTATAAATGAAATTTATTTATGCGTTTCTATTTAACACAACGAACAATTCATTTACAGCTAAAACAGTAAAATCCTCTAAGAAATTCAATCAATTATATGCACATATATATCGGCACTTAACAGTCGCGGCATAAAATGTGTTTGCCGTGCGCTCCTATTATTTTGACCGCAACTGTAAGTAATGTGTGGAATATTGCAATGAATTTAATGCGTCGATCTAAAAGAACATAAAAGCTGGAAACTTTAGATTCGAAACTTCAGCTCTCCTAAGCCCTAAGTATAAGCAGTTTGCATCAAATTATCGATAACACTTCTGGTTTACGCTGTACACATGTTATCGATAAAACAAAAAACTTGAATTTCAAAATTGCATAAATGAGGTTTGAAACTATAAAGAAAGTAATGAATATTTGCAATCAAATTGATCAAAATTGGTTAAGAAACACCAGAAATATCGCAGTTTGAAGTTTTGTCTTTGCGTTACGTAACGGCTTAAGGGTATGCCGTAGTCGAGATCTTTTGATTATGGCCTTCTTTACTTGCTTTGTAATGCTTGTATCTTATCATTTTTGGACTTCAACTCAAACTAATCTCATCTATTGGCTTATTGCACTTGCAACTAAGATACATACATACACACACACACACATACATATGTAACTTGCATATCATATTAATTAAACATTCAATCATTATACATTCAGCATAATCAAAGAGGCGAAAAACGATTTGTGCATAATATGTTTGGGCTGCAAGCTGGTTAACATTTACCACTTGAATGCATCTGCTAATTATTTTAGCATATCTGCAACAGATCATAGTAAACAATAATATAAACACACAAACACAAAAACACACACGCGTACATATAGAAAACATTATGATGTTGAGAGTTTTGGGGATTTGTGGTATTTGTCATTGTCGAAATCAGTCGAGCATAAGAGAGAGAGAGAGGGGGGAGGGGGGGAGGGAGAGAAGCATGTTTGGGGCCAGGATTACACAGCTCGTTAGTCCTTGCCACACCGCCTTGCCACACCACCTTGCCACCTCCTTATGCTTGAAGCTGTTTGGAGTCAAGACAGAAGCTAAAAGCCGTCGACAAGCCATCAAATTGAAATTCAGGCAAAATGTCAAGCGACAGTTCACAGAGAGCGAAAAGACAGAGAGAGAGAGAGAGAGAGAGAGGAGAGAGACAACAAAAGACTTCGAGACTTGAGCCCAAAAAAAAAAGTGCACATAAATATAAACGCGAGCAACGGGCAACGGGCGACGGTCATCAAGTAGCCCCCCGCCCCTTCCCCCCCCGCGCTCTCTCACTGGGTCGTGGCCCGTTTGGCTTGTTTTCTGCGAATGGCAGGTGCAACTCAATCAACGCCGCCGCAAGGCGTACTGAATGCTTGCAACTTGCCTTACGATTGCGATTGCGATTTTGTGATTGTTGCAACTGGTCAGCAGCAGCGGTGCCACCTGCCCCAAACAGTGGACAGACTTTATATATATTTGGTCCAAAGGTGAAGCAGTTTCCACTTCGACTTCGCCTCTGTGAACTGAGGAAGCTGCCTCAAGTGGGGATCAAAGATCAACGTACCTAAGAGGGCAAACCATCAACGGGGCAAACCCCCCATATATCAAGTGTTTTCTCTCTCTTCAAAGTGATCAATATTATCATAGCTCTAATGCCAACAACTACAAAGTTGCATCTTCACGCAATCATTGGAAGATCTTAGGATCGAGAGTTCAGTTGAAGCCACTTTGTGGAAAACTATATAATATATTTTTAATATTTTCCATTCCCATAAAATTATCTGTGTTTCCCATTACCAAACAAGGGACCACCTCTTAGCCAGGACTCACACACATATAGTTATCATAAGTGGCAAAGAGAGAGAGAGAGAGAGAGAGAAACAGGGAAGCCATTTGATATGACCCTGAATGGCAATTATCCCAAACGGCTGCTGCTCATGGGCAAAGGGTAATATGGAAAGGTAATGGCTAAAAGTATCCTTGTTGTTGTTGGCCATCCAGCAATTGCACTCAATTAGTTGGCTATCAAACGGTTTGCGTTACCTGTTTGTGCGGCTTCTGTAGATGCCTCGCCATGGGGCGCTAATTGACAGCAAAAAGCAAAAAGGCAGGGAGAGAGGAAACATCTTTATATAGAAATCTCACAAAAATGTCATTGGAAAAGTTCACTCCATGGCAAGTGCAACTTGAGACGCAGTGCATCCGCACCATTCATATAGTGACGCAGCAAACGTTTCTCCCTTAGAAAGCCTAAACTGTCATATAGACGCAATGCACCCTTGTTGGTCAGCTCCGTTTCCAATGCAATCTCATCCACCTGCTCCAAGACCATTGCCTCAATCGTCTTCAGCACGAGGGTTTTCCCTATGCCCAACAGACGATACTGGGGCTCCACGGCCAGCATGGCAATGTAGCCTTGTCGCTTGTCACAACGCTGCTCCAACTTGGATACGATGACGCCCACATAGCGTTCATCATGGCGTGCAAAAAGGCATAGCTGTGGCCAATTGTAGACAAAGTAACGGTATGTATAGATGGAATATGGTTCGGAGAGTGCGGTCTCAATAAGATTTTGGATTTGTTTCATCTCCGTTTCACTGTTAAAAATGGTATAAGTTATCTCTATTGGCGGCTCAACCTTTGAATCCTTTGAATCGCCCATTGTTGGGTTTTCAAAAACACAATTAAAATTTTTTTAAAGAATATTTATACTGACTTGTAAATCAACTAAGTGGAAAACTAATCTTCAAAATTATAGTTACCTTTTAGAGCCGATTTACACGAGAATGTTTGTTAATGAAAATTTTATTTATTCCGTTTTAATACATCTTCGCAAATCTGGTTGCATTTGAATGAGGATGCAACTCTGTTTTGAATAAAACCATATGTTTCTGACTGAGCAACTCTGTGTTGACATTCAATTGGAATGAGAGACAAAGCAAAATGAGAAAAAATCTTCACGAGTTTGGCATGAAGTTGTTACCCCTCTACACCCCTTCCGCGTGTAAATCGGCTCCCAGTTAAAAACCTTTAAAGCACGCATTTTTATCCTCCTCTCCTGTAAATGACCTTGTGAATGGGGTTTTCATATCAGCTGTTTGACATTCAGAGCTGACTCGCAATATCCTTCTAAATAACACATTCAAAGACCGTGAGCTGTGGCAATTAAGCGGCACACCCAAACGGCTGCTATCTACCACCCACCTCCCAACCCACTCCCCCCTCTAACGTTGACAGCTTAACACGCAAACACACACGCATACACCTGGGATTTTGAACATGTGAAAATTATGAAAATGTCGGCAATGACTTTGACATAACGCAAAATCCTTTGTTGTCTGCAACAGACAGTGTGACCCATGGCATGGGGGAAATATTTTTTATATGAAAAATAACGGTAAGCTGGGAAATTTTTTTATTTGCGGAAAATCTGTTGATATTACTAAACGTAGTTGTTTCTTTTTCAACAGCAAAAGGTTAAAAAAATTGCAAAAATTCATTTAAAATTCATTTTCTTCATGCTTTTGGGATCAAAATGTCACAATTTATGGGATAAGTGCTTAATTATTTTATTTATTTTGGTTACGATTTCAATATATTGTTAATTTTAAGCATCGTTTAAGAGCTTAAAAATATGTTTTAGCTTTTTTTTTTAAACATTTTTCGCATTTTTGTTCATTATAGGGTGACAGCACTGTTGTCGACGTATGGGTAACCCCCATCTACACCTAAAAATTGGGGTAACAGTCGAGACTTAAATTGCCAGGCAACACGCACAGATAGATAGAGAGAGATGGGGAGTAAGGAGCGTGATATCGCGGAAGGCGCCTCCTGCATAAATGAAAACTAATTTTGTCTCTGCCCCCAAGTGGGTGGCATTTTTCGGTGGTTCGACGTTAGTTGAAAGTCGCCAAACCAAAGTTTTGATGAAGCCACAATGACCTCATATGGAGGCAACTTGACCAAAAACTGAACGAAACATTCGAACCTTGGACTGGCGACACCGGCCATAAGGCAATTAACCTAAAAGGTTGTACCGTAAGAGCCACGAAATTCGATATGTTGATGGCAAGGTATACACAGAGAGACATTTTGTGGCATAGATTAAACCCTAAGCTGAGGCACATTTTGATTCCCCAACTCCTAGCTAATTTGTGTAGTTCCCCCTTTTTTAAATGAAATCTTTGCAGATTTTACATTGTTTGCGGTTAGACCAGGCGCCTTATTATTCCAACATTCGTGTCGCATTTTTATATAATTACTTTTTGGCTCTTGCCGCACACACAAAAAGCGCTTAACTGTTGGAGTGTCCATTGTTTAAGCTGTCGGGGGTCAAGCGGCTTTTGGCGCTGCCGCTGCCACTGGCAGGGTTCTAACTGCATTTCTGCCACTTGCCACTTGTGTTCTAAGCCTTCTCTTTTTTTCGAAATACTCTTCGAAAGGGTATGTACGTTTTGTGAGAAAGTGTGCATCAAAGTGGAAAATGAAGGCAAAAATATTTGGTTTAGGACAACAATGGTTTGGGAAACCCGACATTTTAGTTAAAACTACTGAATAAATCTTTATGAAATTTTACTATAATATAGTTTAAATAATAGATTAACACATGGAATAGATTGGTGGATCCTCGGATAACGAACGCTCCAGATACCGAACATTTCCCATAACAAACAAATATTTTTTTTTGGAAAAAAAGTTTTGCTTTAAGCAATATTTTACCATAACGATGAAACGAAAAAGATGGAAACCTCAAAATTTCTTTCTTTTTTAACAACGAAACAGGGGAAACCCCGAATACACGTAATAAAGCTGTGCAGTGTGACCGTTTTAGCATTATATTGGCATTATTTTGCATGCAATCGAGCAAAAGGAAAAGTAAGTTCACTAACCGAGGATCCACTGTAGTGTGTTCTAAGGCCATCGTCGCCCTCAAACACTCTACGCCACTTTTAGTCTCAAACATATTCAGGTCGCAACAATTAATTATGGCACAAGGACCCTTTAGCTGTTAGGATACACTGCAGTGCCACAAGTACTTAATGAAGCGGCTATGGCTACAGAAGAAAAGTATTTTTGCTGCATGCCACAAAAGAAATAAAAGGACGTGCAACAAATTTCCATACTTGCCCAACGCCCAAGTGAGATAAATGCACGTATCCTGAAGCAGAGAAAAGCTTCAACTGCAAATGGCTTGAGCTGCACTTGAGTTGAGCTCGAGTTGAGTCTGTTTGGGATCTACATTCCTGGCCACAATATATTTCAGTGGGCCTTATGACAGGTACAAGAAGACCTTATTGATAAGCATTGCATTGCGGACATGTTCCACTGTCGCAGATAAAGACAGGCAAATGACTGGAAGAGCGAGAGAGAGATAGATGGAGACCCAATAACCAGAACCAACAGTTGAAGTCATCGTCGTCGTCGTCGCTGTCATCACAGAAACAAAAGGCATAGCCAGAAAAATGCAGGTTGATTTTTTGTTGTTGTCAGAGACGCGTGGGACGCAAACGTCCGCACTTTACATGGTTGACCATGGTGCACACACCCTGTTCCGCGCGACTCCTCCTGCTGCCATTGGCATTGTTCGCTTCGTGGAGTGGAGTAATGATCCAACTGCTGCCTTGTTCTCTTGTATCTCAGCTGCATTACATAAATATTAACTTGTACTTTTTATAAACATGTTTGGCAAAACTCCACAAGCCACAACAACACAAGGAAGACAAGCAGTCAACAAGCTCCATACTCTCTGCTGCATTTCGTATTGATATGATTTATTTACTGGCTCGAGAATCGTATATATGTGTGTGTGTTTTAGCCTTGAAGCAGCAAATAGAGTTTAGAAGTCAATTAAAAACTTTGTGAAAACTAAACCGCTTTTCGAAAAACCTTCTAAAAAGGCTCTTTGAAGGCTCTAGGCGAGCAATACGGACTAGAATATGCGTTACGTACTCGCTACGCAACGCTTTTACATGACGGATAAACTCCCAATTGCGATATCTCCGGTGTTTCTTAAACGATTTTGATCAATTTGATTTCGAAAGTTAATTATTTTATCCATAGTATTAATCCTCATTTTTTTGTTATCGACTAAATTGATTAATAATTTGAAGACCTTATGTTATAAATTTCTCTCTCTAGTTTTTATAGTTCCTGAGATCGAGACTTCCATACAGACAGACACAACCATTATCCCCTTTTTTACCCAATTCATGACTTAACGGTATACAAATTCTTACCTTAAAATGTTTCTAGGTTCACTATCAGACATCTAGATTAATGCGATTCATAAATTCGTTTCATTTATTATATTTTGTAACCTGGGCGCGGACAGCTTCTAATTAGAGCAGCAGTAGAAAACAGCATTAATCAGCGTCAATTGAATCCTTTGTCCAAGCGCAAAATGTCAGCTTAATATTTTTTGGTCCTTCCGTTTCTAGTTCTCTCAGTTTCTTTCAATTCCCAGCACAGTTGAGCCAAACAGTTTATTTGCTTATAACATTTTTGCCATTCACCATTGGATTTGTTGCCTTCTCTTCTTTTTTTTTTTACTTTTTATGTCAACGCTGTTTTCTGGCAACGCCTGACGAATGACTATAACGGTGAAATATGCTCAAACAAACATAAATTCGTGTCCGCCGGGATTTGTTAACTGCAGAAGCGTGTCAATGCGAGCTGGGGGATTGGGACGCTGTTGGCAAAGGAGTTGGATTTTTAGGGGGACATCTGTAAGTGAGACGTTACGAAAGAAACAACAAAAACAAAAAACAAACCAAAAGCAGTTTCACAGCAAAAAGCCAAGGTGCAATGCTTTTGTTGACAGCTCACAACTGTTATGGGGTGGGGGAAGGTGGCGTCGGGTGGTTATAGTAGTTGGTTGGGTAGCTGTCAGGTACTGGAGTTGTCCCAGGTGCGTGCACGAAACTGTCATGAAAATTCTACAGTTTTTCGCATGTCACTGTCAAAGCTACATAGTGCCCCTTCCCACCCTTTAACATGCAAAGGAAAGCCAAGGATTTTTATAGAGATGTATACTAATGTTAAGATCTTTTATGGCAACTAAAAAGTTTTGAAAGCTTTGCGCGTGTCTGCAAATGTTATAAATATTTACGACCAACCTTTAACGTTTTTCAACACATGAAAACACTCAAAATCCAAGCTCAATATATATTTTGATTACTTTATTAGCTTCTTCAAAATATGTACAAAATACCAATACATATAGTTTGTGCTGTTTTTTTTTTATAACTATTTTCTAAAGCTGGCAGTGATGATTTCTTACATAAGGGCAGTTTTCGATGCGTTTCAATTTTAAACTTTTTACCAATTTGAGGTAGAGTTACCGTTATTCATTTGTATATTTAAGGCAATTCTGAAAAGGTTTTGAATACATTTTTTTTTTTTTATGTTTTGTGTCGATTTCAATATAAATATATATTTATAAGCACTTAAGCATGTTTCATTTCAATTACAGCTTAATTATTGTTAATTTTTGCTTAAACCTTAGAAAAATAGTCTTCGAGTTTGTGATTTGCAAATATCCCTTGAGCATCAAGTTGGTATATGTGTAAATCTAATCAGTTCCGATTTCTTGTAAATACATATATATAAATTTTCTTGTCGATTACAATTTCATATACATATATATCAAACTATGTATGTACTCTTAAAACAAAGCGAAATTTGAAGCTAAACTAGAACGAAATGCGTTAATAACGTATAGAATGAGACGATTGTCTATATGTTGTACAAATATACAAATATATATATGTATATGTGTCCGAAAACATATGTTGAATTTTACAACAAAACGATCAAACTTATTCACTGTCCAAATTGGGCAAAAACAATAAACTAAATAACAAAAAACTTCAACGAAAAAAATGTAAGAAAAACAAAAAAAAGTAAATTGATAATTATCCTGGGAGACACAGTTTCCTGTTATACGCGAAAGTCATTGAAGTATGTCTCGGTGACGCGAATCTTCTCCACGCTCATATTTAACAAAGTCATGCCATGGAGCACATTGAAGGCAACGGCGAACACAACCAGAGCCGTATAGGTGCCCAAAGCTATCCACCAAAGCAATTGTTCATGCAACTTTTGCTCAAAGTTCTTGAGCACCAGCAGACCGATTGTTAATCCCGCCACAGCGCCAGCTAAATGTGCTACATAGGAGACGGCTGCCGAGCTGGCGCCTACCTGACCCGGCAACGAATCCTCGCCAGCGTAGCGAGCATAGATGGCAAAACCAAAATCAAAGGAGGCTGCAAGCAAAAAGATGTTTAAGAAAGAATAGTTGGAAAAAGTTAGAAACCTACCAAAAATAAGTATGAATGCTAGACGCAGGACACCGTAGCGCATCTGATGATAGTTGAGCAGCACATTGGCCAGATGTGCTGCCAGCAAGGCATAAACGCCGCCACTGGCGCCTACGAGAAAGACGTCCGGATCAAAGATGCTGGTGCCCAGCGATCCAGCCAGCACACCCGAGAAATAAATGCAGGCAATACGCGACGAACCATGCACCATCTCCAGCGGCAAGCCAAAGAGCAGCTGAACAGCCACATTGAAGCCGAGATGAAACCAGCCGGCATGCAGCACCATATATAGCATAAAACGCCAGATCTCGTGCCGCTTATCGGGTCGATAAATGAACATGGAATCGGTGGGTATTGGTCCAGATGGCGCCGCCTCTCCCGACGCAAGCGTATGATACACAAAGAAGCCCAGCTATTAAATTCAATTCCAATTAGTATGCAACAGTGAGAATCCTATCAAGATTTACGCACCTCAATGATTGTGACCAGTATTATAAATAACGGTGGCGGGCAGCATGTATAACGATCCGCATAATATTTGCGATCACGCTCCTCCGGCAGCACCTCCACGGCCACCGCATGCACCATCTTTCGGAAGAGCGGCGGCTCACTGAGCACCAACTGAAAGTCGTTCTCAGAGCAAACTTCACGATCTCGCTGATGTACGGCACATTTAAAGCTGCGCGTTCGCTTGCCGCTCATCTGTTAAAGAGAAATTCAATGCATTTAGATTAATCAACAACAACTTTACACATAGGGCACAAAAGCACCCAACACTAACGAGAGAGCGAAATAGAGCCAAAAGATAAAAATCTTCTCTTTCACAATGTTGCCATATCTGTTGGTTGAATCTGTAAGAAACATACATAAATTTTAACCCCAAAACTAAACGAGCCATAAAATTATGAAAATGAGTTTGCGCAAAAAAAAAAAAATAAATAAATAAGATTCAACCAAGCTACCGAATTAAGATGAAACTAGAGTTAGAGGATTGCAAAACGAAATAATTTTTATTATGTAATTAAGATGTTCACAGCGAGATGCCAGAGCGGGGTTATAGCAATTAAGACGCTCATAAAAACTAACAACAACAACAATAGTAATAACATGATGTAAAAAAAAATCTGCAAAAAGCGGAAAATGTGTATTGTGTTTAATTAAAACTGAGACTGTGACAACAACCAGCTAGAAAATCCCAAATGAAGCCTACGCGCAATTAAAACACACGATTATGAGAAAAAATAATCATAGCAAATATGCTGACCGACTCGAAAATACCCCAAACCAAGCAGGTCGTCTTGCATGTGCACAGGGTATAGAACCAACAAAGCAAAAACCATTCACAAATTAAGCCCGCAAGCGAAATGGCAAAAAAAAAAATGAAGAGGAAGGCGTATAAAATAGTTACTTCCGCTGGCAAGCCGCAAAATAGCGCTGTTGTGGTCGCTTTGGGGCTCGTGGGAGGTAAAACAAGTGTCGCTTCCAGTTAGCAAGCCGGCCAGCCAGCGCGACTGTCTAATATTAGTAATTATCAAATTTGGTTTAATTGATGAATTGCCTGCGGGGCCATTAAGTTGCAATTGTACTCTCCTCTTCATTACACTCCTACTCAACCGCAAAAAGGTGGCAACGCCACACACACATGCATATGCATATGCACTTGCTTAAGCTAATAAACCACATAATGCATGCATGCAAGCAATCACAATTATAACGGCATTAATTTACTGGCTCATTGAATATTTCATTGTTAGAAATTGTCAAAGAAAATGATTAAATGAAAGCAATTGCTTGTTTGTGTATTTGTATATGCGTACTTACGCAATGCACTTTTAGCTTGGCGCGCTTTTTGGTTTGTTGACGACAATGGCACTGACACAAATCCCAGCGGCAATAATTATCTTATCACTTTGCACAGCTTGTTAACATTATGCACAATTTTCATTATTAATACACAATTAACATATGTACACAAAACATTTAAACTAATAAGTGTGTCAGATTCATCTATGCAGCGCCCGCCGCGCGTTTTCTTAAGTTTTGCGGACTTTGCTTTGATTTTTATATTTGGCGGTGTTGCCCACTTGCTAAAAAAAACCAGAGTTGTCGTGTCATTATCCGCTTATGCTTTATCTCTTGCATTTGCTTATTTTGCAAATTCAAATAGGCACACATTTACACATTTTACTTCCGATTTGCCGTTTTGCCGTTTTCTACGTATTAAATTGTTAGCTGCTGTTGAATGGTTTAGGCCATAGCACAATGGAACACCCAAATGCATTGTGAAATTGTGATAAATCTGGTTTGGCCAACAACATAACAAACAAGAGATCAAACGTTGAAGCGCGCAACCAAATCGGGCCAATACCCGCTGCTGGAACATTTGGTAACAAATAATTGTTTATCATTTGTTTTGTGACGTGCACGACGGGGTGTGCGAATTACACACTTTGAGCCCCTCTCTTCGCATTGCACACACACACACACGGTGTCCTTGCGGCTGAGCCTGATAATGACATTACCAAGCGGTCGCACCGCATGACGTCATGACGTCGGCAACCAGGTAAAATGCCATCTCCCCATTTCGAGATCCGTTTTCATTTAACTGCACATACAATAATTCTATTTTTTCACTTCATTCACAGTCAACGACAACGCTGCGTGTTTGTGCATGTGTGTGTGTCTGGATTTGGGCAGCGTTTTTAGGTCGCAAAACATAAAGCGACAAATTGACGCAAAACATTTAACACACACCCTCCGCCCCCGCACACCTAGTACAGGCAACATCATTCACGATATGGTCAACAGGCCGGCGTCGGCGGTGGTGGCGGCGGCATCTCTTTTATAAGGAACACCTACGAAAAAATTCCTTTGAATTACGTTGTTACGTTTGTTTGCCAACACACATACATATCTGTGTGTTAGCCATGGGCTATGCGCAAAAAAGGACATCTTTGCTGGCGACGTGAAAGAGGACAAAAAAAAAACGTGCACTCCATTATGCATTTTATGTGCCCTCATTCAGCGTGTTGACATTTTTATTCCATGCAGTTAAACAATATTTATAAACTGCGCCCAGCTTGCAATCGTCGCATCATGGCCTAACGAGTGAGCCAATAATCTAGATTTATATGCTTCGGCATTGGCAGAAGTCGGTCAAACCTTAAACGAGGTAAGTTTTTAAAGTAAACCTCATCTGATTGTTATACAAACAGTATCCAAACTTATGCCATTTATTTGTTTATTTGTTTTTAGTGCTTGAAGACTTGAAGCTGGCAGCTTCTTTGTCTTGGAACTTTCATGTAATTGAATCATAATATTTATATTATGCAGCAAAAGTCAATTTTACATTGTTTGCACAGTCGAGTGTTTGGCCCGCAGCTGGAAAAAATTCTTTTTCACGGCACTTGTTACTGCTTACTGTTGGGTCGACTGCCCGCCGCGCCCGCCCAGTGAGCTATTTGGGCCGGGCCCAAATGATTTTTTGCTGTACGCATAATGACTGTAATTTTTTTTTGTTCTGTGTTTTTCTTTTGTCGGCCGCTTTTGGCGTCTACTAATTATCACATTTTTACTCATTAAAGTCACATTTGCCTTTTACAGAAGAACCTGACGCCAGCGAGGGATCTACTCCTGTACTCCTGCTGCTTTGCTACTACTATGCTCGGATGTAATTATAGGTCAAAACATCATCGTCGTCGTCGTCGTCCTTGCTCTAAAGGTAATCAGCCTTTTAACCGTTTTGCTACTGCTGTCAAGCAAATGATGATGATGATGATGATAATTGATTAGTCCAGTTCTTTAGCTACTGTTGAAACACTGATGAGCCAGGGAGAGAGAGAGATATAAGAGCTTCTTGATGTTCTAGGCCAAGTCGGAAAGCAAAGTTTCAGTTTGCATCTGATTATATACAGAGCGCGTGCCGGCTTTAACAAACAAACAAACAAAAGAGGAGCAGAGCAGCAGCTGGGAAGCAAATCGAAAACTGATTTGGAGCGGAAGTTCGTTTGCACCTTTTTGATGCAGTTGTTTCCTGTGTGCACAACACACACACACACACACTTCAAACTGCAAATATATGTATACGCATGTCAAGACTTTGATTTGCGATTGCTTAGCTGCTTTGACGTTTTGGCCTTTGACGCCGCCTCTTCTTTTGTCTTGACTGGCGGTGGAGAGTGAGAAAGAGCGAAGGACTTTTAAGAAGGTAGTTTTGGCATTGTACTACACAAATCAAAAAAGCTATATACCTATACACATATATATAGATTACAGATTGCCTCGCTCGCTTTGCGTTTGTACAATGCGAAAATTTTTTACAGAGCGCGCACGGCGCCTTGCAAGGATATTTTTGTGCACACACACACACACATATGCAAAGCCAAGGAGCAGCTGTCGTTGTTTGATTTGCGATTTTGGATTGGGTTTGAGAGTCGTCGAGGCTTGGGCGGAAATGGAATGACACGCAACTCACAAAGGCAAAGCAGCTTGGCGGCAGCCTAGAAGCCAGCCACTCCACGTCATTGTTTGGCAGCTCTCCTCGCTAAAGATTGCCAAAATGGGAAATGGAAATGAAAGCAGCAAAAAACACGCGCACACACATGCGAGTCTTTATTCCACTTAGCGCACGCATTGTTGGCAACTAGTCGAGCCGTGTGTGCATATATGGGAGTCGTCTCTATGGAGGGGCGTGTCCCTAATAGCTCGCAATGAGAGCACAGTCTTTGACTATGTTTGGCTAGTAATCGGATATCAGTGCCACTGACTAACAATCAAAGAAATTATTTGATATGTGCATATGTAGTTTAATATTCTACCATTCTTTTATATTTTTTGTAGAGTTTTCCGAGCGACTGCACACGGCTTGCCTTTGCCTCCCTCTGTTTAACAATCAGCGAGTGATCAGCTGCTGCTGCTGTTGTTGCAACAAGGTGCAAACATGGCTAGCGCGTGTCCTAAGAGCTGGCAGCATTATATTTTGTTGATTTTTAACTACAGCGCGCACTTGAGTCTCTCATTATTGTTATACTCTATGTTTAAAAGGTAACATGAATATTGTCATTATCTGGAGGAAACTGAAACTATTCTACAGAAGCTCCTACTTGTTAGGGTATGTAAACTTCAACTTGCCAAAGACTACTTATTTTAGTTTTTATATTTTTTGGGCACAGGTTAATGATGCGCGCTCCCCGGACGCGGTACAACAACATTGTCGCAACGTCACAATTATGCGAGGCACTTGAGCTTGACACATAGCGTTGCAAGCGCAGGGTCACATCACATCTACAACATCACATCTCCAACATTGACATGTACATTGACCTTTGGCAGTGACGACGACGCTAAAGGGAGCGCGAGACGAGATTGGTTTTAGTGCCGTCATAAATGTCAGGTGCTGCGGGCAATTTAAATTTATTCAACATAATTAGTTGTGGCCATTAGAAAAGGTCTAATTTGATTTAAGACTAATGAGCACGGCACAAACTAAAACACTAAAAAACACGGAAGTAATTGCAAAGAAGTTAAAATAGTATAAGGATTTACACCTGCAAGTAAACAAGGATGCAAAAGCGATTATATTGGAAGATAGGACAACAGTAAAAGCAAAAATAGCGCGTGCTTGCTCGCAGGACATCGATGCAGCAGCAAAGGCAAAAGGGTTTTCGTTATCAGCACATTTCGTGACTATGGCAACGAAAAAAAAAGGAAAAAATGTTGCACAGCAAAGTGAGCAGTTTCTATCTACAATGTGGATGTGTGTGTGGCTTGGTTGCATTTGGTGCTGTGCCAATTCGTGTTCACATCGTTATCCTTGCCCCGGTTGCACAACAATCAAAATAAACTGCTGCCAAATTGACCATTGACCAAACATCGTCAGCAGCAATAGTAACAGTCGCCTTTTTCTCACACACCCAAACGAGCACACATCCTTGGCATTGTCACGTCCTCGGCATGGGCCACAAGTCAAAACGAATGTTAGGTAGGAAAAAAAACATGGTGTGTGCCAGATATATACTGTGGATAATCGAGCGATTAAAGTTTTGGGTTAAATGGAAAATCAAAAACGGTTTTTTAAAGCAGCTCAAAAAGATGATGGAAACTGGAACAGCGAAGGGTTTGGCATCTTGCAATAAGTTATAAACATATTAAACTAAACTTTGTTCTTTTGTTTGCAGATATTTTCATCGGACTAACTAAAAGGATATCCCTAAGGAGCAACAACAGTTATGTCACAATGCCAATTAATTCAAGTTAATGATCTCGAAGCTCTTTCACACCTAAACGCCACTTACTTCAGTAGTATTTAGCTGAAAATGGAACAAAGGCGCGCAACAGAGGCTCTTAAGTTACCGTTTTTCAAAGCGATTTGCGATATTATTATTGTTATTATTGTGGGGAATAATGAAATCGCTTAGAGATTCCAATTCCTAACTACGCAACGTTGTGGACCATCATTTATGGATTGGCATTGATTAAATACCGCGTCGAACATTCAAAGAGAGGCAGGCCAAGTCCAGGCCAAATGATCAGCGTCCCCCGAGTCCAAGGCGCAAGGCATTTTGCACCTAGCAAACGAACGATCGAAGAAAAGTTCGCTTCAGAGGCGCTGAAGCTGATCTGATTCCGCCGCCTATCAGCGCTTCAAATCAGCAGCGGAGACGCCACCAAAAAGAACTGAAGGTGAACTGGAGTAAAGCAGAAGCAGAAGCCGAAGAGATGTCTCAACGGCAACAGGCAATGTTTATTCAATAAACCCGATCGGTTGTCTTTGTCGCCAGCTGGCAGCCAGTTGGACATTCCTCGCCTGGCTGCCAGCCGGGCAGACATTCTCCTCCCTTCACAGCTTCTTCTCATTCACAACAAGCCGCAGGAATTTCTTGGTGCGTGCTCGGCACAGGTTCAGCTTGCCATTGCGCGGCTTTGGGACTTTGGCGTCTGCCAGCTGCGCCGCCACGTCCACTGATTATGATAATGGAAGCCAACTTGAGAAGACGAAGACGAAGACTTTTGCGATTCACCAATTGCTTTCGTTTTATGATCGAATGTCTCTCCGTTTGACTTTCTGATTAATGCAAGAATTCTTGAAATCAGTTTTTGTTTGTTCTTTTAGCCTGCAATTAAAAGCCATGTACCCTTGGATTGTCAGCTAAATGGCAAGTGTGCAAATCATTATATACACACGATCATGCCACAAATGTTGATGAGCGCTCGAAATGGAGTTCCTTTCAATATCCTTTGCTTTGGGTGGCATTTAAGGACTGCTCGATAATTGGTAGCATCAAAATTCAGAATTTGGGCTTAAATCGGCATTTAAGTTTCTTGTTTTTCGGTCATTAATTTAGCTTGTTTTTTGAAATTCTTATAAATATGGAATTTTATAAATCGGTTTTGGTAAGATGTAAGGCATTTCAGGAATAATATATCTCAATAATGGGTTGATAGGTAATATTCTATCTTAGCAAAAACTTTTTTAACAATTGGACAACAATATTAATAAAATATTTGTATAGGAAGACGACAAGGAACGACTTTAGCAAAAGGATTTCTTAACTACTTTCATCTTGAGATGGATTCCCAAACACTCTACCTAAAAAGTGTATTAATACTTCGTTCTTATCAAACTTATAGTTTTGTTGCTGTGAATTCTTGAGCTCAGCTGCATGTTGTACTGGTTCTTTGGTGTCGCCTGCTGTGCCTGGCCAGATGCTCAGCCTCAGGCCTCAGCCTGGCTGACTGACTGCCGACATAAGACAGCCTCGTGCCTGCAGTTGTCATAACGTTCAACACGTTTGGCCCCTCGGCGGCGCCGCTAGCGTCTTTGGCTCACCTGGCTGCTGCTGGCTGGTTAGCCAATGGCCACTGCGCTGCCATAAAAGGATTTGTCACGTGCGAGCTTTTGTTAAAAATGCAGCAATCATCGGGCAATCGCCATTGTATCGATGTCGTTGGAGGCATCGCCTCCACGCCGTTCTTTGCATTATGCATGCCACATCATCATGCGCTCTCTCTCTCTCCTGCTCCTGCTCCTCATCGCTGAGCGGCATTCCTGCTTTAATTCACAAGCCAACGATCCAAACAAGGACTTGCCCCTCACTTGCACAGTTCTGTGATCATTGAAATTTATAATTAAGTGCAAAAATCTTGTATTGCATCTTTTCCACCCGCTTTAACTACTTGTTTGTTGCAGTTTGCCTAGGAGGATGCGATTGCTGCTTGCTGATAAGCAATGTTACTTGGTTTTTTTTCTCCCTTTTTTTGTGCTATGACACCTTCGCATAAGAAGCAGTGTGACAGGATCTGATGTGATTCCAAAGATAGCAAAACGAAAACGAAGTCAAAAGTGATCTGCGACGTGTAGATGCCCTTTAACAGGGTATCTTTTAGTCAATCTAACTTCATAAGATTCGTTTTCGTTTATTCTTTGACAAATGCTTTTTTGACTTTTGGCTATCAACAGGCGCTACTTAATCCCAACTAGGAACATGTCATCACAAGCACACATTGAGGGGTTGATCAAACGTATAACAAAAGGAATGAGCATGTGCCCATTTACAAATACCGTTAGGCACACACACACTGAAGACAACACAACAGAGGGTAAAAGGTAAATAGAACACACTTTGTGTTGGCCTGGCTAATTCATGACTCTCGAGGACACTCGAGGCAAACAATAGAAAAGCAAGCCGAAGCAAAATACATTAAGTATTCATTATGCATGTCCTTGTATGTATGTATGTGTGCGAGTGTGTGTGTATGTCAATCAAGCTAAGAATCAATCAAATTGCAATCGCATTGTCAATGGTAACGGCAAACAAAAATAGGGGAAAAAAAGAAGAAAAAAACTTTCAAAATGCAAGAAAAGCAACTTGGCAAAAACGTAATGCATGTATTGCCCTAATCCTCGTTCACTGCAACTTTGTTGACCAAGCTTGTTGGCCAGGTAAACACACACACACACACATACACACGTAGCAGCTCGCCCGTGACGAAAAGGTGCAGCAGTTTATATTTGGCGAGTGCGAGAATGGACTTTTTGCATTTGCCACACAGTGCAAACATGAAATCCTTTGCAACGCCGGATACGTTGTCCTGTTTGAACACGAGCCTACACTTTGGGTCCATTGGACTGTATGTGGACATGGTGCATGGTGCATTCCACATGCACCTGTGTTTGCACTTAAATCCTGTTTGTTTCGTGCTGCACGCAGGGGACAGCGCACACACACACGTGAATTCGATTTAGATGATGCATAGACACACACACACACGCACACTTACCACGTTAACAAAGTCCTGAAACGTCACATAGCCCGGTCCATTGGGCATTTGTGCTTTCTTGGCCCGCTCCAGCAACAGCTCCCGTTTGTTCATAGGCACTTGGGATAGAAACTCCGGTGATCGTAATGCGACCAAAAACTCATTAACTGATATCTCGCCAAAGCCTTCCGGATCAAACTGTTTAAGGGGGGAAATGGCATAAGTAGGATAAGTTATGTTTTAAAGATTCTTTTACGTACCATATCGAATAAAAGTTTCCATTTCTTTTTAGAATAACCGGAAAGAGAAGAGAAGTTTAAGTCGGACTTAAGAATTTGTTTAAGAAATCAAACTACTTACATCTCTCAGCAATTCTCTGCGCAGCTCAGCCTCATCGAAGTCGGAGTTTAATGAGGTGTGTTCCGTATCATAGCCGGCATCATTGGTGCACTGTGAATATAAAGGAATCACATATGATTTTAGCTGGAAAGTATATGGGTTATCCTTACACTTACATATCGCATCTGTGTGTGCGAGAGTGTGCCAATGGAGGCCAATGAACCAGCTATGGTCGATATGTGCTCGATATCCGCCAGCGTCTCCTGTTGGCTACTACCGCCTGCATTCTGTTGGCTGGTGGGCAATTCCAGGCCTCGCGAGCTTCCACGCTCGGAGCCAGGCCACATGTCGGTTTCCTATGCGCTCCAGTATTATCAATGAATGATATCAAATGATGATCTTACAACTAAATTCTGGCAGTGATTGAGATTGTCAAGAACTATAGAAAAGGAAGAAAATAATAATCATAAAAGTTTAATTAATTATATTCGCATTTTATTTTCACAACATTTATAAGAAACTATCACACTGTGAAAGCTTTCAGCAGCGAGCTTTCATGCCCTTTGCACATGCTCATTCAAAGCTTTTGTGATTGAAGTATGAAAATACCAGCTAACATTCTGATGTCTGTTTGGTCGTGTGCGTTAAAGCGCAGCACCATGAACATTTTGTTCTCATGAGTTGTGGTTCGAGGTTCGAAACGCGGCTAGACAAAATCTTTTTCGATATTTAGTTCGCCTCGCAGAAACATAATTTGTTGCAATTTGTCGTGTTTGGAATTGCTGCAATCACTTTGTGTGGGCCAGAGAAAATGATATTTCGGTTAATCATAGACTAAAATTTGGTACTCATTACCTTAGCCTATTTCATGCCCGGAATACAGATCATAACTTTTTATTGCACATCTCATGTCCATGGCAACTTGCGTTCGTTCCTGCGTTTGTTATTCTTTTTTTGCAAGGTTATTGATCTGGTTGTTAAACGGAAACGCTTTAACACAAAAGCAAACTTGACTGTTGCTTAGTGCCGGCAAAGCGACCCCATCAAGTGACCCCGACACAACCTAACAACTAATGCATTTTCATGTTGATGTTATTTCCCCACTCACAACTCACACCCCACGACACTTCACTTTTCAATTTCCGTTTTGATGCGAAGTGCGCAGAATCCGTTTTGGACGATTGTTTTGCCTTTTGTTGTTTTCACTTTAGCCTTTACAATGTTGACTTTGTTCAATAAACTTATGAATTGTTGTTATTGAGCACTTAAACAAACTAACTTAAGCCACAATAAGGAAGTCTTCACAAACAGCTTCTTCGTTTTACACTTGTTTACCGTTGTTATTTCATACACTTTTTTTCTCCACGCAACATGAACCAAAAAACAACAAACAAACGTTCGACCGGGCGGCAAAATGGCAACTGACAACAGCAAAAAGCGTTGCCAACTGCTTTGCGATATGACAAGCGTAAACAGGGAGAGCAAGCAAAAGAGAGCGTATAGCAAGGGTTGCTAAACATGTGAATGGATGCGTGGGTGTGGGTGTAAGGAGGGGAGCAATTGAACAGAGTTGCCAATGCACATGCGTCACACGTCTGTTGTATGTGCGCTTTTCAACTCGTTGGCATTTCACGTGCTACCACCAACAAACGGTTCCCCCTACCTTCACCACAAGACCAACCCCATGCAGACTGCTGCAATTTACTCAAAGCTTTATTGCAATGGGGTGGTGATTGTCTATAGATCCCAGAGCAGGTGAATCCATATGATAATAAGAATACACAAGACACAAGCATTATGCATACAATATATATATGTATGTACTATATATACATTTAATTATCCTAAGCATAATATGAAGAATTTTGTAGATGATACATTCTTGATACATGCGATAAACACAAAAAAAAGGAAACTAACCGAATCGCGCTTTTTTGCAATGAACACAAAGCGGACAAGATAATATGGGATTGAATTTTTCATACAGCTTAACCTAAGGGCATGTAATCTCTAATTTAAAAAAAAAAGGAAATCAAATCGAGCTGGCATACATATGTTTACATCATATCTATTATATATATATATAAATACGTATACGTACGAAAGACTTCAATAAGTTTGCCTAGGGTTATATAAGATTACGAAACTATTTAATATGCAGCTACATCGTTTGCCTTCATTTAAACATTCTTTCGTGTTAACAGTATTTACAACATTTCGTTCTGAAAAAAATCGTTAGCTTGCTTACAACATGATATACATTATAATATATATATACTAATTATTTTTATAAATTTTTTTTTTTTATAAATTTGCATTCTTTTCTTTAACTAATTGCCTGCCATATTTCTCAATATATATATATATATATATATATATATTTTATTTGTTTTTGTCGCATTTAAAATTTGATTCTGTTTTTGTTTCTCTTTTAAGGAAACATAGAAAACAATAAATTGAGGAAGAATTTGAACGATAACATTTTCCGTTGCCTTAAACACATAAACATATAATAATAACAAACTCGAATAATAATCCTAAACTCTGGCTTTTGGGGGGCGGAGGGGGGCTAGAACTTAAGGCTGCAACTGGAACTTGGACTAAAGCTAAACAGCGCCTAATTCTCCTCCATGCGCTCCACACCCATGTCACACTGTTCGATGACCAGACGGGCAATACGCTTAATCTCACAGTAGGGACTCTCGTGGGCTATCAGCTCGGTAAGGATTTGAATGCCATTCTCCTGTGCCACCAGCTGGCAATACTTATCCGGATATACCTACGAACGTAAAGCAATGCATAATGAGTGGATAACTCGTGAACGATTTAAAGTTTATACCTGAGTTAGATTTGCCAGCGCCCAGACGGCCCAATGTTGACACTGCGGCGTCTCGTAGCAGCGCACCAGGCTGAGTATGGGCTCAAAGCTGCGATAGTTGATGTTGCGCTCACTCTTGATGTTCCAACGCTGTATGGCGGCCACCATGCGTTCCAGCACGTGTTGTCTCGTTGGCGTTTTGATCGTCCACGCATCGGCACCATCGGATGCAATGTGCGCCAGCACTCCAGCCGCATTGTAGCTGACCTGGAAGCGCAGTTGGTTAGCATTGTCATTGGCTAGTCTTCCACTTTGCTGACCCACCTCGATGCCATCGCTTAACGAATCAAGCAGGCGCGCAAAAACCTCTATAAACTCCTGTGTCATCAGTTTGGGTCTCAGCCATTTCACTTCGGCCACATTGCCCAGCAGTCCCATCATGTTTCTCAGCAGCTCGTCACGATCGGGAAATGTCTATATATATTGTCGTGCACAATTTGTAATTAACATATAGAACAAATATTGTATAGGGGATTGCTCACATTTAAACACTTAAGGAAATACTCCATGCCGCGTCCATCCAGAAATCTCTTACAATTAATAGCAGTCTCATCGGTTACGTTCCACATGGTCGACCACGCCACCTCCATCACATCATCGAACACTGAGCGCGTCAGTCGATCCTTGATCAGTGTCAGCATTGTCTACAACCATATATAACTCCATAATAAATAAGATACTGTGCAAATATTGAATGATTGCTACGCTTACGCTGACCACACCCAATTCGCCAAGGAAGAGCTTCTGACGTCCGTCCACTTGGCAGGCCAATGTGTTGAGCAGATAGATGGCAATGCGTTGCACGAAGCCCTCCTGTTCCGTCTTGGACACACCATGCAGCAGTATCTTAATGAGTCGCTCGTACTCAAAAAGCTGCGAGTTGGATAAAAACAAAAAGTTTTAGTGTGTAATGGAAATAATAATATTTTGTGCGAATCCTGCCCTACCACATCGACTGGCATGTGGAACTGTGTCAGCGTCAAGTAGCCATTGCGCAGCATTGTGTCATCCGTCAGATGCATCTCCATGCCATTGAGCAGGGTTCGAATGATGTGATTGCGCAGCAGCGTGCCAAACTTGGAACGATCGCGACCCTTCACAATATAGAACAGTGTTGCGCTGCATAAAGGCAAAATAAAAATGATTAGATTTTATATATATGATAAGCTTCAAACTAAAATACTTACCTTCCTGATATTTGCATGTGCTTGAATTTTAGATGCCTATCCATGGCACAGAGCACAACATCCAGCGCTGTGTGTATGTCCTTGCAGTTCTCAAAGCGAAACAGATGATACAAGTCATTCAGGACCTGCAAAAAAAAAAAAATACAAATTAATACTAAAGCTAATCGGCAGTTAGTTATGCTCTCACTCTTGTCAGCAGGACGGGTCTGTCGTGGTAGTAGCGCGCCGCAGTCAGTATCTGCTGCTCATTGGCATCGCCGGCCACATCCAGAGCAGGTATATCGTGACGTTTGCACGCCCAATGCGCCGTGTGATAAAGGCCAAGAAACTGCAGCGGTCGCTGGGTACGCGACGCCAGCCCAGGTATATCGGTGGGTCCGAAGTACTGCTCGGTCTTGGTATCTATTTTGGTATTGGTCGACTCTTTGGTCGCCACACCATTGCCCGCCAAATTGGTGCCCGAGATGTCCAGATGCGTCAAATGGCGCAGATTGTCCATGAGCATCTCAAGCGTCTGATCGGGCAGATCATAGGTGCCATGGCCATTGCCCGAACTGGATATTGAAATGTCAAGGGTACACAGGCGACGTAGACTGCAAATTGCATGCAGTTGATTTGCAATAGGCCACACATTGAACAATATAAGCGTATGCAGGTTTGGCAGCATGCCCAGCTTCTCCAAACTGAAGTTATGCAGCACACAGGACGTCAGATCCAAATGGCTGAGGTCCTGCAAATGGGCAAACTGCAGTCGATGATGCATGACAACGCCATTGAGCACCAGACGACGCAGATGTGGGCAGGTCAGCTGAAAATCCACTGGCTCCTTCTCATTGGGCTCCGCATTCTGTAGCAGATGCGAGCTAATGCCCAGCTCCAGGGAGCGCAGGCTGTCGCCATAATGGGCTAGCAGGTGATGTGATTGAACTGTGATCTTATCGCAATACCACATGGACAAGGCAAACAGTTTGTGGCGCATCAGCGTCTCCAGACCTGCAAGAGAACAAGCATAAGCTGGAGTCCTAAAGGAGTACACAATACTTTACCCAAAGCGCTGAGTGTGCTGTAACGCAGATTAACAATCTTCAGTGAGGTGCGACGCGTATCGCAGAATATATTGATTACTCTATCGTCCAGTGGCCGATTAAAGCGCTGATAGTTTTCCAGAAATGCATCGCATATCTCATTTGTCAGCACAACGCCTTCATTTAATGAGCGCGGTCCGTCATCCGTATGGTAACTAATGATGTCCAAATTGTTGCATAGCTTCTGATAAGCGATCTCTTTCAGTGTTAGTGGCTCCTCGTCCAGTGACCCATCGTCCATTAGCCGCACCTTGCAGCTCATCTTGTGTGTTCCGTCTGGATTTATTTTTATAGCTCCCGCTCAATGACTCACCCTCTCTCTCTTTTTCTCTAACGCATTAACTGAAATGATGAAATAAAATATTTATGTTGTGATCAGTTGAATAAACTAAGCTTACTTTTGGAAGAAACGCTCGTTTAGCAATTATTTTACGAATAGCAATGTGAAAACACAAAACACTGACATATCAAATAATATGATACATTAAGGCAGGTCAGAAACATGTGCATAACTTCTTTTTTTTCATTTATGCTAAGCTTTGCTATAAGGCACGTTTACAATCAACTCTTTGGCAAATTGCTTACCGTTGCAGTTCCACAAACCTAATTTCATTCATATGCTTATTAATGTCTACACTGAAACAAAAAACTGATCTGTTGCAGATCTTGGCAGCTAGCTGTAGACAAGGATGTAGAAATCAATACTGACAAGGCTTATCTTGATAGTGTGGCTTGTTGTAAATATTTAGAAAAAAATGCTAAAGTCATGCCACACGTGATTATTATAAATAGTAGCTAAAGGGGGTGCTGCCAGAGACACATTACGTAATAAGTCATAACAATTACTTGCATTTGTGTACGTGTGTGTGTGTACATGAAAAGCGAATGTGAAACGGAGACAGGACAAAGTTTCAATGTGATTTTGGACCCATTTGTTGGCCTCATACATGTCAACAACAACGGCAACGACAACAGCAACAAAAGGGCAAATCAAATGCAAATAAACGGAAAACACAAACGACTATAATATCAAATGTTATTGTATTGGTGCGTAGTTATTGCACAGAGGGGAAGGGGAAGCTGTATGTGTGCGTGTGTGCGACAGACAGTCTGCGCTTATCAAGGCAAGGCCAGCAACAAATTTCGTCTAACAAACAGCCATATTTTAGCCATCGTTGACATCAGCTGTGGCCAGCACAGCACAGCACAGTACAGCAGTGCAGGTGCCAAACGCGTGAATGATTAATAATATTCTAGAATGTAGATAAACAAAAGGACCTGTTTCTTATTTTGTGTGTACCTTTTTGTTTTATTTAAAAACAGAGAGTAGCTCGCGAGTCGCGACTTGGCGACTCAATCGTCGCTGTCGTCGATGATTGTTGCTGCTGCTATTTGCGCTGCTGCTCGCGATGTCTTTGTCAAAAGTTGGTTTTTTATTGGTATTGAAAATGTTTGATTGCGGGCGATGCACTGTTTGGAACGCGTTCACATTCCAGGTGCGCCACACACGCACTTATTTTGTTGTTTTTTGAGCAATTAGCACTTTATTATTCACTTTTTGGCATCATATTTTCAATCGTTTTTTTTTCTTCTTGTATTCTTCTTCTTTTACTGGTGTTAACGCGAATTGCAGTATGCTAACGCAAAACAACAGTGATCTGTTAATTAACATAACATCGTTTGGTACTGCCAACTGGTTCTTTGAAATCAGCAGCATATCTATCGTCGTCGCAGTTTCTCGATTTTATAACATCGATGAAGGATTTCAAGCTTGCACCGCGATTTAACTTTATAACGAGTATAATTAAAAATAGTTTGAATTTTGCTTTATGTGAAATAGGTTTTTATTGTATATTTTAAGCGCAGAAATGAATAAAATTTACAATTTTAGTTGTGTATTTTTTTTTGAATGCGACTGAAAGAAAAACTTTATCATGTGCAGAGTTTAAACACTTGCACACCTGCTTATATTTATACAGAACTGGCGACAATTTCTCATTTTTGGGATTCGTTAACATCTAAAATCACTCTGAATTCACTTTCAATTGCCCTTTATACGTATATTTTATATTAGAAGATATTGTGGTGCTCTCATCAAACATTTGATTATGTCCAGAAAAAATTTACATCTTGTGACGCGCTCGCCAAGTAATAAATAATTGTTCGTTTAAGTTCTAAGGTAAAAAAACGGTTGTCCGAGTCCGTAAGCTTAAAGATAGACAACCTTTTAACCAGATAAATCACCCTGATCGAAAAGTGCCTGGTCATAGAGTTCAGCAACGACACGCCGTCCACCAAAGAATCGTCCGTGCAGCGCATCCTTGCCACGCACTGCCTCAACGCCTGCAGAGAATTCAACAAAGATCTTAACAATTATTTCCGCCTCGTCGTCATCCTCGTTCTCCGTTTGCTTCTCATTGAAAATAATGACGCGACTAACTGTGCCAAATTTAGTGCATTCCTCCTGAATCTCTTCCTGCAGTGTTTCGTCCACATCATCGGGTCCAACCATATTTCTCAAAATGATGACACGCGAATCAATTGGCCGCATCAGCCTCTGCATGACCAGCTGACGTGCACTCTGACCCTTAATGGACATATTCTCCTGTTGTTGCAACGTCTGCACATCGCCCTCATCCATCAACTTCTTTTGCAACTCCTCTTGCTGCTTCTCCTGTGCCTTCTTAATGTTTTCCGACAGATTCGCCGCTGTGGCAGCCGCATTATTGGCTGCTGCTGACAGCACTGCTGGCGCACCATTGCTTGCCTCTACAACGCCAAGTGGCACGGCTGCGGGTACCGTGGTGGCGGCCATGGCGACTACGGTTGGTGGCGTTGCTAGCAGTGCGGGTGGCGGCAATGTGGGTGCCACACTTTGTAGAGCAACGGGCGGCATGCCCAGCAAACTGGGCCCAGTCAGATGTGGTGCTTGAAACATGCCTGGCGGCAACAGTGCGGACACGGGTGCAGTGGGCACCGCTAGAGCGGGATGCAGGGCTGCAGCCGAGGTCGCTGCGCTCACCACTGGCATGGCACTGACCTTGGCGGCAATGCCTATACCCGGTGTATTTTGCGACAAGCCCAACACCGCATTGCTGGCGACTGCATCAAGTGCTTGAATTTTGGCAGTGGCCGCTGCAGCGGCAACAGCAGCTGCCGTTGGCATTGTTGAATTCGTTGCGGGACACGATAGCACATTCGGTGGCGTTATCGAACGTCCAACTCTGCAAGGTTAAGGGATTTGGTAATGAAATGTAGGAAGATTCATATGTGATTTAATACTTACCGCAACAGTTGACCGCCCAAATCGAAGAGATTCATGCTGGCAATGGCCTCATCCATGGCCTGTTTGTTAGCGTATTCAATGAAGCCGTAGCCCTTGTGCGTATGCACAGACGATCCCTGCGCCAATTTACAATATAGAATGGGGCCAAATGCCTCAAATACACTCTTGATATCATCTTCCGATAGATCGGGATGAATGGAGGCAACATAGATGCGATTGAAACTTTTAGCCTCCTCTTGCACCTCATCGATGACTTGTTGCGCCTGGGGCATATTACTTGGCCGGCCCACTTTGATATTACGTCCGCCCATTAGAGCACCATTCATCTGTTCCAGCGCCAATTGTGCTCCCTCTGGTATCTCATATTCTACAAATGCGAATCCCTTGTGCTTCTGTGTTATTGGATCCCATGACATATTGATGGATTTGATGGGCCCAAATGGTGTAAAAGCGGCGCGTATGGTATCCTCCTTGAGCTCAAATGAAATGCTGCCCACATAGACCCTGCAAACAACATAATGATTAGTAAAGTGTGGTTTTAATGGAGCTAAGTCTAAAGAAAATTCCTGCTCAGATCTTATCAGCTAGGCTGCACAGGGAACAACGTCCGCTTGGCTAGGTCCAATAACTCGGAACCCTTAGCCAGCAGACAAAGTTCTTCACTACGTTTTTTTCCATATTTTGCATCATAGTTGAGAGTTCAAATATAATGTTCTATTGTCATTTATTACCTGCACATAAGGGCCAGAGCTTGTTGTCGCTGCACCTGGGTACGCTGGGTGGCCAACTGTTGTTGCTGATGGGCGAGTGTTTGCTTCATGAGGACCATCTTGATGCTCTGTTCCATGGCATACTTCTTGGCCTTGCTGACGAGATCATGCTGCTCAGACGTTAGCTTGGGCAATGCACCACCGAGCAGTCCAAGGAGAGCGGAACGCGTGCCGGGTCCAAATTTCACATCGCCCGTCTGCTTTAGGTCATACAGTGGCTGCGAAAGGTAGGGAATTTTGGTGTCCGCTGACTTGCCTAGAATTGGGAGGACAGATTAGTGCATCTTATACGATAGGACGAGAAATGGGCTGATCATCAAACCGATCGGATATGCGATCGCTTAGTGGAATACGACTTTTTTAGTTTGATTTGTTTTCTCATGATATTTGTGTCCACTTCAAATGCCGCTCAAAGGCAACAATTGACGCTATTGCCAAACGCCGCCCACACCATACATACATATATAGGTGGAGACGGGAACAACAATGAGTCAAGGCGATTATGAAATGAGTTGACATTTGAAGTGACACACTAGTTAAACCGATGCCTGCAAGAAAGATAAAGACAAAAAGGAAAAAATAGAAAAAAAAAAAAACATTATTCATAAGAAGTTAAGCTGGCCGGCGAGTGGTGCTAGTAGTAGTATATGTATCAGTGAGTGTGTTCTGGAGTAGATCTGGAACTGCTTTGCTTTGCGCACGAGCCAATTGCCAGCCGGCTGAGTCACACAGATTGAGAGCGCTTACAACACACAATGACAGTAAAGAGCTATCGTTGCATTACTCGTTACTTGTCTATGTTATCGTTATCAACTATATCCGATAGTCTTTTATCTCGTCATTTGGATTAAGATATTTATTTAAAAAAAAGTTTGTGATGAGTGTATTTTAGCATTTGTTGGATTAAGTAGTATATATATATACATGGTGTCTGACAGACTGCAAAGCATTTGATTTGTTATACGTTATGGCTGGAAAATGCAAGAATAAAAAGAAAACACCCGTCAAATAATACATAAATTATCCTATTACAAATTCAGTTTATAGATAGATATTTGAAAATACGTAGGCGGTGCGGGCATTTAGTACGACTGTTCATGTTTAGGTTTTATTTGTGTAGATTGGAGATAAATGCAGTTAACGAGTATTTCAATCGAGAATTCATTATAAAGCTCTTCCAACGGACATCCAGCCGGCAAATCGTCGCCGCACAAATCGAAACCAAAGAAGAAATACCAAAAAAAAAGAACTGTGCACACTGAACATTTCGCAGCGCTTCACAAAACTATTGGAATATTATTCATTTTGATTGGGCAAAAAAAAGTGAGTGAAATGAAATCGAGAGGCGATGATGACAGTGTGTACAGTTCCTGTAAATATAGTATGTACTTTGTTTTTATTCTTGTAAAAATAGAAATTATAAGCGACCTTATGTGCGTTTCGATACGGTTATCCATGAGTTGAGGGGGCGTGGTTTATTGACTTGAAGGGTCACACATTACATTTGCTCAGTGATAAAAAAGAGAAAAATAAAAAGAAAAACAAGACGCTGAAACGATAATAAGAGCAACAATATGTTTTAAGTTGGTTAAGTTTTTCCGCCGTACCTTAATCATGTTTGTATGTGTGTGTGTTTGTGAGTGTATATAGGACAACATGTTCTTAAAATCTTTTCGTTAATTTTCTACAATTTTTTTTTTTATATTTTTGGTAAAACTATCGGGCAGCATTCATTGTGACTAACTAAATACCAATCTAAATCGTATTTAAAACGTTTAAACAGCTAAATACCCATCTAAATCGTATTTAAAACGTTTAAACAGCTAGCAAGGTTTATGGTTTCCATTTATCGGACAATAGTGTTGGGCAAGTGTTTAAATTTAAACTCCTTCAGTTACAATAATAACATGTTGATAATAACATTATGATACAAGACTGTTATGACTGTCGCTGTGACTGTTGTTGATGTAGACGACCGACCCATCTCGGAGGGCAGAGGGAGAACCGTGTTTTACCGCGACGACGTTGAGATCGGCAAGAGGTTGGTTAAAAGCAAGAAACGCATTTTTCATCGCTGTTTGATGGTAGTGGTAGTAGTAGTAGCAGTAGTAGTAGAAGTATTGGCAAATACTCTATAATGGGACATCTCTTGTGATCGATGTTGATTCTCGATAGTCGATAAGACCACAACAACTAACTGTCGTTTTTGGGCGGAACAAACATAAGAAAAGAACGCTTACAAAATAAATGTAAAAAAAGAGATATTTAGAAGAAAGAGAGAGAGAAAATAGTTATATATGCTTTTTGGATTAGTTTTGATTCGTTGCGGTTTAGTTGTGTGTTGGTTGATGCGGCGAAGATTCACTGATACGGTTTGTAATTGATTACATACACTCATACATACAGTGTGGCAGGACCCCCTATCTTAGTATTAATCATGTATTAATATTTATATATAAAATTGTAGTGATTTGTTTTTGAGGTGCATGTGTCGCGTGCATCGCACTCTCTCTGATAGGGACGACACAGCACGTTCGAGTGATATTTTTTTTATGGACACTTGAGTCGATTCGCAATTGGGATTTGGGTATCGCGTGTGCATTTTGACTGACTTGACTTTGTTTCGTTTTGCGTATTGGTTTTCGTTATTGTTTGACTCTCACCTCACCTCACCTCACTTGAGATCATCGTGCGAATATGAAGTCTGCAATTACTTAAGCAGAACAAAAGAAAAACCGATTATTTAATAGCGTCTGTGCTGGCCCTTAAAATGCAACGAAGAAGTAGTAGAAAAGAGAGAGAGAGAGAGAGATGTGTATGCAATGTTTATGTTTTTTTTTTTTTTTTTTTTGTAAGAGCATATAAAAAAAATAGTGATAATAATAATAATAACAATATAGTATATATTTTTTCCATTTGTTTGATTTGTTGCCTAGCTTGAATTCGTTAACCTTTTACATACATTTTTTTTCTTTGGTTTAAATGAACTTACATATGTACATATATAGATATATGATATATTAATATATGTATACATGTAGATACATACATACATATGCATATGAATATTTTGTTAGTTTAGCCTAAACACTTACCCGAGTCAGAGCGCGACCGTTTTGTGACTGGCATCTCGCTAATATCGCGTTGGTCATCCGAACGTGGCGATCTGGAGGCTCTGTCGTTGCTGCCCTGCAATTGCAAAACACGAAGGTCACTGGGTTAGTATCGTGTGATAATGAAAGCGGAAGTGGGGACGGTCAACGTATGGATACACACACACAAAAACGCAATTAAAAGTTAACGTTTTTAAACGTTTGCCTTTGTTATTGTTGTTAGTATTGTTAAGTACACACACTCACAACACCGCACATTACACAAAATGTGGATATCAAAAAAAATGCGAAAAATATTTGCAAGGCATGCGTTGCAGCTGCCGCAGCCCACGACCACGCCAAAATGCAAATACCAAATCGGGAGCTAGTTTTTGAATTGTGTTGTTATTGCCGGTTATAAACGTACCATTCTCACTGTCTGCACAAGTTTAACTACGTTTTGAGTGTTTATCTTTAAAGTTATTGTGTTTAAATACAAGTTTTATTCCTTTTGCGAAAATTTGACGTGACGTCAAGAAAAATGGATACGTCGAAAAAGTACTTGCGTCGTATCGATACCAGCGTTGCCTATACTAAGTGTTGGAAAATACCGATGAATCGATCATTTTAACAATATTTTTACAATTGCCATCGATATTTGCATATAATTCTAGTCCCTTCACTAAGCTTTTAAACACAAAATAAAGGAAAATTCTTTCTGTTATAATTTGCCGCGTGTACGTGACTGTAAAGCATGGTGAAATAACTATACTTGTGCTGATACATATAAGTTAACCAGTTGTGTTTAACAGCATCTCTACAACAACAAGCAGATACTGCATACCAACATTTAAGTTCAGTCGCCAAAAGCAACGAGAAGCAGCTGCAGCGCAATGCGCCTACAACTTATCTAAAAACAAAAATGAAAGTGAAGTGCAAATATGACAAATTCATGTTCTTCAAACTGCAAGGTACGTACTCTTTGTTTTATTATTCAACCGATGTCTTAAATATTAAAACTACATCTAGTTATGTACAACATACGTTCGCCGCTCTTTTCGTTTTCCAACAAAACTTAAGTACAAAGGCAATTTTGGTGCGTACAGGTGTTATATATATATGTATGTATGTTGTTTTTTTTTTTTTTTTTTTGTGGCAGTTGCAATGTCATGACTACGTGAGTCAACCAGCGAAAATGTTTTTTGTATCTTTATTATATACAAACAGTTAGGAAACAAATATATTCATGAACTCTCTCTTCACATCTCTTCATTTGAAGATAAACAATTTAAGTAATTCTTTAGTTAATTATTAACAACAGTTTAACCGTTTTTAATCACAATGCCTCTTTTGTGCAATTATCTCATGAATCAAGCATTAAAATTTACATGTTCTTCGTATGTGTGTGTGTATTAAAGCTATTTAGACTTGTCTTCATCTCTTTCTTTCGCAATTTATATATTCAATCATTTTCGTAGTTATGCAAAATTTTCCATCAACCGATTCCAAACTAAAAACTTATTATCTACGCGAATGAGCAATGTAAAATGATAAAAAAAAATCCCCCTCTTTTATAACTAAGAGGGGGGTTTTGTTCTTTAAATAAATACAAACTAATAAGTGAGACCAGACTAATCAAAAAACGATTGCTAAGTACACGGTTGCTTCAATTAAGTATATATGTATATGCATGTGGGTTGAATGAATTCAGCTAGTAGTTTTGTCTGTTTTATGAGCTTTGGTAAAGCACCGGACGCGTTGAGCCGGGAGGCGATGACAGCAGCTTTTACAAGCTCGAATATCACCAAATCCGTACTCGACGATGACGATTACCCATCGTGGTTTATGCCTATTCGTCTTCCATGCTGTGTATCAGTATCTTTTTGTCTTCCTTGACGCACGGCGCCTTGCGGTCGCGTGCTGCAAATGTTTGCTCCACCATCTTGGGATCAAAGCAGGGCTGTATAAATGAAATACATGTTAGTTATTAACTAAATACTTGAGTAAGTTGTGACGAACCGTTTCACAAATGTTCATATTACAGCAATTCTCTATCGTTATCTCGCATTGCTCTGTAGCCAACGGGCGATTGGTTAATGGTGTATCGCTAGAGGAGTTCAAACGCGCCTGTTTGCGCACCACAAATGTCTTCTTGATCCTTGGCCGCTTTGGCTTGTAGATCAAACGCAGACCGTGAACAATGACTGCCACTAGGGCAATGCTGGACACAACGCCAACAACAAGCACTATGATCACTGATCCCGTCCAGACATTGGGCGCTGTGCCACACAAAAGCTCTGTTTGATATTCCATAATGCTGGTGCCGTTGTTGTTGCTTAATTCCTCGCAGCTGTAATCGACAAATGGGATATCAAAAACATGAATAAATTGACAACGAACAAAACTACTTACATATCCAAACAGCTGGCTGGCATCGGTGTCTCTGGATGCTGGCAGTAGGCTATACAATGTTCGGTCATATTGTGTTCACAGCGTGGTCCATTAAAGTTCACCTTGCACTCACAACTCAAATCCCCACTATCCTTATCCACAGTGCAGTGACCACCGTTTAGGCAGTGATCATTGCATTTGTGGTATTCGCAACGTTCGCCATAGAAATCGGGCTGGCAGTAGCATTTGGGGAAGCCGGCATCGGAAATTTCACAGGTGCCATGCACACAGAAGTTGTGGCACTCGGATATCTCACAACGTGCACCTTTGAAGCCCACGGGGCAAATGCAAAAATCGCCTTTGCTCATGAAACTGGCGCCATTCAGACAATGTTCGCGCTCCAATCTGTTAATGATCTCGCCATCGGCGCTGCGTTCGTGTGTTCTGTTATTCTTTCTGCTTTCTAAGCGTTGCTTCACCTTCTTTACAATGCTGGCACAATGCGCATCCTTTTGCAGGCGCTGATAGAATCCCGTGCGGGCTACAAGACCATGGATATCCTCCTTCCAGCTGGCTAGTTTTTTGGGCTCGGGCTTTGATTCCGTTACGTTTGTTACGGTTTGTGGATATGTTGGCTTTGGATAGCTCCAAACGGCTTTGTCCGCCTTGTCCGTCCAATAGATGGCATCATCGGTGATGGCCAGTTGTATGGGATCCTGATGTTTATCCTTCAAGATCAGCTGACGATCGCTACCATCAAGCTGAGCACTTTCAATGGCATAGAAGATGCCCAACCTTATCATCGATCCAGAAAATGCGATCCGTTAGCTGATCCACGACTATGCCGCGTGGCATATCAATATCCTCCTTGACGATCGTCTGCCTGTCCTCACCATTCAAGCCAATGCGCTCTACGCTAGCATGATTGATCTTACTGTTGGTCCAGTAGAGTTTACGACGACAAATGTCGACAGCAACACCATCTGGACGTCCACCCTCGGCGCTCAAATCTACGAGTACCTTGGGCGACTCCGTAAACAGGGTATCGATACTGGCAAAGAAGATCTTGCTTTGACGCATGTCTGCCCAAAACAGATTACGATTCAGTGGATCGTAAGCTAGTCCGGCCACGGAATCATTGCCTGTTCGCTGCACCGCCTGCTCAACAATGTGAGCAGCAGCGGAGGCATCACGTCGCAGTGAGAATATGCTGCCGTTCTGATGCTGCTGATCGTTGAAGTACAGCAACTCCTCGGCCTCATCAAATGTCAATGCTGAGAGCTCGTCGTATTCGTGTGCCGCTGAGCCAATGGTGCGCCATCTGTTGTCCAAGAAAAGTATCTTGTCGCGCAGCGTAACGGCAAAATCTGTAAAATGCAAGTGCTGCATTAGTTGGCATTCAAACACAATCGATAGCGATAACAATCGATAAGATAAGACAAGCCCCAAAGACCATAAACTACTGTGCTATTATTAAATGGGATCGGAGGTATAAGGAAGAAGTGAAACCATGCAAAAAATTATTATTAATAAATATGGGGAGGAGAAGAAGCAAACGTATGAAGGAATTAAGTTCAATCAAACTCGATCAATTCAATTAGTTAGCTAGCTAGCGCCTCTTCTTCCTTATTAATGTCGCCAAAAACGTATCGTCTTTCAAACAATGTTCGCCATATATGATTTAAGCGGCGACGTATTTAGAATTCGGAATTGAATTTCAATTAATTGCGCGCCAATTTTTTAATACTGCGCTGACAAAGAGAGAAGATGTAAACAACGTTAGTTTGGGTTTCTAAAGAGAATGTTTTGTTGATAAACGTTAATCTGATCCGCTCTTTGATCATTAAGCTTATTCCCGTAACCAAATCAATATAATTTACAGGTTTCAAGTCACAATCATTAAAATGAATGTTGATTTTTTGTTTGTTTTTGTTGATAAAATATTAGCGAACCTGTTGTTCCGGCCCTCATAAAAACACTCTCTTTTTTCACCTGTTTGAATGCTGATCTGGAAACTGAAACCAGAGTATTACGCAGTTGTGTCTGGATGTCGACTTCTCGTATTGTAATGATGACGTTCCAGAAAAGATGCAAGGAATTTTGATTGCACAACTTTTTGAGAATTGTTTACAATCAATAAGTCTCGCTGATAAGATAAGAATTAACCCAGGGCTTACATGAAAAACCCTTGTGAAAATCCCCAACCAAAGCTCTAGAGCAAAATATGCATAGGTCAAGACGTAGTACTATTATAGTATGGAGGCAAAGGTGCATTCTACCTGCATACCATTTGCGGAAATATCCAGAATTTATTCAATGATTTAAATCGGATGAATTGTTTCGATGTGTTTACGCGCGTGCGTGTCTCTTGTCGCCAAAAATAATTTTGGGCAAACATGATGTAGCAGCTGTTAATTAGCTACATTATTCAATTCATTGTGATTACAGTACAGTGCAAATAAAACCGTTACGGAAATGAAAACAAAGAACTAAGTGACGGAACCAGCTCCAGTTCCGTAACGGATATACACACGTATTTGGATCGATCTATAGATCAAAGGTTGAAGGCAAACGTGGCTTTCACTTTCTCACAAACGTGTTCACGATCTCGTGAATAGTTCAACAAATGCTTTATTTTTAGCTATTGCTTATGGTTTATTGCGGTCAATTAAATATTGATTGGCAATTAGTTTTTTTGGGCCAGCGAACTTTTGTGGGTCATTGTGGTGCGTGCAAAGACATCGCATGGCTAACTCGACTAGCCCGGCCAGGTTAATACCGCTAAAAACCAAACCAAAACAAAGACTTGCTTATACATAAACATGTTTTTAGATATGAGCATTCATTATTGTAAAAAAAATAAACGTTTTAGCAAACCTTTCCAACTTGCGCGTTGCTCTGAGGGTCTTAACCTTCGCTTGAGGTCAACGGCTTATCGATGCAGAAAAATGTTGAATACGTTATAATAGACTAAGATATCAAACATTGATCAAATGCCTAATACAACAATTCAATTGTTCTTTGACAAGTGCAAGATATAGTTTTGTAACGATGAATCACCATCAACTACTTAAGTTTCACACCTTGAAGCTC
The DNA here is from genome assembly GCA_018152965.1 of Scaptomyza pallida. Taxonomy (NCBI): domain Eukaryota; kingdom Metazoa; phylum Arthropoda; class Insecta; order Diptera; family Drosophilidae; genus Scaptomyza; species Scaptomyza pallida. The sequence continues at coordinate 3,561,838 of JAECXP010000080.1, read as the reverse complement.
ATAATTACTATTATCTATTGTATGTTGCGAAGTTTTTTTTGATCCACATCGATAATGAATCATAATTTTGCGAGTGATGTTTCTATATTAAATATGTTTTGGGGCTTTTTTTTGCGTCGCAAGATTTTTATATATGCGAAGATCATTCAGTGATCAATGACATTGACCTAATGTCTCTCAGATAATCTAAATGAGCTTTGCTTTGTGTACTAAAAAATCTATAAATATATATATAAAAATACATATATTTGACAAAGTCGGATCTTGTAGCAGAGATTTGCAAGTCTAAATTATCCTAAAACCCAATGGTAGACAGATCATATCAAGACAGATCGAGTGAGAATATGTAATCACATGCAGCTGTTTTCCAGATTTGTACCAATCCTAATATGCACATATTTAAATAGGAACAGTTTAACATATGTCGAAAGTGTAAATGGATATATCGTATCAGTAAACGGAAAAACCCTTTTTGCAGGTGCATTGATCTTTAAGACTGAGTTTAGTTGATAACTTGTTTGTTTAACTATTAAAATGCTTAGAACTGAACAAATATCAATAGATTTTAACTGTTTTGTTTTACTCTTCAGGCAGCAACAAGTGATTATTGTGACTGGAAATATGGCGTACTTCAATAAGAGAGCAGAGCCCGCACGTGGATTTTTAAAACGAACGATTAACTTATCGGAGCTGTTACTGGAAAAACGCACACATGTATACATACATATGCACCTAAATATTTATGTGCATGTTTGTTCTTCTCTTCTTTCTTTAGAATTCGTTTCCAATTTCGCAGCTTGAGTGCCGCTAGTTTGAAATTCCAACACAAACACTGCTTAAATTTACTTGGCGTCAGCGTATTGGAGTTGATGTTGAAATGAGAGCTCGCGAGCTAAGCGTAAACAAAATTCACATGCTTTTTGGAACTAACGAAGCTGGGTGAAAGACGAGACAATTATGTTTAAAGAAAAAAAAAACAATCCATGCAGCAAAAAAATAGGCGAGAAAAAGAAACCTGCAGACAGTGGCATACGTGACAATTAAGCAACTCTAAATGGCGACGGCCAGCCGGTGGCAATGCCGGTGGTTTATATGATTTGTGTTGTTGCAGAGAACAAAAATCGCACTATGCTCTCTCTCTCTCTCTGAGCAAGGGGTGAAAGTGCGCGCAGACCTACACAAACAACAACTAAAGTGATGGCAATAAGTCAAAAATTCAAATACAACTGATTTGTTTTGTGTATTATGAAATTCCTAATGATGATAAACACACCATCATGTAGCGATAACACTAATGCGTAAAAGCAAAATGAATAGTATAAAAAAATGGTAATCAGCTGATAGATAGCTAAAAAATACGTATGTATGTAGTTGTAAACGCACACGCCACTACACCAGCAAGACACGTAGAGAAACGTAACAACAACATGGCCAAAAAAATTCACACACACCTGCGAACTTGTATACTTAACAGTTGAGAATGTTTTTGTGTTTTTCTACTATGCAACATTTAAATGTTCACCCGATTACATAAGCAACAAGCATAAAATATGCGAACACTGCCAATTTGATTGCAAATTGATGTCTATTATTGCTAAGCAACGTAACAGACGAAAGAGAGGTTGGACTGTCTGGCAGCGTTGTCAGAGCAATGTACTACTCCTGACCACTGCTTGTTCTTAAACAAATTGTATAATACCTGCTGGCTTAACACTTACCCCATCCAATCGGAGATGCAACTGCTAATGGCGGGCATATATTGATAATCATAAACAGTGAAGCTAAAACTAGCTTTAACGATAAGCTTGAATTCATTTTCCTTGTTTAATTAGCCTAAAAATGGTAAGTGTTTTGTAGTGTTGCAGCGATTTATTCCTTTTTTTTATGGCAATTGCAGTTGGCACTGGAGTCAGATTGAATGGTGAGCGGGAAGCATGTGCTGCTAATTGTTCTTACGTGAGCATGCACCGAGGGTTGTTTATAACGCGACCTACCCAAGGAACCGTACACCCGAGTTACTTATCACGTACTAAACTTCCACACATCACAATCACATAAACTCAGCGTTTCTCGACATCTTTAACAGCTGTGCGTTTGCTAGCAGAGCTGCCATATTGTCGTATTGCTGGCTCTTGATAACAACACAAAAACAATAATTATATTAAACTAAACGACAAACGAATAGAAATCTCATAAAAATTCACAAAATTTGTAACTAACTCTATTAAACCCGTTATTAAATATAGATACATCGTTTGATTTAATATAATATTTAACGGTGTGGCATCCCACTATCATTAAATCATGCAACTTGGTTCAGTGTTCAAAGTGCAAAGGCGCAATATTTAAAAAAACGTTTATCAACAAAGTTTCCTTGGAGGATATCTGGCAAACCACGTTTAATATTTAAAGACCTTACTGTGTAAACTGTCAAAAGTACAGCTTTTCACAGATATTTTAACAAAATTAATAAATGTGTGTAGTTAGATAATTATGTAAAATGATTTCAAAGTTATTGTTTGCAATAAAATCGTTATCTATATCAACACAAACGTAGTTTTGATGGTTAAGCATTCAAAAAACTTAAAATAGGCATATGCTTCTTAAAATATTAGAACATTAAGTTTAACGGTCTTTACTTGGCATAGCACTCCTCGGACTGTTCAGCAATATTTGAATTAATCAGAAGTACAACAAGTCGCTTCGTGTAATGACTCGACGCAAATACCGTTAGTCACCAGTTAACGGTATATTCGCTGTACAACAAGCTTCAAAACTGTTGTACAGCAAGTCAGATCGTGTGACGACTTCTTGGCGACAGTGTTGGTAAACAATAAGTGGAATTCGCTTTTTGCACTGCCAGCAATTAGACCGATATAAAATCAAAATAAAGTTAAGGTGCAATGTACAAAAATGCTTTAAAAGGAGGAATTCGAACAGCAAAGCAGGCTTGGAAATTCCGAAACGGTAAGTACACACAAATTCAGTCATTAATTTAGGCACAATCAAAATACAAAGCGGCTGCATAACAACACACATCTTGAGCAACGGATCAGCTGTGCCAAAACGTAGCAAGCGCAAGTAGGTCACACTGAACGCGTGTTGTTTTTTCTCGTCACCAGAAGCCGCCAGCAGTTGCCCGCAGTATTCTGCACTACACTCTCATTTCTGCTGCAAATTAACAAATATTCGTCGGTTTAAATTCTTTATAAGTGCATTATAACGTAATACTTGCAGAACTTGGCAAACTCAATTTGGATTTAGCAAAAGCAAATTCCGATTTCGAGCAGCATTTGTGTGGAGGTAAGACAACAGAACCAGCCAACCCGCCCGCATGCCACCCTCGACTTTGCCAAAAGAAAGAGATAAACAATAAAAACCGCTCATAATTGCAATTGAAACGCTCTCTCGCTCTCTATACGTTATGCATATTTTAATTAACCTTTTGTGCTAGCTTCTTTCCTTTTCTAATTACAGTTGCAACCAAACAAAGCTGTACCAGTTCCCGTTCCCGATCCCCCGCAATCAAGTTACAGTTACTAAACAAAACCCATAGCAACCAATCCTTGGCACAGTTGAAACTGGCTGACAAGAGCTTTCGGTATTGTTGTCGTGTTCGTCGTTGTGCTTGTTGTGCTTTTACTAACGCCCCGTTGTTACGCCTTCTTCAACTTAACGACGCTGATAAGCATTTTGCGTATCTACGTGCAGAGACGTGCCACCTAAATTCACTGGTCTCATCGAAGCAGTTCGTCAAAGTGCAAAAACAGTTTTATCGCGACTATTCGACTGTATCGTTGGGCGCTCCACTTAAAAACAGCGACGCACCACTGTTGGGTGATCTTTGCAATCGTTATCGTGCCATACTCGAACACACGTCGGCTGACGTATTTGCAGCGGGCAATCAGAAGGGAGCAGGAGACAAAAAATTCATTCACAGCTGTTGCATTCAACAATCTGCGGTGTCAAACGGATGCAATATGGCACAAAGTAAGGCCGAATTTGAGCGCTTGCCCACAAATGTGGTGCCTAAGCATTATGAATTAATGCTGCAGCCTGATCTGAAGGCGTTCAGCTTTACTGGCAAAACAATCGTGCAAATCAGTGTAAGTACCGTTCGTTTTTTTTTTGTTTTTTTTTTTATATATATTTTCGTTCACTTTTCAAGCCTTTGGCAACTTTCGCTTTCACCTCGATTGCAAATCATAAATATGTATGTATGTATGTTTGTCTGCATATTTTCCTCTCTCTCTCTTTCTCTTTATCTTTGAGTACCATCGTTTGTATGTGCATACATATGTATGTTTGTTTTTGTGTGTGTGTGTGTGAATTTCATTTCTGACGTGTGCAAAAATCGTACCTTCTCATTCACACACCCTCAAATGCATTTCTCAGTATATTTATATTTTCTCTTTATGCTGCAATTTGCATGCAGCCTGCGTTCACACATATTTCGTGGATGTGGAAATGTTTCTTTTGTTATGCCACTTACACATTACTACTAGTTGACACCAGAAATGACTGGCATATTATTGCAAATTTATTTGAGGCGCAATGCGTTGCGCCACCCACTCCAAGCCCCACCAACCCCCTTTTTGCTGTCGTCGACGCCTCTGCTGATCTTATAACGGTATATGTAGACAATTGTGTTTACATTTTTTGCGCGCGTCGCATAAAATGAACTTAACAACGGGTTATTGGGCTTTGTATTATTTTTTTTATGTTTTTTGATCGCCCATTATATACACTTTCAAAGAGTATACATATTCGCACACATACATCTTTAGAAATACTTGTCTAAAACTAGACGGTCAATTCAGCAGAAATACCAACAAAACAAATTTTTGGCCAAAACGGGTTTTTAAGTGCTGATGCTCTTAAAGCCGGAAACCGGCAAGCGACAGTATTGCTTTCGTTAAAAGAATAAAAATGTCCTCAGCTATGGGTATAAACACGTATTTCATTTAGGCAACGTTCACTGTTACTAGTGTATGACCTTGAAATAACGGCTTATAGCGAATCTTCTTTATCGTTCGAAGCGCATCTACCAACATCAGTGCTGCCAGTTTAGCAATTTAGTTGCTAGATCTGGCCACTTTTCAAAAAATTTGCATTTTAATTTTTTAAAATGCTATTAACCACAAATCCAGCACAGAGACAGATTTTAAGTAAGAGAGAAAGAGAGAGAGAGAGAGACAGAAAGAGAGAGATTCTGAGTGGGAGAGAGATTCTGAGTGGGAGAGAGAGAGAGAGAGAGATTCTGTGTGGGAGAGAGAGAGAGATTCTGACTGGGAGAGAGAGAAAGATTCTGAGTGGGAGAGAGAGAGATTCCGAGTGGGAGAGAGAGAGATTCTGAGTGGGAGAGAGAGAGAGAGAGATTCTGAGTGGAGAGAGAGAGAGAGATTCTGAGTGGGAGAGAGAGAGATTCTGAGTGGGAGAGAGAGAGAGTCTGAGTGAGAAAGAGAGGAGGCTCTGAGTGGAAGAGAGAGAGAGAGAGTCTGAGTGAGAAAGAGAGAGTGAGGCTCTGAGTGAAAAGAGAGAGAGAGAGAGAGAGAGACACTCTGAGTGAGAAAGAGAGAGACACTGCTTGAGATAAACACTAACACTGAGGCGAGTCACAGGCAGGCAGGCTTAAGGTACCTTTCTTCAAGCTAGAACCAGTTGGGAATTATAATAAAATTTATTTTCTTATACACAAATTTATATAAAAATTTTTTACACAAAAAAAAAAAAAAAAAAAAAAAATTTGTCACAGACGGCTGGCACAGGCCTAAGGTACCTTTCTTAAAGCTAGAACCAGTTGGGAATTATAATAAAATTTATTTTCTTATACACAAATTTATATACAAATTTTTTACACAAAAAAAAAAAAAAAAATATATTTGTCACAGACGGCTGGCACAGGCCTAAGGTACCTTTCTTAAAGCTAAAACCAGTTGGGAATTATAAGAGGCTTGTGGCAAAAACATATTTTATAATAAATTTTATTTTATTTAAAAAATTGCCATTTTAAGACCCTTTTATTAACATATTTTTAGCTTTTGCATATCTAAAGCACATTTTAAAGCTTTCAAATGATTGCCAGCATTTTTACACACATACACACACACAGCTAAGCGACTTGGACTTGGTTTATAAATTTTTTTTTGGCAATTTTTAGCAACTTTTTTTTACCAAATCTAGCAATTTTTGCCTCGAACATTCTGGCAGCACTGACCAACATGTTCATCGTCTACCTGTTTATACCCTATAGAGCCAATAAAGTTTTGTGAAATGGGTATAATAATTAATTAAGCTGTGCACATGTCAAACTTGATTATCTTTCTTTTCTATTTAATTTCTTGTTCTTTGTCTCGCCTTAATCTTACTTTCACTCCAACTTCTCTCTCGTTATTATCATATTACTCTCACTCGTTGTGAGAAGATTAAACGGTATCTCTCATGTCATGTTGTTTTTTGTTGGTTTTGTTTTTGTGTTATGTACAGTATGTGTGTGTGTGTGTGTGTGTGTGTGTGTGTGTGTGTGTGTGTGTGGCATAACGGTTAACTGACAACACAGACGCACGATCATTGACTTATTGCCCCTTTTTGGCCATTGTACGCACACATAGAATTCGTAGAAGCGTTCTTCTAATTGACCCTTATTATTATGATTATTGCAGGTCAAAGAGCCAACGACTCAGATCACGCTCAATGCCCTGGACATAACCATTGATGGTGTGGTGTTTGAGTACGAGTGTGAGAAGCTAAAACCGAATCGAATTAGTTACTCCAAGGAGAATGAGACCGCAACGCTGGAGTTCGCTGACCAGATACCAGCTGGTACTGCTGGTGTCCTGCACATGTCCTTCACCGGCGAGTTGAATGACAAAATGAAGGGATTCTATCGCAGCAAATACTATACGGCCGCTGGAGAGGAGCGCTATGCTGGTGTCACTCAGTTTGAGGCAACAGATGCACGTCGCTGTTTTCCCTGCTGGGATGAGCCGGCTATCAAGGCCACTTTCGATATTGCACTGGTGGTGCCCAAGGATCGTGTTGCACTTTCCAATATGCCCGTGAAGAAGGAGGACATACTGCCGGACGGATTGCGTCGTGTGCGCTTCGATCGCACGCCCATCATGTCCACCTATCTGGTGGCCGTTGTTGTTGGTGAATATGATTTCGTCGAGGCCAAGTCGGATGATGGTGTCATTGTGCGCGTCTTTACGCCTGTCGGCAAGAAGGAGCAGGGTCAATTTGCCCTGGATGTGGCCACTAAGGTGCTGCCGTACTATAAGAGCTATTTTAATATTGCCTATCCATTGCCCAAAATGGATCTCATTGCCATTTCGGACTTCTCTGCGGGCGCCATGGAGAACTGGGGTTTGGTCACCTATCGTGAAACTTTCGTGCTCGTCGATCCCAAGAACACATCCCTAATGCGCAAGCAATCCATTGCCCTAACGGTGGGACATGAGATCGCACATCAATGGTTTGGTAAGAAGAAATTCCATATTTAATGCATCACAATTATAATTTGGTCATTAACAGGTAATCTGGTGACCATGGAATGGTGGACACATCTGTGGCTCAATGAAGGTTACGCCTCGTTTGTGGAGTTCTTGTGCGTACATCATCTGTTCCCAGAGTATGATATCTGGACACAGTTTGTGACGGATATGTATACGCGTGCTTTGGAGTTGGACTCGTTAAAGAATTCGCATCCAATTGAGGTGCCTGTCGGTCATCCGTCCGAGATCGATGAGATCTTTGATGAGATTAGCTATAACAAGGGCGCTTCGGTTATACGCATGCTGCACGATTACATTGGCGAGGATGATTTTCGCAAGGGCATGAACCTTTATCTGACTCGCCATCAGTATAATAACACATGCACCGAGGATCTGTGGGAGGCGCTACAGGAGGCAAGCTCTAAGAATGTGGGTGCCGTGATGTCCAGCTGGACTAAATACAAGGGTTTCCCCGTTATCAGCGTAGAATCCGAACAAAAGACGCCAACGCAACGTGTTCTGCGCTTGAAGCAGAGTAAATTTACCGCTGATGGTTCGAAGGCGGATGAGGATTGCTTGTGGGTGGTGCCCATATCGGTGTCGACATCACGTAATCCCACCAAGATTGCCAAGACTTTCCTGCTCGAGAAGTCCTCCATGGAGGTGGTACTTGAGGGTGTCACGGCAAAGGATTGGATCAAAATTAATCCAGGCACTGTTGGATATTATCGCACAAGCTACTCGCCAGAGATGCTGGAGCAGCTGCTGCCGGCTGTCGAGGACATGGAGCTGCCGCCGTTGGACAGACTGGGTCTTATCGATGACATGTTTGCCATGGTGCAAGCTGGCCAGGCCAGCACCGTCGATGTGCTTGAACTAGTGCAATCGTATCGCAACGAGACCAATTATACTGTGTGGACAGCCATTACCAACTCGCTTGCCAATCTGTATATCCTGATCTCCCACACAGATCTCATGGAGGACTTTAATGCGTTCGGACGCAATCTGTACGAGCCCATTGCCGAACGCCTGGGCTGGGAGCCACGCGAGAACGAGAACCATTTGGATACGCTGCTGCGCAGCCTGGTGCTGACACGTCTCGTCTCCTTCCGGAGTCCCGAAGTTACGGAGGCGGCACGCAAACGTTTCCGCAGCCATGTCAATGGCACCCAAGCTTTGCCCGCAGATCTGCGCAGCACCTGTTACAAGGCCGTGCTGCAGGATGGCGATGAGGATATATTCGAAGAGATGCTTACGCTGTATCGTTCCACGGATCTGCACGAGGAGCAGGATCGCATATCGCGCGCTCTCGGCTGCATTGGCGATGTCAAGCTGCTGCGTCGTGTTATTGATTTTGCCATGTCGGTGAGTAATTGATAAAATTATCCGAAATTCGGTTCTGTTTATGCCTTTTTATTCGGTTTTCAGGGTGAAGTACGCGCTCAGGATTCGGTGTTTGTTATTGTTGCTGTCGCTGTTAATCCCAAAGGTCGCGACATGGCCTGGGAGTTCTTCAAGGACAACAGCAAGCAATTGCTGGAACAATATCAGGTAATTAGTTTTATCTCATTCTTGCGATTATACCTTGTTAATGCTATCTTTGTTTTCAGGGTGGCTTCCTTTTGACGCGTCTTATTAAATATCTGATTGAGAACTTTGCCTCCGAGGAGAAAGCCCTTGAAGTTGAGGAATACTTTAAAACAAATCAGATACCCGGCTGTGAGCGCACTGTCTCACAGGCTGTGGAAACAATACGCCTTAATGCCGCCTGGCTAGAGCGTGATCGGGATAGGCTTTCCGAGTTTCTGCAGGATTTCTAGACCGTTCTCTTTGTGTGGCCTAGCCTCATACCAAAGCATTTAGCAACAACTTTAACTACCAACAACAAGAGCACGACCAAAGCTGTCACAACAAAAAAAACACCAACAATCCTCTCAATTCTTGTTAAGTGAGCCAAATAGGTTAGCAAATAGAAGCAACTCCTACATCTTCTCGGCATCTCAAACACAAGAGTCCAGCGGCATTTAAAACCGAGCTAAAAACAAATCAAGTTGCTTAGTCACAAATAACACCAACTGTGTGAACTTCTTATATCTAATACTTATACAAAAGTTATGTTGAGTTTATGACGATAAATAAATGCAATTAAAATTATAATCAATATCAATTTTCAACACTTGCTCTAAGAGATTTTGTTCTATATAGTTTATTAACATATTTAAATTATATTTATACTAGTTTTGGGTCATCATTGTTGTTATTGTTGCACTCTAGTTTAAGGGATTTACGTTTAAGTTCCTGCGATTCAGTCCAAAAGTTGGCCAAACGCTGATCACTATTCGAGCAGAACTCACGGAAATCTTTAAGCATTCGTAGCTGAAATAGTTCACCATCAGTGGAGTTGTTGATGGTCAAGGCTTTCCACTTTTTGTTGGGTATCATATGATTCCAGGCCCACAAGAAGCCCACCTTTTTGGGCACATTCGTATTGTTTGTGTGTCCATAGACGCAACGTGTAACATTTGCCTCCTGGCGACTCGGGGACTCCACCTGATAGTTCTTGCTGGCGCAACTAAATGATAAAATATATTAACAAAGGTTTTCGGAATGTAAATCACAAAACTTACCGGATGAGAGCAAACATATTGCCAGTGCAATGCACATACTGGTATTCCTTGGGTAGCTGCTATAAATGGCATTAAATTAGCTAATGAAAACTGATCTTAGCAACACTTACATCTTTGTTTAGAGTAAACTTCTCTTCGAGCACACAAGGCATGAAACCAAAACGGGCCAAAATGGCCTCCTGCAGGAAGAGCATGCGATCGGATCGGCTGTCCTCGGGGAATTCTGTAAGTGTAGCAGATTTGTTAAGGAGTGGTCTACCACGAAAAACCATCTAATGGTTAACATACCATCAAAAAGTCCAGCGCCATTTGGTAAAAATGTGACGCACAATGGAATGAAAATGGGACCACGTAACGGATCCGATTTCTCTGTAAACGGCTCAGCCATGGGATCAGCAGGCACTGAGACAAGCTGATAGCCACAATGATTTGCTTTGCGCATCCAGCCAGAAATCTGCAAGTTTACAAAGTTACTTTAATAATTCCTTCCTAGTTGAGCTATACTAGTATTCTTACCAAATCCGATACAATGGGACCCGATGAGGTTACCCACTCGACGACCAGTTCAAAGGCAAATCCTGGCTGCATGACTGTATGATGCTTCACATGACCCCACTCCATGCGATCACTCTTCTGATTAACGTCCATTTCCAAATGTGACTTGCGACAAACGCGCTCTGCGAAAATCATTGTGATTAGTTCAATAGTCACAGGATATTCATTGGATTACTTACTGCTCATACAGTACTCTGTCCAAGATTGGGGAGCAGTTGTTTCGCGCAAGAAGTTGGGCACATTCGATGGCGCTGGCTCATCGTGCCACAGAAAGCTACAGCCCTGCAGCTCAATCTCCAACCACTCGTTGACAAAGGCACTGTAGTCATTCAAGGGCGCCGCATAATCTTTGGCATTCTTATCCTGCTGCACAACATAGTAGAAGACAAAACCAGGCACAACCGGCTGATTCCAGTCGCCCGATGCATGACATATCATGCGTTCTCTGCAAGAAGTCGAGTTGGGTTTTTTTTGTTACCAATACACAGGAGCAACATACTTGCGCATGGCTTCCAGCAAATCCAGTGGATGGCGTCCATTGCTTAGACGCGCTCGGAGCCACATCAATGCATCGTAGGAGATAAAGGTGCAGGAGGGCAATGATTGAGTCTGGGTAAAGAAGCCCACACCCGTAATTGGATGTTTCATGGCCTCAAACATCTCCGCCAGCGTTGCCGTCGCACTAAACTTAATGTCCATTGGAAAACTAAGCAACAAACGAACGTTGATGAATACAAAATGGCCGTCTTTCATTACAAAACTTACCCATCATCTTGATCATCACGGGGAGCAACTGCAGACGAAGCAGCTGCAGACGCTGTCGTCGCATCCTGACCAGGAAGTATACGCGAAATACGACTGACATCCAGCTTAGGACGTACATTGATACTGTAAAGGCAACACTTTTATTAGTATAGCTAGTAATTTTTATTTATGCTGAGTCACCGCTTTGCCAAGAATTATGTGTGGGGAAAAGAGAACGTGAGTATGTGTGTGTGCTTATACCGAAATAAATGCAAATATCACTCAATAAATGGTTAGTAGTGTGGTGAGTTTAGGTTTGTGTGTGTGTTAGTGAAAATGCCAAAAATTTGAGCCAAATTACAAGTGCAGCTGTTAATCTCACTCAATTACATTTTAAGGTGGTTTGTGTTTGTGTGTGTGTGTCTTGAGCTTATCTTATTCTTACTCACTTAAAATTTTGCAAACCAATTGTTTTTGTGTGGGATTAGGATTCAAGTTGGGTTAAAATAAAAATAAATGCGCGAGACCAACGTGGAAGGCAACCAAAAAGTTGCATTCAACGTCAGCTCGCGTGGAGTAGCACAAACCTTTGCAGTGGTGAACTTAACAGATTATGATTCTTTTCAGTGATTCTAGGTGTGGGTGTATCATGCTGCTGAAAGCCAAATACCAAATTAAATAGTGATAAAAAATCATAAAGATTATATAGCCGAGGCATTTAGATCGCAATAAATATACATAAGTTATAATTCACTACAAGCACAACACTAAATACAACATAGAAGAACTTCTACAACAACAATCACCAATTTGTTGAGAGGGGGGAGTGCAGCGTACAAAAAAGCTCAGCTCGCAGGCGCATTTAACAATACATATACAGATGCAAATAATTGAGAGAGTGTACAATGTGTGTGTGTGTGTTTTGTGTGAGGGTTTGATTATTGCTGTATTTTGGATACGATATAAAAACCTTGGTCTCTTCTCAGGCAGTCGATTGCTGCCGACGCGCTCACGAAATGGCGAGACTCCCTGCAGACGGACGAGTTTCAGTTGCAGTTGCAGATACAGAAGAGTGACATTAGGTGGAAGTAGGGGAGGTAGACGGATACATAAGACATTGAAAAAAAAAACATTAGAAATATTCAGCTTAAGCCTAACGAATAACTATTTGAAGTTAAAGCGTGCGCAAATCGGAACAATCGAAACAAGGAGATTCAAAAACACATATAAACGGTATTAATGAAAAACAAAATGGAGAGAACAAAATTGGTACAAAGTGAGCGCAGCTTTAATTGATTGTTTGTTTAGAATTGATGTAAAATTTGGATAGATAGATAACCTGGTTAAGAGGCCTGGATATTATGCTCGTACTGTGTCGTCGCTTGGTTAGGCTGTGGGTGGTGGGGCTATCCTGTAAATGTACATTAAGTTAAGCGTTAAGCACTACTAACATTTTACATAAACATTGTCAAGGAATGTCATTGAGAACAGACTCTCAGCTCTGTTAACACTCAACTCAAACTGCAACTAGAAATCGATTAACGATAACAGTATTAACGTCTTCAAAACAAAAATAAAAACGATAACAAACTAAATACAACACAAGAAAGGACTTTAAGGTCTGCCAGCTTACGCGCGCTTTGCGTCCATTCTGCCGCTTCAATTTGCTGACATTCTCAATCAATCGTACGAAATCCTCAATTTGTTCGCGTGTATTGTCCACCACAGCATCCGTGAATATATCGCAACGCTGGCAGCCAAAGCTAACGATCTTATTAACCATATTCTCGCGTGGCAGCAAATACATGCGAAATCGCCAATACTTGAGGCTCTGCAAACAGAAGCTGTAAGTAATGCAGTGTGGTGAATAATTGTACAATAAAGTTCACCTCCATGAGTGGATAGTCGACGTCACCACGTGTGCATATGTATAAGTCCATGTGATTCCAGCTGAAGTTCTCCAGCTTTTCCGTGGTGAAAGTTAACACCTGATATCTCATACGTTTCGTGCTGCGGCGCATGAAATCGATAGCGATAATCCACATTAATCGGCGGATAGGGATGCCTAAAAGTAGAAAGTGAAAATTAAACTGTTTGTTTTTTGGCTTTTAGTGTGTAAATGATCTTACCTGGGCCTGTAACCTGTTACGGTGATTACCGAGCCACTAAACGAGATCTTGTGAAAGATGCGGCCAATGGAGAGCAAAAACTCTTTGTTTGTCTCGCTGGGCGCCTTCACGGGCAGCACAGCTGACGAGCATTGATTGTTGGTGGTGGTGGTGCCACCATTAACACCAGTTCCATTGGCGGTGCAGCAACTGCTGCTTATGACCGGCGGCTTCTCCTCAACCACAATCAATTGAAATCCCTGCGCCAGACGCTGTGAAACAATCTCTCTGCATACCTCCAGTGTGGAGAGGGGTTTGCGGTAGACGGCTCGACTCGTCGCATAATCTTGATTCACATCATCCGGTAGCAGAGTGTACGCCGAGATGACGTAATCGTTGTGCAGGGAACGCTTATCGGGAAAGTAATCCGTTGTGATTGGCAGGCAGGCGGGTATCGATAGCGATTTCCAATCAACGCCTGAAAGTGGCAATAAGTGATAAAATGGGATACAAAGTAGTAGACGCCGCAGCGTGCAGGATGTGGGGCAAGAGGCCGGTAGTATAGTATAGGGTGTTCAAAAAAGAAAAGGTACGCAAATAGAAAAAGCCAACGCCGATACGAGATACAAGTAATTAAATTAAGTATTTATAGTATTTATATATATATATAATTAATTAACAATGTAGTTACACAATTTGCAAATCGCTTAAGCTATGCATATATTTATATATATATATATTTTTAAAGATAGGACCAGATTCTCCAAGTGTACGGAAGTAGATTAAGAGACCAGCTTTAAACGTTCTTAATTAAATTTTTAATAAATTAGCAGGTGCATTTGGGAGCTTGGAACGTGCAATGAGCAGTGGGCGTGGCTGAAAAAGCATGCGGAACATTACAAAAATAACGGTATTTCAACATGCCAACAAAATCATGCTCATGAGTTTAACTATACCCGAAAACCAACCTATACGTATGTAGATAGATTAATTATGATGGGATTGTACAAAAAATGGAAACATACTGATATGAGATCGGATATTTAAAGATGTTGTATGAAGAATTTAGATGCTTTTTAAATATGAACATGATTATTTTCAAAGCAGACAGACTTTAGAATTGAATTCGAGTGTGAGTATTCAAGCGGACAAATGCGTTGGGAAAGATTTTTGAACTTGATTTTCTTACGATTCTTAGCTCTTGCTTTAAGCTCTTTCTGTACATTCTGTATCTACAATCGATTAATTACGACAACATACAAGTTGGAAAAAACAGCAACTACAAAGTGCTTTAGTCAAGAGATGTTTTGTGCAAAAGTTCTACACTACTAAAACAAACTACGGTTAACTAAGTTAAGTGTTTTTGGGTATGTGTGTGTGGGGTATTATGTGTGTGTGTGTGTGAGTGTGTGTGGGATGCATTGCTTTATACAAAATTGTGATTATTTGTTGTTTTTTTTTGCCAAACCTATGATGATCTTTCCTTTGCCGACCGCCTCTTGCGTTGTAGCCTCAAGCGGTGTACTTCCATAATTATTATGTTCAGTTTCGACAATCGGTTTCATAGTTGTTGTTGTTGTATGTTGTCTGTTGCCTGATGTATTCCCAATAATAGCATAACCATTTTCTAAAACGCCGATTCGATCGTTTCGATGAGTTTTGTTATTGCAGAATTTTGATTGAATTTGTTACGTTTGATAATCCAATTGGTGTTTTTTTTTTTTATAATTTTTGGTTTTGTTTTATTTTGATGTGTTTTGGTGGAGAGTAGCGGGATTTTGTGAATTGGCCATTGAATACATATACATAACGTTAATAGAGATCAAATTTATCTTTCAAATTTTCGTCGATAATAATAATATAGTATTAAATGATATTGTGTTAAAAAATGTGATATCCAAAATAAATACATAAGTGAAATTAGTTGAGATATCTCAGAATCCAAATGCCTTAAAAACAAAAAAATGCAGTTAGTAGTAGTTTTGGGCTGGCTGACATTAGTTATAAAACAAAACAATCTCCAATATGAACGCGCCCACACTGACGATCTGTCCAATCAAAAACAAATAGAACACAGAAGCCAGACGATCCAGCGCAAATGGATGCACATTATGCAGCTGCTCATAGTACTCCAAACTGGCAAAATCGCGCACGAAGCCATGCTGCTCGGCACGACGATACCACAGACTGCGCCATTTCTCCTGCAATCCGGCCTCCTGGACATGCAGCTCGAAGTGATGCAGCGGATGCTTGAAATGTGATCCAATGCGCAGCTGAAACTGATACGGAAATGTCCCGTAGCACAGTTGTGATAACCAGAAACGTTTGTGGTGCAGATAGCGTTGTTGCAGCTTAAGAATTTTCCAGCGTACAGTGCTTATGGGATAGATGTAGTTCGGACTCATCTCCATGCGCAGCTTATAGAAATCTTGAGCATTCGTAATGTTGAACTGTTGCTGAAACTGTGCCTCGTGGCCAAAGGAGCTGACAATGGCATCCACATCGCTGGGCAGCACCAGTATGGAATAGGGTAGCTGAAATAGTTCCTGTATAGTCACAGCTGGCTTTTTGGTTAGTGTCACGGTTAATAGCGATGTCAATTTGCTGGCATATAGCTGGACAATGACAAAGACGCTAAACACAAAGCATGTGCAGATAAGCAGGCCGCATGGAAATCTTGGAAAATGATGATAGGCTCGCTGTTCCTCATAGCTGAGAATGTGACTGCCCGGTACGCCTAGTACTGCCCAGGTTCGCATAGGCGGACACTGCGGTGTCCAACGCTGAGTCATATAATGCATGAGGATAACCATGGGACCAAACACAAACATGCTTAGCCACACGTACTTCTTGAGGGGCAGTATGAAGTAGAGACTGCGTGGAAATGGATTGCTCGATGGCAACATGAAGCAACGTTGCACCACCGAATACGGATAGGAATAGTCGACGAGGTTGGAGCGTTGCAGCGTGGTAAACTGATGTGGACTTAACTCGGCTCGATTCTCAGCTAGCAGCTGTACGAGAGATGGCATATGCATATTGTTGGAGCCATTGATATATAGGGGATATAGTTCCAGGCTCACATTTAGATATTGCATCAGTTCACGCATTAGTTTGCCACCGGCGCCATCCAGTTGCACCTTTCCATGCAACATATACCAAAATGTAGACGGCACATCCAGCTGCACGGGCACACGCAACTTATAGCCCATAAAGTCTCGACGATTGCGCAACGGAAAGAGTGTGCTTGCGTTCTGGTAGAGATTTAGTTCAATGACACGCAGAGTGGGATAGGGATCCATGTGGTAGAGTTGACGTTGAGCAATCATGACAAGAGCCGAACGAAATCCTTGCACCCAAAGGTGCTTAAAGAGTGACTTCAACGCATCTCGTTGCTCTTTGCGTTGCAGCATAAACAAAGTCTTACAATCTCGACGTTCACGTGCTCGGGTTGCTTGCAGCTGTATCACGGGATCGCTGGAGTTATGCGCTAGCACCACGAATAGTGTTTGTGTATTGGTCATAATGTTGAACTGCCCAGCTAGATCCATTTGTGGAGATGATCTTGGGCAGCTTTTCAAAGTAGTTGTTGCCACTGTGCAGCGCATCTAGAAATCCCTCAATGTCAGTCCCAGCGCTGTATATTATACTTATGGACTGCAAATGATTCTCTCGTCCAATACGATCTAGAAACTGTGACAAATCCATGGTTGCATTAACAGCGAGCAGCTGCAACAGCACTTGCAACATTTTCGCTCACTAAACGCACGAAAGCAACTGAGAATGTTTTGTCCAGTTGTGATTTAATGTTACCCAGCCATCGATTCAAATCTCGTCAAACACTTTACGCGAACTGATGATTAGTAGAACTTAATTAGAACTATGCAAACATACCCGTTGTAATGGCCGGTGTCCACTCCTGCTCCCCTGTGGCACCCCACAGATACGATTTCGCCTGTGTGGCAGTCAAATTGGGCACATTGGCGGCAGTTGCCGCATTCAGCAGCGAATTGTTGCGTTTCTTGAAAACTGAAAAGTGAATGTTTAGTAGAGTTTCAACAGTTTTTAACTTCACTTACAATCCGATTTGTCATCGGCCATGGTATAATTTTGCGAAGTAAAGGATCTGCTCAGGCTTATCACAGAATGGTTTGATATCTGATCGTACTGATCTCCAGATGATGAGCTGTAATCGCTCTCATTATTGTTATTATTGTTGTTGCTGCTGCTGTTAGAATGCTGCAACTGGCGGCTGTAGTTGACAGCAGGAACAGGTTTGGCTGGCACTGCTTGGTAATGATGCTGTTGTATGAGCACACCCGTCGGTCCCTTGGGAAAGATGTGCGTCCAACGTCGACGATTGGACGTCAGCTTAATGGTCACATGCGACGGGTCAAAGGGATTGATAAGCGCTCGGCCTGGCCGCACAATTGGAGCAATGCTGACAATAGCACGTCTTGCGTTCTTCTCCGATGCCAGCGACTCCGACAGATTGGTCGTGTCGGTCAGGGTGGCCAGCATGCCAGAGGTGCCATGATGTATGTCCGGATCAGACATCTTGCGTCGCAAACTGGGTATCTTAGTGGGCGTCAGATTCTCCCAGTCATTGTTGCGATACGCATACGTCTCAAAGCTGGGCACCGATGTCTTCTTTGCACGCACCACTCGCTGCAGGGAGCTAAAAAAATAAATAAATGTTTATAAACAGATTTCCAAGTACGGCATAGAAAGTATATCTTACCATGTACTCTGCGCAGGCAGCGGCTGGAATATTTGCTCATCATATGCATCATAATCGAACAGAGAATTGTGTATGTACTCCGATTGACTACAGCTAAGAAAATTGCGTTCACTCTCC
The DNA here is from genome assembly GCA_018152965.1 of Scaptomyza pallida. Lineage (NCBI taxonomy): Eukaryota > Metazoa > Arthropoda > Insecta > Diptera > Drosophilidae > Scaptomyza > Scaptomyza pallida. The sequence goes on along the minus strand of JAECXP010000080.1, from coordinate 3,543,453 downwards.
TCGGCATCGTTCTCATCGGCGAAGGATAACAATGGCAGCTTAATCCTTGGAATAAAACTTGAGTAGGCAATCTTCTTGTTGGTGGAGTAGAAGCTTAGATTAATCCAGTGCGGCAGTGAATAGTCATCTGCTGAGGTGAGTGTGGTGTCTTTGTTATGGAACTTGAGCAGCGGCACTGCATGAAGCGGCTGCTCGCCAACACACACCAAATCGCTGCCGACACCGTTATCAATGATACGTTGCTTGGTAATGTTGGTTAGTTCTCTGTCCACGGAAAAGACGCCCACACCCGGCGTTATTACAACGGATAGTTGGCCGGTGCGATCAAAGGTGCGGTCCAGATAATGTTTCTCAAACGTGTTCAACGATATGTTGAGGACTTCCAAAAAGTTGCCCTGCGTCGCTGTTGAGTTCGTTGCCAGTGGTATTTTCATATTTTGACGCTCATGATAACGTAGGACCGTTGCCTGGTAGGAGGTGAACAGTTTTCGCAGTTGGGCGAGCACTGTGCACCAGTCATCGTTGCGTTCGTTTTGAATGGCGACACGATAGAAGTCCTCATAGTAACGTCCCTTGTAGTCCTGTTGCAGACAGTCACGCATGTGGGCAGGAAACTCATCAAGGCTCTTCGCTGCATAGAAAGTACGCGAGAAGAGCACTATGGTGACCTCGTGATTGCAACCAAGCTTCTTCCACTTTTGAAAGAGCTCGGTTAGGAATCCGTTTACAGCTTTTTCAAAGTAAAGATCACCGTGTATATCAAAATCCCACATTTCGGAGGACATTTGCAGGAAAAGGTAAACCATTGAGGTGCTGCTGCGAAAAACGATTTTTGTGTCGTCCGTAATAACGCCGCTGGCCACACGCTCACCCTGTGACCACATCTCATACACCTGGCAACGTATCTGCATATCATTGTAGTCGATCTTTTTGTTTACATAAACGCAGGTATTTGTCTGAAAGATAATGGTTCATTTATTATTAATCCTTTAGTTCATAAGAAGTCGCTACCTACCAGATAAGTCTTTAGGCGCCACATTTCTGAGCGACCCATATACTGATCCTTGAAGGTGATCTCTATAGAGTCTAAGGCAACATCAGCGGGATTCACAATTCGCATTACGACATTGGAATAGGGTCGCATTTTGAATGCTGTCGCAATGCACGACTCAATACTAATCACATTGCGACCTGTTTTGCTCTGCTCGTTAAGTTCAGTTATCTGCAGCAACAAATGAGTGCCGTTTTCATCCTCGGGTGCATAAATTTCGACCACATCGCCAACCTTGGCTGTCGGATGGTCCTGTGGATTTAATACCAAATCGGCATCTACACAAACACAAATGCATATTAAAAATTTCTTGATCATTATTATTAAGTGCTTTCTTACCATATGACTTATTGCAGCCCCTTGTGTGCGTGTTTAGTTTGTAGGGCTTCATACTGAAATGTTATCCTGACGTCTCCATTACCATTTAAGAAACGTTTTAATGTTTAATATTTCGGTGCTTTGTTGGTTTTTGTTTTTCTTGGGCTATCGCCTATATGTTGGCTGAGTGTTGGCTAACAGCTTCAGGTGCGCAACAGCTGGCGCAAGTACGTTAGTGATGTACCCCGCACTCACGAAATCTGCTCGTGACATGATACGTATTTGCAGTCACCTAAATTACTTAAATTTAAGCTAACAATACTCTTTTGGTAAATATCAACATTTACATAAACAGTTATATTTATTTCTGAAAACTTTACTGATTTTAAATCTGGGGAATACCATTATAACAAGCGACTAAGTATATCGACTTTGAACTCACCAGAGACGATAATTGATAGCAGCTTGTGGCATCGGTATCGACACAGCCATCGATTATTCTGCAACTCTGGCCTTGCTGCTGCTGCTGCTTTGTTTGTAAAAACTACTTGATATATTTTGTTAAAATTATATTATCAATATGATGCAAATGAAGGAATATAAAGAAGTGCCGCAGGATGTACCACCAGCAGCAGGAGCCGCAGGTGCCACAAGTCCTGGTAAGAATACACCTGTACACCATAGTATATATGTGTAGCTATTATTATCGTTATATTTTGTATACCGCGCGTGGGTATGTGTGTGTCTATGTGTGTTTTGCTGTGGGCGTTTGCCATATCCCCACATATGTACATATATTTTTTAAAAAACATAAATAATGTGAATTAAAAACGTATACATATATTGCTATTTTAAACCAGCTGAGCCCTGGATGAGCATTCCAGTTGGCAGCAACTGCCCTCAGGGCCTCGAATACTTAACCGTCCTCGATCAGTTGCTTGTGTCGCAGAAAATCGAAAAGCTGGAGCTCTTCACCGGTTTCGAGAGAAAGAATCGTTTCAAGGTGAAGAACTCACTGGGACAGAATGTGTACTTTGCATACGAGGAGAGCGATTGCTGCAGCCGCAACATGCTGGGACGAGCTCGTCCATTTGAGATGAAAATTTTGGATAACTTCCAGAACGAAGTATTGCATTTGAATCGTCCATTTAGATGTGATACACTCTGCTGCTTTCCCAATTGCATGAGTATGATTGAGGTATCAGCACCACCCGGCCAGGTTATTGGAACAGTGGAGCAGGTCTTCTCCTGCTTGAAGCCAAGGTTTCACATCAAGAACTCGTTCGGTGACGTTGTGATGCGTATTGAGATGCCATTCTGTGTCTTGAAATGCTTCAGTGATGTCGACATGAAGGTCAGTGTACAACAACAACAACCTTAACTGGTTCTGTTTTTTGTGTAGCAATAGGGACACATATTGGATGCTATAAAAGCAAACAATGACGTCATGATATCGCTATGCTCGAGTGCCGATGCGAATTAATTGAAATTGCTGACGCGTTGTGTTTGTGTTTGGGCGTGCCTGGCTAATACTATATTTGTTTGTTTTTTATTATGTCTGTGTTTGGTTTTTTAGGTCTTCAGCGTAAACAACGAACAGATTGGCAAAATAACCAAACAATGGTCCGGTCTCGGCAGAGAATTGTTTACTGACGCGGATTACTTTAGCGTCACATTCCCCCTCAATTTGGATGTGCGTATGAAGGCATTACTCTTTGCTGCCGTCTTCATGATTGTAAGTTTTCAGTTATCAGATTAGTATATGTTATTTATATTTGTATTTTGCAGGACATCGTTTACTACGAGCAATAGACGCCACGCAGCATGCATGCATTTCAAAAAATTCAGCAATCATTATAAGCAACTGCTTAATTTTGCTTTTAAGCCCTGTCGTTATTTATAAGTTTTATACATTTTTTTTTTTGTCTACTCGAATTTTCCCTCTAATGTGCACAAACATATTTGCTTAGGTTATCGGAATCTCCCCCATGTGTGCAAACAAATAACATTTTTATAACTGAATCTCGATCCATGTTCATGTACCACGTTGAATCTTCACATTTATACAAATATTTATTATACTTGGCACTGTTTCCCCTTCTCGAAATATGCGCACAAATATCGTTTCATACATAGTATAGCTTGTACTTTTTTTTACGAACTTTTATAGTATATAATGCATGTTTTGTATGTTATCTCCTTAACACCGACGTTCGGTTGGCATTTAAGCGCATACTGACCTACGCACACCCTTAAAACACAAACATACACTGATACAGAACAAGAGTGCCTTAAGATGTCCTAGTTGTTGTACACCTTCCCCACCACCACACCAAGCGAACCCTACATAAGTATGTACCTCAAGAGTTTATGTAGCTATTTTTGTATGTACTTAAGACCATAAAATTGATTGTTAAATGTTACTTGCATTCATTTGCATTGAGTATTTTTCAAAAAACACTATTGAACAACCAGCACACACACACACTTAATTAGTTATGCTGTATCTTCTTTACATACATGTATAATAAAAAGAAATTATATTTTATATATAAAAAAAACAACACGAACATCGTATTTACAATTGTGGAATTATAATCATTGATACTACATAGTTTTTAAGATGTCAGTCATTGAAACTTTGAAATGGAAATGTGCGATGCAACCCAAACTGAATGCAATTTAGTTGTTCTTAGCAAAGTACTTTGTTTTATCCGACGGATTGGGTACAATCTGCAAGGCAAAGTTGATACATTACAACAAAGAAACATAGGTATACAATGTATAGTCCCATCTTACCGTATCGGCGCCTGGTTTCCAGCCAGCTGGACACACTTCGCCATGGGTATCGGTATACTGGAATGCCTGTACTAAGCGTATGGTCTCATCCACGGAGCGGCCCACTGGCAGATCATTCATTGTAATTTGCCGCAAAACGCCACGCTGATCGATGATGAAGAGACCGCGCAGTGCATGACCACTTGCCTCCAGATAGACGCCATAGTCCTTGCTTATTTTGTGCGTCAGGTCAGATAGCAAAGGGATTTTCACATTGCCCAGACCACCTTCTTTTCGCGGCGTATTGATCCAAGCCAAATGGGTAAAGTGTGAGTCAACGCTAACGCCAATAACCTCAGTTTTGATCTTCTTGAATTCAGCAATGCGATCCGAAAATGCAATGATCTCCGTGGGACAAACAAATGTGCTGCAATGTTTGAAATTATGAATTTGATTATTGATTAATTGTTCTGAAAACTTACAAATCCAGCGGATAAAAGAGCAGCACAACGTATTTGCCTAGATACTGTGAAAGCGACAGCTGCACAATCTCCTTATTAACCACAGCAGTGCCCTCAAATTGTGGCGCCGGCTTTGAAACTATTTAATAGAACATTAATTAAAACCTTAATGCAACATTCGTCTCCCAAGCTTATACTTACTGACTGCCTTTGTGTATTGCAATTGGTGATCGCCCTTAGGCTCGCCCGCTGGATAAACAGAGCCACCAGCAAACGAGTAGCAGGAATCGCTATCTTCAGCCTTTCCAACGACGGCTGCAGTGAGCAACAGTAGAGCTAAACATCCATAACGGTACATGATGATGCCAGTGTTTGCTGCAAATAGTAGACACGTTGATTATTTACATTAACTTCAATTTGACACGCAATGCTCGCAACTCTAGAAAAAACACTCCAAATATTAACACACGCACACACACTAACGCACTTTTAGCCACGCAGTCAAAATTCTAGCTCCACATCCGCTAAAAACCAACAATTCAATGCACTTGAGTTGAAAAAAGGGGGTAGACTCTTTGATAAGCCCAATTGAAACTGTTATCAGTTTGATTCTCGGACAGTGGGAGGTACAATAAATTTACAAGCTGTCAATGAAAATAAAAACTGAAATTTAACAACAAATTTAATACGGACAAAACGAGGCCTATGTGACGCGTTGTGTCAACAACTATGTTTACCCTTCCGCATTTAATCCTTTTGTAATTGATTGTTTTTGTTTTACCAGTTGTTACCTTCTAAATAAATAATTTAAGTAGCTTTCTTTTAGCTTGTCGAACTTGTTGTTGATTTAACAAACACGGCACACAAGCAATACAACAAATACTTTGCCGGCTAGAGATGTGTCGACTAAAAACTATCGCGTGATTTGTGTATCGAACATGTCACGAGTAATTTAAAATTTTCATTCTAAATAACAGTTAATAAAAATTTTAAATTTACAAGTTCATAATAAATAATAATAAAATAAAATTAAATAAAAAAAAAAAAAATATTGTATAAATATTTTGTTATCCCAAAACAAACACATTTATTTATTAATTTTAAAACAGATATAGTTGTTTCCTTATGAGGCACTGTTTTACAAGGATAAACAAAGAACACTAAAAATATCAGAATATGTATTTATCACGTGCGTCGCTTGACAATCTCATTATTGGCCAACTTGAGAATACGATTGAAATCGACCTTGTTGTGAGCCCGCCAATATTTGCAGCGTCCCCACATAACAGCCGGGTAATTGGGACTCTGTATGCCATGGAAAATACGCGCTATGGTCCGTCCACTGAAAGTATTGTCGGGATACATATTAATAAGCGCATGGATATCACAAATTATATCATCATCCGGCACGTTGCTGGGCTCAATCTCTAGCTCCAGATCCTGTGGATAATCATTGCGGAAGTAGTTTCGCACAATGCCCTTCAGCTGTGTGCAGCGATCCTGTGGAAAATCGACGCTACAGCAATGAGCGCAAGTATTGTAGGCCACAGCTGACAATCCATGGGCCACATACTGCAGTTGGATAAGCTGTGTCCGCTCCTGTTTCACAGAGCGAGCGTACAGCGTATCCAGAGCGTAATCAATTTCAGCATCGGTAAAGTCTCCAGGCGCTTTGATCCGAAAGCCCAAATCATTAAAGGTAACAGTGATTGGAGAACGCTTCGGAAAGCCATTAACTAACAGCAAGAAAGAGTTGTATTATTAAGGAAACAATAAGAGAGTTCTTCGCATACCTTGCATCCACTCAAGATTCTTAAGCTGGTACTTGACCACACCGCTGTTCCAACCAATTCCTGCCGCAATGTCAATAACAGAGAATTCTATAATATTTGCATCCTCCTTGAAAGTCTTGTTTTTAATCTGCAACGCAATGGCCATAGCTAATGGTGGGCATTCCTTGGCAGCATGTCTGTAACGTTATCGTCAGTTATATTTAGATGATATGATATGTACTCACTTGAGATATTTGGGTCCACCGTATGAGATCACCTTGGCCATTATGTAGGCAGAGCTAAGAACATTCATACACCAGCGTGGTTCCAATTCCATGTAACACAATAAAGTTGATATGTTTTCAGCTGGTATGTCCAATGCTTCAACAGTTTGTTCCACTGAGAACCCAATCTCATGACCAGGACACACATGTTTACGTGCAACGCTCGCATCACTAAAATCATCAGCAGTCGCTAATTCACTTGTCGTTGCATATTGCTGGGAGGACTTCTTGTTTTCCAGCTGCTTGTCACAGCAGCAGGGCACAAAGATGCGCTGCAGCAGCTTGCGTATAACATGGCGATCGATGGAATTGGCATAGACATGACGACGCAGCTCGTTTTGATCACCACCCTTGGAATCTAGAAAGAGATGACAGTGCGATGGCAGACCATCACGTCCGGCGCGTCCAATCTCCTGCACATAGCTCTCGAAATTCCTTGGCATATTGTAGTGTATGACGGCGCGTATATCGGGCTTATTGATACCCATGCCGAAAGCTATGGTGGCCACAACAATGCGCAGCTCATTGGCCATAAATGCATTCTGTACGGTGCGACGCCTTGAGGCAGGCATGCCTGCATGATACGGCTCTGCCTGCCAGTTGACACGCTTGCGCTTCTTTTTCGTCGGCTCTGGTGCGGCGTTAGATTTGCGCTCCTGCAAACAGGTGCGTATGAAGCCAGCAATACGCTCGCATTCATCGCGTCTCGTGCAATAGATGATAATTGATTGACAGCTTTCAAATCTGCAAAGACGACAAATATATCATTATTAAATTGACGCTGTAATAACGATGCTCTTGTTGTTTTGTCGTATTATAAGATATCGTTTACTCGTTAGTTTATTGTTAGTTGTACAATTGCGCCAACAATTGATGTTCGCTCTCGGAACTTGTTCCGTTCCTCGTTCCGATCTACATCGGCGATGGGATATTGTATCATCTATCGATAGCTCAAATGATAGTTCATACTGATACCGATATAATAAAATACAACTTAAAATAATACACAATTATATATGTATATCTTAACAACGACTTGATGTTTTGTCACTCACCTTGCGCTGTTCAGCAGCTGTAGCAATGCTGCATCACGGTTTGAGTCCTTAGACACGGACAGTATTAAATTATCTGGCAATGGAATATCGCTGATAATTCCACGTTCACCATCCTCAATGCCCAAATGATTGATGATACTAATGCGCGTGGGCAGTGTCGCTGTTGCTGTCAAACCCAGGACGGTCTTTACACCCAGATTCTTTCGCAACACCTTGCAGATCATTAAGTAGCTGGGCCTGAAATTGTGGCTCCACTGCGACACACAATGCGCTTCATCGATGCAGGCAAAGGCAATCGGTGGTAGCTGTCGCAATATCGCTCCAAATCCAGTCGCCCTTTCACCGGAAACCACCGCCTCTGGAGACACAAGCAATATATCAATCTCGCCATCAGCTATCAACTGCTGCACCTTTAGGCGATGCTGTGGCGTCTGGTTCGTGTGCAGACATTGGGCACGCAGAAAGTGGGGCACACCCGTCACCTGATCTTCCATAAGCGACACCAGTGGCGATATAACGAGTGTGATTGCTCCTTGCCTACGATTGTACAAATAGGCAGGCAGCTGATAACACAGCGATTTACCACTGCCAGTGCTAAGGGTGACCAGCGTGGACATGCCACTCAGTATGCGCATTACAGCACGATCCTGACCTGAAAGGAAAAGAAACCTATCAAAACTGTACCAATGAAATTTTGGTGTCGAGTCCTTACCCTTGCGAAAGCTGCTATGTCCAAACAAGTGAAGTGCTTCAGTAACCTCATCCGTCAACTCCTGTACAGTGCCATCAGGATTCAGATCATAGAGTGGTTTGATGCCGCCTTGTTTGTTGCCCGCTGCACCATTAGCTGAGCTTGAATCAAGACCTGCTTGCTTGAGGAACTCCTCGGGTATCTTATGACCCACATAGCTTTTAATAGGTGAAAGTTGGGTTTGAGTTTGGGATTGCGATGCACTGACAGCCGCATCTAAGGCATCCAAATCTATATCTTCGTCGCTCGACATGTTAAAGTCATTATCACTGACAGCTTCATCGTTATCATGCTCCATATCCTCATCGCTACTACTACTGCTCTGATGAATGATTTTGGAGTTGGCCGCCTGCGGCAGTCTATCGATGTTGCGGCTATGAGCAGCAAGTGCGCCCTGCGATGCCATCTGTTCCACCTCTTGTAGTGTGGGAAATGGCGAGGGATCCTCTTCGAGTTGTGCGGTCAGTGGTAGAAGTGAATCACCCTTAACTTTACATTGCTGAGCAAAGTGTCCAACGCCACCGCATTGGAAACAGGTTAGGACACCACCATCACAGCCGCCCATATTCATGTCGGGGCCAGCTAAGGCTGCCACACGCTTTTTGTGCCTCCACTGTGTCTTCTTGTATTTGCTAAAGTTCACCGATTTCTTGCCACGTGAAAATTTCTTCTTTTGTATATTAATAGTCACAAAATTCTCATTCAGTTTGCCCGATGCGATCTTGTCCTGCAGCTTTTGGCGCGCGGCTGCACGCTTCTCATCTATAAGAGCAGAGGATGAAGCTTTTGGCGTTTGTATGGGTCCAACAGCAAAGTTGCTTATGTAGCGTTGTGCCATTTGGTCAGCCTGCTCCAGTTCGCTTTGCTGGATACGCGGCACGGATGTTATGTCACCCGACTCCAAGGCCAGCACATATTTTAGATCTTCCGGATTGAGTGGCTGTTCCTCAACCACGGGCTCTTCTACAGCTGCCTCTCTTGCCGTTTTGGACTTTGACGCTTTACGTGGTTTTGGTTGCTTCTCCTGCTTTGGCTTCTTTTCGGGCTTGGGCTTCTTTTCGGGCTTTGGCTTCATTTCGGGCTTTGGTTCCTTTTCCAGTTTTGGTTTTTGACGTTTAGCTGTTGCCTGCTTGCGCTTGGTTTTTTTGGGCAGCTCGGGTTCATAGGTTGCGTCGCGTTCCTCATCCGCTGAGAAATCTTTACCCGATTCTTCATTAGTATTTGTTTCTTTGATAGTTTGGATGACCTCTGGAGGAGTAACAAGCTTTGGTTCTGGCTTTGGTGCTAGCTTTGCTGCTGGTGGAGATTTGTTTGTTGGCATTACCTTACGCCGTTTGGCAATGTGACGATATTCTGGCTGCTCCGCGTCCTCCTCGCTCTCTGCTACAATGGAATCTGAGTCAGAATCTGATCTGCCAGCAACTGCAGCTGGTGTAGGAGCTAGAAGTGAAGGCTCTAGCGGTGACTCCTCTGGAAGCTGCTGCTGCTTAAGGGGCGTGTTTCTTGTTTGAAGCTTGCTTAAATCCAGATTGGCAAGACCATAATTGTGTTTCTTGGCCGGCGTTGCATTGTTGTTGTTGTTGGGTGTTGATGGCTGCTGCTCCAGCGAATTCTGTGCCGTGTTGCGCTGCAACCAACCTTCATCGACATGGGTTTTTATGGACTCTTTGCTGAGATCTGTCGTTAGCAATGCGTTGGCTGCAAGGATCTCTGCAGCCTTGTGTTCCTGCGCCTTGCGTATTAGTATCGTCTCCAAATCTGGCAACTGATCTGCAAGATCACTCGCCAAACTGCTGGATGCCCCAGTAACACTCAGATTGGACGAGCTACGTGATATTGGCTTGCGGGGATTACGTTTGACAAAGCTGCGTGTGGACTGAAAGAGCTTGTTGCTTACACTTGGCTTGATGACTGGATTACGGGCCTTTGTGGCTTCTGTTGGTGATTTATCCACGTCTGCTACTGGTTGATTACTAACACTCTCGCCCCAAGCAGCTTTATTTTGTGGCAGTTCTTCAACTGGCTCGAATTTTTTTATAATATGGTTTTCATCGCGATTTGTTAGATTGCTGAGAGCCTGTGGCGTTGGCAGTTCCTGAATGTTGGAAAAGCTGTCGCTGTGCTGCACCAGCGCAGATATATCCAAAGGCAGCTGTGGTCCACCATTGATGCTCTCTGTACTTATGCTCTGATCCAATAACGTAACACCCAAATCATTGGCATGTGTCATTTCCAAGACATCAAATCCATCCTCGGACAGAACATCGTTGAGCGTCTCTTCAAGAAATGATGTCTTGAGTTTATAGTACATTTTGTAGGAGTCGCGTATTTCTTGACTGGCCTCCCTTATATCGTACTGTAAAACAAAAACAAATGTACTTTTGTTGGAACCAAATTGAAGTACATCATACCTTTGAGGGAACTCGGCCGTGCTTCTTTTTGAAGTCTTTCTCCCATACCTTAACGCGTAGCTTGTACTTTTGGTATTTATCTTTGAAAATTGACTCGTCCATATTCAGGTTATAGTTATTATGTTTTACATTTAAATACAGAAAGTTACCAATAAACGAAAGCAACACATACAATTAAACACACCTGTTCTTCGCAAAAAGCCCGCCTTTTTTACAGTGCTGGTAAACTGTTCAAGAGTGCTGCCGGACTGTTACAATGATAACACCAGTTTGCGCCAAATTCAATATTTCAGAATGGACGCTGCGTACTCTATTTATGAGAGAAAGTTACTTTTCTGTCCATTTTTTCATTAATTTTATTTCAAGCTTAGCAGTTGTAAAAGAATAATGCATTCTTCATGACATTGGAAACTGTTGTAAACAATAAAAAATTCAAATGAATGCGTGTAGTGAACACAGAATTCGTTAAACGAGGAATTACAAGATGCAAATATCAGAGCGAGAGCGAGCACAAAAACGCCAGTAAATTTCACTTTTGCCTACACTTAATTCAATTTATCAATTAAAGTTAGACTTTTAAAGAACGGATTCAGCTTTGCGCGTAAATAAACGTGAATGCAGAGAGAACGTGAAGTTTGTTTTAACCGTTGGTTTGGGTGCAGAAAGTGCCTTTTTTGTGATTGGATTCGTTTTCGTTTTTTTACGGGTAGATCAAATGGCAAACGCTTCTACATCAGTATCAATGCAATATCCTCAGGCTGCATTGGCGGGCAGCGCCAGTTATACAAATAGTACTGCAAATTGCCGTCCCCAGCACCAAATTTCAGAGGTACAAAAAACTTTTTGTTTTCCATCAAATCGAGGGCATTATACACATCCATTTGCACGTTTCGCGCTGAGATCAAGGCGTCGTTCATTAGATCCAGCCAGGGTGTTTTTGTCGAAACATTATAGAATGAGTAAGCAGCGCGCACTGCTTTGTGCACGGGATGATGCATCACGGACGATGGCAGGCAGTAGTAACTGGTCAGATCGGTGATGTTGCCCTTCTCATCGACGACCACAAAGCAATCAATGATGCCATCCCTAGGCGTAAACCAATGACGGAACTCCTCCTTGCTGAATACGGGACCCATGGAGAATCGTTTCAGATACTCCTCAAGCAATTTGTGCGCCTTGTCCATATCCTTGGAGGTAATACGACGATAGCCCTTCGTCTTGGGCTGATCGGGCAGTTTGTACAGCTTCACGGTGCGCTGCATGGTCATGTTGCGTGCCAAATGCGAGAATCGCACATCCACCAGTTTTTTTGGATTCAGCGACCGATGCCAGTAGCGACAGGTAGAAACCGGCGTAGGCAGAACAACGCCAGCAGTGTAAGCAGCCTGAAAGATGCCGGTGAGATTGACACGTCGCGTTATCTCACGTATTAGCACGGGAGCGACACGCTTGCTTCTCAACTTTTTATGCACGCACAGAAAGTTAATGTCGACCACTTTTAGAACTTTTTCGTAGGCTCTCAATTTGCTGGGAATGGCCGATATAAAGCCAACGAGTTTGCCCGACTTCTCCACACGAACACCGACATGCCAATCACGTTTCCAACCTGGTGGCTGAAGTGACCACTTGAGGAACTCCGGCTGATAATCAAATCGAAACATAGCATCATCATCTTCCACATAGTTTTCATTAAGCAGGGTGTAGAGCTCCTTTAGATCACTCTGGTCGTTGAGGTCCAGTGTTACCCACTTGAAGCCACTCGGCAAGGTATACGGATCAGCGCGAATCTCCGTTAACTCTTTGTTGGCCTCAATGCATTCGTTGGTGGTTACCTCCTCGTTCATTTTTGGCACCGGCTGCGTAGACCAGAACGTAAATTTCTTTTCCTGTTGGCGTGTAATGTTCGCCGCATCATTGACCACCTGTAGCAGTGCTTGTTTGCCTAAAAATGAAATGGATCTTTATTAAATAACATGAATGCATTCTTTATCACAGCATGCTTCAGAATATGCAGAAAAAAACACACACACTCGCACACACCTATACCTAACCTCATTCTGGTTGGTCAAAAATTCTAGTACGAACTTTGTGCGCTTGAAAAAACGTAACTTACTGGAATCTGACATTAAATTCGCGACATTTTTGGCAAGCGCTGCTTGCTCTGCTGATCCACTTTCATTGCTGTTATTGCTTGTGCTTGCTGTGGCGGTTGACCCTGGAGCTCCTAATTTCAAGCCGGCAACGGCGCTTGCCAGCATTTGTTCCGAAGCTGTTGCTACCTCTTTGGCCTTCTGCTGCAGTTCACTCTGTCCACTGTTCTCATCTGAACTTGCTGCTGCTGGGGCATTTTCGTTCGGCATATTTTAATTGGCTCTTGCGACTACGTTTCAGGTTAATAAATATTTTAGCAACGAATAATTGCAATGAAATCGCAAAACTACAAGCAGCTGACTCAACGACGCAGCTGCCAGACCTCGAACAAAAAAAAACACGAATGTTTCTTATTGCAATATGGTCACCCCAAAAAGCATTTTGACTTATCGAAATGAAATTATTTGAGTATATAAATCGAGCGTTATACGATGTCTGAAAAGTTAACTATACATTACAAACAAAAGCAATAGGACTCGATCGAGTAAAGTGCTTATTACTATTATAAAAAATTAACAATCACCTTATCAACACAGACATATCTAAATGCGCGCAATTGGCGGCTACGTTGAGCGAGTTCAGAAAACAGCTGTTCTAAACAAAACAGCTGGGCGTTACTCGGCGTTATTAAAAGTTACTTCGCTTCGCTTGCGGGTAAACAAATCTATCAAAATAAACATGCAGTGTGGATGTGGGACGCTCACTTGCTGATAAGAAATAGCAGCGCCAGCAAAGAGCGAATTCATTTCATTTCTATTCATCGCCAGACACTGTTGTTGTCGTCACAATGAGCTTGACAAAGAAACGCATTAAAATTGGCTCGATAACATCAGTAATAGCTGTGGTGCTAATTTATTTGTACAAAACAGTGATCAGCTTGAGTACCAGCCCCCTGGCAAATATTCTGGTGGAGGAACAGCGACAGTGGCCACCCACCGAAGATGCAGTGCAGCGAAATTTACAAATCGCCTACGAGGCACAAAATTCCCTGCTGCATCAACAGCGAGAAGAGCTCTTGCACACCAAGGAGCAGTTGGCACAGCTTGAGGAGCAGGTGCGCGCACTGCAGGCAAGCACACCGCGCAAGTATCCCAAAGTCAAGTACCTCAACTACAAGAATCGCAAACGCATTCTCATCACGGGCGGCGCCGGCTTTGTGGGCTCGCATCTTGTGGATGATCTCATGATACAGGGCCATGAGATTATTGTGGTGGATAACTTCTTTACGGGTCGCAAGCGAAACGTGGAACATTGGCTAGGTCACGAAAACTTTGAGCTTATCCATCACGACATTGTCAATCCGCTCTTCATTGAGATCGATGAGATCTATCATCTGGCGTCGCCAGCATCGCCGCCACACTATATGTATAATCCGGTCAAGACGATCAAAACTAACACCATGGGTACCATCAATGTGCTGGGTTTGGCCAAACGTGTCATGGCCAAAGTACTGATTGCCAGCACTTCCGAGGTTTATGGAGATCCAACAGTGCATCCACAGCCCGAAACCTATTGGGGCCATGTCAATCCCATTGGCCCCCGTGCCTGTTACGATGAGGGCAAACGTGTTTCGGAGACGCTCAGCTATGCCTATGCCAAACAGGTGAGATACTTTAGATCGTTTGTTTCCGGATTCCATATAAGATTGGAATTAATAGAATGTGCAGCGATGCATTGAATAAAGAAATGTTGATGCTTTGAAATTCTCGTTACAAACCTAATGAAAGAATTTGTATACCCATTGCGCTTGCTACGTTTCAGTGCATCGCGATAATAAAGCAGAACGATAAGATAGAACATTAAATTACAATGCCAGCGAACAGAACATGTTTACATTCCAATTTTATCCAACAGCATTTAATGAATTTGTTCTGTTTGCTTTGTTCTTAGGAAAAGGTGCAAGTGCGCGTGGCACGTATTTTCAACACTTATGGCCCACGGATGCACATGAACGATGGCCGGGTGGTGTCCAACTTTATACTGCAAGCGCTGCGTAATGAGACGATCACGGTTTATGGTAATGGCAAGCAGACGCGTTCGTTTCAATATGTTTCAGATCTAGTTGATGGTCTGATTGCGCTCATGGCTTCCAATTATACGCAGCCTGTTAATTTGGGCAATCCAGTGGAGCATAGCATTGGAGAGTTTGCGAAAATCATAAAGCATTTGGTTGGCGGCACAAGTGAGATAAAACAGATCAAGGCAATGGAAGATGATCCGCAGAGGCGTAAGCCGGATATAACGCGCGCCAAGAAGCGTCTCAACTGGGAGCCAAAGGTGCCGCTCGAGTCGGGTCTACTGCAGACCATATCCTATTTTCGCAATGAGCTGGCGCGCAGCGATCGTTTTCAGGAGAGCTCCCGAAAGTACTTTGATTCACCCGATCTGCAACGCAGTCGGCCTTAATATAAACATACATATATCCATGTCAAGTGTGTGCCTGTGTATATGCCCAATTAGTGTAATTGGAAACGTCTCTAGTCTGCAAAATGTAAATAAGACCAACGATAGCGTTAATCATATGCCTTCCTTCCTCCACCACCATCATTTTCCCCAGAGTGACTTTAGTTCGAGAAAGTCTCTATAAGTTAAGAGTTGTGTATTTTCATGTTTAGGTGTTAAAGGGTATTTTCGGAATGCCTGCTTCTGTCAATTCTGGATAGTATATAATTACCCTTATAAACTTGCCTGTAACTGCATAATCCTTAAGTAGTGTGTAGGTTAAAAAACTGTGTGTTTGTTGACTCCTTAAGTAGTTTTGGTAATTGATTAAATGGCTTTAAGTTTTCAATACATGGTACTTTACTTTATAGCATATAATTTCACATACACACATTCTACATACTCTATGTACAGTTTATGAGCTACACCTTGAATGCTTATATTTAGAATTAGTAACTAGTTGTATAGGATTAGGCATACTTTTCAACTTAAACGAATATTTGCACCTGGACCTAAAAACTAATTCGACTGGCAATTGTTGCTGCTGGTCTATTTTCACCTGGCCAATGGTTCCAGCATCTCTAGAAACAGTTTCTTCATGTTAATGAGCTCATCGCGTGCTACGCCCCGCCAAAAGCGACGCAGTATATCATCGGCCTGCCGCAGCGAGGGTAGCAGCAATAGCAACTGCTGCTGATGGGAGACGGCCGAGGAGTGGCGCAGCAAGTAGACGACATCATTTAAGGAATTAAGTATGGTGTCACGAAAGGCGCGCAGGGAGCTCTGATCATCCAGCAGTATATCACAATTGGACAGCAGCAGTGCCTTGAGCAGATAGTATTCCTCACGGCGCGGCGATATGCGCTCCATGCGCTGTGCAATTTGCACACAATGATAGTAGAATTCCGTATAGCCGCACTCCTTGGCCAGCAGCTCATCCATCCACACATCGGTGGCAAAGCACAGTTTGCCATTAAATGGCAACGAACGAAACGTTAACTGCAGTGTCAATATCTCGGCCCAGGACACCTGCAGCAGTTTCATTTGATCGTTTAGTGGCAGTTCAATAAAGCCCGGTATCTGCTTGGCCCAGGCAATCACACTGACCAGCTCATTGTCGTAGAGATCGCTTAGTACGCTAAGTATTTCATGCGGATCATTGTTGTTATTATTCTGAAAAATGCAAGTGCCATTTGTTGGCGTGCTATTGGTGCTGCTTTCCAGCTTGACGCTGCCCGACGACGAGGATGCCTCATCATTGCAGCTGGTTGTATGTGGTTGCTGTTGCGTCTGTACGCTGAGCGCATCTGGCTCATAGGAATTGAGCACGTCCAGTATTTTAACGTCGCACAACGATGTTGTGCTCGACTGATAAAGCAGCTGCATGGTCTGGTACGAATTGGATACTGGATTACGTCTGTACTTCTGACGACCACCGCGCACGCGATCTAAACGCACGCCCTCCTAAAAAGCATTACAAATAAGTTAATAAAGCTAATGCTTTGTAATGGGAGTGTTGGTCTTTACCTTGAGCATGCCCATGAGCAGGCACTTTTGAAAGCGACAGGCTTGGCAAGCCTTGCGTCGCCGCTTGTTAATCTCGCACTCATTGTTGGCTGGACACGTATACTCGATGTTACCTTGAATTGTGCGCTTAAAGAAGGCCTTGCAGGCCTCACAACTGGCAACGCCGTAGTGAAATCCTGAAGCCACATCACCGCAAACAAGGCATAGCCGACGCAGCTCGTCGCGCACAGAGCCACTGCTGGCATTTGCACTGGCGCTGCTCGAGTTGTTGGCGCCGCCGCCGCCTTTACTATCCCCATCGTTGCTGAGGGAGACATTGTGCAGTTCACAGGATAGCGATGTGGTAGAGCTGCAAAGTTGACGCTCCGGCGACACAGAAGGCGAGGATTTCAAGCCACTGTTGCTGTTGCTGGAGTTGTTGTGACCAACAGTTGTTGTTGTTGCTTTGGAGCTTGGACTACAACAGGAGTTGCCGGCACCGCCAGCAGACGAAGTGTCCACCTCCTGTTTAATGTGCAGCACACTGACGCCGTCGGACATATTCGAGCGCGGTAGTTGAGCTGCAATAAGAACACCGTTAACTGAATGAAGAGAACTTCACAAATTGCACAATCATTGCGGTAAAATTATTGCCTTTGTTGGTGTTTTGCCTCTGATTTGATTTTAAATGTCAAAAGTACACGCCGAATGATAAAAGCAGCAGTGCTTCTAATTATTAATGAACGTACACAGCAGCAACAGCAATACAAAAAAAAAATGTTGACACCGTTTTGGTTTCGACTAGAACATGCCCTATCTGAGCATGTTTTACTAATTATTATTTTTTTTTTTTAAACAGAAAATCTTGTATAATTACGGGAATGATTTTGTTGGTTGTTTTAACTAACATTGTCGTATAGTTTGTATACCCTTTTACACACTTTAAATGTGCACAGGGTATACTCAAGATAATGCAATTAGAATCACTGCACAAACAACGATCCACTCAAAATGCAGTTAGGATTTAGCTTTGTTTTACATCTCTTTCACTCTCACATACTGTCCTATGTTTTTGGGAAGACACTTGGCGCAGGCGGAAAAGTACAATAAAGCGATAACGGTTCTGTGCGTAGAGTGTGTGTACTTAGCAAATAATTAACGGTTATGCTATTATAAATCACGACACAACGGCCTGATTACAAAAATGTTCCACAGCTTCGGCTCGATCTAAAGATGCACGTTTTTGGTGTGCGTTTTCATTTATTGTCTTATCACAAACAAGGTGGGTGCGTGTTTGTTGATAATATATATATATGTATGTATTTGTATGTTTGAAGATCTGTAGTATTGAGAACTATACTTACATAAAAATTCGTAAAGATCTTGATAGTTGTAAAACTTATCAACGAACGTGCCTATTCGACACAGTTAATTGTATATTCCAGTGATCCAATCGAAATCCAGTCAACACATTTTCCTATGTACATAACACAAATACACACATACCCATACATACATACATATATATTTCATGCATATGCATTTATTTTGGTACGAGCACTTTGTTATGGCTTTTGTTGTCTGTGCCTGTCTGCATCTTTTGCTAATATGTCTACTAAGAAATCGTATGTTTGTTGACGGTGTATCGTGTTGTCAAAGGGTTTGATATTCCTGTTTCCATTTATAACTATTATGCATATTGCATATTTTGGCCCCCTTATATTTTTACTCGTTTGCTAACTGGCAATTGTTGTTTTGCACAAAACAAAACGCGGCTTGGTTTTTGTCCTCCACCAAGTTTCTATTAAAATTGCCAGAAAGCTACGCTATTAGCATTATCATTTTATCTGTTTACACTTAATATTTACAGAACTTTTTTAACACAAATAAAACACACAATAAATAATACATACATACAAAGTGGGAGTAGAGCTATGGGCACCCCAAAATGCATAACATTTACTCAAATGTTATTAGCAGTGAGACCTTATTTTAATTTGATTTTTTGGTGTAGTTTTGCAAACATTTAAATAAAATGACATGCGATTTATTGCAAAAGGCATTAATGCAACAAATACAGGAGCAGCAAATTAAACTTATATCTGCTAGCTTCAATAAAGTATTTTCTTTGAGCATAAAAAAGAGAACAGCTGCTCACTGTATTTTAATATACAAAAAACGTTTAAAATACCTACACAAATAAAAAAAAGAAACAAATTAAAGCATCGGAATTGTCTCATCGATTCATTTTGTGTTGGCAAGTATCGATTCTTGTGTTTCGAAGTATCGTCAGCTTACCAAGTCCATCTCTAGTGCAAAACATAGCAAAAACAATTGCGCGATAGAAATAATTTTAGAAATACAAATAAATTAGACAGTTTTAACAATAGAACAATTGTACTGTGTTAGCACACACGCTGCTCAAAGTTTTGCAAGTATATAGAAAGTGTTAAGGTCACGAGCAAGTAAGTACCCTAGCCATACGTGTTAGTTTTGTTTGTTGTTGTTGGCGTTTATCAGCTAACTACACCTTTCCCATATGTACATGTATATATCTGCTTTGTTTGCGCCTTCGCCTAATACGCAATCCAAAATAATATGCTAGCCCAGCCCTGCTGTTGCTGCATATTTTGAAGTTATTTCACGTTTCTACGTAGTATGTCTTTGTTAATGTTACACGAACTTTGTTGTTGCTGTTGTTATTGGCTTCACACACTAAAAGTAGAACTCAACTTTTCCGTTTTACAGGCAAAACACAGTCAAAATGATGAGCCTGCTGGGGCGACCCGATGTCGATGCGGGCGAGGTGTTTGTCAATTTTAATCAAAACATAACGTAAGTACAATAACCTCTGTTCAATATGTACTTGAAGTTAACTTTTGGCATTTTATCAACGTGTATGTATGTAGTTCTCTGGCTGTGGCGACCAGTGGCAGTTATAGCCTTTATAGTCTGGGCTCTGTTGACTCAACGCTGGACAAAATCTATAACACAAAGAGCGATGATCTATTTCTAATCGAACGTTTGTTCGAAAGCTCTCTCGTTGCCATTGTGTCGCAGCGTGCGCCACGCAAACTGAAGGTGTGTCATTTCAAGAAGCAGAGCGAAATCTGTAACTATTCGTACTCAAACACAATCTTGGCCGTCAAGCTGAATCGCGAACGATTGATTGTGTGCTTGGAGGAGTCGCTCTACATTCACAACATACAGGACATGAAGGTTGTGCACACCATACGCGATACGCCCTGCAATCAGTTGGGCTTGTGTGCCCTATCCTCATCATCCGAGCACTGTTATCTCGCTTACCCGGGCAGCGTGACCTCTGGCGAGGTGCAGATATTCGATGCTATCAATTTGCATGCTAAGACAATGATACCAGCACATGATACACCACTCGCGGCCATCGCATTCAGCCCCTCGGGCACAGAGATTGCCACGGCCAGTGAGCGTGGAACCGTTATACGAGTGTTTAGTGCGCAGGATGGAAGTCGACTTTTTGAGTTGCGACGTGGCCTCAAGCGTTGCGTCTCTATTGTCTCGTTGTCGTTCAGCTCTTGTGCCGATTATTTGGTATCCAGCTCTAACACGGAGACAGTGCACATATTCCGTTTGGATCGCAGTACTGGCGATAGCAATGATCATGGGAAGCAGTCCAGCGATGATTGGATGGGGTAAGCCCTGGATTTTTTAACATTCGAATTTATAGCATAAAGTTGCGTAGCAATTGTTGTCTGTTGGTAATGGTGTATATAAAACATACATGAACATATTTATATATACACACACTCCCACTCTCCTCGATCCGAATCTTTCATTCATTTGTGCTTTAGGATTTGCATGTTGATTTTTTTTTGTTTTGTGTTTGAGTGTTGATTTTTTGTTTTCTGTGTGTTGCACATGACATTTATCTATTTTTCTTTTCTTTCATTTTTTCAAAACAATCCATGATTCAACCACCCAACAAAAAAAAAAAAAAAAAAAAAACCACCAAACACCACCACCACAACCACTCATCAAATCTCAATTCTCTCATGCAAGTTACTCGTTTTTTAGATTCTTGAGCAAAACGGTGACCAGCTACTTGCCAACGCAGGTGACCGATGTCTTTAGCCAGGGACGGGCTTTTGCATCGGTAACACTGCCGGAGGCAGGTGTGCGACGCATGTGCGCCATCACCACGATACAGAAGCAGCTAAGGTGAGCTATATCAAAATCATATATATGAACGAAAATTATAATATTTTGTATTTGCAGGCTTTTGATTGCTTCGCAGGATGGTTATTTGTATGTTTATTCCATACCCTCGATTGAGGGCGCAGAATGTCAATTGATAAAGCGACACGATTTGCGTTTGGACGATAATTATGCCATGGATGTCAAAGGTGCTTAGAGTTTATGCAATATACACACACAGACATATGCAAAACACACACAGTTTACACATTGCAATATCAAAACAAATTATTTAGTTGACTCACCTCATACTCCAGGTCTGAACAGTAATGTAAGCATTGGTGGTGCTGCTGGTGTTCCAAGTGGTGCTGCGGCAGCTGCTGCCACTGCTGCTGCCGGTGGTGGCGATGGAAAATCATCAACTGAGAAACCAAGCAGCTCAACGGCGGGCGGTGGAAACGCTGGCGCCAGCTATGCGTCCGCAGTTAAGGGCGATGAACCGGCTGGCTCCTCCACCTCCTCCTCTACTTAGGTGCAATTTAACTCACGCAAACAACAACAAAAAAGAGAAAAACATCAAAACACAACTAAAAAAAGAAAGATTGAATGAACACAAAACTCACTCCTCAAAGTACTAAGGACGACGATGATAAAGTGATTGGATTTGGGTCATGCAGCTGGCGATGTGTGTGGCGCAAACAAACATAAGTAAATAAATGAATAAGGTCTTAGACTTAGCTTTTAACATTAATCAATGACGTTTCTTCCTCGGTTTTTAAGTAAAACAGTTTAAACATACATATATGTAAATCCATGCAAATTATGAGTGACGCGAATTCCCTTCCTCAAAGCAATTTTTTAGTTGTAAGTTCTGTTTGTGGCGCTGCCATTGATAGAAGAAATGCTTTTGTCATACAATCTTAAGTTAGCTGTTATAGTTTTTTAAATTTAATATACTTATAAACATTTGATTCAGTTTCTTATTAAATAAATTGCCTTTTTATATGGATACATTTTTATTTAGTCCCTTGACAATCCACCGAGAAATCTCGCACCGTACTTTCATTTGTTTGTTATTATCACAGCTTAACTCGGCATTATTAATACAACTTATACATATATTATATATATACACATATACATAAAACTATCAAAATAATCAACCAAAAAGATTGAGTGAAAACATCAAATTTGAAGTGCGCACTGGAGGAACAATTTTCGGCATATATACTCTTAAAAATATACATACATATATTTTGTACAAAGTCAAAAAAATTTAAGGACATGATATTTAAAGCAGTTTACAAAACAAATCATGCGCTACTTTATTGTATTCAATAAATAACATATTTGATTTAATCTTGTCATTTGAATTTTGAGCGCTTAATATGGGTAATCACTTCGTACTGTTGAACGACTATCGATAGTATAGCCTTAGCCCTAGAATAAAAAGTATCGAGTAAGTATCAGAACGATATTTGTTCTTCATCCCTATCGTTAATTCGTACACATACACACACGCACGTACACAGTCGGCTAAAAAGCATCAACAGTGCTTCTTGTTTGTTTATCTGCAAATATTGTTAATGCGATTATAACTCAAAAATAATGCAATAAACGGCTCGCAATTCGCATTAACGTGAACGTTGAACGAACAGTCATGAAGGAAAACAACAAGATCCTTCAACTAATTAACGTGGCGTGGCGTGAACGCTGGTCCGATTCACAGTGGGGCATTAACATAAAAAAGGTAATGGCGAATACATGATAGAAGTCCCAACTTTATTACTTGCCAGTGTTTACATTGAGAATTTTTGTTAAACACGATCTATCTTTGTTCATCCCCCTATTGTTGCTGTTGCTGTTGCTTCTTGCTCTTCTGAAACTCAAACACGGGCTCCTCCGCCTGGGCCAAGGCAAGAACCAGTTGGCGCTGCTTCATTGATAAATTGGATGGAATGCGCACCATCAGCGTGATAATATGATTGCCGCAACCATCGCGAGTGCGCACACCCTTGTTCTTAAGCACCACCTTAGTATGCGACTGTGTTCCAGGCTCGACGCGCACCTCCACATTTTCGTATAGACCACGCACAGAGAACGTACCGCCCAAAATGGCATCCGATATGTTTAGAAACTTTTCGGTATAGATATCATTGCCGACGCGACGAAAGTATTCATTGTTTGGTACATGCAAGTGATAGTTGACCCGTTGCTTTGTATTGGGATTATCAATGCTGATCACATCCCCCGATTTCGAGCCCGAGGGCACTGTGATGAGCACCTCCACATTGCCCATGACATAGCCACGATTATCACACGTATCGCAATCATTGCGATTTATGAAGCGCCTTCCCTTGCACTGGCCACAAGTATTGACCGCCGTAAAGGTCACTGTTTTCGTTGTGACTTTGCCCGTGCCATTGCAGCGTCTGCACGGTTCCTTGAACAAATCCCGATTCGCCATTAACTGCGATTTGCCCTTGCAGTTGTCACATTTGCGTAAATAACGCAAATCCAAACGCTTCTTGCAGCCAACGGTGGCCTCCAGAAACGTCAACTGCAAGTCAAACTCGGTGCCAGCCAACTTTTTGATTTCTTGAAAAGAAAAATGAGATTAGGAACAGGATTCAAGGTCTATAAATACACTCTTACCCTCCTGACTTGGACTGGTAACATCATTTAGTTTTGCAGCCATATCCACATTCATGGGATTACCAGCCTGTGCCAAAAAGGCACGCTCATCCTTAATGCCACCCAACTGATCGTATTCCAAGCGTTTGGTCTCATCCGTCAAGATGTTGTACGCATTGGATAGCTCCTGAAAGTGCTTCAGTTTCTCCTCAGAGTGTGTGGAATCCGGATGATAGCGTTTGGCCAGCACATAAAATGCGCTACGTATCTGCTGCACACTCGCATGCTTATTCACGCCCAGCACCTTGTAGTAGTAATCCTTGGGCAAACCACGCGGCTGCTGTGGCTTGACTGTAAGCGAATGCTTGTTCGCCAGCGTTGGACGCTTCATTTCGGCATTGCGATCGGGATAGTAGGCTTCCTTCTTGATGCGAAACTGGTATTGACTTATGAGTCGCTTGACCAGCGATAAAGTTCCAGCATCATTGTGCTCCAGCTTGATCTGCATATGCATTGGATGCCGTTTAGCTGCTGCTCTTAAGGTGCCCATAAGTCTACCCTGAATACGCAACAAACCTAAGCGAAACATCGTTAAAAAGCCTTATCTAAATTTATATATAACTTGTAAAACAAATTCGATTGTGTGTAAGTTGTGTGCGCTTCAGTAAGAAATTAGGGATTGTGTTGGATTTTTTTGGTTTGTTGTACGTGTTGGCAACACAAATTTACACATTTATTTTTGAAACACATTCAATGACACTCAAAACAAGCGGCACTTTGTTAAAACATTTCTTGCATTTCAGGTTTTACCCCGTGGTGTTAGCGGTGATGTCTACAATTTGGCCGATTGTCTGTTGCAGCAGGCGGTGATTGGCTCCACAGCGAATCCGGTAAGTTGATCTTAAAGGATTTTCTTAAAGGCTTGTCAATCTAAACCATTTCTCATTGCAGCTGGTGTTGGCCTATCTAAAGCACTCGCTGTGTGCTCATCTTGTCTCGCATGCGGCTGTATTGCGTTGCATTGCAAAGTATGATAAATTGGGACGTGTTTATTGTGTTACGGCTCTACTGGAGTTTCTGGTCAGCATTATAGACGGCATCACTTGTCGGTAAGTCCAAATGTGGTTTACTATTCAAACATCGGATAAAGTTGTTTACTCTTTGCAGCATCAAATCGGAGGAAGCACTTTTACCGGGCGCCATGGTACAGCTGGTGCAATGGGTAATGCAGATCTTTGCCCGCACACTACAGCAATATGAGATGCGTGGTGAGATGGGTGCAGAGCAATCGTATATGCTGGATCAGAGCTGTAAGCTAGTTGAGCGCATTTCGCAGCAGCAATTTGCTTTAGCCATGTTGAATGTCGGCTGTCACGAGGAGTCGGACTCACTGGAGAAGATGCATGAACTGTATGCCAGCATCAAGGCATCGCTAACAAACTCCAACTTTACATTGAGCTCGGTAACAGCCGAGCAGCACCTGAAACAATTGGCGTACATTGATGCCAAACACTTGGAGTTGCAATCATTAAATCCACTGCCGTCTGCAGAAAAGATTTCATGCTGTGTTCAGCCACTGCTTGCCGTCGAGGTGCTGCTGAATCCCTGCAAGGATACCGCATACTATGTGGCTGAACTGCAAATGTTGCAGCGTCTCAAGGGATACACAAATACACGACTGTTCTATGAGATTATACGCGCTGGTTTCCTCACGCTCAGCAATGTGGCAGACACCAGTCCGGACACCATGTGGGGTGCCTTTATGTTCTTTAAAATGCCGCATATCATCAAGCAGCTGCATGCATTGCAACGTGTGCCTGGCGAGCAGGCGCCACCAACTACAGACTATATACCCGAGCTGGTAGAGGCTTTGGAGCTACTCATCGAGGATAATCTGCTGCTGGACTTTATGGACACCAAGTGTTCGTGCAATATCATTGAGTTTTTGCTCAACGACTGGACCAAACAGCAGCTAGTCAATGATGTGCATGTCAAGAAGTTTGCCAGCCAGCGGTAAGAAAAGTTGATTTCAAATGGAAATTATTTCTTAAAGCAATATCCAAATCCATTTATAGTGAGGCTGCTTCGCTGTTGCTCAAGAAGTGCGACAATGGACAACAGACGCCAACTAATATTAATTTCATCAAACGCGCTGAGGTGCCACTCTCGGGTGTGCTCAAGACTTTGTGCACCAACAAGGTGCAGGATATGGTCAACGTGCTGTGCCAAGTGCCAGTGGGCAACAGCTTTGAGCTGATTCTATCTGTGGCCACTGTGGAGGGTCGTCTTAAGACATTTGTCTCACGTCTGATTCAGTGCAACGAAAACTCCAAGCAGATGCCAGGTGAACTGGGTAAGCTGTCCGTCATACGCTCCACACTGTTTGATGTGTCCTTCCTGATGCTTACCAGCATTGTGCAAACCTACGGATCGGATGTAAGTCAATTTTGATAGCATTCTATCAGCTTGTATAAAAATGTTTATACATTTTAGGTGGTGCTTTCGGAACGTGGCGACTCCTTTTTTGAGAAGTGGGTGCGTGAGTGCATGATGGAGCGCAATAAACTGAAGAATCCACGCCAGATATTAGCACTTTGCGATGATAGTATTGTGGATGAACTGCTGTTAAGTCTGAGCAAACCGGAGGCGGCACAACTGAAACCCAGCACCCTTACATGGCAGGATATCTGTCTGAACTTGCCCGGTGTATTGCATCATGTGCTGATTGCCTGGGAGCAAGAGACGTTATCCTCGGCGGATGTCAAGAGCATCTTGGACAATATGAAGCGGCGATTGTTTAGCTTTAGTGTATGCGCCACATCCTTCTTGTGCGCCTACATGTACTCTGTGCGGGAAACGGAGCTGCTGAAGCCCTTGAACATGATCCAACAGTTTTTAGCGCCGCTCACCACCGACGAGCTGTCTAGCCAGGAAAATTCTAAGGAACGTCTGGCGCTATCATATCAAATCATACGTAAAATGCAGCACGATGTGCATCCAGCGCCCAATACCAAATCTCGTCTCATCTCACATACACCGCTGATCGAACAGTTTCGCGAATGCTGGCGCATTGTCCACGACGCTGGTCATCTGCCCGTGCGTGCGGCACAAACGCTAGAGTCTTTGCTGCTGGCTGGCGGCGCCTCCTGGTTGGTTACCCAACTGACCGAGCAGTTGCTCAGCTGCAAGTATATGCGGGATATGGCCAAGTGCATGGACATTGTGTTTGCCGTGATGCATTTGGACATTGAGCGCAGCACGGAGGCATTGCTGCAATATGTGATTGCACCATTGATTCTGCGGCGACAGGGGTAAGGCTTATGCCTATAAATCTAACAAATCATAAACTAACTTTAAACTCTTGCAGTGATGACATAAACGAGCCGCAGTCGTTGGTGTTGGCTCGCCTCTGCGTCTTTTGCATCATTTCGTGCCTGGAGACGCGTAGCTCGGCAGCTGCAATAAAGAAACGTTTGCGCTCTGACGACGAGGACGAACTGGCAGCGAATGCGGCCAAGGTGCGCAAAGTAGTTGGCGATGGCAGCGACAATTCAAATGAGTTTGCCGAGGGAGCTGCCACAAATCTCGCCGCCATGCTAAGCACGCCCAGCACTGAGTTGCGTGCCACACCGCTCAATCTCAAGGAACCGCTGCAGTCGAGCATCAAGCACATATTTCGTGTATTTGTGCAATTCGTTAGCGGCGACGAGCTGTCGCCCAAGGCCGTCTTTGTCTATCAGTTTATATCGCTGCTAGTGGAGTGCGGTGGGGAGCGGGTGGCGCCCGTGCTGCGTCTGCTGCCGTCGAATCTGATGCAGCAGCTGCTCAAGGTGCTGGCAACCGATGATATACGAGTTGGTCTCATTAGTCGTCTGTATGATCTGCGTCTGCAAGTCGGTCGACAAGCGGCTGTCGCGGACTTGTGTCTGTGGCGCAACATGCAGTTGGCGCGGCACAGCATTCATCTTTGAGGAGCGTGAGGCTGAACGATAACATTAAAATGGCTAAGCGGGTTGAATTAATTATTAATAAATGAAAAAATCGAAATGTAAAAAAGCAAAAGCGAGTATTTTGAGTAGACATTCTTGTTTCTTCACCGATCTTCACCAAATTTTTTTGCATTTAATTAATTACATGAACTTAATATGACGCATCGCTTTAAATTTTCTATAATGTATGTATGTATATCGAATTGAAGATAAGGAGCGACAATTATCAATTCTTGGCAAACTTCACAATGCAAATACAAACATGATGACAAAATTAATTATAGTATGTGTATGTATATAGTTGTATGTGTGTGTGTGTGTGTGTATGCTACTGCAATAGGTTTAGACTAAAAAAGAACTGTTGTTGACTCGACTTGTATATATTTTTTTTTACTTGTTTTTTCGGTTCGCAGTGGTTGTTTATTACTGTAATTTGTTGATGCTGATGCGGTTTGATCTGCCTGCTGCTAACTGCATCCGTGAGTAGAGTATACGTGTTGCGTTGTTGTCATTTATCTTTGTGTATAATTTGTAATAAAAGCACGTCCACTGTTTGGTTGGCATTTTCAGAGGATCTCAGGCAGCAGGCAGATGCCGCTACTTAAATTAAAGACTTTTGATTTCCTATATCACTTGAGACAGCATTCAAAATAGGTCTCGCCAACGCAACCGCCTCGCATGGCCCTTTTCACGTTGTGTTCAAATTGGCGTCGGTTGCTCTGCAGCACATCGGCCGCTTCCTTGTTCAGCGGATCCTCAGGGTTGGGTTCCTAAACCGAATTTGTGAGATTAGTTAAAAAATTATAATTCTTGCATTGCACGGCGCTTACCAGAAACAGAAACTGCAAGCCATAGACAATGGAGTTAATGGTTAGCACTGGATTCCAGTCCTCGCGCAATATATTTAAACACACATTGCCCTCCAGATCGATGTTGGGGTGATAAACTTGTGTGGCACATTTGACCTTCGGAGGCTCATGTGGGTAATTGGAGCCAACACGAAAATTAAACACAAAGCGTCCGTCTCTGTAGAAGCCCTCGTCAGGGGAAATGACCAATTTGAAATTGAGCAAGTCATCACTATCGGGAAACTCAGTTGCACAAGTTTTTGGCAGGTTCAGCTCGTTAATATCTATAGAAACGTATATTATATACATATATATATATTTAAAAGTGCACACAATAAGGCAGCTGCCAAAATAAATACCTTTTTGTATGCGGAGTTGTGCAGCTGAGGCCTTTTTTTGTTGACCGCGTGCCGTTTGATCGCCATCCTTTTTTTGTTGTTTCAGAGAGAAAAGTTTTATCATTTTTGCTTTATATTTGTTTGCCTGCTTGGCGCTTGCTGGCGTCTTCGTCGACTTCTACTTCCACTTTTGTAGTTGTTAAACGCGTTTCGATTGCTGGCTGTATGTTGTTGTTGCGATTGAATGCAAGCGTTTACGGAAATAAATGAGAAATATTTAGAGGATTGATAAATTATAAGAAATATTTGTCGTACCTTGAAATTTGGTTTGGTTGTTTCAAGTGATTTCTGCTTCTTACACTTTAGCTCTTAATTTCTCTGCCTGTCATTCAAGGTAGCGCTGCCACTACTATCGACTAAATCTATCGATTCTCATATCGTGACACTGTACGATACTGCAAAGATTTTCCAACACTGAAGTGCAAAAAAGCACGTCAATCGTTATCGACATCGATAATAATCAACCGCACATGTTGCGCAAAAACACAACAATTTAATTTGCAATGTCAACAGAGCCTGAAATAGCTAAAGATGCAGTGCTTAAACGTAGCGAGCCTATACCAGAAGGCACGCCGAAGGTGCAGGGCTATGACTTTAACCAGGGCGTCAACTACAGCAAACTTTTCGAGTCCTATGTTCACACCGGCTTTCAAGCCACAAATCTTGGACTGGCCATAAATGAAATTAACAAAATGGTTAGTTGAACAGCTCACATCAATGAATTCAATAATAAACGCGGGCAGTTGGATTGCAGGGCTCAGCCGCTGGATGCTGATCAGGAGGACATACATGAAACAGATGAGTTCATTCGCCGTCGAAAGAAATGCACCATATTCCTTGGTTACACCTCCAATCTGGTGTCGTCGGGCATGAGGGAAACACTTCGATTTCTCGTCGAGCATCGTATGATCGACTGCATTGTTACAACTGCAGGCGGCGTAGAAGAGGACTTCATCAAGTGCCTAGCGCCAACATTTATGGGTTCCTTTGAGCTTAGCGGACGAGATCTGCGCGAGCGAGGCATCAATCGTATTGGCAATCTGCTTGTCCCCAATGACAACTACTGCAAGTTTGAGGACTGGCTCATGCCGCTGCTCGACGAAATGCTGGAGGAACAGCGCAACAAGGGCACCGTTTGGTCGCCCTCACACATCATTCAGAGGCTAGGCGAACGTATTGAAGATCCAAGTTCCATTTACTACTGGGCTGCCAAAAATCAAATACCCGTCTTTTGCCCTGCCTTAACCGACGGAAGTCTCGGCGACATGATGTACTTTCATTCGTTCCGACAGCCTGGTCTTGTTGTGGATATATTATCGGATTTAAGACGTCTCAATACGATGGCTGTTAAGGCAGTTAATAGTGGCATGATTATTGTTGGCGGTGGCCTCATAAAGCATCACATTTGCAATGCGAATCTAATGCGCAATGGCGCCGACTATTCTGTATTCATAAACACCGCCTCCGAGTTTGATGGCAGCGATAGTGGTGCCCGACCGGATGAGGCCGTCTCCTGGGGCAAGATACGCAAGGAGGCGACGCCTGTGAAGGTTTATGCCGAGGCCAGTCTGGTCTTTCCACTCATTGTCGGTGAGACCTTTGCCAAGCGGCACTTTAGCCAAAAGGACACCACATTGTAATCGCCTGAATGTACATATATATACATAAACTAAATATAGCAAATGTATTCTTTAACGACCCATGGAAACTAGTGCAATTTTCTGCTGCCCGCACTCTAACAACCACTTTGAGGCACAATAAGCAACGCAGCACAGTCTCCGAAGTGTTGTGCTTCATGCAGATATAGCGCAGGGGGGGATGAACGGTCGGCCATACTACAGTGTGTACTCGAATGAATGGAACTGTGCCACAAAAAGATGACAATACATTTTTATATTCATGACTAAAGCGTTTCTCTAAAGCTCCAGTCATCACTGTACTAAGAAAACTGGCCAAGCAATGGCAGCAGCAGCAGCAGGAGCAGGAAGCTATTAAGCGTCGTTGCCTGTGAGATGTGCAAAATGTGATAAACGCAACAAGCTTCGTATTTTCGACTCCAATGGGTAGTTGGGATGGCCGGGTATCTAGGTACTCCTTGGCACTCCTGACACAGCTCTAATAGCTTTGTAGTGCACTTCGCCGTTGCCGCCTTTTGGCGGCGCTAAAAATGCAACTTTCTAACAGCAAAATGAAAGTTGTGGTCCAGCAAGGACCACAGCTGCCTTCTTGCATTTAGCTCCTTGTCACACGCAGAAAAAAGGCAACTAAGTCTTTTGGTCGTAATTGCTTGGGTTTTGTACAAGCGAACATAAATTTTCCTTGGTGACTTTTCACTTTTGTCATATTTTGCCATTGCCCACCCTCTTGAACACCCACCCACTGGCAACGGCAGCAGCATTTTACGCTTAATAGTCAGAAATTGTTTTGGGAACAATGCATTCGCATAAGCTCACAAATTTGTCATTAATTTTATGTCGCCAGAGCGGGCTAGTTTCCTTCCTTTCCCTTCTTGTTCTCTTCGCGCTTACCCTTCAAATTTAATGTTTATTGCCTCCGCTATTTCTAGTCCCCTCCGTAAGCTCCCTAAGTCTGGACCGAAAGTTTTTGCTGTCTGTGCGCATCATTAAAGTCAAAAAGAGAAAACTTTTTCGTACACTTATTTTTTTTCCGCTTGGAATTCTACTTTTTCCTTGTGTTTTTGTGTGTTTCCTTGCGCTTCGACAGTTGGTGTTACATATTTTGAGCTATTGTCAGACAAGGGCGGGGTGGTGAATACATTGCTGCAGCTGCATGCAACTTTTTGGTGGAGCCCGCAACTTTATGGTCGTTTTGTTTTTCAGTTGAATTATGAATAGATGAAGTTCTTTGCAGCCAACCATCATATCTAAAAACTGTATACAGTTCTTGCCAACTGTTCTGCCTTATCAAATTTATAGAATCTTTGACATACTTTGACAATTGATGTTGAACTGTTTGAACTTTGCTTCACTGTGTCTCTATCAAGGAGTAGTTATGCCTAGATTGCTGTAACTTTTGGAAAACTTTCAATCATTTACCTTCAATTTAGTTTGAATATGGCGCACATTAAAATTTATAGCATGCTTTTATGCGCAGCAACATTTATTAAACGCTTACGTAGTTGGCTATGTTGTATAGCATTGTTTTAGGAGCTGCATGAAAAACCGGCACATTATGGAATTTTTACCTGTTTTTGTTGTATGTCCGTTAAATTCCGTCCAATTTTCTCCGATTTTTTGTGGCAAATATATGCCGGTTTAATCAAAGTAAGAGCATCTTTTAGGCTGAAACTTTATGTTGCTTTTTCGTAATTGTTGTTGTAATTTTACCTGTTGTTGTTGTATGTAAGTATGTATGCCACCTATGTATGTGTTAAGGTACTTATCATGAGAGGTTCTTCACTTAAAAAAAATCGAAACTACAAATGGAGTACTTAATAATTATAAACACTACTGTTATTAAAAATCTGGCAAAAAATTTAAACTTTCTTCATCAAGGCACTCTCAATATTGAGGACTCTACTGTAGTTGCGTACTTCTTCATTGCACTGAACGAGAATTGCTGTAAACTATAATCCAAGTTGGCGAAACTTGGCAAGAAAATCAATTGCACTTATTATCCTGGTGCCCATTATCGGCAGCCACACAGGCCAGGCCAGCATTGTCGTTAAGAAGTGCTTAACTGCATGCTGTCATATCTAATGCCAAGCACACACACACATATACACCCAGCGCTTAAAAACTAATTACGAGCAAAGCTGTTGTTGTTGTTTTTGTTGTTCTACTTCTTATGGCAGCTTCTTCTTCTTCTTTATCATCTTCTTCGTACTTTTGCTCTTGCCTTTTGCCTTGCAAAGTGCGTAGAATTTCGCCAAGTGCATTGCACAGCCAAGTTGTGCGTTGCTGTTGTTGTTTTTGTTGTGCTGGCCAAGTTTCCAGTGATTACGAGCAAATTAAAACTACATTAAAACTTTGGCGAGTCCAGTTCCTGGCAATTGACAGGCTCACACATATGCTACCACTGTGTGTGTGTGTGTGGTTGCTTGCTTGTGTGTGTGTTGCAGGAAACTCTAAGGACGTTATTGATTTAAAAAAGGTTATAACAAACTTGACATATCTTATGTTGGAAAATGGATCTCAATTGCTTTTAATAAAACTTTTTTAATTTATTATTAAAAATCCGACAAACTTGTTTGATGAATGATGTTAATTCACAAAAATTAACAATAAAAAATATAAAAAATATAAACATCCTTGCAACATCGCATCCTGCCAATCACAACTGGCGTGAGGTTTGGCGTGAGGTTTGTGCACCTTGGTTCTTTTTTGGAGTAACTTGTTCCTCTAGCTCCGCATGACAATCGGAGCAGCCGCAACTGGATTCAAAGTCTACAGGGATTTGTGGCTCGCTGCTGGCTGTGGATAGGTTGATGGGCATCTCCTCAATAACCCGGTAGTTGACTAGGTGGATAATACTGCATGGCTTGTGCCTGTTGTTTCCAGAAGAACTGTTCACGCTTTCTTAGCTCCATTATACGTGTCTCTAGCTGCTGGCGTCCTAGCGCTAGCGAGAGCTTCTCTCGATGCAGTAGCTCTTCTTTGCTGTGCATCGTCTCCTGTTGCTGTTTGAACAGCTGATCATAGAGAATACGAACATTGCGTTCCCCTCGCTCTGCTGCCTGCTCTAAGAGATTACTCAACACTTCCTCCAGCTTGCGATCTAGCTGAGAAAGTAGATTTTTCGTCTCTGAGGAGTCGTCTAGTATCTCCTTCAAGCTATGGGTTAGAAGGTCCAGCGTTCCATTGGCTGGAGTCCAATCCTTTAGACGTCGTAGGACATCATGAACGTTACTTTTCAGTTTTGGCAGCAGAAACTTAGTGTTTGGTGGGGCACGAACATTCAGTGGACTCGAAGGCATCTGCTTCTGCCAGTTAATATCTGTTTGACTAAAACGCTTCTCATCCTCAAGCGATTGAGCATGCAACTGATGGATCTCCTTAAGCAGCGCCTCATTCTCTTGTTTCAACTTTTCCAAATTAATCTCCGTACGGGCGCTCTCGTTTTCTGTCAGAGTCGACGGTGAAGTACATGAAACTGACTTGATAGGAAATATTTCGATGGTAGAGGAGTCTTTTATGGTGGCATAATATTGATATTGGCTTGGAATGGGAGATCCACACTTCTCAGCAAAGACAAGTTGGTAATCATTGGGTGTTGGTGTCTTCGGCTGAGAATCCAGCTTAGACGGGCTGAAGTTTGGCTCAAATTGGTTGACCTGAGTGGTGGTAGAGCTTAGCATTGATGGGCTAAGAGAGGGTGCAGTCGGGTTATAGCGACTGCTGCCACAGCAAGACTTAGTTGAATCCATATCTTCATTTTCATCAAGAACCTCTTCGGGCTCATCATCTTCATCATCCCTAATCTTACCCGAATAATCACCAAGCACATCATTTAGCTTTCGTTGCTCATTTTTAATGTCAATAAAGGGCATTGCCAGTTTGCGCATCTCCTTCAACTGGCTTTGCATCAGCAGCATCAGACAGTTCCTGGCATACTTGTCCTGCTTGCTCGCCATATAGAATAGGTGCATCCAGCGCTGACTTAGTGTGAAATTTTCCTTGCTAATGTTGGCATAGAGCTCACCCATTCCTCGCAACTGCGATAGGAAATGAAGATCGAGTGTACTTTCGTCCATATCACACATTTTATGCAGATCAAGTTACAAAGTTTGATAGCTCTGGAAATTTTTATGATTTTCTAGAAACGTTTCTTTGTAAGAAAGCGAGTTTACAACTGACTCGTTGAGTAAAATGAAAAAGTAACTAAGTTTTGTTGATCGAAAATATGTAAAAATTCAGAAAAAGTCATTCCCTTAAACCTACGCTTCATTTGCCTTTAGTCCTTTCAGTTAATGGCAATTTGGGGTTACTTTAAGCATCAAATTGTTGATAATTAAATTTTGCAACGCGCTTTTAATCCTTTTTTCGCAGTCGACGTCGTGGTTTGGGTCGCCATTGGATAATTATTCAAATTATTTAAATTTCAAGTTTGTATCCAAGACACATAGCTAACAGAGAGGGCCTTTAACTTACAGCTTTTCAATGAGGTCAATGATATTTCTTGCTCCATAAACTTTTCTCACCTTGCTGGCCAACATGATGATGGCACACAAAATGCCGCAAATACCTTCAAAAGAGCCACACAAAGAGAATAGAAGAAGAAGAGAGAAAACACATAGAGAAGTCGGCGCACATCCTGCTGCCGATAAGCTGGCAATATCCTTGGCCATGCTGTTTAATTCCTTTAGCTTCGAGTTTTTTTTTTGCCCCGTTCATAAATTGCGAAAATTCCTTTTGTGCACAACAACAAAAGGCGAGCAAAAGTGAGAGAAGGAAGGTCGTATTCTTGGATTGTGAGTGCCGGGCACATCTAATTTCTCCGCATGTCCTGTGCACGCTTATTAAAGTATAAATCATTTGATGGTCCCTATAACCGAGCCCTCTCCCAAAATCATAAAGTGACCAACAAGCACGTCAAAAAGTGCAACAGCTAAAAAAAAGTAAAAGCCATAAAAAGTAGAAGCACCCAGAACTTTAGGTAAGGTGAGGTGAGGTGTGTTTGGGCCAAAAGTACATTATCGTCTGGCATGGCGTTGGACAAGAAGCTGCAACAAATGTAGCAGAAAACCGCAGCTGAGAGTAGTGCAATTAAATACAGGAAATAATGGCCACCGCAGCAAGCAGCTGCCGCCCTCGTCCTCGCCCTCGTCCCTTCGCTCTCTCTGCACCGGAAACGACAGAATGCAGGAAGCGTACACCAACATCTTGGCCTCACAGCCGACTCCAAGTGGCCAAGTATGCAGCATAACAATTTTTGAGTCGACTCACAAAAAATAAAGTTAAGCTCATAGAATCTTGTGGGCGCTGCAATAAAAACAATTCAACTAAGATCCTTTAACGAGGACGGCTGCATACATAATAAGTGTTAGCAGTTAAGCATAATTGCCATATGCTTAACTCTTTGGATGTTAAGTTAAGCCTTACACTCATTAGATTTAATGTGATATGGGGTCTAGAAACTTTAAAGCAGAAAAACTGAGGACAATATTCCTTCTTAAGATCATTGATAAAGCTCTTGGCAAAAATCGTAGCGCAAAATGCATTAAAATTTTACATGATTTGAATACGGACGTCATGCGGTTTCTGGTTTGCCCCAATATGCTCAAAGCAATATGTGTGTGTGTGTGTGTGATGGAAAATATTGTTGTATAATGCAATTTTCAATTGGCAGCTTTGAACAAATATAGTTTATGCAGCAAAAACTTTGCTTTACTCTTCAACCCCTCCCCTTTCGTTCTCCTTTCTGTATATGTTGGCTGTTAATTGAATTCAATGTGCACTTAAGCGACATCCGTTGATAATGAAATTCTGGCACGCAAATTGTAGACGAAAGTGTGGCTCGGACACATAATAAAAAATAAAGTAAAAAATAGAGCTGCAAATATTTTGTAGCTTTGCTTATGCAAAGTATTTTTTATTGCACACACAATAAATAATGCGAAATAAGTAGATGAAAGAGCAGAGGAAAACATAGGAAAAGGCGCTAGAGGAGAAGGAGGGAAGAGCTGCCTGGCAACGGACAAAGGCGAATTTGAAATGAAATTAAACTGCTTGCTGGGAAAGGGAGAAGACTTCTCTTCATGGAATTTGCCAACAATATTCACAGACAGGAAAAGAGAGAAGAGAGAAAATGAAAAAGGGAGCAGGGAGTATAAAGGGAATTGTAGCTGGGGTCTTTAGTATAGTATATCCATATTTGATTTGATTTGATTTTCTATATTGTATTTGATTTCATTTAATATAGTTTTATTTCTTCTTCTGTTTTCCTTTTTTTTTACGCTTGCAAATAATCGATTTGTCAGTCAGTTTGAATTGAATGATTGTATGCCCCATCGTCCCCATCGCTGTCTGTTTGACTTTTTAGCTGGCTGGAATGTTGGCCAAAGTATGAGCAGCAGCTGCTTCAATATTGCGCATAGCATTTCAAAAACTCTCTAGCATAGCACACTGAAGTATTACAAACATAGGTATTGTATGTATGTATGTATGTATGCATATGATGTACAAGTGTATGAACGAGTCAGAGATATCCTTTTGAACAAGCTATAAGTTCAATATGATTGAATCATATGCGTTCGCAGCTTGAATCGTTTACTTCTATGCTCATTATGCTCTCTGAGCATAGTTCTTTGTTTACAGGGTATTGAAATTCCTTACGATTGACTTCGCTTCGAGTTTTATTGATTGATTTTCAATGGACGTTGCGAAAAAAAAGTGAGCCCGCTGCCGCCGTACATGAGGAGCAACAGACAATCAGCCATAGCTATGAGCAGCTATGCTCAACAGCTGCTGCTGCTCCTGCTTTAGCTCCTGTCGTGACGTGCCAGCGTGCCAGGCACACACATTGCGTATGCTCAATGCTCATGGTTGATGGCCACGTAGAGTTTTAGTCGGAATTGTAAGAGGGCTTTGGCTTTCGGTTTGGTTGGAAGTTTGCACAAGAAATTCAAGCAATGATGAAGTGTTTTTATTGTGTTTATTGGCATGCGTTTTAATGAAGCAAACACAGCCATGGAGCATAGCTGGAGGGGGGTCGGTGGTATACACAACTCTATTAAGGGGGGGCCAATTTCTCGAAGAGTACTATCAACAAAAATACAAACATACATATTTATAAGTACAAGTACAACATATAAATATGGTTATGGTAGTCCAAACTTTTTTCATTAAAACTCTTAAAGAAGAGGAGGGGTGGTGGAGGGGTATGCAATAGCTGTTGGCTAAAAAGAACCAGCTGGATAAGTGAGTGCAAAATGTTATTTTATTGTCAACAAGCAAAGTTACAAACAAAATGAGAGAATGAGAGAGGGGGAGATTTCGGAAGAAGACCCCAAAAGGACCTACGAACTGAATTGTTATGCTGCCAAAATTTATTTAATATGCAATATAAACACACACACACACAGAGAACAGCAAGGACCTCACAGCACAACAAGGACAACCAACAAGCATGACACGCTCATAAACTCATTTGGTGAAGCAACAACAATAACAACAAACAACACACTAACAAACAACAACAACAAGCCACAGAGCTTACAGCTGCTCTCTGCTTTGTTTTTAAAAAGGACAGCACACACCAAAAAAAGAAGAATTTTTTAATAATACCTCAAGGATTTCGCATAGCACAGTGCAAACACTAAGGATACCATGAAATATACATAAATGTTCGTCGTTGTTGTTTTTATTCGTTGTTGTTGTTGTTGTGCTTTATGTCAAAGTCAGATTGTAACCCACAACTGCGCCCACAACTTTTTTCATTAATTTTAACAAAATATACAACAACAACTCGACTCGAGGCACAAATTACCCACCGGCTTCTTTACGCATTAGCCATGGCGATTAAGCAAACACCTCTCCACCGCGAACATCAGCCCCAAAAGTCAATAAAAATGTTGCCACAAACTTTTTTGACACACAGCCCTGCAGTCATTATCAATTTATGCCCCAAAGGCAAGGCGTTGCGTTTCACAGCGCACTTGTCGTATACATAATTTTGTGTTTGGTGCCAAAATTGAATTGATTAATAAAATATGGCAACGGAGCTGACGAAAAAAAATATATAGCCCCAAAGGCGTTGCCTTCTGTTAAAGTCTTGCATATGAAATTTTGTCCATTTTGTGTTTCAGTTTTAAATAAATATGCCAAATGTTTAGATATTTCATAGTTTTTTGGCATTCAATAAACAATATATTTTGTTTTTTGATTTTTCCTGATTTCTACATTTTTAATTCAACTATTTGTTCAAGTTGTTGCAGTTGCAGAATGGGAGTTTTATAGGTAAAAAAGTTGTTTATTAACTGTGTTTTTTTTTTCTGTTTTGTGTATGATGTTCAAACGTTCATTTCATCATAAATATCTGAATATTTTTAGGAAATATGCACTATACTAATTCTAGAAGGTTTTTGATCTAAATTAACCCGTTTTGTTTTTTGTATCTTTTCAGATTGTAAGTGTTAAAAGAGAAGTTCTGTCACATGTAAATCTTCAAACTGAATATTTACATATTTGCGGCACTTGTGTGACATTCTTCATGTCTTTCTTGCATCCTGGTTGCAAGCAAAACCTAAAGCCATGGCATATGCATGACGCATGTTGTTGTTAATGGCATTTGCTAGATGGCAAACTGGCCAAAAGACAAGAAAAAAAACGCTACTAGCGGGCTTCAAAAGTGTTGCTAAGTGCTGGACCCTGTAGCTCTTTCTCTCTCTTTGCTCTCCCTCTCTTTCTCGCTGCTGCCGCAATCACATCTCGAATGCTCTTTGCTGTTGCATAGCGTTGCTGCGGTTAGGAGCAAAAAAAGGAACTGTAGGGCGGCGTTAGAAATATCCGGAAAATGGGTAAAACGGGCAGAGCTCAAAACCGCACACAGAAAAAAAGAAGGACGGAAAACAGAAACAAAAAATAGGGTTAGCTGAATGTTGGCTTAAAGCCTGAACTCAATATGTGCATAACTTTCGCTTTTCGCTTGAAAGTCGCTGCCTTGCGGCCCTGCACCCAAATGCCAAACATAATCTCTGACCCAAATCCCACCCCACCCCATCCCCCTCTCCAAGTAAAATACGCCTTAAAGACATAAACAAACTGTGTCACTCTTGGTTCAGGCCTCCTTCAGCTCTTCCACCTGTAAAAGGAGTGCAGGGAGTGGAACGTTTGTAAAACAAATATTGGCACTTGCCTCAATAAACCGGGTAAGGCTAAGTCCTTTCCTGTGCCTTTTGCACACAGCTCAGCCTTTGCTTCCAGCGAAATGGGTCACAAAACGTTCGAAAGAGATAGAGAGATAAAGAGTATTGCGTAGTACTTCCAAATCCGGCTAGACTTGCTTATAGCCTGCGCAGTTATGACAACTAAAGACAGCTTAACATTTTTGGCTGGAGCTATTAGAAAAGTCAAAAACTTAAGCCACATAATTGCATTGCAGACGCACTAAGCAGCTGTACACTGAAAGAAAATATATCTAAAATTCCAAGTTATAAGGTTTGTCCATAAAGCTCTGCCTTTCATCTTTCTCAGTGCACTTTGCTCACATCCTTGGGGCGTAAAGGGTTTTGAAATTTTAATGGCATTTAAGTGAGAGTTGTTTAGAGGGCGGGGGGCGAGGCAGTGCTGTAGGCGTGGCACTTGCGCTTGAATTAACAAATTAATGCAAATCGTGCATAACAACAGGCAAAACTTCAACTCTTCATTCCTGCCACCGGCCCGCCTCCGCCCCAAAGCCAACTTGTGCGTTTTCCGCATGAAAATCTAATGAATATTTATTAACTTGTTTTCGTGCAGATGAGACGCACTTTGGCTTTTAGCTTGTTTGAGCCTTGTGTTTTTGTACTTTTTTAAGAGCGGCTGCATTTCGATTTTCAAGCTGTAATTTAATTGCAGCTGCCATTGCTGCATGGGCTAAGGACAACAGCAAGGACGACAGCATCCGTTTCCGCAATGGCACAACATCCGCCCAACTGCCCCACGCCCACAATGCTGCCAACGACAATCGCATTAGAATGCGCTGCACCTGTCACCCACACACTGATGGATGGATGCTTCGTTGGATGGATGAGCTCGTGCCTTGAGTCGCCTCCAGCTGCAGTTGCATGTCGATCATTGCACCTGTGCGAAACAAAACAGGGTGTGGTGGCAGCTGCCAAAGCTCCCTCTCTCC
Organism: Scaptomyza pallida; assembly: GCA_018152965.1. NCBI lineage: Eukaryota > Metazoa > Arthropoda > Insecta > Diptera > Drosophilidae > Scaptomyza > Scaptomyza pallida. The sequence continues at coordinate 3,502,638 of JAECXP010000080.1, read as the reverse complement.
ATCTCTCTCTACTTGCTGCTTAATGCACTCATTTAATTGCATTATGCCGCAGGTCCTCTCACATTGCCTTCAAGTGCGGCTGGGCAGGTGTGGCAAGTGGCGTGTGGCATGTGGCAGGCTTTGCCAGACTGGCTGACTTGACACCAAAGGCAGTTGTCGCACTTAACAACAACAACAAAACACAAACAACAACACTGCATTCATTTGCATATGAATAAAGAAGAATAAGTCCTGAGCCAACAGTTGAACGAAGTTTTAATGCGCTGTCGTTTATATTCCTTCGTTCCAGTCAATAGATCCTGAGAGTTGAGTATAGCTAAAGCTCCTTGGGTAGGGTATATAGAAACATCTTCAGCTCTAACAAACTGCTGCTGTTGTTGTCCTGTCTCATTGACTTTAATGAAGTCAAGAAGCTGCGGCTGCTTTTGACAGCAAACCTTATGCAAATAGTCAACACACGTATAGTCAAGTTGTTTTCATATTTATAATCACGAAAACACTAACAAAATGTAACAAACTGAATATTATGTATAATCAGAAAAAGTTGGCTGCTGCTATCTGATTCTGCACATATCCGGTTGTCTGTGTTTCTTCAAAATAAAACTGTTGATTACGCACTTGAGCCACAAAGCACTGGCTTTCCATTGAAATGATTTGTTGCTGCAGCGGAACGCAGCATGTTGAAGGCGCTTCAAAGTCGGGTATGGCTGCATCCCGACCATCCCGACCCTTTTCCAACCAAGTGATAACGGCTTCGGGGCCAAAGTTGTTTGGCTTGCTCTTCAGTAGATTGTGAGCAATGGCCGCTTCATCATTATTGCGATACTCGATGATATAGGCGTAATGGTATGGATAGTACTCAAAGACGGTCAACTTGACATAACGCCAGATATAGCGTAGATGTTCATAGACTTGCATCGGCGTCATATGATTCACATTGCTTAAAAGCAGTTTCTTGAGATTCTTCGATTGGCGCACTTGAATTTTAAGTTTGATGAGACGAAAGCAATGCTGCAAACTGCAAGAGAAAATCGAATTAGAACTAAAATACATAATTTTACCATTTAATACATACACATTCAATGCTCGTTGCATATTGTACAATTCGATGTACTGCAAATAGGCATAGCCGCGAGCTTTTCCCGAGAAATCGACCTTAAAACGCAGCCTAAATACATCGCCCAATTTAATCGCCTCTTGCATTATCTTGTCTACGGTTGTGTGTTTGCTGATGCGCGTAAGAAATAACTGTACATTGTAAATAAGAATTTTAGTTGAAAATAAGACAAGAACCAATAATTGCTAGCTACCTCGCCTGCACCGCACTCCAGCACTGATAGATGCTGCGGTGGTAGCATCCTAGTGGTGCTAACATAGATTGTTCCATTGATTTGATGAATAAAATAATTTTTTTTCCAATTCTGCGAATCCATTTTACAAAAGTCAAACGTGTGCGCGAAAGCAGTATGTGTGTGTAACTGTGTGAAAAGTGCTGCCAGTGTCCCTTTCAAAGCGATCGTTAACAAACATCTGTGACATTGTTGCCAGACATGCACAATGCAGACAACTATCGATAGCGTAAAGAGAATCCAGATCGCTTTGCAAACTTTTTTTATAATATTCATATATGTTATGACTGACAATTGATGGATAAACTCTTAAAATAATAAATAATAATCTTTCATAATCTAGATCAGCTGTTAACTTTTCTGTTAATTAACATTCGGGCACTGTTAAGCACAGTGCCAAAACGGCATTGCCAACATGAATTTCACAGTTCTTTTGCTGCTGCCAACTTAACTTGCATCATGTCAAAACATAATAATTGAAACGCTGCCACAAAATGTTCAGAAAACTGCCAAATAGCTGTCGCCGTTATGTTTTATTTGTTTTTTTGGTCTTTACTGGCACATGTCAAGCTAATGTCATTTGTTGTTTTTTTGGACAGGTTGTGCGTGCTTTTTTTCTAGCTCATGCTCAACAATATGTGTATAAATTAATGCAGGCCACACACACACACACACGAACACAACTTTAGAGCTGGCAGAGCAGCCACAAAACCACAGCACCTACACTTTGTAACTGTTGTAGGTAGTTAGTTGTTGCTGTTGCGGTTAAGACACCCAGTGCGGGTGTGGGTGTGCCTAGGACACAAGCTTAAGTCGAGCTGAGACCGAGACACATCCTTTGCTGCCTGCCTGCCTGCACTCAAGTGCCTGCTGTTGCTGCTACTGCGGCTGCTTCATTTTCCTAATTTATACGCGCGCAACGCTAATGAAAATTTGCGTGGCAAGGCAAACCACATGCTTTGTTGCTGTTGTTGGTTGTTGGTGGTGCTGCTGCTTCTGCTCTTGTGCTTATTGTAAATGACATGGGGCGTTGAAACTGGCACTTCAAGGTGCATGCAGCAGCTCACCTACTCCTCCTAGGTGCACTTCACTCCAGCAGAGAGAGCACCAGCTCCACTTGAGCCTTTTGCCTTTGCTGCGGTTTGGGTGAAAGTTGTGCGCTGCCGTTGAATGCATAGAGACAGCCATCATAATCCTGTCATGGTCTCGCCTGCCCTTGATGGTAAATAGTTGAAAACAAGAAAAACAAAACAACAACAACTAGTCTGCACTCAAAGAAAACTTAGTAAGCTTACAGATTTAACTATTTTCTCAGTGTGCCTGATTTGATTTTCAAGTCGATTTCATTTATCTTTTCAAGATTCAGTTAAACGTATCTTAAAAGTTAGCAAAGCAATGGAAGAACTAAGCGAAAATCAGTTGGATCACCACTTTAGGCAACAAATTAAGAAATATCAACCGGTATTCATGCATGAAGCTTCCCAATCCGATCAGGAAATCATCATATGTTGGATGCGTATACTCAATATGGCAACAAAGCCACAAAAACTAGCCAGAAATAGTCTGTTGCTGCTCATGTATGGACAAATCACTGAGATGGGTTGCTTACAGAAACCCTTTACGGATATACGCAATGTCAGCAAGGATCTAAACGAAATATTAGACAACTACAAAGGTATGACGGTGCCGCAAAAAGAGGTGTTTTTTCCAAGGCATGCAGCTTCTTATATTCCAGAGACAGGAAAACTTTCAGTTGAAAGTCAACCACAAGCTAAATGCTCTCCCAATGAAATGTTTGAATATTTACCACAACCTTTTGAGGATATGCGCAAGGTGGAACCCATTATGAAAATAGTATCCAGTAATGAGAAATTGGTTCCAAGAAATAAAAAGACGTTTGAATATTTACCAGAACCTTTTGAGGATATGCGCAAAGTGGAACCAATTCTGAAAAAAGTATCCAGTAGTGAGAAATCGGTTCTACGGAATAAAAAGACGTTTGAATATTTACCAGATCCTCATGAGGGTATGCGCAAGGTGGAACCCATTATGAAAAAAGTATCTAGTAATGAGAAATTGGTTCCAAGGAATAAAAAGACGTTTGAATATTTACCAGGTCCTCATGAGGATATGTGCAAGGTGGAACCCATTATAAAAAAATTATCTAGTAACGAAAAGATGATTTCAAGGAATAAAAAGACGTTTGAATATTTACCAGAACCTATTGATGATATTTGCAAGGTGAAACCCATTATGAAAAAAGTATCCAGTAATAAACAATTTGTTCCAAGAAATAACACGACGTTTAAAGATGTGAAAGGGGAATATATAACAAATGAGCATAAAATCGAGACTGGAATGGAAATGCTGTATAAGCCACAGTCGGTGTCCGATGATGACCAGTCATCTAATAGATCCTCAGAAATCGCAAAAAATAGTATTGAAGACTTGGGTAGCTATATGGAACTACATAGGCTAAGTTTGGACCTGTCTTCGTCCAAGGAGTCTTCGGTAGCAGAAAAATGTTTGGCCCTTGAGGAAGTTATTAGCATTATGTTTGGTAGCCAGAGAGAACGGCTTTCATTCAATGAAGTCAATAAAAAGAAACCTAATTCGGACACAAGTGGTGATTTTGATAAACCAACACGGAGTCCGCTTACAAAGATACATAACAAAGGGAATTCTCGTTACGATAATGTCACAGAATTGGCAAAGGGGGCGTTCGAGAATAAGGAAAAGTACTGGGGAAAAACAAACGGCAGCAGGGCTGCTGATTTTCCTAATTACAAAAGAACTGACGATCGTGAGAATGAACCACCAATAATGAATTCAGCCCAAATTGCATCAAACACTAGCTCAGCGGCAACAAACTTCTATGGCTCCACCTCAACTGTTGACGACGCATATGAAACATTTGATTCCCATTATACATACCAACAAATCAAAGCTGAACCTTTGCTGGAACTAGTTAACCTTATTGATGACATTATAGAATCTGAAAGGGCACAAAGTTCAGTAAAAAAAACGAAGTTCTAAGAATATGAATATGTAAATAATCAATAAATATACAGATACAGATCCTTGACCTCTTTTAGTTAGTTGAGCATTGAGAAGTTGAGCTTTAGATAAACTGGAATTCCTAGTTGCAAGTGTACTTAGCCTGCGGGGCACTTAGCTTGAAGTACCAACATAAACGCCAGCTGCTCATTAATTAATTTAAATTGCACGCTTTATTAAATTACAACCTGGCCAAAGCAACAATGAACTACAAAGTGGAAAGTACGGCGGGGCGGTGCCGAACGGGCGTAAAAGTAATAATAAAATATAAAAAATAAACAAATCTGCTCGTAAACAGCAGCTAATATTTTTAATTATGCAATGCAGGCACAATGCAAAAAACAACTACTTGCAACAACAGCAACAACAATGCGCAACAGGGACAATAGTATGAAAAAAAAGAAAAAAATGGCTGCCAGCTGCGCCGCCATTTTGTAAGCAGCAGTTGGAAATTAGCAGTGCTGCAAAAAGGCAGAGAGAAACAAGCAAAAGAGCGACAAATACAACAGCAAAAATATAAGCAAAAAATCGTAATAATGAACTGTCGCCAAAAGCTGCAGTTGCAATTGTCGTTATTGTTGTTGTTGTAGTAATTGTGGGCTTGGTCAAGCGGGCAATTGTGCAAATGGTCAATGAACTTGCCACAATGTTCAAGTAAGTGCCGCAAATGTCAGTTGCTGCACACAAAATACAAACAAAACTTTCAGACGATGTGAACTTAATTTGTAAACGAAAAGAAAAACTTTAAAAATATTAAGAAAAATGTTCATAAACTATTAAATAAGTAAGAAGAAAGAAGAAACTTTGATTCTCAGAACGAAAATGGAAAGAAATATATTTAATAATCTTAAATTTAGTAAAACATTTTATGACTTCTGAGTTAAGCTATACAAAGGGATAGTTTTTTTTTTATTAGAACCATACATATAGCATGTTTACTCTATGTGCCACACACACACATGCACACGTTGCAATATGGCTTCATCAGCTTTTGACTATGCAAATTTATGGTCTATATTTAGGCATTTAAACACACACAACAACACACAGTCTCACATACATGGCACGTTCTTAGGCTTCAGTCTGCGGTTGCATAAATTAATTATTTATGGCTTGTGAAACATGTTGCTCAACTTTGTCATCCTTAACTCTACCCCCTCCGCCCCCATGCCTATCACCTCCTTTCATTGTCTACACTATTCGGTCTATATAGTTGTTTTGGCTGACAACAACATCATTACCATTATCATAAGCAGAACGGTTTGTTCAGTTGCGAATTTTGTGAACAAAAGCCAATGATGATGATGATAATGATGATGATGACTGACTGTGTGAAGGCAACGCCTTTTGGGCGTCAGACTCCATAGCTTATCTAATAGAATTGATCGCAAAATATGGTCTTGTTTGTAGTTTTTTCTCTCTCTGTCTCTCTTTTTGTTGGCTCATTTGCATTCGAAGCACGCACACATAATTATAATTTTTACAACGTCTAAATAAACGCAAATATCTTATGCATAAAGGCAGGCGACGGCATAGCTCAAGCGACATTAAGAGTAAGAAGCGAAGGGGTGTGTGTGTGTGTATGTGTGTGCCATAGGGGACGGTGGTCCGTCTCTGTAATGAATGACAGTCCAAAGAAGGTAGCCGAATACAATACTGAAATCGACTGCAAATTCTAGAAGGAAAGAGTATTTTGTAGAGTTAAAGGTACAATGAATATGATGGGCAGGTTGGGTAAATGATCGATTCCCACAAAATATATGTATCAAAATGGTTAGAAATATGTACCAAAATGGTTACGAATATGTACCTACAGGTTAAGTTCCTAATTTAAAGTCTCCTGATCTGAAAGTCTCTGGACATGGCTATATCGACTTGGCTATTGATACTAATCGAGAATATATATTCATTATATGGTCGGAGATGCAACCTTCATTCTTTTAAATACTTTTGCACAAAACCATTTTTACCCCTTTCCTGGGTTAAGGTTATAAAAATTGCATAGAGTATACAAATAACTTCTTGTATCTTAGAGTATAACTCTATTAGCATAAGCCTATAAATTTTGTTTGTATTTCTTTTTGGCTGAATAACTTTTATTTTAACAACAATTTCAAAATAGCATTACAATATAATTTATACAATTGAATGGCGCTCACCAAACCGACATATTAATGACGCTCTCACGCTCTTACCCATTGCTCCCACACACTGACGTCAGCTGTTGAGAATGGAGAACTGGGAGCTGGCAAACATTGGGGAGAAGGCTAGGCTAGGCTATAAATATGATTGACACGACTGGCCAGTTTGTCAATCAAATTTTGGATATCAAACGTATACAACATACGCAACAAATACATTTGGCCCCCGGGATTAGTATAATGCTGCTCAAAGTGCTACTGGTGAGTGGTCGAAATAGAAGAGGAAGATCTGCAACAGCTGCTGCTAATCATAATTACAATGTTGTTGTTGTGCACTTGGAGAAATGAATGGGTCACAAGAAAGATAGAAATTGTTTCGGCTTGCACCAAATCTTGTTCTCCAAGTGTATTTGTGAGTGTGTATTATAGACTCTCATCATTGAACTGTGTGATATCTTTGGCAGCTCACATTGACGCTCTGGCTGGCTGGCCTGCTGTGCCAAGCTGGCTGCGATGCCAAGCCACATTTGTTGGCCGTGCCGACGACGCCTGTTGGCTATGCAACGCCCGGAGGCGCCCCATGGATCACAGCAGCCGCACCCGTTGCAACCGTAGGCTCTGCTTATTATCCGGCATATGCATCGTATACGTATACGCCCGTATATTATGGCTCATACGCCGCATATCCCACATATCCATACTATCCATACTTAAGGCGTTGATTTTATTGTGAGTTTTTTTATTTTATTGATTAAATTTTAACGCTATTTGGCGTGAAAATCTCATGTTTAACTCCGTGTTTCCGCATTGATGCGATTTATCGGATTGCAGTAAATAAATCAAAAATCATTTATGAAATCAACATCACAAACTTTTACACTCACTTATAAAATGATAAACAAATCAATAAAATGGAAGAGAAAAAAAAGGAAAACATGGTAAAAGGCAGCACTATGCGTGTATCTGTGTATCTGTAGTTGTGTATCTTTGCCGCAGCTGTGAGCAATGTCTGAGGGATTTTCATTTGGTCCTTTGAAATTTGCTTACATGTGCGCATATTTTCACCTGCACGTCTTCCTTTTGACGTCGAAGGCAGGCAGGGCTGCTGAGTGGTGGAGGGTGAGGCCATCAGAAGATGTCTTTCGGTTTTGGGCTCTGCTCTGTCTGTGTATCTTGGTAACCCGCTACTGATTTACCTTACGTGTATAAATCTTTTATTCATGTAATCCATTTGAAAACACGTTTGCACATGATTGTGTTTATTTCGAAACGGAATCTTTTCCAGCAGGTGTGTACAAACATATTCCTATGTGTGTCTGTCTGTCTCTTTGCCTGCCTCTCTCTGTGCTTGATTTGAAAAATCGTCAAAATTATATAAAGTGAATACAAATTTTATTTACTCAATTTTATTGCTTTTGAGCCCAGGTTTGCCAGACAAACAAACATTTGCTCGGAAATTTCTCATTACGACTGTTGAATAGTTTTTTTCCTCTTTCTTGTTTTTTGATTCCATTTAAATGGAGTAAAACTTTTAAGCCTGCACTCGGTATGCAATGCAGCTGGAAAACTAATAAAATATTTAATCAAATATTGTAATCTCTTAGCAAATCAAATAAAATCCAAAAAAACAGTGTCAACAAATTTGGTTAAAAAAATATTCATTTGTACAAATCAATTAAATTGAATTGCAGATTTTGTGATAAGCTGAAAGCAAAGCAACCAACTTTGAAATCAGCTTGTTAAAACTGCAAATAAATAAATAAGCAACAATATTTTAATAAGTTTGAAAATACCCTTCTTTAACAGTAATTTCTATACCCCTCAGGCAAAGCTGAAAAGAAACAAAATGACCGAAATGTGAAGTAAGAAACTTGCCCGAAACTTTTTTCCAGCTTGACGCAGTTTTATTGAATAAGAGGTCATTAAATTTGGACGCTATCTGTTGCCGAGAAGTTGTGAAAATGGTGCAGTCGCCAGCCACTGCACCCCCCACTCGGGAAGACTATGTAGTTCCGCCACGCACTTGGGTTTTTTACAAGACTTTTCCGCTTACGTTGCACAGGAAAACTTTACAACTACTTGGCGTTTACTACCTGCAGCAGCAGCAGCAGCAACAGCAAAATAAGAGAGAGACGGGGGAACGATGGCAAAGTTATGATAAGCAGCAGCTCCAATGCGCCGGCATCGCTGTCGCCTTCTCCATCATCATCAGCAACGTCTCCAGCTGCTTTGCCCAGAGCGCTCTCAGGCTTTCAACGCGCAACGCACAGGGGGAGAGGGATGGGTGTACTGGGCAGGCGGACAGACAAAGTCAAGCAGAAAACTTGAGTTGCCGCTGGGGGGCACGGCATGGAGCGAAGTGGCACAGGAAGCGCTGAAAGGAAGCATATTTCATAGAAAAGAAATCCTTTTTAAATAGAAAGTTTAATCCAAGCAAGAAAAACTTACACCAGGTGGATGGGACGACCCCCAAACCTCTTTCCTCTCCCCTCTTAGATCCTTGAATTTCGATAAGGCGCAACAACAAAACTCGACAAATGCTAAAACTCTGCGCCCCTCTTTCCCCTTTGCCAACCTTAACAAATTGTTGCCATGCAAAAGTACATTGAGGCGTGAGGCTTTCCTTGCCCAGCGAGGCATTAAGTTAAAGCTACAAACACAAAAAATGAGAGAGAGTTCATTTTGATCAACTAATTTACTGCTGTTACCTTTTGAGCTGGCCATGTACAGTGGAACCAAAACAACATGAACTACTAGCTGTTAAACGTAAAAAGTTTGGTTAAAGGAACTTTAACTTTGTGAAGCTTATGAGGATGATCATTAAACACTTCTACACAGAATATGTTAAGAAGATAGAGCATTGAAATTCGTTGTAACTGATTGTGAAGAAAAGATCAAACAATAAAATTTCAAATGTATACAAAAGTTTATTTACACAATAGTCGAGGCTATCAAAACATGTTCAAATATTTGTCAGTTTACTTCTTGAGCAGCACGGGAGCAGCGATGGGTGAGCTATAGGCCAAAGGAGCAGCAGCAGCATAACGGCCATAGGCAGCAGCGGCAATGGGTGCAGTGTAGGCAGCAGCATAGGGAGTGCTGTAGGCGGCGGCAGCAATGGGTGAAGTGTAAGCAGCAGCAAGGGGAGAGGTGTAGGCAGCGGCAAGGGGAGAGGTGTAGGCAGCGGCATAGGGAGCAGCCAGAGGAGCAGTATAGGCAGCAGTGGCAATCGGTGCAGTGTAGGCGGCAGTGTAGGCAGCAGGGAAGGCAGCGCTGTGAGCGACCTGGTGAGCGGTATAGCTGGAGGCATAGGGTGCCACATAGGCGGCGCTACCAACAACAGCTGCTGCCGGGGCAGTATAAGCCAGAGGAGCAACAATGCCCGGCTTGGCAGCAGCCACAGCCAAAACAGCGAAGAAGCAAACGGCGAACTAAAAGGCAGAGGATAAATACAATATGTTAAACGAAACTATGCCTTGAGGACTACTTACGAAGTTCATGTTGATTTTTTGGGGGTGTTTTTGGATTTTTGTGTGATTGACTTGTAAACAGTTGAAGCTGTGAGCTTTGTTTGATATTGATTGTGTCCAACTGGCGAGTATTTATACGAGTCGGTGCTTCGAGTGCATGACGCATACCAGGGCCTCAAATGAAGGTTGCGCTTAAAAATGCAGCCAGCATAGGTTTGACAACGCTTAAGTCTGAAGCTTGGACGTTTAACGTGGGACAATTTTTTTTTTCGATTGCATGTAATTCGCATTTGGCACGTGCGTCGGCCTCATTTTTTTTTGCTAATTTGATTTTTTTTTTTTGTATATTTTGACGCAAAGAAAACCAATTGAAATGCGGCTTCCTCGCTTGTGCCACAAAAGCCATAAACCAATTATAAAGTACAAAACTTTAGAAATTCTCAAACTCACACACCCTCACACACATACCCCAAATTTAAAGTTCGACCAGGGATGAAAAGCTACAGAGAAACCAAATAATCAATTTAAGATTAAAGAAAAAATCACTGTGAAAGTTTCCCAAATCCAGATTTCAATTCTCAAGCTTCTTGATGACAATGAGACATTTCCCAAAATGGGATTTTTAATTAAGAAATTCCCTGGGTTTTGGTTTCTTTTGAGTATGCAGCCCTGTGTTTTAATAGGCGCACGTAGAATGGAATTTGGCAAATCCTTCAGGCACGGTTTCTTGTTGTTGTTGGCTGGCACTTTATCATGAATAATTTGCTGAAACCACTTAAAGGCAGCCGTTGCCGTCAAATGTCGCACGCATTTCTAGACAAATTCAAAACACAAATTTATAATAGACTTGCCCGAAGAGAGAGAGAGAGAGAGAGAGAGAGAGAGAGAGAGAGAGGTAAGTGTGTGTGTGTGTCACTCACGTTTTACGGCACTTGAACGACGCATTAACGCGCGCGCACAGCTGCTGCCACGCCCACACCTCAACGCTCAACGCCTTTATTATGGCAATAAAGCGAAGTTCCGCAAGGAAGGAACAAAAAAGGTGGCGCATATATTTTACACACACACACAGAACTTTCCCGTTCTCCTCGAATCTAACTTGAGGCGAGGTCTTCGGTGAGTTCGATAGGTGGAGAAAGAAAAAGAAAGAGATGGGGCAGAGGGAGAAAGAGGGAGAGGCTTTGTGTTGCGCCATTTTTCTCTCTTTTTTTGCGCCTTTTTTTGTGCACATTTCTTTTTTAATTACTCGCTGCCACTTAGCCATGCCCCCAACCACAAAAACATTACACAAGGGTGTTCCCAACTGCTTTGATATGTCGCACAACTCTAGAGAGAGAGGGTAGGGGCATAGGGGGTGGTTGGGTCACTTGAGAATTTGCCGCGCCGTACTTCAAACTGCGGTTGGCTTTCTTTCTTTCTCTCTTTGGCTGCATCAAAGCTTTTAGACGGATTAACCAATATGTGTGTGTATAGAATCTATTACTAAACTTGACAATGAAAGCGTTGCCTTTGATACAGTAGATGGGTGGGTGGCGAGTGGGTGGGTTGCAAGCCGAAACAACAAGTCAAGTCGTGTTGCAAGTTGGTTAATTTTGCAATTGCTGCGCATCATGATTGTGCATTTAGTAGGCGTTTTGGCCACGCCCAGCTCAGACGCAAAAATGTTCTATGCTTTTGCGTATGCACAGGCACAAGGCAAACACTTGAGGCAGTCTCGAGAGCGGTGGGAGGTAGGAAGCTTGGAAGCAAATCCAACAACAGCAGCGACTACATCATCATCATCATCATCAGCAAAAGCAACTGAAATATTCGCACACAACTTTTCTGGCACGCTGATGTTACAGACACCCACTCAACCCACCCCCTACCCTCTCTCTACCCTTACTACACAGTTTATGCAACTTCAGTGCATGCAAACCCCGACCCAACTTGCAACTCCCTGGTCCAATACTTGTCCGTTGCCTTGCAAAATCGCGTAATTGGCATTTTTAAGCAAAATTCACGCTTCAACACTTTTTCGAGTGTGTGTGTGTATAAATCAGACTGAGTAAGTGTGTGTGTGGGTGTTGGGCTGTTTGTTGGCATTGTAAACACCTTGTTTCAGTGCACACACACACGCACATAACTCACACACACTCGATACTTCTAATTAGTGCGATTTAAGCGCTGCATTTTCCACCCCAAAAAAAACGGAATTCCACTTAACTCGCATTTTTTTCGCTGTAATTTCGCAATTTATGACATTTGTTAATTAATTTTCCATTGAATGGTGAAATTATATGAGCATGTTTATCAATAAGCTCTTAAGCACTCGCGCATTGCGTTGACATCGTATTCGTGGAAGAGGGTCGGTAGAATTAGCTGTGGCATGAAAAAGAGGTTTGGGATTGTAAGGGGTATTTTTGAAGTATGAGCAAACATTATGAACATATGGAACCAAAAGTTAATCAAGCTGAACGAGTGCAAACAAAACGATGAAAAATTGAATAGTTTGAAAAGAGTTTTTAATTGAAATTATATAATTGAAAGCTGTTGAAAGTCAAATAAAGCATGTAGAATTATGTTAAAGCAACTTTTCAAAGATAAACAGATGTTTTTTGGAATGTTTCGTTGATTATGAAGTAGCAATAAGCAACACTTATGAAATTCCCACTGCCTTATCATTTTAAAAAATCAATTAAAATGCAATTTGCAAGCGTGATATCGTAAATCACACACCTTTAAGTAGTTGGCAACATTTGCTACCGTTTTTTGAAAAGTGCCAAAGCGGTTAAACCAACCCATTTAACTGCACAGCTCAAGGTCAGGGACAAGTATAACCAAGGCAACAGTAACGGACGCGCTAAGCACGCAACACGCAAAGAAAGACACATACACCGAATTACTTGAATTTCTGGCCAAGAATTGCGCATGCGCAACATGGACAACATTGTCGTTGTCTTTGTGGGCAGTCGTTGACTTGGCAAGCGTTCAATACGTGCACTGCATTCATAATGCGGTTCCAAATTTAAAACTGTTTGGCTGAGCTCTGAAAAAAAAGTGTAAATGTTGGGCTTGGCTATAAAAGCGCAGTGTTGTCCACAGTTTGGCATCACAAATCAACTGGCCATCATCACTAGCTGACAAACCAAACCAACAATCAAACCAACACCAATCAACATGTTCAACTACGTAAGTTGTTGGCCCGGCACCAATAGGAATATCTAAGGCAAGAATCTAACTTTATTATCTTTTCTTTGCAGTTCGCTGTTTGCTTCTTCGCTGTTGTGGCTGTGGCTGCTGCCAAGCCGGGCATTGTTGCACCACTGGCTTATACTGCCCCGGCAGCAGCTGTTGTTGGTAGCGCCGCCTATGTGGCACCCTATGCCTCCAGCTATACCGCTCATCAGGTCGCTCACAGCGCTGCCTACACTACCGCCTACACTGCACCGATTGCCACTGCTGCCTATACTGCTCCTCTGGCTGCTCCCTATGCCGCAGCCTACACCTCTCCCCTTGCTGCTGCCTATGCTGCACCTTATACCGCTGCCTACACCCGCTATGCCGCTGCCGCTCCTCTGGCCTACACTGCTCCATTTGCTGCTCCTTATGTGGCTCGCCCCTATGCCGCTGCTCCACTCCTGCTGAAGAAGTAAAAAGTGTTGTTGACGTTAAGTTCCATGTAAATAGTGCATCATGTTTGTGAAAAACCATGAGCATATATTTGTATATGCCTTACATACACCTCCATCCCCAATTTTGTGATTTTGTTTACGACCTACAAATAAAAGTTTAAGTTCCAATGATATTTATTTTTGGGTTTCTTTTTGGCTTTGTTTGGCATGCGCAACGTTTGTCCATACAAATATTTCAAGCTGCTTCATTAGCTTCTTTAATGAGCTTATCAGCTAGGCTCCATAATAGCCTCAAAAAGCCAATTGCTTGGCTGCATATCAATGAGTAAATCCGGTTGCCAAGTGAATTGAATATAGCTTTGAGTTATGTTCAAACTTCTTTATTTAGACCTTTATGTCTTAACCTTGTTCATTAAATTGAAATTTCATTAATGTAACATGCTCAACAAACTTAATATGCTTCTGGAGAACTGTCTTCAGTCCCTTGGATAACTACAATTGTGTGTGTTATTTACCTGAAATAACCGCAGCGACCACAAAGCCCACATAATATGAGACACGAGCATCTCAAACCCACAAACCATGCCACGCTCCAAATATCTCTACAGAAGACGCCCCAAAAGGCAAACAGGCAGAAAGGCAGTCAGTTATCGGAGACTTTGGTATCCTTCAGAGAGAGAGAGAGAGAGAGAGAGAACAGTAAATTAAAATTGACACCTGCTGATGCTGATGCTGCTGCTGCTGTTGTTGAAGTTGATGTTGGTGTTGTTACTGTTACTGCTGCTGTTGCTGCAGCTGCTGTCGTCGTTAATGAGGCCTGAAACCTAAATACGTCAACAGCGTCGAACGTAATCCAAATACGAAATGATGATTTAATGTTCTACGAATATATACCTTGCCTCTGTCCCCTCTCTCACTCTTCTCTTACGTCTCTAAGCAGCTCAAATTTAGTACAAAATTATATGGTTATTCAATTTCCATTTCGAGTCAGTCAGAGCCTTGAGCTACTTGATAAACTGATAAGCGTTGGCTCGGCGGAAGGGGGAAGTGGGAAGCAGGCCAAAAACTTTGAGCAATTATCGTGAACAGCAGCAGTGGCAGCAGTAACAACAACTCGTTCAACTTTAAGTTGAACAAGGGGCAAGTAAAAACTTTTTTGACTTTATTGTTGACTTTGTTAAATGTGGCTAAATGGCCGTAAATGACCAAGCAATAGACACACATGTGTGTCTGTGTGTGTGTGTAAGGGTTCACAAAAAGTTAAAGCACTTCATGCTGGGCGACCTCCTGCTGCGAGGAATATGGAGATTTTGCCAACTGATTGTTGGTTTGCGGGAAGCTGCCTCAGCTTTCATTATAAAAACTGACAGCGCGTAAGGAAACTTCTTGCGGTTACCTTTGAAGCAGGTAGCAAAAAGGCAGCAGACAACACACACAAAACGAAAAAAAAAAGACGCATTGAAATGTAAACATAAGTAGAAGATGCTTTTTGCAGCACAGCCGACAGCAACAACAACAACAACTCATTACAACAACAGTTGAAAGAAAAGGGACGCCATCCCCATCCTCACTCACATCCCCATCCTGATCCGCATCCGCATCCGTTGGAATTATGCGGCATTGTCTAAAAATGAGTTTTCGTTTGCTTGTTGCTATTTTTACGTTTCATCGAACAAAAGCAAAGTACCTTGCAACGACAGCAGCAACATCAACCACAACAACAACAGCAACAACAACGACAGCAATAGCAACAATGAAGCTAAAAGCTGGCAAACATAAAGCATTAAGCTCACGACCAGCAAAAGAAGCACAAGCAGCACACGAATAAGATGAAGCAAAAGAAGAAGGAGCAGAAATGCGGAGTAACAAGTCGAAAAAGACAAGCCACAAGCACTCAGAGTCATGACAGCGGAGGGGAGGGGGCAGGCACGGCAGTGTAAGCTTAACGAATCTGCGCATGCAACCCAAAGCCCTGCACCCTCTCACCATTCATCACCCTTCAGACCAGATGCAACCGTTCCGCAAGCAGCCTTATAGCAGTACATTGTATGTGTTAGGTGTTGCCTGGGTGGATGCAATCTGGTGCAAGGTGTGTGCACTTGGTGCAGGCGACCAATCTGTCGGAGAGTTTTTTTTGAAGATTTCGGATGAAAATCGCGTTTCTAGATTTAAATGCAGATTTAATATCGGGCTCAAACCAAGACTTTTGAGGTATTACATCTATAGATGTATAGATGATTTTTATAAAAATCTGATGAATTTCGATGGAGCTATGGCAATCAAAAGTTTTGTCCAACTTCCAAAAGATGGCGTTTAGAGTTAGGATAACATTACCGACATCATGTGGTATACAGACTCTTAAACATTATCAACTACAAATGACTCCTTATAATGTTTTGTCGCCTGGCAAATCATAATGCCCATAAAGAAATGCAACTGCAGGTTTGTTACGTTTGTAGTTGTGGAGTGTTTTGTGGGATGCTTTGCTCTCCACTGCCTGGCAACCAATCCTATCAGTCTTGCGCCCAGTCAACCCTAGCCCCAACCCAACTGGCAGTCGCATTAAGTGAAGCACGCGGCATGTTGGCTCAAAATGAAGTGCTGACAACGCGATGTTGCCGCTTCAACCGCTGTTGCTGCTGCTGCTGCTGTTGGCACATCAGATGGTGCGAATGGCGTAAGTATTGCTGGTAGCACTAAGCGTCTTACGGTCTTAACGCCAAACCACACACACACACACATAAACAGGTAAAAGACAAAAGAATGTGGCACATGTGTATGTGTGTGTGTGATTGGTGCGTCACATCACTGCGGTTGCCACTCCACTGAGTACGTTCTGGAAATGAAGCTAGGTGGAGCTGCTCATGCTTTCTGGCTGTTTAATTTACGCGCTGCTATTATTTTAATCTTTTGCGCTACAACAGCGTGAAATGACTTTCACCTGGCCTTTGGGTGGCGGCCGTTGAGGGTGTGGGCGATGTCTCATCTGCAGATGCCTCAACTTCATCTTGTGTGCTTGCGGCAACAAAAGCATTTAGCACAAGATTCCTTTTTGTCTTCCCTTTAGACCAGGTGAGTTGTGCTGACAGGAAGCTGCTGTTTGCTTTCTTGTCTTTGTCAGTATATTTTTTTTCCGTTTTGGCCTTCTGGCTCTAGGATATGTCGTCTCCCTATCTCTGGCCAGTGAGTGAGTGTGTGTGTTTGGTCTGTAGCACCTTGTCCTCTTTATTGTTTTATGTGTGTGAGTGTGTGTGTGTGTGGGGCTGTTTCGTCTTTACGACCTGATCTGCTATTCAGGTGCAAAATAAACGAGCTGCCTCATATCGTACATCATCGCGTGCTTTGGCGCCCCTTCAACAGCTGCAAATCTTTTACAATCAGCCAGCAATTTTCTAGCCAAAAAACATTGCAGTAGCAGCATCAGCTGAGGATGTAGGAGAAGTGGTAGTCATAGCTAATGCCTCAAATCATTTTCATTTTTTTGCCAGACTCGCTTGTCTGCACTGAGCTTAACTCAAGACGTTTCTCGTCCTTGCATGTTTTTTTTTCACTCAAGCATTTCGCCCACCCACTTTTTACGAGCTATTGCTCTCACTGTGCGAACATTACAATATTTTAAAAGATTTACTGACCCAACACGATGCAACAGCTACTGCAGCAGCAAAGTGGAAAGCGCTGTAAAATATTACGTATACGCAGCGGGCAGGCACCTGGAAAAGCACTGGGATTCGTAACGCTAAGTTGCACATTTGTTTGGATTTAACAATTGTTGCAGTCCGACACGGTAAATAAAGCAAGCCAAATATTTGGCTTATAATTCAAAATGATATATACGTTTGTCTGTTTATGTCTGCGTATTTTATGCACAGAATTGGAATTGCTTGGCAGCCAAACAAAGTTTCAGTTAGTTGAACTTTTGTTGCATTTCAAGAATTATATCTCACAGATAGATCATCTATAGCCAGTGTTGACTGTACAATTCGCCTTGCGGCTAGTTGCTGTTTGAACAATTTTGTTAATCTAATTGCAAATATGTACGAGCGAAGCTGCTTTAAAATTCATGCGATTTGAGCCAAAAACTTCCGACCCAAAAAATCGCTCTTGTTCAGCTGGACAGTTGGGGGGCAAACGGAGATGCTGCTTAAGACTTAAAATAAATAGAATTTTTAAGTAAATTGAAGATGCGAAACTTATTTGCAGCGCCTGCAACTGCAACTGCGTCTTGCGTTGGCAATCTACACTTTTCTACCAAAACTTGGCCAACATAACTCACACGAAAAATGCACAAAAAAAAAAAAGAAGGAGGAGTAAGAAGTAGAGACAAGACATGGCCAAAGAGCAAAGGCAACTTGTAGAAAAGCCACACAGTGGCTTTGGTGGCACTTCTTTTTAGTTTTCTACACGAAACGTTGTCGTTGCAGCCAGCTAGCAACAAATGGTGCACATTACACAAGGGCCCCCAAAAGCTACTTACCCAGGCAGTCAGACAGCCAGCCAGCCAGCCAGTGTGGCAAGGACTCACATATTTTATTATCAGCCAGCAAAAGGATGTGCGAGGTGGCAAGTGACAGTGAGGGTAGGTGTTCGCACGCCGTTGCCTGTCTGTGCAACAAGGCGCAAAACTTAAGCGGCGAAGACAAATTTTTATTGCCACAAGCCCAAGTCGATTTCGATTATTGACTGCAGGCAAACTGTTGCACCCACACCCATACACACACACACACACAATACACACTTATAAACATGTAGTAAAAGTTGGCAACTAGTGCTGCCCATTGTCGCTTGCCAACAAATATATATTGCAAGAGGACAACAAATAGTTTTAAAGTTATATTAAACAAAACTTATTCGGAAACAATTCAAGCACAAGCAATGTGTCTTAACAAGAATATGTAATCGAAAAAATGTCTTTGATTTTGATAACGAAAGCTAAGGAAAAAAGCTAAGAAGCTAAGCTGCCATCACTGTTTTGGCAACTGACTTGAGGCAGCCAGCCAAGAAGCAACCGAAACTGCTGTACTTGGTCCTGTGGCTTTTGGCTGTCGCATTCGCTCATTTGAGTCACATTTTATTATTTTCGTGCATTTATCGTATGCTCGACGAGCATTTTATTTTATTAGCGTGACATTTCAATTGATCGACCCAAGCGTACTTATTCAGATGCGAAAATAAAGTGCCTGTTGGGAGGAAACGTTTCAGTCACAGCGAACGCAGACAAGTTGACAAAAGTCAGCGATCTGGCAACACCACAGCTGTATTAACATAGTAGGCGTTGTTGCTTTGTGATTCTCAGCTGACAAGTAGTTATGTATGTACTAAAATTTTCATTATTCTCAGGAACTTGTCGCAAGCAACACAAAAAAGTTTTTCATTGTTTTTTTTTTATACTCTGTGTTCTGTGTTCTTGTTTTTCATTCGTTGTTGTTTCGTTTCAAACATAAAATTCGTTTTCAAACAAAAAAAAAAAAAATAATTGTTTTGTGAACGTTATATTTAAAAAAAAGAGAAGAAGAAATGGGTTACGATACTTTAAATGGCACTGAGGTCGCTGAATCCGTCCAAGAGGAATCGTATGCTGATGAAAAGCAGATCTCTGTCGTCGAAGCTGAGCTTCAACCGCCATTGAACAGTGTTGTGAGCACAATTGATTATGAACTATGCTTGAAGCATCCGCTCGAGCACACCTGGACTCTCTGGCATTGGCAGAACGATCATCAGAAGGCTTGGACGGATATGCTGAGCGAAGTGACCCGTTTCAATACGGTCGAAGATTTCTTTAGTGTTTACTTTATGATTAAGCCGCCATCCGATCTAAAGGTTTTCAATGACTATATGGTCTTTAAGCAGGATATACGGTGAGCATGAAGGTTCTTCCTACTTTACGCATGTATTAATAAGAAAATTTTTTATTTCAGCCCCATGTGGGAGGACGATGTTAATAAGAATGGCGGTCGTTGGGTTTTATTCTTAGACAGAGATGCCAGAGATTTGGTGGACAAATTGTGGCATGATTTGGTAATCTCGAATGCAAAGCTGAACTTTCTCAAAGGCACTTATATTCATTCTATTCCTTAGCTTTTATGCACCATTGGCGAGAGCTTCGAGTACTCGGATCAAATCTGTGGCGTTGTCATCAATGTGCGCAACAAGGCCGTCAAGTTATGTGAGTGTTTATCTTATCCTTTCTCCTATCCTATCATATCATTCATGCCTTTTTTAGCACTCTGGACCAGAGACTCTCATAATATAAACGCCATTCTAACAATCGGACACAAAATGAAGGAGCTGCTGCCCTTGCAAGAGGTTCCATTGCAGTATCAAAAGCATACCGATGCAATGCTCCAGGGTGGACCCAATGCCAATGCCATATACAAATTGTAAACCTTCCAAGAACTGAATGTAAAAAAGATGGAAATCGGATAACCTTTATGATAGCTACCAGCATATATATTATTTGTTTATGTTGCCTTGTTTCGCTTTCTTATCGCTTCTGTTTTCTAGCTGTGACATGTAGCTCGAATAAAGCATTTAATCTAAAAGCTAAAACGCTTTCTGTGGCTCGTACCATTGTCAGTCTTTTGGCCATAAAAGCCAGCACGTTCTTAGACACCCGGACACTCGCATGTAAGTACGTTACACCTCTACACTTCCCCTGCCCCCTCTTCATCTAACCCAGTGTGTTCACTGACTGCCACTCACACTTTATGGCGATTATCCTTTGCGCCATAATTTTGGACATTTTTGCTATCCTGTCGCGTCGCATCGCGCACGCCTTTTCGTGTCCTGCTGCTGCTGCCAGAGCGGGCGTGTTGGCCCTTTTGTGTGTACATTATGCCATGCATAGCAAATTGTTAGCAATTTATGAAAAAATGTAGTTGGGACACGCCCCAAGCCACCACCCCCTTTGGGGTGCGCTCATGCACATGACCACACAAATGTAAAAGCATAAGTATATATGTGTGTGTGTATGATGTGATTGTTGTAATTTGTTAGGATTTGGCCTTTTATTGTTTTATTGAATTATGAAGTGGCATTCGCCAAATGACACGAACGTGATACACTGGCCAACACACACACACACACACACACACTGATGCACACACAGCAGGGCGCCAACACGTTTCCTTGACGACTTCTGTATATGGCTTTTAATATGAGTATGGCAAAATTCCTGACGCAAAAAGCAAAGAATGCAATGCATGCAGTTGAGTGCACTTATAAAAAAAAGTATGGGCTTGATTGAGGTGTGAATCGATAGATAAGTTTAGGTGTAGTTTTTTGTGGGAAAGCTAATAGCCTGATCTAATCTGTTGGCTTTTATGCCTTAGTGTTAAAAAGATATTTACTGAAAGCTTTAACCCTTTAACAGATCTTGGTTCACTTGCTTCTTTATCATGTTTTTTTTCAGTGTATGCACATTGATATGCACAGGTGACACTGGACACACGACCACCTGCTGTTGCTGCCTTTGCTGCTGCTTATGCTATTTATATGATTATTGTTATTGCTGTTGTTTATGCGGGCGTTGTTGTTAATATGCATAGTCAAATAGTTTAAGCTTAATGCGCTTAAAACAAATAGCTAAAGTCAAATAGAAGTTAAGCTGCATGCACAGCAAAAAACAACTTCCGTTTCCGTTTTTTTTTTCTTGCTGCTAAGCAAACTAATGTTGTAGTTTATATAAATTAAATGCAAGCTTAATTGAAAAAGCCCTACAAAACAAAGAAATGATAACGAAAGTCCAGCTGCCGCTGCTTAAAACAAGAATTCGCCCCGCGTGCTCCCTCTCGCTCTCTCGCCCGTTTGGGCGCTGTTGCTGTTTTAATTAAACAAAAAGCGTAAAATGTTTGACCATTTTCCAACTGCTGCTGCTGCTTTCTTTCAGCTGCGGCTCTCTCTCTCTCTATCTCTGTCTCTTTCTCTCTCCTACTTTCAACGGCTATTTGCTATTTTGTGTTTGTCCAGTGACTTGTCTTTGCCACGTAAATTTTCTTTGCCAACAAGCACGAAATTGTTTGTCCTATGTATGTGGCGGTGTCCTGGTTCTGGGTGTCCTGTCCGTTGTCCTCTTTCATTCCGCCAGATTCTCCCCTCTGTTGCGTTGCAAAACAAATTAATTGTCTGTCGCTGTGTTGGCTTCCTTTTTTTGTGTTATAAACTTTTTTGCGACGACTCTCAGTTGTTGTTGTTGTTGTTGTTGTTGTGTGTGTGTGTCGCGTCTGTGCAATTTTCAGCGCTCTGTTTGTTGCGTAAATTGCGGCCATTTTCTTGTTGTTGTTGCTTTTTATTTGCGTTATCTTTTCCATCAAGTCTCTCTCTCGTCCTTCACTCAAATTTCACTTTGCCTTTCGCTTAGCTCATTTGCTGCTTTAGATACGATTTCCCCTCCGTTCCCTCCCCTCACACTCTACCGCCTCATTTTATCATAATTCAAATGTAATTTCATTGCCACCATTCAGCTCCCCGGACACTCATAATTATTTTTTGATTAAAGATGCGCTGCCCTGCTTCTGGCCCTCAGTTCTTGTTCTCGTTCTGTCCATCAGCTAAACCATTTGGGAGGAGTCTGTTTTTGTAACCAAAATATTTTTGGGGTTCAGAATGCTTGGCGTCGTTGAGGAGGAACAGAGATTTTTCCTTGTTTTGGATTGAACTAAGAATTGTTTTGCGCTTATCAGCTAAACAAAAATGTTTAAAATTTATTTATTTAAAATGTTAAAAAACCACAAAAAAATGTTTAAAACTCTATTAAATAAAAAGTCTTCATTTAAAAATATTTGTATGAACATGAATGTATTTGCAAGCAAATATTTTGCACAATTATTTATTCATGCTGTGAATTCCTGTATTGAATGAAAGCTGTGTTTATATATCTTTGAAATTGTGTTGCAAAATTGAATTGAATCAATGAAATACAAGAGAAACATTTTACACATTGCTCTATTAGATTTAAGCCACAGTTCAAAAGGCTCTCATTGAATTAAGCAACAAATTTGCAATAAACTTTTGAACTCTTGTTTTTTAATTCAAGATACATATTTGCTCGATGGTAGGATGCTTTGTGGCATAACTGAGTTTTATTTTCTCCACTTTTATATAAATTTGCATAAATGTTGCCAACTTGTTTGTGCGATTTTGCCACAGCTTATTTATTGGCATTCAGTCGAGCTGCACTCATAAATAAAATAAGACTTTATATATATTTGTATGTGTGTTTGTGTGTGTGTATTACTCATGCATTCATATATTATAAGCATTAAAGCCTTGAGTTTTGTGTGTGTGAGAGAGAGCGAGAGAGAATATGCTGCACGAAATGCAATTAAAATAACGAGAGAACCGTCGAAATGCAATAATAATTTCTCGATTGCCAATCAAATTGGCAACACGGTCTGACAAATTAACACGTTCACATCGTTATCATGTTTCAATATTTTATATAAATGCACAGATATACCATATATACATATAGATGAGTGGAAAACTCATTGCTTCAAAATGCAATTATAGGCATTTGATTTAGGCTTGAGGGAACTTGGCTTGCGGGGGGCTGGGGTGTAACAGCTTTAATTAAATTTATTACAATGCAAAAGATACAACAAAATCGCTCATGAAGTCAGCAACAAATTCTTCAGCACGAAGAACGAATACTCTTTCAAAGTTTGAATAATATACATATAACATATCTATAGTATAGATTCTATACAACAACAGGTTCACAATCTGATAAAGTCTAATATTCCAATTCACACATTTATACGCTTTATTATCTACTCCAAAGCATATCCCACTTCTCCAAACACACAAGAGTATCAAATGTCAAAAAAGCTGGTATAATTTTTTTGGAAACTCAAATACAATTGCTTATAATAACGACAGTTGTTGTTGTTGTTGCCAGCGCGCATTTGCATTTAAAAATAATAACATTAAAAAGAAAAAAACCCAAAAAAAACGAAAAACGAACTAGTTAAAAGTTGACAACAATGAAATGTCAAAAAGCTTGCAGCAACAAAACAAAATAGAAAACAAACTTTTTCAGACCGTGACTCGGCACAACAACAACAACAACAATACACATATATCTACACCAACTATAACTCCTTTTGTATGTGTGTGTGTGTTTAATGCGCCCACGCCTAGCTGACTTCGGCTACCTTTTTTTTCGTCCTGCCTTTTTTTCGCCAAACAATAAAAGCAAATTTTTCTAAAATTTCATGTCGCCCCTCGAGCGTGGCCGTAGTGTGGGAGGGGGGAAGGGGGTGAAAGGCAACCCAAGCTATTTGCAATTTAACTTTTTGCCAAGCAGATACAGTAAGGTGGGGGGGGACAGCGTGGGGGGTGGACATGAAAAACAACAAGGACACGTAGCCCAAGCAGAGCTTTAGTTTTTAGTTGGCTTTTATTAACTTTTGTCTGTGCATGTGTTTGGGTCTTTACACATACATATACAATTTTGTGTATGTGTGTGTGTGTGCAGACAGTTCCACTTAGTTTTTGGGCATAAAAGTTGCGCTATTACCGAGATTTGAGACGTTTGCCAGTCCCTCGACAAACGACTGGCCAATTTACAGTTAACTCAAATTTCTTTAACAACCGCAACCGCCAGCCACCTGCTGGAAGGGGGAGTGGTGGGAAGCACCACTTCATGCCCAATTTAACTTTAAAGTTAAGGTTTTTTTTTGTATTATGTTACGGATATGTATATATATTAGTTTCATTTTTAAATGGTGTTGCGACGCTTTGGCTTCTCCATTATATGCTTCTTCTTATCATCCTCGTTTTCTTCATCGTCATCGTCCTCCTCTTCCTCCTCCTCATCTTCAAAGTCAAAGTCGTCGTCGTCATAGTACTCATCATCAGAGTCCTCTTCCTTACATGAACAATCCTCGTGGTCACATGAACATTCCTCATCACATGAACATATCTCTTCCGCACATGAACATGTCTCTTCCTCAGAATCATCTTCATCAGAGTCAGAGCTAGGATCGGTTAACGAAACATCGTCATCCGTATCAGACTCTTCCAATATATCGTCTATTTTGTATTTAAATAGAAGAAATTTCTCTAAGAGCGAAGAGTCGATCTGATTTGTAGACCTTGCTAGAGACAATACGACAAAGATCTCTTTGCCAATTATTTGATGTTTGCGCAGCATTCCCAGCGTAACAACATCAAGAAAGCCACTCGTAGCCAGCTTAACCTGCTCCGAATAGTTGCGAAAGATCACATGACCCAGAGTCTGTAAACAAATGAAAGTCATAGTGAGAAAGTACTTAATTTCCAGCTTCCACTTACCGTTAGCAGCAATTCCGCGGCAGACATGTTATGGTAGTCCCAGCCATTATCCATGGCAGTCATCATGAAGCCCAACTTGATAAAGAACGGCGTAGCTAAGGTAAAACACTTTTGTGAATAGAGCATACGACGTAGCATCTGCATGGTATTGTGCGTCAGGAAGTTAACGCAACCGTCCTTGGTGCGCCAATGTGGCAGGACCACGGCCCAATCGTAACCATTGTCGCTATCGATGTTGGGCAGCCGGCCATAGGCCAACCACTTTTGGCCAATGTTTGCATTGAAATATGCTGGCAATGGCACCTCGGCGCCATCAAACTCAACAGGCCAGTATGAAATCCATGCAAATGCCACGGCAATTGGCCCCATACTCTCTGGCATAGATCTGATGGGCAAATGGGACGCCATTGTAACAGAGTGGGGTATATTCCAAGTTATATTTGGCACCCCACAAGCCTTGATGCGTTTGCAGCTGCTTGAACACCTTCTCCAAGTCCCTTTGCAAATGGAGATTTATGTGTTTGGCATTCAAAGCATAGCTATAGAAGAAGGCATGTTGGGTGTAGTATTTCGATTTGGGTTTGATCAGCTTAACGCTGCGCTGCGATTCATGAAAGCAGGGCTTCAATTTATATGGAAATCGTACTGGCAAAAACAACTCAAACTGTTGCGGCATTTGCAAGTAAATTTGATGTACAAATGAAGCTGCAAGTGAAAAGTAATCAAGTTTAAGTTGTTGTTAATTTAATGAGACTTTTCGAGCTTACCACACTTTGGCATTTGATCCAGCCAAGATGAAAAATCGGATTCATCACATTCCAATTGAAACTTGATACGATCGAATATGCGTTGAGCTTCTTTAAGGAAACGATTAAAGTCATCGCTATTGTTATATAAGGTTGCAGCCAATTCATTAAATATTTTCTCAAATTTAACAATCATTTTGCAAAAGTTTGTCAGTCACAATGAACCAAACAGCTAAGTCTAGCGTTGCCAGACAGACAAGTGACATTATTGCGTAGCTTTTGCACTTATTGAAAAATTTAATTATATACGAATATTAAGCATTTTAGTTATTTTGAACTACCACAGATTGAGCAGATTTTAAAAATTACAGCTCCATATTTTAATTTATGTATTGTATTTTAACGTTTTGCGGCTGTGCAAATATCTATCGCTAAGCGCCGTTGATCAGTTATCGATACACAAAAACATTCAAATCGTCATCTCTAACCGATAAAAAACACATTGTTGATATATATGCATACACATTTGCATTTTTTGCATTGACAACGATCAAAACATTGCTGTTAACGCTGTAAATGAATGAAATGTGAATAGCATCCAATTTACTACGAATTTTACTACGGCTTCTGCGCACTGCAGCACAGCATCCACAATTGAAACGTTCTGCGGCAGCCATGGCAACTGGCAGCGAAGGCATCTTTAGCTTATGGACAGCGCAATGTGAATTCAGTTGCTGTTTGACGTTCCTCGCGTGCGGTTGTGCCTGGGTCCCTGCACTCTACACACACACACACTGGTGAAAGTGAGAGAAAGGGCAAAGAGAGACGGAGAGCGGGGTGGACTCCCGCACACACTGAATCACAACGGTACTAGTTTGTGTATGTGAACAAAAGAGAACAAGAAGATTATATATAGAGAAAAGAGAAAGAGAGAGAGAGAGTGGCGCCGACGCTGTCGCATTTTGTAGTTTGTGTACGAAAGAGCGTGCAAGGTGACAAAGTGCAATAGCAAGGAAACTGCAACAACAACAGCCAAAGTAGCGGCAACGTGCTCGCCGTATGTAAATAACAGTTATATGCAGATGATGTATGTGCATAAATGTGTGTGTGTATGTACTTTGTGTATCCAGATACTACGAGAAACTGCAGTGTGTAAAACAACGAGCACCCGGCAACAACACAACAACAACAACAACAACAACCAAAATACCAACAACAACAACAACATTGCACTTTGCTGATAAAGTTGTGTGTGTGTCTAATGAAAGGTGCTTGGCTAGAGACTTCCACTACTAACCTTCACTCCCCTCACCTAACCACTCCCTATTGCTGCTTCTTTTCGCGTTGCATGCGCGCAAATTGAAAATAAATTGAATTGCAACAACGTGCAAAAATCAAGCTAAGCCATCATCGTGTCTCAAGAACTAAAAAAAAAACAACTACTTTGTTGCAGTGGAGTGTTGGTAAACGTGCAAAAGTGTTTTTGAGTAAATTGCATGCAAATTTCGTTTACTTTGAAAGCAAACTTAAAAAACTAAAATGCTCTTCTAATGGATTTTTTAGTAAACACTGAACGTTGCCGCATGTTGCACGCTACAACAACATAAGTACTATCCAAAAAGAATATGTTAAAGTGACTAAATTATTTTTTAATGACTGTGTTCTGTGCGTGTGTGTGTTAAAGTTCGGGCAAGTATGTGTAAAAGTTTGAGTGAAGTTTGAAAATTTGTTGCTTTTCCACTAGTTGAATGTTTTGGCGTTAAAAAACTGCACGCTTTCAAGATTGAAGAAACACTTTGACAACGTTTGTTAAACCCGTTTCTATGACATTTTTAATCCCTTCTTAAAAGTCATTTGTATAAGCAAACATAATCTTAAGCTTTATTCAACGTTTTGCCTGAGGTACTTTTGCTGCTTGGCTCTTGAGTTTTTGCCTTCTGTCATAAATATCACAAACGTTTTAAGTATTCTTTAAATAAGCATAGGGTTACGCTTCAGGCAGCACACCCAAGCACATTTCTCATCAATAAGGCATATGTGCTTGCTAGCATATGTAATCCTTGGCATCCTTATTGTTGAAGACCAGACCCGTCGCTTTCCACTTCTACTTCTTTGGCAATGTTGCGCGTGTGTCGCCCATTAAGTGCCTTGTGCCCCGCCCATTGTACAGCAATCCTTTCTGCGAGTCCTGGCAAATTGGAAGACACGTTTAGCGACGCTTTCACGTAGCCTTAGCAGACGTCAACGTTGCTCCTGATGCTGCTGCTGCTGCTGCAACCTTTTCCGTAATTGCCGTTTAATTGTTTGACATTTTCCTTTTTTTGTTGTTGTGTGCTTCTGGCTGCTGCTGGCAACGTTTTATTTTGTAACTTGTGCTCGCAGAATTTGAAATGTTCTTTCATTATGCTGTGTGGCAGCTGCTTTTCCATGCAATTAGGCCACACAATACACCAAGTGACTTATTTACTGCAATTTGCGACTTACGAACTTGTTTTTTGCTGCCAAAGAGACTTCAAGGAGCTTATGCTTAACGCAGCCTGCACATAAATAATGCTTAAACCGGCCGGCAACACAGAGTCAGAGGGAGAGCGTTTGCGTGTGTGTGAGAGAGTGCAAATTAACGTTGCACATTGCCTATATTGATTTTATGAACGAACGAACCGAACAAAACGCAAGCTGGTTGCAAGCTGCTGCAAAACTATTTTGGACATTGCCGCCATGACAAACTATAAATCTGTCTGTGCCGGCATATACCACACACACCCTATATACACTATACACAATACATATATACACATACACACACGCTGCACACGTTGCTGCAACACACACACACACACTATATTTATCGATTGGATGCTGCTGCAGCGGCTGCTGCTGTTGCTGATGTGTAGTAGTAAAAATCGCTCGTATTTCATGCGGAAGTGACCATGCACAAAAATACACACACACGCACACTTACGCATACACAAAATGGCCGCCCATGTGCGTATTCGTCGTAGTAGCAACTTTTGTTGTTGTTATTGTTGTTCTCGTAGTAGTAATCGTAGCTGCAGCCGGCAACACAACGATAAATGGTTTGGTTTATTTAAATGTTTGCCTTGCCTTGCCTTGCCTCGTCGCTTGTTGTTGTGCAGCTTATGTGCAGCAGTTAACAGTTACTACTGCCACACATATATAAGCATCATCATTTTTTCTTCTTTTCGAACTGGACAACAGCTGCATTGGATCGCATTGCGTATACGTAATTTGCGTGTGAATGTGCACTGTGAGAAACTGGCTTAAAGGTCGCTTCCGATTCATTCACAAATAATGTACTCTATGTTTTTTTCGAGTGCATTTATTTTGTAACCCAAAAAAAAGTAGCTAAAGCTGGTAAAGCGTCGCCGTTTGTTGCTGTCATTAATTAGCCCAGCGCCAGCTCAGCTCAGTTCAGCAAGTTTCACTTTTTATTTTTTCGCGTAGTTTTTGTTGTTGCTTTTGTTGTTGTGGAACAACCCTAATCCATCATTTACCACAAAAGTCACGTACAGCAGTCGGCAGAGCTGCTGAGCTTGAAAAGGAAACTTCCACTCGGAAGAAAGTTCATGTAACTTTAACACACAAACACACACACAGCGAGAGAGTGCCAAGGGGCAGGTTGGGGTTTGGCAGTGTTTCTCATGACTGCCAAGTTTGTTCTAACAAATTAAGAAATCACTTTCGCCCCGACGGCAACAAATAAATGTATGTTGCAAGCAAAAGCAGCCTTGGCTGCAGTTACTTTTTCGCCCCCTTTTCTAGCTATATTTAAAATATTGCCAGCTGCCTGTCAAAAAACGACAGCCTAAAACTGACGCGACCCCAAAAAAAAAGTGTTGCACAAAAGGGGCGCCACTTCAAGTTGATATATAGCAGATGGAATGAGCCTTCTATACACTATATATGTTTATTATTATGTACTAACTATATATATATGTGCATATATATACTGTATCTGTTAACGACCTGCAACAAACCCACACACAGTTGGCAAACAATTTTTGTGTTTGTGATTGGCGTGTGACATTTTCAGCACAATTCGCAAAGCTCGCGAACCTGCTATTTAAACATTTTGTGCGCATTTATGTTTTATAGTCGTGTATATATACACATGATTGATGTGCCACAGGGGATGTGGGGTGTTAGGGGTGAGTGTTGCAGAGCAAAGGTGCCGAGTATATGTCGGGAAAGGTCTTAAAGTGAAAGACGATCGATAGCTGACAGCGCACAGTATGAAAACTTTTGCAATTGATCTAGTTTTGGGGGTTATGGGAAAATCAGTTAAGACTTTAGATATTGTTAAGTGATTGAATATGAAAGTTATGGGATAGATTTATTGCATAGTTGAGTTTTGGAGAATAACTGTCATTGGCATAAGCAAGATTTTCTTATATTTTTTGCAAGCTGCATCCCTATTTTAGTACATAACACGAAGAAAGCAACAATGGAGCACAATTGTTTCTGCACTGTCCCTTCCCTTCCTCACATATATTTTCACCCCTTCGTATTTACTTCGCATTCGGGCCTCCTGTCGCATTTTTACTTAACCCAATATTTTGCTCGTTAGTCATAAAAAACAAAAGCCCAGCAGAGTGTGGCGTAGTAAAAGCCAAAGGCAAGGAAAAATCACTGAGCAGCCAGGCAGGCAACAACAACAGCAACAACAACAACAATAACAAGGCAAGGCAACAACTACTCAACGTTGGCTGGCATCAGCTGCTATGTGCAAAAAGTTTATGACTTTAGACCCATTTTGTGTGTTATGCGGCGGCGACGCTGAACTCAATTTTTTTGCACTGAATCACAGCAGCAACAGCAACAACAAACCCCTTAACTGAAGGGAGGACCGTTGGTTGGAAGGGTGCAGAGTCACCAGGTTGTTTCAAGCCTTACCTAAGGTTTGGCTCCAGCTGCTGCTGCTCCGTCTTCTTCTATCTGACTGAGAGGCTGACGTCGCTGCTGTTTTTAAATGATTTTTATGTGCACTTTAGTCGCCAGCAAACAACAACAACAACAACAAGTAGAGCCAAGGGTCTACTGGCGGTTATATTTTGTTTTATTTTTACTTTTGCATATTTGCATACCCTGGAAAATGAAGAGTTTAAAGGTTTCTGCGAGAATGCTCATTCTTCATAGCATACTTTCCTGCGCTTTTCTGTAGGGTATCAGCAAGTATGCATTATGTAGTTGCAGTATGTACTATATGCATATAATATCTTCAACAATTTGTTGCTGTTGTCTTTTATCCCTTATTCTCTATTCGCCTCTCACTCTTTGCATTACACTTTACCGTATATTTTTCGCTGTTGCACTCATTTGTTTGTTTGTTTGTTTTGTCTCATGGCTTTGGTTTATTGATTTTTTTTGTTTTGTTTTTGTGTTTTGTCTCGTTGCTGCTATTTGTTTGTGGCCAGTTAGACAGACGGACAGCCAGAGAGATAGACAGTTAGTCAGTCAGTTAGCCGGCCGGTCTCGGTCGGCCAGTGTTACAACAATAATGCAACAGACATGCCCCCAAAACTGTTGGCTCTTGTTGCCATTGTTTTTAGCCGAGACTGGAATTTGGGTAGGGGTTGAGGCTAGGTCCAGCAGCTCACTCTGGCCATATGCATTGTATTGATTTTTATGAGGGCAACCCTTTTACAGCAGCCCAGGCACAGAGACGCCATAAAAAGTCATTAGTGAGAGAGGGTTTCTGGGTATTCAGGAACTGTGGAATGTGCACTGGGAAAAACTTTTTAAATACTTTAAAAGTGCAACAAAAATCTGTTATATTTGAATGGAAATTTTGTAGATTTTATAGATTTCTTAGTTAGTCGAAACTGTTTCTAAATATCATAAAAATCAGTTTTTATTCAATGTCGTTTCTAAAAAATCATAAAAATCAGATTTTGTTCAATGTCGTTTCTCGCAGTGTGCTGCGGTCTCTGGGTGGCAGCAGATTCGAGTGTATAATGGCACAATTTAAATACGCGTACGCGCTGTGTGCCATGTGAATGAACCGTGCAACGTGCAGCTAGGTGCAACGGTATGCGGTAGCAGCCTGGACCGAATGTGGCGTATGCGCGTTGCGCTCTGTTTTTTCTTATGTTCTCCATATATATTTATTCTTGCCCACGCAAAAACAATAAACTAAAAGCAATTTGCTTTTGATTTATAGACGCCATCTACGTGGCAAAATGGCAGGCAGCATGCCACATGCAACAAGCTGTAGCTGTAGTTGAAGCTGAGCGACATGATCGGAATCGATGGCGTAATGATTATCTATTAAAATAAATCACGTATTTGGCAACAGGCGACGCGACGCCCAAAAACTTGAGCAAAATGTGTCGAAGTCTATAAATTGCCATCGTTGCTATAGAGTTGAGGATGAGTCCTTGTATGTGTGTTTGTGTCCTGTCTAGTCCTTTGGCAAATTTCATTTTGGCATCGAGCACAAATTGTCGCTGACAGCAGACAGAGGCAACAAAAAAATAGCAAAAAAAAAAAAAAAAAACAGCCGCCGGAGACAGCGTCAAGTGTAATATAAATATATCGAACTTGACTGGCAAGTGTTTAAGCCCTTTTCTTCTTTTTCTGTGTGCGCCTCTTAAGGCGAAAAGACAAACGAGCTGGTTCTAAGTGAAATAGACATAAGCAGCGCTTACAAAGGCAAATGACATTGCCAACACTTACGAACTTATTTTTCTATGTCGTTTCTTTTTAGTTTCTTGCTAAGCTAAGCCGTCAAAAGACTCAAAAGTAATGGCCACAAACAGAAGCTATTGAAGTCACATAAGTCGTGTCTCACTTTGTTTAATACTTGCACAATATTCGCATTTTCAAGTGTAGCTTTAATATTCTTACGCTTTGGTTGCGTCAAATTGCATTGGCCAAATGCTGCTTAGGCAAGCAATTTTCTATAATTGTTGTTGCTTTTGTTGCTTTTCTATAATTGTTGTTGCTTTTGTTGCTTTAGTAGCTGTCGCAGACTTTTAAACTAATTGCCAGCAATTTAGCAAACGTTGCCAGTGCAATGCGGCGTATGCGTAATATTTATGCTGTTATCTTTCCTCTCTCTATAGCTGACTTTTGTTTGCTGCTGCTTCTGCTGCTGCTGTGGCATGCCCAGTGCGCACATTTGCCGCATAATTGCCAAGTCATGATTTTTTGCACACACACACACACGCACACACCGAAAGCGAAAAAATGGCAAGATTGTCTTTTTTTTTGTGTGTTGTTTCGCTTCGTTGCTTGCTTGATATTCGCACTGGGCATAATTTTCATGTTGCTTAAACGGCACTTTTGTTCTTGTTGTTGCTTAGCATCCATTTTGTCGTCGCCAAGTTCAGTTTATCGTTATTGACAGTTTTACTGAGAGCTTTCCTTTGTTTTTCCTTCGCTGCTTATCAAAGAAACGTTTGTCCCTTTTGCATAGTTGATGTTACGCATTTGTTCATTTTTAGTTTTTACACACGACTTTACCTTTGGGACAACTGTCGGACGGAATTTGGTGAACTGCTCACAGGACAACAAGTTAATGTCTTGTCAAGCGATTTTCAAGCTTACCCACGTACACACGTTGGCATCCCTGCTTAGGCTGGCTTAGAGCCTGGAGAGCCGTATGTGATATCTGTTCACTTGAGCTCAACTTATGGCGCTCCAATTTCGCGCTGATGCATAATTTTCGCCGGCGCGCATAAAAATGCGCTCAGAAAAAAGGGGGCTTCAAGCCAAAAACCCCGGAATAAAGGACGAAAAATAGGGAGCGAAGGAGCAAAGAAAAAAAAATAGCATAGAGAGTGGAATATATTGTGCTGTATGCTCTGTAGGGAACTTTGACTGTATGCCTTTGCCTCGTTTATCTTTCGCTGCTCAAGTGCTTATACGTGCGTGTATGTGTGTGTATGAGTGTGTGTTGGTGTGTGTGTGACATGATTAATGTCCTCGCTGACAGTTGACTGACTGTCGTCAAGTGAAATCAAAAGCGTTGCGTGGAAAAAACTTCAACTTTTAACTTAAACACAGAGAAAACTTTAAAAATAGATGATTTTGTTTTAATATTAAATTTCACTGTAGGTTCAAAGTTCAACTGTGCAACGTTACGCCTAAGTCACACATAAAATATATGTATAATTCATTTTACTCAACAGCCTAGAGAAGCCGCATTAAATATTTTAATGAATTTCCAAGCGCGTAATACATAAATAAACCAAAAGAAACAACAACAATAACAAACGAACCATTAAAAAGCTACAATCACAGCGGAAATCTGTTCATGTGTGCAAAAGGCCCAAAAAAAAAGAAAGAAAAACGAAATTAAATAAGCGAACGCATCGAAAGCGTAAAACAAACAAATAAACAAATCAAAAGGAACACAAAACAACAGCGTTGCCGGGCAGAAAAAAACCGGGCAACAAATAAAACAAACACCAGCGAAATTCGGCGTTTAAAAAATACACATAAAAAATGTAATGGAAAGCATTAGTGCTCATAAAAAATGGATTTACACAGCCTTTTTAAGGCTGTCCTGATCCTGTACATCATTCGAGGTGAGTAGCTCTATCTCTGTCTCATTTTGATTTGAACAGGCTTTTAACAATACAATTTCATACAAAGCAAATGCATACATATTATAATACATTTCTCTTGACAAAAAAAATCAAATTTAATATTTGCATTTTTCCATGTCATAGCTAACAGTTTTAATTTGATTACGAATATGCTGCTGCTGCCAAAAAAAAAAGAGAAATATTATTTATATTTTAAATGCGTATAAAATTGTTTGTCCAGACGAACTAACAAACCAACTAAATGCATGATGTATTTGTCAACTAACATGTAGAGAAAGCATGCACCATAAAATGGATAAAAATTAAAAAAATCTAGTTAAAAATCGCGTTTCTAGACTTAAATGCAGTATTAATTAAAAGCTTAAATCAAAACTCTTGAGCTATTGCATTTGAAAATCGCATAAATTTTGTCGAGGTTTTAGCAATTGAAAAATTTTTTTAACTCCCAAATCGGTTTTTGGGATGAAAATCTAGAGAAAATCACTTCCTTAGATATAAATGCAGTTTTATTCAAGAGCTTAAGCCACGGAAATCGAGGAATTCCACTTGAAAATCGGGCTTATATTGTCAAAGTTCTGTCTACCAACTTTTCGTTTACAATCCATACGCCCTGTATACAGCATCATTCAATGTGTAGCCCAACGTTCCTTACCATTTGAAGTTTTTCATTTACGACATCGTTTGCTTTCTAGCCTGTGCCTGGCTCAAAAATAATTAAGCTGCGTTTGCCAGTTTTTTTTTTGTGTTCTTACTTTTCTACAATTTCCCCATTTGTTGTTGTTGGTGTTGTTGCTGTTTTGGTTTGTTTCTGTTGCTTATGTTCGTGTCGCTTCTTTGGTTTGTCTTTTGTGCGCTGTCGCTTGCAACACTTCCACCACACATATACAAACACACACACCAACAGCCACTTTGTCCACTTTTGGCTAACAAGCCGTTGCAGGCCAGGAAAGGGTCATGACAGCTTCCTTACTTCCTCGCTGCCTCTCACTCGCACATTTTCAATCTTTTGATACACTGATCCTTAGGAAGTAGAAAGTGTATATGTGTTGTGTTTTCTGTCATGTCAGGAAATGCTTTCCCATAATGATATTTCTACAGTTTTAAAGTCAATGCATCAACCGTTTCAAAACATTCAATCCACCTGTTTGCAATTCAAAAACAGTGAATCTCTCAGTCGTAAACATTTGCCTTCAAAGCTTTTGCTTCGTTCATTTTTTGTGCGCAACTCAAAAAGCCAAAGTTATCAGGAAAAGATCAACGACAGTGCTCGTGCCTTGTTGCAATGGTTTTGCGAGACTTGCCACCTCCTCTCAGCCGCAGGCTCTTTTGTTTCTTCTTCTTCTTTCACTTTGTCCAAAGCCAAAGACTGCGGGCTGTTCTTGTTGTTGCTGTTGTTGTTGTTGTTTGCTGCTTCTACTGGTCTCTGACTGTGACAGCATAGGCCTTTGCTTGTTGCTGCTGCTGCCGTTGCTGTTGCTGCTGATGATGATGATGATGATGAGGCTGATTATGCGCTGCATGCTGTCGCTGCCTTGGACAATGATGCCACAAAAGCTTTTGCCTAACTGTGCTTGCTTCTTGCAGTTTGCTGCCGCTCTGTGTTTACTTGGCTCGCCTTTTTGTTTCATTGAAAGCAGCTGCCTCTCAGCTCTTTACTTTTTTTTTTTTTTTTGAGTTTTTGCCAGTCTTGGAGCCAACCCGTGGCGCTTGTGACGAACAACTGCCACACCCATCTCAACAGCTGGCCCTTAGTGCTTGCTTGCCTAGCCTGCTTGCCATTGCAACTGCTGTGTGTGTGTGTTGCTGCAACGTGACATTCGAGGTCGTTCACATTTCGAGGGCGTGTTGTTGAACTTGGTGTTGGTTGTGCATTACTGTATGTGCAGGTGTAGGTGTGCACCATTGGCTAAAATGCAACATTTGATGACATAAATTAATGATAACATGGAACGACTTTGTTCCTAATAGGGCTAGAAAGACTCAGATAATAGAGTCAAAGGTATAATATCTACTAAAGAAATAAAAGTTTTTCCAAATCAAACTATAAAGTATTGCAAGCGATTTCAACATTTTACTTCTAAACGTCCTTTTATCCATGGTAGTCTGTAGCCTTTGGCTTGCACGTTGCCATATTCGGTTGCTAAATGCCATGATACATTAGACAATGAGCAGCTCTAATTATGTCTTGCGTCTGCGAAGTAAAATGAAAAAAAAAACTTGCAATTAACATTTGATCCCAGTTGCTGCTGTTGCTGTTGTTGCTGTTGCTTTTGTGCCCTGAAGTGTTGGTGCACGCCAGCGGCAGAAAGTTTTATGAGTTTCCTTGTAAATGACGCCGTCGCTTGTTGCAAACTTGCCACGAGGCATGCAAAACTTTGTGCCATTGTTGCTGTTGCTGTTTTGCTGCAGTTGCAGTTGTTGTTGTTGTTGTTGTTGTTGCCGCTGTTGACTTCATTTCTTTGAGCCGTGTGCAACACAAACAAAAGTGAAACGTGTGCTTTTCAATAATTCAGTTTTATGGCACAAACTCAACGTGACGTGCGCTTTTGTCTACCATTTGCCGTTTCTGACTTTTAAAGTTGGTCGCTCATTAACGAAAGAACAGCAACAACAACAACAGAAACATCTGCAACAACAGCAACGTCTGCAACATTAATTGAAATGCTTTTCACTTTTTTTCTTGCCTCTTCTCGCAGTTGCAATTTAATTGCATACTTTTGTGCGCATTGCAAATAAAAGCAACCGCAAAGCATCTACTACAACCAGGAAAAGCAACAACCACAAGCAACATGTGCTGCTGCAACAGCAACAAAAAAAAAAAAAACAACAATTGCAAATGCAACATTCTCGCGCAGTCAATATCAAATTTCGTATGTGGTCGTAAAATGTTTTAGTTCAATTTCGTTGGAAAAGAGACCAGAGCCCAAAAATGTATGCTGCACTTTATGCCCTATAATAAGAGAAGGTGTTTGGGAAAGGATATGACAAATTGAAAGCTTAGTAGGATATTTTGTTCATGGTTCTTTATCAAATTTACAAACTTCAAAATTTTTCTAATAAAGGATACCCGAAAGTATTTATATTTCTGTTCGTGGAATATATATACGAACATACGATTCATAAACATAATCATTGAGGTCAAACACTTTTCCTTGGAAAGTATAATAGGTTATCCTTAACTCTGTGCGATTGTTTAAGTGTATGCTTAACTTGTTGTTGTTGGCTGTCGAAGCGGCAACAGCTGAATAAAGTCAAGGGGCAGGCATCATGTTGTGCGTGATATGACCTAAGCAAATATACTTTGCGAACAAACATATAAACACACACACAAACACATACGGAAGCACACGCACACATATACAGACATACAAATACCGTTACGCTCTGTTGCGTCGAGACAGAGAAAGGGGGTCGAAAAGCGAGAAAAAGAGGGGGAGAGAGAGAGGCGAAACGCTTCGTTGAAGCAGACGCCTCGCATTAGTCGAGGCTTTTAAGCAGAAAAATGCGTGCACTTGAACTAAGAGAGAGAGGGAGAGGGCGGAGAGTGTTTGGGGGAAGATGAAATCTTAGGAGCCTTCGACTAAAACGCTTTAAATGTAAAGCGCTGCCTACTTTCATTTGCTTCTTCGTTCGTTTTCGTCTTTTTTTGACATTGCCTCAATCAAATGGCGATGTTTTTTTGTTGATGTTGTTGTTGTTGTTGGAGGCCTCGACTCAAATGCTGTTGATATTTGTCAAGCCATTTCCCTTTGCCCCGTCTCACTGCCGTCCCTCTTTGCTTAAATTGTGCCCCTTGACAGCAGACAAAAGCTTTCAAAACATCTTTCACCCACGTAGTCCTGCCGCATATGCAAATTTAGCTTTAACGTGTGCCTGCTGCTTCTTCTTCTTGTTCTTTCTCTACTTTCTACACTTCTTCATCATCTTCTTACTTATTTCGTTTCGTTTCGTTTTTTTGGTGTCTCTCGAAATTGCGTTTTCATTTAAATGCGTCATGGAGCAACTTTTTGTCAGCTTTTGGCTCGGCGAAAAAACTTGTCGCTGCTTTTTATTGCTTGCCCTCGTCGCTCCCTTCATCAAAATAAAGTACTACATCTTTAAGGTTCGTATAGCTGGAGGGCATGGCGCTTAAGCGTTTTTGATTTAGTACACTTTGAAGCTAATGCTTGTCATTATTTACAGTTTTTCATGACTTCTATACGAAGAAGAAATTAAAGATGGGGTTTTTGCATACTTTTTAATGATGTTATAATGGCATGGCAATGGTTAAACGACATTTTGATGCTAGTAAAGCGAGCAGTATAACAGATCACTTCGTTATCGAAGGGTATTCCATGTGTTTAAATCTTTTCGTGATTTAGTTCTTAATTACGCGACGACTTTGCAGTTCGCTGCCATTTATTATGGCTGCAATGTTGAATAGAAACCTGGCCATAAAAAAGGGTTGAGTAACAGAGCCTGTAACTCTAGCTCCACAAAAAAGGGAAGGACGAAGGCAGGAAGCAACTGCTGCTCATTTGCATTTTGTGTGTTTCGCTGCTTGTCAGTTGATGTCGGTTGATGGCTGTCGCTTTTCTGGTTTAACTCCTGCCTCTTCTTCATTTTCACATTCATTGCTTCATTTACATCTTCTTCTTCTCCGTCGTCGTCTTCTTCTTCTTCTTGTAGTCAAGTCATTTCCCGTCCAGCGTTTCTATTTAAATGCACAGCAATTTTTAATGATCTGTGATAATGATGGGCGGCAGCTGCCGTTGGCATTTCTTGCTTAGTCGAAGGGAGAAAGCTTCTCTTCAATTATATATGTATATAGTATGTATATACAGAGCTCTTTTTCTACTTGTGCCTGCACGTAATTGATTTTAGCCCTGGCTTTAGGGCGTGGTGTGGCTTCAACGGCTGCTGCTTTAGATGCTTTGGCTGCGTTGGCTGCTACTGCCATGTCCTTTGGCCACTTTTGATTGACAACGCTGACAAATGGAGCGGCGTGTATTCAATTATGTGAGAAGTGGCTGGCAACAAAGAGGCCACGCAACAAACGTGCAACACAATACAAACGAGCGACAGAGCGACAAAGCAAAACCTTATCAAGTTTATCAGACGGTCATTGTGTTGCGTTTATGCGGCATTGTCAGTGCCACACACACACACACACGCACACTTGCCACAACAGCCAGATAGACAGTAAGCGGGCAACATGCAACAGCAACATCTACGGCTTTATTACCATCTACACTTAGCGGAAAGAGTACTTAAAAATCGAGCAGCTGTTTAAGTATTCAAAAACTTAAGCTTTTTGCTTTTCTCAGTGTACGCACATGTATTTATGTGGGCATGTTTTGATGTCAAATTTTGATAGCATCAGGTGGGGTTTTTGCCTTTGTTTCTTCCCCCCCCTTGCACTCGCTGCACATCTCGCGTCCTTGCTAGCCCTTGCTTGCCCCATAAATAACGAACAGACTTTGTTGCACGTTTTACCAACGTTTTTGTATATGTGTATGCTGCGTCTCCAATTAGCCGACAGCTTTGTGTATTCACTTTTAACAGCTATTACCTGTTTTTATCCTAAATCCCAGCCTTCCACCCTCCTTGCACTCTTTCGCTTTCGCTTCAATTATCCATAGAAAATATCTCCACCGCTGACAAATTTAATTTTCATTAGTTTCGCATCGTTGCGCAAATCTCTGGTCGCAACATTTGCCACAGCAAAAAATAAAAAGAAGAAACTTTACCAGCAGCAGCAAAAAAGCAAATAAAATGATGCAACTTTGGGTTAAGTGACTTAAAAACTAGAAGAAAAAAAAGTGGTAAATTTAATGTGCTTGCCCCGTTGTGGCATCAACTTGATGGCAAACACTTTTTACTTTTCACTAACATTTCGTGCCCGGCTCAGCGCATTTCCTTTGGGCATTGCAGTTGACAGCCTCAACACACACACACACACACACACACAACCACAACGAATGTGGCACAAAGTTTGCGACACTTTCTGATGGGGTTATAGAAAAGAAGGGGCGTTGGGGCTTGTCCGGTTTTTGGGTCCATTCTATCGTTATCTTTTGGCCAATGCCATTTTTTTTTTTTTTTTTTTTGTATTCTTGACAAAACAATTTTTCATTTTATTGCTGCAGCTGAAAATTGCTTACAAATTTACTTACGGCTGCTGCCTCTCTGCCACATGCGGCTGTCAAAAATTGTTTTGCAGCGTATTTGACAGCTTGTTCTCATTTAGAATATATAAATATTTAAAGTAGGTTGCTTGAAATATAATTTTGTACTCAGCATTTATTTAACATTTTAGCTTTTTTTGACTTTTGCTGTTTATATAAATTTTATATAAAACTTTACTTTTTCCCCGTACAATGTGGTCTATCTTGTTCAACAGAGTCATGTACTATTTTTTCCTTATCATATTTATGTTTTAAAAAAATATAATTAAATTATTCATGTTGCTGTAAGATAAAAAATATACAAAAATGTATGTTT
Source organism: Scaptomyza pallida (assembly GCA_018152965.1). Taxonomy (NCBI): domain Eukaryota; kingdom Metazoa; phylum Arthropoda; class Insecta; order Diptera; family Drosophilidae; genus Scaptomyza; species Scaptomyza pallida. The sequence goes on along the minus strand of JAECXP010000080.1, from coordinate 3,461,913 downwards.
CCTACACCTGTTTTTTGTTCATCTGTGTTTGTGGCACAAAAAGGGGTCAGTGCTCTGGTGAGGCAACGCCTCAAGTTGTCAGGCAACCGCAATGCAAATATAATGCCCGACACACACACACCCACACACACAGCCAGACACAAAAGTCACACCCACACAAGGCTGCAGTGTCTGATTTTTTTTTTTTTTTGATGGGCAGATAGGAGAAGGGCGGGCGTGGCGGTTGCTGTTTTTTAGCTGCCTTGACTACCAAGTGAATAATAAATAAGGCATAAAAGCCGCATCAAAAGCGGCTGAAAAAAAAAAACACGAAGCGACACCAAAATTATTATGCAATGCGCTTGGCCAAAAACGGCTGCGTCACAGCAATTAGAAAGGACTCTCTGCCAAGTTGACAGGCCCCCCATCCACACACAGCCTCTGACCAAACCACAAAACGATGGCCACAGGTAAAAAGCAATTGTCTTTTGTGCGCCTTTGTGCGTGCTTTTCTTCTTCTACTTCATCCTCTCCTTTTCGTGTCCGCTTGTTGTTGTTGTTGTTGCGGTCCACGAGAGATGCTCATTAAAATTTAGGCCAAGCCGCTGGGCAATAACAACAGCAACAGCAACAGCAACAACAACAACAACGTCACTGCCACTTAATTTTGGCCAACAAAGTTTTCGTTCACATTTTGTGTTGACTTAAATGAAATTGAAATTAACTTTTGGCACGGCTGACAGAATTCATGGCATCAAAAAATATATATTTGACTTAAACTTTTCTCTCTTTAAAAACTTATTAACGCTCTTTTTCTTCTTGCAGCTGAACGCAGCTATATAGTTAATGGCTTGGATCTGCAGGGACCAATATTTCTGCATGAGCCGCCGCATCGCGTTGAATTCTCCAATAATTCAGGAGGATTGATAGAATGTTCCGGCCATGGAAGTCCACCACCAGAGGTATGATTATCATATTCTACAGACTGATTGGCATAAAAATGTTTTCATTTGCAAATCAAACAAGAAAAACATTTTACGCAAGCAATCTAACTCCTAACTTTAACTAGTACTGAAGAACTGTTTTCTAGTCGCGTAAGGGGTTGTTTTTTTTTTGTTCGTACTTTTATTCTCTTTATGTTATTTTTGCTTGCTTTTCTTTTTTTTTTGCATTTTGTTTTCGCCTGCTTAATTATGCATGCCATTTTTGTCTACTCGCCGCCTCGCTCATTTCCAAGTTAATTGACTGCCCAAACTTACTGCCCCCCTTGGCACGCTCGTTCTCTCTCTCTTTCTTACTTAGGTGGAGTGGACGCCCATACCGCCGCAGCAGGATATGGTGTTTCAGCTGTCCAATGGCAGCATGATGTTCTATCCATTTACCGCAGAGAAGTATCGACACGAGGTGCATGCCACAGTTTACAGGTGGGACTATACACAGCATGGTGTATACTTAACAAGCGCTTAAATTATTGTCTTCAATTTGTTGTTTTCACAGATGCAAACTGCGCAATCTGGTCGGCACAGTATTAAGTCGGGAAGTTCATGTGCGTGGCGGTAAGTCTATAACTTGAGTCTATAACAAAATTTTTTTAATTAATTTACGTATCATTTTAAAGTCGCGGAGCGGCAGTTGATTTTTACGCTAACTCAGCTTGTCGGCTTGGCTCGACTATCCAAAAACTTTGGCTTAATTGCAAAGTTTTCGAAACGCAGCGCCTAAAAGCAGGCAACACAAGTTTTAATTACTGCTGCCAAATGTTGGCGAAGTTGTGCAGGGTGGGGGAAAACAAGCTGCCGCCCACTTAATGCCCAAAAGCTCAGCGCTAATTTGGCGGCCAAGCGCGAGAATTGACTTCGGCTTTTCGGCTAGAACCACAATGACCGGGCAGGGGAAAATTTATTACTAGGCCTCTTTTGGCTTAGTGTTTACGATGGCAAAAATACTATAACGTTTCCAAAAATCTATTTCACTAGTAATTCGTTTGATGATTTTGAACATTTTGACATGACAAAAAATTAAATTTATCAAAAGAAATCTTTAATTATGTAAAATTTAGTATTCAAAATATTTAAGCTAACATTTTTGAAGCTGCTCAGGGGAAACTTCAACATTCAGCTCCCAAAAAATGAAGAGAAGAAATTGTTGTGCAATCCTTCAACTACTTTTGCAAAAGCGCAGTAAAAACTTTGCCTTCATGTTTTTTTCTGGTCAGCTGCGCATAGCCAAAACTTTGTCATTCATTAGCCACTTTGGCGAGGACTTTATTAAAGTGCATTAATGAACAGCAATTAGGCAGCGCAGTTGAATAAACTATGGCCAATGATACAGAAATTTGGGTAGCGAAGGACGTCTAGGAGGGGTGGGAAGGGATAAGAGCCAATCACTTTGATTGGCATCGCATGTCGCATAGATTTTGCGGCTCATTGGGCAGTCAAAAAGCTCGTAACAAAAACAACAATTAGCACAGTGGCTATAAAAGATATGAATGCCATCTATATGTACACAGAGCTCTCAAAGGAAGAAAACTCATGACTCTACGACTTTTGGGCTTTAATTAACAGTTACACACACACAAACACAAACACTGAAAGCAAATAGATGATAGCAACTAAAGCACACACAAAGAGAAAAGTCGCCATTGCAAAAGATCTAAGATATGTTGACTTGCTAACCCCCCTTTCATACCCCCCCCCACACACACACACATGGATACGCATCGTGGTTACATGCAAAGTTTTAACGTCCGGCGCTCATTTTTCAGCAGCTCAACGCTCAACTGGGCTCAAACACCGTGTTACGTATACGCCATGTCGCTGGCTTATTTTATTTGCGGTCGCTTTTGTTTGTTTTTGCTCCTCGTGTGCGTGTGTGTGTGTGTTTAATGTGTGCCTACACTTGGAGAAATATTAAGTCGTATACTTGATTTAGGGAAAAGATTTTTTAAAGCGCCTTAAGCAAAAGGTCAAGGAACACGGTTTTGGTTACTTTTTAATCTCAAAATATTATGACTAACAAATAGTAATTTCTCGCTGTGTAACAAATGGTTGTTGTCTTTGCTTTAGCCAGTTTCTGGCCCAGTGGCCGCAAACGCTTTACGCTTGAACAATTTGACAGCGCGTAGATTTGGCGCAAAACGTTTTGCCTAATTTGCAAAAGTTGCCAAGCGTTGTGCAAGTAACCAAACCTATAGCCCACCCCACCACATCCCATCCTCCTGCCTGCTCCCACTGGACCACACTAATTTCTTAGCTAATGTGTGTGCGCACATTTGACTTTTTGGCCATGTCGGCGCCAAGTTGGCGTCTTAGCAGTTGCGTTTATTTAATTGCCAGCGCTTAGTTCGGCAGCAGTCGCATTATCCTTGACTGGCTTTTTGCTTAAGTGCGCGTAATTAGCACAACAACAAACTATATTGTAGCCAGCAACAGCAACAACAACAACAGCGAAAACCCTTGACAAATTCGCTAGACAATTTATAGTTAGAAGTCGGATAGCAGAAAGCAGAAAACTTTTGGTTTTGTCAGGCCAAGGACTTTTTAAGTTAAGCAATGGATGCTGATGAATGATGCCACAAAGTTGTGACTTGGCATGCACTTTTGCATACAATGTGTGCATGTGCATGTGCATTTGTGTGTGTGTGTGTGTGTGTGTGTGGTTATCAAAAGTTTTTGTGATTGAGCTACAAAAGTTACTTCGGTTGCCTGTTATTCACCTGCCTTTCACATTGTTGTTCTTGTTGTTGCCAGCTTGTAATTTGTTCATAATTAGTTGAATGCACATCGTTGAACATACTTATACTTCTACTACTCATCCCCCCTCCCTCCAATCCCTGCCCCAATCAACTGGGTATTGTATTTGCCAGCTGTATAATTTAATAGTCGGCGCACACACAATAACTGCAAATCAGGCAAAGAGTGGCTGCAGCAAAAGCATCTTTCCGCCGGCGCACATCATAAACATAAATTTCGTGCAACAAAAAGTTTGCCACACACACATACACACACACACACATACACAAAACAAAGCGGAAATGAATTTCCGTCTAGAAACCCCACCCACTCTCCTTCTTCTCCTCTTCCCCTTTCTATTTATCTTTCCCTTTGTGTGGTAAGCTATAAACTTAGCTTGCATACTTACTTTCCTGCCCAGCTGTCCTGTTCCTGTCCTATCCACGTCCTTCCATGCAACACAATGTTGCCTGCCCCTCACAAAATTCGCCATGCAAAATGCAACATGAAAGCGCTCAACAACAACAACGACAACAACGAAAAAAAAACTTTTGCCTTTGCTCAAAAATACAAAACTATGCACCAAAAAAGAGAGAAAGAGAGAGGCATGTCCTGCCGGGTCTTGTCTGTCCCCCGCTGCCTGTCCAGCAATACAAATAATGAAGATACAACAACAACAAAATTGCACTAAACTCTGAAACAGCAGCAGCAGCAGCATCAGTGGCAGCGGCAGCATCCAACGTCGCGTTTGGTCATAGGAATTATAATAAAATGTTGTCACAAAGTTTTTTCCCAGTTTTTCGCTCGCTGCAAAAAACGTACAAAAATAATAATAGAAATAGAAAAAACAAACTAAGCTCCTCCAAAATAATAACAACAACTTTTCAAATTAAACTTTTTCCCAATTTTTTAGCATATTCAAGTTGGTCATGAGCAGCATTTTCAAACTGAATATTTGATACATGACGTATACGTACTTATTCAGTTAGGTCAGAACCTTTAACAGTACACACAAAACATAATCCAAAACAATTTGCACGTGGCACGCGAAACGCATTTCAAAAACATACGAAAACACACTTGGCGCGTGCAGAAAATTGCCTTTGTCCATCTTAATTAATTTACAACTGCCAACGGCCAACTCAAAAACATTGTGCCTTAGCGAGAAGCGAAAGGTCGACGCTCGTGGCAAGCATAGAAAATGTGGCACAGTGGTGCCAGTTGAGTGAAAAAACTTAGAAAACGAATTTCAAACACACACAAATCACTATTGTACCACTGTGCAGTGAATCCATGTCATTCTTAATTTTAGGCCGTGTGCTTTGACAAGGGAAAAAACGAATCTTGAACTCAAATTGCCGCAAACCAATTTTTTAACAGGATCCTGTCGCAGCCGTCGGCAACATTGCATTGTCGTCTGCTTGACAAACGGTCACACTTTTGCAAAGTGTCAGAATATCCAAAACACGTTTCATTCTCTCTATGTGTGTGTGTGTGGGTTGACAAAGGACTCAATGCGGTTGTGTGTTTAATGTGCGACATATTTTGACTGTCGACCCTTCGGGCGGACTTCATACAACCTTTTTTTTAAGGGGGCTTTATGTCCACAATAAAAATTAAACAGAAAAGAGGGAAAGTGGAACTTTCTGGCTAATAAAAACGCAACATAATTGTTTGCCCTTTTCTTTTGTGTTGTATTGTGCTTTTGCTCTTTATGATTTTTGTCAGCTGTCGGGCAATATATTTATATTAAAGTCAAACGATTTGTTACAGTTGTCAACCAAAAGTACACGGTACAGGTGCACGACGAATACGTGATGACGGGCAACACGGCGGTGCTGAAATGTCAGGTAAGCACTCGAAAAAAGGAAACTTAAAGCTGAATCGCTTCGAGCTGTTTGGAATGAAAGTGAAAAGTGAACCTTGGCCACAAAATGCATTTAACACGCAAATTTCATTTAACACTGATCAAATTTGCTTAACTTATACACTCTCCTCACTCTCCCCACTCTCTGTCTTCGACAGGTGCCCAGCTACATGTCGGAATTTGTAATGGTCACCGCTTGGGTGCAGGATACGGGCATGCATCTGTATCCAAACACGGACATTGGCGGCAAGTACACGGTGCTATCCAATGGTGAATTGTACATAAATAATGCGGGGCCCAATGATGCGTACAAAAGCTACACATGCCGCACTGTAAATAGACTGACAGGTACGTACCGAATACGAATACGAATATACGTATACGTGATATACGTGATAATCACATTTTCAGCTTAATCGTCCAGTCAGCAATGCTTCAATGCCTCTCCTCTCCTCTCCCTGCACTTTCCCCTTTGCATTGCTGATGGCAAGTTCTGTTGGCACATAATTAAGTTGAATTAATTAGCAGCTTTGGGCCAAATGGTATGTGAAAGTTATAACCCTCCGGCTTATAAGTGGAGCCCAATATTAAAATTGAATGCTTGCAAATGTGAGGGGAACCATTTTCATCGAAAATTGCTTTTTTAAGTAGAGCAAAAAGTTGTTCAACTGATTGAATATTTGAAACTTGCTGATTTATTGGGGAAAACTATTGAAGTTTTCATAGAATATTTAGTATTTAATTGGCATCATCAAGTGGTGTAGCCTATTTTTAGTCAGAGATAACCAAATAAATCCAAAAATCTTATACGAATGTATCAAAAAGCAGGTATAAGTTTTCATTGCAATCTTTGTTATTATTTTGGTATTCATAAACTAGTCATGAATTCTCATAATTAAAGTTATCTCTCCCCTTGAAATGTGTCAGCTTTATGTTCTGCCTTTTGGGATACATGTACATGTGTACATACGAATAGTTGCTTTTTCATGTTTTATTAACCAAGAACATCAAATTATTTGCATAAGTGCTAGTTTTGCTGGTTTTTGTTGTTGGTAAAATGTAAAGTTTTATAGTTTTGCTGTTTGTTTGGCAAAGTCAATTTCAAGTTTTGTTGTGCATAATTTATGATGTGTGACATTCAATCGCCTCGCAATGGGCGCACAAGGGACTTGGCCAAAGTTGTCAGCTTGTCAAACCGAGATACAAACACAAAAATGTTTGCACGCACACACACAGACCGACCCCCTCTGTCTGGAAGGGTAAGAAGAGTTGGACAAAGTCCAAAGTTAATACGTGAGATCTTTTATCTGGTTGAACGTTCTGCTTATTTGAAGTTTATTGTGTGTGAAAATGCGCTTAAGCTGAATTTCTATTAGCCTTTTGTGCGCAAATATTACGCATCATCAATCAATACGATAAACTTTTATGTTCTCTCTTCTTCTCTCTCCTTCTGTTTCTTTTGTTTGTGCTACTTTATTTACAGTTCGCTGCAGGTTTAATTTGTGTGTGTTTGCTCCTTGACTGAACCTTGTTTGAGCCCCACTTTAACCACGCATTGATTTCTCTCAAGCCAATTGCCCCAAAAATGATTCAGCATTTAATTAATCACATTGTGTACGAACGCATTAAATTCTCGACCAAAAGAACCGCAAAACGCTTAAATCAAACTCGAGTGATGTGTTTGTGTCTCTGTGTGTTTATGTGTGTGTGAAAGCTGCCACATATTAATTACATGTACTCTAAACAATGCCCATTCAAGTGACCAACACACACATATACTGACATTAAAAACTGCTTAGAGTGCACTCATTAAAAGTGTAACATGAAACAGTTCTGGCTCTGCTAGCTGCAGAGTCGGTCATAACTAATTCATTTAACAAACACACACAGAGATAACCAGCACACACACACAAACGCACACATTTGCATGCACAAACATACAGGTTACACTTGAAGAAAAGCCTAAGAGCAGTGAACTTTTTCTATAAATAAGATCTTTATAGCTGAAAAAAATAATATTCCTCGTAGAATCTATAAATAAGTTAAAACTAGTCTAAATTGGTAAGCAAATAGTTTTTCTCTGAGTGTACGCTCATTTGAAGAGCTGGCTTTACCTGGCGCGCACAAAAGCAGGCAACAGTTTATGTGTGCGTGTGTATGTGTGTTGCCTGCAGGGGCTGTGGGGGCGTATCTGGTTATGTTGTGTTTGTGCTGGCAGAGAGGCAGGCAGGCAGCGCATAATTACAATTTAAACCAAAAATCCATTTATTTTGCACAATAAGGGGCACAACAATGGCGGCTAACAATAATACGACTGCTAATGCACAATAGAGCAATGAGACAAGGGGAATAAAGTGGGCAGAGAGGGGCGGGGTTGATGCTGTTGGTGCCACTGCTACCGATGATGATCATGTTCCGTGCAAAATTATAAATTAAATTGCTAACCAAGGTGAGAGTTGAGAGAGCAGGAAGGAATACAAGGACAATGGTTAGGAATGTTATTGGAAACAGAGATTTTATTCTGATTGTTGTTGTTGGCCAAGTGGCCCAGTGAACCAAAAGCGCACTACCAGATTAGATGTCATATTGTGTTAACACAAATAGAAATCAATGTGTGCGATACCATGATTTAAGGTATGCATTGCTGCCTATTAAAGAGATAGGTCGTCAGAAAAGCGAATGCTTCAAGTTAGATTTAACATAAATTGCATAATGATATAATTATTCAGTTGCGCATAAAATAAACAAACCAAAAACTAACTTAGTTAGTGTTTAATAATGTGCATGCATAATGAAGCATAGAGAAGCAGACTTCAACATCTATCTATCTTGTGCTACCGCAACTTTTACACCTTCGTATGTTGCTTTTGCCCCAGCTGAATAGTGACCTCCAACCTTTGGGGGGTCGCATGTGGCGCATGCAATCAACTTGATTGCTTTCATTTACTTTTAATTAATTAAAAAAATATATATGCACAAAAATATATGCTGCGTTAAGCATTGCTATTCATTTTTTTCCAAGTGGGCTGCCGCGCACACACACACACAAACACACACTTAAATCTTGCCATAAGTCGCGACGCGTCAGCTGCCAACTTGCCACTTGTATAAATTGTTGCAAATTTGTTGCCACATATGTTTATCTTTATGTTTTCTTCACCGCTCTGCTTAATTTTTTGCAGGTGAAATACAAATTTCGACATATCCTGGCCGCATTATTGTAACCGAGCCCAAGGGCATGGTACAGCCGCGCATTAATGTCGAGAAGCATTCGATGCGGCATGTCGTCCTTAATGGCCAAACAACGTTGCCGTGCATTGCTCAAGGACATCCGGTGCCAACATATCGGTGAGTATCAAGCAAACGAAAAAAACCAAAAACATCCACAACAGCAGCTGGTTTTATTTGTTTTTTGTTGTGGCTGCTGCTGCTGCTGTTGTTGTTGTTTGTGTTGCCACAGCTGCCACACAGGTCACATCTGCTGCTGAAGGGGTTAGCGGCAGAGTGGGGATCGCGGCTTGCGCACAGTTTGCCGCGCATTTTATGACAATGTGAAATATTTAGCACGAAAGTCGAAAAAAACGAAACGAGAAAACATAATAAAAATGTCAGGCAAATTGTCAAATGTGAGATACATGAAAGCTAAAAATGCTGCGCAGAAACACAAAAATTCCATGGATAGTTAAACAGGTAGATAGTACAACGTTGCCTTGTAAAACTTGATATGCGATGTCCAGAGTCAAAATGAAACGAAAATGGATAACACAGTTTTAGAAACATTTGTAAAACATACAAAACATTGTCAGAAGTCATAAATCGTTATCAAAAAAAGGAAAGTTTAAAGACAGTTTAAAGCTTAAACAAAAAATGTTAAAAAGGTTAACAGCTCAGTTTTGCAGCTCAGCGTTATTATTTATTAGAGCAGCTTCAATATTTTTCCACTTGAGATGCTGCTGTCTTGGTTGACTTTTGACACCATATATCAAATATTGTTTATTGAGGCACTTGAAACTCTTGTCACATGGCGTGGCAAACGCTAGCATTTATCTTAGCCAGTCAAGACAAGGGCTCTTTTGGCAGCGATATGTAGATTTCCCACCGGACAATTCAAACATCTTCTTTTTCTGCTTCGCTCTTTTTTTGTGTCAAGCACAAATCAATCAAATGAGCAACGTTTATGACCAAAATGGCAAATTGCTTTTTGAATGCCGCTCTTCAAGTTGAATGGCAGAGCTGGCAAAGGTAATCACACTTGGACGACACACATAGGACGACAGGACATTTGCTTTGCCTTGGCCACTCGCCACACTCGCCACTCGCCACACTTGGCACTTTGGCACTTGGCTCATCATCATGGCAAATGTTGGAGTGCTAAAACATGCATTGCTTTTTATGGGTGCCGAAGGACGCAATGTAGCAGCAGCAATGGCAGCAGCAGCGCATAATGGGTCATTGTTGTAGCAGTAGCAGTCGGCTGGTATGTCCTTCTTTCGTTGCATGCATAAAGTATGCGACCAGGATACGCTACGCGATATGCGCTGTTGCGCCACTGCTACGGTTCACCCACTCTCTCCAGGCACTCCCTCTCTGTCTTTGTTATACACTGTTTAATGATAAGGACAAGGGATTTATAGGTGTTTAGGTTTAACATTCTTTTTATAGAGTTGGAAGACGATCGGTGACAATATCGATAGTATCGACGAGAAAGTTTGAGAGTCACCTTCGTTAAGTACAACTATTTTCTATTCCTTTTGACACTTGAAACAGAGTATCACTCAAGTCGCTTATATTCTCACGCTCTGAACGTATATTTGTTTGGTTTTTTCTGTTGTCACCCGCTGAGCAAGGACCAAGACCAAGATGTGCATTGCCAGCAACAACGATCATAGAGTTGGAAGCCAGCGAGGCGACAACAGCGACGACTTTTGTTTTCTGTGTTATTCTCTGTGCCGCATTGTTTTGTTGCAACATCCGTATCCTGGGTGTCCCGGTGCTGTTGATGTTGATGCTGTGGCTGCGGCTGCCGCTGCTCATAAATGTTTAAATAGTTGGCATGTTCCTTGACGCTGTTGCGGTTCAACTCCTTCAACTCCATTCACTTGGCATAGAAAAACATATATTTTTACAGCCTTTTGTTTTATTTAATTTCATTGTTTATCAGGAAGAAACTCTCGAATCGCTGTTAATCAACATTTAATATATACATTGATTGTAATTGAACATATGGCAAATCCTTGATGTGAGGAAATGCATTTGCCTGATTTTAATTAAGAAAATGCCGGAGCAGAGAGCTGCACGAAGCTGATGAATGCCTGCTACGTGCGACGTACGCCACAAGATGCAAGAAATGCACTCAAGTGCAATTAAAGCCAAATTAAAATCAATAACTTGATTAAAAATGCAACAGAATGTACATATATATACTGCTGCAAATGGGGCGTGGCATGGTGAAAGTGGTGGGTGGCAAGCTGAGGGACACATCAAACAGATTATGGCACGCGCTGCTTGCGTGGTTCTCTGTTGATTTTCGCAATTGATATTTTTGCAGCATTAAAAAACAAAAATACATACATATATGAAATCAAACTGATTTCGCACAAAACGAACTTAATATGCTCTTTAATTGGATAAATTTGCTGGCAGATATATTTAGTAACAGGTAGATGAAATTCTTTTTAAAAATAACAAATGCTTAGAAATTGTGAATAAACTAAAGTTTTAATGGAATATTAAGTTTCAAATGAACATTTTTAATATCAATGAGCTTTTCTAGAGCTTCGACTAGCTGCAACAACATGACGGCATTCCCTTTGGGAACAAAGAGAGCTGCTTAATGATAAATACACGTTAAATAAGGCAATCGAAATGCATTTAACCTCATTCTCTAGCCCCTGCCTCTTGCTCTTCTGATGTTATGATTGCTGCGACCTTCCTCTACTATATGCCGCTTATATTTTTTTGTGTATTAACATTTGCATTAAGCCTCCTTCCATGCTCTGCTCATGTGAAGTGCGGTAATCATTTTGCATCCTATTGAAAATCGGGCTCAATGAATACAAGCGGCAATCAAAGGCCACAGTGGGTGGGTGGGGCTCGGCGGGCAAGTGGAATTCAATAGCAGTGAAAATTTTTATATATTGATAATGCAATCACCATATTAATTTGATTATGACAACAAAAGAAACGTTGAAAAATGAAATAAAATAAAATACACAAAAGTTTTTTGCCGTTGTTGGTCTTTTGTTTGGTTTGTTTGCGTAATATTTGTATCTTTTCATCTGTGTATCTTTTAGCTGGTTCAAGGAGGAGAACGAACAGCTGCTGCCACTGCAACTGAGCGAACGCATTACCATTGTATCCGCAGGTCTACTTAAAATCACCAAGGTACGTACTGCACTCCCGCAATCTTTGCATTGCATGGAAATGAAAGCCAAATATTGTGATTGCCATTGATTTATGCCATTGCAGGCGCGTCTCGAGGACAGCGGGAAATATCTGTGCTGGGTAAACAACACAGCTGGCGAGGAGACAATTCAAGTGTCGCTCACGGTGACAGGTGAGTACGACTGGATGCTGCAACCCAATCGTATGCCCGTTACTTAGCTTTGTATATTCGCACACTCGCACAGCTCCACTGACAGCACATCTGCAGCCGCAGGTCCAGACCGTTGATGTGGACAAGGATGCGCAATTCCAATGCATTGTCTCTGGCCATCCCGTGCACGATGTCAACTGGCTGCACGATGGCAAGCCCATACTGCGAGACAATCGTGTGGAGGTAAGCTCACAAAACCGAACCTCATCTCTCTATATTACCCTTACTTTTCATTGCAGATCCTCACAGATCCGGCGCGTCTGATCATCAAGAAGGTGCAGAAGGATGATCCGGGCATGTATCAATGCTTTGTGTCCAATGAATGGGAGCAAATTCAATCAACAGCTGAGCTTCAATTGGGCGGTAAGCTAACGGGTCGTATAAGCAATATTATTATGATTATTTGTCACATTATATCACACATACGCCACGCACACACAAATAAACATATATAAATAGACGGATACCACTCATAAATAAGCGTCAATGATGATGACCATTAATGGAACACTTATCCCAACACACACACACATACACCTAAGCTGCCTCCGCCTCTGCCTCGCCCCCCCGTTTAACCAGAAGCAATAACGCAAGCGAAATGTTTCGTTTACGTTGTTTTGATGACCACAAAAACCGCACAAATAAATGTTTGTCATAATTGCATTTCATTAATTTCTAATTTAGCAAATTGCTAACAACAACAACAACAAATAACAACAACAACAACCATAATGCGTTTCTAACATAAAACGCAGGCTGACAACTTAATTTTATTACCAGTACTAAAAATCAAGCCACAGCCACTAAACACACACACACAAACATAGTACGACACACCCATGTATTTAGTTGTACACTTAGCGAAAACTGATAAACCTTGGTAGAATGCTCAAAAAATGAACTATAGCTGTTCTTTCAGTGTATCTAATAAAATAACTCAGCCTAAGCACAAGCTCATTGTTACATTTAGCAGCCTTAGGGCACACACACACACACACACAATGACACTCAAACACACACACATTTGCGCCTTTTGTCGCTTTGGTGGCTTTGGCAACGTTTTTTGATTTGCTTTTAGGCACAAACGGAAATTGATTTCGATATATTATTGGCATGCTTACACACACACACAAAAACACACACACACGCGCGCTAGCCGAGCAAAGCACACAAGTGTTAAAAGCTGCCCCACCCCGAAAATTGCGCTGTGGCACCCAATGGAGCGCCATTAAGCGGCCGGATATGGCAGCAATTGTGTCAGCTGAGCTGCCATCTCATCCATATGTGTGTGTGTGTGGGTGCGTTGTTAGCTGGTAGCAAATAAATATGGCTGCTTATAACTGGCAATGTTCGTTGCACACAGATATTTTCATCGTCAAAAAATTCGTCTTTGCCGTCGCCGTTTTTGCGGAAATTGATACAATTTTCATCAGCTGGATAACATTTGCTTTTCCCCCCCTTTCTCTTCCTCTCTCTCTCTGTCTCGCTTGTCAAATGCAGTTTTCCGTCGCAGCTCCTCGAGTGAAAAGCATTTTCGCAATCTGATTTTGATTTGCAAGCAAATATGCAGTAGCGAGCGAAAAGCAAGCAAAAGTTACAAGCTGTAAGAAATGTATAAATAGAAATTGAAGTGCAAGAAATGTGAGAGAAATAAATAAACCAAAGAATATTTTTCTGTTCTGTCTGCTTTGAGAAATGCTTTTAAAATGCAGCTGCTCAAAAATTTCGTTGGATTTAAACACATTTCTAATGGATTACTTTAAAGTTTGTCAAGTTGTAAAGCAATTGTTGGAATTTGAAGCCTTATGAATGTGTTTATTAAGTTGCTAGAAGTCTTATTCGTAGGCCAAGTTAAGTCCATAAACATAAACATTCAACATCTTTTGTGCAACAAAAACACACACGCACACTCACACACACACGAGCTCATTAATGGAATACCCTTAACCATCTAAGCAACGTATGAAAGGTAAACCCAAACCCTAAGCACTAACCTCAACCCTCTCAATACACACAGACACACACATGAGTAGTTTTGCCTTTATCTTTATCTGTATCTTCATCTCGTACAATTTTAGATGCTTCGCCGGAACTGCTTTATTGGTTTTCGGAGCAAACATTGCAGCCGGGTCCGACGGTATCATTGAAATGCGTTGCCACCGGAAATCCACTGCCGCAATTTACATGGTCTTTGGACGGATTTCCGGTAAGTTTCGACTTGAGTGCAAGAGTGAGAGAGAGAGTAAGATATATATATAAAGTTCACACACTCGCACACACGTACTGTGAGCACTTACTTAGATGCATGCAAGCGCTAACGGAAATGCAGGCAGCGTATCCGTTTCCGCCAGCCATCGTCACATGCGAGTTGATGATGATGGAGTTGCTTACACACACACACACGTGCATAAATGTTTACCAAAAAGCGTTCACTGCAGCAAAGCACAACTTCTTTTTTTCATACTTTCAGCCACCCCCTTGCCCCCTTCGTGCTGTGTAGGGCATGCTTAACGTGCCCCGTGGCTTTTGCTTTGCTTTTGCTACACTTGATTTTGCTGTTTTTCGAGCATTTTCTTGCTGGGCTGCGCTTTCTAGTTTCGCCCGTCATGGTCCATGGCGCATTTTCAAGGATTTGTTTCGTTGCTTTGCATAAATTTTACATTTTCTTTTCAACTGCTTCACTCACTCTCTTCCCCCTTTCTCTCTCGCTCTTGCCTTTACTTGTGTCTTGTGAACATTTTGTGCAGTTTCAATCAATTCGATTTAAATGCATATTTTATAGCTTTTTCTCACATCGTGAAAAGCGAATATTTTCTCATCTAATTGCCATCATTTTAACAATGTACTCTATGTGTTTTTCCATATGCCTTTTTTCAGATACCAGACAGCTCACGTTTCTTAGTGGGTCAATATGTTACAATCCATGACGATGTCATCAGCCATGTGAATATATCAAATGTCAAGGAGGAGGATGGCGGTGAATACACCTGCACGGCACAGAATGCCATTGGCAAGTGAGTGTGGCCCGTAGTTTTCATAAATAAAATACACACACAAGCACACACACACAAAACGGTTCTCACTGTGATAGGGGCATAAAAAGCATTTCCATGCTAAATCATAAATTTAATTGCGACACAGAATAGTAAAAAAAAACTTGAAACGAGATGCTGTTACAACTTATGTTTTCAAATGTTAGATACCCTATGGTAGGGAATTTATCTATAGAATACTTATATTTCTCTCAATTAACTAAAAGTTTAAGCAATTTCAAGTACTTTATCCCTTCAGGACTCAAAGATTCAATATATAAACCATTACTTTTTGTCATATATTCACTTTCACATCTCTTTCACCAGTTATCATACCCTTTACATTGTTTGCCTATTGAACAAGTTTATGCTAGAAAACATATGCCATGTATGTGGTGTATGTTTTGCCCCTCCTTTAGATATAGTTAATCTAGGGTATGCTGAACAATGGCACCGCATTGTTTGCAGGCAAAAGCGACATAAAATCCAAACAATTTGCCGAGTCAGGCTTTTTAGCAGCGGCAACTGTATACAAAACAGCCTGACAGTTTCGCAACCCCCCAACACACACACAATACGTGAAGCTCGTTTTTTGCTCTCCCTTCTAAATGTTAGTTATGACTTTTGTATTTTTTTTATATATACTCTATTGCCATAGGGTCTCGCATAGCGCCAAAGTGAACATCTATGGATTGCCTTACATACGTGAAATGCCAAAAATAACGGGCATCTCCGGCTCTGATTTGATTGTTAAATGTCCCGTGGCTGGTTATCCCATCGATAAAATACACTGGGAACGCGGTAAGCAATACATTTGTATACTTTACTTTATTGTTGCATAAAATCAGGCGCATACTTTAATCGCAATTGGACAAGGTTTTTTGTGTTGATTTTTGAATGCTATTTGCATTGCCTTTTGGCACGTGTTTTTAATAAAAATCTCATATTTGTTATTGCGCATATCAATGCACAATATTAATAAAAACTACGAAAAAATATTCCATATTGCACTTCATTTTTTTTTAAGTGAACTTAATTTGAATAAATTTTTATTTCGATTTAAAATGCGCTTGAAATTAAAAAGGTGTCAGAAATTTGTATTTATTCTTTCTCAAAGTTATCTTTAACTATTATCTGGAACAATTCATTTTTTCTCAATACTACACCAGATACCCTGTGTGATTTAAACTAACGTTAAAAAAAACTCACGTTGAAAATTGTTTCAAAACGCGAAAATAATAAAAGTACTGAAAAGACTATAAATAGCTACATCCATAAATAATACAAGTTGCGTTTGTGTTATTTTTTCTGTATGCAAGTGAAATTAATTGCCGGAAGTTTCATTTCATTTCATTTCGAATTTCTCTTCTTTTTTTTTTTTTTTTGTATGACAATGCACAAAAAGATGGCCAAACGTTGCCCATAAATCGACGACAGCGTGCCTACAACAATGGCACCTTAATTATTGAGCAACTGCAGAGATTGGAGGATGCTGGCACCTATACGTGCATGGCGCAGAACAAGCAGAAGCAAACATCGAGGCGCAACGTTGAGATTCAAGTGTTGGGTGAGTGTTTGTTTGTTTGTTTGCTTACGCAGCGTATGCGTAATATGCGATGCCAGTAAGACTCGCTCTTCTCTGGCTTTATTTTTTTCAATATTCAAATTAGAAAGTTTGCTGGCAAACAACAACAACTTCGACTGCTGCTGCTGCTGCCTTGCTGTTGTTGTTGTTGTTGCATACAATGAAACTATTCCAATTAGACTGGCAACAGAAACTATGCAGCCGAAGCGGCAGCAAACTAGCGACAGCAGCAGCAGCAGCATCAACAACTATTTCCAGCTGCCAGCACTTTTAATGCATATGCACACACACACACACAAACGTACAGAAGCTTTTAAGAGGGGAAAGCTGATGCGGTGTGCTACAATAAAGTCATTGACTTTTGTGTCTCTGTGCCTGCGGTTATCTGCATCTCGCTCTTTATAATAATTTACTGTGCAGCTGTTATCAACGAGGCAGCTGTTGCTAAGCCCACATTGATGTGGTAAATCCTGCTACTCCTGTTGCTAGCTGCCACGCCCACTTAAAGCCAACCCAACCAACCAGCCAGGCAGGCAGGCAGGCATTCAGGCAGTCAGAGATAGCCAAAGCCAAAAACGCCTGATGGCTTTTGTGCTTAAGCCAAGTTGGCAATTGTAATGAGTTAAAGAGTTGGCGACGCAATGAGATACCCTGTACACAGCTTAAATAAACCTCATGACACCCTTTATCCAACCACAAAAAATTAAAGGATATATTGAACCCTTTTGTTATATTTTTTGTTTAACGAACTATGTTTTTTTTCTGCAGTACCGCCAAAAATCATGCCCATACAGGCCATGACAAATATGTTGCGTGAGGGAATGCGGGCGGCAATATCCTGCCAGATCCTTGAGGGCGATTTGCCTGTCAGCTTTCGATGGGAGCGCAACAACAAGCCGCTCATAGGCACGGGGTAAGTACGAAACAAAAGCAAGGCGAAAATAATCCCACAACATCCTCCTCCCTGCCGCACTTAGCAACGAGGTATTTCGACGTTTGGATGAGTATTCGGCCAGTTTGGTCATTGAGCACATTGCCTCGGATCATTCAGGCAACTATACATGCATAGCAAGCAATGTGGCTGGCACAGAGAGATTCACAGTGCCATTGACAGTGAATGTGCCACCCAAATGGATATTGGAGCCAAAGGATTCGAGTGCACAATCTGGCACAGATGTCCTGCTACACTGCCAATCGGCTGGTTATCCCAAGCCGACCATAACCTGGAAGAAGGCCATTGGACCCACGCCCGGCGAGTACAAGGACTTCTTGTATGAGCCCAGCGTACAACTCTTTCCGAATGGCACCATCTACTTCAAGAAGATCTCCAAAGAGTCCCAGGGACACTTTCTGTGCGAGGCCAAAAACAATATTGGCTCCGGCGTCAGCAAAGTCATCTTTCTTAAAGTCAATGGTGTGTATACCATGATTTAAGTGTAGTCCTGCGGAGTATATAGCCTTGTGCCTCTTCTCGTTTCAGTGCCTGCTCATTTTCCAACGAAAACGAAACAAATCTCGGTGGCGAAGGGCAAACAGGTGCACGTTCAGTGCAATGTTCAGGGCGACAATCCAATTGACTTTAAATGGAAAATCCAGGCAACACAACAGTATCTTGACGAGTCGCTCGATTCACGGTAAGTCTCGATTACGCCACCATCTCCACTCTTATCCTTTCTTACTTTTCTTTTTTTTTTGTGTCTGGCTGTGTAAACACTCCGTGGCACTTGAATAGGTTCAGGAGAAGAGATTAAAGTTGAACTTTTATACAATTTAATTTAGTAAAGATAAGCTCTAAAGACATTTATTTGAATATTTATTTGCGCAAGCACACATTTTGTATATCAATGCAACATTCCTATAGTCAAGTGTCCCAAAGTGTTTGTCTGTTCGTAATGATTTTGAAATCAAATCCAAGTCTATTGCTTTTAATTAAAACAGAGAAAGAGCAGTCTCAAAATGAGTTTTGACTTCTAGATTGATTGAATGAGTGATTGAATGGTATGCGCCCGTTAAATGTTATGCCAAAAATGCTTACTACAGTTTGCCGTAAATAACGACTAGAACTAGAAAATACCTATCAAGACTTGTTTTCCAGCCTTAAAAGCTGCTTTGTTTTGTGCTTTGGTTTTAGTTACATTCCCATTTAAGTATTTTCCACTTGTATTTTTCTTGTAAGTATTTTAATGTATGTGTATTTCCGTCTCTCTTTTCATGCTGCTTTGCTACCCGAAACCGAAACCAAAAACAAACTGAACGCAACACGCGCTTTTTATTTATTTATGCCATTTGCTCACGACTACAAACACTGCTACATACACACTTATGCTCAACTATATGCCTATGTGTGTATGTTTTGGCCTCGTTCGTCTTCGTCTTTGTCAACAAACAACAACGACAACAACAACTGCAACGTAAAAAACATTGTTATAAAATTGCATTGCGTCGCTCACGTTGCGCAAATACACGTATACACGTATCTGTATCTGTCTGCATCAACGTGTGTGTGTATCTGCATGTCAACATATGTGTGCGTGTATGTGTGTACGTGTATCTCTTAAATGCATTTACTTGCATATAAATCACACACACACAGCTACACAATAAGAGATCAAGTGCTTGACGACGGCATGGTCTCCGAATTGGGCATTTCACACACATATCGCCAGGATACTGGCATTTATATCTGTCAGGCCAACAATGCATTTGGACAGGTAAGTGCATGCTGACACTTTTGTGCCACACACACAAACACTGCAGCCAGGGCTGCTAACACACAAACAATAAATGAAAAGCAATCAAGAACTTTAGTTGAAACTTTTAAGTTACGTGTTCAAATATTTTATTGTGCACTTCGAAAGAAATCTATTTGAAGTTAAGCCTACGTGCTTACCACATATTTAGTCAGAAAATGCACTTTATAAATCCAATAAATCTATTTGCATATGTGAGAGGTCTGGAAATATTGGAAAAGACATCTCAAATAAACTTCAAAAAAAGAAAGGGAAACTTTAAAGCTGCTAAGAGCTTACAAAGCTTCATTTTAGCAACAAAGAACTTCAAAAGCTCATTAACTATAATATTTTTGCAAGCTAAGTAACTTACTAAATACGATTATTCAATTTTAAAGACAATCAAAGCTTCGTTTACAAAAGGTAAAAGCTGCTTAATGAACTTAACAGTCACTAAACAAGTGCTCAATCATATGTACAATCCAACCCTATCACTCAAGTTCACACACACACATGAACTCGGGACTACCCAGACAGCGTTGTCAACGTCTGTTGGCAACTGGTCGTGTTGGTTGCGCCACGCCCTGCAACGCCTTTGCCCAAAAATGTCGACTGGCAACAGTTGTGCACCCTAATTTATGGCAATATGAATGAGCCGGCTTCTGTCCCAAACTTTCACAGACCAAATTCAGCAGCAGCTGACGCTTAAATGAGCTTTTTGTGTGTGTTTGCTAAACGAAACCCTTTTTGTTTTGGGCAGGATGAAATGTCCATACAGCTTATCGTGCAGGAGGTGCCGGAGCAGCCCAAGAATTTGCGCATCAACTCACAGCAATCGAGGAGCCTGCAATTGACCTGGAGTCAACCTTTTGCAGGCAATAGTCCCATCGAACAGTATCACATCTACTACAAACAGATCTCAGGTGAGCACTAAGAACATGCCCATGAACTTAATAACTAGCTATAATAAGTCTCACTCTCATCCTGCCTCCAACAGACATTTGGCAGAATGCCGAACACATTGACATCAGTGGTGCTCAAACTGTAATCAACATACAGCAGCTGCGTCCAGCAAAAGCCTATCACATACGCATGTCGGCAGAGAATAAGCTAGGCGCATCCGAATTCTCGGAGGTGGTGCAGGTCACAACGCTCGAAGAGGTGCCATCAGGTCCACCGTTGCAGGTGCGTGCCGAGGCCAAGGGCTCAACCGAGATATCTGTGACATGGGATGCACCGGAACGTGACCATTGGAATGGCATACTGCTGGGCTACTATGTGGGCTATCAAATGTCTCTAACGCCCGAGGACAAGGAGGTGAATCCGACTCAAGGCTTCAGCTTTAAGACGGTCGAGGTGCGCTCCCATTTCGGTGGCGAAACGGTGCTCAGCAATCTCAACAAGTTCACCCAATACCATGTGATTGTCCAGGCCTATACAAGTCAGGGCAGCGGGCCACCCAGCAAGGAAATTGCTGTGCAAACAATGGAGGATGGTAAGTGGAAGTGGAAGAGGCCCCAGAAGCCCCCTCTTAACTGCCTGCTTCATTGATTGGATTTGTTAATTGCCCGTGCACAAAAACTGAATGAAGTAAAAGTTGGTTCCACGCAATTGTGGCGCCATCTGTTGATGCACTGAGAAAAACTAATGTGAAGAAAAATGATTTTGTGCACAAGAATTTGGCAGCTTACTAAAAAACTAAGAACATTTTTTTTATGCTAGAAATATTTTTAAATTTATCAACTTCTAGAAACAAATTTTTTTGTCTAAGTGTAGCGTCTAGAGCTCTGACCAAAAACGTTTAATAAACTCGCAATGTTTCGCCTCCCACACTTTTTTATCTCCCTTTCTATCGTTCTGTTCTGTTTGCAGTGCCCTCATCGCCGCCAGAGTCGCCGCAATGCGATGTGCTTGGCTCCACATCGATTTATATCACCTGGTCACCGCCGGATATTGACGGACAAAATGGCAAAATCAAGGGCTACAAAGTGTTTTACATATCGGTCGATGAGCTTTACGGTAAGTCTCCAAACACCCTCTGTCCCCCCATCTGATCCATCTGCCCCTATCTGTCTGCTTTCTGAATGCTGCCTTTTATTGCCTGCTGCTCTGTCGAATTGTTTGGCTCGCAAATTACATCAGCAGCATTGCAAAAGGAGATTGAGATTGGGATTGGGATTGGCTTTGGAGGCATTTCAGAGCAATTATGCAATGCCATTAACCCTTTAACCTGCAACATTGCAAAAATACTAGCATGAGAATTTTTATTTTCGAAAATGTTTGTGCGTTTATTTGCTTTTTAAATTTCAAATGAGAAATATTTTTTAATCAAGCTTGTTTGTTAATTAACTCATTATGTAGATAATTAAAGTCAAAGAGCAAAATATTATAATAAGTAATTAAGCTCTGGCATTAAGAAGACTTAAAGTTCCAGTTTCAAATACAATAGAACAAATTAGTTAATAACTTTCTTAAAATTCTGAATAAGTATGCATTTAGTATTTTTTTCCAATTTGATTATCAATTAGTTGTTCATCTCGAACATACATTTTAATGACATGTTCTAGCAGTACACATCCTTCACGCTAATAATCCTTTTTTTATGCTGTGGTCCATTTAATTAGTCTTCCCTTAGAGCTTTGGGTCATAATAGCGAACGTCTTCATATTTCCAATCAGTGCTAATTGTTGTTGTTGTTTTTATGTGTTTTATAGAAACGGAGCCGGAGGTTGTCAAGTCAACAAATCAATACGTCACCATTGAGAATCTGCGCAAATATACAAACTATACGGTTTGGGTTTTGGCTTACACCAAAGTGGGCGATGGCATGAAAACCAAACCATTTTATTGCCGCACCCATGAGGATGGTAAGTGGTTCAGCGTTGGTTCAATGAACGCAAACGAGGCACGGCTTCATACATAGCCAGCAGCAGTAGTAACTCCCACCCCCCTCCTTTTACTCTTAACATCCCACTACAGTGCACTTTGCACACCCCTCCTTTTCACTCTTGCTTTTGGTCGTCATCGTCGTCGCCTCGTTTGCAATTTCATGCAGCGCTTTTTATTTATTTCAGCGCTTCGCTTATGCCATTGCAATTTCTTTTATTTATTTGTATTTCTATATTTTTAGTTTATTTTTTTTCATACTCTGATACCGAAGGGTATATTGGTGAAGTGCTCAGATATTAAAATGTCGGACTTATATTAGGAACTTAAACAATTTTCATTGATGGAACAATAACTAAACCAAAATACCCTCCAAACACACAAAAATCAAGATATCAATAGAAATTCTCCTTATAAAAAGAAAGGTTCTCTTTTTAATACATGTTCAATAGACTTACCAATGGTATCAGAGTATTTAACAGTCGGTTACTTCCAACATTCTCATCACCAGTGTCCTTACTTATCTGTTGTGTTTCTTTTTATAGTGCCATCGGCGCCGCAAGCAATCAAGGCAATACCCGCTTCGAGCACAAAAATCATAATCTCCTGGCTGCCGCCTGACCTGCCCAATGGCGACATCGTAAGTAACCAACCCCTCCTGAATCCTAGCAACGCACCTGTTAACTGTTCATAAATGTCTACCGCCTTGCAGACTGGCTACACCTTCTATATGTCCATGCTGGAGGGTGGTCGAGAGGAGGGCACACATAAGCGTCTACTCGGTCCGTATGTGGAAATGCATGAGACGGTGAGGACACAGGAATCGGCGACCTATCAATTCTGGTTAACTGCATCCACAAAAATGGGCGAGGGTGAGAAGACGCAAGTGGTGACAGTGCCACCGAATAATAAGGTGCCAGCGCGAATAGTTTCGTTCAGTCAGCGCATTGTGACACCTTGGAAGGAGCATTTGGAGTTGCCCTGTCGCAAGGTGGGTGCACCTGCGCCCGTTACCATATGGCGACAGGATGGACACAACATGGAGACGAGTGCTAGAAAAACGATTGCCAAGAATGGCACGCTGTATCTGAGGGAGTGTCAGGCGAGTGATGCTGGCAATTACACCTGCAGTGTGGAGAACACCTGGGGCAAGGATGAGATTGTCTATAATATTGTGGTGAAGGTGCCGCCGGAGGCACCCAATCTAACTGTTGTTAATACCTATACGGATAGCTTGCATCTGGAGTGGCTGGACAATAGCCATGGAGGCAGTCCCATACTTGGCTATGTCATCAACTATAAACGAGACCAGGGTGACTGGGAGGAGCTACAAGTGGATGCCAAAACCAACTCACATCTATTGAGTAATCTCTGGTGTGGCACACGCTATCAACTCTATATAACCGCCTACAATAAGATTGGAACTGGTTTGCCCTGCGACATTGTCAACTCCTATACGAAGGGAAATTCGCCGGTGCAGCCAAAGCATTCCCAAATGATAACCAATAATTCGACAAGCGTTACTTGTTGGTTGGACTCGTGGGGTGATGGTGGCTGTGGCATACTCTATTTTATGATTGAGTCCAGGGTTTATGGTCGTTCCACTTGGAATATTGTCTCCAATCATATACCACCCACTGAACGCATTTATACGGTTAGTGATCTAGTTCCGGGCACAAAGTATCAGCTCAAAGTCACAGCTCACAATAATGCAGGTTCCACAACAGCTGTTTACAACTTCACCACACTCTCACCACAGGGTGGTAGGTTACGATAACCCTTTTCTATTCTTTTCATATCTGATTCATATTTCTCTTCTCTCTCTCTCTTGCAGTGCTTTATAACAATGATCATTCCACGCCTGTCTCCCACTTGAGCGATCTGCCTTTCTATGCAAATTTTAAACTCCTTTTGCCCATTTGTATTTCCCTGTTGATGCTGCTGGCGCTGGTTGCAGCTGCTCTTGTTCTCCGAAAACGAAGTAAGTAACGGAAAACTGCAACTGCTCTCAGCTGTTTAAAAAACCACTAAACCTATTTTTCTTGTAGAACTCACTAATCAAGCGCGTTTGGCCAGTTCCTCGATGTCGGAATCACCATCTTTGGCCAATTTGCAGAACAAACAGAATCGTGATCAGCAATATTTGGCCGTGCGTTGCAATCCAACGAATTCGGCACCACGCGGATCCAATTCCAACGATTCGGGCAGCTTTGGCAAGGCGGAGGGCAACGAGTATATAGAAGATATATGCCCCTATGCCACATTTCAACTGAATAAACAGACATACAGTGAGAGCTCCTACAGTGGCAATGTTTACAGCGGTCCCTATCACTCGGTGCGCGGCTCCTTTGTCTATCATGATGTCAAACCAGAAGCCTATCATGTGAGTTACTTTCTAAAGATCTTAAAGATAATTAATATATATTAACTTTTTGTTTTTAACAGTCCAAGGAGCCTGAGTATACTAAAGTGCGTCGAAAAGTCGGTCGCCTACGCGATCCACACTCTGAGAGCCAAGGTAGTTTTCATATCCCAAATATATCATAATCCTTATTCTTTATCATTTGTGAATCTCCCTTAGTGTAGAGTAGTTTTAAGCAAAATTTGCACATTTTTACGTTTGTTGCTCACATCATATCGCATTAAAGTCTCAATCCACCTTATGGTTTCGTTAACATATATTTTCTATCACATAATATCAACTTCAAATAACAACTAACATTCACATTCAAAACTTCACCAACCAACCAACAACAAAAAAAAAAATACCATCGCATCGTATTAAACTTTTTAGAATCGGACAATCCAGGTTCAACAGATTCCGAAGTTAGGAAAATCCTAACGCTTCACATACCAATTACAGAATATGACACACTCGGCTCCGAGTCCGACAACGATGTGTCCGCACGCGCTCTTAACTCGGCCAAATATCGTGCACAACGAGGTAAGCACAAATCAAAAATATATAATCCAAAATAGCATTAACATATATTTTAACTCTCAGATACTCAAGATGAGACATCGTCTTCGTCGGAGACGACGCCCACTAGCATGACCCGAAAATCGAAGCCACCATTTGCGGCTAGAAAGTCCGGTAAGCCGGGCACAAGTGGAAAACGCCACGTACGCAGTTCCAGCGGCTATTCGAGCCACAATGAAGAGACTACATTTAGGTAAGCAATCAATCAACATGTGTGCTTATCAATGTGGATTAGTCGCTATAAACATAATTAGAACCCTGTACGTTTAGCATATCCAACTATCCACCAAACTATCAGGACCACATAAATCCACCAGCGCGTTTCTCGGATGCCAATGACAAGTCCAAGACACAAACATCGCCACGTATGCGTGCCAATCAGAAACTAACGAGAGAAGCTTTCCAAATTAATGTCTAAATCATATATATATATATACTTAATAATAAAATATTAAATAATTTTTAAAATTAATTGAAAAAATATCGAATGAAAAAAATATTTGTTAAAAAAGAAAACGAAAAGCGTTAAATGAGAAAAATTGTAAAATCCACCCAAAAAATATATAAAATCCATTAATACGGCAGACTTGGCACATAAGAAAAAAAAAACCACTCTACTTCTGCATTTCTTTAACAATATTATTGTTAATAATATTAAACGAGCTAAATACTAATTCAAATAATTATCGAGAAAAAAATTAACTAAATTTCAAAAAAAAAAAAAATGTAATAACAACTATTTACAACAACTTTTCGAGCGAATTTTGATTTTCAATGAAAACAAACCCAGTATAAGAAAACACACAAAAAATATATAAAATAAAAAATAAGACTTATTTACACACTGATTATGCTTAGTTGGACTTGAAAAGCTGCATAAAACATAAGTTAAAACAATGAACAGAAAGTAAATCTATATGCATAATTGAAGCATTTAATGTAAAGAAAGTTAGTCGAAAAGAAAAGTGCGGCTGGCCGTGTTTGAAATGCTTTGCACAGCTAAGAAACTACACCAAAAGTTAGAGTAGCAGAAAACTCTTAAGAATGCAGAGCATAAATCTGATCGAAAAGATAATACATGGAATGGAAACTAGTATATATTAATGGCCTTTGAGCTAAGCATACATACATACATACATATATTTGTAGCAATTATGTTGGATTGTTTGTTTTTTGTCCCAATTTTTGCATCAGTTCGTAAGTAATATTGAAAAGAAAACGAAAATACTTTACAAATGTTAGCTAGTTATTTAAATGAATTAAATTAATTTATAAAAAAAAAACCAATAAATATTTAAAAAACATGCATCTAATAGTTTATGAAACTGTTGTACATAGCTAAAAATATATATATAACATTTAATTATACAAATCATATATATGATACATATATAGTGGAATATTTAGAATGCCAAAGTCGTAAGCCAGCATGCATTTTCATCAACAAAACTTATATATAGAGCTCATGATAAAACAATGTTTAAAAGATATATAGCGCCGATTCTTGTTTGCCAAACCATTATAAACCATAGCTTTCACACACACACAAACATACTGCTCCTGTACGATATAGACTAGCGCATATCTGAATTTATTTTACAATAGCCAAACGAAAACCAGAAAATCAACTACAAACCAACCAATTTACATGACAATATGATAACAACAAAATACATTATATAATACACATAAATACACAACGTTGTAGTTCACAAAACAAAAACCAAATAAAAAACCACATCTCTAGTCATATAAAACATGATCTACTATAACTATGGAGTAACAAACGTTTGGCAATGCAATATTTCAGACTGCACCATAAAACAAGTTTTAGGCATTTAAAAATTCCAAAGAATAAATACTTGGTTGTAAAATTACAAAGAGAAAATCGCACAGTTGTTGTATAATTCGAAGACAGAGAAAAAAAAAACCAAAAAGAAATTGTGGTCTAAATACATGACATGATATTATTATGATGAAAACCAAAACGCATTTGCTTTTGTTTTTTCTTCAGAGATAACAATAGATCGCTTTTATTTACATTCAAGAAAAGAAGTTATAGGCGTATCGAAATGGAACAAAGCTTATAATTCAAAATATTTCATTGCAATTGTTGCATTTTTAAAGCATTTCATAGAGTTATAAATGTTGTATATGTATATATAGATCGTATAGAAATTCAAAACAGCTTAGCGCTTTACAATGATTGTTTTTATGGGGTTTCTTCATTTTCAATTTTCTTCACTTAACACTTAACTTAAAACTAAACATCAATTTGAATTGGAGTACAAAAAGAAAAAAATTTAACATTTTACTTAGTAGTAGTAAGGAGGTTTTCGTTTTTCTTTTTTTTCTGGAGGAGCTTTTGCGCTTTCAATAATGGCCAAAACGCAATGAATTTCAAAAACATGGTGTATAAAAATCGATTTTAAGAGTGAAAGCCACTTTGTAAGTTCAACGGCATCTTACGTATTAAATGTTAAACTAATTGCGAAACATTTTTTACGATTTACATTTCTTATAGCTTTTGTTTTTACGTTTTGATTGGTTTTGATTGCTTTGTTGCTTATGGCAAATATCAGAACATAATCGGTTTATCCTTGCACTGGTCTATCACATAACCGGTGAAGCGTTTCAAGAACTTGGGATATTCACGCTTATAAACGGCGCGCAAGGCGCTTGCCGGCGCCCAGCCACCGGGATTCACTGCAAGAACGAAACACAAAACACATTACGTATACGATAAATATTTGATATGTTGTTATACGCACCCACAGAGCAGTAGGTTACTTTGCAGGTTAGATCATCACGACTCAATGGCTGACCCTTGACATAATCATCGGGCAGATGTGTTTGGCAGGCGAGTATCACTGTCAGAAAGATGCGCACGCATTTGCCATTCTTTGACTGTAAGTAAGTACAGATTAAGTATACACACTATTGTTTGGGTAGAGTACACCATAACTCACATCTTGTTTGGCATATTCTGTTGAATTGTTGCATACGACCCACATGTCGCATGTGTCTGGATCGAGGCCATCGTTGATTTTGCGCATATGCGACCAAAACTGTGCATCACGCTGACTGGCTGGCCAAATACGTTTGTGTGTCTGCAGAAAGAGCAATGTGTCCGCTGAGATTTTCTCCAATATTGTGCAGTCCTCCAGCGTTGTCTCCCAATCGTTGCGAAACTCGGGCATAAAGAAATAGTGGCACATTTCGCGCGCCGTAACACCCTTGACGGAGTGATAGGCTTTCAGTGGATCCATGACCATGCCATTGACCTCCTCCTCACGTTTGTACATCTTGATTTCACCCTCATCGGCAAAGATTTGCCAGCCATTGCCATCCTGGCCGACGCCCTCACGCGCATAATGCAGCTGCTCCTTGCAAACGCGATCAATCTGCAAAAACAAGTTTTAATGATTTGATTTGATTTGAATGTGCAATTTCCGTGCTTACCTCCGGCCAGAGTGCATGTGTTTTGGCCTCGGCTCCGGTGCCGAATTCCTCGCGTGCCTCTTCACCCTCGGCAACGGCCTCGTGTGGCACATTGACCAGCGTCTGTGAGATTTGCGACTGTAGTCTTAGTTTGAAGCGCAGCTGCATGTCCTCCTCGATTTTCTCCAGGCCCGTCTCAACAGCATCAAAGAACTCATCCTCGGGCAATGTGGAATGTGGTCCCTCCTGCAAAATAACCAATACTCAATATCAATAACTAAGTCAAGCTTATTAACTGGGTACGGTCTAATTAATTTTAATGACGCAACCGCGCAAAAGAAATGCGAAACGTGATGTGTATAATTTAATTGTATATAGACAACGACGCCGAGAAAAATTCCCAAACTGCAGAGACAATGACTGGCATGCGTAATTTATATGGCGTCGAGCATAATAGAAGACCAAAACAACATACGCCATGAATATTAAAGGCCTTGAGCCGTCTGGAGAATCTATGGATGGGACCCAGCCAAGAACTAGGAATATATATATTTATTCGAAACTTAATTTAATTTATTAATTAATGCGGGCGACGCAGCTGCAACCATTAAACTTAAGCCACACAAACAAATGTCTGTTTAGGGATATGTAGGCCAAGTTTGGGGGGCGAAAGGTTGAAGGCCGATGAAGTCATGGCCAGTTGTTTAAGAGCTCACGCAATTGCTGTTGTTGGCTTACTTACCACGTCCGCCTAAAAGTTAACACCGAAACCTAACAAAAAAAACTAAGCCAGCGATAGAGGAGGCGTGCGGGGGATTAGGTGGGTTTGGGCTAAGCAAGCAAAGCGCGTTGGTGCTTGCGTCTGGCGCGAGGGCGCAAAACAAACTGTTGCTGAACAGCAAAAGCGACAGCATCCTAGCCAGAGAGAGAGCGAATAAGGAAGTGAGAGTGTATGTGAGAGAGACAAATTGAGAGCTTAAAGCTTAAAGGACACGCGCTTAACAAATAAATCAATGTATGCACTTTGAGAAAACTATATATACCATATATAAATACCATAAATATGTTAAGTAAACTAAGCCAAAACAAATTGTCACGATTGTAAGAAAGAACTTGTGTTTTATCTAGAAATATATATTTTTTTTGAAAAAATATTCACCAATTTAAAAAAATGATTGTAAAAAAGTTTTATTTTGATTAATAAATCCAAACACTATATATTTTTTTGAGTGTAACGCATACCGTAATTTTCTTGCCACCATGCTGCAGCTTCAAGCCGCAACGCCATTGAAAGCGCACTGAAGGCATTTTTTCAGAAAAAAAACTATTTGGATAATCGCGCGCACGTGCCGCGACTAAACTGAATCGAAGCCGTTAATTATGGCTTAACAATTTCACAATTGACCACAAGAAATCAGAAATAAAGTAAACACTTGAAGAAATAGTTATTGCTTGTGTTGACAATTGGTTTATGATTTGTTTTTTTTACGTGTGCTCAAACCGATCGCTGACCGCCGACTGACCAATACGAACTGACAACAACGTGCCATAAGCCAAGCCGAGCTGACGGCCAAGCCCCAAAGCCGGGCTAAAAACATTAACAAGAGCAACAGTTGTTCAATGTTCAGGTACGAAGTTTGTATGCCCTAAGTGTAAAAATAAGAGAGTTGGTTACAGCTTTCGATTGTTAGCTGAAATGCCCGCAGTCATATAGTGTATAAAAGAGTGTTGCCAAAGCGAGACAGACATGACCTACTGCAATATTGGCTATTTAAGTACGTCAGCAACCTCAAATTGTCTCCATGTTTGTGTTTGCGCTTGAACAAACAGCAATGTGAATGAACTGCGAAGAGGTAAATAGAAGTTAAAGATTAGGAAAGAAGAAGCCCAACAAGTTTACATAACATATAGGAAATGCCAGAACCAAAAATAGAGTACAAATTGATAAAGTTATGAATAGAAACACAACTAAAATCAAGTCTAATTACAGCAGGGCGGAAGTACTGGTACCAAAGGGACAGGCAATTAAATGCGATAGGAATCGGAGGCATGTCATAAAATCAAGGCATAAATAAACAAAAACGCAAAAGCAACAACACATATGGTAACATTATATATACACATATAGTATATATAGTTGGCGCATTGCAAATCATACAAAATTGTTTAAATAATAGCAAGGCACTTGCTGTATGTGTGTGTGTTTGTGTGTACATAATCAAATAATCTACAACACAGAAATTAGAAACACAAGTTTATTTATGGACATAAACAGGTTTCGGGGGGGAGGTGGCTCTGGGCGTGTTGCAAGTGTCTAACGCCAACGCTTTTTTTGACGCCACACCATTGTTTACATGTTTACAATTCGTTTTGGCTATAATCAAATTGGCATTGAACTTATTTAACGCTTTATTATATGCACTAGCAAAAATCTGAAAACCAAACACAAAACTTACCTCAAAATCTGGGCCTGGATATGATAAACGTTTGAGCTTTTCAATTTCCTCCTTGAATTTTCTGCACGGAAAAACAAAGATTTAGTAAACAAAGTTTTTGAATGGGGTCAAGGTCAAACCGACCTATTTTGGTCGTCAGTGCGACGTCGCTTATCAATCTCACGCTCCAGTTTGCGTTTCCATGATTCATCGTTCTCAGCAATGATTTCCAAACAATGCTGCAAAGTGCTCAGCACACCAGTTGTTGTGGCACGAAATGTAATAGATTCACCCTGAAACAACGAACAATACAGCTTAAATAAAGATTTTGTTTAAGTGATTACGGAGAAAAACTACCTTAAAATCAATGGGCTTGAGACCATCACCCAAATCCAAGGGCTGGGCATTGCTCTTGTTCAGCTCGGAGCAGGCATCAAAGTAACGTTGCAGCGTCTCAATCTGCACGAACAGGATATCCTTAAAGGTCTCCAGTTCGCCAACCTTTTCACGCAGATTGCGTTGCGTCTTCTTGAGACTGCCGCCACTGGCAAGCGATATGGTATTCGATTGCAGCGACATTGTGCTGCCATGTCGACGCAACGAGGTGGTATCCGTGCTGCCAGTGCCCTCCTTATATAGCTGCAACACCTCCACCCAATGCATACGATCCTCACTGGTTTCAGCGCGCAAACACCAATTGTTCAGATTATTGACGACCACATCGAAACGCAGCTCATCCGACTCATGGGCCTGCGAAAAAAAAGGGGGTGGATAGCAGTAGTATTAACGATGATGATGATTCATTGTTTACAGTAAGTATATAGAATTAAGTATAAGCAATGGTCACACATAAATGTCGACACCACACACACACACAGAAAAAAGGTGGCGCAAAGGGCGGTGCCACACAATTCCACTTACATTGATGACTTCAGTCTTTTTGGCTTTTATTTTCTCTCACCACCACAACCACCATTTGACTGGGCGACAATTTGAACGTTAATTGATTGCGTTGCATTGATTGCTGTTCACAGCCGTTATGAGGTCGCGTGAATTTAACGTACCGAAATACAGTCAAGCTTCGTTAACTAGAACTTGGAGTGGCAATTGCTCATGCAATTCTTAGCTATGCAGTCTCAACTGTCGCACACTTATATATACTATGTGTCTGCCCCTATAGCTTCTTGATTAGTTCAATTAAAAGCACTTGCTGTGTATAAAAAACGCACCTTAATGGCCGCCTTGGACAAACTTATGGCGCCACGGCAGCCAAAGTCAGATTCCGATTCCGATTTATAGTAGGAGAGTGTGCCATCTTTGAGAACTATATAGCGCGGCTGCCAGCCGTATATATAGTTGGTCCATTTACTCAAATATCCACGCAACTCGATGCTATTGTCCAGATACTCTTCCTCTTCGGAAGCATCGGATGTGGAGCCTGGGGGAGCAGCAGACACAGGCAATGGAGCAACTGCATCAGGCGGTGGCATAGAGGCATTCGTTCGGTCCAGTTCAGCCATCACAAAGCACTCCGTCTATTTACCTGTTTAAACAAAAGTAAACACACAAACGAGTTAATGAGCAGGCGAAGATTATGGCTAGTTTTTTTGCGCCACGTCCGCGTGATATAAACAAGCAACAGTAACTGTAATAATAACAACAACAGTAGCAAACAACAACAACAACAATGCCGGCTGCTTATTTTTTATGGCAATCATCTGTCGCGTCGAGGCCGTGATAATATTCAATTCAATCATTATCAAACAATGGTCCGACAAAACTCTGACTCAGTGTCATTTTACTTCTTCTTGCTGTTGTTGTTGGTGCATTTGCCATTGTTGCTGCTATGGTTGTTGTTGTTGTTTTCATTCTATTTGGTGTTTGGCCGGGTTTTTTGGCATTAGCGTTGGCGTTGTTGCTTATTTTTGCGTCGTTTTGATTTCACTTACGTTTGTGTGTTGTTTGCCGCTCACTTGCAACAAGCGTATTTCCTGATTGTTATCCACTTTGCGTACACATTTGTGCTGCACACTTGATTCCTGCAGTGTTTTTGGCTTTGTGCAAACAGAGTAAATAACGAACTCAAAAAAAAGCACCTCCAGTTGAGTACGCGTGATAAACCAACTCAATCAGCTGTGCACAAGTCATCGATAGTACGGCATCGATATTATTATGTTAACGATGTGCTATTGTTTCAGTGTTGAAAGCTGTGCAAAAGCTTAGCGCCAAAACTTTTTCGTTTTAAATAGCAGTCCTTAAGCCTATTATGCTGTTTATTGGTAATCTTAAAGATATTTCTAATTTTTTTCGTGGTAGATGGCTTAACTTTAGTTGTTTAATTAAAATTGTGTTGCACTATCGAAACTGAGTGGGTGTGATTGCCCAATAAACAACATGCATATCAAATGAAACAATGGAAAAAGCATTGCAGCTGTTTTCAACAGTTCTTCAAGTTAGTACAAACTGAACGTTATTGGCTGCAAGTGGTTTCTTTTGAAAATGAGCGACAATAAGTTTGCAGAAAATGAGATAAGCTCATTTTTACCCGAGGGCTATTGCCATTTTCAGGATGGCATCAAATGGATCTCGAATTTAATGGAAATTGATGATTGCGATGTCGACTGGCTCCTAGATGCCGATTTCATTTCTAGAAGTATCAGCGAAGTGATGTACAAAAAGGATTGGATATATAAATTTGTGTTGCGAAACCTTCTCTCCACCGCCACCTTTTATAGAGGCTCAAAAATTGATGTGCCTTTGGATTTTGAACAGTATTTGCGCTTCCATTTGCCCTTCCCGGTCACACCCATTTTTAACACCGCCCAGCCAGGATACATAAATCTGTATGCGCCCATTACCACTCATCCCATGATCACCAAGAACTATGTGAATCCAGAGAATGTGCAGCTACTCCTACGTGGCAATCTCCACGATGCCATCACGCGCATCAAGTGCATCTGTTGCGACAGTGGAGCTCAATATGTGCTCAAGTATCGCACCCATGAGATTGGCGATCAGGGTTTTGTGCATGAGATTCTCGCATGCGAGATCCGTGACTCGGGCATGCCCAGTGTTATATCCTTTGTCTTTCTGCCCGCATTGCAGTTCAAGTTTGCCGATTTCCCATTGCCCAGCTTTGTGCCCGCTGGACCTGCCTGGTCGCACTGCAACAATGCTTACTATTGGTTGGCTCTACTCCAGGTCTATCCACAATATGATAATCGCAGCTTTTGCCCCTATGTGCCACGCATGCAACTAGTTCAGGATGAACGCATGATGAAATATCGCAATGTTCTGCGTCTGCTGGTGAAGATTGGCATGGGCAACAATTTACCCGATGTATCGGATATATTTGTACTCAAGGGACTGCACTTCTTTCGCCTTAGATACAGCATGCGCTGCGATTGCAACGTCTCGCTGGCAACTCTCTTCATGGAGGTGAGTCATAACAAAGGGAAGTAGTTTCCAAGCTTAACTTAATGTTTACTTTTAGTTACTTAGTATCCACACCCAAATCATTTATAACGATGCATCGCAAAAGTTGCTATTGTTTGGTGGCTGTGAGCAGTATTGGATGCAGGAGGCAATGAAATTGGATGCCGTAGCACGCAATGTCTCCATGTGCTACCATATGAACAATATACATGTGGAGCACCTAAAGCAGATGTTCGATTTGATATAGCCGTCTTTATATGTATATCAAATACCAGCGGCAACATGTGCAATAAACAAATGTTTTGTTGTTTGTGCCACATGTGTCAGCTGGAATTTAAAGTCTATACTTAGATTATGCCACAATTGTGTTTATTTACAGTCTATATAACAAATGCTATAAGTTAACAACAGCCTAACAGCTAAACAATCTCTATATATATATAATTACAATATACAGACAAAATATTCAATAAATACAATAAATACATTAATAATTAGTTTTATGTTAATTACAAACAAATGACTTTCAATGTGCACGCAAAATAGTTTCTACTACTACTACATCCTGATTCTTCATCTTCATTCTCTACATGTAGACAGCATTGAGGTTAAGTTGTTGTTCCTGCTCCTGTTGTTGTTGTTGTTGCTCATTCGCACTGTTGGGCAACACGATGGCTTGCTGTTCATGATATTCACCCACAGGTCGTGTCGTCGTTGTTGTCCTTGTTGGCTTTGTGGCCTGTGCACTGTACTTGTTGGCGAGCGCCTTGAAGATGCTCTTAGGACAAGCCTTGTAGTAGGGAAAACATTCACCAGGCGCCTGTTTACCCTCACCCACACGCTGCGCCCGCACATATTCGGGTATAAGCTCGGCAAATGGTGATTTGGTCACACTGAAAATGCATTTAAGAAATCAATCTATAAACTCTTAAAACTTTTGTTTATTGTATGCTTACGTTAAAAATAATTTGGTCAGCTCGCCAAAGACCCCAAATTTATCCAAGCTTCTGGAATGCATTTCACAAATGGTGCGTAAAAGACACGCCTTGCCATCCAAGCCAAACGTGGCCAAGAAATCCTCCACAATGCCATAGAGCAATACCCTCTCACCACCATGAAAAACATGCTTGAGTCCTGCAGGCAGCTCGGGATACTGCAGCTGTTCCTCATGCATCTCATAGCTGCTTTGCTGTTCACTCAAATCCCGCTTGCGTCGTTGCACATGCAAATAACGGGACACATACTCGCCAACCATATGGCCAGCCTCGTGTCCAAAGGAGCGTGCAAAGAAGGGTAAATCACCCAAAGGATTCTGATTGTCCGTGAGGCCCAACTTGTCAAAGTCAACTGCAATACGATTTTTAATTGAGCTATCAATTTGGAAAGTTTTTGCTTCTACTCACTTGTGACTGGAAAACTGATGGTTATATTGGAGAAGAAGCCTTCGGGCGGATGTCGCACCAGTGGCATTGCAATCGTTGGCGTAAATGTCAGCGAGGTGCCCGGCGGCAATGCCAAACGTCCATCGTCCGTTATCCAAATCAAACGCTTTTTGCGTATGTGCGCAGTATTTGAATCTGTTTTTGTTTCGGTTTCTGAATCCGCATCAAATAAAGCTTGGGCTTCGGCATCCGCCAGATGTGCGGGATCGTTCATCACTTCCAGTGCTGCAGCTGTCCAGAGACACAGGCAGCAGATTAGCAACACTGCTTGACTTGTGTTGTGGTTCACACGCATGCTGCATCATCAGTACACAAACATAGGAAAGTTGAGAAAGAACAAAAAAACAAAAAGACTTAGACAACAAACTCGCTTCGCTTAGCATTATTTAACTGTTGTATAACAGCAACAACATTCTCTCTAGAATCAAATGATGCCAACTGGTTTTTGAGATCACCTGTCGAACCACACACACACACACACACACATGCAGTTTGGGAAAGCTTGCAAAACTCGGAGGCATTACATTTTGTTACCGTTAACAACAGATTTTGATTACAATTGCAGCTTCATAAATTTAAATTTGTTCCGGCGGCTGCTAGTACTAGATGGGCAGTCTTTGTTGGGCTTCAAAAGCGGAAAACATAAACATACATATTCTTGACATCTGTTAAAAAACTTTCTTTATAAATATTCTTCAGACTGAAACTGAAAGTAGTTTTTCTATTTGCAATCGCAAAAAATTAGCCGTCAGAAATCGAAATCGTATGGAAACGAAAAAGAAGAGCGTGTGAAAAAAATGTTGCATGCAACACAAACGTTCAAGAAGAGTCGATAAGTTGCAAATGTATCTGAGAAGTAGAAGAAACGAAAGATATGAAATTGATGCTAGATGCGTTTAACCATTGCTTGTCATTCCAAACAATTTGTATTCAGCCATAAACAACTAACTACCAAATAAAGCTGTTAACCATGTTCACAATATTTAACATTCTAACTTGGTTGTTCGCAAATTACAGTGAAAGCATCTAAACAAATTGAATATATCATTCTAGACAGAAAAAAAAAACTTGTCTAGCTGGCAAATTTCACTCAAAGGAGTAAAATGGAACACTTTTAAATGGTTAACCAACTACCTCTAATCTCTCTCTCCCTCTCTCTCTTAGCCATGTTTGGAGATCAAATTTCACGACGAACTTTTACCGCACCAAACACCTTCGAGCATTGGCACGAATATGATGATGCAACTTGTAAGGCAGCCGGTTGCACAGGATTGCTGTTAGCCAGATTAGACCAGCAATCGTTCATCAAGTCGATATTCTAAGGCACTTTCCCAATAGGCCAAACAAAACGGGTTTGAAATCAAACAGAATATTAATGAAAAGGTTTAATACATCCCCCTCCATACACCCCTTGGGAGTGAGTGATTAACTAAAAAACATGACAGGAAGCATGAGATGGTTACATTTTCTAGTGGGCGTTCCTTTGTATGCTTAGCATTTGCTCCCCTTTACATATAATTAAAGTGTTGCCGAGCTGCGAACAGGTGCAGCATGTGCAGAGAGAAATTGGGTCAGAATCAGATGCAATTGCAATGTGTGTTGGGCCCATTTTAATATCACTGTTGTCAACGGAATGCCAGTTGCCAGTTATGTGTCTATGAGAGCAATGGCTTTGAGTAGAAAGTGAACAACAGGAGAAGATACCCTGTAAATAGTTAACTTTTCTTAACATTCCTGAAACTCAAATATCGGACTGCTTGCTTTCGCCTATAACTTCAATATACCCCATTTTGAAGCACATTTTTATAGCGTAGCAAACGCATAGTTGTTGCCAGTTGGTCTGTCTGTCTGTCTATCTGTTTATTTGTCTGTTGCTTTGACGCGCTTCGGGCAACAGCTGTGCATTTTGTTGTTGTTAAGGATAGTTTTTGATTTCTATAGCAAATCAGAGCAACGCCTTAAGCAAACAGCATCAACAACAACAACCATAAGCACGCAACATACTGTTGCCTATCTGTCTGTCTGTCTGTCTGTCTCTGTGTGGTATGCATCTGAGCTGAGAAGAGTGAAAAGACTTTTGCAACTTATGGCGAATTAGTGCAAGCTCTTTGCAATTGGACGTAAATATTTTGTATATATGTATGTGTGTGTGTGTGAGTATCTGTAGATGTGTTAATGCTATATATGACATTTTGCTTCCTGCTTGACACAAACGCAATCAACAGCGCCACAACAAAAAATGAAAACCAGTCAATGAAAGCAAGTTAAGAATTTTGCAACAGGAATATTTCGACTTTGTGATACACTGCTAAAAGGTTTTTAAAGCTTTTGTGGGGGAACTTTGCTCAATTATTGTATCTTCTATGTTATAATAATTAAAATATCATTAAATTATCATTATTATTTGTGTGAGTTTACGAATCATTGACACGAATATAATATAAACTTTTGAACTTAAATAAATCTTAGATTTGCAGAACTATTTAAACATGAGAATATTTGCAATTCGAATAAAAACGTGAATATTTCAAGTATTTAACATTCCCGATGCACTCATCTCACACTCATCTACCCCTTCGCCAACAGTATAAACACAAACTCAACCAATAAATATATATTCTTTACAACAAAATCGAAACGAAATTGAAATTTGGGTTAACAGACTGAGAGCTGAGCAAAATCAATTATTAAATATTTAAATTCATAAAGAGAGCAACGACATAGCATGAATGCATATAGTATATGCAAGCGTTGTGCCTATAAAAACATCAAACAAGTTCGTGTCCTAAGTCTTTTGTATTTTATGGCAACCCGATTGCAAAACTCCCGCATGTGACATATGGTGCTGCATAATTAATTAGAAACAATAGCCAAAACGTTGGGAAAGGCAATTGGGCAAAGGAAAGTGCAAGTGTTGGAAACGCGTATCACAATTTGTCAACCAGCCAATCAGTTCGTGATGCGCATATAGAAACCAAAAACCCCAACCAGCATTATCAAATCACATTAAAAAAAAATCAATCGCGACCTGTAGAAAGTCTGTTACAGTATACAGTTAGCTGAACAATTTGTTATTTGGCTTTTATATCTCTTCTTTTATTACACATTCTTTGGTTGCTTACATAAGCTATGTGTTGTTATCAGCAATTCGCAGATCTGGCCAAAAACTTGATGCCTGCTCCTTGACCTACTTTGTAAAGAAGAAGTTCCACTCTCGCCGTCACAGTTCAAACTGGGTTCAAACTCACTTTTCTAGTCTATTGATTTGAAGAGCTAAGTCACTAAAAATTCTTTGACACGATTTTTTTCACTCTTTGCTTGCGCGTTTTATCCTTTGCCATAAAGTGCACGATTCTGCTTTGGGTTTTTTGTTTTGTTGTTGGTGAGCAGCTAAGAGACAACCGCGCGCGCAAACGTTTGAATTTCAACTAAAGCGGCCAGCAACTGAGTCGAACGATAAAAGCAGCGCCAAAAGACGACGTCCAATGGACAATGGAGGGGGCTAGGCGAACGGCGAGGAGGTTGCATGCGCAGGCGAGACATTGGCAGAAGCTACCCAAAAGCCAAAACGGCAAACCAGTATGAAAGACTATTGCTGTTGACCAAGGCATTCACGAATGTGTGTGTGTGTTGGATTTCCTCTTGGCCAAAAACAGACAGCAATAGACGAGAGGCCACCACAATGCAGCTACACGCACAGAAATGTAATGAGACTAGAACCAACAACAAATATTTTCAAAATAAGTTAAATGAAACATTTTCTGATGTTGCTAACAAGTTTCTCTAAGTGTGTTGCGGTACTGTTAAGCTAGGAAGTGCATTGCCAATGAGTCATGATCCTCCCACAAATTTAGGTCAACAGGCGCCTAACAACAACAAATAACTCAAGTCAACAAATTAATTAAATTTGTTGTAAAGATCTTTCATCAACATCGTAAACAGAAATTCTTGATCGGGCTATTTAACTTTCCATGCGAAATAAAACGAGAGTGCGTATACGAAATCAAATGCCATACATAGCTATAATGCGGTTTTCCAATCCACTTGGCAATCATCATCATGGCCAGTAAAGGCGTTTGGCCAGTTGTCCCAGTGGCTTGTCTATTTTGCATTTCAGAACATGTTAAAGAACATGTTTTAGTCGATGGCCTGGAATACTTAGTTGGGCGTGTGCGTGAGCCGTAACGAGCTGATGAAGATGCCAGCTTCCGTTGCGATTTTGAAAGTGAGTCTAGAATGCAAGAAGTGCATTTTGTGTTGAGGAAAAACTAGGTCAAGGTTCTACATATGGAAAAGCCATTAAAATTTCTTTGGGGAAAATTTGTCGAGAAATATTTGTATTGAGTGATAAATATTTAGCGCTCAATTAAGTCGATTTTGGTAGCTAAATGGCGCCATCATTGGGTACGTGGTGAAAATTTATTGAGCTACATGTGAATACAATAAATCGTTATCAGAGGCCTAACGTACGTGAGGGCCGCAATAATGAAGCGATGCGAACGTTGATTGACATAATTTCGCACAGTCTATCGCTTTCCATTTGTTATTGCCTCATTTAAATAAGCCGAGTGTCTTGCATAATGGCAATAAGCTTTAAACGGTTTTGCTGACAACGACAACATTTAAATTTTACCAATTGCGCGCTTATTCAACGCAGTGCTGCCAGATGAAGCCAAATCAGTGCTGCAAAAAGCTGAACGATAATATGCAGAACAACAGTTTGTTATCGATCAAAAGTTGATAAGAAGAAGAAGAATATGTTAATTGTTCATGTTAAACATGATTTATGATTATTTATTATTATCTCCTTGTAAATAAGTTTAGACAATAGTTAAAGCATTTTTAAAGATGCCAACGACCATCTCAACGCCTTTTTGATTCACCTCGTGAAAATATGGAAGCTTTCCAAGACGTTCCAGCCAAGCCAGAATTTTTGGATACTTTACGGGATCAATTTCAATTAGAGCCGGCAGCGATGTTACAAGAGTTGCACAACTGAAATCCGCAATGGTCAAAGTATTGCCCGTCACGTAGAGATTATCACCCAAAAACTTTTCCAAATGATCGCACCCTTCGTTTATATTGTCGATCTTTTCCTGCGGCACCTGCGTTACATTCTTTCTGAAGAATGGCGCACTTATGTTCCTCACTGACATGAACAGAACACTTGCTTCAAAATATAGACGTTGGTGCAG
The DNA here is from genome assembly GCA_018152965.1 of Scaptomyza pallida. Lineage (NCBI taxonomy): Eukaryota > Metazoa > Arthropoda > Insecta > Diptera > Drosophilidae > Scaptomyza > Scaptomyza pallida. The sequence goes on along the minus strand of JAECXP010000080.1, from coordinate 3,420,581 downwards.
ATGCGCTCTCTTGACCAGATCTTTGGGGTAGAGTTCATCGGTCTTGCCATACTTATCAACCAGATAACAGCATATGGCATGTGAATCCCACAAGTAAGTACCATCATCGTCCAACACGGGAACTGTATGCTGAGGATTCATTTTTAGGTATTCCTCACTTAAATGCTCACCACCCGCAAGATTTAATTGTTTGTACTCGTGAGGCAACTCGAGGGCCCGGAGCGTCAACAAACAGGCGCGCACAGGGGGACTGAAGTCAATTCCATAAAGCACTAGTTTCGGCATGATGTCAACGCTGGAGAGAACAGAATACAACTGATTTGTTTTAGCTGCTTACAAGAGAACATCATATAAATAAGGCTGGCAGAGCTTTTTCGCCAAAGAGCTTCATTGTTCTAAAGCTTTCCTAACGACAATAAGTCTCTTAATTAAAATATGGAAAAAATTCTGTTTACGTACGCGTGACTTGCAAATTTTTTAAAAACCAGTTGCATTTACAGTAATTAAAGTATCAATTTTTGACTAGAGTATATATAGCATACAGCTGCGAAGCAATTAATAGCACCACAAAGCTATAAAAATTGAGGCTATAAGGGAGCGTTCAAGTATTACGTAACGCAATTTGGGGGGAGGGGGGGTCTCGTCAAACGTTACGATGCGTTACAAGGGGGGGTCTTTCTCAACACGTTACTTTAAAAATAAATTATTCGTAACATTACAAATATTAAACAAAAAATAATAATTTTATTTTATTTCAAGGTTCATTATTAATAAAAAGCTAAAATAGAAAAAAAAAAATGTATAAAATAACAAAAACCGAAAAAAATTCAAAAAAAATTGTCATTCTTAAATGTTACGGGAAAAAAGGTGGGGAAAAATATTCAAAAATCTTTAAAATTTGAACGCTCAAAGAGTAGGTGCATAAAATTTGAAATATTTTATTTCAGAAATAGCTTGTCATATTTAACAACTCGCGAGGATATGCAAACCGTTTTACATATATGTATGTATGTGTATACGTGTGACTGATCTTGTCATGCAATAACTGTAAGCCACTTGTTAGTATATGTTGACAAAAAATGGTTTAATTCCTAAATAATGGTAGTTTGAAATGTGTTTTAGTTTATATTATTTTAATCATTTTACAGCTATTATCCGATAAATGCACAGTAGATTTTAAAAATAACTAGATCACAAAAATAAACAATAATTTTGGAAAACTTTGCAGTAAAGCTTAATATCATTTAGCAGTTAAATAGTCGGCCAATTAAACGCTTTTTAAGTTCAATTTATACTTTTGTTAACGAGCTCTTTAAAAGATCAATACACATCTGAACGCCCCTGGGATTAAACTCTTGAAAATAGGGAAGCTTTCCCAGACGATCCAGCCAAGCTTGGATTTTTGGATATTTGACGGGATCAAGATCTACTATAAATGGCAGCGAGGATACGGTAGTTGCACAGCTAAAATCCGCAATGGTCAAACTATTGCCCGTCACATAAAGATTATCACCCAAAAAGTTTTCCAGATGATCGCACGCATCGTAAATATTGTCGATCTTCTCCTGGGGAACCTGAGTTACCTGCTTGTAGAAAAATGGCACAGTGATGTTCCTCAATGACATGAAGAGAACACTTGCTTCGAAGTATAGACGTTGCTGCAGATGCGCTCTTTTAATCAGATCTTTGGGATAGAGGTCATCGGATTTGCCATACTTATCAACCAGATAACAGCATATGGCATGCGAATCCCAAAAGTATGTCCCATCATCGTCAAGAACAGGAATTGTATGCTGGGGATTCATCTTAAGGTATGCCTCGCTCTTGAGCTCAGCACCTTCGAGCTGTTTATACTCGAAAGGCAAATTGAGGGCCCGGAGCGTCATCAAACAGGCACGCACGGGGGGACTGAAGTCAATTCCATAAAGCACTAGTTTCGGCATGATGTAAACGCTGGAGAGATCGGACTACGAATAGTTTCTGTCTATTGTTTACAAGAGAACGTCATATATATAATGCCGGCAGAGCTTTTTTCTCTCGAATGATTTGCCGTTTTAAGCTTTTGATTTGTGCTAACGTATGCATGACTGGCAAATTTCAAATTTTTGAATTTAGCTTCACACACCCACTAATTGTTTATATTATATTTTGTTTATATATGTACATTTATATATGCAGGCTGGTCAAAAAAGGGGGAGGGGTGTCTCGCAACGCACAGATTTAAATTCGAGCTTAAAAGCTTAAGTATGCTACCTTTCCACAAAATTTAGAGACTAGCTTACAAGTTGAGCAATCCAATTGAACAAAAACTGCTTCCCAGCTCGATTGCAATTGCTAATAGCAATATTCCAATTTGTGCGCGCTCTGACATAATGCAGGGCTGCCACACAGTGTAAAAAATAAGTGCTGCCAAGTTCTCTCTGATCGCTGCTTTGTTATCGAAAGGCACACATACTTATGTACATGCATAAAAACAAAATAATGTATACATTTTATAAATATTTTATTATTGGATGTAAAAATCAAACTTAGACAACGGTCAATGCGCTCTTAAGAACGTTGATATACTTTGTAACGCCCACGGTGTTTGCGTCGTGATAATAAGGCAGCTTTGCCATACGATCCAGCCAGGCCAGAATTTTTGGATATTTGACGGGATCAATATCGAGCATTCCTGGCAGCGAGGATGCAGTAGCCGCACAGCAGAAATCCGCAATGGTCAGAGTATTACCCGTCAAGTAGAGGTTATCGCCCAGGAATTTCTCCAGATGATCGTAGCCATCGGCTATATTGTCGATCTTTTCCTGTGGCACCTGAGTAATCTGCTTGTAGAAAAATGGTACACTTATGTTACGCAGTGCCATGAAAAGAACACTGGCATCGAAATATAGACGCTGCTCCAGATGTGCTCTCTTCACCAGATCCTTGGGATAGAGTTCATCCGATTTGCCATACTTATCCACCAGATAACAGCATATAGCATGCGAATCCCAGATGGAAGTACCATCATCGTCCAGTACGGGAACTGTATGCTGAGGATTCTTCTTGAGAAATTCTTCAGACCTGTGCTCACCAGCCAAAAGATTCACATCCTTGTACTCAAAAGGCAAATCGAGTGCCCGGAGTGTCAGCAAACAAGCACGCACTGGGGGACTAAGGTCTATACCATAGAGAACTATTTTCGGCATGATGTAAACGCTGGAGAGAACAGACTACAACTGGAAGCAGGGCGTAGACGGCTACCTATTATCACTACGAAACGAACAAAACTTTTGTGGCTTCCCACAATGCCGGCAAGCTTTTTTCTAGAGAGAGAGAGAGAGCTATGTAATTGAAAAGCTTTTTCTCAATTGAAGCAAACGCCATTTCTGTTTACGTACGCATGACTTGAATATTTATGGCAACCCAGCTGCACATACCTAAAGTAAATACGAATTTGATATATTTGATTTGTACTGATTTAATAATAAATTTTCCATATGGAAGTCCATATGTATGCACCCATTTGTTAAAAAATACTTATAATTTCTCTCCATTGCTTTGTTTTCATCTGAGATAAGAATATTACGTATGTAATATCTTATCGAACTCGTAATGATAAGGTTGTACAAATATTATAAATTTGTATGTAGGACAAAGCCAAACAAGAGCTCAAAGTGCTTATCTAGAGTCAACCGTAATTTTAATGCATGATTTTGTTTCATTGCTTATTATCAATTTGATCACTTTCTTACGATAGATATTCAAATTCATATGAATGCGCGCCTAAGTAAACGCAGTGCTGTAAAACGCTGTCCAAGCAGTGCTGTTAAATGTCGCCAACAAGCACACACCTGCGAGAAGAAAATGCAAAACAACCCTGTGATGGACAACAAAATACTCTGTAATGCCAACAATAACACGATTATGGCACAAAACACAATAACTAACTGAATTAAACTGTACAAAAACAACGAGTCACATAAACAAAATATGTGAAAATATAAAAATTCATCTTCTTGTTAGTATCCATGGTTTAAAAACAAAATATATTCAGTTGGACGGTATACCCGATTGAACAATGTTGACAGAGTACCATAACATAGTCTTTGTGCAACGCATTTCCTTTACTATCAACGAATTAAAACAGAAAATTAAACATTTTCCATGCTAAACAATTACTAACTTGCACTAGCAACCATACCAGCAACACCAAAGGTTGCGCAAGTCTTCTATTTTATTGCTGGGACAGAAAATGACGGCGCGAAATCCACAAACATTGATGGCACTGCCAAATGAGGAGAATTTTGATTTCCTCTTTAAAATTGTGCTAATCGGGGATTGTTGCACGGGCAAAACGTCAATACTGCAGCGTTTCAAGACAGGCAACTATGTGGAGAGACATGGCAATACCATTGGCGTTGATTTCTCAATGAAAACCATTGAAGTTGAGGGCAAACAAGTCAAGGTAAACAAAATGCTTGTTAGCACTTACATGTGTGTGTATGTATGTTTGTATATTTTTGTTTTGTAGCTACAAATCTGGGATACAGCTGGACAGGAGCGTTTTCGCACCATTACTCAGAGTTATTATCGCGCCAACAACGGCGTCATTATTGGTAAGCGTTATCTTTTGACCCCTACTACAGGCTACTATTGTCATGGCCCTGTTGTGATAAGAAGTCGCACACTTTTATGTTTATTATGGCTGCGTTGATTTTTAATAGCCTCTGTGTCAGCATTCGCCATGCAGCAAAGTTCTTATCAGTGCCACTCATTATTTACAGTGTATGACATCACAAAACGTTCAACGTTTGCAAATCTACAGAAATGGATTGAAGAGGTGCGCAGATATACGGCTTCCAATGTGCTCATCATACTGATTGGCAATAAATGTGACCTAGAGGATGAGCGTGAAGTGGACTTTGAGGAGGCGCGCCAAATGTGTCAGTATATACCTGAAATTCTATTTGTGATGGAAACATCTGCCAAGGAGAATACCAACGTTGAAGATGCCTTTCGATGTTTGGCCACCGAACTTAAGGTATATACCCTCTTAAAATAAATTCGAAAATGTGTGTAAACGATAATGAATTGTTTGTATTTGACAGCGCCAGCATGATTCCAGCAGCGTACAGCAGGCCATAGATGATAATACCGTGCAGCTGGGCCAGAGCAAGCCTCTCAAGAGCTGTAGCAGTTCCTGCAATCTCACATAGACGACGACATCTCAACCTTTTTATTATTATGTTTTCTTTCCGTTTATTTTGTGATCGTTCTTTTCGTGTGGCTATAATGTATTAGTATTTATATATTTATATGCATTTTATTTTTTTTATATATTTAATCCTAAACTAAACTTGTTAATTCGTTGTGTCTACTCGACGATGAGAGACGAACTTAATTTATTCACATATATTTATTTTGGTGGCTAGAGTACAAAAACAAAATAATAATCTCACACATCACACTACATCCAAACAAACAACAACGACGTCAATTACAACAATGCAAATGTTCAGTTCAGTAACAACAGTTAAAAACACATACGTCCAAACTCTATGTATTATAACTTAAAAAACAATTTGGAAATAAACTTGTTTATTTTATAAATTTATTGGAAGTTATTAATTGGCTGTTGTCGATCTTACAAATTAGCATATCTTATTTAAATGTTATTGAGGGGAGTTGGGGGGGAGCGACATAAAATTATTCATTTCATAGATGTGTTTTTTTTTTTTTTTTTTAAACAAAGGCAGGAGGAGTTTAAACTAAAGCACTGTTTATAAAATTGGCTTGGCTTTCGCTTTTTTTTTTTGCAACAAACAACATGGATTTTTTTTAACAAACGCTTTCAGATGTTTTTCACATTTATAATTAGTGGTGTGTCTTTACAGTTTTACATATATATAGTATACAGTATATATATAAATTGATTTATTTAGTCTAAATTAAATGAATAACTATAAACTATCAGCCCATCCGTAGCGATGTGACGTGTCATTTGTTCTTGATGCGCTGAGCAACCCATTCGAGTCCCTGATACAATCCTTCGCCCGTGAGCGCACAACATGCCTGTATGTGCCATTGATGTTTCTTGATGGACGTCAGATCCAGTTGCCTTGAGATTTCTGCCGCTGACATTGCACCCTTGAGATCCTGCTTGTTGGCATAGACAAGCAGACTCGCTTTACTCAGATCCTCGTGCTGCAGCATTCGGTACAGTTCCTCTCGTGTCACAGCCAAACGTTCGCGATCCGTTGAATCGATCACCATAATCACAAGCTCTGTGTTTGTGTAGTAGGTGCTCCAGGCAGCACGTAAACTTTGTTGGCCACCCAAGTCCCAGACCAGAAAGTGTATATTCCGCCAGACAACTTCCTCGACGTTTGATCCAATGGTGGGGCTGGTGTGGACCACTTCGTTCATCAGAAACTGATACAGTATTGTTGTTTTGCCCGCATTGTCGAGGCCAACCATTACCAGTTTGTGTTCCTCGTTGCCAAACATGCGCCATAATCGCGACAGTAAAAGACCCATTTTGAGTTGTTGTTATTTACGCGCGCGGGTGTGTGTGTGTGTGTGACTGTGTTTGTGTGTCAAACGGAAAGTATTTTGGTGTTATTGTTGTTGTTAATTGGTGAAAAAAACACAATCGCAGGTATCACAATCTATGCGCATATGTATTTATGTATTTGTGTGTCTGTGTCTATTTGCGTAGTATGCGTAGTGCTTGTGTGTTGGTGTGTGTGCGTAAGCGTGTGGGTCGTTTACGATGCCTTTGTTGTTGCGCAGGGGAAGGCCAAACTGTAAATTATGCACTCACACTCGGGTCACTCGACAGGTAAGCATCACAACGCTGCACTTTGTTTTTCAAAATTAATTGTATTTGGCAATTATCATTACTGAGTGCGCTAGACACTTGTTGTTATGGTTATCGTGTGATTGCTCGAAGATTTAGGTAGGCTTTGGACTTCAGATTTATGTGTGTTGCTGTGTTTCTCCTTTTCTTCTGTTTGTCCACCACAGTGACAGCTACATACAAAACTGTGGCCACCCAAAAATGTTAACAAATGCTCAAATGTTATCGAGCTGCTACAAATTTTGGTATTCCTCGTTTGCTTACTGATTCGAACATTGTTTACTTGAAGCAATTTTGTGAAAACGGCCCTATAAATAATTTCTAAAAAAAAAGTAACACAATTCAAACAAAAAATCATAATAAAAATGGCAAATTGTGTATAACAGAAATGTAACATAACATCTGCTGTTTAACATTTACTATCGATAAATTCTGTACTTAATGATCGCAGCACCGCAACAAAAAGGCACGATGATAAATTTAAATTTCATACAACGAACTAAAATGATTTGGCTATATGGTTTATTTACTAGATTAGTTTTCTATTAAAATACTTATTCTTACTTTGATAAATGATATTTGCACATATGTAGTGAAGAACTTCTGTTGCATTTTCAAGGGGTTCATGAATTCTGTGTGATTGTGTGTGTGTGTTGCATTTGTTTACATTTACTGTTTATCCTTGTTTTTCTAGAAATTTGAGACATAATCAAACACAAAAATGTGCTCATCAGCATTATTGACAATGAAGAGTTGATTGTTAAACACTAGAACATACAATTATTACAAAAGTTTTACATCATTTTTGAACTAACTAAAAACCATTCAATAAACTGTATTATTCTTTTATTTTTTTGGCTTCATTTGGTATGTACTTTAATTTTTTTCTGAGTCATTTTTAATTCACATTTTAACTTAAATTTGACTTCATAGTCATCGACATTTAATTTTTCCTTTACATATTTGTGGATGTCGCCTGCAAAAATAAATAAATATTTGATTATATATGTAAATATATAATACGCATGTAAAATGTACATATATGTAAATACCCATACAAATACACATTTACAGTTAATTTACCCATAACTTCAATTTGCGAGCCGAAATCCTTTAGTAATGGCACTATGTAATACACTTTTTTCTTGTATTCGTTTAATTTGCCAGCGTTTTTCAAAACAGTTATTATCCACATTTTAGGACTGAGAATTTACACTTTTTACAGTTTTGGTCAATATGGACGAATTAATCGGGATGCACCAACGTGCAAGATGCTGTCGCGCTTTTTGAGTTTGGATAACTCGTTACCGAATGCGGCCTGCACCTGCAGGCTGCAGGCTGTTTAGAGTTGCCAGACTTTCACTTTAAAAATGTCAACATAACATATGTTTCAAACTCCGATCGCAGTCAGCAAAGCAAGTAGAGTGACACTTAATATTAATCATAGTATGAAAACTTAAAATTGAAATTTTAACATTATTTTCACAATGAATGTCCTGGAAACTTTTCTCACGTGCCACCAAATTCTAACAGATCCCCTAACTGATCTGGAACTGGATCTGGAGCTAACCGATAAAATAGCAGAAAAGTGTGAGAAATTTCTGAAGGGCAAGAATCCGAAAAAGCCGCGATTTAAGAACATAGACAAATATACCAGAAACGAAATTGTTATGATGGACGATGATATACCCTCACCTGATCTTGATCACGTCCTGAAGGTTGCTATCGATCAAGTTCTTGGCAAAATTCATTTTTAATAACAAAAATTTAGTATAATTCGATTTGGCAAATATAAAAAAGTAAAAATAAATTACGCGATAAGGCTTAATTTTACACTCAGGCATTTCAATAATAATCTTTAAGCTATAACATAAAATAACAAATTTAATCCTAAGACCTAATGTTGGCTTTCTTGCATTTCGGTTTTCTTGTATGTCTTTGAGCCTGTTTTGCGGGCGGCGCCAGCTCATAACGGAATATAATGCAGCGTCTGTCCAAGAAACATTTGAGCTCCTTGGGATCATAGCGGTAACCAAGCTCTTTTAGGTATAAGTAGATCTCCTGCAAATCAATGGGCTCAAACATAAGCACACTATCATGGAGTTGGGGATTGGCGCACAGTAAATTATGCCAGGCAATGTGTAGTGGCAGCAATGGCTGTGGCGTCTTTTTGGTCACATTCGTCTGCAGCACAAAGCATTCAAAGTCATCACAAAGCACTGGTGGCAGAGCTTGCAAAAATCGCAGCAGTTCCGATCCTGGAGCATCCCTAAACTTTTGTTTATCAAGATTTGTGGCAGCTTCCATAGGCGTCAGACTATGTACACTAGCCTTGTTATTGCTGCCATTCACTGGTGTAGATTTGGAGCGTGAGTGAAGTAATCGTTGTGGTTGCGGTTCCTCCAGTGGCTGCATTGTTGGATGCGTTTGATTATATATGTATTCCAATAGTTTGACGGCCTGTTTGCGCTTGAGCGGCTTGATGCCATAATTATAAAGCTGCTGTAGCAGCTCTGCTTCGCTGAGATGGATAAAATCTGGCTTGGGTGTGTGACAAATGGATACATTGTACACTTGGCCGTTAAACTCCAATTGGTCCGAGACGGCTGTGGCTTTTGCTGGACTAAAAAACTCCATTGGTTCTGGCAAGCTATCGACATTAATCTCGCCCATAAGCAAACGATCTAAGCCACTGGGCATTGCCTCCACTGTGGAGTCTTTGCTGTTCTGGAAGACCAAACGATCAAACTCATCTATCGCATCGTTGTCATCATTAGCTGGCTCTTTAATGTCGTTCAACAGCTCTTTGAATTTATTGGAGTAGCGTTTCATTGGAGCTTCTGGCGGCGTCTCTAGAAAGGATACTTCATTCCAATCAATGTTTGATGTGTTTGATGCCTTTGTTGGACTTATGAGCTGGGAGAGCGTTAAGGGCTGGGAGACGGCTGCATCTAATATGCCAAACTCGGCGCGTTCTCTGCTTAAAGCGCTTTTGTTGGGCGAACGTGAATTGCAGGATTTGACAGAAGCCGTCTGTGAATTATCCAGATATGCATCCAAATCTTCAATCGTCTTGAAGTATGGCACAGTTTTTAATCTACTCAATGGTGAACTTTGAGTGCTCTCATTTTCGCTGCCTTCATCCACATCCAAATTCAGACACGTTTTGTCCGCCTTCCAAATGGAATAGTTGATTTCATCATCCGACAGCAGGACACCTTCATTATCCTCATTGTCGCTGTCTTGCGTCAAATCAATGCTTGCATCCGATTGACTAACTGGCGATGTTAATGTTGAAGCGGGTTTATCCATAAAAGATGTGCTACGACGATTTAATGGGCTCTTAAAACTGTACTCCAGATGCGATCTTTCCCTTGGTGATTGCGTTAAACTAAAGCTACGCTGGAATGCTTGCTTTGTTGTTTCAAACTGTGTAAAGCTTAGTGAGAGATCTTTGGAGGCCATATGGAATGATGTTGTTGCAATTGATTTGGCTAAACTATTTGAGCTCATGTTTAAAAGGCTGTCATCCCGTTGAGACTCAGTTGTGTGTTTTAGCTCAAAGTCTGCTTCATCCCATATTGTTTTGTATATAGAAACGTCCGTCGCCTGGAGAGGGAAATCTTCTTCCAGTTCTATAATTGGACTTTGTGGAATAATTTGTTGCTCATGGAGAGAATTGTTAAAGTCAGCTGTCTGCACAGTTGAATCTTTTGCCAACGCTTTGACTTCATCATCAAACTCTATAATTGGACTTTGTGGAAACACTTGTTGCTCGAAGAGGGATTTATTAGGTGTCGCAGTCAGTATAGACTCTGGAGTATTCGTATCTTGTGTAAGGTCTATAGGACTCTCAATGGAAGTTGCTGCAAAACAATCATAAATGATTTTCGGCTTTCAAAAATTAAGTTTAGATATTCTTACCTTCATCTTCCAGCTTAGCATCGGTAACAGTCTTCACTACAACAAAGAGTAAAATTCATTTTTAATGGTAAAATAAAAAGAAATTTCTTATCACTCCATACCTTCATCACTGGAGTATACCTCATAGCAACTGATGTCAGTTGTCGTCATATTCTTGTAGACTTTCAGTGAAAAGTTTTGCATCTCGCGTCCATCATCCTGTTCATCTCCATCCGAATCGGCAAAGAGATCGGGTGAAGTGCAACGTGTGCTTACTGTGGGTACCGACAGACTCGATGATGTGCTGGGTTGCGTGTTCTCTTTATCACTGTTCAACTCTAACATCATTTTTGGACGCTTATCGGGTGGCTCTTTTATAGGACTGCGGACTGTGACTGCAACAGGCACTTGATCTTCATGCTGCATTTCAATTTCAAGTTCCGAATGACTTTTTTCCTGTACCATATTAGCGACCAGCAGTTCTTCTAGCTCATCCAATTCCTCCTTCTCTGCCGTCGCACCAAAGTGAGCCTCCAGCTCATCATAGACCTGCTGCAATTGCTGCTTGCGATGTAAACTTTCCTTACTGGGTCTCTTGGGCGATAAATCGCGTCCTTGTATGGCCGACCAGTCTTTAAGTAAGTGTTGTGCGGGCGTGCGAGAAACTTCAAACAAATCCTGCACATAATACACGCTCAGATTCGATAAGGGTTCGTCGTTTATGATGCGATGCTCTGCAGTAGCCTCTAACGGCTGTAGCCGCAAGCTAACTATTTCCAAGGGACAACGATCTTCTTCACTTGGTTGTGCGGTTCGCACCTGTTGCGCCATTAAAGCAGCTACTTTGACATCCACTTTTCTTAACTGCTCTACGGGATTACGTAATGTCAGTGGTGTAAATTTATTGGCCCACTTGCAGCGTTTGCCCCGCTTGCCAGCAGCAGGCAAAGCAGCTATCGAGAGCATATTGTAATCTATAAATATGTATAACAAAGATTTAGTTAGCTGGTTAGGATTATACACAACCTGCTTACCCTCCTTAGCGGCGGTGCGAAATCCATACTTCTGTAGCTTCAGGCGTACGTTTTCTGTGGACTGAGCGGCTCGTGCGTCAAGCAGGTTAACTTCTTCGTCCTGTTCCTGTGTTGTATCTTGCAGACGCAGCCTACCATGTTTTTCAGCCTCCGACTTGGACAGTGCCAGCGCCATTTCTATGTCATCGGGACTAAAGTTGTCGGCAATGCAATGCTGGGCTGTTACCTCAGCGAAGAGCTGTTCATTGCGCAAAAAATCACTGATGCTTGGCTGCTGTTTGGTGCGTCCTCGTCCTCCCCTTCGTTGCGTTGCAGTTGTTTTCAGTTTGGGCGCCTTTTTGGGCTTGGGCACAGCGGGTGGCGAAGTCTGACGACTTTCGCGAGTTTTTTTAGCTTTGGGTTCATGTTCTTGCCCTGCTGGCTCCTCATTACTGGAATGCTCGGGTGTATTGAAATAGTCGGAGAGCGTCGATGCCGTGTTGCTGCGCGTGGAGCTTCATGTAAAGAAAAAACAATTAGTTTAAGTGGAAACTTAACAGTTTTATTATTAAATAACTAATATTTAACATGTTCATTGATCATTATTTACAGATCGTTGAGGCAACCTTACCGCAGCTTTCTGGTCGGAGGTTCTTGAAGTTTCTTAAAGTTTGCTTTGCGCGTTTGCCTGTCCATTGTGTTGTTGTTGTTTGTTTTTAGCGTTCTGTGCGCAGATTTTCGCTTTCTTCAATCGCTTCACGGATAAATTTACCGGGACGCGGTGCTCCGAAATCAAATAATGCACGACGATCCTTTTCTTCCTCGCTAGGTGTCAATAACGTCTTGCACAGTTTCTCGTTGGCAATGCGTTGCATGGGCGTCAAGCTGACAAAAAATACAAAGTGTTAATAAACATGTCATTATAAAATCTATACAATTTCTTACCACCAAATGCCAAAGAGCACCGTACCAGCGGCAAGGAAGGCATATGCAAAACGATTGCGGTATATAAAGGCCGGTGTGCCTTGTGTGCGTCTGGGTTTGCGCTTGATAGTATCAATTGATGAAGATGCCATTACCAAGCTGATTATATAATTAAATACTCATTTTATGGTGCGCGACAAAAACTAAACAACATGCAAATTGTGAAACTACACAGCTGACCAGGGCTGCAAAGCAACAATATTTGACATAACACAATGCACTTGATTTTATCAGCTTATTATGTGAGCAATATTACAAATATTTAAATAATATTTTACTTATGCAGCTTTGTGCATTGCACACTGCAATTTTTTTAAACAAATGCAACAAGTATCGATGTTATCGCTTCGATGCCCTGGATCGCTACCCAAAAAATACTCGTTACTTGTAACGAGAGTACTACGGCATGAGTAATTAACGTTAATTAGCGCAAAGCGTAGGAGAGAAATCAAAATCGAATTTAGTTTTATTTGAACGCTAATAAAGTTCAGGTGCCCAAAAAAGGCTAGCGCTATAAGATTAAAGTGCGTTGTGTGCAATAAAAACAAAAACACTTTCTAAGTGCAATTGATGTAAGTAGACTGTAAAATGTTTGATAAGCCTATGTAACGCTTAAACTAATGCGTAAACTACTACGCACACAATAGACAAAGAGTGCAGAGTACAGTAAACAAATACACAAAAATGGAATGAGATAACAATAAAGCAGACAAAGCAAAAGAGTTAAACGCACACAAACACACGCAAACAACTTGTAAATATGTGTGTGTGTGTTCGTACAAGTGGAACCAGATACAACGGCATTTCATATTTCATTTTATTTTTTTTTCGCTTTGTTGCAGAAATCAGCAAAAAAAAAAAAACGAAAACGAAAACAAATACCCGATATCAACTACGATTTTAAACGCCCTTTGAAACGGGTCACAGACGGGCAATTTATTTATCCGATCAGTGCCATCGTGAGCAGTCATGGCTCGCGAAGATGAAGAACGCATCGTCGACAATGAAGAGGTGGGGGAGCAGCCCGATGAGGCAGCGGTTCGTGGTCGACAGGATAATGAGCTAGCGCTACCATCAGGAGGCTGCTGCATGCCAACGAGCACCTGCCATCGATTCCAGGCTCTCGTATTTATGTGCCTGCTCGGTTTTGGCTCTTATTTCTGTTACGATAATCCCGGAGCGCTGCAATCGGTATTCAAAAAGGAATTGGACTTGAGTTCAACGCAATTTACGCTCATCTATTCCATTTACTCCTGGCCCAACGTTGTGCTGTGCTTTGTGGGTGGATTTCTCATCGATCGTCTGTTTGGCATACGTCTTGGCACAATCATCTATATGCTGATCTTGCTGGTGGGACAACTGATCTTTGCCAGCGGTGCCATATTGGATACGTTCTGGCTGATGATCCTTGGTCGCTTCATCTTTGGCATTGGCGCTGAATCGCTAGCCGTGGCCCAAAACAGTTATGCTGTGCTTTGGTTTAAGGGCAAGGAGCTGAACATGGTCTTTGGATTGCAGTTGTCTGTGGCACGTTTTGGCAGCACTGTCAACTTTTGGGTGATGCAGCCCATCTATGAGTATGTGAGCAAGTTCTATGAATCATATCGTGCACTTGGCGTTGTCCTGCTACTCGCCACGCTCACCTGCGTCATGTCCTTGATATGTGCTTTGATTCTGGGCTGGATGGATAAGCGTGCGGAGCGCATTATGCAGCGCAATAATAATCCATCGGGTGAGATACCCAAGTTGACGGATGTGTTCACATTCAAGGCACCCTTCTGGATGGTCTCCATCATTTGTGTGGCCTACTATGTGGCCATCTTTCCGTTTATTGCACTCGGCCAGAAGTTCTTTATGGATCGCTTTGGCTATACGGAAGCGCAGGCAAACACCGTGGACTCATTGGTCTATCTGATTGCGGCCGTATCATCGCCCATCTTTGGCTTCATCATTGACAAACTGGGACGCAATGTTACCTGGGTGTTGACGGCTACAGTAACAACAATTGGTGCACATGCTCTGCTCACGTTCACCCAACTGAATCCGTATGTGGGCATGGTCATTATGGGCCTGTCGTATTCCATGCTTGCGGCCAGCCTTTGGCCATTGGTGGCCCTGATCATACCCGAATATCAACTGGGCACCGCATACGGCTTTTGTCAATCCGTACAAAATCTCGGCCTGGCTGTCATCACAATTCTGGCTGGCATCATTGCGGATCGTAGCAAGAACGATCACACCTGGGTGCAGCTATTCTTTATGGGTTGGCTCACACTGGCCCTGATTGCCACTTGTGTGATCTGGGCCTACGACAAAAAGCATCGTGGCAATCTCAATATGACACCCGCACAACGGGCCACATTTATCAACTCGGCAAACTATCAGAACTTTGAATAGAAACGAACACACTCGAACACCAGCATCCTGAGTTATTAATCTGTTGATAATTATATATGTAGCTTGGTGAATGAGCTTCATATAAATTGTATATGTGTATACGGGCGCATTCTCGAGGGAAATTTTTACGATAAAAGAGAGATGATGATGATGATGATGAAGGTAAATGATAATTGATAATGTGATGAGCGCCGAAATTGTGTCGCAAAAAATAATTGGTATTTCCTAACTGGAATTGTTTATCAAAATGATTATATATATACATATACACACAACCACACATACATACATATTATACCGATATATATATAAAATTAATTTTACGCTATGTATTTTTAGAACAATTTATTGTTAATACAAAGTTACTGCATGTTCTTTTATTATTATTTTGTGTGTGTGTAAATGTTTTTTACAAAATTTTAAATACGCTACAAAAGCAAATCGAACTTAAGGCAAAATGTTTAAACAAATACTAAATCATTGATATTCCATTTTAAATGATTACGATTGTCAAATATAATTGAGTGTTTATTGTATATTGTATTACGTATGTATATTGCACTCTTAATAAAAAATAGAAATATGTGTAGTAATAAAATTTAAAAAAAAAAATGTAATTAATTTTTTTCTTCCCCTTTTTATACCCTTAACCCCTTAATAGTAACCATGCAGAAGTATGTAACGGACAGAAGGCAACATCTTCGACCCCTAAAAACTCCAAATTTGGAACTAAAGCTCTTCCATAACATGAGCGGAACAAGTTAGTTTGGTTTTCGATTTACTCTTGTGATCGATAACAACAAAAACTTGAATTTCAAAATTCTGAAAACAAGGTAACGGGCTAAGGGTATGTGTTAGTCGGTGTATCTCAGCTAAAGCCCTCATTTTTGTTATTATGAACGGATTGCTTGTGAAAATAATGTTCATAAGATTGTTGAAGTAATCTAGGCTTCCAGCAAGATAGCTGAATGCTGAACAACTGTGCAAATAGTAAGCTTAGAAACAAAGATTACATTATTGACTCATTGGTTTTTGCTGATAAGCAAAAAAGGGGTCAAATATGTTGTCTACAATGCAATTTACATACATTTGTATGAAGCTTTATTTAAATTAACTATTAAATATATACAAAAGTATATATAAGACCGCAACAAACAAATTTATATTATACTTAAAAGCGAAACAAATTTGTTGAGAACTATCAAAAATCAAATTTGCCAAATCAGCTATATATATATAATATATGTTTGCGTTAAAACATTTTTATGTCTGTCCGCCTTTCCAGCACCTCAACACACTGTCGGCTGTTCAAGCTGAGCACGCGAAGCTCATGCAATGGTATTGTTTTCTCCTCCACTGATTTTTCACTGCGCAACGTTTCCAGCAATAACAAAGCCGTACCCCGCGCCGCCGTTAACAATTTGCAAGCGTCGTGAATTCTATAAAAAAAAACAAAATATGATATATATCAAATGAATAAACAATGACGCAGCCGATAGATTACTCACCGCTTGAACAGAAGCTCGGGACGTCGCGTATATTGTCCAAAGAGTGCAAAGAGCAGCGTCATATCATAGTTAAATTGAGATGCGCCCGCTGGTGTGAATCTCGTATTCATGACCATATTCTCAAGCATAAAGTCATCGATCTGTTGAGCCATTAGACGCAGTGTCTGATTGAATAGATTGGCGGACAGCTCACGCTCCAAGTTGTGCAGCAGCGTGACAAGAACTTGAAACATTTCACCACCGCTGGGTGAAAGTATGAAGGGTTCGCGGCTATTCTGTTCGGGCATGTTGGACCAGGCATCATGGCGATAGTTTAACGATTTGGCCTTCATCTCATTCACCGCCTTGTTGGCCAGATTGCGCATCAGTTGACGTGCCCAATGCTCCAGCTCGGCAACAGGATGCTCAAACACCGAGTTGATTTCACTGGCATTTGGACCCGCTTGCGCCGCATGCAGATGCAGATAGTGTACATTCTCGCCCCACTCTCGGAGCACCATAATCAAATAATTGATGGCATTCAGCACGGGCACACTGGGCACAGCGTGGCTGCTGTGCAATTGAACAAGACGTCGCCGGAAGCTGTCAATTAGTTCGAGCTGTAGGGACAGAAACTGCAGCTGATGACCCGGCTGAATGAGTGCATAGTAACGATCCTTGATGGCCTCCAGTAGACGCATGAATTGATCCGCACATCTGGGTATCTTAAGGTCATCCTCATAGGTATTTGGATCGATAAGCTGGAACGGCGTCTCTGCCTGCAGTATATGATCCATTTTCTCTGCACAAACTGTAAGTGAATAATAGTTTAGACTTCGTTGGGCTTAGTAGTTCTGTTACTGCTTACATTGCTCCTCGAGCGCAATCCATTTTAATAGATACATTGGCTGTGTTAGCACAGAGATGGCGCTGGGAAAGCTGGCCGGATAGCCAAAGGTTTCGCGCAATTCAGTCTCAAAGGCCAACGTCTCATCCAGCAGATGTGCAAACAGATTCTCATCCTGGGCAATTTGCTCCATATCTGCAGCTAGTTTCTCAATAGTCAACTGCACCAAACCGCGCATAAACTCCAGCTGAAAATGGGATTCGATAATATTGAGAGATACCAAGATCAGACATATAAACTTACTCTTAGATTATAATCAAGTTTGCCCGCTTTCATTGCAGCTGATTGAAATGTTTTGCCCACAAAGAAATGTGTCTGTTTGCCCCAGTTGAGTATCTGGGTGTAGAACCATTCGGGTTTGTCCAAACGATTCGTTTGCCGGCTGCCCGTAAAGTGGAACATAAAACGTTGGCGATAGGGTGCCAGCAGCAGCTGGACCACCTGACTAATGGGCGGGCAGGCAATGCTGGGTGTGATGCTTAGCAATGGAGCATGCTCCTCCGCGGGGGATTTGATTAGAAACATGTACTCGGCGAGCAGTTGGGCCTTGGCAGTGTCCCGGCTGGGGGAGTAGCTTAGTGGCTGCTGCTCTAGATGCGCCCAGCGCATTGCTTTCAGAACAGTCTCAAACTCGCTGGAGAGACGCTGCAGGAGCAGTTTGTGCCAGTAAATCGCCGTGGACTCGGCATAGGACTTAAGAGAGCGTGCTTGGACAGCATGCAGGCGACCCACTACGCTGTGCTCACAATCGTTGCTTTCATACAGCGTCAAATAAAGATTAACTAGTTTGTCCTCATCCTTGCCGTTGATGCAGTTGCTTAGCGCTGCGCTTATTTCCTGGATGTCTTGCACTAGTCGCAAATATTGTGTCACAGTCTGCAGCTGACGCACCTGCTGCAGATCCTCGGCCACGCCCTGCAGCACTGGCTGGCATTCCTCCAGCTTCAATTTCAGTTTATCACTAAATTGGGACAGTTTCTCCAGCTCGAAGTCGATGCTCTCGCAGACCTGCTGCTGGCAGTTAAATGCTGACTTGTAGCTGGACACATTGTGCTGATCCTCATAATTGAGCTGTCAACTGAAGACTGTGATATGCATTGTTTCTTAAACAATCATTATTTAAACTCACGGTTTGATTTAAGGCTTGTAATTGCTCCTTGTAGTTGTCAACTAGGAGAGCAGCGCGATGCAGCTGTGTGGCATCCTTGCCTAGCGTCTCATTGAGGCGCGCTGCAATGCGCATTTCCATTTCACTCAGCTTGGCATGCATTTTGATCGATACATTCAAATTATGGGATAAAACAAAAATTGGGCCACGAACACGTATAAAAATAATTATTGTTGATGCAGTCACTCGCTGACCATGGCTGCACACACGATTTCAAAATATTGAACTGGTAACAATTGTTCATGCATCGATACCACATATCGATACCATATATGCAAAGATCAAACGATTTTAAATAAAATTAAAATGTGATTAGGTTAATGTTAATAAAGTAATATTTTAAAATAAATAATTTTTTTTGATGTTGACCGGTTCTACTTGTACGCACTCATGCATATTTATACCAGTTGTATTCTTGCCAGGGCTACCAAAGCTATCGATGCTTGTGAGATGATGCGTTGTTTTCGCGTTGAATGGTCATTTTCAAACCCAGCCGCCAGCAGGTGTTGCAGTTGGCGTCGCATTGCATTAACTTTTCGTGCAAGGAAAAATTAATTGAAAATGTTCACTCCAAGACATAAGAGTCACAACCAGAATGTTGGAAACTCTCCGCACACTCCGCTCAGCTTCAGTCGCGAGCTTCGCCAGGTTTTGCAGGAGCGAAATCTCTTGACGGCCAAGTCGCGTAAGAAGGGTAAGCATCAAAGTCAGGGGGGGGGCGTGTTGAAGGATGCCATATTATTTCTACTCCGATTTCTTTATAGTATGTTCTATGCTGGACAGCAATTCAAGCAGTCCCATCGGTTCACCAAATCCGGAGGCAGGCAAACGGATTGGTTTCCGTCTCCAAGCCGTACAGGAGATTATAACGTCGGAGAAGTCTTACTTGGAGCAGCTTGAACTGTTAATGAAATATTTTGTGCGACCACTCAAAGAGCAGGCCATCATCGATGCCTCCAATCACACGGCGCTCTTTGGCCAAATCGAAATGATTCACAATTTGAATGGAGAATTTTTGCGAGAACTCGAAGCGAACATGGAGAATGTGGCTCATGCATTCCTCAAGATGGCACCCTTCTTCAAGCTGTACTCGGTTTACGCTTTTGATTATCGGGGCGCATTGTTCATACTCCAAGATTTAATAAGCAAGAATCCAGTTTTTCGCAAATTCCTAGAGGTGACCGAAAGTCGAGCAGAGGTACAAAGGAAGCTAAACTCACTGATGATTGTGCCGATACAGCGTGTACCACGGTATAAGCTGCTACTTGAGCAAGTGCTGCTCTACACTAGTCCAGCGGATGCGGACTATAAGCTACTAAAGGGTAGGTGATCCGTTTACTCCCTTTAAGATTTACTCTAAATATTATTTACAGAATCCGTCAAGGAGATTGAGGCGACTGCCTCGCACATCAATTCCTGCGTGGAGGATCAGGAGATCACCCAATATTTGATACATCTACAAAACTCACTGGTCAATCGCACACCAAACATTGTGAAGCCCTCACGCAGGGTCATCAAGGAGGGCATGCTCTACAAGATAACCCATAAGGGACAGCAGATCAAGCGGTATTGTGTTCTCATGTCCGATATCTTTATGTACTGTAAGGTGATCAAGGATCGTGCGCCCAACACTCAAGTGGAGAACTCTCTCGAATGTTGCTGCATATTTCCATTGAAGAAGTGCAAAGTATATGAGATGTTGCCAGGAAACTTTAAGCTATCCTGTCAGAGTGATGGCATTTTGTTTGGCAGTGATGATATGCAGGTGGCGCGCACCTGGGTGAGTTTTATACGGGATGCTATCGATCTGCATGTGCAGTGCCGCAAAACGTTGCGCAAGGATTCGAGCAAGAGGACGCCCATACGCAAAAAGGATATGAAGAAGTTTGGCAGCGATTATGTACTGAGTCCCAACAAGCGCAAATGCGTGAGTAGCTAAGCTTAGCCAGAGGATATGTTTAATCTAATACCTTGTTTTTGCTTTTAGGAATACGAGACTGTCTTTCGTAATAATAATCGGACTACAGACTCCGAGGAGGAGGCGGATGTATCTGCCAGCGCACATAGCGCTTGCTTTCCACGCAAGCGCAAGATCCCTAATGCCTCGAATCTTGTCAAGCCGTTAACGTCCACAGCTACATCTGTTAAGCGTCCAGCTCCGCCGCCACCCACTGTTCAACTGCGAAGTCAGTTGGCTACAGAGGATCAACAACAGGCAGCCTGCAAGGAGAATCGCATCTCGAAGCTCTACAAGAAGATTTCCACGGGCGATAAGGCGGTGCAAGTGCGCAGCATTCTGAAGCGCACCAAAGTCACCAATACGCCCAGTGATGCCGATCCCACCTACGGCTTTGCCAGTCGCTTCTCCGACTCCAAATCATACTTTCGCGCCCACAATGTGGACAACACTATTCCGACTGCGATTAAACGTGAAGATCTCTTTGATACGGAACTGGGCAATGGCAACTTTCAGGATGTCCTCTTTCCCTTACGCTCAAGTGGTGGCAGTCAGAAAAGCGGCGGCTGGACAACGCCATCCCAGACCGTCAAAGAGGACGCACTGTTCTCGCCGCCTCAAAAGAAGCGCGTCAAGTTCGATGACACACTGGATAAGCAGGAGCGGAAACCCTTTGTTTTCCCAAGTGTAAACAGTGAAATAAGCACAAATGCTGGTGTGATAAAGACAACAACATTACGCGAACGCATCTATGATTTTTTTGCCAATCTTTTCTAGATATTATCGATATAGTTTGCATGTTTTTCTAGAATAAGATCAAGTATTTGTTTGTGAATCGTCTCTTTTTTTATGATAATTTAAACTTTTGTCCAATCTACATACATTAATTTATTTCACACACAACTCATTTATATACACGCACAAATAAAATGCATTATGAACTCCTGCGCAGTTCGCACATCTTATCCATAAACTGCTTCACAGCATTCTCACTGATCTCCTCTGCCCAGTTGCCATCCTCTTTGAAATGTGATCCAATTATCACTGCTTGTGCAGCATCATAGTATTCATCTATGTTTTGCTTGGTCACACCAGAGCCAATTATTAGTGGCACTTTCAGTTTGCCAGCTAACTCATTCACATCCGTTGCACTGGCCGCCTGTCCAGTCGCTGTGCCTGTGATGACAATGCCATCGGTGAGAAAGAATTCAGCAGCATGGGCCGTCTCCAGGAGGCTGACATCGGCTGTTATGGCATGTGAGCTATGCTTCTTTTTGAGATCGGTAAAGATCAACACGTTTTCGGCATCAATGAGCTTGCGATAGCGTAACAAATCTCCAGCACAGGCATCCGTGTAACCCTCATCCGCGACATGGCCATAAACGAATCCTTCGGCGCGAATGTATTGGAGCTGACTGGCTTTGGCAATGGCCAGTGCTTGCTTGTTGCCGCAGGCAAGTACCTGTACGCCACATGGTGTCTCCTTGGGCAGAATGCGACGTACTGACTGCGAAAGTAGCGTCATGCATGATACAATCTCTGGACCCAAGAGGCGATCCTGCACATAGGGTATATCGTGCATATTCTCAATAAGCACAGAGTCCTAAGGGCAATGCAACACTCTATCAAACATATTTATTTCAATATATATATAATATTTTCATACCAATTTGTGCCTTTTGTATAAATCCGCTTCATATTTGGCCTTCTCAATTATCTGCTCCCAATTGCCGGCATACCTTGGCGTGCCTTGTTTCATTTTTGATACATATTTTTATTGATTGTGATTGGCAATGTTGGGTTTTGCTGCTGGCTCACCTGGCAGCGCATCCACGTGTATCATGCCAA
The DNA here is from genome assembly GCA_018152965.1 of Scaptomyza pallida. Lineage (NCBI taxonomy): Eukaryota > Metazoa > Arthropoda > Insecta > Diptera > Drosophilidae > Scaptomyza > Scaptomyza pallida. The sequence continues at coordinate 3,398,076 of JAECXP010000080.1, read as the reverse complement.
TAATTTTGCATTTCTGCTCGCCAAATAAGCGCAAGAATCGTTGCATTGCAATTAGTAAAAGCAAATAATTTATAAACTAAACAGCAACACGTGTGTGAGCGGGCTGGCTATATGTGTTAGAGATGCGCAGTGTCACGACTCACTGTGACTGTTTCACAAATTGAATACTTTTGAATAAACAGCTTATGAATATAATTTTTAAAATAAATTTTAACAATTTATAATTTATATTTAAGGGATATAGTTAATAGTTTTATCGTTTTAGATTTTAATCCATTTTATAAATACTGTGACTTATCCACCTGTTGAGCTATTTTTAAAGTAACTGCTACTTAGCTCACGCAGTGCTTTAAATGCAACCTTGCTTGTGCGTAAATTAACAGTTATTTGTAATGTGCAGCCGTGAGCTAATTTTCTTTAAATAATTTTATAGTTTACTTAAATTCAAAAACCAATTTGCATGAATATTTTTGTTTCGCGTTCAATCTCAAATCTTTACAAGCTTCCACGTTGCAATGGACTTTATTGAAGGTACGTTAATCTTGATTTTATTCTGCACTTTTTCTTTTATAGTTTTTAGCTATCTACATAGCTAAATTTTTAATCCCTACCATACCAGTATATAATATATGTGTGAATGTAATTTAGCATGCACATCACGTCAGCTACTCCGTTTTGCTGCTGCTGCTGTTGTTGCTTTCGTTGTTGTGCGCTTTTAATGGTGGTGCTAAAGTTAGGATTGCTTCTAATGGCTGTCCATTAAAACGGTGCTGCATGGAGCGGTAACGGCAGCGGTAGCGGCATCGGCATCAATTTTGCCATCCCGTTAAAACAAAAGGCAGAAAGCCTTATCGCTGCTGCCACACTGGACGTCATGGTAACAAAAACAACAACAACAAAAACAAAGAGCATTGGCAGCTGTTTTGAAAATTGCAAAATGAAAGGGCTTCGCTTTGGGCTGCCTTTTGCTAGTTGTTTTTGTTTCTCTTGTTGTTGTTGTTGTCCCGTCCCTTGTTACATTGTTTGAAAAATAGTGGCAGGCGGGCGTGCAAGCGGTTTGGCGCTGTCCTTGAGTTTGATTCGCTTTAGGACTCCAACCATATCGCTGCTCCAGGCTATTGTGCACGGTGAGAAAAAAGGGTGCACTTTTTTTACAAAAAACAAAAAACAAACATGATAAGGGCTTATTGCTGTGTCGAATGTTTTATCTTTTGCAGATTTTCCTTAATTAAAAATTCTCTTTGATTTCTCTAAGTGCATTCGGGTGGGGTGTTGGCCCGTGCCTATGTCTGATTGCGTGTGCTTAGCGGAAACGTCAGCGGCACTCGCTGCGCACAACGGCATTTCAATTATCACAGCTACGCCCCCGCGCCGCCCCTACCAAAACCTACATTCGAATTCACATTCACATCCGTCGTTTCTCGCCATTTGTTTGTTTTTCTGTTTGTCCATTGTATTGTTATACATATACATACATACATATGTATGTTTGTATATTGTATGCTAGTTACACATATGTTTTGTGCATGTTACAATTGCGCTTTGTTTTATTTACAATATGTAAAAGTGCTCATGGCCTTTGTTGTCCTTCGATAAAAGTGCTCCTGCGGGTACCCCCTCCTGGACTCCCTTTCGCAAAAAAATAAATAAAATGCACAAGCAATTAAATAAATGTAATTGAATGACGTTTCATTGCAGCTGTTGCTATATTGAGTGGGGTCAGGGACTGAGAAGTAATATTCCACATGGATTATTAGTGATTAACAGACGTTTATGGGGAGAGAGAAATCCATCTGTCTGTTTGTTTAACATCAATAAGTTGGTGTATACTATAAGCTTAAAGTCTCTTCAAGTGAACTTTGTCCTTGTCTTAAATTGATATAGCTTCTTTTAAGTTATGTACATCTCAAGTAATTTTTTTTTGTTTGCTTACTTTTTTTGGGTCGTTTCAAGGATACAAGCGAGTCCGAGGAGAAATGAATTTTTTACACCTTTGCTTTGCAAACAATATAAATTATTTATAACGTTTGTTCAGCATTGCCCGCAACACCTGCCTTGACACACACACACACGAACACACCCACATACATGTGTTAGTTGATTGTTGTTGCTGTTGTTGTTGTTCATTGCAACAAGTTGTTTCCGTGTTTGCCTTTTGTTGCTTGCGCTTGCGATTATGCAATGAACACACACACAATAATGACAATGTGTGTGTGTGCTGCAAACAGTATCGGCAGGATATCCTTTGAGCAAGCAACAGTTACTCAAGGTTCCTCGTTTATGAAAGTATTTTCATTTAACTAACCAACGAAACCCAAACCAATTTTGTTGTGGCAACTAATTAGCTGTCCATAACTTTGTTTCAATATAATAACGTTGAAAATAAGTTTACCCTAAGTGCTTTTAATGTACACACACTACACTTGAATTCAAAGCGGAGTGCAAAGATTTCCTCAAGGTTAACAAAAAAACTTTTACCCACATAATCCTTATCAGTTTCTACTATAATTATACATCTTTTCGCTCTGTGTACATGTAGAAACTCAACAACTAATTGCATAAATTATGTTTTCTCTCTTTTTCAACATAAATACTTTAACAATTTGCAACTTAACTTTTAGCTAGCGTTAATTGCAAAGTTGCACCCACGCCAACTGTGTGTTGCAGCAATTAACCATCCAAAAGGTCACTTCATATAGTTGTTGAACAATTTTTTAGTAACATTTTCACACGCTGGCAAAAGCCAATTTCCTTGAATTTGTTTTGCGTTTTGATTTGGTTACAATATTTGTATTTTTATTACTCATACGACGCGTGATGAATTCGCCATGTGAGCGTCGTTCATTAGTTTAGCTTGCGCAGATGCAATTAGTCAATAAATTTATAGGAAAATGACCAATTGCCATGCAAATGGCATAAACTGGTTGACAAAACAGACAAAAGCTGACATATTCTCGCGTGCCTCACTTTATCAGTGGCCATAATTTCTATATGCCATCGATCATCTGTGTGGCACGCAAACCCTTAGCCCGTCAGTCAGTTATTCAGTCAAATTACAAAATGGAAAACTCTCTCTCTTTGAACTCTAGCTAGATAAAGGCCAAACACATACAATTTGATTAGCATTGACCGTATTCGATATGTGTCTATACTTTATTTAAGCTTAAAAGTCGACATTTTTAACCAAACTTTCGTCATATTAGTCATAAACTTTTGTCTACACCTAAACGAAAACTGTTTTTTGTTAACTTTGTGCCATTATTATACTCATGTTTTTTCTTAAGATAGTCTGGTTATGTAAAAGTTGCTTTCCTATGTTTTTTAAGTGAGAGTCACTTTTCTGCCTACTTTCGCTTTCGTTACTTCTTTTCTTTTACACTTTTACTTCTTTGTCTTACTTTCCTTACAGCCAAAACTCTTTAAAGAGTATTTACCCTTCGAGCACTCTTTCAGTTATTGTTCTTTGTCTGGCAAACCTGGGCGAGACTTTTTTTATGTCATCCAATAAGTTAGCTTGAACCGTTGCCTAATTGATTTACGTGACAAAACTTGCCAGACAAAAGCGAATGAAAAACGAATGAAAAATAAAAATAAATTGGGAACAAAGCAAAAAAGGTTTTTCGATTTTTCGTCGCCAAATTAATGAAAAATAAATACGATATCTAAACGGCAAACACAATTTTGCGGGTGTTGCACGCATACGCCACGTGCCACACACAAGAAAATATCTGCTGCAGTTCTCACAAGCCACATAAATTACTCAATTGCGATGGGAAAGGTTTGCCTCGACAACGCTTCAATAAATAAAGCAATAATATGACACAACGAAAATTTTTCGATTGAAGCTAAACTTTAATTAAACTGCGACAGAGCAGCAGCAAAAGTCGACGTCGTCTTCGTCTTCTTCGTGACCAACCTCAGATCCATTCAGTAAGGCACCTGAGTGCAAATGCGGTCGCACCCTTGACAGGCAGCCACGCCGAAAGTAACCGTATAAAACAGTAGACAAATAAACAACAACAGCAACGAGCAACGTATTAAAGTTATTTCAAAGGCGTCTCCCACACCACCCGCAACCCCCCCACCGCACTAATAAGATGGGGCGTGGTTTGTGGTTGGCTATCGAGTCGTTTTATCGCCGTGTTGCTAAAACTGTCGCAACACATTAAAAGCCCAGCGCACTAAAGTATGCTACACTTTTTGTTCTTGACTTTGCCCAATTAGAGATGGCAGCGTGAAGGGAAATTGAGACTTTTACAAAGTCATCAGAAGTCAGAGAACAAAGAAAACAAGGTTTAAAAATAGATACTACAATATTCATGATCATGGTTTTAAAAATAAGACTTCAAAGGAAAGGTAACACTGTATGTAAAATGGCAAAAGTTAAAGATAATATTTTACTTATAGCTTCTGTACAACTCCTAAAGCATATATATAATATATAATCAGCTGCTTTTCTGTCTTTTTTCTGTTCACGTTCGCATCGCTGAGCAGTGTTAAAAAGCGTTTAAACTTTGACCTGATTAATTTATGTGTATGTGTTTTGCTGTTTGTCGTCTTCTGTGTGCTGTGATAATGGCTATAGTCACAAACACCACAGAAAAATTCACCAACACCGCATTGTTTTTATATATTTTCGACTTTTATTTTTTACTTTACGTGAGTTATCTTCCCTTTTTTTTTGTTGTTGTTTATTGTTGCGTGTTCATGGAACATTGCCTGTTTCCTTTTGTCCCAACGTTCAGATCTGATTAGATAGCGTAGAGAACCGGCAAACCGTAAGGACCAAAGTGAAAGCATAATTAGTAACAGTGATTTGTGTGCGCGTACACTTGGCGAAAACAAATGTAACTCAAAGCAATGGAACTGATATAAAAAGATAGTAAACTTGGAAACATTTGCTCAAGAAACAACATAACTAGATTTGCGCTTTGAAATTCTATTGCACATATTTTTAATTCAACTGTAGCTTGTTGTTATTTTCTTTTGCCTTTGGCTTTAAAATAGCTGACATTCTGTTTCTGTAGCTGCTTCATTTGCATTCTTCTAAGCTGTAGCAGAAGCAGAAATGCAACTACACCTGAGCTCCCCATTGGCTTATCAGCTTAAAAGAGAGAACGAGAAAGAGAGAAGAGAAGTGCAGTGAAATTAAAACAAATGCATTTAAATACAGCCTGAAGTAAATTGCAGAATATCCTGCACATTTGTAGTCGAGCACTAATTGAGTTACTGTTTGCTTGGATTATGCTTTTAATGAGGCGAAACGTTTTTAGGGCTAAAATGCACAAAACAGCTTTCGCCTGAACTTAAGATAAAATCTAAATATAGACACGTTTTTCTATGTGTGTGTGTGTGTGTCAAGCCAATCAAAGTTGCAAAAGTTCACATCATTGACTTTGGGCCAAGTCAAATTAAGGCAAAAGAGAGACCAGAACGCGTTTGGCATACTTGTTAGTTAGTTAGTTTAGTTTTTGATGTTGCAACTTTTGTCGCCTGTTCAGGCGAGGCTCAATTTCAAGCACTATTATCCTATTCAAATGTCACAGTGTTGAACAGTTTCAGTTGCTTGGCAGCCAGACTGCACTTTTCGCAGTCAGCAGCGAACAACAAAACAAAATACGCACACAAACACATACATATATACATACGCAGCATTGCTACACGTACACACAATCAATCACAGTTAGTTGGTTGGCTGCTGGAGCGCGACATGTTGACAAGTAATTGGCAGCAGGCATGGCATCCAGCATACGCCACGTAGCACGCCCTCATGCACTATGCAAATATGTAAGTGCCTATGTGTGAGTGTGCCCTACTCTATGAACCATCTACAAACCAATCACAGTGTGATACAGTTGCTAAAAATTTAATATACGTACTTAAAGTTTCTTGTTTTTGAAGCTAAAATAATTATTTTTAAGCATAATTCCAAGTACGAATTAAATAATATTCTATTAATATTTACAGATAACTAACCACTGTACATGCCTACGACTGTTTCAATGCCTACGTTTCATGCTCGAAAAAGAAAAAGTACAAAGCCAATCAAGCGCAAGGAATGACTGTAAAATCTGTGGGCCACACCAAAATGCCTTTAATGCCAGGCATGCCTCTCAGTCTGTGTTGCTTCAGCTGCTACAGCTGCTGAGCGCCGTGTACGCAATGGCACGAAATTGGGTCACAAGAAAACGGTCCAAGTTCGAAGTTCTAAGTGTGCGTAGCCAAAGCAACCCAAAAAACGTTAAAGAAGATAGCTAAAGCAATGTGTGGGCGCAGGAAAGTGCAGAGAGCACACGAAAGCAAGTCTGCTTAGCTTAGTTGAAGCTGTTCTCCTTGCCTTGCCTCCCTTCGCCAAACTCGTCGACACTCATCACAAAATCTGTAGTAGCATAATTTTTGTGTAAAAAGCGCAGAAAACAAAACAATTCACAGCTCGAATGTCAAAAAGAGAGTGAGAGCTTGTAAGTTACATTATTGGAATGCATGAGAGCGAAAGCTCATTCGCTCTCTCTCTCGCTCTCTTTGCATACAGTTACAGTTTTATTGGTGTTTTGCTGGCATAACCTTCATCTTGAACTTCATGGTCAGGCGCTGTTGGCTGTGTGTGTGGAATAAAGGGGAGGGCAGTTAGGCCAGATGGCATACAGCACAGCACAACAATAAAAACAAATGCAACAGGAGGGTGTTCATTCATGAAAGCTCACACCCAAAAAACTGCGTAGGCTTGATAAATGATATGTGTACTAAAGTGAGAGAGTGAGAGGAGATGAAATAAATGTAACAGCATTACGTTCTGTCTTAAATAAATGATATGTGATGTTTACGGATAAAATATTTACAAAAACAAACAAAAAAGTTTAATGAGCAAGAAAATGACACAAAATTAATGCACAGAGCTTAAAGATATAACAAAATTTAAGAGTTATCAAAACAAATATAAGAAGATTCAAACAATCCAATAATCAAGCATTTAACAAGCATCTAAAGAATTTTGTTATTCAAATCTGATTTGTAACGGTTAAACTCAACTTAACGGCAAAGCTTTCCCAAAGAGAGAGAGATATACAACGCCATTTGCGCTCTGACTTTCCAATAGCTTCGCTCTCTCAGAGTTTAGCTCTCTGTCTCTCGCCAGACACGCACACACACACATATACAATTACAACGAAGCAGGTTCTTATCAAAGCAACAGCACAAGCTGGAAGCAAAAACACAAGCATTCGGGACTCGACACTAAGGATAACACGGGAGCAGCAGCAGCAGTGAAAGCAGTGAAAGCAGCAACAGCAACAGCGCGTCGCACTTTATAAGGTGAAATACGAAACTGGAGCAATTCAGTTCGCAGTTGGCAGGCGTCGCAGAAGGTTGCACTTCAAACTAGCAAAAACCAAACAAAGACGGAGACCACAAATGTATCAACAGCACCCATAGGTTTTTTATTGTAAGCAGCACCAAACAAACAAACAAACAAATTGTGTTATTATTTGACTCAAGTAATGTGTTAAAGCAGTTCAAAGTGCGCGTCGCGTTTGAAAAGAGTTTATGTGAAAGCCAAAATGTAACTAAATTGATATGAAATTAAAGGCAGCTGCAGCGGCGACGGAAAAACGATTAAAAGCAAATTGCTTGTGTGGAGCGAGCAATAAATGGCCAGAATATAAAGTTGGTCAACTGGTCAACGGGCCATGTGCATTTGCACATAATTGCAAACTGTTGCGCGGATTCTGTGTGCAATTTTAATGTTTTCTCGCCTTCTTTTTATTTTTCGTTTTTACATTTTTACTATCCCTGCCCCATAAACCCTGAAAGCCATTTGGCAACTGTTGCACACTGGACACACAGGATATCCCCCACACACACACACTTACTCTAGGGCTCCCTGGGAGCACTATAACCATTGGTTTTACGATCGTCTCGCCACGCCACATTTAATATGCCTTTAAATGTTTTTTTTTTGTTTCCCGCTGCTTCAGTTGCTGCAACGAAAAAGTGTACTCAAAAAAAATTATAATGATTATGTTAAAATAAATAATAAAGCAAAGCGAGAGAAAAAACATAAAAACTAAATTTATGCCAAGTGTAAAAATCCTCTGCAGCTACATTCAAAAGTAAATCCGCATCAGAGACAGGTGAGTTCTTTAATCCTAGTCTTTGACCCCATAACTGCCAAATTCCCTTAAGCTAGCGAAAATTTATTATGCATTTAATAGTGCATATTAAAAACATTTTCGCACATTTATCAACTATTAAAAATGTTTGCATTGCAAATATTCATGGATTAAATAGTTTTTATAATTAATAAAGCTCTTAAAAATGCTTCGAATAATATTTTACAGCATAATTTTCTAAATTGTCAAACATAAATCAGGCATGAAAATAATTATGCTTCAAAATTAAATGTCACAGCAATTAGTTTTTAATTTATTTTTTTTTTGTTAACTTGTATAAATGATTGTGGCTACATAATTCATAATTTTAAGCTTTTGACTTTTATGATTCCATAGCGAATGCGATTTAAATTGATTTTAATATTTATACAAAGTTGGTCAGCTTCATGTGCTTTCCCCGCTTTTGTTTTCATTTTCTTTCTATGATTCAATTTCTTTATATACATAAACAAATTATGTTCTGTCCGTTTCCTCCGATAAACATATACTTATGTCTGTTGTGTTTGTCAATATTATTTGTTATTCTTATTCTTATTTGTTATTCTCGCCAAAATAAAAATCATATTTGTGCAAGTGATGAAAAGCAAATAATAGTCCCGAGATCCCAGATAGCACATAAGGCACAAATACAACAATTCCAAACTACGCACAAACATCTATATATACATAATATATAGTACATATGCCAAATGCAATTTGTTGCTGCCCTATATCATTTTTGGCCAACAGGAGAAAAAAACTTTTTACGTGCGTCTGAGAACTTGAGCAGCTGTTGTTTTTCACAGATTGTAACTATGAGATACACAGACACATACACACACTCACACAGAGGAGAACAAAAGCCGTCGGTAGGTCGAGGGTGTGTATGAGTGTGTATGTCCAGCAATTAATTAAACTTTGTGTACTACTTCACACAATATGTGACTTTTTGATATGTCCCAAGTGTGCTATTTTCATTGGCAGAAAACAAAAACTAAGGAACGAAAAAAAAATCGAAAGTCATAACAAAAACTCGAATTTCTAATCAAATTAAACAAAAGGCAGACAAACGATGGGGCGCACCTGGCGTATGAGTAATGTGTATAAAATACGTATACGCCACGTGTACAATTAAAATTCAAAGAAAAAAGCGCGCACACCAAGGGCAGACAACCCTGCATGGGGTTTCCCCCTTTGGTGCGGTGCTCGTTTCACGCTTTCATGTCAACTTTGTTAATTAAATGAAGCACTTAACATCGGCGACATATTTCAAGCCCAAACCCCTTTCACAACAACATTCCGTCGTCTTGTTCTTCATAATTTTTTATTTTTATTCATTTTTTGACTACATAATTTGTGCGAGTTCTTATTTTAATGACTGTCCAGCACTCGATGAGAAGCCTCTTCAATCCTACTCGCATAATTTTTTTTTTCTTTCCACTACTTTGCTCGCTTTCCTTCGTTTTTTTTTTTTTATGAAGGGTGTCCTTATCATAATTTTGCGTTTTGCTTCCGCTTTCCTTAGACTGCCACTTGTACGTTTTATTGCTCGACCTGCTTGCCCCAGTTGGTCCTTTAAAATGGGCAACTTCAAAGCGCCTGCCTGGACATATTTCATTAAAACCACTTTCAAGTGTTTTTTTTTCTTTTCGCTGTTGTTTCAAGCTGTTTTCTAATTTGAGTTAAGATCATAAACAGCAACAAATAAATTGTAATTGTCGACCAACTTTAGCTAGTCATAATTATTTTTATATTTATTTTTATTGCATTTGTTTGTTGTGGCTTTGCTCTGCGGTCAGCTGCAGGCATGACAAAAACACACACACACAAAGTTGTTTTGGGCTTTAACGACAGAACAAAAGCTAGAAATAGTTTGAATGTTACAAAAAAACTTTTGCCTTTAGGTGTTAGGGTGTCCCAAATAGTTGTAAGTTTTTGTATTAAAAGAAATCTAATAGGGGTAAACAAAGTTATAGCTTAGAGTTAATTATAGAAGAGCTATAAAAATTAATAACAGGTTTATATAAAACATACCGAAAGTAAGAAAAAAAATATGCCTTTTGTAAAGCTGAAGAGCTATTTTATCGCTTACACTAAATGTATTCATTGCCCAAGTCCATTATATGCGTATCTATATAACGTATACGACGTAAAAGCATTTTAGCCATAAGCTTATGCATAATGAGATGAAATTGAATACACATTGGCAAGGATATATCCAGCTGCTGCTACTGCTGCCCATGACAACAAGTATTTCATATTTTATTATTTACATATATTCAGTTTCGTATTTTTTTTTGGCATCTCCCGCTGATGCTGACCTGTGTCACATGTCCATGTCCATGTTCAATGTCCTTTGTCGCCTGCTGTGCAAGAATATATATTCGAATAATATGGGGAGGGGGGACATCAAATCAGAATTCGATATATGGATGCCAAAGAAGAAAAAGGCTAACCGAATCGTGAATAACAAGCAGAAATTTACCAACAACAACAACAACAGCAAGCAAAGCAATGGGCAATTAACCTTATCAAGCAACGTGCCGCGTTCCAGCAAACAAAAAATAAAAAAAGAATAATATTCAAGAAAGAAGAGACAAAGAGCAAAACGAAGGAGGGAGTAACAAAAAATTGTCAAGAGCGACGCGTTTGTCGTCTACTTTGTCGTTAAGAGCTGAGGGCGAAATGAAACCTAAAAATACAAGCGAAGCGACGCTTTACCAAATTTATGCCATTAGAGCAGACGGAATGCCAAAGCAAAAGGTAAAACATAAGCGAACGAGACCTAGAGGGGAGTGGGGCATGAAGGCCAAGTGAAAGGTTATGGCCAAAAAAGCAAGAAGCAATTTCAAATATTTTCGTTAGCTGCTCGTACAGAAATTTTTACGTCTTTCTGATTACGGGCAAACGCTTACGTTTCCATTCCAGCTGCTATTTTCATACTCATGGAATACTTAAGCCTGTGCAATGGGGTATGCTGAGGATTGACAAACCTTTTCTATCATCAAACAGGGTGTTTGCCCGTCTACCGTTACCTTTTTGTTTGATTATGATTGTTGTACTTGTTGTTGCGTAATTGTGCGAGAAGAAAGAACAAGGCGACGAAATGGGTTATGTTCAGGTTTTGTTGTCAACAGGGGGCTTGTTGTTGTTCTTCAAGCACATGCCCCAAAACGAAAAACACACAATTGAAATGGTTTCGTTTTGGTCGTTAAGTGTCGTTCGCTTCCTTTTTTTAGGCAATAAATGCGAAAGGTAAAGGCGAAACATGGTTTCCTTCAGCAATTAAAATTCAACAATCATTTGCCGTACTTTTTTTTTTGTCGTTCTTATCCAAAAGCTCTTTCGACCATATCTAAGTAAGTTGACAGCTGTTAAAAGTTCTCTCTGTGTGTGTGTGTGTGTATAAAATAAGCCAAGCAAAGTGCAAAAGTATCCTTCTGCTTAGCTTCACTGAGCAGCAGGAGCAGCAGCAGCAGCAGTAGCAGCAACAACAACATAAAGTGCTCTAAACAATAAGCCAAAATGTATGCTATAGAAATGTGTTGCATGAAGTGCAGAGGCGGAGATTGAGGAATGTGTGTGCTATTTGATTGAAAATGAAATATTTTCGCTTACGTGTGTTTGTGTGTGTGTGTGTTTTGTTTATTGTGGGATTCAAGAGCCAGCTGAATTTACATGATTATTAAGTATGTGTGTTTCAGTGTGTTTGTGCTTGATTTGTAAAGTTTCTTTGAGGTAACGCATTTGATTTTCATTTGTTTTGAAACAAGGCTTATAGTCAAAGCTTACGGCTTATGTGTGTTGCCTGTGATTTGAACAAATAATGGATAAAACAGAACATTCTCGTAATTTCAATTTTTGACATCACTTCAAAGGCATAAAGCACATAATTCATGGACATAGATTTACTTTCCCTCAACTAAATTTTCTAATTCAAATCTGTATTTGTTCAACTAGAAAGCTCAATTTGGGCAACATCCATTTGGGTATTATCAAAATAATCGAATACACAACCAAATCATAAAAAGAACTCAGTAAATTTTGTGTCAAGTCTGCATTGGGGAATTAACAATAAGTAAAGCTTTGCGAGGCGCAAGCGTTGCATGCAAATTGCAGCTGCGGCTGTTACTATATTTAGAATACCAACAAATGCAATCGCTTCGCTACTTTGCATGCTACTTTTCCTCTCTGTGGCTGTCCTTTTATTGTTGCGCCATCTATAAATAACCCGTGTTACTTACAACTGTTGCGTGGGGTGTTTTCACTCAGCCTCCCTCTCTCTCTATATCTACTATAAATAGCAGTCAGGCTTTTAACTTTAGATGCGCATAAAATCCAATAAATGCGACCAAAGGCACCAAGCACAAATTGCGTTGCGCTTATTGTCTTTAACGTATTTATGAACTTACGTATGTGGCAGAACGACTACACTGAAACAAAAATACATTAGAGATAGCAACTAATGCAAAGTCGTATACTTGATATGGTTATCTTTATTTTTCAAACTTACCCATCTTTAATCACTGTGTATTTCTGTTTGTTCCCATGCAATATGTATTTGTTGTTAGTGTGTGATGTTTATCAGCTTGTCGCATGATTGATTTATGGCCAGCGTTTATTATTTATGGCCAACAAGTCAATTGAAACGAACCCTGGTTCCCAATAACTTAACTAACTTACGGCAGCAGCTTTTGCCACTAGGCTTATTCAATATTGATATCATGTGAGATGGTGACCACACTATTCCATACTTCATGCGTATTGCCTAATTGTGTTTCTCTCTCTCTTGGGAATATTATGCTCTGATTAACATTTACTCACACATGCACTTGGGACTTGGGAAAGAGATAGAGAGAGAGAGAGAGTGCGAGCGCTTGACTCATTAGCTGACAACAGCAGCTGTTAAAGTTTCAGCGTCAGCGGAAGCAAAGACAAAGTGCAAATTTCCCATTTAACTAGATGTTGTTGTTGTTATTAGTTTATGTGTGCGTTGTCCTAAGTTACTTAAAGCTGTCCCCTCGTTTGCACATCCTGCCACCCCCCCAAAAATATGCTTGCCACAAAACTTTCTCTTCACACACTCACACATATGCTGTTGGCCTACAGGCCCCTTTTGGGCTAAAACTTGCTTACTGGGCTGTCTTTCTCTTCTGCGTCATCGTATTTGTTGTCTCAGGTGCGTTGCGAGCAGCTAAGCACAGCTGACTGTTTTATAGCTCAATCATAATTTTTCACACAGTTAATGTGCAAATGTGATGCTTGGCCAGACGCAGTCGGGATGATGTCCTGTGTACCTCTTGTGTCTACCGCCCACTTAAAACAACAAATAAAAGCGACAGTAGACACGCACAAGTGTGTGTGTGTGTAAAAAGTTCTTCAAGTGTTAAATGAGATAACGCAAACATTGTGTGTGTGTGTCGCTCAAAAATGTGGGCGTGTGCCTTGCTTAAACACTCAAAGCGCAACACTGAGAGAAAAAAATGTCTCTTATTAAGTATACGCTCTAGTCCCCTATCCTATCTGCGTGTGCAGCTGTACTGTCAACTGTCAGTCTGGCTGAATGTTTGCGTTTCTCTCTGTCTCTTTCTCTGCCTTTTGGTAACTGCTTTATAGCATTTTTCTGCCTTCTTGCATAATAATTATTAAAAATAACGCACGCAAGTTCTTTAAGCTCAACAAAAGCTGCAGCAGCAGCAAAAAAAAGTATTATTGCATACTTTTGGGCTTGTTAGTTGTTGGGCAACTTCTGGGCTTTAGCTCTAATTTATTGTTATGCTGACATTTTGATTGCGCTTTTCTCTCTTCTCTACTGCTTCTGCTTCTGCTTTTGTGTTAAGTGCTCTCTTATTCTCCCTCTCCCTTTCTTTCGCTGCCTATCTTCACATTCGAGTATCTGCAAATATTTATGCGCATCCTTTTGCAAGTTTACTTAAAAATTGCTCCAACTTAATTGAGTTTCCAACAAGTGGCAAAGCAGCTGTGGCAACAGACATACAGACACAGACACAGACACACAGGCTGGCAGCAGCAAAAGCAACATTAAAATAGCTACAAAATGTGCAAAATTCTCGAAAAAGCTGAGCATTTCAGTAATGCTGTAAAACCATTAAATAGCTAAAGAATGTATGTATAATGTGTATAAGATACTCGAAAGCTTATAATTTTTGGGGGGCTATAATTCTAAGTTATCATTATGATGGCTACAGCACTTAAGTGACTTCAAGCCATGAATTCCTAATCATAACAAAGTTAACTTTAAGTTAATCATCGACTTTGCTAAGAGTAAAACATAATCTGTCAATAAGTGAAGCGATAATTATGTCAGAAATATTTTAGGAATTAATGGCTTACTTTCGATGGAGGATTTATTACACTAAGCAAATAGATACGTCTTCAAAGCTTTCAACTATTTTATTATTCAACTCAGAAATTAAGTGGCAATTTTCAAGAGTTTTCTACAACCATTATCGTTTGCTTAATCACATGATATCCATAGCATACTGTTTGATAGTTTCCGTTGAAGGACTTTTGTGTGTTGTGTAAATATTTGTGCCCTGCTTTTGCCTTGTTGCCAGCCAATATTTGCATAGACTAACGTAAATACATACACAAAAATATGTCATAGCTAGTGGGACGTTGTCGTTGTCGTTGTCTGTCAACTTCGATTTATTGAATATGGCAAGAGAGCAGCTATGAAATAAAGATTGAAAATGATGCGTTGTTGTTGTCAGCGCTTTGGCTGCTTATTAGTTTAAATTGTAAACAGGAAGCGCTGCGGCAACGGATATAAGGCAAGGAAGCAGTCAGTGGATAGTCAAAGCAGCAAACTGTCACGCGACTTAAGGCACAAGGCAGCAGGCAGCAAGGGGCAAGGGGCAAACACGACAGGCAGCTTCAACTTTGCCTCAGCGGCTGTCAGCGACAGCGACGGCGAAAAACTTTTAAGCAAAGAGCCCAAAGAAGCAGAACCAGAAGCAGAAGCAGTATGGATGGAGACGGAAGCGACGCGACTGTTGCCTGTCTCTATTTGGCAGGGCATGAAAAGCGGGTGGTAGGAGGAGAGCTGTTCGTCTCTGGCTTTTTAGAGCGGACGCTAGTTGCAACTGTCAAGCATTTAGTTAACTCTTGACGCTGTCCTTGCCATTGTCAGCTAGTCAGCCAAGTCGGAGACAGTTTAAAAGGCATTGGCCAACTTAAGTTTGTGCACTTGGAGAAAATAAACTTAAATATGATAGATGGCATTGAAGGTTGTAGCCCACATTTTCTCTGAGTGCACATTTGAGCTCTTTAATGCATGAACTTTAAATTTTTGTCAAGCAACATTTTAGCTCGTGGCAACTTTTTAGCAGCTGCCTTTTGTTTCTAACTTATTTCGCTTCTTTGCCTGCATTTTGCATGAGCACAGGAAGAAGGATGTATGGATTGTTGTTGCTTGAAGCACCCTTGAAGGCTAACACACACACACATGCTTTTATCCGCTTAGAAGGCAGGCAAGGCAAGGCAGGGCAACAGCAGGCACACGGCACACACATTGCCTTCGCTTTAATCAACAAAAAAAAAAACAAACAAAAACGTGAAAAATTAATTATAAAAAATTCTTCAAGTATTTTTTTTTTTTCCCATGCTGCGGGCGCGACGCCAAATCGCTTAATTATATTAACAAACATCAAATGTGGCAACCCCTAAGCAGATGATACCCCCACACCTAACCTCCCCTCCCCACCCCTTCCACTCACTTAACTGACTGTCTGTCTGTTTGGATTTTGTTACCTGTCTTGTTTCAGCTTAAAGTTCACCAAAGAAATTTTAGGATTTTATTCTTGGCAGCTGTGCTTCAGAATCGTTTTCTGCCCTCCCTCCAGTTCGCTGGATGCTTTGGCAGCTTGATTTGACCCCTTCCCTTGTTGGCCAAATGCCGCTTCGGGCTGTGTTGTTGGTAATTGATGTTGTTATTGCATGAAAATTAGCAAACAACTGGGCTCCCTGAATTTTTCTTTTTTGTTGAGCATATCGATCACGCTTATGCAGCCCTCACCAACTCCAAAAAACTACTTCCATGTGCGTACGTGATTTATTTCTCCTTGCTTGGACATAATACAGCCCACGTTGAGGGGGGAGTTGAAAACAAGTTTCGTCTATTGCTTTTTTCGACAACAGAACGAGAGTGAAAACATAAAAAGTTGCTTTTGTCTGTTGACAAACAATGCGCATAATGCATGAGGCAGGCGGACTAAACTTGGCCCAACTCCTTCTCCCCACTTATAACACAACCCCTGCCGCCTGCTAGTCACCTACGCCTCTGCATTTTGTGCGCATTTGAATGCCAGCTTTTCATTGAAAATGTGGGGGGAAATGAAAAAAGTTTTGTATGTGTAACAGAGTGTGTGTGTTTTGTGCTACTGCTGCTGCTTTTCAGAGAACCGAGAGGCACTCGCACATGCTCCTGAATAATGGACAGCTTATTTGGGCATTAAGCTCCTTTCAATAACGACGAACAACGACAACTTTGATTGGAAAACTCAGCAGGAAGGCAGAAACGTCCAGGCACATGAGAAGCTGGGGGCTGGTAAAGTACTGGTCAGCATCTAATTTTCATACCGTTAACAAACGTTTTTTTGTTGTTGTTCTTTGCTTTCAGCAAATCTTGCAAATCAATTACCAAACAATGCCAAAACAAATAATACAAAAAAATTGCATAAAATATGGAAAAAAAAAAAACAAAAAAAAAACAATTCAAATATGTATTGTTGAGAATATGCGCGACTAGCAAAATACTTTTTCAATGCTTGAATTTGAACATTTGAATGCAAAAGTTGCAATAAAATTGGAATAAAAAATCAATTTGCATAGAATGAAAGTTGTTATAGTTGTTTGAAATATTTGCAAGTTTTATGAACAGAAAAAGAATTATAATTGTATTTTGCTTTGCATAAATTTTCATAATCTGAACTTTGAACTGGGTTAAACATGATTTCATTAATTTATACAGCAGGGTATATTCAGGGTTTCCGTATAATGTTTCATTGTGCTTATGCCACAGTGCAAGTCACGCACAACGTCGCAACAATGACAACAAAAACGCTCTCGATAAGACCTAAGAAACGGACAACAAATAAACCATAAAACACAAAATTAAACTGACAAGCGAAAACAGAAGTATAATATTGTACTATTTAACAGCTGGAACATAACTATTGTGTAAAGCACAAATATAGAAAATCACAAACACAACATTTATTGAATATTGATGGATCATTTGAACTTTGTGACATTGAGCAACACTTAAATCTATAGAATGAGACACAAACACTGAGATTGGATAGACTTTGTCTGCCTGCCAGTTTGTGTCTGTCTCAATCCCTTTTTTGGGTGCTGCTGCCTTTGTTCTCGTGTCTGGGCAGCCATTTTGTTGTTGTTGCCGCACAACTCTAATTGAATTGCTTGGCTATGTAAACGCCAAGCGCGGCAGGCTGGTGCTAGCTCTGGTTTTAGGTCCTGCTCTCTGCCAACTGTACGCTTCCTCAGGCACAACGCCCATAATCGAATTAGATAAGTTAATAACTTGATAAAAAGTTACAGCTTATTGTTGTTTTTGTTGCTGTTGTTGTCTGTGTATTTTGTCGTTAGTGTTGTTGCTTGTTGCCGTTACCGTTAGGCTCTGCTCACTGCCTCATTGTTTGCCTCTTGTCGCTGTCAATAAACGCCAAATGAAGTTGCCAACTTGACATGCAAAAATGTGCGCGAAAATCAGTAGTAAAAAAGGGCAACAGACATTGAAAATGACAGTTGAAAACAAACATAATATTTGCACTGCTGATATAGAAAAAAAGTTGGAAAAACAAATAAATTCAATTAATGCTAATCAATAGCATAAATGTCAAAATCAGAAAATTTTTAATTCGATTTATATCCAAACACAATTAAAAAATCTTTCATAATATTTTTTCTTTGGGATTTATTTCTTGTCTGCCTGCAGATAAAGACATCAAGTTTGGGCTTTACTAATGAGCCTACGGGCGGCAGCCATAAATATGAATATAAACATATAAACATAAACATTTTCATTTAAAATTTATGAAAACCTTGACGCCAAAGGACATAAAACTTTGCTGCCCAAGGACACAAACAAACAAACACACACTCACACAGACATAAACGTAAGCAAACAAACAGCCAAACATAAGGCATAAAAGCAAGACCAGATAGAGAAACAGAGACTGGGGGGCGAGACTGAGAAATCAGATGCGAAAATGCGAGCATTATACCGAATATTTGTGATAATAATTTCCCATATTATTGGCTTCGTTATGGCAGAGGCGTGGCATAAATTACGACTCTCAAATAAAAAAAAAGCGGAGAAAAGAGGCAAAGGAAAGCAGAAAATATATATGAAAATATGTGAACATTACGTATACGCTGCCTTAAGGGAAGGCCAGAGGCAGCCGTCTGTCTCTCTATCACATTATCGATTTCGTCCAGCAAACAATTTATGTGCGAGCCATTTGAGACCCACTTTTTTGTTCACTCTCTTTTTTCTGTTCTGTTTTTTGGCAACATATGGCTTTAAGCGTTGTCCTTTGAGCGCGTTTTTTGCGTTGCGTTTGGCATTTAAAGCTGTTTGGTGCTCGTCAACCATTGCTGGGCCATAATTATGGCCACCTTGGCCCCCAAGGTAAAACGCCAGCCACTAATCAGTTCAACGCACATTGACCCACTTAGGTAGGCGGTGCATGGTAGAGGGGAAGAAGGTGTGTGGAGCTGGGCAAGGCATGGAACAGCTGGTGAAAAACCTTTTAGCTTCAAATAGTGGTTAGCTTGGTGTGTGTGTGTGTGTGTGTGTGTTGATTGAGCTGGCCTGAAAAGTGGGCTTGTTTTTTGTGTAAAGGTTTGCCTTTAGCTTGCATGTAATAGGCCGTGATAGCCTATAAAGTGGGTATATAGGCTGGATGTTGTGGAGTTTCTTTTACACCATAACGAACTAGATCCATAACTCTAGTATACGGGGGATGTTGTAGTCATGCACTCCCTAGGCAATCACTCTTTTGTTGTTACTGTTGCCTGTTGGCTGTTGCGTATGCAAAACCACAATAGCCGTCAAGGCGAGCCACACTGACCACGTAAGCAGCAGACGCGCGCGCATGGTGGTGGCTGCCACATTGCCGTTGACAGTTTTCGCCAGCAAGCAGCAATTTAATGGGTTTATTATCGCAATAACAGCGGCAGGGACAACTGGGCGGAGGCACAAAAGTAAACATATTTGCCAGCTGTGGGTTAAATTAAACAGTGCAAGTAAAGCCAAGCCACAATCCATCGCACAGCTCAACACAACTCAGCTCAACTTGGCTCCAAAGTGCTGCTGACAATAATGATGTGTGCATAAGTGGATTGCACCCAACTGTGTAGCCTTTCAATGGAACACAGACAGAGCGGGGGGAAGAGCTCGATATATGAGCTCACCTATCCCTTAACAAGGAAGGTGCAAGTGGGCGTTGAGCTGTTAAGGGAATTAAAGCAAGCGCTATGCTCTGAAACTAACTATTGAATGGAAAAACGTTTTTGGCTTGGAACTTTTTTCAATTATGAGTGAAGATCTTAAAGAATATTCTAAAATTGTTTTCGTTGATAAGCATGTTGACCCATTTTCCTACCTTTTAAAGTAAGGTTTTCCCAAGTCTTAGTAAAGTTCTTTCCTTGGATAGACACAAAATTATTGCTTATACGCCAAGTAGTAAATAAAAGGCGGCCAAGTTTTTAATAAACACGCAACGCGCCAAACTTTGTTTTTTGGGCTACGCACTGGCTAACACACAGACACACACACACACAAGTTGGCCAACACAGTTACAAACAAATATTTATATGATTACTTAGACAAAAAAAAAAGTTTTTTCGTTTTTGGAAGAAAAAAAAAATGGCTAAACAAAGGACCAAACGCGACCAGCGGCAATTTTTATGTATTTTTTGGTTGGTGGCGCTGACTCACATGTGTGGAACGTTACTACGTATGTGTGTGTGTGTCTGTGTGTTAGCTGTAAAAAGTGGCCATGTCGCGTTGCTTTATTAAATTAGTTGGCGCACTCAACGCGAAGCTTCAGCTGAAACGGATGTCTGGCATATACAAACTTTTTCAATTTCCTGTATATGTTATGGGGCAAATATGTGTGTGTGTGTGTGTGTGGTACGTGTCTTGCCTTGATGTGTGTGGCACCTTTTAGTGGCAGCGTTCATAGAGGCGACAACTAGCGTTATATTTTGTTGTTTCCAGGTCAACATATAGGTAATATATCTATACATATAAGTAGCTCATTCGCTTAACTTGGCTAAATCAATGCTTAGCCTTATCACACCTTATCTGGTAAAACATGAAGTACAC
Organism: Scaptomyza pallida; assembly: GCA_018152965.1. Taxonomy (NCBI): domain Eukaryota; kingdom Metazoa; phylum Arthropoda; class Insecta; order Diptera; family Drosophilidae; genus Scaptomyza; species Scaptomyza pallida. Next base: position 3,377,553 of record JAECXP010000080.1, on the reverse strand, counting down.
TGAACAAAATGCAATATGTTTGCCTACCTTCTTTTGAGATAAATCAAAACAGAATGAACCCAAGTCAAGTATATTAAGTTGTGATTGGTTTCATTCTCTGTACCATCTATGCAGCTGCTTATAAGCTGCCTGGCTATCTGCCTGTACAGGTATCTCGGCTCATCGCACATACTACACATACTATATATTATCTCATTTATTTCTGGTAATTTACTTTGATTCATCGATTTTGTAACAAATACTACGTGGCATGAGAAAAAATAACATTTTATTGGGATATTTTCGCTTTTCCACCCAAATGCATCAATTTTCGTGCCATGTCCGTGTCCGTGTGAGTGTGTGTTTTTACGTCGGCTACTGATTGAGTTATTGAGCCATTGGCTATTGTTGTTTTTGCTGCTGTTATTGCTAAACATAATAAAAAGAAAAATAATAATAATAATAACAACACACAATACACAAAGCCATATCTAAGCAGATAAAAGTGCGCTCTATAAAAGCAACGTTTAATGCTTGGATTAGCTGCCGCTGCTGCTGTTGCTGCTGTTGAAAGGCTTTAATATGATTTACACGTATTAATCATACGCCATGTTGCACTTGAAATATCTAACAAAGAGCATTTTCTCTATTTGTTTGCTTTGCTTTATATTTTCTGTTTTTTCGTCGGCTTTTTGACAGTTATAATAATCAGTTATGATAACGAAGCCGACTTGACGCTTATTTGACAGAATTTGAATGAAAACTCAATAAGCCAGACAGACAATCGAACAACAGTTTGGATCAATGACCAAAAATATCAGAAACACAGAAACAATCGAAAAGCAGCAGCAAGGTGAAAAACAATTGCTTGGACACGAGGGAAAAACGAAACGAAAGCTCATCCAAAAAGACATTTCATTCACAATATTGTGTGTGTGTAGGCGAGACAAGGTACAACATTTTGCCACCTGACTGAAGTTGCCAAAACCAGAATAAAAATGTCCTTAGGCTGAAGCTGTGTCTGCGTTTGTGTGTGTGTGTGTGTGTTTGTATATTTTTGGCATACATGTGTTTGTTTTTTAGCGTGGGCTGGCAGCTCTCGCTATCTCTCTCTCTCTCTCTTTCTCTCTCTCTCTCTTTCTCTCTCTCACTTCTTGTGTTGATTGTTTGCAATTTGTTTTTAGCTGCATAAACAGAACTTTATTTTTATGTGTGTGTATGTGTTGACGCCTACGCTTATCCCAAAATGGAAACGACAAACATGTCTAAAAATGGCCAAGACGTGTTTGGCTATTTATAGCCAGCAAACACCTTGTGCTTAGCATATGGCTATAACTATTGCCACTACAACCAAACAAATGCTTAACCAATTGCAATAAAAACGAGAGAAAAATTCTTATTGACATTTAAGCTACCACAAATTGCTTTTTGTCGCGCCCTCAAGAACAAGCAACACATCGCTTTTGCGGCTTATTGTATGCGCACACTTCCATAACGTAAAATGAAATTTTCAAATTATAACCAAATTGAATTTTTTACATATTCGCAGGGGCAACATAAAAGAATTAGAACAGAAAGGTGGCACAGTTCTTTAAAGAAATAAGTTTTAAGTTTATAACATTTAATTTAATAAAGTTCAACTCCTAAGTTCCGAGAAAACCTCGATAAATATATACTTTTGTTTTTTGCATATTTTTTTAAAGCCAAATAGCAGCTTTATATAGAGCTTCATCAATTTGCGGCATTTCTTGGAATTTATTTTTATACCCTTAACCCATAAAATGGGTAAATAAGGGTAAATTGGTTTTGTGCAAATGTATGTAACAGACAGAAAGAAAAGGAAGGAAGAAAGGAAAAAGTATATAAAGTTTGCTTAAAATTATCGATAACACTTCTGGGTTCTGATATACACATGTGATCAAAACCAAAAAAAACTTGAATATTAAAATTGTGAAAATGAGGTTTTAACATTAAAAATTTTTTTTAAAAATCGGTCAACAAAAAAAAACACTGGGGATATGGCAGTTACATATGAGGTTAAGGGTATGTGCTAGTCGAGATATCTCGACTAGAGCCTTCTTACTTGTTTACTGTTTCATTTGTTTGCATTTTTCTGGAAACTCAAACTTTTTCAATCATAAAGGCAATTAGCTTTACACATACACATATATCGATTTCACAGGAATCTACAAAAAAAAGCAACATTATAATTTTTATTAAAGTGTGGTATTCTGCTTTTTTTTCCCTGACATGTCTCTAGATTTAGCCTTGGCGATCTTATGCATGTGTTTTTTTGGCTCTAAACTTTATCTCAATCAGGCAGACAGACAGTCAGTCAGTGAATCAATCAATCAATCAGCTAGTGTTGCCAACTCTTGCTGTGTGGCAGCTTTAATGCTTGCTACTTTCTACGCGCATCTTCGATTCATGCCTGAACACACACATACACACGTTGCATGTTTTGTATTTATGCGTTGATGTTTTACGTGCCCGAAATACAAAACCGAAACGTTAAAAAAGAAATACTGGTAAACACATACACAAACACTCGCACACACACGTGTGTGTACAATTTATATTGTGTGTAAATGCGAGCAAAAGGCAACAGTCAAAACAGGACTACGGCAAGGACTCAAACTGTCGAGTTTGCCACGTAGTGTTGCAAGGACAAGGGCTTGGCCATTTCTTTTTTTTATGCATGTATGTATATGGGCGCCCCCCCTCACCGCTTTGGTGAAAAAAGGGTTAGTATTTTATTAAGCTCTCTCCTATCGCTCTCTCACACTTTCTCTCTCTGCGTGGAATAAATTTACGTAGCTTTTGGCCACATATCATTTATGCATTTGTGTATGTGTATGTGTGTATTCAATTTCATTCGTCAAAATGCTTTTCACAATTCGCCATTCGTATTTATTTGCCGCATCGTTTTTCTCATTTCCCATTTTGTTCGTTTTTTTTTTTTTTTGCTTTTTGTTGTGTCATTTTTTATTAAAGCCTGTGCAAAATATTGACGCTACCATTAACAAAAGCTTTTAGCACAAATAGCAGCTCAAACGGGGCATTTAGCCGAGGCAGCCAAGTGATCCAAGAGGCGGGAGGGGCGTTGAGATGGCTAAAAGATGCTCAACAAACTGACCAAATGTCATTGAGAGGGAGTGAGAGCAAGAGCGAGATAGAGAGAGAGAGAGTGAACGACTGGACACTTTGACAGTTTTTGTCATTTCAAGCTACACTTTGTGTGGTGCAGCAGCAAAAGCAGCACATAGCACCCCTCACACCTAAAAGCGCCCCCTCTACATTGCCACATTTGCAATTGTTGCAGTTGCCTGTTTGCTGCTGGCCACTTGTATCTCCCCCTTTCGCATATTCGCTGTGGCATATGCAACACCAACAGCAACAACGAATGCTAACTGCCAACAATAACAACTGCTGACAGGCCTTTGAATGTTCGGCCATTGCTGCTGTTTTTGCAGTTGCTACTGCTGCTGCTGCTGCTGGTTGTGGCTTTGATTTGACTTTGTATTGTCAATTCATAGCTGTCCAAAATGAGTGAGGACATGCATGACTATTTGCTTTATTTTTTCGGTATCCGCACTTTTGATTGGCACAGAAATTGAACTCAACTTTGATTTAGTCAGCTGAACAAAACAATTAATATAAAAACCACAAATGCAACTAGCACAAGTCATAGAGTTCTAATAGAGTGAGGTAGACTAGGATATACTCTACGTTCACCCATTCAACAATAAGAAGCATTAAGCTTTCAATGCTTAAAGTTCTTTATTTCGTATCACAAAAGATCTCTACATTTATTAATTAACCGAATAACGTTACAAATTATACTTGTATACACTCACTTAAGCTGCTGGTAAATTAAAATATAATTATTTAAAATTACATGAGTAATTTGAAATGCAAAAAGCAAAGCAGCTGAGGTCAAGACTTGACACAAGCAAAAAAAGTAATAATATACATAATTAATATAATAAAGAAGATTAATGACACTGGCCCCCAAGTAAAAATGGTCATAAAAGCCGTCAGGCAGCTTAAGTGGAAGCCAGGAGATATTAATTTAAGCAAAAAAAAAGTTGCTGTTAGGTCATTTAGGCAATGATTTACAAAGGCAGAACATTATTTTTGTCTTCAAGTAACAAAAAGTTTCGTATACTTAATGTCTTTATTTGGTTTCCAAAAAATCAAATCGATTTTCTACTCAGTATAGTCAAATGACCAATCAGCTGCGTAATACCTGACCCCACGCACCATTCCTCTAGTCCAGAAATGGATTTACGGGCGAGCAATCAAGCGTGCTGAACCAAACAAGGACCTTACCGGAATAAAAGGCGTACTCCACAAGAAAGTCAAGGCAATTAATGGCATAAAAAAAGGCGCTGTTGTAGTTGAGAACACAGCTGTGTGTGCGTGCGTGTGTGTGTGTGTGTGTGAGTTTGGGTGGCATCCAACTTAAGTGCGTAAAATCAACAAACGGAAACGGAAACTCATGCAGCTTGGACGGAAATGTTAGCGACACTGAATGCCAAGCTTGTCTCCCACACACACAAAACAAAAAAAAAAAACAACAACACACACACATAGACAGAGCTTAGACGCGTCGAGCAGTTTTGTGGCATTAAATTTATGTACATGCCACGAATTGGGACGCGTATACGTAACGTGACTTGGCGCCTGCTTGGGCTAGCATAAAGTGTTGCAAATTGTTATGGTGGCTGTTGTTGTTGTACCTGCCTAGCTGACATTTTATGACCCAAAAATAGATAAATACAAACAGTAAACATCTTCTTCTTCTTCTTGTTACCCCTACTTGTATCTTAAATCCGCCTTAAATTAAGCTCGAAATTAGAAAAAGCATCACTCGAAAGTAATTGCCAAGAGTGCTGCCTGCCATTTTTCTACAACACATAGCTTAAATATCTTTTTTTTCTTTTTTTGCAGTCGTTACGTGCAACGCATTGGCAACAGGCAACAATATGTAACGCAAAAGCGAACAAGGACTCAACTTAAAATCAGCTCTAATGATGTCCCATCATCAAATTGTTGGCTTCACTTTGTGGTTAGTATGCAAAAAAAAAGAAATATCTGTTCACATTCCCATTCAAAAGTGTGGCAATACACAGGAAATATAAAGCACACACACTATTTTTTGGCCGGAAATGCTTAACAGTTTGCTTGGTGTTGACCAAATCGCAGCTGCTGCTGGTTGTTGTTGTTTTGGGTTTTGGGGCTCAGGGTCCTCAGAGTGTGGCTGACAGTGACAGCAATTATGCATAATTCATGTGAAGGCGCTTCAGGGGCAACAACAACAAACATCACTTTGCATTCATCATGCAGCTTGCGACGTGTTCAGGCAGATAGTTTTTTCATTATTAATTTTTAAATGCATGTCAACAGCAATGACTTGCAGAACTATAAAATGGGGAAAACTCAAGACAAGAATATGGTTTTTCAAGTGTTTGAATTCAAATATTTTTATAAAATTACGTTCCTAATCTAATCAATTCATCATTTTACACTTTGAATGTCTGCATAAAGTTTATTCTGCTCCTTTAAATCCAATTAGCGCCAATTCATATGCAGTCTAGAAAAAATGTGTCCAAAATTATATTCTAAAACTTTCTATTCATGCCTTGCTTTCTTTTTTTTGGCAAGTTCGTGGGCAGATACTCTGCACAATTTTTCGGTCAATCAACTATGACAAATTTAGTCATCTATTCATATCAAAAATGCTATTTATTATTCAAGCACGCTCTCTCTCTCTTTTTCTCTCTTTCTCTCTGTGCTGTGTGCCACTGGGACTACACAGAATCTCACTGGACATACACACACACACACATACATTTACAAAGCAGTTGTCTAAAATGCCCACGCACATAAAACAACAACAGCAGCATTCAAAACTCGGCACTCAATTCTCCCATTTCTCATTTCCCTCTTGGATTTTGGCTTTTGTTTGCTGGAACGAGGACGAGTGACCGCATTTTAATGCCTTTTTCATTGTCCCTAACAACAACAACAGCAACAACAACTGTGTGTCTCGACATGCCACAAGGCATCCCATCACCTCTTCCCTGTGGCCTTGTCGACTTTTTTTTTGGGTTCATATGCACAATTTGCGCTTTGCATACTTTGAGGCGCCGAGGCGTAGCTCAAGCAAATTGACGTCATGTCATCAATCAATCTGTTGGATGTACCCAAAGCTCAGCTCAGCTCAGCTCAATTCCCTTCTTCCCTCTCTTCCTTGTCCAGCTCTTCTCGTCCTGCATCATTTTTTACGCATTCTTTCGCCGACAAGCTGTGAAAAATTCTTTAGCCGCGGCATTTTTTAATCATTTTTGCAGTATACAGTAAAAAATTTCTCATTATGCAGCATGCAACTTGATTTATGATATTTTAATGAGAGTTTGTTGTTGGCGGCAATGGTTTTATTGTTGTTGCTGCTACTACTTTAGCTCTTGTAATTGTTGCCGTTTTTGTGTTTGTTTGTTTTGTTGCTGTTGCTGTTGATACTGTTGCTGTAGCTGCTGATGGGGATAGCAATAGTGTTGTCGTTGTTGCTTCTATTGCAATCCTATGTGTTTTTGCTGATGTTGTTCGTGTTAATGCTGCTGCTGCTTATTCGAAAGTTGCTGTTTGCTATAACTCTTGTTGCAGTTGGTACACTTGTTGCTGATGGGCTGGCAATGTTGTAAATGATGGCAATATTGTTGTCGTTGTTGAGTCTGATGTTGCTGTTGCTCATGTTGTCATCTTATTGTTGGTAGTAATAGATAGCAATGTTGTTGTCGTCTACTCTAAAGGTTGCTGCAGTCGTTAAATAAGTTTTTGTTGCTCATGTTGCTTGTTTTGTTGATGATGTTGCTGCTCTAACAGTTGCAGTTGTTGCTAATGTTTAGTTGCTGTTGACGTTGCTGCTGTTGTTGCCGCCGCTGTTGTTGCTCGCAAAGTCGTACCTTATTGTTATTTATATAGCTGCTGCTGCTGTTGCTATTACTCCTTGCAATTGCTGATTCATTGTTTTCGCGTCTCAAACGGTTTCTATCAACTGAAGCATAAAACTTGTACAAATATTCAGCGACCTTAGCAAATAACAAAAGCTTCGCCCCAAATAAAGCACACGGTCTGGGCGCCAAAGTTCATGGCCACTTGGCTGTTTTGACCAGCAACAGTGGGGCGGGGGGGGGGGGGTGGTTCGTGTTCGACCGCCCGAAAATGGTAGTTGAGAAAGAGTTGTGTTGTGTTGAGTTGGGTTACAAACTCGAATGCTGTAAAATTTTAATTGCTACGCCCTTTTAACCAATTCTGCTATTAACAAGGACATTGCTCGCTGTTGCATGCGGCGTATACGTGATATGTATGTGTGTGTGTGTGTGTACGAAATTGTCATTGCTAATTTGTTGGCGCTCCCACTCTACACCCACTTGCTAGTCATTATTTTTGCAACATTTTGTTGCGCTGTTTTATTGCTCGGTTATTTTAATTAAAAACTTTCACGCAGCCTGACAATGCCAAGTGTGTGCACCATACTCTTCACCTACAGCCTCCATCATCTCTTCTTCTTTTTGTTGCCTGGGGCTGCTCTTGTTGCTGCCACACACACACACAAAATAAAAAATTGTGCGAAAACAAAGCTGTCAAGACGAGTGGGAGCTACTTGTATCTACTTACAACATGCTCATAAGCACAGCCATTGTATATGTGTGTGTGTGGCATCTCTTTCCCACTCATTGGTATATAGCCCGCAGCAACAGGGTGTCTGCTTGGCTGTCTGAGCCGTTTTGTCTTAGCCTTCGACTTTTGCCATTTTTACGCTCTTAAGCCCATATTAAAGGCATATGCAAAGTATATAAAGATCTAAAGTATATACTGGTTGTTGTTGTTGTTGTTCTCGTTGTTGCCACTTTGTGTATGTTGTTGACACTCTTGTAATTGTTGTTGTTGTTGTTGTTGCTACTAACGCAAATGCGCAACGCGCTGAACAAAAAATCCTAATCCCGCTTAACGTTTTGTTGACAACGCGGTCGCCAACAGCCACACTCAACTAAAAGTATAAAATTTAAGTACATACAAGCATATATGTATATATATAGATGTATATCAACATGCGTGATAAATGCTTGTTTGTATTTACTTCAGGTTTTGCTGCTGCTGTTGCGTGGGTTACTTATCATAAACGAATATTTTTTTATGTTTAGATTTATCTGTTAGCTGTTAAGAAGAAGTACCAAATATATATCATAAGCTTAACTTATTTGCAGTTGATATTTTAAGTCTTACAATGAATTGAGGGAAATGCTACTCTTAGCTAAAAATAGTTTTTAGACGAAACAGTACCATATTATCATCTTCTCAAAGCCGTCCAGAGCTCATAAATTCTGTTGAAAAAGGTATTATGGATTTTTGCAAAAGTATGTAACATATAGTTTCAAGGTTTTGATCAAACAACTTAGTTTTACATGAATATCAAGAAAAAACTCTCGTTTCTAGATTTGAAATCAATATTATTCTCAAAGCACAACTTTTTGGAATGAAATTTCAAGTAAAAGCGCATTCCAGATTTTAATGCAGCATTAATAAGGAGCGTTAAACAAGACTTTTGATGTATTTGTGATGAATTCAGAGCATCTCCAAGTCTAGATTTTTCGTTTACCACTTTAATACCTAAGGGCTAAAGCCAACTACGAGTAGAGCATTAATAAACACTGCTACACTTCACATGACCTTTATTACATTATGTTCAACTCTTTAGGTATGCAATTGAAGTAAATTTGTGAAACATTTCATGCTCACAGCATTAATATTCCCCACCTCATACATATATATGAGTGCATATTTAAGAGCGTTGCAGCAACACTTTTTAATTACCACACATTTAAGCAAACAAAAGCCATGCAAATAACAAAAATGCAAAAAAAATATTAATACTGAACAAAAATACATTTTAATTGCGGTACGCGGTTAAAAAAAGGGCTTCTAAACTACATGCATGAGTTGTTCGCTCTCTCTCTCGTTTTAAGCTGCAGCGGGAGGTCCATGGCAGCAAAAAAAAAAAAAAAAAAAAAAAAAAAAAATGGACGCAATGAATGCAAACAATTAACTTGGCCGTCATAAAAGGCCAATGCCAAAGCACATACAAACAGCGGCAGCCGTTGACAAAATGAAAAAAAATACTGAAAAACGAATTTTTATTATGGCCTTTTGTTCGAGCCCGGTTTAAACGTGAACTTTAAGCGCACGCAACCACTTGGAAACTTTAAATGTCTGGCAACGTCGGGCTGCTGTATTGTGTAAACATCAACCTGCTCTCTAACCCCCTGGTCCCTCCCCCGCGCTCTATGTGCATTGAAGCGTTTTTGGATTTTTCGTTGTTCGTATGCTTGTATGTAATTTGCAACATTGTTGCGGCGACTGCAAGTTGAGTTTTCTAAGGGGCAACCAGACAAAAGGCAGCGTTCTCATCTTAGCTTCATCTTTGTTGTTTGTCATGACAAAGCATAACCCTAGACATAACCGAGCGTAGCCCAACTCAAGAATCTGACAACCCATTTCGGGTGTCCCGTCGCTTGATTGGCGTCAAGAAACGCATCAAAACGCAAAAGGTGACTTTCAAGTTCAAAGCAAAGACGTTAACAAGTATTGGAGAGGGTGTTTCCACAAGTACTACACTGAGAAAAAATCAAACATTTCCGTAAGTTAAGTTTCACTTATTCTTAGTGTAGCTATAAGTAGCTTGCTTACAGCTTATCTGTGTGTGTATTTGGCGTTTAGGTTTCTTTGGTTAGGTCTGCAAATTCTGCAAATAATTGTCCTAAAGCACAGCTACCAAACAGCTTGCTAAATACCCAATATCGATGTTTGTGTGTGTGTGTGTGTGTGTGTGTGATTTTGGGGCATGTCTGGCATTTGTAATTAATGCCGTTTGTCCAAAAGCAAGCATTCAGTTGAGTCAGCCGCTGTGCCCCGCGCTGTTGCCACAAGCTATTTTGGAAATTGTTGCAATGTCAAAGGCAACAATTAAATGTACCAACTCCCCCCTCTCCTTTCGCTTCCGCTGGAGTCTCGTGTATCTGCGGTTTCGCATACTTGACAATTAGGCCGCACAGTACATTAATTATGCATGCGTGTCTATGTTGTGTGTGTGTGTGTGGGTGTGTGTGTTTGTTGTGTTTGTACTGTGTGCTTTGACGCCCAGCGAAATTCTCAAATTTCCTGTATGTGACACACACAAACACACACACGCGTGCACTCTTCATTCACTAATTCACTCAATGCCAAAGCATTTTTTTTTGTTGTGTCAGGCCAACCACAAATACACACACACACACACTCATCAGACACTCGCTTATTTTGGGTTATTTGAGGCATATTGCCTTTCAGGGACTGCTTGTAATTAGCCCATTGCTTCCTCTTGCCACCCACTAGCCTACATGGCGTATGTTTCGTAATTTGATAGTTTTAATTGACATTGGCTTGTGCCACAACTGAAATTTGATTAAAATGTGCTTGGCATTTAATTAAAATGCGCTTAAATCGATGAAAGATGAGTATTTGAACATATGCGCTTTATCTTTTAATCATACAGATAATAAACTTATCGTATTTCAAGGTTAACAACATTGAAAAAATCTCGCATCATTACCATATAAACCCACGAAAGAAAACTATGCATAGTTTAAAAAGTGCTTAACATAATCCATAATCCATGCCAAAATGCTTCTTCTCACTATCATCCTTCTTCTTACTTGCGCAAACAAAGTTTGTATGCAGCCGAGTTTTCTTTTTTTGGGTTTTTTCTTGGAAAATTTCTTTCTATGCACTTGCACTTTACGTGGCTTTTGTCTTGCTTTTGCCAACTGCTGCTAATTAGAAGTTTTCTTTCTTGTGCAAAGTTTTTCGTAGTTTGCCAAAAACGCATTTGCCCAGCAAACAAAAACGGGAGGGCTTAGACAGAGGGGTGGTGCAGATAAGGCTGGCACCTGAAGTGAATTCGCTTTTGACGTTTTCCTTTTGTAATTAATGGCAACAGCTGCAATTGCAGCTGCATTTGAGCTAAGTCCACGGAGCCAAGTTAATTGAATTTGTGTTGCAAACACGTCATGTGTGTAAGAGTGTGTGTTTGTGTGTGCTCGTGTGTTTGTGGCCTTAACAAATTAAGCAATTTGTGTTTGCAGCTGCTTTAGTCAGGTGACTCTTGAGCGTATGTATTTATCAAAGCAGGTCTTTGGTTCGGCACTTTGCATGGCCAAGCCACATTACTCATGCTTCCTTGAGTCCTTGACTCCATCGCCTTGGCACATTGTTCAGTGTTTGCTCGTGTTGTGGTTGTTGTCTCTTTACTCCCACTCTAGTTCAAGCAACTCTGTTTTATTGCATTTGACAGTGTGGCCGAAAGGACCAGAGCACCTTCTCAGCTACTGCTGTTCATGCTTATCCCAGTCTTTCTGCTTCATCTACTGTCAGCGCCAAACAAAAGGCGCAAACTGAATGAAAAGTGTGGAAAGTGATGCATGTGCTGCACTTGGTGATTTATGATGATGATGATAATGGCATTATATTGCAGATGCATGGCTGCTGCTGCCTCTCGTTGCTGCCTCTCACAGATTAGTAGGTAGTTGCGTTGGGTGCAGCCTTTCTTCCATCTCTGGCAGTTGCTTTATGCTGAAAAGGAAAGAGATGTTTTGTAGCAGATGCAGTTGATAATAGTTGTTATTTTACCTCAACTTTTCTAGATTGCAAAAGTAATTTTATTTTCCTTTTCTTCTCGTTCATAACATTTGTGATTTGCTAATAATAGAAAGCTTTAAAAATAACTGTAACTGATACTGTTATAACGACTCTTTGATAGTGTTTTGCTTTAACTTTTTCTTTTACTGAAAATCTTCTAACACTTCTTAGTTACCGTTACCGTTAACTGCGACTCTTCTGTCACTCTTTTACTGCTTTTGTCACTGTTACCGTGACACTTACCGTTATTTTCGTACAATTTCATTGCTATTTTGAGTGTTTTTGTCTGTCTGTCTGTAACTTGGTCTAAATCATATTAACCACAATTGCTGACTGTTATCGCGACTCGTTTTTCTTCGCCGCCATCACCGTTAGACAGCTCGTGCGTAAAGTAATTTATATATATTGCCACGCCCATTTGAGCTCTCCCCTTCCCCACGTATCACACGGCAGCTAAATAAGACATTTGCAAGCCGCACATTTGTTAAACTCACTTCTTTTTTTTGTTCTTGTTGCTGCCTGTTTATTTGCTCCTTGTTGTTATATTCTTGGCGAAATGTCGAATCTGAATTCGTGGCCCGTTTCAATTTTAAAGCCCACACACATATCAAAAGCTGAGAGACAGAAGTGAAAATAAATTTTATGCCGTTGACGCAGCTGCTTTGTCATTTTCACATACCACCACGCCCCCAAATACAAATACGCAAGCAACGCCCTTACATTCATCTCCAAGAGAGAGAGAAAAAAATACACACACAACAATAACAACTACGCGGGCACAAAAAAAAAAATGACATAAAGCGACATAATAATTTCGCCTTTGAAATTGCCTTACAATTGCCTTTTTTTCTTCATTGCGTGTGTGTGTGTGGCACAGTGGGATTCGATTGCCTCATCCTTGCATGGTGCAGGACGCGCTTATTTTTAGCTTTGCCGCATGGCAAACAATCTTCTTCTCCTTTCTTTTTTTTATGTATGTGTTTGTTTTGCGACTTTATTATACACTTTACACCTTGAGGGTTAAATCCTCTATTTAAGTCAGGGTTGTCAAGTTAAGGAATGAGATTCGTCCTTTAAAGTCCATAACAAGATTTATTCCAAATGACAATATTATCACATCGCATCTTTTATATAATTTCTTCTCATATTTCATAGTGTATTCTCACTTCGGTTTGAGCCCTTCACGTCAATCACTTTTTTATGACTGCCACTCAGTTTTATCAACAGGACATTTGCACCCATGCCCCCAACAACAAAGAGAACACCTCTGACATGTTTGTGTTTGCCCAAGATATGCATACAAAATGCTGCCCCCGAAAAATGTGTGAAAATGAAAATTGACTTACCCAAAAGCAACTGAATATATGAAGAAGACAACACGAAGAGAACTGAGCAGCAGCACTCAGCGCTCAAAGCTGTCTCAGCTGACAGTTGATTTCATTTAGTGGTAAAGTCAATTACATTTGCTTCATAAATAAAAATCTAGTTTTTTTACAGACAAGTCCAAAAAGCACTAATGCAAAATTCGCATTTTACTTAGTTTGAAATAGTTTTTGCTAGCTTTGAAGCGTAGCTGCCACACATGTCGCATGCAACAAACATTAATAACCGACTAACGAGGTTTTCTGTTTAGTGATTATGGCCTTAGAGATACCCTGGATTCACGATACTGTAAATAACCCCTTGCTTCAATGCTCCCAGGGTATACACAACGTATACTTGACGCTGATGTCGTTTTTGTTGCTAGTTAATGGCGTTCATTAGCACCCAACTACCAAACACATATACAACTCTAACACACACACACCTCCTGCACATACTCGCGACTTTCTTAAAGTTTCCGCTCAACATTATTCCCGCGATGCCCCTCGTTAGCTTTTTTTTCCCCCTAAGGGCTTGGCCAGTGCTCAATTAATCTTAATTAAACTCCATGTATGAGCGCGTTACTAACTCAAGTCTTCCACACTCTCTCTCTCTCTCTCTCTCTCTTTCATGTGTAAGGTGCATGTGTGTGTGTGTGTGGGCGTGTCTGTGTGGGCGTTAGCAGCTGTTGCTATCGCTGATATTGCTGCTGTTGCTTTCATTTCATTTAATTGTAATACATTTGTCTGCTGCTTAATGGCAAATTTACGTGCGTTGTATAAATCAAGTTTTGTGCTCAACGATTTATTTTTAGCATATGCTACTGGCTTAAAAACGCACACACACACACACACACACAGGCATTGATAACAAGAACGGTTTTATTTCTGTGCTCCCCGCTAATTATGCAATAATCAGCTGCAAAAGCAAAGCCCCTGAGGGCGGGGGCCATAAGCTTCCCTTTGCTGACCACGCATGAATATAAAATACACTGATTATACACGTACAAACACATGCAAACAGCTTACAAATGGCAGCCATTGTTGCTGGTTGTTGCTCAATTGTTTTGCTGCTGTTGTTGTTGCAACATGTTGCTGTTATCCTGATGCTCTAGCTGCTGCTGCTTTTGTGCCATTTAAAGGCAATCAACAGAATATTAATGCCAGCTATTGTCGCTTGCCTTAGTTAGTACAAGGCAACATTTTGTGGCGTAGTCCTTTAAATATCGATCAATTTTGGATGTGCATGCTGTACTTGCAGTGTGACCAGGCTTAAAATTGAGTTTGTTCAGAGTTAGAAAAGCTTTGTTTTAGGTTTTGTTGCGTTTTTGGCTTAAATATTTTTATTTCATTTTCGTTTTTTCAACAGTTTTATGCACAAAAAGCAAATCCAGTCACGTTCACATACAAAATGCGTTCGATTTGTGCTTTTGGTTGTTGTTGTATATGCGGTTTATGGGCTATTAATTAACTAATTTAAGCACACAACAACTACAATAGTAGCAATAAACTGCGATTAGTATATTGATGAGTTAAGCGTTGTTTTTGCGTCGCAGCTGCTGCTGCCACCTACATATTTATGAACAACAACAACGGCAACATTTTGTGGCCACAATTGAATGACAAGGTGAGCTCGCCTTTAAGCGGCCATAATTCATGCAGATCGATTAGACGCATTAGGAAACAAGCCGCAAAATGCTTCATTGAGCTCCTGCTGCTGCTGATTAAACGTTAATTAACGCACAGACAGAGATAGATAGATAGACATAAGGGTTCTCCTTTTTCTCTCTCTGCCACTTCATCTTGTCAATCAAAACAAAATTAATTAACGGCAGTAGCCCAAAAAAAAAAGAATAAGCAAAAAAAGGCAAAAATCAATAGACGAGAAATCAACAAATAGCTGCACTCAGTACAATTTTCCTCACTTTTTGCTGCTATTTTGATGTTTTTGCTCCCAAATTGGTTGCACAAACAGCAAACGATGAGTCAACACAAATACAGAAAGTAGCAAAGAGAGAGAAAGAGAGGAAAAAGCAGAGCCCAACAACTCAATCACACTTAAATAGACTCGAAACGGTTGCCAGGAAAAGTAACAAATTAATTTGGCTATGGGCTGAAAAGTGCGATACGGAAGAAAGCAAGTCCAATGGAATGCCAAAAACTTTATAGATTCTAGATATGAGTTTATTTATTTAATTCTTCATTCAATAATCCAACTAAGCTTTTAATATTTAAATATTAAACTGCAAGCAAGCAAAAAACATTTAACTTTCCTTTTAATATTTGAGGCATGAATTTAAATGCGCACAAAAGTATGCTACACAAATTTCAAAACGCAGCCAAGCGACTCTGATTGCTTTGTGCGTTCGTTTGTTGGTTTGTTTGGGTGTGTGTGTTCGCATTATAATTGGCTGTAATCTTGGGCACAGGTAAAACCATATTTAGCATTTACAAACGTACAAACGTACGAATGTCGTACAATCTGTTTTGCATCGATTTAAGCCTTGGCCAAAAATTTTCAATTAAGACCCCGAAAATAGCCAAACTCTAGTTAAGTACGAAATCTTAAGGGCTTGCCCAACACATTTATTCTTTATGCTTACAGAGGAAGGAGCCACAAACAGCAAGGATATATTTTATAATTAGAAAACATAACGAATTCGGAAAAAGCAAATCCCCGAGCTTTCTTGGCAAAACACACAAACGGAGCGAAAGCCAAGTTTCCAAGTGATTAATTTCACAATATACACAACAGCAGCAGCATCAAGTCAGCAACAGTAAGAAACGAGGGGGCCAACAACGACAAACAATTTAAGCCAATTAAGCAACGACGGCGACGACGATAGCGACGACGACGACGTCGAGTGATAACAACAATAATAACACACCAACAAGAAGAAGCTAAAGCAAATGAGACGCGATGAGTTTCCTCAGCTCCATGCAACAGTATGTTACAAGTGGCATATCGAGTTTGGGTCTTGGCAATCGACGCTTCTCCTTGTCGCGTCAGGAGTCGACTGAACAGCAAGCAGGCGGTGGAGTCGGTGGTGTGCTGCCAACTGCAGCTGGCATCACAATACAGCAACAGCAACAGTTGCTGCCACAACAACAACAGCAACTCATGCAACAACAGCACCAGCAGCAACAACAACAACACTCGCACGCACCCCTGCAACAACAAGCGAGCATTGGCAGCGGTCTTGGCGGCAGCGGCGGTGGTGCCAGCGTTTATGGTGCACCCACTCAACCCACAGCGGGCGTGACAGCAACTGTCGCTGGCAGTAATTATCCCGCCGGCGGCGTCGTTATCGGCAATCCAAATGCCACTAATCCATTACTAGGTGAGTATTTCTTATACACACACACGCATTAGTGTGTGTGATAAATGGCTGGCCCCGGGTTAGGGGAGGGCTGTGTGGTTGCCAGGGCGTTGCCAAAGTGTGTCAAGATTAATGAAAATCCATGACAAACTAAACACACGTATTACGGTTTTTTTTTCTTCTTGTTGTCTGCTTTGTTTTGTTTTTGATGAATGCTTAGGCACAGAAATAATGTTATTACCAAAGCTTAGGTGGGCTAAACACAAAAAAAGTAATTAATTTGTATATAATAGAGAAGAAATAGATAGATTTGCTTAACACATTTATAACGCAGGCATTTAAACGTCGAAGTAAAGTTAAAGCACTCAGAATGAAACCATAAGCACTACTGAGTATTAAAGCATAGAAACCCATGAAAGTGCCAACTAATCTCTTAATAGCCAACTAGTTCAAAGTGTGTTATCCTCAACACAAAAAGGCTTTTAGGCATACTGTAAACATAAGCTATTTATTAGCTTCTACTTTTACACAGAATATTATATTATATTTTTGAAGGGCAAACTTAATTCCGTTGATAAATGATTTAAACAGAAAAACTATTAATAGAACTAAAATATAATATTTTCACATTACACATACGCCATGTGTGCCATCGTTTCATATTCAAGCAGCTGCAATACCCAAAAATAAATATAAAATTGCAATGGCATAACAAGAAGCAGAAACAAGAAACGCATTGCGTAATCGATATAGTTTTGATTCGAGCTAGCCGCATCTATGTACGTATATGCAAAAAAGTCGACGCAAAACTTTATTGAATTTAGCCCAAGCGTCGAAAAAAAAAATGTTTTGGGTTGGCTGGCAAATTGGTCTCGGAAAGGCAAACAAATCCGCATCAAAATGCAGCCGGAGACAAAAATTGCTCGAATACTGGAATGTGTATGTATATATGTGAATCCAATGCAATCAACCTGCTACATATGAGGTCCTTCTGCTGCTGTTGCTGTAGTTGTATTGTGTTGCCGGCGCAACTGCAAACACACATTTCAAAGTCAAGACACACAGCATATCAGCAAGCGGCATCTGCGTTGACTGCCACAAAACCGACTACTGCTGCCTGCCTGCCACAAAATGTCCTGTGTGTCTGTGAAACTATTCGAGCAGCGGGTCGGCATTTGCTTAGCTTTTGATTTACAAACGTCTGCAGCATTTGAATCAAATTGAAATTGGCTTATCTTGTTGCACGCGCCACGAACGAGCGGTTTTTTGGCCACAAACGACGACGACAACGACGACGAGCAGCAAAAGTAGCAACAATTCCAACATCAGCTATAGTAAAACCGCTAACGTGTAAGCGCATTTGTTGCCCACGCTTTTTATGTGGGTGTGTGTGTGTGTCTATGTGTGTGTGGGTGTTCTATTTTGCCAACTTTTGACTTTACGAATTGTACAACAGCAAAAGCACAGTAAAAGCTACAAAAACTAAATAGTTGGAGTGCCTAAGGCTATTTTTATATATGCGAAAACTGTTTTTCCAGCTGGAAAACGAGCTTAAATTGATATAAAAGTGATTTGATAACATTAAATATCTAGATGTGTGAATAAAAAAAACATTAATGTGTGTTGAAAATTGGTAAAAATGATTTTTGGCTGAAGTTCTTACAAAAATTGTGAATGTGATAATGATGTGATGATAATATGGCTTCTACTGTGTTTCCCAACATTCAAACTTGACCCCTTTCATACAAGTACTCTTTGTAGACAAGGTTTTTAGTAGGTTTCACATGTTCCACTGATCACTGTACATATTTAAGTTTTCATCATTTTTCTGTCCTTCTTCTTTTTTTGTGGCTAGTGCTTTTTGCATAAGCATTAAGGCAGCCAGGCAGGCAGGCAGCCCCAAAAAAGCGTTCGTGACGAAGCCACAGCAATAGTTAGACAAATGGAGTGGCAGAGCAGCAGCAGCAGCAGTGGCAGCAGTTGCCCAAATAACAGCAACTCAGTAACAGTAACCCAGCAACAATATCACATACACATGCGCTAGTACGAGTTTTGCCAATGTTCTTGTGGCAACAGCAACAGTAGCAACTGTAGCAGCAGCAGCAGCAGCCGCACAGATGCATGTCAAGGCTGTGGTTGTGTTTTGGTACACAGAGCACAGCAACTCCACATCCTGTACACATGCTGGCACCCACAACACTATACCCCCACGTTCCCTTCGAGTCAGGGACATGAGAACAGCTCACGCCGCATTGACCGCATCACCATTGACTTGACTTGGCTCGAACGAAGACTCACTGACTGTCTCTGACCATGTTCTGCTCTTGTTTCCTTTTTCAGTTTTTGCTGTTGTTATTGCTGTTGCCCTTGCCTGCCCTAATCCATTAACATTCGCTTCGCTGCTAAGTAGTCTCCATTGTATAGAAAAGTTACGACCGTCGTCGACTAGTTCTCGGTCTCAACACAATTGCATGACTTTTCTAAAGTCACAAACAAATAACGATTGTGGGCGTAAATGATTCAGAAAAACAACAACACGAAAATGTCATTTTCTTTTCTTTATTGTGGCAATGCTTTTGAGTGTTATTTATTGCCAAAACTCATGGTCAAAGACAATTTAATTAGGATTTATTAATTGCAATGTGTTGTCTTTCGATTAAAAGCTGTTTACCTACCCAAATTTAAAGCATTCGCAACCTTTAATTTAAAGCAAACATTATACAGATATTTGTAAATCATTATAACGCAATATTGCACACACACACATATATATATTTTTAATTAAGTGTATTGAGTATATGTATATGTAAATATGTATGCGAAAAGTTATTCAGGCATTCAACATGCAAATGTAATTTGATGAATGCAAATGGTTTGAGTATTCACAATTCAATCGAAATGCTTTAAACTTGTTACGAAATCCAATTAAAACAAAAATTAGTCCATTCACGTAACAGTAACGAAAAAATCGATAGTTATCGATAACAATGCACTAAAAGCTCTTTGGTAACTCTTTTCCACAGGCTATCCAAAAGTGATGCCAGGCAGCAGTGGCAGTGGTACTGCTGCTGGCGGTTCGGGTGGTCCTGGAAATTGCTCATCCGCCGGCAGTACACCCATCAATTCGCGTCGCCAATCCCGTGCTTTGGAGTGTTTGGCGCCACCACGCACGGGTTCGTTTCGTAGCCGGAACTCGCCACTGCATCAACCGGATCCGCCGCCAAGGCCCCCATTGGCATTTTGCAAACGTCGCCTCAGTTGGCCCGAAGTCGATCCACGCTCCAATTCAGGGTAAGTGAAACAGTGAATGGCAAAATAAATGCGAATACCCGCTGTGGCCAAAGCCGCAAATAACATTTGTGTGCTGCTTTTGTGGCATATGTTTGTTCATTATAATTAACTACAGGGTGTCTCTGTCCTTAAATAGAATTTATTTAAATCACGAATGCCAGCCTAGACCTAACATCTTAGTTGGGTTGTTCCTGACTCATAAATTATCAACGGGGAAGGTTTTAAGTTTCTCTTAAGTACTCCCAATTGGCAGTGCTTGGGATCGAAATAATGTAATGAATGTACTTCAATTGTTGCTGCTCTCTATCTCTGTTACGTTTGTCTCGACCTACATAATTATATAATTACAAAAGTTTTTTGTTGTTGTTGTATTGCCCGCACAGTGCTTGTAATTTGCAAAAGAAACTTTGGGCCAACCTAAGTCTCTATGCAACATTGGCAGTTTCGAATGCGGGCTCAACCTTTTTCTGAAAACTTTATTTTGGCCAACTTGTGCACGCACACAATTACAGCAAACACACACAGACAGATAAGGCCATATCTTGAACGTTGTGGTAAGGCAAAGCAAGGTTGCAACATGGTGCAGCATCAGAACAGCCACAGCAACCAGCCTCAAAAGGCAGCAAGGCGCGTCTGCGTCTGCTTTGCATAATGCGGCTTCAGTTTAACCTGAAAATGTGCGCATAATGAGAGTTTTCGGTCTTGAGGTTAACATTTAATTAAGCATGAAATGAGATTTTACTAGGTGTTGCTTTAAGATGCATGGATACAAAGTTAAGCTAACAACACAACAACAAAAAATCCCTGCCAGGCTGAAGACTTAATACTGCTTTTGACGTCAAACTGATTAAACTTATACAAAGAAGAGCATATACAGCCTAATCAAAGACTAAACAGTTTTAAGAATTTAATATACTTAAATGTTTTTTCACTTAATAAAGTACCAGAAAGCTTTACGAAGTGCAAGTGTTAATACGATAATAATAATTAATTAACTGACATTAAAAACAAACAAACACACACACACACCTACAGACACAAATTAGTTAGTCAGAAAGTTGCAATTAGCAAACAACCGCAACAAAAAAAAAAAAAGAATCTGGACAAAAATTCATTATGAAACGTAAACAAACATAAAATATGCAGATTAATTAAATGCCACAAAAAACGCAAACAGGGGAAAAAAATATATTCAATGACAAAACATTCATTAAATGGCAATTTATCAACCGCAATCCTGTGACAGGATATTTAAAAGGAAGGAGCGTCAAAATACAAAATACAAAATAATAATAATAATAATGAATAATTGCGAAACTAAGTAAAAGTTCAGCTACTGTTTACCTACACTGCAGCAAAAATGTCTGCAACAAGATAAATACCAAATAAATAATAAATAATAACAGCGACAAAAAAAACCTTGCACAAGGATCAACTTTTGTGGACGCCAAGCAAAACCAACACACACACAATATAAAGAAAAGAAAGTGAAAAGAGAGAGAAGCAGAAAGTTATGTAAGAAATACGACTAAGAACTTTAAACTCTGAAATTGAGTGCGCGTTGACAAAATCACAAAGCAAACGAAACAAAACTGCACAAAGAAAAGTTTGAAATTAAATTTTTCTCACAAAAATAAAAAAATTACAAGGAAAAATAAAAAGTAAACCAGATTTTTTTGCAAACAATGCACTGTAAGTCAGTACTGAAAAGTCTCTTTACCACCAGTTCTGCTTTCACTTATCGCCTGGCGCTGAAATTGCGTCGCACATTTGCAAAGCGTTTAAAAACAAAAAATTCGACGAAAAAAAGTGTTGGGCAAATTTATTTTGTTGTTGTCTACACTGAATTGGGTGCAGCACAGTTTATCATTCTTTGCTTTTGGTCTATCCATATACCCTGTTTGGCTTAGATGTTTAGAAACGTTTGAGTAGACTTGTATAAAAAAGGTTTTATGACAATTGTAAAGCTAAAAGAGCTTGCGACCTAAGCTAAAGGTTAATTCTCCCATAACTTAAACTTAGAATCAGCTTAATATGTTTTTCGATACATTTTAAAATCGATAGAAACTTGAACATTTGCTACAGAGTATCTTTTTATGCCTTCCTTCTATCAGTTTTTTCTTAGCAGCTGTGTCATAAACGTTAAAAAATCTGGCAACGCCGGCGACAAACTTAAGCCGCTTAGGCGCTTAGCCGCTGCCCATTTTGTGCTGAGTGCGAAAAGTTTTGTAGCTCAATTTAAAGCAACCGATGCACGGTATAAATGACTGTCTGTGTGTGCTTAGATCTGTGTATGTGTGTGTGTAGCATGCAAATCATCATTGTCATCGTCATCATCATGATTCTAAACCTTTGAGTGAGTTAAAAATCTGTTAACGGACGCACGAGGCGTATGATTAATATCAAAACTAGCTACAAACCGTTCATATATAGATTTGTCCATAGATATGTACGTTCCTTCCGTTCGTATACAATTAGCGATAGAAGACAAGCAACAAGCTGCAAGCCAAACTGTTTGACCCACATCAAATGTTGAAATAGGTCTGACAAGCTGCTGCTGGTGAAGCTGAAGCTGATGCTGATGCTGCTTCTGATATGCAAATGGAATACTTAATACTTATGTAGGAGAGCGCATATTGACAGTGCCAATTAGAGCTTTCAGTCAGAGGCAGAGTCAATTTTACCCAAAATTGTTTGATATAATGAAGTGCACTCAGACACAAACACTCATCACAAGTTTCTCTCTCTCTCTCTTTCTCCTTCACGCTTTTTGTCTCATTTACACAGTGTACAGGAAACGGATGGGTCGTATTTTGAGAACTTTACATCGCTGGGTTGGAAACGTGAAAATCGTCGCATGTCGGCAACGCGTGCTGCCGAATCACGTGCCGAGGCTAATCCCGAAAATGAACGTGATCCACCAGCGCCCGAGGAGTCTATTGACCGTCACGATGAGAAGGAGAAGCTATATGTTGAGGTGCTGCATACCATTGCTAATACGGTGGGTGCACCAGCGCCAGGTGGACAGGTAACTTACCCATTTGTTTCTCTCAGTGTATACTACTACTATGAATCAATATCATGCACAGGTTTGGGGTTGGTTGGGTTTTTAATCATATGAATTTTTGATTGAGCTGAGTGAAACTTATGCAAATAGTTGGAAATTATATACGAAAATGTATTTTGGCTTGAAAATTAACGAGCGGTTAGCTTTAGCCAGTGGCAAGATGATGGATGGATACAAATGCTCGGGGCATGCCACTTAATCACATACGTTTAGGGCCAAAAATGTTGTGCAATTTAAATGATTAATGTTGGATGGGGCTTCTTTCACCTAAGGCCAAACAGCTTAAACCCCAAAAATGAGGTGAGGCCCAAACACAGGATACACAGCAAACCGTTCGTTGCGGTTGGCACAAAAAGAAAAATTCAATTATAAAAGTGTTTTGCAGTTCAACTGGCATCAAAAGTTGAACGAAGAGTTTTCATTTCGATTGCCATTTGTAAGTAATTTTCCAATATTTTCACAAGTTGCCAAGCAGGAACAATACGACACTGGCTCTGGCTGGCTGGCTGTAAACCCCGCTGCCTTTGCACTTCCCCGTCGCTCTCGAGCAACAATTTTTCAATTATCGTTTTTAATTTAACAGTAAGAAAATTGCACAACTAATGAAACTTGAGTCGACTGTACACAGCGTATAAGGGGAGGAGGTAGGAGGTTGGGAAAAACTTAGTAGGGAAGCTAGAGCCATTGGGCTTATGATGGCAGGCAGCGTAATAAAACTTTCGAGCAGCGCCAGGAAAATAACGTTAGTCCTGCTGTGATTGAGTTCGAGAGGCAAAGGGAGTGAAAGCGAAGCTGGTCAAGTCTCGCGGGGCCTCTCTCCCGCTCTTGAGTAGGAGAAAGCCGAGTCACTAAAGTTATTTATTCCGGTCCCCCAAACGGCTCAGCAGGCGACCCAGTGGAATTTTCTATTCTTACGCTATACGCTTCATATACGTTTTTTTGCATTTAATGGAAAATAATTACAAATAAATGTATAGCAGCTGCAAGTGGGTTAATGTTTCTAATGGTAACTAATGGTTAAATAAATGTACAGAATAAAGCAAATAAATGCCGTTTAAATACAGCAGAGCATGAGCTCAGCAAAGTGACGAGCTGCCTGCCTCCTGGAAAAAGTATAGAAAACAAGCATTTCCATGGAAATTTCAAAACATTCTACGAAGTGAGTTGAAGTGCAAGTAAAAAGCAAGTTTTGGTCTTAGACAAGTTTGTGTTTTGATCATCGTTCATGTCTTAACTTTTGATTCATTAAAGGTTAAGCAAAAAGTTCCTGGAATAGTTCTGGTTTCTTCGAATTCTAATGCTTTGTTGAAAAGGTTAAAGGTTAGAGATTGCAATGCTGCGTAGGGTATCACCAAGTCAACCACAATCTACCTATGCTTAGATATTTTTTCTACTTTTTTGCTAACGTCGACAAAATAAACTGTTGGAGAATTCAGAGTTGTTCAAGGGGAGGCTTAAAGATAAGATTCTTTAATAATTTAGATGGACGCTGCCTAGGCGACTGCACTCAAAGCAATCAAATTAAAATAATATTCGCCAGCATGGCGAATAGCATAAAAAATCCAAGCTCCAAGGGTGGAGGGGTACTATGGGCTAGGTGATGAAAGCGCTTCTTCAAGTGTGTGCAAATCAGCAAAGCAGCAGGCTAATAAATTCAACAAGATAAATCAATATGCAAAAAAATTTTTACACACACATAAAAAAAGAAAACGAATTTTTATTTATATTTATTTTTTCGTCTCGGATATAAAGCAAACAAAAATCTTCTGTTTGAAGCCAATAAGCAAAGGAAGAAAAAGAAAATTGGTTTTGCTGGTGTTTATCCGGCATAAATATGCTAATTTATTATTGATTGTTTTTGTTGTTGGGAACAAAAAATAAAATATTTACAAATAAATGACAAAATAATTAAATGAAATTAAATGCAGACATGTGCGTCTAACAGTTAGCTATCTCTTTCTCACACACACCCTCTTACTCTCTCTCAAACAGTTTGCACATTACAAGGATGAAATGTATCTGCATGCACAGCGCGCCTTTGGCGTCAATCCGGATCGTCATTATCGCCTGCTGCACGCCTCCGCCGAGGATAAACCAAAAATAATCGTGCTCTCTGCGGTTGTCATCGAAGCGGATGGCCTCGAGGCTAAGGATGCCAATGGTAAGCTACTTGATACTCTTACTATATACATACATATATATACGTATATTCATCATCCTCCACTCAATGTATCTCAATCTGTCAAGCGTGTGTGTGTGTGTGCGCGCAAATATTTTCAGTTTGCAAATTGATTTGCGGCTGCTTCGATAATTGCATTATGATTCGCTCCGTGTGTGTTTAGTATGAGTATGTGTGGGGACGGGTGAGTGTGTGTGTGTGTGTTTAGTGTGCTCGCGGTTATGGCTGTGCGCATCAAAAAGCCAAACGATACTTCAATAAACTGTGCACCATGTGCTCTCATTTATAATATTCGCATATTTAACATTTTTGCCATATTTTTAATGCTCTCAAGGGGTTTTTTTTTATTAGATTTCAAGGGCATAATGAAATATTTCAATTTTATGTTGCACAAGCGCAATTTTATGTTGTAGTACAAGAAGTTGCATGCATTTGCTACAGTTTAAGGTTTTGGGGATTTATAGAAGTCCATGGATGAGAGCTTTCAGGGAACATGTGAGATTTTTGATCTGATTCTGATCTATCAATCATGCAGAGCATTTCTTCGTCGTTTAACTTCAACAGTCGCTTCCTTGGTTATTTTGGACTTCCATTCATGTCACAGTTACAGCTCAGAGAAGCCCAAAACAGACAGCCCACAAAAAAAATATAAAACAGAGTCAGAAAGGGAGTCATCGACTCTGTTCCGCAGCTCGTTCAATAAATTTGCAATTTAATGCTTCCCATTTTGTTCATTATGCTCCAAGAGCAGCAGCAACTACAGCAACAACAACAACAACAAACGTCGAAGGCAACGCAATTTCGCATTTTAATGTGCTCAAGGATGTGTAAGGAATACGCTGAGTGCTCCTTCTGCTTCGCCATCAGCTTTTCTCTCTCTCTCTCTCTCTCTCTTTACCATCTGCTAAATGTACTGCTGACGGCTTAAGTCTGGCCAAACACAGAAAGAAAAAGAAGAGAGAGAGAGTGGAAAGTTAGTTCTTGCTACCAACAACAATAACAACTCGTTACCAATGAGACGTGGTTGATGAGTGCGCCACTGCCTCCCGCCACCTCTGATTGTTTGCCCATCCGCGATAGCTCTATAGTGATGCCCTGGCATACGATTCTCGGTTTTCATTAGCAGCAATCGCAATCGCTACTATTTCAGCTCAGCCAAGAGACCTAGAAAAAAACCAGAACATATGAGAAGAGGCACAAAAATACCACCAACTCTTGCAGTTGACTAGTTCACAATAAGCCAGATTAGTGATGGGCGCGTGCCATGTTCAGAAATACAAAATGAATGGTGATTTGGTTTATATGAAACTTTTGGATACTCTGCTAAATAATTTACAAATATTAAATAAAATTTTGTTCGGATCAAGATTTTATCTCACTGTTTTCCAATTACTTTTAAATAAATCCTTAAGCTAATATTATTGAAAACTCTTTTTTTTTCTTAATAAATTTATTGATTTTTTACATTTTAATTTTTTTTCTTAACTTTTTTACCTTATTTTTAAAATCTTTTTTAATCCGTCGTCCCTTGTCAACAGTTAATAGACATTGAATGAATAAATAAATTCCATGCCACATCGTGTGGCACGACACGCGCACATTTCTACTGAAAATACAAAAAAAAAAACCCTCCCAAAGCAATGCGCACTTGCCGGGAGTCTGAATTAAATTCGTATTGCCCATTGAAGCCAATTTAATCGATTATCATCTCGCTTTCGCTGTTGAGTTGCCACAAAGGTTGCCACACACACACACCTCTCTCTCTCTCTCTCTTCCACTCTCTTTCGCCTTTTCTGTGAGTGTGTGTGTAAATCAGAGCCACTTAATAATTGAGCGGCACTTTATGCAAATGAAATGTTAATCATACGCCCTGTGTGTTTGGCTGTGTGCGACCAGAAGTGTCTGTTGCCAGCTGACGCCACTACTATCTTGCCACAAGTGTCTGCCACGACTCGTCTGTCTGTCGTTACCTGCAGGCAACAGACGCCATTAATTGCCATTTAATGTCGCGCTCACATTTCAATAATGTAATAACAATCCTTTTCGTTTTCGTTTTCGTTTTTGCAGGCTTTTCGGATCCGTATTGCATGCTGGGCATCCAGCCGGATGGCGGTCCGCCAGTGTCGCCGCTGCCGCTGCCGCCGACACCGCGCGCCCTATCAGCCGATATGAGCGGTGGCTTTGATCACAGTGCCACCGACTCGCCGCCGCATCGTAAGCACAGCTTTCGCTTAAGCTTCAAGCGGCGCGAGGGAGCGGGTCGACGGGAGCAGCGCGACTCGCTGGGCGGTCCGGTGCCGGCCAAGTTAATCAAGGCAACTAGCATCAAGCCACACACACTCAGCCCCAAATGGAACGAAAAATTTAAATTGTAAGTGCAATTCAAAAGAACATTTCAACTAAGCCTAAACTTTTCTTTCCCCAAATGTATCGGATTCCTCTTAAATATTAAGCCTGATTATTTCTAGCTCATTTGTTTCTTGAAGTGTAGTTGACTGCCAAGCAGTTGGAAAATTCAATCACGTGTCGATGATGACGCTGCTCAATTGCGAATTTCATTTTAAAAATTATTCAATTACGCGAACCTTGGCAATGCCTACGTCCATTTAAGCTAAAAATGCGTCCGAAAAGAAACAACAAAACTCACACTTTGGAATTCGATTTGTAGGTGCCTGGAGACACTTCATTTACGCCTGGCCGCATGACAAATGTTGCGACGCAGTTCACATTTATCATTCAGCTACTGCTACTGCTCTGATCTCTGATACACATAACAATTGTTTGCCCCATTGTCTCTCTGTGTGTGTGTGTGTTTTGCGTAGGTGGTTCTGTAATTTACGAGCTTAGGATACAAAATTTAATTGCGCCATAAAATCGACAATACATTTAACAATAGCAATTGCAATCGTAATCAAATTTATGTTGCAATTGCAATCAAAATAACCAGGCGACAGCTGTGCTTAACTGAGTTTTTAGTACAAGTCTTAAATCTTTGTGGTTAACCAACAGTTGCACAAGTTAGTTGGCAGTGTGATATTTTAGATTCAAAAATTCATAAATTGCTGTCTGCAGTAATCCTTTATCGTTTATCAGTATTGTTTATGACTAGTTGCTGCTGCATCTGTTCAAATATTCAACAAAATAGATATGTAAGCTACATGCAACATTTTTCTAAAAGTTGTCTGCAGTAACAACTAAAATGAAAGTTGACAGCATATTAGTTTTGGCACGAACACGCTTTTGTTTTTAGGAAAGTTGTATGTTGTCTCAGTTGCTTGGTTATTTCAAAGTATTTTCTTCTTTACCTCAAACCTTTATCAAACCTTAGCACTCGTAAAACGCATGTGGTAGCAGTCTGTCAATAAATATATAAAAACAAATAAAGCTGTATTGACTATAAAATGAAATGAACAGTTGCGAATTTGGAATGCATGTAGGAACAGACGCCATATAAACCAGAGTTTTATCTTTATTAGGCTACAAAACAAATCGTTAAGCAACAAGAAAAAAAACGTTGCCTACTTATCAGCGTTAGGCGTTGCTAATTAGACAAATTAATGAGCTTTGGCAAGTGTCAAGCTAATCAATCCCTGAATCGACTAAAACAACAAATTGTTATTTTATTAATCCCTGCCCTGCCCCCATTTCAGTGACATCGATGACATCAACACGGACACCTTCCACTTGGACATTTGGGACCACGACGACGAGAGCTGTGTCTTGGACGCTGTCTCACGTTTGAATGAGGTGCGCGGTGTGCGCGGCTTGGGTCGCTTCTTCAAACAGGTCTGTCAGTCAGCGCGTCAGGGTTCACAGGATGATTTCCTGGGTGCCATCAACATACCCATAGCAGAGATACCCTCGACGGGTCTGGATGCTTGGTTCAAGCTGGAGGCACGCAGTCATCGCAGCACAGTTCAGGGTCGCATACGCCTCAAGCTGTGGCTGTCAACGCGCGAGGATCGTGGCATTGTGCCCGAGGAGAATAATGAACAGCAGCTGCGCAAGATCGAACAACTACAGATGGTCTTCATGCAACATGAGGTAACCACACATGAACCCTCCTGGACCTGGTGCGGTGATCTGCCTGGCCCGGCGCTTACCATACTCCATCAGTTGGCCGTGCAGGCTGAGCTTACAGATCTGCAGTGTGCCATGGCCAGGTGAGCAATCAAAAAACCATTTCTTATCTCATTGGCAATCTTATAAAAAAAACCGATTCCCCACTGTTTGTGCCCCTTTTAGATATGTTGCTGCTGCACGCTTGAATCGCTCGACACCCTTGGATCCGAAATTTCTGCATCGTTTGCTAAGCGATGTGGAGAAGCAATGGAATCAACCTAATCAAGAGGCACTCACGCGAGATCTGGAACAGTGGCTGGCAGAGGCAATGAACGGGTTTGTGGAGCGTTCTCTAAATCAAATACGACGGCATCGTGACATCTTTCCGGCATTGAATCCGCCATCGCTAATACGCCTGGAGTTCCTGCTGCGCTGTCTGGGCTTGCTTGGGTCGATGCGCGCCTTTCGTGCTGTCTGCCCCTTCAACAAGGGTGTGCGCGGCGAGGTGGTGAACGCGTTACGCAAAGGCTCCATAATGTGGGGCCAGAATGTGTTGCGCGAATCGCAGTGCTTGGCCAATCCATTATCGAATTTCGTAACAACATTAACCGCCGACATCCAACTGGGCCAGACCTACTATCATGCCCTCTTTGACAAGTGAGTAAACGAGCCATGATTACAGACACACAGAGAGACACACTGACATTCCATTCCATTCGAATTCGATTCTATTTCATTCCATTCCATTTCGTTGCGATACGATTCTTGTTATTGCCACCTTTTGTTGTTGTCCAGCATTGAGCATTAAGTATGTGCGGCACGTGTCGCATATAAAACACGCTTCAAGGACGTCTCCAACCAACCAAACAACTCACAACTCATCCATTCTCTAGCCAAATAAAATTCACAAACAGTTTAACACACAAAACAAGCAGCGAACGAACGAACCCAAATAAAAGCTTTCTCCTTTTGCGAATTGCACTTGAAACCGAATCAAATCGCCAACTACCAATTATTTGCTTGTTCGGGAGAGTTTGAAACTGTCATGGGTCAAGTTTATAGTGGCCACTAATCAGTTGGTCAGCCAGTTGGTTGTTTTTCAGCAGCCATAAACTTCATTAACGACTAACACACTTTGTTATTGGCAGTTTGTGCAACCTTAACTAAATCAAAATAGCTTTTAGTGGGATGTAAAAGTGAATTGATAGTTCGAAGGACACTAAAATGTGTTATTGGTCAAGAGAACTGTCAGAAAAATGGCTAGATTGGCATCACTGACTGACAGTTTTATTCACCTGAACGCTAACTTGTTCATAACATATTCAACCCTAGCGTTCCGTTGCACGGCACAAGAGCGCAACTCATCTAATCAGACGCATATTTGCTAGTTAACGTGACCATAAAAGGCTCCTAATGAGCACATCAAGTGGCTTACACACATAAGCCCTAAATTAATTGCGCTGTCATAAAAATGCGCAGCAAAACACTGGCCATCTTGATGGGCCATTTAGGTCCAAGTAGTGGCCTAGAACACTGTGGAACTGTCTTGGGGGTTGAGTTGGCTTATATGCCACAGCCTGTGGTCCGCGAAAGTGTTGAGCAGCAAAATTTAGTGTGCAAGCGATTCCCTAGCTAATTGAAGGCAATGCTGCAATTTAAAACGCCAAACGTAACTTGAAGCTTTATCGATTTTTTTTCTGCTTCGAGCTAAAAGACAAAAAACTTGTAGTTTAGTGAGACAGTGCAGACGTTTTAGCTGTTTTAAAGCGAGAGAATTGAAGTTAAAAACAAGTCCCAGCTCTCTTTGGCCAACAACCAAAACCATGCCAACATAGTTAGCTTCAAACATCTGTTTAACGTTTATCTCAAGGACTAACTGACATTTCTCTCTCTCGCTCTTTGTTGTGTTGTTTTCTATTGTTGCAGCACAAATGGCATTCAGTACTTTAGCATCATTTACAAGCAGTACGATGCAATGGTGGGTGAAGAGGTTTATACACGAATGGCAGCTGGCCAGGTGCCCGGAGTGCGAATGAATCTTTCACAGTATGCAGTGCTCGAGGGCGATGCTGAGCCAGTGGATACAAAGCCATTTGAACTGTTCTTGGCATTACAGGAATTCTGTCAGTTAAAACGGCATTTGTCCGCCCAGCCACAGCCGCCGGAAAAGCCGTTGGCATTGAGTAATAGCCATGAATGGTTCATACCCACCTTCGAACGTTGGATGATGGTGAGCAAGGCAAAGGCCCTGCAACGCATACGTGCCGCCATCCGCATGGATGCCATCTGTGAAGGGGAGCGCATTGTCAGATACAGTAGCTCATCGGTGGACACGGCCAGCACATTGCTGAACATCAAGGAGTTCTGGAAGGTCATCAATTGGCCGGACGAAGATACGGCCATAATGATGGAGTCACAGCTAATCGATGTCGTTTGCTCTGCCGCCATGCACTATTGCGATCTCATACACACAACGCTGGCAGACAGCGGTTACTATGAGCAGCAGGGTCCGTTCCGCTGCTCCGATGATATGTGTGTGACGGTCAATAATGTGGAGTATGTGCGTCGCACTCTGGCCGAATTTCGTTCCGATGAACAGCCACTGGAGGAGTCGGCTGATAATCTACTCGAATCTAGCTTGACACACATGGAGAATCGCTGTGAGCGTATCTTGTCCAAGTTGGCGCCCTTGATGCAAATGTCACTGCAAAAGGCCGTGTTCCATTTGGCCTGGTCCCCAGACTCGTTGCCAGCAAATCAAGCAATTGTGCCCCTGCTTGAGTATCTCGATTGTCATCTGGCAGCATTGAATAGTGCTTTGCTCACCAAGAACTTCAATCGTTCGCTGCGTTTCATCTGGAAGACAGTGTTGGGCGAGATGTCCAGGCAAATGGAGACGGGCGATGAGACCGACAAGCCGACACACTTTCACAAGCGACTCTATGAGGCATTGCAGCTGCTCGTTGACTTCTTTCATGCCGAGGGTCAGGGTCTGCTGCTTGAGTGTCTGCACACGGAGGACTTTTGGCGCATCGAGCAACGTTTGCAGTTCCACAAAACGGATACGGATCGTTTGATTGACATGTTCTATATGAATCGTTTGCGTGAACAGCTCATGGCCGTCAGTCCTGGTCCCTATGGCTCTTTAGCGGTGCGTGCCTATTTCAATCATGACTCATTGTGTGTTGAGGTCCTGCATGCACGGGATGTTGTGCCCCTGGATCCGAATGGCTTTAGTGATCCATTTGTTGTCATTGAACTGTTGCCGCGACGCATCTTTCTGCACTGCATGGAACAGCAAACCAATGTGCATAAGGTAAGTTGGAGTTGGGACAAACCTAAATTGTTGCTTTACTTTACTTCTTATCTTTGCAGCGCACTTTAAATCCCATTTTCGATGAATGCTTTGAGTTTTCGGTGACCCTGGAACAGTGTTTGGTTGATGGGGCCATGATCTGTTTCACAGTCATGGATCACGATGTGCTCACGGCCAATGATTTTGGTGGCGAGGCATATTTGGCGCTGGGCAATATACCTGGCGTGGCGGATTACAGCACCAGTGTGGATAACTTTCATGGGCTCAAGCAAATCGAGTTGCCGCTAATGCAGCAAAAGGATAAATGTAAGTGTCCAAAAGCATAAACCCCCCTAAAAGTTTGTAAACTAAATTCTCGTTATTCTCGTTTGTGTGACAGGCAATCCGATATTGCAAATACTGGAGCTGCGCATCAATGACAAACAGGCGCAGGACTTTGTGCGCAAACAGAAGGCGCGCTTCATCAATTGATTTTTAAAGGGAGCCTTCCAGGTCCAGGTAAGGAGCATCGTTTGAAAAACGTAACTCAACAAAATTTTCGACAGCATGGGCAATCTAATTGCAAGTTTTCTTTGATCAGACAAAATGTATAAAATAGCGAAAAAAAAAAAAAAAAAAAAACAAACAAGACACAAGCATCTTATATTATCGATTTATGTATGTATTTTATTGTATTGTATTGTACTTGTTAGTTGTTTAACGATAATGGTAATGGGTAATCGATAAAAGTAACCTTCTTCTGTTTTTGTAAATGTTAGCAAATTGAAATTCAAATGGTGCATAAGTAACAAATTACGGGGCACGAAACTCTCTGGCCCAAATGTTCTAGACTTTATGTTGCTACAAACAAACACAAACACATTCAGACATATGTATATCTAACTATTAGGGACTCTATCGTAGCGTAAAAACTTGCTGAAATTGTCACAATTAAGCATACAACTAAATATATAGAATTTAAAAAATGAAAAAAACCTACACATTTCGAGAACTTTTACTAAACAATGCACAAAAACAGAAAAAAAAACAGTGGAAAGTATTTTCAGTTCCCAATAATCCTTTACAAAACATTTTTTGGGTCAATTTAAGCTATACGAATATCATATTGCAAAGAAATAAAAGTTATTTATAAAATGCCAGTGTAAAATCCTAAAAACAATCAAAATATGCGTAACTCCGAGCTTCTTTATCAAACACCCCTCCACTTACACACACACACACACACACACACTATATTATAGGAAAAAAAAACAACTTCATATAAATGTATACAAAAATATATTAATCATGCCCAAAAGACAGTGTAACTAAGTCTTAAAGTATATATTTGTAATCTTCTATTTTCTGAGCACAGATTTTGTATAAATTTATTAGATACACACACACATACAGATGCTTTGGCGCACACTGAGTGCTAAAAGTAAGCCTTCAGTCGTTTTTTGCTTTTTTATACAGACTTCTGTCAAAACCAACTGTTTTCTACGCTTTTAAAACAATCTTTGATTTGAAATCTTTTTAAGAAGTTGTCGCTTCTATTGTAAATTTTGTACTATATACACAATGCCCCCTATTTACATACCTATATCTTAAGTATGTAATGGATACAAACTGTAATTCTTAGCTGTTAAAAAACCACAAACTTTTTATACCTTTCGCAAGGCATCAGAGAACAATTTTAACACAAAACTACATGCACAATAAAAAAAAAACATTAGGAAATCAACTCAAATCCAAGTCAAATTACATGTAAAATCAAATAAATATTTTAAGTATTTAAAGTGAAAGTTCAAGGCGCAACAATTTAAATAATATTAAAAACAAATGAAAGAGTATTAATCGTATATATATATTGAAACATATTGATAATGCAAAGAATACTTAGCGTATAAGTAATTTAAATATTAGACCGCTATTTTTATTGTTTCTTGGTCACTTTGCACAATCTTTTCACAAGTAACATCTGTCAAAAAGTCATCTACGATAATTTGAGTTGAACTTTTCTTTCACTATAAGTATATATATATATATATATATATTAGGGTTGACATCGAAGTATAATTCAAAGCTGCCTAAGAGTAAACCAAAACCATAAACAGTGTAAGGGAATGATAGTTAAAGGTTTGATATGTGATACCCTTCTATTTTTGTTTCTGCTGCCTTTCTGTCACCTTCCGCGCTCTCCTTCCTTGAACAAAAATATCTATAAAACTGCTCTCTTCCAGACTAAAGACACAAATAGTTTAAGCCAAAGTAAATATATACTACATACAATAAATAGACAATTGTTTGCTGTACCAAAAACGAGTAAATGTTGTTATGACATATGTGTACCTATCTCTACCTACCTACATACATATATACATATATTGATAATAATTTCCAATATCGTAGAATAAATCAAATCAAATTATGCATATTACATAAACGTTTTACAAGCCACTAGATACAAATTTTATTGCAAAGCAAATCAAGCAAATTAAATACAAAATAAAACGAAATCAAACGAAACGAAACGAAAAACAAATGCAAAATTGGCCAAAACAAATGACCAACAACAAAACCGATAATACTATATGCAAATCGAAGGCCAAGAAAAAAACTGTTAATATATAGAATTGTTAAGCTGGTTACAAGATAAAAACAAACCTACAATGAGCCCTCCTACAAACAACAAAAACAACAACAACAAACAAAAACTTATTGATACTTAGATACTTTTACAAACGACAAAAAAAAGAACAAAATACAAATACATATGAATGCTATATACAAGCAACAAACAAACTACAAAGGAGACATATTGATACTTGTATACAACAACTATTTTCGATTATGATTGATTTACACACACACAATCACACAAATATTGTTTTTTTTTATAAAATATTTTTTACCTATAAGCCAAAGATAAAAGCAAACGTTTACCGCCGAAAACTCAAAGCTAACACAAACGTTTTCAAACAAAACTGTTAGAACAAAAGAGAGATACTTCTACCTTACACAATATACATATGCAAAAATATAAATATATATTATTTTTAAATGTGTGCTTTAAGTGTATAAGAACTCCTAAACAGAGCCACGTGCAGGTTCCTAAACTCTCCAAATGAATAATATGTAATATTCAAACTACAAAAAAGACACAAATAAACTTAGAAACAAACTCTTAAGTAACGATAAGTGTATGTGTGCAACAAACAACCAAACAACATAATCAAAGCAAAGCAAAGCAAACATTTAGTTAAATACATGTATTGTGCAAAGAACAAACAAACCAACAAAAATCCATGCTGCAGAAAGAAAAAAAAACAAACTTATCAAATTCAATCAATAAATGTCAATGAATATATTATATATAAATATAATTATGTAAAGTGTTTTTAATTTATTGTCAAACTAAGCGACATAATTGAATCAATTTATGCAGCACTTCAACATTTTCCAGTTGACTTCTCAAGCATAATGAATTATGGTAAGTATATAGTATAAAAATAATATTCATAAAGTATTTCTTTGTAAACTCGTTTTTGATTCTTTGAGAGCTCACGTTCCAAAGAAAATATTGTTGAATACTTGGCATCCGATTTTCCACATTTTAATCAAATTGTGCAGTTTTGTGTTTTGTGCGAAATCAACTTAATACTTCTAATAAACAAAATCCCTTCAAGCGTTACACATTCTCAAGATAAATATCATAATAGAGTTCTGAGAATTGTTGTTGCTTGGGAAATTAGCTTGAAGCTGCATCAAATTTAACCCACTTACTTTAAGCCGCAAAAGCGTTAAGGGTCATGAAAATAAATTGTCCTCGCTGCCAAAGGTGTGTGTGTGTGGGTGTGTGTGGCATGTGTTTATGGAATTGATTTCAGTGCATTATCTCTAGAGTGGTGTGGGTGGAGTGGTGTGGGTGTCTGGTTGGTGCAGAGAAGCTTTTATCTAAATTAAATCCAGGCCAAGAGACAAAGTCCGTGTCGGAGTTGATTCTGTTTTTGCTGCTTGGTGCTGCGTGCTTCATGCCACATGACGTGCAAATGATTTGCCATTTGCCGCATCGTCAAAGCTTAAAAGTTAATGCGTAGTCAGAGCTGTCTTTAAAGTTGCAAGCACATACAATTTGCACTCGCATTTTCTCCCTCCCTGTCTGTCTGTCTGACTATCAGTCTTCCTGTGTGTGTGTGTGTGTGTGTGTGTGTGTGTGTGTGTGTGTGTGTGTGTGTGCAACACAAATCTCTATAGTTTTATGCAACTTTTATGACAACAGCAGCAAAAGTTGTTTTTTACGACTTTCAACGCCAAAGGACAAACAGGATGAGGGAAAAACACGCACACATAACAGGAAAGATCTTATGTACTAAAAAAAAAAAAAAAAACAAAACAAAGAATTGCTTACTAAGTTTCTGACCTGGCTGAGTACCAGTTACCAAAAACAAAAAAAGTAAAAAGACTTTGTCGAGAACCTTGACAAGGAGATACCCTAATCCCATCCCAAAAGACGACTTTCGATATCCTTAATCAAATCGATATAACTTTATCAAAATTCATCAGACTTTGTATGTAATACCTCCAAAGTCTTGTTTTGAGCTCTTTAATACAGCTGCATTAAAATCTAGGAACATTTTTTTTTTACAATTTTAATTCCAAAAATCTGTGATCAAAAATTAATTTGGGGTTGATTTAAACTCATCCGAATTAACCTTTTATCTGTACATACTTTTGTATAAAACGATCATCTCCTTTTTTCATCCGTTTCATGAGCTTAGGGTATAAATAGTAATACGCTTGCCACTTGGGCCATGCCTCTGCCATGTAAGACAGTTTGGACTTCGACCTGCACTTTTCCAGCTTTTCTGCTATGACAATGAATATTGCCCACACACACTCACACACACCTTGACGCACGCACACACACTCATGTCAGCCCAGGGCCAAATTCTGACATTTGAAGTAAGCCACAACAGCAGCAGCAGCAACAGCAACTGCGGCAGAAGCAGTAACAACTCAAAAAGCCGCAATAAAAAAAAACTGCAATTTAAGTTTCAGTTATGCATATTTTTTCGCTGCATTTAAAGTTGCGCAGCCACAGCTGGGAAGAGGGGAAAGAAAGGCATAAGAGATTATTAAAAAAAAATTTTTTGAGCCCAGTAGGAAAATTTTTTAATGATTCGTCAATAAAAATTATTAGCCCTATATACTATATATATTCTTAAACTTATATTAAGATAGAATTTCACAGCTTACAAAATATTATTTATTCTCATGTTTCAGTTTTCCTTATCTTAAATCGTTATAGCTGCCTCGTTTTGTGCAGTGTAACCGGAAATGTAAACTATGCCATATTATTTCAGCCACTGTCCGTTTTCGCCCATCTCCCCTGCACGCCCCCTCGCCCCCCTTTTCTTTCTTTCTTTCTATCTCGTTTTTTCTTTCATTTTTCGTTGCTGCCCGCGAGCTTTTCGCATAAATTTGAATGCGAATTTTTATTTACATGCCTGCAGCAGCAGCAGCAGTTGCAGAGGCACCAGCAGTGGCAGTTGCAAGAGAAATGAAGCTGCCTTACACAAGCATATATGCAGCACAAGCAAGTTGTGTGTGTGTGTGTGCTTGTGTGTGTGTTCATTATCGATGAAATTTGCTGGCACTTTTCGTAATGACTTTGATGCCGGCCCCAAACGCTTAGATGCAAATTAGGCATCACTTTTTGCAACGAGTGCTGCAACTTGCCTCTTTATGTGTCTTCTTTTGGATAGCCTTGCTGCGAGTGGGGTATTATAGTTTTCTCATGATGTTTGGTTGCGCATAAAAAAAGGAGATGAAAAAGTCTGGAAATGCTTTTTTCATTAAACTCTCAACATTCTTTGGGTATACTAAGAGTATTAAATTCGTTGCACCTTTAGTTAAATTTATGTTGCTTTAGTTGCCACAGCGTTGCAAAGTCACGTGCGCCAGTTGTTCGAGTGGCACGCTGACAACCAGAGCGTCTAATGAAGTGACCGTGTTCCAAACCCCTTCACCACCAGCTTCACCACCCCCCGCTGCATTTGGTGTTGCACGTGTTGCAGAACTTTCGGTTAACGGTTATTAAATGCAGTTTGACAACATTAAGCGGCAACAACAAAAGTGCAAAGTGCAAAGACGTTTACTCGCTCTCCCTCTCTTTCCCTCTCTCTCTCTCTCGCGTCTTACTCTCTCTCACTCAACTTCGCTCTCAACCTCTCTTTAGCTCAATTGATCGTTGGTCGAAACCAGTTTGCCTGCCAACTTACCTCTTTTAGACCAGTTTAGACCTAAATAACGCAGGTGCCGCTCGCGGCTTTGAGCTTAGATCAGTTCGAGCTGAAATCGCGACGCGTTTGCTACGCAGCCGCGCTTCAAACTACAACAAAACAAAACGAATGAAAGCAAAATACTTAAAATCAAACTCGAAATAAAAGTAACAAAAACAAATTTAAACAAGTTGAAAAGAAGAAGAAGCAGAGTAGCGCGCAATATACACAACGTATAGAAATAATATTCAACTATTTTTAGCGCATTACGTGAGTGTCATTTGAATGATTTTTTGTTGTACAACAACGCAAAAGTGTTAACACAAAAAGTGTACAACTACACTGTACTACATGGCAGAATGTTTGTGTGTGTTGCCCTTTGCCAAGTTTGTCTAAGTGTGTGTGTGTGTGTGTGTAGGCGCATAACTCAGATTGTGCTCAAGCCAAAAACCTGCTGCTATTATTAGCCTTAGCCAAGATTATGGCCGATTTGGCTGAAACGACTTGAGTTGGTTCTCCCTCTCTCTCCTTCTCTTTCTCGCTCTCTCACTGTCTATTTGGCCATTGTTGGCTGTTAGCGCTTACCCCGCCGCCCTGCCACTTCTTCTTCTTCTCAACTTGTAAATGTTGTGTGAAAATCTGCAACGCCTTTCATTCATGCCAACCGATTATATCATGTATACATATGTGTGTGTGTGTATGTGTCTGTGTGTTGGCTGTCGTTTTGGCCAGATCCAGTAAGCTAAAGATTCCACACACACACACACACACGCGCGAACAGACACCAACGCATTTGCATAAATGACGACGTCATTGATACATTTTTAATGCATTTTTCGATCCATACATCTGTGTAAATATCGTCTTATGTATATTTGTTTTTCTGTGTCTCAGTGCAATGAAATGTGTGCAACAACAGCAACGATATACTACTAACAACCTGTCGTTGTCGCTGCCAAAGCGTTAACAATAAATAAGCGAAACAATAGCACAACGGCAACAGCAGCAGCAACAACAACAACAACAACAGTTGACTGTACAACAATGAGCAGAGAAGGTAAGCCAGTTTTTTTTTTGTAGCCCACAGTCGTGCTCAGACATACACTCACACACACACACATAAACATACAATTTGCACACTTATTGCCTTTAATTTTATTGTGCTTAAGCTTTCAATGAAGTGCAAGTGTCAATGCGCCATAATATGTTACCATTAAATGCGTATACGTAGCGTACGTATACTTAATAAGCTTCAGTTCATGGCACAAAATGTTCAAGTGTCAATTGAGTCCACTGCTAATGGGATACGCCGTATTTGTTAAACGTACTCTAAAAGATCTTATCTGTTCACAGTTTGGGTTTTTTTGCACTGAGCTAAGCTCGAACAGAAAAGAAGTTTCAACATTGAAAATCTAGTAAAAGTTGTGATAAACCATCTAAAAGTTAGTTAAACTTAAGATATACAATCTTAAGTAGAGCTCAAGTCTCTCTTCACGCCCTTGCCAAACCTAGAAATCATGGCCAAAAAACTAATGTGTGAGTATTTCGATATAAAACACACTCTAAAATCACACAATCCATCTCGTGGCACGACATATAAGTTAAGGTCATGATGCTGCCTCACTTCCGCACATCACTTGAACTCTGAACTGTGCAAAAATTGACTGCGCGTGGGTGCCAAAAAAAAAAAACAGCTGAAACTGAAACTGCCAAAAAATTCAGAAGCTGAAACTGAAATTCTCTCATATATAAGACGGCAGTTGACCGTGAAAAGCCGTGTTGCCGCAAACTTGTTGCCTTTTATGAGCATGATTCGGATATATTTTTCTCTCTTTTATACTTATTGTTGTGTGTTGGCCTGGCCCAGTGCTTATGTCATTTGGCAGCGATTTGTCAGCAGCGGAAATCCAAGCAGCTGTTGCTGAAGCTACACAAGAAACTTAACTTAAGTGCAGGAAATGTTGGATTAGCTATATGTAGTTTTATTTCGCTTGCCAACGCATTTTTGCCAATTGCACATGTTGTTATAGCCTTGTTCGATAGCTTGTTCATGCCATTTGCTTATCGGTAATTATCAATCGCATGCTTTTCCTGCATCAACTGCATTAAATGCCATATCCAAATATAAAATAGCTTGAATAAAATTAATTGGCCAAGCAAAACAGGCAATGCGCTTATATGAACAGTTGGCTAATATCTGGGGAGTGAGACAAAAATGTTAAAAATAATATTTAAAACAATATTTCTTGTTTAAACCATTTATGGTTATGGAAATCATTTAAGTTTTGATTTTTGAATGCCGCAAAGCGGCTTAAACCGTTAAGATCCATCGACTGTAAAAGTCAACAAACTGAAATAATGCCAACAAACGTTAGCTAATCTATTTATAATCAAACAAAACATCTTTTAAGTAACCCAAAAATACGAGCTCTTACTTAAGATATTATCATAATCTAACATTCATCCCAAAGACAATAGACGCATTATGACTGTTGTTGTTGTTGGTGTTGTTGTTGCAGACAGACAGTTAGCTCTAGACTTATTTAGCGTTTCATTTCCCATGCAGTCAGCAGGCAACCACTGTGCATAACAGAACTGGCTGTTTTTGGAGTTACTGAAGTCTCTCAGAGACTCAAGAGCACCGCTGGCGATGTTTATGATAAAGAAAGAAACAATAAAAAAAGAAGTCAGCGATGCTTGGCGCACGCCAATAAAACTAGGGGACAGCAACAACAACAGCTACACTTAAAGAAAAAAAATGTGTCACAAAAAGAGGAAAAAAATAAAATAAATAAAAATGAATTTTTAATTCGAATATAATAAGCTTAAGTTATCTGGAACTAACCCAAACAAACTCAAATCTATAAACTAGGCCTTCCATTTTCCAAGTGTAGAAATTTAAAACTCACAGCCAGCGGTCAAATATTATTCCATTTTGTAGATGATAATGATTTGATAAGTGTGCAAGCAATATTATAATTTGTAAGCCATTATTTGGTTTTGAGGTCAAGCCGATTAGAATGCTCAACAACAAGCATAGCCTGATAGAGCATACAACTGTTAGTTGGCTGTTTTTTTTTTTTACTTACGGCCTGGTCAACTGTCGCATCAACATCGCAACAACAACAATGCCAATTGACAGCGAAAGTTACGTAACGATGTGGCATGCATGACGTTGTTGTTGCTGGGAAGCTATATGAGACGGGTTTCCAACAAGCCAGTATCTGTTGCAACTGTACAACGTGGCGAATGCGCATTATCATACAGTTATTTAACACGAAAAGCAATCAAAACAACACAAAAAAAAAAATGCCAAAATATGCAAATTAGTTAACATCCAAATAAAACGCAAATCAATCAACGCTAATCACCATATCCACGCTGTGTTTGTATAAAAAACCAGATATACATATGTATGAGTTATATATGTTTGAGTTTAGTCATATATATCATCTTGGGTAATCAATCTGCATTGCGTCTTCAAGCCATACAAAAAGCGAGGGATGTTTAACAAACAAACCAATGAAATCTAATCCAATTTAAAATCTGGTTTAGTTTAATAACTTATCAATCAGCTCTCGCACATTGCACATGATTGTATAATTATAGGCACCATTTAATACTGATTCGTTGTAACTTTCATTTGACATTCGAGAGCTCTTTACATTAATACAGATAAACAAGATGGCTAAGATGATGATTTGATCACGTAATTAATGTCTCGTGTCATTGCATGCCAATTACATAAATACATACGTGTACAGCAAACATTCCATTAACTAAATGCCAAAAGGTATGTCTGAGTGATACTCAAAGCGAGTATGGAATGTTTAAACATAAGCTCATGAGAGAGGATAGTTTTTCAATCAATAATAATGCTTTGAGCATGTCACAAAAACCAATGACAAACAAATCAAATTCTTGATTTGAATTTCAAAGGAATTTCTTTGTACTCGAACTCTCTTATTATAAACAAAGACCGGAATCAAAATATGCGAAGCATAAGCAAATTTGATAATAATAAACAATATAACCACTGAAACCACATGAACGCTAAGCAAAGACGCAAAAAACAAAAAACTCTCAATTGAAGTTGCCTAGCATTTGAAAACAATACAAAATACCTTTTTTGCATGTAGACAAATATGTTTATGACTCTGCTCTGCTGACAATTCAATGCCCTCTTGAGAGACTCTATGCCTTGGCCCGCCCCTTGTTGAATTATTATGTAATTTGAGGCAGATGAAACATGCTCAAAATCGCCATGAACACAACAACAATAAACAATTCGACGAGCCACACTTGACATTAAGGCAAAAAGAAACCAAAAAAAAAAAAAAAACAACTTTAAATCTACGCCCACAGATGCTTCACACAACAATTTGAAGAGTTGTCGACGTAACGCAAAAAAAAAAAAACCAGCCAAATTATATACATAAATATATGGTCATAAGTATGTGTATTATACAATTATAAAGGCGGCTACACCCCTTCCATAATTTGCTGTCTGATTTAGCCGCCAAAAGGCCTTGAAGATTGTGAAAAATATGAATACAATGAAACTAATCGTTAATCAACTAAAGAAAGAAGATAAAAAACCAAAGTATTTAAGTTCTCATCGCACTTTTTTTATGTTTCCCATATCGAATGCAGCTCTGTGACAAACACGCAAGCGTTGCCAGATCTCTAAGGATAAGGATTATGCATGCGCTTTAAAAAAAACTATATTAATTAATCGAGCATCTGAATACTTGTAAACTTGCGACTTCCAACTGGGCAGCATTCTCAACAAGCAGCTGCACAACAACAACAACAAAAAATCGTAATAGCTTGGCAAACGAGCGTGGGAAACGCTCGCTATCGCATTTGGTATTGGAATTGGCCAAGTTGTCTAACTGGACGGACAGTTCTTAGGTCTTGTTGCTGTTCTGTTCAATGAGTTTGCATATATCTCTGTGTGTACAGCGATTGCTAGTTTCTGGCCTGGCAATTTGGAGGATTTTTGTCAAGTGCAAAATGCTTGGCCGAAAACTGTCGGGCATTGTCAATGTGCCGTTATTGTTGCAATTGCAATTAAAATGTTTTGCCTGCGGCAATGTTGCACAGAAGTAAAAGGCTAATATATCTGTTAGATAAACAAATGTTTATAGAAGTGTCGCAAGTCGATAGAAATGGAATTCCAAGCTTGAAGTTTGAGCCAAATTGCAGC
The DNA here is from genome assembly GCA_018152965.1 of Scaptomyza pallida. Taxonomy (NCBI): domain Eukaryota; kingdom Metazoa; phylum Arthropoda; class Insecta; order Diptera; family Drosophilidae; genus Scaptomyza; species Scaptomyza pallida. Next base: position 3,333,767 of record JAECXP010000080.1, on the reverse strand, counting down.
TGCATATGCAAAAATGTCTTCTGTTTAGTTTTCCAGCTTGTATAGAATTATATTTACATTTGGCAAAGCTCATAAACACTTTTACAATAGTTTTTGCTCTTGCAACATGCTGTGGAGTTACTTGTAGATGCGAATAACAAGAGTTATAAGCTTAACGGTCTTGCCACAACAACAACAACAAGCATGCATCTACCATAAATATGCCAAACAGGTTTACGTGCTGTTCTTCCGCTTCCCCTTACCATCCCGCCTTACCTTTTGGCTTTCAGCCAACAACGTTTGTATAGATATTTATAATGCGCATTGTTTTTTGTTTTTTTTTTTGGGCTGCCGGTTGCCATTTGGACCGTGTGGTACTCGCCTAGATACCACACTTAGAACAATTACAGTTACAAACACAAAACACTTGAAAGATCTCTTATCAAAAAAGCGCTTGTTATTGTCAGCTTCAAAAGAATGCTTGGTTTCCTATTATTCTCACAAACACACAATAGTTTTCTCCAAGTCTTTTATTTGTTCTATGTTTACATACCGTGGCACAAGTCTGGCTCATGTAATGATTATTTATGATGTCTCAAGTCAAGAGCTTAATTCGTGTTGATTTTTGCTTAAAAATGTTGTGTGTTTGAGCTCTGTTTCGGATACGATTCGATTTAATATTGTTCATGCTGAGCCCATGACTAATGCCCTCTTTTTTGTGGTCAATTATTGAGGCTTGAGTGATTTGGCCCAGTCAAGGGTCTTCAAATACTGTTTACTGCCGCTTGTTGCGTCTTTCGTCTTTGATGTTTTTTTTTTCTTTGGCCTATGTTGATTGAAATAAATTGTGGCAAGCATGTGGCGCCCTTTACTTAATCATGTACATATGTAGCATCTCTCTCTCTCTTTTTCTCATGCCGTCAACGACTTCATTTGCTAGTTGCCACATATTGGTTGCAAGTAGAACCCAAATTCAAGCTGTTGCTGTTGTTCAAGTGAGTTTGCAAAAAAAAAGTGGGCTGCGGTTAGCGGGGTGTTTGGGTGAACAGACGGCGGCTTTTTGGCCTTAAAGCCAAGCAAGCAACCCAAAAACTTTCTCTGCACGAGTGTTGAGATTTAATATTGTTTACCCAACAACCAAAACAACAACAACAACCAAAACAACAACAAGCGGCAATTGTATATTGCTTGGCTGTGGCCAATTCTTTGTTGCCTTTTTGTGGCCAAGCATTGATTTTAATGGCTTACAATCATAACGTAAAACGCAGCAAAAATAAAAATTATTAATAAACATATGTTCGTTTGTTCGTTTGTTTGTTTGTACACACACATAAATCTGCTATATCGCACTTTCATCGCCCTTTGCGGCTTATGGCGGCACTTGGCGTTTATTAATTTTGTAGCCGTTACCGTTAGCCATTTTTTTCTCTTCATTCCAGCTGTGTATTTTGCTTGCCCAAATAGATTAGCCCCACACCACTACCAACAACAACAATCAGACGACGTGAGCAAGCATTTATAGCTAGAAAGTATTGTTATGCAGTTGTTGTTGTTGCTGTTGTTTTGGCCAACTAACCGCCCCATTTGAATTTCAATGTTGTTGTTGTTTTGAAAAGTCATGAAAGATTGACATGGGCTCTGGGACAGTTGGCAAGAGAAAAAAACTTGCGCACAGTGCGAAAAAGTGTTTGAAAAATAAGACTTAAATGCTAAATTTAAAAAAAAAATCCTATTTTCCTATAATAAAAGCTCATATAAAGATTTAAATCCCCTAAGATCATAGTCATGCTTAGTCTTATCCAAAATGCTTAATATTAGGGCATAAAAGGATTTTTCTTAAACAAACCTTGCCCCACTGTGCAACGGTCAGAACAATTTTAAATGCTGCTCATTTTTCAAAGTTGCGGCCTCTTTGCCCCAATACGTTTGTTCACTGTGTGTGTGAGTTGGTGTGTGGTTGTGTGTGTGTTTTTAATAGCCAGCAGGGTTAAAAATTTAATGGAAAAACGTTTTAATAAATCAGTTAAGTGGTCTTGCTGCCGCCGCGGTTCTTTTTTTTTTGCGGCTAATTACACGCATTAGTGTTGGCCAGGCCAATGCAGAAAGATTCACCCGCCGACCCCTGCTCTCGAGCCCATGAAGAGTGTTAACGCGTCGCATTGTATGTCCCCAAGACCAAGAGTCAACAGCTCTTGGCCAAGCTCTTGGCTCCTTTCGGCCGACATGCAGAGCGTAATTTAGCAATTAAAAGCGATTAACGCGCTACTTGCAACTACTTAACGTCTTTAAGAGATTGACGCTTTAACGACGCGGCCTCCAATCGAGCTAAGCCAAAAGATTATGCCTTAAGATTGCCATCACTTTCTATGTGTGTGTGTGTATTGTGTGTGTTGTATGCTATCAAATTTTATGCTGATTAGCGGAAACATGTTGCAAAAGATATTTTCATGAGTTTGTTATGAAAATTTATTGAAAACAGATTGAGACGTTGCTAATTGAAAACTTGTTAGAAAGAGTTTCATAGCAAGGGCAAACGAATCTCGAATAGAGTTTTTATGAACCATTACAACTTTATTTGCAATATATTAACTCTGTTTTTTTGGGTCAATGCATTGGAGTAAATGCAATTTTGGGCCAAGTTGTTAACGTGTTGGTCGCCTTGCTATGTGAAAGGCGATTGCGGCCTGCGGTTCTGAAGTGAATGCCTTGCACCAGTTTATGTGGGTTAACTGGGCCAACAATAAATTGGTAACACACAGAGGAAGAATGGACTCCATATAACTTTCTAAAACCGCGCCTTCAACACTTCTCAGCGATACTATTTATGACACTTGACCACAAAAAATGGACAATGTAGCAGCAGCATTCTTTGTGGCATAAAATAGATCGTTGTTTGTTGGTTGCGTCTCACTTTGGCCACACAATGCAAATTGTAAGAAATTAACTTCTAGTTTCGTTTCGTTTGGTTTGGTTTTGGTTTTCGTAACGACTTCCGCTGGCTTAAACCATTGTTGGCCCGGCCGGAAGCACAAGTGCCGTTTTCGAGAGCGAAAGTTGTGAAATCTGCCACGATGAAACAAAAGCTTGTGGCTCTCTGTGAGAAAAACGTTTAATGATCATAAAGATGGAAAACTCTTGTTACACTTCTGGGATCCCAGTTGGTTGTCTTCGTTTGGTTTTTTGCTTGTTTTATGATGTGCCTTAAGTAAAGCCATGTCCTTCTGGCCAGGTGAAAATGCATCATAAATATCTAACCGATGCTTTACGGCTTATTTATGCTGTTTATGCGTTAAAGGTTATAACACACACATGCCACAAGGCCCTGATGCGTTCGCTTTGTGTGCGCCAAGGTAAATATGAAAGCCAAACACAAATTTTAATGGCATTCCATTTACTTACTTACATACATATATGTATGTATTTATTTACAAATGCTGCGGGCCACAAAACCTAACAAAACAAAAACCAAACCCAAACAAATCACGAAAAATGTTCAAAACGCCACGCATGGGATTTAGGCAAAAAGGGCTTTTGATGTCCGCCAAGTGTATTGAAAATGGTTGTGCGAATAGTCTCAGCTAGTTTCAACATAATGATGATCATGCACTGCTAGAAAAGTACGAACGAATTTCACATAAGTGAATAAAAGCTTGTGAAACTTGATTTCTTCAAGTGTACCGACCACACACACACTCGCACACACACACATTTGCCAATGCCAAAAAGGGCCGCACTTCGATTTTTCATTTGACAATGAAGTCAACGCCCACACCATAAATGTCCCCCCAAACAGTCTATATATATATATATATATATAGGTATGTGTGCTCTGCTCTGATCTACTATACTCCCTAGGCGCTAAAATCTCTGCAGCAAACTTGAAACTTTGTTGCTGTTGTTGTTGTTTTTTTTTCCATGGTCCAAGCCCCAGACGCAAACTTCAAACTGACAATTGTATCGCGATTCACCGCCAGGCAAAAGAAAAATATTCACAAACGCAAAAAAAGAGCACAAAAAAAATTGACTTTACTCGATATAATAAGAGGGCTGGGCATTCAGACCAGCCCCAATAACAACAACAATCTCGACTGCATAGACAAACAGGCGACGGTGAACGACACCCTTTAATTGGCCTAATCGTAACAATAACTCAATTTCTTATCAACAAGAGATATGCCAACAACAACAACAACCAATAACAGCCAGCCAATAATTATATTCATTTCCAAAACAAGCTTCAAAACTAAGGCGACTTGTGTCAATACTCTGTAAAGGAGTTTGATACCATTAAAAAAAGTTTCTCAACATTTTCACAACCTTAAATTGAGTTCTACTTTGACAACCCAACCCTTCCCAACTGTTACAAATCGCTTAAGAAATGTAACGAAATTTCTCTCCAGTTAGGGTATTAACATGCAATTAAGTTGAAGCTTATCGCTCGGCTTCGTTGCATGCGAAGTTGCAGCTAAGAAACCGAAACTAGTTTTTTTTTTTTTTTGGTTTGAAGTTGGCTTTGTGGGTTGTCGGGGGGATTGCGGGGATGCCTTGTGAACTGTGTGGAGTGTGTCACTGTCATCTTGGCTCAAGTGTCTTGCGGGGCTAAAATGGGTAAAAGGTAAAAGGTGAAGCTACGTGACCAAGTGACAAATTGCAGCCAACTGGCAAACTGTGTGCAACTGTAACGACAGCAAAAGCAACAGCAACAGCAATTTCCATGCGATGAACTTGAAAGATATTCAAGAGAGAAAGGTGACATGAGGCATGACACGGTGGTGCACGTTGCCAGTGCCAGTGCTGGTGCTGGTGGTGCAATGAACTGCAAATTCCATTTTCAATTCCAATTCGATTGTGCCACCACGCCCAACGCATAATAAAACTCGAACGGTTATAAATTATGCAGCGCTCCTACAACACATTAAAGAACAAACCGAATATTGTTATACACTGCATGAAGCCAATTGGTAACGACTGCGTTGCCATCATTATACCCTTGGCAAGGGTAAACAAAATAAAGCTGACATTTAAAGCTTGGGGCGTGTTCGGGTTTATCAAGTGGCAACAACAACAACAACTGGTCAACTCCAAAGAGTCTTTTGCTGCAATCCGTTCGTTCTCTTCGCTTATCGTCTTTATTTGATACAAACAAACGCATTTATTCATTCCTTAAGAAATCGCTTTGCGAAGAGTAATAAACAAAAGTTTTGAAATGATTCCACTTTTGGCTCAACTCAAGTCATAAACGCATCACACTTAAGTTCAATTGTTATTCAAGATTATAAACTCTGAGCAGCAGCAGCAACGAAATTTCTAAACTTTGCCATATGCTCACGACCCTGAAGTGAGTTTAAATTCTATCATAACGCGCTTGTTAAATATAGTTTAGTTTCTACCAAAACACACACACACACATGAACACAAAACGGCAGTCATAACTTTTGCACACTAATTAAAAGTTGGAAAACTGTCTGCGAGTTGTAATTTGCAAGCTAGTTAATTGCAACAAAACTGAACGTTTTTCGTGTGGTTCTTCATTTTATTGTTTGCTTTCAGCCAGCATCCGTGGGACTTTCTAGTGACAACAACAACAACGAGAACACCACCAGCAAGAACAAGAACAAACAGTCCGCAGCTAAGGCCAGAAGCATAAGCATTAAAACAAAGACGAGGCGAACAACTCAGACAACAAAATGCATGAGAGACGCGTCAAAAAGTAAGAACAATTCTTAATTTTTAATGAATATTAGAACGGAATGTTATGACACTTGTACAACAGATTGAAGAGCGGCCATTATGTGGCAACACATGGACGCCTCACACCCGATCCGCCATATGTGCACTCGAATCGTGGCTATTCCACAGACGGTGACGGTGATTCCCATTCGCATCGCGCACACTCGGAGTATACGCTGGCCAATGAGCGCATATCGCCGCAATCGCAGTCGGGACATTATAATACATCGCGGAAGGGCAATGGACGCAATCATCAGCAACACCTGCAGCACAGCTATAGCCACAGTCAGATGGGTCTATCCAGTTCACCGGACAATGGCGGACCCAGACCATTGAGTGGTCCACCGCCGACACGGCAACCGCCGCGGGCGCCATCCGCCTTGAGCTATGATCAGGCTGGGGATGCGGGCAGCGATATCTATGTGACCAGTGCCGCCTATAAAGCGCCCTCCGAGATCAGGTAAGTCGTACCCTTCCTTTTGAAAGATTGTTTCTTTTAGAGCTCCTTTCTTTCCAGTCGCTATAGCCATCGTCCTGTGTCGCGTGGTGCACCGCGCAGCGTCTATTCGGTGGCCAGCACCGCCAAGACTGGACGCAGTGGACGCTCGACAACGAAACGTGGCGCCAAGATCGAAACAATGTCAGCACCAAATCCATTCTGTCCAAATGTCAAGGGCGTCTGCTGTCTGATGCTCTTGCTCAACTTGGGTCTGATTCTCGTCACGCTGGGCTTTGTCATTGTGGTGCAGTTCTATGAGCCCGTCTATGTTTGGTGCGTCCTTCAAAACGTTAATCCTTCAATTTGAGTGATTATTTTTGTTCGATCTTGCAGGGTTTTGGGCATTATATTTCTGATCTTTGGCTTTCTAACGCTGATCGGCTGCATGATCTATTGTGTATATGTGTGCCGGGATGCTAAGACGCCATCGCAGGTGCGCAACGAGGACTTGTACTGGACGCGACACTGGCAAAAGAATATTGGGTATACGCCGCAGGAGATCAACTACAAGGCGGACAAATATGATGCCTACTCCGATCGCTACTCGGTCAGCAAACTGAGTGGCAAGTATTCGGACCGTGAGAGTCAGCGCTACTGAGAGAATCGAGAGGAGGACCAATCAATACTAATTACTTCGAGTGAAGATCGTCCCCACACACACACACATATTATTATGAATAACGTGTAATAACTAGAGGATTGTAATTTTTTAAATACGGTTTTTATTAACAAGGCCCTCAACATGTACCTGCTGCAAGTTGCTTGCTAGTTTGTACAACTTAACAGCAATTAAGTGAGAAATGAATATGATAATGAGATGAGATGAAAATACAAATTGAGTATTGGAATGCTGCCATATACATACATACATACATACATATCGGAGTTGAGTGACAGTTATACATACTACATATATATATATATATTATGTTTTGTTGTTTGTGGCTAATCAGCGAACGTTTTTGCTTAAAATTCTAACTGGAAATGCGTTAAGCATATCAATAATAAAGTGTCAAAAAAATGTAACAGAATCCACAACTCCTCTTCTCACTCTACTCAATGCCAAACAGATCAGATATATCGTCAATTGTTAGGTAATTGGCATCACGACGACGAATCAATTTTCCCAATTTGCGACTGATAATGCGAACATATTCGCGCTTGGCGCCAGCACTAAGCTTATCGAGATTATTGTGGTCCGGTGCCAGGTAAAAGGGCAAATGATTGTCCAGCAGGCAGTGCAGCAAAACGACAAGCATCTGTAAAGTACTCGATGTTGTGAGTTCATCAAATATCAAGTAGAGTTTGTTAGTTAGTAGCTTACTCTGATAAGTATACGACCGGGTGCCTGATTCCAGTTAATCGATCTCTTTTCTTGCACCTGATTAAGATAGATGCTTTTGAGGAAATAGCTGACCAGACCACCTAGTTCGTTGGCATTGCGAAATGCTTTCATCAGGCGCAGCGAATCCTTGAGATTCTGTTGCTTGTTGCCAATGGCCAAGCGTTCCCAGTGCGGTGCACACAATATGAAGGAACGTTGATCCTGCTCTTCAGGCGCATTAAAATACTTGCGTGGCACCGCAAACCAAGTGCGTCCATCGTTATAGGGTATTTTAAGTCCCCGGGGCCACTGTGACACTTCGAACTCAAAGACAGGCACAAAGTCGAAGCTAATGCGACGACTGCGATCATGCTGCTCGATGGCCAGCAGAGTGTGAGCAACGCCATAGCCATGCGCTGTGTATTCCAGGTTGTAGACGCGACGACGGCTGCAGCGAATACCCTGTAGACTGGGCATAACTGCCGTTATGTTGCTGCGAAACCAGGACTGCACTGCCAGGCGATTTATGAAGTAGCCCTCGTTGCGGAAACGGCGCACACATGGATGATCTGTACTGCAGGCACGCAGAAATATAAAGCCCGGACGATTGGGCACACAAACGGGTTGTGGTTCACAGCACGATAGATGAATTTTCACATGCATATCGAACTCATCGGGCAGATCAATCTTAAGGCCGTCCAAATAGCTGCCACCGAGGCTAAGGCCACGAAAGGCTTTACGAAACATTGGATCATACCGGGAAATTGCTTTGATAAAGGCATTTTCAATGATCTGCGCATCACGGTTGTATGTTTCTCGCGTATTTTTGGGAAATGAAATTTCGTTTAAAACGTATTCAATGCCCTTACCAAAGCTGAAACAGCTATTAGTGCCACTCATGATTTTAACTCAATAAACTTTACGACGCAACTACTGGGGATTCCAGGAATATACAAAGTTTTGGTGGGATACGCCGTGTTCCGTTGTGCAGCACTTAGCTTTTGCTATGCAGTGCGTAATCGATACGAACGATAGTTACTCGATAGTAAGCATTGCGATTGTATTGGTTGTGGCAGCACTGTTGAGGTGGTGGTCTTTTCTGTTAAGCAGTGGAGTTCATGTTAAAAAATGTAAACTCTGTTACATGAGGAGCACACTTTATCTACGAGCTGTCCTATTGCACTGATATAAAACTATTACAAAACAAAAAACACAAATCACAAATCAAAAAAGCGTGCATCGCGTTTACAAGTATCGATAGGTTTTGGTATTTTTCAGCCCTACTCAGCTGAACTGTTAAGTGCCTGTTAATGCTCAATTGAAATGTTAGCCCTCCCTCACAACTTTGTATTGCTGTTAACCAACAGTTGCGCTCAAAGACTCTTCGAGTCCGGGACGGTGTTTTTGTTTTGTAGTTAGAAATAAGTGTTAAAATATATTGCTGAGTACACTAATCACAGCATAGTAAATTGGCATTAAATTTGTCTCGTTGCGGTTATTTGCGTTTTTTAAGTGTGATAAAGTGTTGTTGAGTATTCAAAACAAATTGGTGCCAAAATACAAAACAAGTTTGAGTGTTAATTGTCTGAAGATATACAAATGCGCAGCATAAGACATCATGCTATGTGCAGAAGTTCGAGTGTAAATTGAGTGCATTCCACAGTGTTTTGAACAAAAAGAAAACAATTTTAAAAACAAATTGCTGGATAAACAGAGGTAAAATTGAGTTCATTTGAATGCAATACAATATATTTAAGCAGGCCAAAAATAGAATACAACGCAAAATGTCTTGCAGTGTTTTCGTAATAATGATTGGCAAATTCTGCTGTTGTTGTTGTTATTTTACGAAAGTTCCAGTTAGCTTTGCGCTTTCGAGTGTCTTTTTGCTTATTTGTCTGTGGTGTGAGTGTGTGCCAGTGTGAGTTTTGTTTATGGCTCGTCGACGTTTGTGTGCGTGTCAATTAACGTTCTTATTTTGAGTGCGAGCGCGTTAAAAAAGACAGTTAAACCTGTTTTGGACTTGGTTTTTGTTATTCTTTGGTGTTATGCTTATTTTAAGCCTTTCCTTATTGCTGTTCCTCTCATCGATACAGCGTAGAAAGTTACGCAAAGATGCGAATTTTTTTTTGCCGACTTTCATTCTCATTCACTCAAAACAATCAAACCCAATTCCGCAGTAAATGAGCCCGCATGTATAAAAGCATCATCTGTCTCTCATTAACAACAGCGGGCGCTGCTTATAGAAAAAAACTCAATTGACTGACTGAATGTCTGGCTGTTTAGCAGTGCTGCTGAAACCTCTGCATGCACGCATATAGACATACATATGTACATAACTTAAGCATTAGTTTATGTATTTGTTGTATTTGCCATCTCGCGTCTCGTTCTATTCAAGCATGCAGCCAGAAACATACACACATGTGTTGGGTTTTCATTTCTCATCTAAACACTGAGTGGTGAGTTGGCAGAGAAGGAGGGGTGGTTAGTGGCATTGCTTAGGATTATTAACAGCTGCAACAACAGTTTAGTTTTAATTCTGTAGTGTGTATGAGATTTATTCTCTCACATCAGTTGAAGTAGTATCATTTTGTATATGTGACATAAGCATATTAGAATACCTTCATAAATAGCAAGTCTAGTTTTTATTTGCTTGCAAAAATTATATATGTATATTACATACATACATATATACAACTTGTAAAAGCTTTTTTTTTCGCATAGCACTTAAAGTTTGCCAATTGTTTCGACTAGATGTTTTGGCCCCATCACATTGATATATTCCCAGGCATGACGACATTGGCAATGATCATGGGATCAGCTTTAGAGTAACATAAAGTGCATTGCACTTGCCTGCAGCTAGCAACAATACTTGATAATAAAGGCTTCAGTCAATATGTTTGTACACATGCTCAGAGCACACCTCGCCTACACGCTTCAAGAACTTGCGAACTCAGCATTTGGCTGGAAACACGCCTTGTTTACCATATTTGAGGCAACATTGCGTTTGCCTGATTAAACAGCACTTATCATGAGCTGCCATCGTGCAACAGATTTTTTTTTATTCATTACTCAGCTTTATTGATAATGCACTCGGAGCGGTGTTTACACGAGACAAAAGGCAGCTAGACATGATTTCCATTACCAAATAATGGGAAGAGGCGATAGGAAGATGTAGTTGTACTTGGCAACCTGCCAAGCTGTCTGTTCTCTGTCTCATTATGTGATGGAAGCAACAATCTTTTCATGCCACATAAGAGTGTAATTGTTGCTACTCCATCTCCTCCATAAAGTTCTCTTCGTGGCGATTGCATTCCGTGTAAATAGCTACAGTAACTTTTTTTTTTTTGAAACTCTTTTTTGCTCAGTTTCAGTTTGGTTTGCTATAATGTATCTGATGACGAGTCTGGATATCATTTTACATTCTTTTGTTATTGTTTTCGTTGTCGCTTATGCACTGGGCTGACGTGTGCTAAAAGCTGTGTTGTTTTTTGATTCGATGTGTGACTTGAAAGTACTTTGGACTGTACAAACAGACGCTCAAAAATGCTTGTTTTTGAACAAGGAGAATAAAGGCAAGAGCCGTAGGGTTCAATTCAATTCCTTCTTCAAACTGAAATATACATTATTTTTGTGCTGAATAGAGCTTTAATTAGTGCTGACTGTTTAAATTGTTTTCTCATTTGTTTGTTGTTTTTTGTTTGTTTATTGCATTATTACTAATTTTCGCTGGCAAATGGTGCACAAAAAACAATTGCAAATTTGTTTATCACGTAACGTGTCAGAACATTTGTATTTGTTTATTATCATAAGTATATTTCGATTTGATAAATGGGCATATTTAACATGTAATTCGCATGACGGGATATAAAACATTTGTCGCCACTAACAAAAATTTAGACTTTGATACAAAAGTCGCAGTGGCACGAACTTATTCTACAGTTTTGTTTATAACTTTATACTGTTTATATACAAGTCTTTGTTTAATGACAATCAACTGCGCCATTATATGGAATTGGATATCAGTTATGTATACAAAAACATATGAACTAAATCAACACTCGGACTCGGACACAGGCTCAGCCTCAGAAATCCCGCCCACACACACAAGATAGCCGAGACTTTATAAGAAGTTTGAGTACGCAGTGTATAAGAATAACAAAATATAAATATGCTTCATAAGTAGTATTATTCACTCGATATAAGATTCTTGTACTTAAAGTCTTATCAAAAATTGTAAGTCTATGCCAAAAAAAAGAACCCAAGAATTTCACTTAAAATCTAGTACGTAAAACACTTGAGTATAATGTTTTAATAAATTCATCTTGACGCCTTATGAATTATCACCACTTGTTTAAACATACATACAACTACATGAATATATAGATTTGTTGTCTGGGATTAGTCATATTGCACCGACTTTTTATAAACAAAGCTGTGTCTAATCAGTAAATATGTTCGACTGGCATCTATCTTTTTTACTTTTAACTCTTTACGACTTCTGTCAGTTAATCAGCTTTTCTATATACCTTTGATACGGCGTGTGGGGTTCGGTCAAGAGATCATGAAATAAATGTGCTCCTATCAGCTATGGGCCATTTAGCGTAACAAGGCAACAAATTGCACAACTGATAAGGCAGCCAAATGGGGCGGGAGCTCAAGAGAACCAATCCTTAACGGCGGCACCCCTCGTACTCGTACTCGGTACCTTTATCGTGTTTAAACTATGACGAAGCATACGATAAGGGCATCGTGCAATGCGGTAGTCGAACATATAATTAACTTTTTTAAATTGCCAAATGAATGAATTGAGAAATCAGCAAAAACCAGATGTGTGTGTTTCAACTCTTGAATCAATGAATGAATGACTAAATGGCTGCAGTGGCGCTACACTAAACTGTTTTCCATTGAAAAAAAATAAAAGCACATAACTAGAGATACAAATGTATCTACTAGATAGGTGAATAGTTTTTCAAAATATTGCCGGCAGTATGAGTCATGCGTAACATTTTCATTTCGCTTATAAAATCAACAAATGCGATTTATATATACTCGATACATAAGTTTACATATACCTTTAATGGAAACCAGGAAAACAACTTAATAGTGAATAACAACAAGAGACAGACGCTAATTTTGTATTTGCACACATGTGACTATGCGAATACCTTACCCTAAGTTTAGAAAGTTTACTTAGAATTAGTTGGTAAAGTAAAATGATGAAGCTAATATAGACAGTCTGTATGACCTTTTTTTATGTTGATAAATCTGTTCGTTTATTTCATTTCTTGTCACACAAACATATACGATATACTATATATCATTTAGTGACTGGGCCAATTGACGACAAAGCGTGTGCTCGGTTCGTGGCGTTGATTATTTTATGACAAAGTGTTGCGGTTGTTGTTGCTGTTGCTTATGCTGTTTTGGTTTCAATAGTCCATGACATGGATTAGGCATCTCCGGCGTGTTGTTTGTTATACACAACTATCTTTCAATGGGTGATAGAGATAGACATAAATTAGTCATAAGCAACAGACTTGTTATCGGTCACAATCTTAGCGATTGCCTTATCAGAGGAAAACCCGGACAGGGAACAAGATAAAGAGTAGCTAGCACAAGTTACATTGTTGAACCCAAGAGATTAAACATTATCTCAACACTCTCTTTAGTGTCTGGGCTTACAGTTTGAGTGTTTTGGGTTTATCCCAAAAGGTCAATATAGTTTTCCCTATTTCAAGGCCTCTGCATATAAAAGGAGCGCCATACACGTCATAACATTTAATTGCCATTGTGGCTTCCTTATGGATGCATTAAGTATTCAGCACGTGTACAGGTAGAGCTACCTGAATGAGCCGAACGTATTTCATCCAGAATTCTCATACGTTGATTATTTTGTAGCGCCACAATTAGTTCAACACGCGATTCGTTGTCATGCCACAATATAACACAACAGATTTCACAGCTGGATAAAACTCAAAATGTATTCTGCAATTAGGGATTATACCATATACTAGTTTTTAACTTTATAAAAAATAGAAGAGAGTCAGTCACGTAGTTAGTTGTTCCAATAATTACTGGTATTTACCAAGTGTGCAAACAATGCCTGACATTTCTTTTGAATGTTTCATATCCATTATCCGTAATAATTATGATAATAATCATGCAAAATGTGCTCTGTTTGATTATTTCACTGGAAAAGCCAAACTAAACAGTTCTAACAAATATTTGCCAATCATTCTTTCTTTCATACATTGTTCTTGAAACATTCAAATTGTTGTGTAATATTCATTGCAACGACTTTGCTATTGGGTCGTTTGTAATTCTAGCCTGATCGTGTCATTCACTTGCTCTTATTCCCACGTAATCTTGACATATTTAAGCTTAAGTTTTTGATCGATTTTGCAGCTCATATTTCCGCTGTTGCCCTTTCAGGCTTATCTCTCCTCTCTTGTGTGCTTAGCTCAGCCTTGAAACTTAGATAAAGCTAAAACTCTTAAAGCTGCGATTAACTAAACGAAAGCCCCAACATTACTGTGATATGTGCTTTAGATTTTTGGCTGTTTAGTATCGCTGTTGTGCTTCAATCCAATTAGCATTAAGTAAATTTTAAAATGACGCACAATAAAATATATATATATATATATAATATATATATTATTATATGCTTGCTTGTGTGTGTGCGAGTATAAAAAAAGCGACTGGGGTTCTAAAGTGCAACGCAATTGAAAGTGAAGTGAACGCAGCTGATCGTATATCGAGGGTAGAGTAACAAGAGGGGCATATGCTCTTGCTGATGATCATCAGATGATGTTGTTGATGATGAGCAACGGAAATGCTTTTGTTGCTCTGCATATTTATCATAAAATAAACAGAGTTAAGTACTATATGTACATAGTACACAATATAATTGTAGCTGCGTTTGTTTGCAATGCAAAAACAGAGCTTGGATCAGCTGCAAGTTGCAGAGAGACGGAATAACGAAGCCCATTCCATGTTTTATCGTTTTTTATTTATACATAAATCGAGTTTGCTTTGTGACTAGTGTAAAAGACTTGTAAAATCTTGATATGTAGATACTTGAAAAATTTAAAATTTGCCTACGCTCTCTCCTCCCTGTCTCTCTCTCTCGCCCTCTCTTTGTGTATGTCTCTCTCTCTCTCGTCTTTTACTAGTATATAAAATTGCAAGCTATAGCCTTCAATAAATCCTTCAAAAAGAACGCAATTGCAATAGCAAATCCGAGTAGACTTAAAAGGAATAGCCAAGGCGCCATGAACACGACTCCCAAGAATAGAAAGGCATCATGACCCTTGGCGCTAGCCATGCTCCAGAGCATCTGGCGCAGCAGGCTACGCAACTGAAACTTGCAGCGCCAGAGACGAAAACTTAGCTGAGTAGCATTGACGCTCATGTGGACGCTCTCCTCTACAGCGGCAGTCGTAAGGATGCTGAGTAGCTGCACCATCAGGATCACACGGTTCAGCCATGAGTCCATTTTGTACTGTTTCATGACGTTCGCCATGCGTTCCTGACGCTGCAGCGACAACTTGTCCTTTATGTAATTGATGCCACGATAGAAAAGCGACTCTTCGGGTAAGATGCAAGGCTCCTCGTACTCGCTATCCGAATCCGTGTCGTTTGGCAAGGGATGAATGCGACGCACTGGCATCATTTGACCAGTTGTCTGAAATGATTCGTTGAGTACGGGCACCGATGGCTTGTAAAAGGTGGGCTGCTCAGTATATCGATGAACTGGTTCCTGATCCAAGTCATTGGCAGTCACGTCTCCCTCATAAGGGCCATTGTAGCAGTCCTGTAGGCTTATCTTGGGTAGAGGATTTTCAGAACGAGGAGTACCACTGCGCTGACCACGTGGTTCCAAGCCTTGATTCGTCGAGACACTGTAGAAAGCATTTAAATAAGTTTTTAAACTTTTCCCAAGCTTAGAAAAACGTACCCTCTCATAGCGTTAAGGCCCACGCCCGAGCCCTGTTGTCCCAGCTGCATCATAAAGGGCATAGTACTCAGGATATCGGTGTTAATAGTTGCTCCCTTGAACTGATTGATGCCACCAGCAGTATAGGGTGAACGTTGCTTCTGCATACTACTTTTCTTTATTATTATTCAAATGTGTTGAAGATCTTTTACTTTTGGAAAGCTCTGACTATTTTTGTAAAGCAAGCTTATTTTGGCATTTAGCTGTGTTAGAATTTAGCTACGTTCTTCAAATGAGCTGATCTTACTTTTATAATGATGCAAATTCGAAGCCTACTTTTAATAAAACATTGCCTAAAACTTAAAAAGGTGCCTAAGATAAGCTTAAAGCATAATTTTTATGTAAACAATGATGCTAAATATATAATGAATTCATTTTAATGCCTGTATCTCTCTTTATGTTGCAGTTGTTGTGGAGCTGATTAAGCAGCCGCGCCGTCATTGAGTCATAAACAGAAGCTGCAAAAGTATTTATCCACATAGGACGCTTTATCAGCGCCCCAGTTCAATGTGATGCGTTGAGCTGTAGCAATTGTTTACTTGTATTTGAGGGAAAAACACTGCCAGAATCAAAGTCATGTTACGGCTAAGCTGGTCGGGATTTGTACTGCTGGCATTGCTGGCACTATCGCATGCCGAGATCACAGAACTAGAGAATGATGGTCCCGAGGGACACAATGTGTGCAAGAAGCGTGAAAAGTAAGTATCACAAAATAAATGGTATAAAGTTTTATATATAACAATTTATTCTTTTTGCAGCTATAACGTCGAGGTTGTCGTCACGGAGAACCAATCATTTCAGGAGCGAGGCTCTACCTGGTGCCTAAGCATACCGCCCAGTTGTCCCACATATCGTATACGTCATCGAATTGTTAACAAAACACAAACGTTGACCAAGGCGCGCATTGTACGCGATTGTTGTGGTAAGCAATTTGCAAGTGAAACCTTTTCTATCTATCTAATCTCTTACTCCTTTCAGACGGCTATGTGCGCAGTGGCAATGAATGTGTTCCACACTGCAGTGAACCCTGCCAACATGGCAGATGTATTGCGCCCGAGAAGTGTAAATGCACCGAAGGCTATGGAGGACCCGCCTGCAACATAAGTTCGTTTCAAATTTGATACATATATGCATTCTAATATGCACAAACCTTTTTAGTTTTTTTTTTGTTCCTCTTAATGTGTGTGTTTTGGTTTTTGTTATGTGTGCAATGAAACGCCTTGGGTATGGGCATGGAATGTGGCTCAAGCCATCTCTTGGGACCAATTTCATGCTCTATGTCTAAACCCTGATCTAACTTAATACAAATATTCTTGCAGAAAGTAAATATTGTAGAAGCAAAGCTTATAATTCTTATATCCGACTGATCGATAGGCATAATCTCATGACTTAAGTCTTTATTTACAAACAATAAACAAAACTGATAAACTTGAAACCCGCCATAAAAAAAAAACATTTATATGATACTTGTAAATAAAAAGAGCTCAGAAAACAAAGAACTTTTGACAGAGAAAGGAAATATAAATCGATTATTGATAAGATAAAACATCTTTTGTCAGTTTGTATTCTCATAAACTAGTTTATACCTCTGCAAGTGTATTTAATATTCGGCATTACCGAATGCATTTCGGTTGGCACAATTGTATTTTCTATTGTCTTCAAGCTTTATGTGATTAATCTTTTAAGTTGCAATATTATGTAAATCACTAATCCACACACACACACACACTGACACCACACCCACACACTCTTTTTACACACACACACACAAACTAACTGGGATTAAGGCACGCTTATACACAAGGAAGTGATTTTTCTCCCTAATCCCAATATAACCGCGACTAACTGTAAAATAATCAAAGCTAAGCTGTATATAAGAGCACCCTGTACTGCGTCCCGAGTTGAAAGATGTACATACAAAAAGTAACCAAAACTCTTCGTCAGATTGCTCGCCGGGTCTGTATGGCATTGACTGTAAGCTGAAGTGCGATTGCTTAAACAATGCCACGTGTGAACCCTTCACGGGCGACTGCGAGTGCGCCAAGGGCTATACGGGTGAGAGATGTGCCGAGATCTGTCCGCCCGGACGCTATGGCGAGAAGTGTGCCGAGCTGTGTCGCTGTGAGAATGGCGGCAGCTGTGATCACATATCCGGCAAGTGTTCCTGTGCGCCCGGCTTCACCGGTCCTTTGTAAGTGGACAGAGCTGAAAAATCACTCAAAATCCAAAATCAAAAACTAATTCGAACCCAAACTAATAGATGCGACATGCGTTGCCCGGATGGCAAGCATGGTGTCCAGTGCGAGGAGGATTGTCGCTGCCAAAACGATGGCAAATGCGATCCACAGAATGGTGCCTGTGAATGCACAGCCGGCTGGACAGGCGATGTGTGCGCCAACAAGTGCCCAACGGGCAGTCACGGCTTGAATTGTGAAAAGTCCTGCGAATGCTATAACGATGCACCCTGCCATCACATCACCGGACGCTGCGAGTGCCCGCCCGGCTACATGGGTGAGGTGTGCATGGACGAATGCCCGCTGAACACCTATGGACACAACTGCACGGAGCGATGCCACTGCGAGAACGATGCCGCCTGCACGCCCACGGGCAAGTGCGAGTGTGCCCCAGGCTGGCAGGGTGAGCGCTGCGAGAAGCGTATCTGTGAGCCGCACAAGTATGGTGCGGACTGCAGCAAGACCTGTGAGTGCGACATGGAGCATACGGATCTGTGCCAGCCGGAGACGGGTCGTTGTGACTGCAGCATTGGCTGGAGCAGCGCCCAATGCACGCGTCCCTGTGCCTTCCTCAAGTACGGTCTGAACTGTGAGCAGAACTGTGATTGTCGCAATGGAGCCAAATGCTCACCCATCAATGGCACTTGCCTCTGTGCGCCGGGCTTCACTGGGGACAAGTGCGAACAGAGCTGTCCAGCGGGCACATATGGCCAAGACTGTGCCTTCCAGTGTGACTGCCAGAATGGTGCCAAATGTGCACCGGAGACGGGTCAGTGCCTGTGTGCGCCCGGCTGGCGCAACAACAAATGTGATCGTCCCTGTGATCTCAATAACTATGGCGATGGCTGTCGCCACACCTGCGAGTGTGAGAACAAT
This sequence comes from Scaptomyza pallida, assembly GCA_018152965.1. NCBI lineage: Eukaryota > Metazoa > Arthropoda > Insecta > Diptera > Drosophilidae > Scaptomyza > Scaptomyza pallida. Next base: position 3,315,129 of record JAECXP010000080.1, on the reverse strand, counting down.
GCCTCCTGTAATCCCATCAATGGCAGCTGTGCCTGTGCCGCCGGCTGGACGGGCCAACGTTGTGCTCGAAAGTGCGAGGCAAACACCTTTGGACACGACTGCAGCCATCAATGTCAATGCGACGAGTACAATACGATTGCCTGTGAGGCGGCAACAGGTCGCTGCATTTGCAAGCAGGGCTATCGAGGTACGCCTCAATCTCAAAACCAACTTCAAACATCTCATACTCATTGCTCCTAAACATTTCAAGAAAAAACCTCATTTTTTTATTAAAAAAAAAAAAAAAAAATTTTTTTTTTTTTTTTTTTTTTTTTTTTTTTTTTTTTTTTTTTTTTTTTTTTTTTTTTTTTTTTTTTTTTTTTTTTTTTTTTTTTTTTTTTTTTTTTTAAAAAAAAAAAAAAAAAAAAAAAAAAAATTTTATTTTTTTTTTTTTTTTTTTAAAATATTTTTTGGGGGGGGGAAAAATTTTATATTTAACACTTTATTGTTTAAAAAAAAAAGTAAACAAAAAAAAAAAAAAAAAAATATTGTATATAAAAAAAAAAAAAAAAAAAAACAAAAATCACAATAATACGGTTTTGTATTTAAATTCCCAACAATCTTTATTAAAATTTAATGGACAGTTTAACAACACTCACTATCTTCAAGCCGTACTACAAACACACACACACACACACACACACTCACTTCTACCTCTCACCCCTTCCTTTTCTATCGCCTCATTTTTGCACTTGTTTGTTTATGTATTGTTTGTTTATAATCTTAATTTGTGTTTTCTTGTTTTGCACTCGTTTGTCGTTTTTTTTTTTCTGTCTTGTGCTCCAACCGAAATATATGATACCCAAGGCGTTCATTGTGAGACGAACTGTCCGAGCGGTTACTATGGTGAAAATTGTGATCAAGTTTGCAGATGCCTGAACAATTCGTCGTGCGATTCCGGTACGGGTACCTGCATCTGTGCACCCGGCTGGACCGGCGATGACTGCTCGGAGCCATGTCGCGATGGCTTCTATGGCATGGAGTGCAAAGAGCGATGCCCAGAGAGCATGCATGGTAAACTAGAAAAATTCACAAACAACTTGACAAATTACTTATTTGCTTATCGTTTCTAGGCAATGCCACCTGTGATCATATAACGGGTGAGGTGCTTTGTCGTCCCTGGCTATTTGGGTCGCACCTGCGAGCACGCCTGTCCGCCCGGATTGTACGGCCCTAACTGTCGGCTCAACTGCAAATGTGAACACGGTGGCGAGTGCAATCATGTGAATGGCCAGTGCGTCTGCCTGCCCGGCTGGACAGGTGCCAATTGCAATCAGTCGTGTCCCCAGGATACCTATGGCCAGGGCTGCACACAGCGTTGCCGTTGCCAGCATCATCGCACGTGCCGCAAGAACGATGGACACTGCATCTGTCTGCCCGGCTGGATGGGCGATCATTGCAATTATATTTGCCCCGAGGGCTTCTATGGCGAATACTGCATGAATCCGTGCGCCTGTCCCTCCTCCAACTTTCAGTGCCATGCTGCCGAGGGCTGTGTCTGCCGCAGCGGCTACACCGGCGCCAATTGTGATGAGCTAATCGCTGCGCAACGTATTGCCGAGCACAAGGAATGTAAGTAGCAGCTACTTATGAAGATTAAATCCTTATTAATGCTTTCTTTGATTCTTTCCTGTAGCGAACAATGCTAGTGTTGCCTTGAGCATGGCGCTATTGACGCTCTTTGCCGCCATCATATGTGCTGTGTTCCTCTACTATCGTCGACGTGTGTCCAATCTTAAGACAGAGATTGCTCATGTCCATTACACGCATGATACGACCGGCACAGGCTGGCCGCCAGCCAATCATAACTTTGATAATCCTGTGTATGGCATGCAACCGGATACGCGTCTGTTGCCCAGTCATCTGCGCCCCAAAATGAACAACTTTAACCAGAATGGCTCACTGTGCACCGATTACGGCGATGATTCCAATGCCAGCAGTAGAGGTGGGTCTCAATCCTCACTTTAACTAAAATCCCTACTCAATTCATTACTTTTTACAGTGGGTAGCTATTCCATCAACTATAATCATGAGCTGCTGAACAAGAACATGAACGCTGATCTAACCAATCCGAATGTGTATAATGCCATTGGTGAACCTCTAAAAGAAGAGCATGTCTATGATGAGATCAAACAAAAGGAGGGTTACAAGGATCCCGGTATGTTATACTCTCCATTTAGGACACTTTGCTAATAGCTATTAACAATTGTAATGCAATATATATATATTCTCATTCACAATGCACACACATTTGCCATTAAGCAGTGAAAATTTATAGCAAGATTTTGTTTCCGGAGGGTAAGCAATAATAGTTCCATGTCAGTTTGTTGTAGCTTGTCATCACAGTGCCATGTTGTCCATGTTATGTGTGTGCTTACTGTATTGAACAATCATCTAATCAATTCCTTTTATTCCTCGCTCCAACTAGATGAATATGATCATTTGGACTACTCAAGGCCAAGCACATCGCAGAAGCCGCATTATCATCGCATGAATGACACAATGCTGAATATCAATCTGGATGAGGAGAAGCCCAGCAACGTTAAGAACATGACGGTGCTGCTGGATAAGAAGCCTGATCCACCAACGGAACCAGAGCCACAACATGAGAGTTTCGACAATACTAATTTGGATAATGCCTCAACGGCATCGCCCAGCTCTAGCCCAGAGCTAAGAAAATAAGCATAAGATATCAACGATTTAGCAATATTTATTATGTAGAATTTCAATTGTAGCATTTGTGCAGTCTCTTTTTATGTTTGTCCTGTAATTGTCAGCATTTCTCATGTGTCCAACGCATTCTTTGCTCAACGATTGTAAATTTTATACTTTGGGGCCCTTTACAACCCAATTTGTGTTTTTGTTTTTTAAAAAAAGTAATGGTCCCTTCTTTTGTAAATGTTTTATGTCAAATTTTACTCATTAATATGCTCATCAGATAAACATATAGACAAACATATAACGTATATCCATATTATGTCATACGTATACATTTATAAGTACCTTCCTTTTTGAGAACAAATTGTGCTGTTGATTGTATAAAGAATTGTTACCTTTTAGTCCCCTTTTTGGATGGGACTAGCAATAATTTTGAATAACACATAACGCATATTATACGAAAAACCTACATATACATACATACAACTATTCATATCAGATATTTAAGCATATGGTATTTATATTTTAATAAGCAATATATATTTGTATAACAAAAAACATATTAAGGTCAAATATTTGCCAAGAATTGAATGAATTTTAAAGTCAAAGTAGGTTTTAGTGCAAAATTTGTATTTTGGAATAACCCAGAAAGAATTGGCCAAAACATATATATTTGTAAAAGCGAATGATTTATTTAACGAAGCTTAGATTAAATATTTGTAGTTAAAAATTGGTCTGTTAATTATATAAATATATATATAATTTTTGCTCATTTGTTTAACTTAACATTTGCCTTCAAAAGGCATAAATGTAATAAAGATTTCATTATCGCCCACAACGGTTCAGCATTCAAACTCACGATAGTTGGCGCCACTACGGCAACGATAGTCACATCGGGTGATTGGCAGCACTTTCCAGTCGATAGCTGTTTGCCAGCCCTGGACATATGTTGTGCGCGCGAAAGTTTTTTTTAATGCAGCCACCTGCTGCTGATTTATGTTCGCCTGGTAGATTTGCAGTTTTTGCTTGATGGTCTTTCAGCCGAAAACGACAAGCGACCGACGCTAACGATTAGGGTGGGGCAAAAAGCCAATCGACTGGAAATGATTGATTTGATTGAGTGAACAGCGAACAAACAGAAAACGAGCAACAAGCGAGCGACAAGCGACACCTGCTGCTGATTTCTGTTTGCCTGGTATTTGAGGCAGTCAACTAAACGAATTCAAGCGGCGCAATAATTGATTTAATACGTTTATTTAAATTATTTAGTAGAAGCATCAAGTACAATAATTGTATAAATAGTTTCGTTTTTCATGTGTCCTCGTCGTTGTTGTGTGTGTGTATTGTGTGTTTCTTTGATTTATGTTGCAAGTATTGCTAATGCTAAATAAATACATTCATATATAACATATACATAATACACCCATAGCACAGATTACATCTATGTAGATTCTAGAAGCGTACGCATACAAACTTAAATTAGATTGAATAAAATTACACATGATATTGCTACTAAGTGGGTTACGGTTAGGTTGACTTTAATTCTTGTGGGGATAGGATTAATAATGGTCAGTCTGTTGTTGTTGTTGTTGTTGCTGCTGCTTCTGTGGAGCTTACAGATAGCCATGGCCGGCCACCTCGGCTGGTATGAAGCCTTCGCGACCATCGCGCGTCTTTACATAGAACCATTGACGCTGATCCTTGGACTCGCGGCACTCGCAGAGCGTCACAATTTCACCCTTGTGGACGCATATGCTCTCCGTGTTGTAGTCCGCATTGATGGCGACTAGAGTTTGACGCAGTCCACTCTGCTGTTGTCTCCGCAGCACGCTCAACTGCTGTTGCTGCGTTTGCTGTTGCTGCTGTGGAATGCTCTTTGGATGCAGATGCTGGCCATTGTGACCATTAGTGATGTACGAAACATTTGAGAGACGACGCACTGAGGACTGTGAATGCAGATGCTTCTCCTGTTTGGTTCGTAGTGTAACGTATTCATCATTGGAAGCGCTACGCACGGAGGCAGAGCCTGATCCCAGCTGCTTGGTGGATCTTAGCTGCGCATAGGCCTTCTCCACGAGCTTGGGCTGCGAGGCGGCACGCAGATACAGCTTATCCACATGTTGCTCACCATACAGGGAGCCCACTTGACTCTTGCTACAGTTATTGTTGTTCTGCTCCTCTCCAGCGCCAGCGCCAGCTGCCACAGCTGCTGGCTTGGAGCTGCTGCTGCGCGGAGTGCGTGCTCCATCGGATCGTGTGCCGCCACGCAGACGTATCTCCTTCTCGGAGTCGGTCATGTTGCCACAGGGACGCGGAAATATGTCCGCATTGGATTCCCAACACGGTGTGGGTTTCGAGCCGCGTGCCGCCGATGGCAGAATCCCCAAAGGCAGACAACATGCGTAGCCCACATAACCCTCCTCCGCATGCGGCGTCTGCACATACAGCCAGTTTTGGTTCTTGAACACAGCATTGACCACCATGCCCAGGGGCAAGGGAATCTCCAGCTGATAGCCACCAGGTCGCGTCTGATACAGCGTGCTCGCTGTGGCCAGCACCACGGGTATATTGCCTGGAGCCGCCAGTGAGCAGCGTGACAGAAACTCATCCACATTTTGAATCTCATAGCCAAAGCGCTGTACACGATTACGTTCCCGTTCGCGACGCTTGCGATGGCGATGACGACGTTGCTGCTGTGGTGCCATGCCGCCTTCCGAGACGGCGACCAAACTGGGCTCCGAGTAGGTGCATTTGAGTGCATCCACTGTAGAGCTGGCGCGCTGGCTCACTTGCAGCTGCAACGGCTCCGGAGCAGGAGTTGGAGCAGCATTTGCAGCTGCAACGGATCGTGCCTGCTGCAAACGATTCGCCAGTTTCTTTCTGATCTCGTTGCGTTTGCGTGCTAGGAGCAGCGCCTCGCTCTGTACATCGCTCCGGGGCGCCCGTTGCGGCGTGCACACAAACAACAACTCTTTGGTGGAGGCAGCGGCAACGGGAGCACCACCAATGGGCGCACTCCTCGTCGCCTTGTCCTTGTAGTCCAGCAGATTCTGATTGCTAAAGAACTTCTGGTTGGCCAGGTGCCCATTGCCGGGCGCCTGATGGGCGGTGGGCGTGGTGGCATAACCATTCAAAGGTTCCGTCGTTCCACCCGGCAACTGATGCTTAACCCTATAGCGCTTCTTGGTCACGTCCAGCTGCGTCGGCACCGGCTCATTGCGTCGAATGGGTGAAATGTTTTCTGTGTTTGCCGCCCGTGTGCCATTGCCATTGGTTAGCTTGGTCAGCGGCTCCTTCTCCCGCTGCTGCTCCTCACCCAACTCATTCTGGTTGGCGGGAGGCTGTGACGGCGGCTGCTGCTGCTGCTGCTGATGTTGCTCCCTCAGCACCCAGGTCAGTGAGATGCGCGGTCGTCGCAGGCTCAAGTTCTGACCCATCGCAACGAGACACTCGTCCAGATCTACAGCATGCTGCAGCAATTGTGGTGTGCTCTTGGCTCGTGCGCCTAACGGCAACAGCTCATCAATCTCCACATAATCCGAGCTATACTCAACACTCGCACGTCGCTGTGCCTCCGTCGGTGGTGGCGGAGTGGCCGTAAAGTTACCCACGGAACTGTCGCTGCTGCCGGGCTGTTGCTGGTGCAGAATCAAGGCGCAAGCATGCAACAGATCCGGACAATACGCATCTGCAGGGAAAGAGAGGGAAATGTGAGTATGAAGATTATTTGAGATTGTTCCACTACTTACCCCTTATGCCTTGTGATGAACTGCGTCGACGTGGACGCTGGCGTCTAACTGCACTGTTGCCTAATTCACAATCGCTTTGGTCACTGCTGCTGGTGCTGCTATTGGTGCTCTCGGCAAATCTCTGTTGCTGTTGCTGCAGTTCACGTAGACGACGTCGTCGTCGCGCTTGTTGACGTGCTGCTACTCCGGCTGCCTGCTCTGCCGCTGGCTGTGGTGGCACTGGTACTGCTCTCTCCGTATATCCTGGCGGCGGTGTAAGCGGCAGGGGGCAGTAGAAGGGCAATCGATTATTCAATTCCTCACCAGGTGCTTCCAATACGTAATCGTTCGGCGGCGCCGGCTGCTGTTGCAGCTCTAGCGTGGAGCAACTTCTAGGCGTTGGAACAGCTGCTTCTCCAGCGGCAGCGTCACCAGCATGTTGACGATAAGTGGGCGGAGCTGAATTACGAGCTGTATGTGTGAGAAAGAGAGAGCATGATGACTTTTTGCATTTGGGTTATAGGAAATTCCAATTATATGGTTAAGCAACAATGTCGCCCCCATTGAGCATGGCGATAAACGACTAAAAGATTCCCTATCAAAAAGATATACACAAACATAAAATCAGAAAATGATTATTGCCTTTGCCTATTATATACCCTTTCTCAACATGCCAATGGGAATTGGGCATCGCACATAGCCACACTGCGGCATAGACAACAACAAACACCCCCACACTCAAGAAATAATTAAAATATTCGCCAATATAAACGTCAACCTTTGAGCTGGCCACAAAAAAAGCGACCCAAGAGGCAGGCCAAAAAGTCTCAAGTCGACTTCATCTGTGTTTTCGTTCTCCCTTTTGCCCAATGCCACAGTTTGTGGCCACATTTATAAAGCGCTATCAAGGCCAAGATCAGCGCAAGCTGCGAAATGGCAAAGGCAAAAGACCCAGCAACAGCAACAACAACAACAACAACAACAAGGCAACAGCAGCAGATACGTAAGAAGCGTGGCCAATAAAATTCCAAAACTGATATGCTCAATGGCAACAACGTGCCAGAAGTGAGTAGTAAAATGTTAAAACGTGACGGTATTTCACAAAAAAAAAAAAAAAAAAAAAAAACAATTATAGTATGAGAACTTTGCTGAAATTTTAAGCAATCTCCTCCTCGCTCTCTTCTTCTTTGTGGAACATTTGCACAACGTTCAAAAAAAGTAGAAGCTGATATCACAATTAGAGTGTGACCCAACGATCTTTCAATACTCTCTTTAAACCTTAAAGCAACTTTCTTAGTCTAAGATGTTGTCTTTGATTTCTCTTAAGAATGTTCCACAAAGAATTTCTAAATAACTTGTTAAGAATATGCGTGGAAAAACTAACTTTTTCAGTTTATAGACTTCAAGTTTATGGCTTAAGCCTAACAGTAATTACCAACGGTCTAACAAAGCTAATAAACTTTCATGCCATAAAATCATATAATGCAACATACAATAACTAAAGCCTGAAGAAGGCGCAGAAAGGACAATAGCCCTAAGGCAGCGCACAGAGATCTTTAGCCTCTTGTTGACCGGCGGCGGCACTGGCTTTAACGACCTTTACAAGCCGGGCGGCACTCAACTCTGTCCAACTTCGCGTCAGAGTCAAAGTCAGTCAGTCAGAAGAGAACTAATCAAGGTAAGGAAGAGGAGAGAGAGAGGTTGGAGCACACAGATCGTGCGAGGATTACATTGGGGGTGTGACGACAGCAACTGGAACAGTGAGAGGATTGGGGGGCGGCGGAGTCATTCAGGAGATCGTGAGGCAGCGGCCTTTAATGGCCTCGACGTGAGCATTGTAAGCGTTTTGTGGGCGTTTCGGGCGTGGCACGACAAGAAATTGAAAGTGTTGCAAGTGTGTGTTGTGGTTGTTGCAACGCTGTGTTACCCTCTAATTAAACGGAGACGGGTCTGCCAAATTAGCTAATGACGAGAAAAAAAAAAACAACAAAATATTCAAAGCCCAAACGAAGCAATGCAACAAGCGGCGCCCACAAATGGTCAAAACATTGACAAATTTGTTTTGCAACTTGTTGTGTCGGCCTGGTCAAATATGGCTACAAACACACAAACACACACACTGACACACAACATGGCCACTGGGGCATTGTCGTCAGCGAAGTCGTCGGCAAAAAGGCTTTGTGGCCAAGTGGGTTGACGACTAGTTGTGCTTTTGCCGCCGCCGTCGATAATAATTCAATCGAGAAAATGTCGAAGCGTGCAAATGGGCCTCCGTTGCAAGTCAAGTCAAGCCACGGCAAGCAACATGTGGCACATAAAAGGCGCTTGGAATTGATTGGAGCTGCATGTGATTAGGCAAACGTGTCTCTCTGTGTGTGAGTGTGAAACGATGTGGGACATAACTACTGAGAAAAAAAAAACCACAAACAGCATCAGAGACTCGCGTTTGAACTTCACATGAACAGATGAACTCAAACGTTGACTGGATCGGCATGGATCGAATTTAACTTGGCCAACAGCAGATTGAAGATTCCCTCTCGCGCGCTAATAAGATAAAAGCATTTTAATTGCAACTAAACATGGCATCAACTGGACATGGCCAGGCAACAAACAGACTACTTCACCTTTCCACACTTTGCCTGGGCCCAAAGCTAAAGCCGTTGTCGGCCAAACAACTGTAAAATGTGGCTAGGCCAGCTTAACGGTCAATCTTTAATACGAAATCAATCACAAACGAATCAAGCTTTTGCTTTCAGTAGATGCCTTAGTACATCTATCTATAGTTCTCCTTTTCCTGTTGCTCTTTCTCACAATCATATAAACTCTTTAATAAGCATAAAATCAAGCTCCACACCACAAAACCAATAAAAGCCAGCATAAAGTTGCTTGATTGTCAGTTTTGTCAGATGTTCTGATTGTTCACAACCACAAAATCCTTGTTGACATGAGAAACTTAACAGCTTTTGCATAATCTCCTCCTGCCCAACCTATCTGCCAGCTGGCATAGCGCCATTAAATGTACAAATTTATGCACAAAATAATTTACACAAATTTGAGTTTTTTAGCTCTTCAATTAGCACGCATCAGGTTACCAGGGAAGCGGGGAGCGGGAGACACTGCTTAAGCCAATTTTATGCCTTTTTAATGTGCTGCTGCGTTTTGGGTGGCCAAGGAATAGATAGAATACTAGTAGGTGCGATTTGGCCAATGCGATCAAAAATCGATTTGCATTTTTATTAACCTTGATTTGGAGGAAGGCGTCGCCAGGAGTACACACCTTAAGGTAGGCTTTATGCTCCTCACTATGAGCCAAGAGTAATAAAAATCTTAAACGTTGCCTTTTGTAGCATTCGTTTCGCCTCGTTTTGTGTTTTCTAAATATTTATGGGCCCATTTGTATGTCTGTCTGTGTCTGTGTGTGAAGGGAAACCCAACGAAGCTAACAAAAATTATGATTTTATGGCGTTAATAAATTTAAATGTTGTGGGTTCAAGTTGGGTTTTTAAGGTCCCATTTTAGTGAAGTTAACGCACGCCAATGCTAGAAAGTTTTATGAGAGTTTTCCCAATGAATTTAATGTACGAGGTGTTGAGCAGAGACGTCATAATTTAATAAAAATTAAGCTAATGCACAAATAACAAACATAAAAACTTTTATTTTAGATAAAGTTGTTAAAAAACGATATGAAAAGAAAGAGTTCTTCAATGATTTCAAGTGGAAGTTTATTGCCCGAAAAGTGAGCTTTTAATTTCATTAATTATTTCATAAGCTTTACTAAGCTACCACAAAGACGTTTAAGATCTTAAGTGATTAAGTTACTTTACATGGCCATAAACTGGAAGGCAAGCAATTGTCTTGATGTCAAACAAGAACTGTCTTTGGCTTTTAAAGTGCGCGCCTTTTGTTAGCCACAAAACCGCCAAATGCAAAACTGTAAAAGGAGCGGAGAGAGGAACACGAGAAAGTTGCGAGTTCGCTGGCAAGTGCGTATTTAAAGCTCAATGACCAACTTGTAAAGGACTCCACTCGTACAGCACTTCACTATACTACACTCCACTCCATTCCACTTCACGTACATATGGTCGATTGTTGGCCAAGAAGGCCAGGCAGCACCAAAATCAAGTTAACAAAAGACAAATGAGGCTGCTAAAGAGGCGGGTGAAAGAGAACGGCGGCAGGGTACGATAAGCGTCAAAGGACATGGAGCAAGGAACCCAGAGAGACAGAGAGAGAGCAATGAAAAACTGTGAACTGTAAAATCAAAGGAGGGACAAAGAGGGGAGTTGGGAGAGCGCCAACATCAAAGCAAAAGTGAAGCGAGTCCTGCGGGCGGCATTCAAATTGAAATATGCCATCCAGAAGCAGTTCTCCCCCACCCAAAAAAAAAGGAAGAAAACCCGAACCTAGGCCAACAACGAGAAGGCAGGAAACGGAAATGCGATGCCAAAACGCATTTGATTTGCTGCCCACTAAAGCTGATGAGTTGAATGCTTGAGAGCAGCAGCTGCTGTGCCGAGGCACAAAGTGCACTTCAGCAAATATGTCCTCAAGTATCCTTGTGCGGAATGCGCAAACCACAAGAGGCACGAAATGTGCGTAAAGTGTGTTCAAGCCTACTATCTACTCTACTTTAAACTAGAGTCATGAGCCATATGTCTTGTCTTTAAATAAATATAATTAATAATCTGGTTTGTAAACATTTTATTTTACGTGCGTGACATGTTTTAAAAATATATCCTACAGCTTCCCGATGATACCCTATATATTCTCATACAGCTTTTGCTATCACAGTTCAGCACAGCTTTGATATGCCGCGTGCTTTATTAAAATTTCATTGTTGCCACAAAAAAGAAACCCAACTCCCTTTGGGGACACTTGTTATAAATTCCAATTCCCTTCAAAAAGAAGAAAAAATGTGAAAAATGCGCCATGTAAATTATTTCTTACCCACAATTTTTGGTTTTTTATTGTGCGCGATAAATTTTTATTGTAATTGGCTGTTGATTTATGGCCCAGAGACGACGAGTCACAAATGATAATAGACACTAGATAACATGAACAAGGACAAGGAGCCAGGACACTCAGGACTCATTTCAATTTGCCAAACATAATTAGGATTGAAATTGGAAATTTGAATCTGAAATGCCAAACTCGTGGCATAAAAACTAATCGACGCATTACTCGAAAAAATCATCCATGCCAACGATGCGTAACCTGAGTCAGGCCCAGGCCCGGCCCAGGCCAGCCCACCCAAGCAGGAAGTGCAGAGATTTGTACTATTTCGTGGCTAACATGGCGAAACCAATGCGAACTCACACACACACACACAGTCAAATACCATAAAAGTTTATGAAGCAGGAGGCCCAGGAGGAGATGGAACTGGTTGCCGCCTTTCCTGATGCGTCAAGTGGCAGATATTGTAATGCTTTTGTGAAAGATTTCATGGTAATTTCACCGGGTTATAACAATTTACAAATTATGTAATCGAAATTTATTGCCTGCGCACCTTCAGGCCAACGACAACAACAGCAACAACAACGAGAAGAAACTTCACGGCACGCTTTCAAGATTCTTAAAGGAGACCAAGGCAACTTTGTTGTTGTTGTTGTTGCTGCTGTCCATTGGGTGGGCCAAAAAACGCAGGTGGCTTTGATGGCCAACTGATGTGAGCACAAACAATTTTCTGACTGCAGGCAGCGAAGCGAATTTTGCAAGACTTGCGAAATTCTAAAGAGTTTTTCACTCGACTTTTGAAGATGCGACGAATAAGATAGAAAACTTGTGTAGCTTCTGGGTAAAATGTTTAGGACCAGGAAAAATAATTTAGTGCATAGATGATACGTTTTGGCCTTATAAATCAATATAATATTAACTTGCGTAAAGATCTAAAGAGTTACTCGAAAGTGCATTAAACTATTTTACTAGCTTCTTAACCTACTTTCATCATTGTTCATAAGTTTTAAGCCATTAATTTCATTTCAATTCCTTGCCTAGTTAGCTACGCCAATTTGTGGCAACCTTAAACTTGTCACGTTGCATGAAGCGTAACCCATTTGTAAACGCCACTTCTCTCTCTCTGAAAAACTCCAATAATGGAGCCATTAAATGCCAACTACTTTGCCATCAAGTGCTTTAGTTTGGCATAAATCTGAAGCGCATGGCGAGAAACTTTTCGGCCAAATTCGAAACTCCACCTGACCACCACCTGGTTGTGCTGCTGGCAAAAGTCCTGTGTTATAGCTTTAATTAACGCCAAGTTGTGATTGCCTCCACCTCGCAGCACAACTAACCAACAGGTGTAGAAACTTTTGACCCAAACCCAACCGACAAAACCGACTGAAACCCCAAGTCCAGCATTTTTATTTAATTTAGAGTCGAGTCCTTTTGGCGCTGTCCTTGCGCGGTGGGACTTTCATGTTGTAATTTCGTACAATTTACGAGTTTGTTTAGGATGGGTGGGTTATGGTGGGTGGGTGGTGTTATGGAATTTAGTTGTTGGAATATAGAGGCATGGACCCCTGCTTGGGTTTTGGGGGCTAGTAAAAATCCAACGCAGCTCAAGGATTTACGACTGGTTTAGGGTGCTTTCATAGGGCTTCCAGTTGCTGTTGCTCCAACTGCTCGCTCTGTCAGCGCCTCGTTTTATTGGCAACCCGCACGCTTCCCCCTTCACCCCTTACCCTTCTGTCTGTAAATGAGCAAGTTTTTGGCTCTATGTGTGTGTGTGTGTTTTTTGGCAATTTCGCATGCAGTTTATGACTAGGCACAACAGCTACAACAACAAAAACAACAACCGAAACTTACAACTCGTGCAGCTGTTAGCTGCCACATGCAGCATACACCTTCGCATCTGCCTCCCGCCCGCCTCGCTTCTTAACATACATAAAAGTTGATCAAAATTATAACTACGCCCCGGCCAAACAGTTTTGGCATTGAGGCAGGCCTCTTCGCTCTCTCCCCCCCACCCACTGTTTAGACAATTAGAGTGGCTCAATGCCATAAAGTTATGGAATTCATGGCGCAACATTCGGGGCGAGAACGCATTTCAAGTTTACTTATTGCCAAGTGCAGCAGTTTATCTCTTTGGACCCCCAAAGAAAACTTTTTGCTAAGGGTGTCCACGTTTCATTAGCTGGGATTTTGTGTGTGTGTGTGTGTGTGTGTGAAGGGATAATATGGATGATGAGGATATATGTGTGGTTGTATACTTTTATGGCAGCACGAAAAGTCAAGTTATTAAATGCACATAAAGTAAGAGCGCGCATATGAATATGAGACTTAGTTTTCTTAATGAGGGACTTTGTGTTTGAATACGAAAGCAAAGTTTGACTATTCTTTTTTGAACAGCACGGCATTAATCTTGATATGGTTCTGAGGCAAATAGGGAATCATAGTAAACTTATGTCATAGGTTATAGAGAGAAGCTTGTAATTTCTTGAACATGACATCATTTATTGAACAAAGTATTCTCTAGCAGAACTAAAACTGTGTTAAGTGTTTCCATCAAATTAAGTTTAATCATAGTCAACCTGAGTTTAAATTAACTTAAGATTGCAATCAAGTAGTTGCTGCTGTCACCTTTAATTATAGCAATCATAATAATGATTAAGAAATTATAGAAAAAAACTGTGTCGCTTCCGCATTGCACTTAGTTTTTTTTTTATGATTATGATTATTGCCTTAACAATGGTCGAAGCATAAATTCCATAAAATATCATTTGCCATGGGATAAGTTTTGTTTGTTTGTTGGTTTTGTTTGCTTGAACGATTTGGCATTTGTTTATGGGCCTTCAAAGATAGCGCCGGGTGGAACCAACCGGCGTTTCCGTTTTTGGCATTTGTGGCAAGTGGCAAGGGCAAGCTGTTCAATTGTTAACACTTGTGGAGCGCACGAGTGAGCAAGAGCCGCAAAATAGCAACAGCCACGCCCACACACCCCAGCCCAGCGCAGCCCAGCTTGCAACAAGCGCGGCAACAAACAGCTTGTTAATCATAATTAAGCACACGTAACGCGACTCTCAATATGTGCGGCATGCTAATATGGCCAGCAGCCGCTACCACTGCCGCCGCCGCAATCGACACTCACTAATAATAATTTGTATAGCTACCACATGCAGCTTCTGCTGCTGCTGCTGCTGCTGTTGCTGCCACATAGTGCACTGAACCTGTCGCCCAAACCATATATAAAAGCTCTTGAGCAGCCAGCGTGCTTAAGCAGTGCAGCTAGCGAACGTGCCACAAACAAGTTGGCTTAAATTATTATTTAATATTTGCATCAGCAAGGATTAAACAACATTTAGCAAATATGACACAAGTGAGTGTGAAGTGTTGTGATTAAAGAACTAATTGCACTTGAGAGCACCTTTTGGATCGTAACCTAGCACCCGCTGAAAATTCATAAAGATTCTTTAAATACATGGATTGTTTTGTTGATTGATGTCTACTTTATTGATTGCTGCTCTGTAATCTTAATTCATATTCTCTATCTTCGCTGCAGTTCTCCGCTCATACTTGGAAGCCCAGCAATCTGTTCGCTCTGCTGTTACTTACTGCAACAATGTTGCAAGCTCGTCGCATCACCAGTCGCCGGCTTATCATTCACGTGCCTGTCAAGCTTAAGACACATCATCATACGCACACCGTCTACAAGGTGCTCCATGGTGGCAACAATGGCGGCGTCAAGCAAACCGTTTACAAGCTGGTAGGCTTCTCCGGTGAGGGTGGCGGGGGTGGGGGAACGGGTCATGGCAGCCATGGTCCGAGTTACGGTCACAGTCATAGTCACAGTCATGGAATGGGGGGAGGACTGGGCGAGATCACGTATGAGGACCGACATGGATGTGAGAGCGGCAAGCTGATGCCGTCGATGTCGTCGGGACACCGGGACATGATGTTCAATCACTATGCGCGCCACGACCAACAGGAGGAGTTGGAGGAGGAGGAGGCAGAGGCGGAGGCGGGTGGCTATGCGGAGGAGCGGGATGAGTTCATTGATGTCAGGGATGCCTGGTTGTGAAGCATAATAAAGTCTTGTGTGAGAAACGATTGCCGATTAATTATAAAATTCCAGATGCTTCTTACCCCCCCTCCCCCTCACTCAACTCTCAATCGCAACTATCCCAAGCCATATCCGAATCCGAATCCCAAACCCAAACTAGCAAACTGCATTTGCATGCGGCCCTGGCGGAAAGTAATTACAAAATTGTTGAAGCCATGTCGAGACATCCTCTCGACCATGTTCAGCGCTTCTGCCTGCTTCTTTGTCTGGCAATGCTAAAAAAAATTCCGGCTATGAAGTTGTCTCTTTTCTCAGTTGTTATTGTCTTAGCAAGTCGCCAGTTGAAATCGAGAATTTCTAGAGTCTCTGTTTCTGTTTCTGTTTCTCTCTTCTGGCTACCGAATTCGCATATTGTTTGTTGTGTAATTGGTTGAGGGGAGATGTTGGGAGACGACGAAAGGGTAAGCGCACTTGAACCTTAACTAAAGAAAAAAACATTTGCATAGCTCTTGACTTCAGTCGCGTCTGTGGCATATTTTTGTGCACAATTAAAAGTAACTGGAAGGCAAACGGAAATTGAATAGAAAACATTTTTTCATATGATCTTTGACTCGAATGAGGTGTAAAGAGGAGCGTTGGTAAGTAGTAAACAATATATATAGAATATAAACTAATGATCATTTTTAATGAACATCAACATCAATTGATTTGCCTTTAGATTGACAGACGTTGTTGCTACTGTATTAAATTTGCAGCAGCTACTGCTGGCTGGAACGTTCAAAATTTATACCCATTAGCCTGTAGGACATGACCCCGTAATCAATTTAAAATGTCAGCAGGCGACTTGCTTCACATTTCAAGTGGGGCAAAACAGCATCCAACAGCCAGGCAGAGTCAGGCAGTCAGCCCGTCAGGCATCCTGGCTACTGGGCCTGACATAAGTTGGATTGATCACTCACAGAGTTGGCGAGACAGGTGCCGCTCGCTGGGCACCAGAAAAATTTGCGTTTAATTGAAGGCGACAGGGTGTCAGGGAAGGGACATGATAAATGCGTTTGGCCATGGCCATGGCCAGAGGCGCACTGCGGGTGGGCCGACAGTTTCCAGAGGCGCCACTTGGCCAATTGATATGAATGTGGGCTATTTAAAGGCATTTAGCCAAGGGTAATGATGTTTAAAGGCCCGGCAATCTGGCTGCCTGCTGACTCTTAAAGCCAAACGACTGGACGATAATCCCAGCCAATGCTGGCGCGCACGTGGAAAGGCTCAAGAACTTGCCACTGCCACTGATGAGTTGAGCTTTGTTTGGGCCTTTGTCCATCCGCAAGAGTTATTAAAAACTGTTTCAGCCTTTGTACAAACATATTTGCATTCTCAACAATTTTGGACAAATCAAATCGTCGGCTTAGAGGCAGTCAGAGAATGAGTTAGAAAAGGAAAAAATGGAAATTTTGCTTGTTACTTGTTATATTTTTGGAGCTAAAACCCAATTTGTGTGTACTGAACATTGACTGCATGTTGTTTAGCCTAGGACTAAAACTCTCCCCCCCCCACCCCTCCTTCTCTCCCTTCTTTCATTCATTTCCATGTTGGCCTGCGGTCCAAATAAATCTATTGATTTTGGTAAATGGCTTTTGTGTTCAGCTTTAGCTCAAACCAGCGTCCAACTTCATTCGTGCTGACCCTCAAACTGCCTCGAAACTGGCACATTTCAATTGACTGCTCAAAATTGATTTACCCTCGACAGGTAGACAGGCATTTAGGCAAGTATATTAGACTACTTGAATAGGTAATCACTGGAATAAGACGGAGATGAAGCTAAGAAAAAGGCAATTTGTGCAGAGTAAGTTTTATTTTTGTGAACACATTGCAGTTGAGAAAAAGGCAAGTTTTGAGATATTAGCATAAGGAAAAGATGTACAGGGAATATGAAATTCGTTGCACATTAATTTTGGCCACATTTTGTAATTGAATTGGGCAACGTTGCCCAGTTACAAGCTGCCTGTTGTTTACCCTTTGTCTGGACTTGGTCTTTGATATTTCATTTTCAATGCGCATTGCCACAATGTTTGCCTAATTGGTTTCATTAGAGTGTGCAACATCGTTTACAATAATACAATACTCGTTGTACTTACCGTCTTTACGTTTGCCAGCGCGTAAAATGCCAAAAAAGCGACGTTCCTGACTGCCAGCAACTGCAATAGAAGAAAAAAGCGAGAAACAAGCTGAGTAAAACTTTAAAATGGCTGAATGGAAAAGTTTTTTGTTGCTGCTGTCAGCCACTTAGAGTTACAGTTACACGTGTCGGCCAACTCCCACAGGGAACAGCATAATTTTCCACAAAGTGACAACCAAATAAACTGGCTAAACAAAAAAAAAAGGTAAACTTTTAGAGGCAGGAATAGCAGAGAGCAGGTGTCGAAATTTTGTCTAGGGGCACTAATTTTAACGCCATTAATTTGCAGTGGGGACGCACAACCAAGAGACAGAGAGGGAGAGAGAGAAGGAAAAGTTAGAAGAGAAAGAATTTTAAATTAAATGGACACAACTTTTATTGAATTGAGTGGTTTTTAGAAAGTATAGGGCGCACCAAGGACTATTCATAGCTCGAGCGTCATGTGGAGAAAGAAATAAGCAAAGACGGAAACGGAAGCGCATTACTCAGCTCTTGTGTAGTTGTTGCTGTTGTTACTCAACAGCAGCACGTTTACACGCAAGCAATATAGTAAAGAGAAGTATTTTTTGAGAGGACGGCGGCATACCACCAATCAAAGGGAACATGCTCTGCTCTCTGTGTCAAAAAGCGGAGCTCTGGCAAAAGTTGTGGCAAAGTTTTTGATTTCATGATATATTTATGGGCTGTTTCCGTTAGATCCTTTGGGTAATAAAGTTTTTTCTTGCTTAAAAAGTGCCTGAAAAGGCAGCCTGCTTTAAAGCAATGCTAACGTATACCAACAACATTGCGCATACGTTACGTTGGCAACACAATCTAAATGATGACAAAAGCTGTTGATGATGATGATGTTGGGTGTTGGTGCTGATGCATGACGCTTGTTTAGTGGTTCATGTGGTCAGTGGCATGCAGCACATTCATGCGATAGTCCTATTATTGCAACATATAAACTGCTTTTAGCATAACAACAATATTGGAATAGAGAAAGCTTTGAGGCAGATTTGAAGCTGCTTGCAATTTAAAGTGTTGATGGTTTCGGACTTGTTTAATTATTGCTAAGGGCGCACAATTAAACACAAATTGGCTAAACTGCACTTAAACTGGGTTTGCGAATTATGTTAAATATTTCATTAGTCACATTTCTTTGTTGCTTTAATCTCATGCAACAGTTTTTATTTAGCATTGCAACAGAACACCACAACGTTTTTCATTCATTATGCCAAGCAACAGGATAATCAGATAAGCCAGCCGCATATCCACACACACACAAAAACATACACACACACACAGAGGGCATAACAATGATATCAGCTCTGGGTCTGTGTGTGTTCAGGTAGTGAACGGAGAGCATCGATTGGCAAAGTGGGTTTTGTGTGCCAGGCTAATGGAAAAATCGCTTGGGCATAAAATCAATTAAATATTAAATAAACGCTATCAGCACAAATAGCAATTTCTTTACCCTCTGTCCCTCGTCCTTCCATCCCCATTGAAGTGAAATGCAAACACAGAGAAATTGTGCAACGCGGACTTCGAGTTCGATGCGAACTTTATGAGGTCCCAGCGTAATCCTTGCAATTATGAGCACCCAGGCAACCTGAGCCAGCAAAAGCCTCGCAGCGCAAACATTATCTCAATATTGCATGAGGGAGACTGAACGAGCATTAAATGAACCAATAAGCAATGTTGAGGTACCCAAACGGACACAGATAGCTGAACAAAACACACAAACACACTTTGATAAACTTTACGTGCTGCTGCATGTTGCATGAAAATTCATATATGAAAAGGATTTCAAGCAGGTGCACAAGAGCATATGCATTTGCATATAAGGGTGAATGGTTGGCTTAAAAAAAAGACTAATTATGTATTCATTAAAATGGCAAATGCCAACAAGAGAACAGAGAGCTCCAACCCCATTGAGCTAGAGATAAAACGTTGCTTCAGGCAGCAGCAGCGAGAGGTCGTCCGAGTAGGAGGGTTTACAACATTTTTGGGTTTGCCAAATGTGATTTTGCATAATTTGAAGTAAGTTGTGCATTCAGTTGATGTTTTTGATTAAAATGTTTTGCGAGTTCATTTGTAAGCAATTTTCGTGTGCAAATTTGTGATGAGGATGTGTATCTCAACAAGAGATTGAATCAATTAGAATGTTATTCGTTCCCAATTAGAAACCCCACTGAAGTATGAGTTGAAAGTTCTTTATTGATGCGCGCTTTTTACTACAAAACTACTTAAAACTAATCATATAAATTGTTGTACTGTTTGCCAATTAATTGTTGCTGCTGTTGTTGTTAGTATGAAAAGACACCAAAGACGGATTTGAAGAAGCGATAGATGGGCTTTGGGTATCTCAACGGCAAAGAGCACAGAGCTATCCTCGTTGGCTTGCGAACGCTGTTTGACGGTAGGCTCAACAAGGTGAAGATTCCGGTAGATTTCGTTTATCTGGTTGGGATTGAAGCTAGCCTCAACCTTCTGATTGTCGCTGTTCACTGTGGGAGTGGGATAAAGAACGGGTTGCAGCAACAATTGAGAGTTGCCAAAGTTCTCATCGATTTTGCTTGTCGAATCCTCAGTGGTGTCCTGACTCACTTCATCATTGCTGGCTACAGGCACAGCTGGTTTGTCGCCCTGTTGCTGCTGTTTTTTGTTGCCCGAAGTATCGGGTGTCTTGTAAATGTAAATGTGACCAATAAGCTGAAGACCCTCAGTATTGACCTTTTGTGCCTGGTTGTCGGGTGCGCGTCTCTCATGGATATAGAACTCGGCGGGCTCATGCTTGTTGTTGTTATCACCGCCATAATGGTTGCCATAGTAGGGCTTGTAGCTGTGGTAGATGTGCTCCTCATGGTCATCATGGTGGCTGGGCACCTCATGGCTGGTTTCAGGCTTCCAGAATGGAATGGGCAGCAGGGGGAATGGTAGGAACACTGGCTTGGCATAGGATTGTTCCACGGGCACATGATGTTCTTGATGACCATGACCATGACCATGCTTGTTGTCGTCGTTGCCACCGTGTCCGATGGTTATATAGGCTGGTTTGATGACACTGCTGCTTCCGCCACTGCTGCCATGTTTATTGCCATGACCTGATGATTCCTGTGGATAGTAGAACAAGGGTGGTGGCGGCAGAGGGAAGAGCGCTGGCTTGTGATGTATATAGTGATGATCGTGGGAGTGTTTATGGATATGCGTATTGTTTGGCTTGGAAGTGGTGAAGATGGGGGGGAATCGAGTGGTTCGCGGCACGTGCTCCTTATCGATAATGTAAAACTCATCGGGAAAATGTCCTCCAACATAGTGTCCACCGTGCCCGCCATGGTGTCCGCCGTGGTGTCCGCCGTGATGTCCGCCGTGTCCGCTGTTTCCACTGCTGGGATATTTGCCGCCGCCGCCGCTGCTGCTACCGCCGGAAACGTAATGTGCACGACTCTCACCTGTTGCCTTATTCACAACCTGATTGTCACTTCCCTCGATTTTTTCGACGACTTCTTCAGACCTTCTCGTTTGAAATGACCTCATTGCTCGGTTGTTCAGCACTGGATTCCTTAATGACCTCATTGATGGGTTGCTTGTCTTCTACTTGAGAAACCGACTGCACTACCTTGCTGTCAACAGGTGCTTGCTCTTGGACAACTGCGATTGGGGACGCTACCGGAGTAAGGATTTCCTGCTGAGGTTGGGCAACTACCTCCTCGGCGACAATTGCTGGAACCTTGGACTTTACAGCGTTTTCCTGTACATTTTGAGCAACTATCTCTTCGGAAACAACAGCTGGAACCTTGGACTGTACAACTGGAGCGACTACCTCTTCAGACACAACTGCTGGAACCTTGGGTTGTACAGCATTTTCCTGTGCAACTGGCACAACAACCTCATCAGACACAACTGCTGGAACCTGGGACTGTACAACTGGAGCAACTTTCTTCATCAGAATCTTCAGGCACCAGTTGTTCTTGCGTTTCCTCGGCAATCACATTCGATAGCTTGGGTTCCACTTGTTTTTGTTGTTGAACTACATTCGGCTGTTCCACTTGAGCGACCGCCTGGGAGACAACAGGGGCTTGTTGCACCTCCGGACTCCTGATGATACTCGCCTGAGCACAGAGCACCAAAGCCAAAAAACCAACAACAACTCGCAGTGTATACTAGAAAATGAGAACACACACAAACTATTGTAAGAGAGAGTTCTGACAATTGGGAGTACTGAAACTTACCATCTTGAGGGTTTCAGTTGCACAATTGAACTGTGTCTTACTTGCTGCCTTCAGCAACTATTTATACGCAGCGAGGACAAAGGTTTTTGCGCTTATCTAACCAAAGGAACAACCCAACATTCCAATGCCATTAGATCACACAACTATTCGTTATCATCCCAGGGCACTAAGGCACTGTTCATATCACCGGCAACTTCTGCTTTTGCTACTTTTCTTGTTGTAATTCTTGTTTCCTTGGCATTGTTTAAGTACACACTTAAAATAGGGCGCCATTGGCATCGAAAAAAAATATTGGAAAAGAATGAAATTGCACTTAAGTTCTAGCGTGTTGTTGTTGCTGCATTTTACGTGCAACATGAAAATGCCATTGTTTCGAAGCGCAGCAAAACGGAAATCTATGAATCGTTTTGTATGCTTTATTTTACTTTTTCTCTCCAAAAAAAAAAAAACAAAAAAAGAAATAAGTTAAGGAGCAAATAGTAATATAGAGGGTTTGGAAAATGAGACAGCTAGACAAGATATAGAGGGGGCGGTAAAGGGGCGGGCATCAACATTAATGCAGATCGCGGATGTCACTAACAATGTTCAACCAATTGAAGAGCCAGCTCAAAAGAATAAGGGCGTGGCATCCAAAATTTGTAACACCCGTTACGGATGCACTACCAATGTTCATACCAAATTGACCACTAAAAAACAAAATACATGCCTTCCGGTTTTTTTAGGGCGGTGGGGCATGTCCCGTTGTTGGGGGCGTGGCATCCAATGTTTTGATGAATAACTTTGTCAGATGTCGACATCTACCTTCATGTAAGTTTGGTGGCAATAGCTGAAAACTTAAAATACAGGCATTTTTTATAATGAGGGGTGGAGGCGGAAAAGGTGGCGTGGCACCAAACTTTATGCAATTTTGGGAATGTCACCTGCTATCTTGCCATCAAATGGGACTAGCTTAAAAACTCGAAATACGGGCATTCCGGTTGTTTTTAGGGCGGTGGGGCGTGGCCCCTCGTTTGGGGCGTGACATCCAAAGTTTTGATGCATATCTGTCAGATGTTAGCATCTACCTTCATGCCAATTTGATGGCTATAGCTTCAAAACTTAGAAGATACAGGCATTTTGTTTATAATTTGATGGGGTGGGGCGGAACAGGTGGGCTGCACCAAACTTCGATGCAATTTTTGAGGAATGTCACCAGCTATCTTGCCATCAAATTTGGTACTCTAGCTACTAAAATGTGGGATATATAAGTGTTTTATCGATTTGCACTCGAGTGTATCGACTTGTTATCGATTTCCCAGGCCCCCTGAGGTCGTAGAGCCCTAGATTTAACACTTTGTCTGACGAAGACATTACCAAGATATTTCAAAGTTGCAAGGCCTAGCTTTAAGGGTGTCGAAAAATTGCGTTCATACGGACGGACGACGGACAGACGGACAGACGGACAACACCATACGGACATTCACAAACCCAATATACTATGATACCTTTGGTATCAAAGTATAAAAACAACAACTGCAAGTTGAAACACAAGTGCAAAAGACTGTCAACTGTGTGGGTGAAAGGGGGCGTGGGTAAATCTATCACCCGGATACTACAACAAGAACAACAAAAAAGTGCACATCAGTTGCATATTCATGCCGCAACCAAAGCTCTTGGGAGCTCTATCTATGAACTGTGTGTTCTGTTGCCCTCTCTCTCTCACTCTCTCATTCTCTCTGTCGCTGTATTATTGTCTTTCGGTTGACAACAGGCAGCAGCAGCAGCAGCAGGTGAGCACCTGGTCATTGACATGGGCGGGAACAGTGGGTGGCATCATCACATCTCCAGCTAGGCTTAGGTAATTGTATTTTGCCTGATGCGAGGGATTTGCAATTGACAGAATTCCAACTGAAATTCCATTTTCATAGCTGCAGCATTCGAGTATTTTGATAAGAGAGAAGACCACATGAAGTCTTTAGAATGTTTCATTCTGCTTAAGGTTTAAAGTTAAAGTTAGCTTTAAGTGTTTTTGTAGCTCATTTCAATGCTGGATAATGAGAAAAACTAATTTCATTACCCAAAGACTGACAGCTGAGAATTAAGCACTCAGCGATTGAAAATTCCAACCGTGGAGGCATCAAAATATATAAAAAACAACTACCAAAAAGGCACTAAAACCAACGTGTTGTAGGTTGTGTGAAAGATGCCCCACGAAAGAAGCCTCCTTCAAGTGCAGAAAGTGGCAGCTGCCAGGGAACAAAATTGTTTTGCGCAGCGGCAGATGAGCTGTTGAAATTGCAAGTGCGGCACTTGCTCAATTTTTCATGAGCCTCCCACAAGCCAAGATGTAAAAGAAAAGAATGCCAATCAAAGCAAAGTCGAAGTGTTAATACACTACAACAAAATAACTAATATTTACCCAAGTAAAACCCAAATAAGATGTAGAGTAACATAATCATAAGAACCCACGAATGAATACCAAAAAGAAACCAATGCGGAATCTGTGAAAAGGTGAAATTAGCAGCCAACATCATCGTCGTCGTCGCAGTCGTTCTCATCGTGGCCAGACAATAAGGCGAGCTGCGGCCCTTGACTTGACCATGCACAGCACCAGCCAATGGTATGTATGTAAATAAATGGGCAACAAAAAAACGACAGCTAAAGCCAAAAGCCCAAGGCCAAAGGCAGGCAGGCAGAGGCAGACAGCATCAGGCAGCAGCAGTCAGAGTCAGAGCCAAGCTTGAAGGAGTCCTATAGATAAGCCGCAACGCACAGTCGCAGATGGAAACTCTCACAAACACACACATTCTACGTAGCACGGCAGTTCTTCTTCATTTATTCTTATTTTATTTTTTTGTGTTTTTTTAGTATACCCTGTTTTGCCTTTAAAATGCCTAAAAGGAGGATGAAGAGACTAAACTCTGGTTGTAATCTTTGGATACGGCTCAATTCAGTTCGAACTTTTCTTTACAGATTTTATGACGATCTAAAATAAAAATATTCTATTAACCGTTTATATTGTGTATTTAAATATGTTAAAAGGAAAGAAAAGTTTCATAGCAGTCAGTAAATAAACGCTATCACGTATCAATTAGAGTTGCCAGACTGAGGTAAAGTAGGAAGAGTCGTGGTGAATAAATTAAAATTTTGGTGAAAAACAAATTTGAAGCTTGTCAAAAGATCAATTAATGCAATTAAACACAGAGTATCTTTTAGTCGCTCAGTTACGACATTCTAAATGTTCTTCACTTCTTCTTCTTCTTTTTTGGAGCCTTACTCTTTTCTTTTTGGGTGTGTGCGCGCTCAACGAGCGATAAGATCAATGTGTGAGCCTGCAGTCCATTCGGACAGTAGGACAAACGGAGAGACTGTGTGGCATCTGCAGCAGGTGTTTTTTGCATTCAGGGTGCTGCTCTTGCTGCTGCAACACAATATGGGTAACGAGTTGGCCCCCAAAACGGGGCAACTTTATCGGCGCATAATTCACACGGGCTGCTTGCGGCTCTAAGGCAGATGTCGTTGATGTTGATGTGAAATGTGAATGTGTGAGTGTGTGTGTGTGTGAATGGCAACGTTTTGATTGACTCGATGCTTGACACACTCAAAGAGCTGTTAGTTGGCAGTGTGTGAATGCGAGCAAACGAGACCAAATGGCAAACATTGCGATTAAAACTTTAAGTGCCTTAAATAAAACATTTGAATTTTAGTGTTGGGTATTAAATTTCTTAGATGCATTCATGGCTTAAGCGTGAAGTTGGGCAAAGCTTAAGAACACATCACATTATGCATGATTTATTTTATTCCACTTTCGTCGTGCAGTGTACAAAATCGCTCGACAAATAGCTGCTGGCTACGACCCACTCAACGAGCGACCCACAGAGCAAACACACAAAGCACACAACAACAACAACAACAGCAACTGCACTAAACCATGTGCCACACCACGTACGTTCATCATGCAACATGCAACACCATCACCATCATCAACATCACATCCGCATCCCGCAAGCCAACAGCACGTGCAGCAGCTGAAAGCCATCACATTGCCATCTAGATCCGCTGTATATGCATACTACCCCCCCTCTCCCCCCTCTCTCCTCCTCTACCCCTTATATTCACTTTTTATCATTGCTCGTCAGCGCTTAGAATTCAAAACATTTCAGACAAATTGGCGTCGCTTTCAGCAACGTGTGACAAAATGCAATGCAAACACAACACACACACACACAGATGCCCCCCACCTGTCCTCTCTTCTGGACTCATGGGAGGCAGCAGAATGGACAATGGACAGATCCCATACACACATGATAGAGAGAGGGAGGAGGGAGAGGTAAGAAGAGAAGTGCCCTTCTTTAATTTATGCCAAAACGTTGCTGAGGCGACGTTGACGACGTCATTTTAGCTCGAAAATGTTGTTGATGTGCCTGCTGGTGGTGGTGATGGTGGGGGGAATCCCCCCTCGTGGAGGGAGGTGTCGCTTTATATATGCAATAAATAAGATGCAGAAACAGGCAGAGGAACAAGCCTAAAGGAGCAGCAGAGGAGGTTGCCAGTGGGAAAAAATGTTAACGAGCCAAGTAGCCCTCCCATGGATTAAGAGAAGATGAGAAAACAGGGTAATAAAACAGACCAGGGGACATGGATACCATGGGTTTAATATTGTCATAACTTAAAGCTTAATGTTCTTTTAATATGCAGTGATTTTTGTAGCATAAATATAAATATTCTAAAATACTGTTTATTAGAATTCAAATTAAAGAAAACTATGAGAAAAAAGGCTATAGAAATGTATGAAGTAGAGAACACACTTTACATTCATATGGGTAATGAATTGTAAGTGCTTGTTGTGTTGAGGAACCATTTGTAAACTCTTGACATTTTTGTTGCCAGCAATTAGGCACTCTACAATGGGACAATGGGAGCAAGTGGAGGAAGACAGGCATGAGAAGACATGGCGAGAAGATGCATGCTTATGACACAGTGCCCAAACCCAAAACGTTGAAGCGACACAACCACTTGGCTCCAGATGTGGAGGCGCCACAAAACAGTGCGCAACCAAGCAACCATTCATGAGACAAGTATGTGACCCATTTCTGTACGTTGCAGCAACAGCAGTAGCAGTGGCATGCAACAACGTTGCACCTAAAGCCTTGTGCTGTCTGTTGCTGCTGTTTGTTTGCTTAAATGTTTGCCTATATATGGCCAGAGCTACAGCTATATAAATATGTGAACAGCTTTTAACACCTCAATGCATCTACATCTTCTTCTTCTGCTTCTGCTTCGGCTTCGGCTTGTTCTGCCTCTGAGTGGCGGACACACAGTGGCTTCAGTTCAGTTCAGTTCAGTACAGGTCCCATTGGGGCACGTGCTTTGAAGCTTTAACCGACAAATTTGGTTCGCCGCAAAAGAAACAACAGAAATAAAAGTATATACTATATATGATATCTAGTTGGGATAAGGAATACTTTTTCAATATATATTATGAAAGTCAGAAGAGATTCGCAACAGAAGGCGATACTATGTATGTGTGTGTGTGTGTGTGTGTGTGTGTTTGTGGCAGGCTTGGACCATTTTCAATTAAGCGAAATTAAAAATTTATTACGACCCACGACCAAAAAGAAAACAAAGGCAACTTTGTGGGCATTAAGGCGGATACGTTGGAGAGCATAGGGGGTGAGGGGGGCACACAAACGATGGCAAATAGAGAAAAAAAGAACAAATAAAGGAACAGAGATGTTTATGTTTTCATTAAAAAAAAAAAAAGAAAAGGAATTCGGAGTATGGGAGCAAGTGCGTCCGTGGATGATTGAGTTGTAGGTAAAAAAAGAGAGATGGGTCAGCGGGGTAACAGGGCTGATAGGGGTGACAAGGGGTTGAGGAGGCGTCCGGTTGCTTTTCACTCATTTTTTGCTTTAACGTTGAAGTTTTAATCATTGAAATGACATTGACAGGCTGACAGACGGCGTGTGCGGCCCAAGGACGAACCGGAGTGTGGGTTAAGAGACTGGCAAAGGCTATGAATGTTGTTTTTATTGGGCTATACACACACACACACTCATACAGACAGCGAGAAGTCGGAAATATTTGATGAGGTTTAAGTGATTATTGAATTTAATATAGACTCCGCCTTCAAATAGTCAAAGTTTGAGCATTAAAAAAGTTATTAATGATAGAAGAGAGAGAGCGAAATAAAAACAAGAGGGCAATGATGAATAATGGCAAACGAGAAAAAGATAGAGAAGCTAAAGCAATTGAAGGTCTATCAGAAAATGTATGAAAAAAAATATGCAAGAAGTGTGTACACGGAAATAATACAAAAATGTATCATAAATGCCATTAAACTGTTGAAAGTTCAGTTATGAAAAGGAAATGAATGAATAACTGATGCATAAAAAGAGAATATGGATAAAGTGTGGAACAGAAAGTTAAACGAAAACCTATTTATACACTTTTATAGCTAAAAAATTGATCGATCCAAGATCCAAACCAACTTTTATGGTTCTTTGATTTTATCATTACTCAGAAACGTTAAACCATTGCCACATCTATTATGAAACCCATTAATCATTATACAACACTGCCAATTAGTTGACGGTTAATAATATGTTTTCACACATGAGCTAAACTGTTGTTCCGGCGGTAAAGTTTAAAACCGAAAATGTGTGTATAATTGACAAACCTTTTTCAACACTTCGTCGGCACTCTTTGTTTATATATAACTTTCTTCCGCTTTTCACGCTCTGTCTATCGCTCTGTCTCCCTCTAGCACGTAGTTAGTGTGACTGTTATAATTCAATTAGCATAACGAACATTTATGTTATAGTAGTTGGCAGTTGGCGGCAGTGCCCCAACCTCCTTTTTACACATATAAGTTTTCTTCAATTAAAACTTTTGACAACCGTGCCACAAAAACTCATCCACAGTTGTAAGAGCAGCGGCGGCACTCGTATGTAGATTTTTGCCAACTTGCCATAAATTTGAATTAATTTGATTTACTTTTGTGCCAGAGTGCACGAAACTTTTCTTCTTTTTTTTTATTATTTTTCAAGTACACATTTCAAGTAAATATTATTTAACGTCGCACTAATAACACACTTCCGCTCTTCGCTCTGAACGGTGGCAACAATGGCGGCTGCACTGACTTCCGCTTACACACACACACTCACTCACTCACACCAACACTCTTGAAGCTTAAGCCGGCAAAATATATATATAACAAAAATACGTTAACGACTGCCGTTTTACGTTTTTTTTTACAACTTTTCTATTTTATTTGAGCTCTGTTTTTTATTTTTATTTTTTTTTGCGTGAATTGGTAAACAAAAGTCGCAGTTCAACGTACGCTTAGGCACTCCGATCAGCCGGCGTATCTTTTAAGCGTAAATGTGACGAAGTTCGTAGCTCGCAAAAAGTATCTCACAGATTGCGTCGGAAAGAGCGCGCGCGCTGCAAGCGTTCCAAGCGCCAACGACAACAAACGCAGACTGCGAAACGCTTTATTTTTTGTTGTGTGTGCAAACTCTGTTGAAAAATCGCACGGGAAAATGTAATGTGAAGCAAAACACGAAGCGAAGCTAAGGCAACACACGAAGTGAGCCGAACAACAACAACAACAAACAGCAGCAGCATCCAAATGTTGCCAATGGGCGGAATGTTGCTTGCATGCCAGAAACGTGCGCATGAGAAAATGTTGCTGAGCATCTTGTTGCTTGTTGCTTGTGCTGTGTTGTTACGTTTTTGTTGCCAGCTTTGCTTCGTTTTTTTTTTTTGTTGCGTTTAGGCGGGAAAATATGTGTGCCGATGTTGCTGTTGTTGTTGTTATACTCTATCCGTTGGGCATTGGACATTTAATTGCAAAAGAAACTGCACATGGAAAGTAATATATATACTTTCTTGTTCTGTAAGCGTATTAAAGCTTCGTTTTAGTTGTTCTTTGTGTTCTTTGCTACAACGAGCCGCAATGTTGCAGTGATTATTTTGTCAATTGCAGTGACACAAAGGCATCTATCTATCTTTGTATCTATAATACTTTTGTATCTTTGTATCTATCTATCTATCGGCGCACTAATGCCACAGCTATTATTCCGCTGTTGTCTTTGTTGTGTCAAAGTCGCTGTTGAATTGACTAAAACACGGGGTATGGGGCAATAAATCAGGCAAAGGCTCAAAGCCAGGTTAAGTAGTTGCAGTCGATTGTTGTTGTTTTTAAGTGTATTGCAAATTTTCAAAGCAACAAACGCTTTTCAGCACTTAAGTGGGAAAAGTATCTTTGTATCTTGTTGCTTTTTGCAATTGATATGAACATTTTGTGTTGAAGAGCATTTCGCATTGTTTAATTATGCATTATTTACGCAAAACTGATTAGCCATTAAGCGGCTTTTGTCTTCTTTTTTTGTCTGTGTGTGTGTATGCAAATGATTTTCCACTTTATAAACATGGTATTACGTAAAAATAAAATACTATTTACCAAAACATAAAAAATGGAATTTAAATTTTTCATAAAACACATATTTCATTTAAACTAGACACGCACACACACACACACACACGCACTTGCCACAAATTGAAATGCATTTAAATAAAATATTTCAAGCATGTTAACCACTAAAACCACAACAACAACAGCAATATCCTGCGGCTGCCTGGACTTTAACGAACTATACAAAAAAAAGTTGTCACATAATTTTTTCTCTCGTAATTTAATAGATTTTAATTGAAGCTGTTAAATATTTATTAAATTGACACTACATTTTATTGGATTATACATTTTTAAACAGTTTTTATGGCTAAAACACAAAAAAAAACATCTCATTAAATTAACTCTAATGCTTCAAGTGGTTTTTCCGAGCTTGCAACAAAATCGCATGAAATTAGTAAAAATCATTTTCAAGAGCGCAATGGGACCCGCAGCAGCGGCAGCTGCCACAACAAGAGCCAGCCATCGAAATGCTGGTAATTAAGCGCCTTTTTAGTAGGAAAATAAATGAAATAAGTAAGGAATTTCGCAACAAATTAAAATGGAATTTAAAAAAGAACGACACGGAGCAAATGGGATGTGGGCGTGGCAGCAAACAAGTGTTGCAAGGCAAAATGTGCTAAAAGGATGGCTGGGCTTGATGGAAAAGTAGGAAATGCTTTAAGCCGCCTGCGTCTAAAAGCAAACATCCGCTATTGTTGTGCCATGATGAACTAAAGCAAAAGCTAATGACACGAGCTGAAAGTGGCGATGAGAAATACTAAACTTAACTGTTGATAGGAGTTTGAAGCTGCAACATTTGTGTTTAAATTAATTGTGATTAAAACAAGCTTTTGATTAATCCAAGGCTTAAGCCTCGTGTTACTGCAAAAGCTCAACGTGTGGTAGTTAAATCAACTTGTCCCGCTTGTCGCCAAAAGTATGCAATGAAAATTTTGACACGCCCCACCACAACAGCAGCAGCAGCAGCAACACGCAACGAACAAAACGTTGCGTACAACAACAACAACGCTAAAAAAGAAGAAGAGTGCACAACAAATTTCTTTATAATTCACAAAGGAAATGCCAAGCTCAAGGAGTAAAGTGAACACAAGCGAACACACACACACACACACGCGCACACACACATTTAGCAATATGTAGTCCAAATGTGACATAAACATGTGTATGCTCAGCTGCCGCCTTCACAACTTTTGCCAGGCAACCAAAAGGAGCAGCAGCCAAAGGATTACAAAGCAGCAGCAGAAGGAGTACGAGTAGGCAGTGAAAAAGGCAGCAGGCGGAGGACAACTCTGGCGTTTGCCAGTAGTAATACGTGCGTTCCTAATACGCAACGTTGTACGCCCATACATCATAAGTAGGGGGCAGGGCAGGGTATAAGAAGCGTCCTGCGCTTTTTGTGGCCCCCAGGCAAACAACGTCAACAAGGACACAACGAGGACAACATTGTAGGGTTCCTAGCGCCTAGTGCCTAGTGCCTTGCCTGTTAGCGACCTTGATTGCGTTTTGCAGTCGACTGACTTACACAACACTCCGTTTACCAACTCGCACAGCAAACGCAAAACGCAAACGCATAAAATGTATTTAACACACAATTTATGTCTGCACGAGGCATTCGAAATTTACAGGCCAAAAGGCAAACAGGGAGTTTGCAAGAGTGGGAGCTGGGTGGTGGGAGTTGGGCGGATTTGGTGGCACGTTTACACAGGTTTATTTTATTAGCGAGCAGGCGTCTTTTACAACATTCTGGACGGTGTCTTCTTGTTTCGATAGTACACTGCAACTAAGAAGCCTTTGGTCAAGATACGACTAAAAAATTCGAAAAGTATGGGACAAAAAAAAAAGTGTGAGAGCTGGACAAAAATTCCCATTGCTATAACTTCGTCAGTTCTCTAGTTCCTGGTAAGTACTAATATTTTTTTCAGTGTATCTGCTTGTGCAACAGCAAGCTTTTGTTTTGTTGGCCATATTCTGTTGTAGACAGGCAAATTGGCCCGCGGGGCCATCAAGCAAAAATCATATGTTTTATACATGCGGAAAAAGTTCTACCCTCCTCCCAACCCAACAACAAAAAGTTTGCATGTGTGAGTGTGTGTGTATTATTTGGCTGGTTGCACAAAAAAGTTTAATAGACTTTACTTTAATATTGCCAGATTTTATTTGTTCTCATGCTGTGCTCGAGGCGAGAGTTTTTTATTTATTTTTTTGATTTTATGACGTTGGTTTAACATTTTTAAGCCATGACTAAAAGAATGTGGCAACTAAAAAAAGAAAGGTCGCACTTTTATGATGCAATTTATATTATTGCGAATGATCGAAGAAGACGTTAAAACATTCAACTTAATTTTCAACCATATATTACTTTGTTAAGAATATCAGAAATGTCTTCAACTTTCATTTGTTGGTTTGTCAACTCATTTAAAACTTAAAAAGAACTTGCACACAATTATGTAGAGCCTTTTGCTTGCCTCCACCCCCAAACACACACACACACACATGCGACAACAACAACTAAAAAGGCCAAATGAAATAGTGAAAAGAAAAACTTTTAATTTTCCGCAAATGCTTGGGCCAGGGTCTGTCTGGTCTGGGGCCGACCCTTTTCTTAACGAGAACTTTTCATTTTTAATTAAATGGCAACCGCAGATACTCTATGCCCTTTTACTCTATCTCACACACTCTTTCTCTCTATGTGTCTCTGTCTCTGTCTATGCAGCAAACAGGAAACGTGTCTGTGGCAAAAGGAAAGAAAAAAAGAAGTTTGGCGTCCCGCCTCCTACAATGAAGCTCAATTAGTTAAAGGCAGCGCGCGTTGCTCAATCAAAGGCCAAAAAATATTTCTGCTGCTGCTGCTGCCACAGCTCCACAAATCGTGCATTATTATTTGTTTGTTTGGGGCCTGCTTATCAGCTAAGCCCTGGGCCCCGCTAAGAAAAAACTTTAAAACCCAGACGCAGCCGATCAGATCATCAGCCCCAAAATGGCACAGTGTGGCAAAATCATTAGCTAGCCATGCATGAAATCAATCAACAAATCATAGCTTATATAACAGTTCATATAATTGTAGTTTATTATTTTTGGGTGTGTGTATACTTAATATTTGTCGATCGCGTTTTGTTGTGTGCTGGTTCCAGTGTGCATAGTTGGCGTAGGGGCACACAATTGCAGTCACGCATCTCACGATTGCGCTATTATATTCTCACCTTATGATGACTGACTCCTCGACTTCGGTTAAGCTAAGGCTTAAGCCAAAAACTGAAGCTGTTGCTATATAGCTGGCCAAGGCAATTGAAAAGCCGCAAACAATAATTGCAATTGCCATGGAACAGGCCAAAAACGCAAAAAAAAGAGCGAGGCAAAAGAACAAAACTAGCAACGACTTGTGATATACCCTGCAAAAAAATCGAAAAATTCATAAAACTGTTTAAGTTTGGACTTAGAATAATATGTAGTTTGGATTATAAAGTTCCTTTAACCAACTTCTGTAACCAACATTATTCGTTTCACACCACTGAGTATCTAGAAAACCACAGCAATTTCATCCTGTATTAAGAGAGGAAGAAGAGATAGGATTGTTTTGGGGGGGCTTAGTGCGGTGCGAATTAGGCAAATTGTGTGCAATTTTTGTGCGCACACATTTTTTTTTTTTTGGTGTTGGGTGGAAAGGTATAAGGGGCTTAACCATCTCGATTGATTGTCTTTGCTCGTTTGCCTGTGGAGGATTTTTCAGACAAAAAAAAAAAAAAAGGAAAAACCAAACGAAAACCAAAACAAAACAAGTTATTCGGTTGCACGTCGGTTGTAACTGTAACTGTGTTAAGATTCGCTCGCTTTTTTTTTTTTTTTTTGCATAGCCCACGCGAGTTCACGGGTTCAGGCGCTGGGTTCAGCACTTGTGTGTCATCCGCCAAGCGCTCCTGCCTCCCTCCCATTTACTCCTCACTTTTGCTAGTAACAACAACTCTGTGTTTCAATGCATTCTATGCCCCATAGCCATTTTTTTTTCTTAGTTGGAGTAAAGCAGGACGACAACAACAACAACTGAGAAACCTCTTGTTACCTTTCTCCATCTCCGCGCGTCGTCTACCCAATGGAGCACCTTCATTAACATACCAGCTGCAACTGAATTGGGGGTGAAGGGGGAGCGAGAGTATGAGCCCGCCTATGGGTAAGGAATTTTAGCTTCATG
Source organism: Scaptomyza pallida (assembly GCA_018152965.1). NCBI lineage: Eukaryota > Metazoa > Arthropoda > Insecta > Diptera > Drosophilidae > Scaptomyza > Scaptomyza pallida. The sequence continues at coordinate 3,280,672 of JAECXP010000080.1, read as the reverse complement.
GCTTGGAATTTGCCTGTAATCCGATACAATTTAGCGGCTTAAAGCTTCTGCCTGCTTGACGCTCAAGTTTCTCATCATATTTTTTTTGCTGCTTGCTGCTATTTCCTCCACCTTCGTGTGTGAAAGAGAGAGAGAGGGGGGTAGGTTGCAGTGAGGCACGCGCTTGTTTCTTTTATCCGCCTTCGCTTTTGTTTCTCGATTATATATATATATTTTTTTTTTCTTGCTTTCCTCTGCGTGGCAGTATGACAGCATGGCTGGTTTATATTATGAGTGGTGGTGTGAGAGGGGGTTGAGAGGGGATTGCCGCTGTTGCCAGCAATGGTGATTAGATGCCACTTCAAAGGCCTCTTGGCAAAAGCATTTACATTTAAAGCGAAAACTTGACAGCGAAAAATCCATCGAAGGTCACACAAGTAAAAGTTCAAGAAATAACAACATATAATGTTGATAATATTTTTTTGTGGATTATGTTTTGTCAAAAAGTGTTCCATATGTGTCTGGTTAGGTATTAAGCCAACGTCTTCAACCCATTGGGTCAGCTCTGTTTCTTACAGCTTCTACATCCATGTCTTCATGCTGCTGCTGCATCTGTTTTGTGTTTTGTGCTCATAAAATATGCCACGAAATCCGCTTTACTTCGTTTGGTTGTGGCTGTTGGCTGTGCTCCTGTTTCGCGTGCAGCACTCAGAAACACAACATCCAACAAGCAAAATTATCAAAAAATAAACGACAACGCCAGGCAGACACAGAGACTGAGACAGAAACATACAAAAAAGTGGAATCTAAACAATTTGCGCTTACAACATTTTGCTCGGTTGCTCGAAAAGGATTACATAATGTATGAGGGTATGAAGTGTGGGAAGGGGAGGGCAACATAAATGGGGCATGCTTGGGGATATTCTAGCTTTAGTAATTGTTTTTTACGACACGTTGACGAAGCATTTCGAAGGCAGTTGCCATTTACTTGACTGCATTTATGTACTGCAGCAGCAGCAAGGGTTGTAATTGCGTGCATAATTATGAAGGATGTATCCAAGTGGGGAGAAAGTGGGCGGATGCAGTTCTCTGAAGCGTTAATCTGCAACCAAATTGACTGCTTTAAACAAGGTGTGTGTGTGTGCAACATTTCAATGCTTGCAGTTTTTACTTTTTATTTTTCACTTTTCCACTCGACAAATTTATATAAATTTTTTCCATTCGGAATTTAAACGTAGCGAACTTTGCTGCTGGTCAGAGTTTTGAACTCAAATATTTGCTGTGCATTTAAATATGAATATGACTGGGGAAGAAGCAGAAGTTGGAATGTAAGTGTATTAGTGTGCGTTTGTTTGAATATGAACAACGACGCATATACATATATTTATGTGAACGGGGAAGAAAATTTACAAGATGTTAAGTGCAAAACTGCGATTTCTACTCAAACATCGGTCAAATGTGCAAATTATTTGCTCAAGTATTTGTTATGCTCAAGTGGAAAGATGAAAGTGCAGCTTGTGTTTTTCATGCATTTGATTCTTCTTTAAAGAGAACAATTTGAAACGGAAATATTCCAACTTGCCATTAAAGCATATTTTTTGACGAATTGTAAGCTAATAGCTTGAAAATATATTAAATTGCAATTTCATTTCCTTAATATACATCATTCACAGCTCACTTATATTCATAAGCTATAACAACCCCCAAGTAAGTAAGTAAAAAGATGACATCAAAATCATGGCAAGAAACACCTGCAGCAAGTCAAAACTCTTGACACCGGGCCAAGGGCGTGACAAAGCAAATGCCACTTAAAATAAGTACAACGTCCCTTGATAGGGAAGGTAGCCAAGCTGCCAGACAGGACAGACAAGACAAAGCAGGGAGTCGTTGCTACTAATGTGCACATAAAATCAATATATTGTATACTTCCCATCGATAGCCAACAATTTGTAAGGCTTCAACGCTTAAAGGGTCCTTGCAGCGCCTTCACCTCCCTCCTCTTCTCCGCCTTGTCGAGTAAGCCTGTCATTTTTTCAATTAAATTATCAAAATTACCACGGAAAGCGGAAAGAAGTCGACAGAGACGACGACTTCAAATGACGACAACTTCTACAGCACGTGCTGTCACGCACAGTAGAGAAGGGGGGAGCAGAGAGGAGAGTAGAGGCTCGACTTGCCATTCGTGTGATGTAGGAACAGAGTTTGCTACCTTCACCTTGGCTGCAATTAATTCAGTGTAACATAATCTTCACTCGCAGGTTTTATATGACACTAAATCAGTGTGTGGCATAAGGCAAAGACAGAGAAGAAGAGAGATAGGACGATACACATGGAAAGTAAGGACCTCTGTTGGCATGAGGCGTTACCCAGCACTGATTCGCAAGCCCCAATTATGCGGGCATACGGAAATTTAATGCGCGCTACGTTCAATTTAATTAGTTCCATTTAAAGTACAAAAGCACAAAAATAAAACACAATAACAAGCGTATGAAGGGAATTCTTTCCGCATATTTGCACGCCAGCCGATAATTATCAGTGAAAAATTCGGTCAGAGGTTGAGACCCAATGCGAACAACAACAACAAAGATTAAACAAGGCACGTTTCACATACTCCGAACTTCATCTGCATGCGGCGATTGTTTTGTGAAACCTTTAAACACCTGATATACAACAACAACAACAACGACAACAACAACAGCGAGGTGAGGTAAAAGGGAATCGATACTTGAATTGAAGCGCAGGTGGAGTTGGCCTTAAGATCATCGTTTTGCATTCACGCAATCCACATTTTCACTTTTGGATTCAGTGCCCACAGGGCTGCAAACGCAAGATAAATCACGGGGCGTTTACACATATAGTTTTCAGTGATTTGTCGATTATGTGACTTTATTAGCAATCATATATATAGGGATGGTATATATCGTTTACACTAAAGTGCGAACTTGACTTTCCCTTGTTTAGGCAAATTTCTAAGTAGTTCAACATTTATGCATGTGTGTTATGTCATTAAGATTGTAGAGAGAGCTAGTGTACTCTATTTTTTTTTTATCACTCTTTTAACTTGTTGCATACCGAAATCGAAACAAAAAACGTAACTTTCCCAACTTTTCCACTTTCTTGAAGCTTTGCTTTTTCTAACAGTCGTTTATCATCTTCTTTCTTAACGGTTGAATACATTTCATTCAAGTACTTCACATTTTGGTCACTGTTTATGCAGCCCTACTTTTTACAGGTGTGACTAATGCGAAAACCAATGCACCACTCGCTCAGCCTATGCAGCATTGTGTGAAGAGGTTTTTTTTTTGGATGCATAGCGTCAATTCGCTTAAGGTTTTCGACATGTTGCACATGTGATGAAGATTAAGTAGAAAATAATTACACAAGCTCTCTTTCTGTAGTGTAGTTCGATGCGCTCGCTGTGTTTTTAGCGGATCGCGATCACTTTGTGATATGGGATGCAGCCGCGTGTAATTACATAAATGGCTATGTCAGTGCGGTGACAGGACGGCGTCATCGCAACTGTCAGTCAGTCGGTCCGACAGACAGTCTGTCTGTGGATGAGTCTTGCTGTGTCCCACTGTCCATCAGTGGATCATCAATCGTGCGAACTTTCCAGATCCATTGGACCGCCCACTTGCCGACGAGACGGCCCCCAAAAGCAAAACGCGTTTTTTGGTATATCACTTGCAACGTACACAACTGAAGGAGCAGAGGCATAACGCACAAATACACTGAGAAAAATAACAAAGAACTTATATGTATGCAATCTAGGACTTCTTAACCTTGTTCATTGATTTTCTCTAAGTGTACTTCTTGAGCTTCTTACCTGTTCACAGAGATTCAGACTCTGCACATAAATCGCTGAAATAAAAAGGGCCAAATCAGAATAAGAGAGAGAAACAGAGGCAAAAGGGAGACGCCGCCGCCGCCGTTGCCGCCGCGCCTGATTCCCCACGGTATGCCATAAATTTTAAAGTAATTTTCTCAAACCAACCTCGCATTATTTATGGGAAAATATTACCAAGTGTGGATCCTCTACATACACTTATATAAGCTGCCCCAAATACTAAGCTCGTTTTCGCAAAGGGGAGTGTGGGGGGAGGTGTGTTTTACGCTAGTTAGTAGACAACTATGCCAAATAGAGTAATTAAATTAAAGTGTCATGATATACGAGTTCTACATTTATTTAATATATAAAAACAACAAACAGTCTGTTACAAAAAAGATGCGCCAAAAAGCTTAAAGCGAAACAACTTTCGCACAGCAATTTACAGAGGGTTTCTTTTCGGGTTGAGTTATTGGTCAGAAGAGTTGAAACCCGGTTGGTCTGCTGCTTTATCCCTCTGTGTGTGTGTGTGTGTGGATCAGGTCACGATTATCTGCATACGCAGCCGCCAATAATTTCAAAAATTGGCGCACTTAAAATCGGGAATCCACGCAGACAAGGAGGGGGAAACTTAAACATAATTTGAAAGTTATTTTGCTGTAGTTGTTGGGAAGCGAGGAGAGGAAGGGAATTCGAAAAATTATTGAGCAATATGCTGATCTGTAAAATCATAAATAAAAATATTTGTACTTAGGCTCTTGGGCCCGGCCCGGCCCGGCGTTCTCTCCAATCTGCTTGGTGCTTTGTGGCCATTTCGATAACTTTTATGTTATTAGGTGAGAGAGTTGCTTTCAGGCTGCGAACCTTATTGAACTTCTCTTGGCTTGGTAGGTAAGTTGGCTGGTTGATGCCTGCGCCTCAGGCTTAACGATTGATAAAGTCTTTTTATTTACAAGCTGATAATGATGGTGTAGGCGCAGCAGCTTTTGCCATTGCGACGCTTTTTTCATAATAATTTATGAGCAATTTGTGCGGCCAGTGAAGAGATGGGCAGGAATTTTGGGTGCAGACGAAGTGGTTCAACGGCACAGTTATAAAGATACTGGACTGGGTCTTTATGGCGATAGGTGGTGAGATTTGCCAGATACGCCTAAGATAATAAGATTCCAAAGCAGTTGGTGTTATTAGTTCTTGGCGTTTGCAATTGTGGAGAATTAAAGATTTCACCTTCAATGCGTCACTCGCATCAAACCTTTGCTCCACAAGGGCAACCAAATACAAAGAAGAGACCCATAAAACTGTCACAACAAAATGCTGAACTCATTTATATATATATAGGATTTTACGAGCCGCATAAAACATGCAACTTGATGGCGTTTAACAACAACAGAGAAAAACAGAAGACTCAAGACACAAACTAATAACAAGAATGCCTAAATGCAGCAGCGCATAGCCAAAACGTAAAGTGTCAACAAGGAGAAGGCAGAAGAGCAGGGGTAAGAGAGAAACGATAAAATAGTCAAGGCCTAAGCCGATTATGCGCCACAACTTTTGGGCATGGGGATAAAACAGAATATCATAAAAATGTCTACTAGAATCGTGTTAAGTGTGCGATGAGGAGGGGCGGGGGGCCAGACGCACGAATGGTGTCGATGTCATTGCCAGCCAGCCTGCCTGCCTGTCTGTCTGTCTGTTTGTTGTTGGGTTTTGTGTCGCTGCTGATGAGTGTCATTAACATCAAATTACCACAAGTCAAAGTCATGTTTGTCCAAAATTAAAAAGAGAGCAGCGCGATCTTTACTAGAAGAAAAAAAGGAGATGCGCGCACGACCAGCAGATGAAGAAGAAGAAGAAGAAGGTGAAGTTATGAAACCACAACACTGTGGTCCAAACATGTCCAAGCCACAAAGCACAAATGCGAACTGACACTTGGTGCCAGTTGATGTGTAAGAGTGATTATCGTAGACGGACTAAGCAGATATATATTGGTATTATGTTTGAGTTGGAGTCTAGGCAGTCAACAGATAAATTTTAAAGCAAAGAAAACTGAATATCTCCATACGTCCCACGCAGTTTGCCGTCATAATAAATGGTCTCACCTGTCCGAAACCCTAAAAACGTGCCTTTTTTATATACCCTATAAAATATGCATAAAAAAAAAGAGTGTTCGATTGTAAGAAGAAAGAGTATTATGCAATCTTTACTCTTGGAATTTTACACCCTTTCGTTATTTATTTATTTTTAAATTAATATTCTGCATTAAAGAGTATCTGCCATTCGATCAACTTAAAGCAACAACTATTCTCTCTTGCTTAATAGATTGATCTTGTCAACTGTGTCTAAATCTTAAAGTCGACTGCGCTGATATGCATAATTATGTTAAGCACGCCAAACTCATTCATAAATCTTTTTGGCAAAAAACAGTTAGTTCCAACTAAAAACCCACCCAAAGAGCAACAGTTGCGCCACTTAGGTGGAGAAACAGAAACAGAACTAAAAGGCAAATATTTACATACAAGATATTATTCATTAGGCTCGCAATGGGTTTGGTGGAGAGCTTGCTTCACGCAACATCTTTTGTAGGTGATAAAATTTGATAGTAATTTATTATGCGGCGTTGAGACACGCAACGAAAAACGCTTAAAGACCTGACATGGAGGAGCTTGGTTTTGGGATTTTGGGTTTGCGAACGAAATCACAAAATGAAATCAATAAACCAGTCAATAAAAACAGAAACCAAAACAATTTTAAGATGCAAATTATGCAAATGAGACGCACGGATTTCATGTACAGAAATAAGAAACCAACAACAACAACAACACATTTTTTACTCTTTCACAAGATTTTTTGATTTTTAAATAAGTCAGGGCGCCGCGTGGGCGTTTGATATGAGCAATGGGGCGTGGCTGGATACATTATAAATAGATATGGCAAAACTTACGTCGACGCTGTGGCAACGCTGATGAACTTGTTGCTGTTGCTGCTTGATCGCCTTGGGGCCGACAGAAACGCTTCCAAAGCAGCATTTTTTTGTAGAGATGCGTTGATGTTGATAAGACAACTGTGAATGCGGGTGTCACGTTATTGCAAAATCTTGTTTACATTTAACACACGGCCAGCACATTAATTACAAAAAACACATCGCGCCATCATTTGCATAAAACGATCATCACTCAAAAGTGTTTAGATCGCAATATCGTAAATTGGTCCCCCAGGGCTGCAGCAACACCTGCGCACGCGTCACTGTGATTGCAGCTGAAAACCAGGAGTCGGCGCGAACGGAATCGAAGACGAAGTTGGCGCACGTGCCGCCGCTTCAAATGCAACTGTGACGCGCACAAAAACCGAAGAGAGTGAAAAGCGTAGACGGCGACAATATAATATCAACGCCAGTGGCGACAGCGACGCCTGCAGCAGCAGCAGCCAACAGGTGTTTGTGCTCAATCTGCGGCTGAGAATCAAAGTCAATGCTTTTTTTTTTTTTTGGTTTTTTCGCGCCCTGTATTTTGTTAGTTTCCGCAAAAGCTCTCGATTTTAAGTTAACTTCCGTTAAGCGGGTTTCACGCAGCCCGACCACTTCTGCGCCTCACGACGGTTAATTAACGAATAAAAGTCGGTTTTGTGAACATGGCTTAAATGTGAGGCGGTATCGCGCCGCTGTGCTGGAAAAAAAAAATAAAACAACAGACAGAAACAAAATCAGAAAAATGAAAAAAGAAAATATGTTACACCCAGCGACGATGACGACGCCAACGCTGCGTCGGCGTTAGCGTTGGCAGCGCCCAAGCGCACATTGGGGCCAGTAGAAGCATAAAACAGGTGTAAACGGTTCAAGCGACACACAGGTCAGCTGTGTTCTAGATAAACTTGTAGCTGTTAAACTTTACGATTTTATAGGTGTGGACAATTAGATGTTCGTAAAGTGCAGCCAATTAAAAGGTTTATGGCTGATCATTTGAGGTATAAAAATTCTCAGCCGAAGCTCGATAAAAATGTTGTAGATTTGCAATTTCCAATTTAGCTTAAACAACTATTTATTATTTTATTTTTAATAGAAAATCTTTGTTACATACCTTAACATTCCAAGGTGTTTGCAAATTGTGGGTGTTAATCAGCAGCGTTGCCACTTTATTTGCACTCATAAGCACTGTGCGCAGCGCAGTCGACATCAACTGCAGCGCGTCCGCCATTTATTGTTGTTGTGGTTGTTGGTTTTTTGCCCCAAAAACAAAAAAAATATGTAACAAGCGGGGCGCATTTCTTGCCTGCTCTCTCGCCCGTGCAAAGTTCATAATGCACGCAAAGCGTTTCTTTTTTTTTTGCACATGTTTTTTTGTTGTTTTTGTTGCTGTTTGCTTGCACATTTATTGCTTTACGCTTGACGCGTTTATATATCGTGAACGCGGGCGACTTTATGTTTCTCGCTGCTGACCAACATGCAATGGTAACGGCAGCGGCAGCGGCAGCAGCAGCGTCATTTTTGGCCCCGCATGCGGAAAACTTCTTCTTTATCGCTGCTTGTCTGTCTCTATTTGACATATTGCACTCGCTGCGCCGCCAACGCTGCCGTCGCTGTGGCCGTCGCTGCTGCTGTTCATTAAGCGAATCAGCGTAGCGAAGCATAAAGGCAAATTAACATAAGACAACTTCTTTTTAGACTTCTATTCGTTCGCTGTGGCGGAATTAAAGACCCTTTCTATGTATGTACTCAAGCCCATTTACATATTTATGTACGGCACAAGTAAATTGCTTTGGTGTGCGTCTAATTGCTATACAAATTTTAAACGAAGTTTCGTCTATTCTTTACTCCATTTTTTTTTTTGTGACAGGTCATAGCACTGACTATGTGCGATGTGCTTCTCCTTCTTCTTATTGTTATTGTTTGTGTTGTTATTACTGCACAGGTCGCGGAAGCTCTGACATTTACAATACTCGATGTGTGTGTGTGTGTGTGTGTGCGTCTCTGAACCATGCAATCATCATCATCATCATCTTTACTCTCTTGCGGCGAGTATTAACACTTTGTTATGTTATTCGGTTACTTTTATTACACCCGCGTTTTAATTCACACTTAGAAGAACATTTGTATTGCAATTAGATATGTAAGCTCTTGGTATCGATTGCACTTTTTGCGAATAGCGATGAAATCTGCCTTGAACAGGGCTGCGTTAAATGTGATGTGAATATCGTAAATGCAATGTACCAAAACTCATATCGTACATTTTTTTAGAGCATTTAAACATCGACGAGCCACCAATATTGTTTTCCCCTACTGCCATTTGCGCTTGCGTGCTATAAAATTGCTTTGAATTATGAATATTTATATGTGCAGATGCGCAACAATATGAGGCACTGCCGTGTGGCAACAATAGTTGCTGCTTTTTGGCTCGTGGTTGTGTGGCAACAATGCGTTGCCATGTTAACTCAAATAACTAATTTGTTGGAATAACTAAAATAAAGTTCGCAAGTGTTCAACAAAAGCTGCATAAAATGTCGCGCAAATTAAACAAAGATTATCGAGCTGCTGATTTTCGGCAACTCAGTCAGCTGATTAAAGATCATCCGCTGATGAAGACAACAACAACCGATAAGCAGCAGTTACAAAAGCTTCGCACACCCGAATATCGTACAAAATGTGTGATGCGAGCTTCATTGGATGACATCGCCCTGGGTGTGGGTATAAAGTTAAATTGTTACTTAAAACACTTATTTTCACAAAAAATCCTTAAAATTCACAACTTGTTCTAGCCTTGGTGGGGTATCAAACGTGCTTAATAGAAGAAATATTTTTTTATTTATTTTTTTTTTTTTTAAATTTAATTTTTTTTTTTTCCCATGTTTACAGATCAATCTTTACAAGCTGCATTTGACTACTGATAAGTCGTCACCCAAAACCGAGACCATAAGCTTTGCTCCTGGTCCTCCACAGAGCGCCAGGCAATCGGGCAAACGCCCTGCCACGCCCTTTATTAAAGTTCTGCTGCGTAAGACGCCAATTGTAATCCTTTTCGAGCGTCGCAGTATGACTGCCGAGGCGGACAGCGAAGAGGGCCGCCTGGTCCTGGAGGACAATCAGCGCTATGATGAATTGCTAGCCGGTACGGATAAATCCCGACGTACCATCGATGCGGATACGCAAACAATGACAACGCTAATGAAATCCAGGCTGGTCAACACAGAGCGTCTGTGCACGGACAATGTAGCCTCGTATGTCTCGAACTTTGAGATGTTCGACACCTACAAGGATCTGGAGGCTTCGACCAAAAGTGTTGAGGTGGAAGGTGCACAAAAAATGGAGGTAACCACCTATAGAGTGGGCGGCGTGGATCAATTTGTGGCCATAAATAATCTGCCCAGCTTTCGGGTGGCCCTCATGCTGACCATGCGCATCCTGGCCAGCAATGTATTCGAGCCGCAACAGCGACGCTTTCGCAATATGACGCCACCTGATCCTCTGGCCGAGGATGTCAAGTTTAAGTATCGTTTGAGACTGCTCTGGAGGTTAAGCGCTCCCTCCGTCCTCTCATCAGTGCAGCAAGCTGTGACCTCTGTCTGCTTCTGTCCCAGCAATGGCGACATCCTGGCCGTCTCCTATGGCATCTACACCAGTGCCAGATCAGCTCCAACAGCATGCTGTGGCTTTGTCTATGTGTGGAATATTAAGAATCCGGTGAATCCGGAACGTTGCTATGATTACCAGGTGCCGGTGGTAACTGTACAGTTTTCCCCTGCCTCACCCCAGCTGTTGGCCATAGGTCTGCACAATGGTGACATTGAGGTTAGGGACATTTCACAGCCAGATCAACCGCCAGTGGCCATCTCCCAGCGCAGCAGTTCACCCTACTTCGAGCCAGTTACATCCATCAAGTGGATTCAGCGCAGCGATGGCGATGTTTCTGGCGATGCTGAGATTACACCCTTTCTGGCTGCCTCGCAATCTGGTGCTATAACCAAATATCAGCTCATAAATAGTCCACATCTGTTGGGTTTCGAGCATCAGCGTTTCGAGCGTTCCGAGGGTGAGCTGGAGGGGATTCCCCTACAACGTCCATCCCAACTCGTGCCTCTACTTGCCAATCGGCATCCACAGTGCCTGGAACTGGTGCTGGATCCAGTGCAGCCAGATCTCTACTATGTTCTCACCGATGAGGGCACAATGTACAAGTGTTCCACCAACTATCCGCTGCAGCATTTGGAGCTGCGTCAGGTGCATGAAACGCCAGCTGTCTGCATGGATTTCTCGCCTTGGTCACCCAAGTTGTATTTGACTTGCGGCAGCGATTGGTAAGCGTTGGGATTTCTTGTCATCCTGTAAGGTGCAAAGATTCCCATTTGTTTTAGGTGCATTCGGATTTGGTTAACTGGCATCCTTTTGCCTCTTATTACCCTTCATCATCATTTGTCGCCGGTTCATTGCGCACGCTGGAGTCGCACCCATTCCACTATCCTGGTTTCTCTAAGCCACAGCACTGTGGACATTTGGGATTTGCGAAATAGTACTTTGAAACCCGTTTCCTCAACAACAATCGATGCCAAGATTGATTATACGACATTCTGGTAAGTTAATGTATTTTACTTTTTATACCCTTAACCCATATAATGGTTTTGTGCAAAGCATCAAACTTGAAACTTAGGCTCTCCTATACCAAGAAAATATCAAGTTTATTTCAAATTATCGATAACATTTCTGGTTCTCATAAAACTGTGATCGATAACAAAAATTTCAAAATTGTAAAAATGAGGTTTGAAACTATGAATCAAATAATGAACATTTAAAATATAATTTGATCAAAATCGGTTAAGAAACACCGGAGTTAACGCAGTTTGAAGTTTGATCATATTGGTCACGGTGAATACAAACAAATGACTGTACGGGTTACATATGGGGTTAAGGGTATGTCCTAGTCGGGATTTCTCGACTAGAGCCTTCTTACTTTTTTTCTTAATCCTTTTCCTGATCCTTTACAGCTTCACCCAGTGTGGTCGCTCGTTGGCCGTGGGCAATGAGGCTGGCAATCTGCTGATGTTGGCCTTTGAGGATATGCCCTTTCAGCCGCATTTTCAATACAGGCAACTCAAACGTGCTCTCTTCAAGGCTCTTGCCCTGGATCCTGATTTACTGCAACAGGCCAAAAGCGTCGGCTACTTTGGTTATCCAGGCGGCAATTTCAAAACCACTGTGCAATAGAATTGAAAATAGTTTTAAGTTACAAATAAACCCAACAAATCCAAGCTCTACTTTAGTCTCCTATCACTGCTAACCCCATTTGGTAACCTAACATCCATATCAGACACTTGGCATATAAATTAATGCACACTCGCGTCGCAAACACCTTGAGTACACCACGATAGCGCCGCCAAGTTCAAGCTGAGGTTTTGTGGTTTTTAGTTGTTGTTTTCCGCTTTAGTTTTTGCCCCAGTCCGATCGCGCTTGGTTTCAGTTGCAAGTGAAACGTTGAGAATGCCCCATCTACTGCGTCAGAATCTGTTGTTGCCGGCACCGCCAACGGTGACCTTGCACGATCCTCGCACGCATTTGCGACGTCTGCCGCCTGCTTATAGCACTGCCCAAACCCCTTACAGTCGGGACAAGGATTTTGCGCCACAGGTGCGTTACCAATTGGAGCTGCCGCATAAACTGAAACTCAGGCCCTGCAAGGTCATCTTCGTGGGTGACTGTGCGGTGGGCAAAACAGCCATTGTTAATCGGTAAGTGGAACTGTTTTGCTGACTGCTGCTTTTTCTCACTCACTGTGACGTTTCGATAGCTTTTGCTATGATAAGTTTCAGAGCAACTATAAGGCCACGATTGGAGTTGACTTTGAGCTGGAGAACTTTAACATATTGGGACACAATTTTAGCTTGGAAATGTAAGTAACTCTAAAGTGATTAAATGTGCTCATACTTTTTGTTTGAGTGTACTTGTAGGTGGGACACAGCTGGCCAGGAGCGGTTCAAGTGCATAGCGGGCGCCTACTATCGTAACGCTAGTGGTAAGTACTAAGAAATAAGAAATTTCTATATTATTATACTTCATATTCCCTACCTTAGTTATTGTAGCAACCTATGATATGTCCAAGCGAGAGTCTCTGGAATCGGCTAAAAAATGGCTTTCCAGTGCATTAAACTATAATACAACAGAAAAACCTTTAATATTTCTAGTGGGCACAAAAGCAGATCTCTTGGTAAGCAAAACTAGAAGCGCTATATATTGTTATATTATTAACTATACCCTTTCCAGACAAAGGAGGAGTTTATAAGAATGGAACGTATTGCAGGCATTGCAGCTGCAGAGCTGGGAGCGGAATATTGGTCGTTATCAGCGCGATCGGGATTTAAAATCACAGAGTTTTTTCAACGTTTTGCGGCCCTTGCTTTTGAAAGAGCCGTGCAGCAGCAACTTAAAATATTAAGCAGCACAGCACAGAGGCAGACAACACAAACATCAGAAAAGTCACAAAGATTTGGTAAAGAATATATATTTATAATGCGTCTGCAATTTCATTTTTAAATTCAATTTCTTATAGATTTACGCAATTATTTTAATGGTCGGTCTGGCAAACAAAAAAGTGGATGTGCTTGCTGACAGTTCTAAGCTGCTTTAAAATATTTATATAACTAAAATATTATCAACATTTTTATGGACATGTTTTAAATTTGGCGCACTTATATAAACGTTTCAAAAGAACAGGGTCGTCTTTTTTAATTTTGTTTTACAGTGCTGCCACACTGCCATAAGGCTGCCACTATGCTTGAGCTTCTCAATTTTTGGCGATGCCATTTACAGCGCAACGCTGTGAGAGCGTTGCCATCTGCGCGACATCTGGCAATATTACTGTCAGATTTGGCTTCCGCTTCTTTGACAACTGCCCTCAGTTTTCCTTTTCGTTTCTTTTTCTCGTAGAAATGCCACCCAAAAAGCCAACCGAGAAGTCCGGTAAGGATTTTTCATATAAAAATGCATTTAAAATATGTGGATAAAACGCCAAACGCAGCCTTAAAGCATTGATAACGAGCAGCAGTACGAATAAATGTGTTTTAAATTTGAATTAATTGTAAAAATAAGTCGAAATAAATCGACATGTTTGCGCCACGTGCGGTGTTGGCTGCAACTCACCCTCCAACAACAATTAAAAATGTGTATTGTTACTTCAAATAAATTAAATGACGCCACCAATTAATTTTAATGTAAACTTCAAGTGCTGCTAATATTGATTTTCGAGACTGCAATTTCGTCTGTATGCAAAAGCGTTGCGCGTTCGAGCTTAACCTCATTTTAAGTGCAGCTCTGTTTACTAGTGTTAAATATTTTGGTGTATGTTTTATTTACAGCGAAGCCCGGCGACAAAAAGCCCGAGGCAAAGAAGCCTGCTGCTGCAGCTCCCGCTGCTGCCAAGAAGGATGCCCCAGCTGCTGCTGCCAAACCAGCGGCTGCTGCTGCACCCAAGAAGGCCGCTGCTCCTGCTAAGAAGCCCGCTGCCGCTGCTGGTGCTGCCAAGAAGCCCGCATCGGCCGCTGGTGCTAAGAAGCCTGCAGTGAAGAAGACTGTGAGCAAACCTAAGGCCAAGGATCTGAAGAAAAAGGTTGGCGCTGGCAAGAAGCCACAGTCAGTGTTGGCTAAGCTTTCGGCCAAGGCTCGTGCCGCTACCAAGGGCAAGAAGCCTGCCACCAAGGCTGGCGCCAAGCCCGCAAAGGGTACTGCCAAGGCTAAGGCTGTTGCCTTGTTGAACGCCAAGAAGGTCCAGGTTAAGGTGAGTAACTCGATTAAAAGAGATTTTCCTTTAAAGTCTTATACAATTGTTTCCCTGTTTTCCCTACGCAGATCATCAAGGGCGCTTTCGGCACCCGCACCCGCAAGATCCGCACCAACGTGCACTTCCGTCGTCCCACAACGTTGAAGCTGCCACGCCACCCTAAGTACCCAAGGAAATCGGTGCCCACCAGGAACCGCATGGATGCTTACAACATCATCAAATATCCGTTGACCACGGAAGCAGCAATGAAGAAGATCGAGGACAACAACACCCTGGTCTTCCTCACACATCTGCGCGCAAACAAGAACCATGTGCGTGCCGCAGTCCGCAAGCTGTATGACATCAAGGTGGCTAAGGTTAACATTCTGATCAGGCCCGATGGTCAGAAGAAGGCTTATGTGCGCCTGGCGCGCGACTACGATGCTCTGGATATCGCTAACAAGATCGGCATCATATAAACAGTTAAAATGCAAACGGACATCATTTTTACTATAGATACTTTTTACTATGACACGATAGAGCGAGGATGAACGTTGCAATGTTGTCTGGGTATAATAAAAACAAAAAAACCACTCAAAAAAAAAAAAAAAAATCAATGAACTCTGGTGTGCTTTTGGTTTGGTATGATTTCTACTTTTATTTCAGATACTTTTCAGCTAAAAAACAGCTTGGCTTACATTATGAGAAAGGTAAAACGCTTTACTTATTCATTTAAATATTTAATTTTTGCTAACAAATTTTTTTTTATTTTTCAGTTTTTCTTTCTCTTCTGACGGAAATTAACCCATTAATCACTATACTTAATTTTTTAGCCATTCTTTTGTACTTTTCAGTTTGAGACGTGCATAGGACGAAATCTTTTGAAGGTGTGTAAAACTTATAAATTAGAAATTGTTATTTATTATGATGATACTATAGAGTGGGAATCTCCTTGAGCTTCAGTCATTCGTTGCCATGAAATTAACCATCTCTTGCTGAACGATCATACTAAACACATAATGATTTAATGTTGACTTTAACTAATCGAAAGTATTTTGTTTTATTTCCAGTTTGAAACAGGAATGCAGCACGAGTTGAATTCTCTATAAGGTGTGTATATTTTGTTGTTAAGTTTTAACATTTAGAGCTTCGTTATGATGATAATAACTGTGGGAATCTCATTGAGCATCAGTCATTCGTTGCCATGATATCAAAACATCCATAGCTGAACAAACTACTTAAGTTTTAGTTGATTCACTTTGTAAAGGAAATTTCATTAATTTTTATTTAATTTGTCTATTTTCAGCTCAACTCAACTTGGTTATGAATACTGCTACTTACATGTACAATAATAAATCAAATAAAAATCAAATTTTCTTATAAAAAAAATTGTTTATTTTAATATCTGCGAAATTGTTTTCGGAACTTGTCATAGTGATAATCATCAGTGGCTCGCTTAACACCATTGGGATTTGTTTGATGCTGCGCTGATTTACTCTTTGCCTCCTTATCCTCACGTTTGCGCCTACGCTGCTCGTTGCTGTCCTCGATGTTAACTGTAAAACAAAGGATTATTAAAATACAAAAGGCTTGCAGAACTTGACAACTTACATCGATTGTGTTGCATAAAGTTCACAGCCATGTTAGTTGGCACGAATTGCGAGGGTCCATCCTTTTTGTTCTTAGCATCTTGGAGCAGCTTTTGCTTGGCGTCCTCTGTGGCCTCAATGTTCCGTATCTTGGCATGAATGCCTAAATCCACTTCGGGTATACCATTAAGCATTTGATTGGACAACATTTCCTCGGATCTGTGTGAGGAGGATTGTCGCAAGTGATCGGGCAGTGCATAAAGTGCAGCGTCTTCGGGCGTTAGATATTTATGAGCATCGCCATCTTCATTATCAGCATTGTCATCGGCACCGCCACCTTTGCGCTTCTGTAACTCCTGTTCAATGTATTTCATCATTTCCTCGTCTTCATCACGCTTATTTGTTTCGGCTGAAAACTGTGTTCCAATGCCCACATCATAGGCATCTTCGGGCTCTTTCATTTTGCCCGACTTGAGTGTTTGCATATTGACTAGACCACCCATTTTTACATTGAACGGGTCCTTAATGGCCAGCTCTTCTTCTGGCGCCACTTTCTTTCCGAGCGCTAAGCCTACAAGGCTGACACCATTGGGACGCTGTCGCAGGCGTTGGCGCTCCTTGATTTCATCCAGAGTGAGCCTAAAACAAACGTATTCTACTATCAGCCCAAACATATTGTTAATTTATACTTACTGCTCCTCCTTCTCCTCGTCATCGGAATTCTTGCGCTGGCGTAGATTTTTGCGAGATGATTTCTTAAAAACTACAGTTGTAGGTTTTTCAGCTTCTTTATTGACAATATTTTCGTCAGTCTGCATATTTAGTTGCAAAGTTAATGTATTGCACCTTTTGTTTACAATTTGCGATATTCAATAAACGATAGTATGGTCACACCAAACATGTATCGATACGCAGAGTTGCTGTCGCATCGAAGCCAGCAATAGAAAATCGATTTTTCTTGTGTTTTTTGCAAACTGCACATTTGGCGGAGCAGCTGCGTCCTCCAAACGCTGATGCATACGAAAAAGTAAACGTTTTAGCCATCAGTGTAAGAGACCAAGTGACTAGGAGTCACCAATTATGTATAACGGCATTGGATTGACGACGCCGCGTGGCTCTGGCACCAATGGACATGTTCAGCGAAATTGGGCGTTCGTTCGGCCTGGCAAAAAAGACAAGGACTATCGTGCCGAAGATGACACAAAAAAGCTGGATGCACAGCTCAATCGGCCACCAAACAAAGAAATTTTAGATCATGACCGCAAGCGCAAGATCGAGGTGAAGTGCATTGAATTCGAGGAAATACTGGAAAAGCAAGGGTAAGCCAAGTTCATGCAATTCTAATAAATTAATATTTCTTTGGAAATAGAGCTATCACATGTAATGCAATATTTCTGTTATATAACACCGGTCGCCCAAAAACAACAACAACAGCAACAACACTGTGCACTTTCTTTGTTGGCCATTGCATTCCTCTCACTCAATGTGCTACTATTTACATTCGCTCCCCGCCGCTTGCTATTTTCTACTGTTGTGTGTTTACATTCGGCGCCTGGTAGCTAACAGAGAGTGCAAAACGCATGCAGCAACGCACACGCGCTCAGCAACAAAACAGCCACCACCAACCCTTCAAATCTGTCCACACTCACACTCCCCAGTCCCCTCTGTGGTATACTTTTGCGTCACATATGAGCACACTCTGGCGCTCTTCTTCCGGTGACCCAGCCAAAGACCAGTACCTTGGTCTGGTGGTGAAAAAAAAACTGCATTTCAGTTGTAGAGATTATTTCACTAGAACCACATCCGCAGCGAATTCTAAAGCGGACAAATTAAACTACATTTAATGTAGTTCAAGTCCTAGCGGAAACTAATTAAAATTAATAATGTCAACTGTTAAAGTTTAAAACTTAGTTTTAAAAGGTATTTTTAGAATTGAAATTTAAATGAATTATTAATTTATGAACGAAAAAATCAGAAAATCTTTGACGACAGTTTGCCAGTATTACATTAAAGTAAAAGCTGTAAGCTTTGATCTTATATTTACAAAAAAAGTTTAAACTTATAACACTTTCCATCCCCCAAATATTCAAACTACATAAACTTTTTACTTAAATTGTTATTCTCTTATTTTCTCTCTTCCCCCCGAACAGACGCACACCGGAGGAGATCAAATCGCAGGTGGATACGTATCGCCAGAAATTAATGGGACAAGGGAAAACCGATTTGGCTAAGGATGAATTCGGACGCGTAGCGTAAGTGAACAACTATTATTAGTATTATGTAATTTAAATAGCATACATTAGGCGCCATATAGAGTTGAGAAATCAATAAAAACGCTTGAACTAAAAGCACGGCTGCCTGTTCGTTCGCGTGTCAAAAATCTCAGCGCCAGCTGTCATCAGTGTGGCAAGCCCACATGCGCCGCCGCCGGCTGCGCACAGCACGCGACCAAAGCCTCACCCCCAAATCTACACACCATACACATACACACACCCCCAAAATGGTCCATTTGTCCAATGAAAAGAGTCGAAGTTGTAGAGAAAATAACTGCTATACAAGATTTTTCAGTCACATCAAGTCTTCCAAAGCCAATGCACACAAAAAGCAAGACGCTTGGCCAAAACTATTCGAAAACCATAAAATATTTAACCATAATCATAAAAATTGTAATAATATAACAGACAACGTAATACATAAGAGCTTTGCATAGTCCGTTGGGCAAAGGATATAAAGGAGGTTGCTCGAAAGCTGTCTGCAAAAACAAGTTGCCCCAAAATGTTGCTGCTGGAACACTGGAAAAATCAATAGCTGACATACAAAAACCGTATGCAAAGCAAATTGAAAATGCGGCTAAGGAAAATGCAATCAATACGCCGCAAGCAATCGTCAAGCAGCCCCTCAAGTGTGCAAATCCAAGAAATCCAAGAACAGAAGAAACCTAAATACATCTAAGCATGGACGGCTTTTGTTGTTGTTGTTGGTGGTGGCTACCAGCTCGTCCGCCCGCCCACACATCGGATTAACAGCAGAGTGGTTCTATTTAAATTAAATGCAAAATACCCATTTGCAAGTGTGTAAAGTGAAGCATTAAGCTGACATTTGTCTAATGGAGTCGCAAGGGACAGTGTAATGTGAGCTTCAATGTGAGCTATAATAAACTGAAAAGCAACAAATCACTTAATCAGTCTTCCAAACATAGCTCGTAGTTTAGTATAGAATTAGTCGTTAATTGATGGAGTGCGTTAATAGTTTTGCGGTAAACGGAGTAACTTACTTATAAATAATATTAAAAGTCTTCCAAACTATAACAAAAAATAAAAGTATATATAAGAACAAATGTAGCGTGGTGTGAAGCTATACAAATGCAAATCCATCGTCTTCCAAATTAATTGATAAGCGAATCGAGTAAATATATATATTTTTATATACAGTATTGAATAATCAAATGTCTTCCAGATATTTAATATAAATTACATAAATAAATTAACTCACAAACGTGTCTATAAAATACAAATATATATACAAATAATATAAAAAAATAAACAAAAATATATCCAAAATTCTTATATACTGTTAAAAGTGCGAAAAGTTTATAAGAAATCGGTTGTCTTCCTAGAAAAAAAGCAAAAAAAAAAAATAACAAAAATATTTAAATGAAATTTAAACTTAAAAATCCATTATCTTCCGGTTTAAAATGTGGAAATATTTAAAAAATAATACTTCATCTTTTGAATGAAATTTAAAAACTAAAACTTATATATCGTCTTACAAATACTCAACAAATATTTTTTATAAAGATCTATAACTAAAATACAAACTTAACCTTTGCTCTCTGCATTGGCAAGTAACCCCCTTAAAACTCTCCACTAATACACAAAAAAAAAAAAAGTAAATAAATATGCTCTCTTCGGAAATCTACACGGGCTCAACAACCACTGCGACAGCGACGGCAACGGCAATGGCGGCGACAGCCACCTCCACCACCACGGCAGCCACAACTACAACAACAAAAGCCTCCACCAGCAGCAGCACACTGCATGTTGTTGTTAAAAAGAAGCGACGCAAGCAGCGACGCAAACGCGCAGGACACGCAACCGGCTGCACTAACAACATAAACATCAGCAATGCCAACAACAACAAGAGCAGCAGCAGCAGTAGCAACCTCCACCCAACGAGCAACACTAATACTCAGACCAAGGCCACTGTTGGGTGTGTGGCTGGTAAATGCAAAGCGCAATATTTCCAGCATGATAATCGCGAGTATATAACCAAGTATGAGAGTTTCCACTTCACGGCACAATCAACAACGGCGGCGGCACTTAACTATGCTGCCGTTGCCAAGAAATTCAAGCCTTTGAGGCCGGTTTTGGCAAGCGGCGCCAAGAAGAACAGGCGAACAGCAAAGACCAGAAAGTTGCATAACGAATGCGCCTGCGTCTGCAAAAGTTCCAAACCAAATCTGATGATGATGACGCAATGCCCGCAGGAGCTGCGAACAGCTGTTGTTACCAAACGGGAACTTAAAGCATCCATGCCATTTGCCAACAACAAAAAACCGCCCAAAACACCCAAAACCAAGAATAATAACAAAATCAATATCAATGGCCCAGCGCTGCCGGCACTGCTCGAGCTCCTAAAGCATTCGTCCAGCACATTGCTAGAGCAATTGCTACTTGGTGCTGGCAGTGCAGCTGTGCCAAGGTAAATTTTGGACTAAGATATATTTGTAACGATTAAGAAAGCATTTTTCTAACATAACTAATCGATTTTTATTCTCTGTTCTTGCAGCGCTCGTGATACCCATCAAATTGCTGAAGCACAGCAGCAAAAGAACGCCAAGTTGCGTGAAGCCTTTAACATATCCGAGTACTTTGTGGAGGGCAGCAGTTTTGATTGTGATCGCAAGGCTAAGGAAGACTTGGCCAAGAGTGTGGCATTGCAAAAGGAGCTGGACGCACAGCGCGATAGCCTTGCAGCAGCGGCGGCGGCAGCCGCAGCGGCAGCAGGCAAAGATAAGGAGACAGGCAAACGTTATGCCTTATTGCGCACCCCATCCAGGGAGCGGGATGAGGCTAACGGTGGCAAGGCAGCAGCCAGTGGCGATGAGCGCGATCATGTGTCCAAGTCGGACAAAAAGAAGAAAAAGAAGCGCGCCAGGGAGAAGTATGTAAACGAGATCCTTTATGCTATGCAATGTACTAACTAATTGTCTTCATTTATAGTTCGGCCAGTCCCGAGCGTCGTAAGGACAAAAAGAAAAAGTCCAAGAAGCATAAGAAAGAAAGGTAAGCATTAGAAAGAATCTTTCCAAGCACTGAGTCTTATCCAAGTTGTGTAGTCTCTGTGTCATTTTCAACTACTTGTTTCTTATTTACTCTGTTTCTTAGCTTTTGTTTTTCCAAAAAACTACTTTTGAAAATCATGTAACTTTCTGTTTCGTTACGTTTCGTACATTGTAAAACTGTGTTTTTTGATTTTGATTTTACCTTTCATATGTTTTTTGTTTCTATTGTTGTACTTGTTGATAACGTGATATGATCAAAAAAAAAAAAAAAAAAAAAAATACGTAAATGCAAAAAAAAAAAAAAAAATGAAACGAAACTTTTTTGTGTAATTAACAAACAACTGCTTAATACTTTTTGTGTTTTTCGTCTCTACTCCTTCTTTTACTACATTGCATTTGAAAAACTCAAACCACAAAAGGGACTCATATGAGAAAGAAAGTAATAAGAAGCGAAAAGTTATGTACAAATAAATTTTGCATACCAAAAAACCATATTATACTTAGTTTATAAATGAGCTTATACTTAACAACAAACAAACCAACAACAACAACAAAATCCATTAAAAATAATATTTAAACATAAATTATAAATGAAATGTTTTCAAATGCGTTTCCAATGGAATATTTATGGAAATATCGTACATTTTGCCAAAGGGGCATCGTTATATTTGTTATGATAATTGTGCATAGGTTTCAATGGGATCTCTCTCTACCTCTTTCTCTTTTAACACTAATGTCTATAAGTACACAAACACCAACAAACACACACACAATCCATTCATAATCATAGACATTCATTCTAAACTTATAATAAAAAAAACTTTGGGTAAGTAAATTATTCGATTATATAATAACAAAAATTCTTGTCTTCATTCAGTTCATATTCATCCAAAAAAATTTACACACAAACACACACATGCATAAAGTTTAAGACAGTTTTTTTTTCGATGTTAAGGAACCAAATGTGTTTTTGCAACAATTAAAAAGCAAATTACTTTCTCATCTTTCTTTCTATTATTATTGTTAACCTTCTTCTACTACCTACTACTACTACTAATATTAAGACAATGCAATTTTGAGCAGTTTTCGATGAAGGTAAAGCACTACTTAACCACTAAAGTTAACCAACATTCAAAACCCAATTACAACATCAAAAATATGTAAAAAAAAAAAAAATACCAAAATTTCTTAATGTTGCTGCAATCACCTTGGGCCCCTCCCGCAAGTCTCAGGATGCTTTACAAGTCACAACACAAAAAAAAAAAAAATGAAACCACAAAAAATACACTTAAATTTCTAGCTGATTGATACCGAAACATCTGAATTTCGGTGATTTGTACAAACACTAATCTCGTAACCCAATACAAATTCTACTTGCAGTAAGTCAAAAAAGAAGAAGTCCCGCAAGCGCAAATATAGCGGCAGCGACACTGCCGACAGCGACGAGGATAGTGACGACGATGATGATGAGGATGCAGGAGATGAGGAGAAGCAAGCCGCCAGCAGCGATGCGGAGCGTGAGTTGAAGAGTGCACGCAAGAAAGCCAAAAAGGAAAAGGTAATGCACATGCATAACGAATAGATTGATTATATTTAATCATGGAATATACCTTATCCAAATAGAGAAAGAAGAGAAATGAAAAAAAATTGAAGAGTGCATGTGCTCATAACTATCATGTCTTTAAACTCTAATGAATTCTAACCACTTTCAACTAATATTTCTATATATATAAATGTATAATCGACCCATAAATACTAACAAAACTCCGCCATACTATATGATGTAACATTTTTTAATACAATTAAATATTATGTCTTCAAGAATTTAACTGTTTCTCTTTCAATATATATACTTATGTATACTAAGGTATTATATGATACTTGATATGATGATAACTCGATTGATTTTATATCGTTTTACGTTGTTTCAATTGTTCACCAAAATATTAAACATACGCCATTTCTTCTCTTGCTTATTTACTTCTTTTTCCACAAAAAAAAAATAATAATACTAATAACAAATATCAAAGTAGTAAACTATAAAAAACCTGCATAACATATAAATATTAAAGCATACCAAACTAAATTAGTAATAATAGAACATAAAAATAATAATCGTAATCAAGAAAATACCAAAATTCACCCCACAAATATTGTAAAAGGTAAAAAAAGGCTTCAAACGCAAACACAAAACTAGTATTTATGTTATTTTTTCTTCTGTTTTTGGTTAACTTTTTGGTTCGTATAGCTAGTTGATTAAAAATGAAAAAAGTGAAACTGGGCACAAATTTTGATTTATACTATAGTAAAGTAAATATTTTATGTTTTTGTGCCTGGTTCCAAGTTTTATGTTCTGTTTTTTTGAGTTTCATGTAGTACAACGAAAAACATCAAATTTATAAGAAACGAAAAAGAAAATTTATATTTTGTTTATAAAAACCCTTGGCGCTTCATTGATATAGGATAGCTTTCAAAGGCTCTCTTGTAGTTTTGTAAGTACTTTAATTTGTATCTGTTTTCTTTAAGATATTATACAGTATATATACCATATATATATATATAATCGCGTGAACCGAAAAATATCACTAGCAGAGAAAAAACGCTTGCGAAAACCAAAAAACACTGCCAAAAGCGAGAGAGATATTCCCACATGCATATACTATATACCACATATATATCATGCCATGATCATACTGAATGACAAATGTGTTTTTAATATATTAAATGAATCTAATGCATATATTGCTAACAATTAGACTATAAGCGCGTTTGTCGTTCCGTTTGTTTATAATCCCGATTTCTTTATTATCCAGAAAAAACGCGATAAAAAGCTCAAGAAGAAAAATCGTGCCACACGTGCCAGCTCATCGGACTCGGCACGTTCCAAGTAAGTTTCAAACCATAAACTATTCAAACTCCAAATTGAAACATTTTCATACCCTTAACAGCTCCCCAGTACGCAAGTCCAAGAAGTCGGGCAGGTCTCGGCCTGCGGCCAATGATGGCAACGGCACGCCCCTTGACAAACCCTCCCGCAGCCGTTCGCTGGAACGACGCAAGGAGACCAAGTCACGGCGCGATGACTGCTCGCCGGAGCGCAGCAACAGTCGACGACATAAATCAAAGGAGCGCGTGGCGATTACACGAACGCCACCGCAACGGGAGCGCTCGAAGGAAAGACAGGAGCGTCCTAGGGATAAGCGACAACGTTCAAAGGAGAGACAGCGCTCGAAGGAGCCACAAAAGTCCAAGGACAGATCAAAGTCTAAGGAACGGCAGAGATCAAAAGAACGCCAAAGATCAAAGGAGCGTCAGCAATCAAAGGACCGACAGCGTCCAAAGGAAAAGGAAAGAAAGCGTTCCAAGGAGAGACAAAAGTCGAAAGAAAGACTGCGCTCAAAGGAGAGATTGAGATCGAAAGAGAGAGCTCGCTCCAAAGAGAGACAAAAATCTAAAGAGAGATTAAGATCCAAGGAAGGACAAAAGTCCAAGGAAGTCCAAGTGCGTCCTAAGGAAAGGCAACGCTCAAAGGAGCGATTACGCTCCAAGGAGAGGCAGCGCTCTAAAGATAGACAACGATCCAAGGAACGCCTGCGCTCTAAGGAACGATTGCGTTCCAAGGAAAGAATGCGCTCCAAAGAGAGACCAAATTCCAAGGAGCGTCAGCGTATTGCTGAAGCCTCCAAGGAACGTGGCTCGAAACGCGAGCGTAGCAAAGAGCGTCGCCGCGGACGTCGTTCAGTTTCAAGAGAGGAACGCAAACCAAGTCATTACTCACGTTCCCGTTCCCCGTCGCACAAGAAACCACTAAGGAGAACTCCCTCACCAGCTGCACTTAAAAAGCAACGCACCCGCTCACCCGAACCGGTGGCCAAGAAACCAACAACAGTGGCGCCCGCCTTCAATCCGTTCAAAGCTGCCGAGGACACGGTCAATGACATACTGGGCACAAAGTCCGTGATGGTGGCGCTCGAGCAGACAAAGCGCAAGCGTGCTAACTCTAGCTCAAGCTCATCGTCAAGCGGTTCCAGTGGCAGCTCCTCGCCCAGCGAGGCAGCCACACCCACGCCTCGAAAGCAGCGTCGCCGCAGTCGAACGCCAAGTCCCAAGCTAGAACGTGGCGCATCCAAAAAGAGGAGCAGCAACGTTGTTAAACGCGAACGTTCGGGCACGCCACCGAAGCCTAGGTCCAAGAACAAGGACAAAGACAAGGGTAACACGCCGAGTCCAAGGGCCAAGCGTCGTTCGGGCAGCTCCCAATCATCAGAGCTTCACTATTCACCCGCTGATCGCAATCCCGAACGTTACCAGGACATTTTGCACGACAAGAAGCGGCATCATGACTCCTCCTCGGCAAGCTCTAAACCTACACCAGTGGTGCGTCTACGTGCCCAAAGCGACGATGGCAGTGATGTCGAGACGACGACAAGTGGCGCCGCTGCCCTGGATGAGTATCAGCAAAGCAGGCGTGAAGAGCTGCAGGAACTGCAAGAGCTGCGTCTGCTCGAGCAGCTCAAGTCGGGCATTGCGGCCAAGGCCAAGCAGAAAATGAGGACAATGGAGAAGAATGGAGGCGATGGAGGCGGCAAGGAGACAGCTAGACAGCAGGAAGCCAGTGAAGTAAGTGGCGATAGTAATCAGATGCTATCGGTGGCTAACAAACGTAACTCGCTAAACGAATTCCTTGTTGCTAATAATGTAACCGCTTTAATTAACCCACTGACAACAACAACAACAACAACCGCAACAACAAAGACAGCGACGCCACCAACAGCTGAGCAGGATCAAGAAGATCCTTCAGCTGCAGTTGAGGCTAATACGCCACCAATTTGCAATGCGCCCCAAGTGGCTGCAAATGGTAGCCCAAAGAGTCCAAAAACGACAGCAACAACAACAACAACAACCGCAACAATGTCAATGCCAATAACAACAATAACAACAACATCATCGGCAGCAACAACAACTGCGGCTGTACCAACAATGCCTAAATACAATCATAGACAACAGCAATACCAACAACAACAACAACTACAACTACAACATCCGCATACGAAACGCGTCTTTCACAATCGCACGCTTAATAACAATCCCAACAGTAGACACAATACTAACCATATTAATCTAAATAATCTTAATAATAATCATCATACATGTGGTGGTGGTGGTGGTGCTGGTCCTTCTCATACTAATCACGCTAGCAACAATCCCAACAACAACAACAACAACAGCAGCAGCAGCAGCAGCAACAATCCCAACAGCAACAACAACAATGCGCTGCCCTTTTTAGCAGGCACACCGGGCACATATAATCGTACGACGAATCGTTTGAATCACGGCCCGTTGCTAACGGCCACACAATTCAATATCTGCAAGAATCAGCAGCAGCAACAGCAGAACAGTTTAAGTGGCTTGCAGCCGTTGATCGGTCGTCGCGATCAGCAGCATGCGCAACAACATCATCCGCAGCAGCATCATCTCAATCGTAGTCTTAACTTGTACAATACTAGTCTGTATGGTCCTGGGCCGCAGCATGCAGCGTTGTTTACAGCGTCAGCTGGCCATCATCATATGCATCATCATCATCATCATCATGCTCGTCATGCGGGTCTGTTGTCGATTGCAGCTGGTGGTGGTCCCAATGCGGCAGCTGCTGCGGCTGCGGCTGCTGGGTTAGCTTTATTGGGCCATCCGTCGCCACATGGAGCGATGCTGCATGGTGGTCGTAATAATAATATTAACTTCAATGCGGCTGCAGCGGCTGCGGCCGTTGCGGCCAATAGTATAAGCTATCATCATCATCATCATAATGCGCAACAGAAACCGAAAATTCTTATCAAACCGTTCAAAATTCACGATCCACAGCCCTTAGTTGCGGCCCTGGCGGACAGCACGCTGGTGGATGCCATTGTCTCCAAAGTGTCGACAGCAACAGTTGCCGCCGCTGAGAGTGCGGCGCGACGCAGTCGTAGTCGTTCACGTCGCAGCAGTCACAGCCGGAGCAAGCGGCGCACAAGCAACAGTCGTCATCGTCATCGCTCCAGCAGCCGCTCCAGATCGTAAGTTCATTGCATTGGGCCATAACATTGCTCCTGCTAATCCTGTTTATTTGCTTGCAGTCGCTATAGCTCATCGAGCAGTCGTAGCGGTTCGGGCAGCTCTAGATCACGCTCCGGCTCGCATTCATCCCGCTCCAGCTGCACGTCACACAGCTCATTGGGCAGCTCATCCAGCAGCGGCTCGGGCACATCACAATCCGGCTCACGTTCACCCTCCATACCGCGTCGTCGTGGCTCGCCCAGCTTTCTGGACAGACGTCGCATCACAAGGTAGCCCAAAACATAAGCAAAAACTTACTTTTATTGTAACAATATTTTTTCTTATATATGTTTTTGTTAACCTTATTTATTAATTTTTAATGTATTTTATTGATTTTTTGAATCATAATTTTTGTAGCCGTCGCTCACCCCGCCGAAGCACCAGACGTTAAGCAGGTTATCAACCACACGCTTCAGTTGCATATTCATTTCTCAAATGATACAAAATATTTACTACAGAGCGCCTGATTTTTGTTTATTGATTAATCATTTTACTTTTCTTACAGCCAAAACTCAGGAATTACAAAGTTTTATTTTGCTTTCCATCAATGCAATATATTCTGTAGCTTCTTCTTAATGCTTGTAAAATGTATTGTATTCTGCAATTCTATCTTTTAATTAAAACTATTTTTTAGTCTAAATGCCAAACAGCTATTGTTTGTGTGTGCACCAATAAATAATGTCGTATTCCCAGATTTATAATTTTCTTTCTTTTAAAAAGGATTTGAGTTTATCATTTCTGTTGTTAATTACACATTTTTCAGTTTGGTAAGTTTTTCATTTGTATGAGTTCCAATCAAGACTTTCTGCATAACTAATCTTTGATTTGATTTGTTTTTTTCAAGTGCGCGAAAGCGACCTATACCGTATCATCATCATAAGGCGTCCGGGGAGGGTGGCATTACGAATGGCGATGGCGGCGACGACCATGTTGACAATGACGCCTCCAGCTGCTGCTCCAGCTGCTTTAGTCGCGGCAGCTCGCCGGGCTCACCAATGGCCAATACACCTATGCACAATAGTCGAAGTCCTTCGGCTATTGCCTTTTGAGTGTTAACCGATTCGTTGCGCAAAATGTGCAGCGAATCGGGAGCGATTGGTTTGGAACCCAACTTACATACTAGTCACTAGTCAGATACTCCTCAAACTCATATTTTTAATATTTGTTTTAGTCACATTCCTTAAGGTTAAAGTTGATTTATTTAGGCCTTTTTTCTAGTAGCTAAATGATATTGATATATGTCAATAATACTCGGAATATACTCGATTATTTGCTAGTTTTTAAGCTGCGTTTTTAAATAAATATTATTTGTTGCCATTTCATAATGCATAAACTTTATTGTACATAAAAAATTTTAAGGTTTTACACTTTTTCTCAGGCGATAAGAAGACCCTTGAGCTCTTACTAGCTAATCTTAACGAAATACACAGAAGAACACACATACATTAAGCTTTATAAAGAACTATTAATATGCAATCTAGTTGAATTAAGATAAGAAATGGAATCTTGTTTTTATTTGGACTTGGTTGCAGCCAGCTTTTCCTCGAAACGACGTCGCTTCTTAGCCAGTATGACAACCCAAATGAATGATAGAATTCCCATGGTAACCGAACGGAACATTGGAGGAACGTAGGCAAAGTTTAGGTAAACAAACAGGGACAGATATTGCCAGTTGGCGCGCAGCACAGGATAATACAGCTTCTCGACATTCTTAACGGCAGTTGCATGAGAATTGCCCTGAAGTAAATAAAATGTTTATATAAGAACTATTTGCAAGATTTGGATTTAGATACTTACTTCGAATAGAGACAGGAAATACAAAGATAATGCCTGGTAAAAGGGCGTATAAACCAAACGCTCCGACAAGAACAAAAAGAACTTTCTGAACTTTAGATCATGGCTGAACAAACGTTCAATAGTTTGATAGAAATAATGTGGAACGCTGCCTCCAAAAAGCAAACCAAACAATCCATAGGCAAAGACGCTGTGTTGATTAAGTTTTTTGGCGCCGGCCAAGCGTTGCGAGGTCACATTCGCTGAGGTGGCCAAAACGCAACTATGTCAAAACAAATATACTGTAAATAACTAGTAAAAGCAGTTTTTCTTTTAGTAAACTTACGCTGTTAAGGATTTCGTGCGCACTGGATGATTAAAAAGCTGCTCCAGATAGCTGCCAAAAAGCGAGTAAATAGGTTTTGAGATGGCCATGTCTATGGATAAATAGAGTTAACAAATTAGCTTAATACAGAATATTTGATGTAGGCCAAAGTGCAAAGTACGCCATATACAGTAGATAACATCAACTGGTTGGCGCTCATACGGTTTTCACGCATCATCATTGCCAATCAATATCACTAACCGTTTGGTTGCAGCCGCTACAAAAGACTGAGCTACAATCACCTGTATTATTTATTTCTCTTACTCTGCCAGTGT
This sequence comes from Scaptomyza pallida, assembly GCA_018152965.1. Classification (NCBI taxonomy): domain Eukaryota; kingdom Metazoa; phylum Arthropoda; class Insecta; order Diptera; family Drosophilidae; genus Scaptomyza; species Scaptomyza pallida. The sequence continues at coordinate 3,250,732 of JAECXP010000080.1, read as the reverse complement.
CACCCCACCAATTTTGTTAAAATAAATATTGTAAGTCGTAAACGGTAACACTGCGTTTTTGGCATTATTGAATCAAGTTAGCAGCACTGTTATACATCACAATAATTTCTACTGCGCTTGAAGGAATTTGCGACAATTTGTAGGAAATAAGTTTTCTTTGTTTATCAAAGATGGAGTTTCCCAATTGTCCGGCCTCCTTGAAGTCCATTCAGCATTTTCTCAAACTAGCTCATGAACATGATACGCGCGACATTATTATTGCGTATTGGGCTAGACTCTAGTAAGTAAACATTTGTAGTCCTTTTGTTGCAAGGAAAATTAATATGTATTTATGGTGAATTTTATATTGTGTGTAAAGCGCTTTGCAAGTTGGGCTAAAAGCATCTACACAGACTGCTGAAGAGACGCAACTGCTGCTGGGTAAGAGAAAAAACACAATACACACATAGAATGATGACTCATCCATATGATTCGTTTGTTTTGATGCGGTTTTTACAGCTATTATGGACTGGCTGGAGCAAATGAAGAAGACACATGCCGACAACGAAGCTTTGACCAATGACGTAGCTGCTCAAGCTCACATTGAGAATTATGCTCTTAAATTGTTTCTCTATGCCGACAAACAAGATCGTGAGGAAAACTTTGGCAAGTGCGTATTGAGTACTGCTATTAAGATAACAGATGTGGATTAATATTGTATACTTACAGAAACGTTGTCAAGGCATATTATTCTAGTGGTGTCCTCTACGACATCTTGCTTACCTTTGGAGAGCTGAGTGAGGAGGCACTTCATAATCGCAAGTATGCCAAATATAAGGCCGCCTACATACACAATTGTTTGAAGAATGGAGAGAAACCGATACCCGGACCGTTTCCGGATGATGAATCTGCTGAGCTTGATAATCTACCAGAAGGCAGCAATGATAACAGTGGCGCTGGCAGCTCAGGCTATACGCCACCAGAAGAGTCTCCAACCGCTGAATCAAAGCCAGACGATGAACCAGCTGCACCAGCTTCACCATCGCCACCAACACCACATGTAACACCACCCACAGCCGAGGAGGTGCTTCAGAATCCAAACAAATTGCCCAGTCCACCGGTGGAGGAGGAAAAACCAGGTGGCTTCGAGCCATACCAACCGACCGCTCAGCCCAATCCGGCCGATTATAAGCCCATTGTGCCGATTGCTGGCGTCCATATAACGCCCGATCAAATGATCATTGCCCAAAAGTATTGCAAGTATGCAGGCAGCGCCCTCAACTATGATGATGTGACGACAGCAATTGAAAATCTGCAAAAGGCTCTCAAGCTGCTGAGCACAGGTTCCGAATAGATAGCCGAAGCAGCAACAAAAATCTAACCATAGCACAGAGTTAAAGCTTGAAGCAGCACGCCAGATATACATATTTATATTCTTAACTTTTGCCTTATGCTTATTAAAAAATAACAACAACAACACAGAAATACACACACGACTGATGTTAAAGAATTGTTAGAAAAAAATCATTTTGTTTATGAATATGAATTATTCAAAATTTATTAAAATTGTTGCTAAAAATGTCATAAGGGCATTTGATGGCTGCGACTACACACACGAGTGCCGTATTTTTTTAAAGGATTTATTTATGCATATAATCTTTACTCGAAAATGGTCTTTTGTCTTTATGTATTTAGCTACAAATATGTATTAACTATTACTCGCTTTTGTATTAATTTATATAACTTGAACACTTTGCAATTATGTATTGTATATATATATATTATATTTGTATGTATATTGCTGAACGAGTATATATGCTTGTATGTGTGTATGTATTCTCTATTATTTTGGCACAAAAGTGAAAAACGTTAATTTGCTTTTGATTTCGATTTTTGATTAATTATTCTATATATATATTTTAATAATTTTATTTAATTTATAACTAGAAATGAGAGTTCTATCTGAGTGTTTTGTTAATATTTGTTCTTGTTATCTGAGGATTCCTTGTTCTTGGATACGCGCCAATTATATTCAGTTATTGTGCTAAAACAAAGCTGTTTACAAGTGCGACTACATGAGTTGTTTGGAGAATTACTATATGACCAATACTATAAGTGGTTTTCATTCTCTATTCCTGCTTGAGGCCATTGGCTTGTGGCGGATTGATTGTCGCCAAATCGGCAGCCTCCTTGCGACTTGTCTGATACCAGACAACCAATCGGCCTCCCAGCATAAAGGTGAACACCAGCGCTGGTCCCGAACGCTCGAACGGATCACTGACCATCCAATGCTGATAGATGCCCAACAGCATAAGCATCAGCAGCAACACATTGGCAACATTCTTGATTTTATCTGGGAATGCAAAGAGAGTGGTTAATGATAGTGTTGAAAAGTTGAGTTAATATTATTATACTTACGATAGGGTATTAATGCCATGGCCAGTCCGCATACAATCTCCATAATGCCAACAGTACGTCTATACCATTTCGAGGGTATTTTCACACCAAACATTGCCGTCAACGGGAATACTTTGGCATATTTCACATACTCCGTACGCTGAAAACAAAAAGGCAAATTTGTTTAATGCATTTATCTTATTGAAAACCAATCGACCCAAGCCCAAAGCAATGCAAAATGTTTATTTATAAGACTTAAGAGAGCACAAAAAATAAAGAAAAACTTAAACGTGTTTGTCATACACACTCACATTTTTTATTTGGCATTCGCCAAATGTTTCTAAATACGAAGGTAATTATAAATGCTACGAAATTGCAACAGCTTGTATGTACTTTGTATATGTATACGTTTATTTACAAATTAAATACTATACTAAACGTAATGCGAAATGGCGCGTAACCAAAGGCCAATAGAGTAATTTCGTTGTCTCGTCGATGTCTTCTGTGTTCAAAGAAAGTGAAACTAAAAGGAGATGTAAACAAAATTCTCTCACAACAATTTAGGAGGAAGTCAAATAAATAATTGGCACGTTTTGTTCCGAATATATTTCAAGTATGCATACACACATATGTATATGTTGATGAAAACAAAAATAATTTGTGCCTACGCGTTTCAAAAACAATTTCTATTTCCATGACGATTACATGAGGAAAAAGAATTCTCAAATACATATAGATTAATTTGTTGTCCAGCTGTTTGTTAGAATATACAAACTACTGAATGTTTTTATATACATATCATTTCGTAAAGAGCATTGCGTTTTTGAAATAACATTTTTGAAGGCCAACGGCTGACATTGAGTGGAGAGGGGTCGAGTTCAATGATACTAAAGATACACCAACGCCAACCATAGGCATAAGCAATTAAATTTTCTAAGCATCTGAATACCTTGGTTCAAGTAAACAAACCCATCTCTATCTGATTGAGCTGACCCAGTTATTATGTAAGAGCAAGCGCCAGTGTTGCCAGGACAACAACGTGTGAACTTGTCTATGCATGAGAGTGGTAGTTCTCTTTGCTCTTTGTCTCTCCCTCTAACGCACTCTTTCGTGTGTATAAAAAAAATCGATGATTGTTAAACACGCCGCAAGGTAAACAAAACGAAACTTACCAGATCCTTGTACAGATCCTTGCTAATATGCGGCGTCAGCTTGAGCGTGCCCACAAATATGAAGAACAGGCCCAGCAAAATGGACAAACTTCTTAGCACAATCGTATTTGAAGCTGGCATTTTTATAGCAAGTCGTATTTTTCGCCTTTAACGGTAAATTGGTTTTTATTTTCAATTCACTTCACTTCACGAACGAAAGCACTTTGTTTAATGCTTAAAATATTTGTATATCATTTGCACATAGTTTACGCAAATACAATTTCAAAAAAAATATGTTTAATTCAGCAAATGGGCCACGAATGCTCGAGAGGGTGTTGGTTGTGCTTGGGGGCGGGGGGCGTTGCCTGCGTTTTGGGACTGGGACTTCTCTTTCACACAGCATACAATAAATACACCCTGTGAATACACCGGTCGCTAATTTTAGCGCACGTCTTTTTGGCTCGTTTCGAAGAATAACAACAACAATTAGTATAAAAACTTTTGAATGTTTGGCAAATCACTCTTTGTGGTTGGTATGTATAAATTTATGAATATTTGGCTTTCGCTGACGTTTTGCCCAACAGAATTTTCCGCCTGTTTTTCTTTTGACACGTTTACCCGGCTTGCTCGCGTTCGAAATGGGACTGAGGACTGAGAACTAAAAACAATCAAAATTTCCGACCAGTTGCAAAGCTTCTTTCGGCAGCGGCAGCATCCCAATGCCGAATGCCAAAAAATCAATATGTTCTCTGAGAGAGAGAGAGAGAGAGAGAGCGAGTGAAGAGGTAAGTTGTTATGTTGTAAGCAGAAAAAAATTACTATTGTTATAGACACGACGAATCGTACATGCCCTCAAGTACTAAAAATGCTATATATTTGGAGAGCCTGAAATCGTTTGAAAAGTTATGAAATGGACACAAATAATACGATTTATGGTTTATTTTAATACTGATTTTAATTGATTAGGCTGTCGATATCTTCTTTCAATTCAATCATAACCTTAACAGTGAATCTAAAGTACCCCAACTTAAAGGGCATAACAAGAAAGCGCCCTAACAGCGCACAGCGAAAGAGAGAGAAAGTGTCAAAGAGAGCCAGCTGGGTTGGATTTTTTTCTTTGTTTTGGGGTGGCAACTTTTTAAAGTTGGTGTAATTAAGGCCAAAGACCCCGGTCCGAGCACAACCCCAATAAAACAATAGCAACAGGGCTACATAATACTATATATGTACGTATTTTATTCAGTCATAAAAATAAAATTTTAATTACAATAGAAGAAATTTTAAAGGCTGGTTTCACCAGCCCATAGGTGGTCCAGTAACGGGTCCTGGTCCTGGTCCTGGAGGACCACGCCGCATTATATCCTGGGGTGGCGTATGTGCATACATACGCTTCGAATCGTTAATGCGTTGATTGTGACTTTCGATTTGTTCGCACAGCTGGGCATCCTCCTGCAGGGCACGTCCTTCATCATACTCCAAACACGCAACCCCATCCAGCCGATCCAAGTCCAACCAGCCACGGAATCGCACACAGACCCCGTTCATAATGAAGTTGGAGCGCAAGTGAACTTTGCCGCGTTCCTTTTCGAAATCACACTCCTGCTCCTGGGCATAGGGATTATGATTGGCATTGAAATACAGTTGAACATTGGTGCCCGATGCCACAAATGAGAGCTCAGCATAGCCCTTCCGGCAGTCTGTCACAAAACGCATCCGACGCTCATTTATGGCTCGTTCGCGATAGCCCGTGTAACGAACCTCGCTCTCCCGACTTAGTCGACGGAATAACTCATCACTCTCGTATTTGGATTTCTGATCGGGTACAACGCGCGGCATTTTGAATATAAAACGTGGTTTTGGCTGTTCGTACATTGCCATGGCTTCGTAGGGTGGCATTATGCCAGCATCTCCAATATTTTGGTGATGATGCATTTTGTCAGATCTTAACAGTTCGATGCGTAAATTCATACTGATCTACTTGACTCATATTGTTGGGTATATATTGGAAAGTAGTCACAGCTGTAGCTACCTGACTTTTATTGTTTTATAGTTACTTGACAGCTGCAATTACGCTTAAAATCTTATATCTTAAGCTACCTGCAGTAGGGTTTCTATATAAACCTAGAAACAATAATTTAAATTCTTAACCGGCAACTTGCTAAGCACTGCCAGACTTTATGGGCTGGCAACATTGTGCTGAGCAACATTTTTCACAGGGTGACTCTTACCAATATAAAACAGCTGTTTTTGTTGTATCGAAAACATTGTCGAAATTCCGACATTTAATTTACAATTAAAATAAAGACAAAACCTTTAAATAAATTATAATCATGTCATTAGTTGCCTACGATGCGAGCAGCGACGAAGAGAGTGATAATGAAGAGGAAGCCGCTGGTACACAAGTCCAATTGCTGCAACCCATAACAAAGCCTGTTGTTGCGGTGAAAGCAAACGAAGTCAGTGGCTATATTAGTGACGAGGAAGATGATTTTATTCCTCAAGAGGTTCCGTTGCATGAGCTTAAGCCACCACCAAGTGGCCGACTTATGTTAAGCTTGCCAAAACCCAAAGTTGAAGTTGACTCAAAGCCAAAGGAGGAGGAGGAGGAGCAAGTGACACAAGCGTTTGCCAAGCTGCCCGTGCCAATAACTGCAAGAAAAGTTGTCACCATTATTGAAGAAGCAGACGATGAGTTCCTACACAAGAAGGCGCTGCCTGCAGCAGTTAGTGAAACATTGGAAAAACCTCCAGCAGTCGTAAAAGGACGCGTGAAAATAAGCATACCATCGCTTAAGGAGTTCGCCGACGTGGACAAGGAGCAGGCAGAGAAACATCTGGGTAGGTCTGAGCAAGTCACCAAGCCCACCAAGGGTTGCGGTCTTCTAAGCATTCTACCTCAGGCCAAATCTGAAAGGGTTTTCTCCAAGAAATCCGAAGCGGTTGCAGTTCAACAGAATCAAACAGCTGCGCCATCGCCAAAGCCCGCTACTAAGGCAGCTGCACCTGCTTTTGTGCCGGATACAGTAAAGCTACGACGCGCCGCACACAATACTGAAGGTGTTGATGGGCTTGCGCGCAAAGCTCCGCCTGGCAAACCAACAAAAAGCCTAGCGAATCCCAAACCAGCTGCCGCCTTAGTTGCGGCCAGCGACAGCGAAGACGATGACATGGATGTGGACAATGCTGGTGACTTCTTTTCGCTAAACGCCAAGCAACAACTGCCAGAGGTGAGCAGCAATGAGATTAACGCCTTGGTGGCCAAACGTGCCGCTAAAATGGCCGAGGCCAGCAACAAGTTCTTGGCTGAAGAGACTGAAAGAGAAGCAGCAAAGGAAGAAGAGGAGGAGGCCGCTCGACAGCAGGCAGCAAACCTTCAGGCAGCTCAGAAACGCTATCATGAACAGCACTTGGATACAGAGGCCATGGATGCTCTAGTGGGCAAAAATGCAAAACGACGACGCAAGGAGGCACGGGAAATGCAAGTGATTGACATATCTGGATCACAAGTAATGCCCGATCGTGAGGAATGGATGCGCACAGCTTTGGCTTCGGCCACCACTTATCAAGCCACTGGTGTGCTCACCGATGAGGAGCCCGTGGCTGGCACAAGGCGTAAGCATCAAATTACATATTTGGCTCACAAGGCCAAGGCCAATGAAGCGGAGCTGCAGGCCATGTGGTCAGCCAATAGACAGAATCGTCGCGCTACTCAAAGCAAATACGGATTTTAAAATTTCCAATATGTACTATATGTTTTATATATGATTAACAATTAAACTTAATTTAAGCATATATAATGCTGTCACTTAATGTAGCCAGCCCTCGCGCTGGCGCAGCTTGCCGCCCACGTAAACGATGGCCGTGCCCAGGAGCAGCATCAGTGGCGCCATCGTCACATAAATGGGTATCTGTTGGGGATACTCCAGTGTCATGCATATCATTACTTGGGATGTGATCGTTAGCAGCACACCTCCAATGTTCCATTTGTACAGGAAAAGCAGATCAGCCAGACGATTGAGGTTGCGCCATTTGCGTATGAATTTTATCAGGACGTAGATGATCAGAATGCAATCGAAAAACCAAAGCGGTGTGAAGGTGACAAACCAGTTCCATGTGGTGCGTGGAGATAGCCGCCAGCAGAGGAGTATTAGAAACGCCAGAACAATAAACCAGGTGAACAGCGCACGGTGTGCAAGCGTCATTGTTTACTTCAATTGCATTTTCAATGTAGCAGGAACAATTGTAAACAAAAGTCCTCGAATATCGTATTGACTGTATTTACGATATAAGAAAAAAAAGCTATCGATGAGCAGCAAAGTTCATTATCATTTTAGGTGTTAAATCTATTGCAAATTATATTAAAAGGAAATTATTACAATGATGTGTTACTTTTATTTCTGAAAATTAAATTAAATTCGGATTATATTTTTATACAACAAATTGTAAACAAGTTTTTAAATATATCGACGTTCATATCGATAGTGCAGCTGTTCGCTAAAAACGATGACAGCTCCGCAAGTGCTACGAATAGAAGAAGATAATTGACGTGTCACTTGAAAATTTTCTGTAATTGGTGTGTGTTTTTACATTAAAAAGTAATTCTAATTGATTTTTTATAGCTAAATGCTATTATAAATTGTTTGCCATATGTTGACGAGTGTTTTTGTACTTTTTAGTATAGCAAAGCGTGTCGGAGTGATCGAGTGACTGCAGTCAAAGAAAAAAGCCGACCCATATTTAAGACACCGCCACGGCAGCAACACATAAGGAATTTGCCAACATGTTAACCAACTTCGAGTCCAAATCGGCTCGCGTAAAGGGTCTATCGTTTCACCCGAAACGCCCATGGATTTTAACCAGTTTGCACAGTGGCGTTATACAGCTATGGGACTATCGCATGCACACACTGCTGGAGAAGTTTGATGAGCATGACGGTCCAGTTCGTAGTGTGGCCTTCCATCAACAGATGCCGCTGTTTGTGTCTGGTGGCGATGATTACAAAATCAAGGTATGGAACTATAAGCAGCGTCGTTGCATTTTTACCCTGCTTGCGCATTTGGATTACGTTCGCACGGTGGCTTTTCCATCATGAGTATCCATGGATTTTAAGTGCATCTGATGATCAGACCATACGCATCTGGAACTGGCAGTCGCGTAACTGCATCTGTGTTCTGACCGGTCACAATCATTATGTTATGTGCGCGCAATTCCATCCAACGGAGGATCAGATTGTATCTGCCTCGCTGGATCAAACAGTGCGTGTCTGGGACATCTCTGGATTGCGTAAAAAGAATGTGGCACCCGGTCCCGGTGGCCTTGATGAGCACCTTAAGGGTCATCCTGGTGGCACAGACCTGTTTGGTCAGGCCGATGCGGTGGTCAAGCATGTGCTCGAGGGTCACGATCGTGGCGTCAACTGGGCAAGCTTCCATCCCACACTGCCACTTATCGTCTCAGGTGCTGATGATCGCCTTGTCAAGCTTTGGCGCATGAACGAGTACAAGGCTTGGGAGGTTGATACATGCCGTGGCCACTACAACAATGTGTCCTGCGTGCTCTTCCACCCACGCCAGGATCTGATCATCTCTAACGGCGAGGATCGCAGTATTCGTGTCTGGGACATGACCAAGCGTCAGTGCCTGTTCACCTTCCGACGCGACAATGAACGCTTCTGGATTATGGCGGCTCATCCCACACTGAATCTGTTTGCCGCTGGTCACGATGCTGGTAAGCAGAATTTAAGGCTTTTATTTATTTATTTATCAATTGTTATGTAATTTGTTTCAGGCATGGTTGTCTTTAAGCTGGAACGCGAGCGTCCCGCCTATGCAGTGCATGGTAATATGTTGTATTACGTCAAGGATCGTTTCTTGCGCAAACTCGACTTTACCACTACCAAGGACACGGTGGTGATGCAGCTGCGTCCCGGCAAATCGCCTGTCTACAGCATGTCTTATAATCCAGCTCTGAATGCAGTGCTCATTTGCACACGTACCAATAATTTGGAGAACAGCACATACGATCTCTGTCAGATTCCCAAGGATAGCGAGAGTGAGAGACAAAACGAGTCGGATAGCAAACGCAGCTCGGGCATCACAGCCATTTGGGTGGCACGTAACCGTTTTGCTGTGCTCGATCGTAATCAGCAGCTGGTGGTTAAGAACTTCAAGAACGAAGTGACCAAGAAGATACCCACATTCTGTGAGGAGATATTCTATGCTGGCACGGGCATGCTGCTCATACGTGATCCCGAATATGTTACGCTATACGAGGTGCAGCGCCTGGTTTCAGTTGGCAGCATTAAGTTGGCCAAGTGCCGTTATGTTGTCTGGTCACCAGACATGTCGCTTGTGGCGCTGCTTTGCAAACATTCCGTCACCATCTGCGATCGCCGGCTGCAGTATCTGTGCACTGTGCAGGAGAACTGTCGCGTCAAATCCGGTGCCTGGGATGAATCTGGAGTGTTCATCTATACGACCAGCAATCATATTAAATATGCAATCACCAATGGCGATCATGGCATCATACGCACTTTGGATTTGCCCATCTATTTGACGCGTGTCAAGGGCAACCAGGTGTTCTGTTTGGATCGTGAATGTCGCACCCGTGTCCTTCACATTGATCCCACGGAGTACAAGTTCAAGTTGGCACTGATTCAGCGCAAAGTATGACGAAGTCTTGCATATGGTTAGGAATGCTCGACTTGTGGGTCAGAGCATTATTGCATATCTGCAGCAGAAGGGATATCCGGAGGTGGCTCTACACTTTGTCAAGGATGAAAAGACGCGTTTTGGCTTGGCTCTGGAGTGTGGAAATATTGAGATTGCTCTAATGGCAGCCAAAGCTCTGGATGACAAGGACTGTTGGGATAGATTGGGACAGGCTGCTTTGCTCCAAGGCAATCATCAGGTCGTGGAGATGTGCTACCAGCGCACCAAAAACTTTGACAAGCTCAGCTTCCTCTATCTAATCACTGGCAATCTGGAGAAGCTTAAGAAGATGAACAAAATTGCCGAGATACGCAAGGATGTATCGGCACAGTATCAAGGTGCCCTCCTCCTTGGCGATGTCAAGGAACGCGTCAGCATTCTCAAGAACTGTGGACAACTATCACTGGCTTATCTCACAGCGGCCACGCATGGTCTTGATGATCTATCCGCGACGATGGCGGCCAGTATTACCGGAGAGGGCAATGCCCTGCCCGAGGTGAATCCGAATGCGCAGCTTTTACAGCCGCCTGTGCCCATCCAGCAACTGGAGACCAATTGGCCACTGTTGTCGGTCTCCAAGGGCTTCTTCGAGGGCGCTATGGTGACCCGTGCTGGCAGTAGCGCCACAGCACGTCAGGCGCTTAACATCAATGCTGATGCAGCACTTCTCGATGAGCACAATGGCGGTGGAGATGGCTGGGGAGCTGATGCAGATCTGGGACTTGGAGAGGACGATGAAGGTGATGAAGAGATGCACGATGCTTTGAGCAATGATGAGGCCCAAGATGAATCGGCTGGCGGCGGTGGCTGGGATGTGGGCGATGATGATCTGGTGGTGCCCGCCGAGTTGGCTTCAAAGATCAAGGCCTCGGCGCTGGACAGCAACTATTATGCGGCACCCAACAAGGGTCAATCACCGGCACAACACTGGGCCAACAATTCACAATTGGTGTTGGATCATGTCAAGGCGGGCGCCTTTGAAAGTGCATTCCGTCTGCTCAACGATCAGCTGGGCGTCGTCAACTTCAAGCCCTTCAAAACACTTTTCCTGCAAAACTATGCATGCTCGCGCACAAGCTACACGGCCAATCCCAATGTGCGATCCCTTAGCGGCTATCCGCTGCGAAATTTTGCTGAAACAAATCCAAAACTGCAGCGTCCAGCGCTGGGCATTAAGCTAAACGATCTGGTGTCCCGTCTCCAAGCTGGCTACCAGATGACCACGTCTGGCAAATTTACCGAGGCCATTGAGAAGTTCCACTCCATATTAATAAGCATACCGCTGCTGGTGGTGGAAACTAAACTGGATACTGCGGAGGCGCAACAGCTGCTCAAGATATGTGCCGAGTACATTGTGGGCTTGAAGATGGAAACGGTGCGCAAGGGTATGCCCAAATCAACGCTGGAAGAGCAGAAGCGTCTATGTGAAATGGCCGCTTACTTTACACACTGCAAGCTGCAACCGGTTCATCAGATCCTCACCCTTCGCACCGCCCTCAATATGTTCTTTAAGCTTAAGAACTACAAGACGGCAGCATCGTTTGCACGACGTCTCCTGGAGCTGGCTCCGCGACCGGAGGTGGCACAGCAGGTGCGCAAAATACTGCAAGCATGCGAAGTAAATCCTGTTGATGAACATCGCCTGGAGTACGAGGAGTTCAATCCATTTAATATCTGCGCCATTAGCTGGAAGCCACTGTATCGTGGCAAACCGGAGGTCACCTGTCCGTTCTGTAACTCTTCGTATGAGCCACAATATAAGGGCGAAATCTGTACGGTCTGTGAGGTCAGTCAAATTGGCAAGGATTGCATTGGCCTGCGTATATCCAATCTGCAATTCCGTTAAACGACTTTAATTGTATTTTCTTTAGTGTTACACAAATGTTTATAAAATATACAAATAAAAATATCTACAATATATAAAATATGCATCATATAAAATGTTAATCGGATTGTTTTTATTAAAAGAAATAAAGCTTTGCTAACGCAATTCAATGTAATCTATAATAATTTAGAGAAATTTACATTGTTACATATATCATATAAAACTAACCATACCCTTAGCTAGAGTACCCCTAATACTCTGCATTTTGATTTGCTTACTAAATGCTATTAAATATGTAAATCAAGACTCTTTGTCATGGTGCCGTCACGAATGAAATACCGGAATTATTATGCGTAAGTTTATTCGTGAGTTTGTTTTTTTTAAATATAAGTTTATATATACGTGTATATGTGTAAGATCTATTTCACATTAAAATGTTGTGTTATTAATACCATACAAGAATACGTTAAGTAATTTACTAAGAACTAATACTAAGCCTAGGCGCGTTTATTCATTATCGAATCCGAAGTCGTATTCAAAACTCGCATTTTGGTGGCAAGTTTGGGGTTTTTTTTTTTTTTTTTGGAGCATTCTTTCAGTTTTCCATAAAGTATTGAGTATTTGCGAATTGAGTCTCATGCTGCTGTTGATGATGCTGCAGCTGCTGCTGCTGTTGCAGTTGCTGCTGATGTTGCTGCAATTGCTGATGCTGCTGCTGCTGCTGTTGTTGTGACGGCGCTGATGCCGTCCAAAAGTCCAACTAACGGCGCCACATACTGGCGCCTACACCAATGCCGCCGGAGGCGACACCCCGTCGGACAGCCTCCATCTCATCCTGGCGATTATCGCGATAGGCGCGCTTAGTGTCTTCAAACTCGCGCAGACGCTGATTGTAGCGATCGATCTGGTCGCGCAGTATAGCATCCTCATGCATGGCTCGCCGCTCGTCGTATTCCAAACAGCCAACGCCATCTAAGCGCTCCAGGTCCAACCAACCACGGAATCGCACACAAACGCCGTTCATAATGAAGTAGGACTTAATGTGCACCTTGCCGTGCTCCTTGTCAAAGTCACACTCCTTGTCGTGAAGGTACGGATTTTGATTGGCATTGAACACTAGCTGCAGATTTGTGCCCGATGCTACGAAACTGGCCTCTGTGTGCCCCTCGCGACAGCCGTTCATGAAGCGTACCTGACGCTCCTCAATGCTGCGCTCTCGATAGCCCGTATAGCGTATTTCACTTTCTCGACTTAAACGACGGAAGAGTTCATCGCTTTCAAACTTTGACTTCTGGTCGGGCACCACCCGTGGCATTTTAAAAATGAAACGGGGCTTTGGTTGTTCGTAGAGTCCAATTGTGTCGTAGGGTATCATGTTTGCCAGTGCAGCAGCCTCGTTCATCATTTTGAAAACGTTTTGGTTTTGCGTTTTTTCTTGTTGCACACAACAATTTTCACTTTGATGGCGATTGTTTGCACAGTTTCTGCAATTTTTTTGGCGCTTTTCCTTGGATTTATTTATTTATTTCAATTTGCTGCAGAAAACAACAACGCATACAACAAAAAATATTTTGCGGTTTTGTTATACTAACCGATAGATGGTGGTGGTCCATCGATAGCAAAAAAATAAATAGTGCTGCCACACGCTAAAATTAACTAACAGGGTGGTTACCCTACGCGCCATATGTTCGGAGCCACAACGCGGTATTTTGTTTACAAAGTGATTTGTACCGAATATGACTGAAACAAATCAGCAACAGGATGATACCATTGACAATGAGAAGCGTCCGCAGTTTGGCACACGCTTGCTTAAGGACGATGCCGATGTTTTTAAGCACAACGCCTGGTAAATATTTTAGCAGCAAAACTTGGGAGCACACCCGAAAGCGCAAGAAACCCAGTGGAGCTGGTGAACGAATACTCACTGATGCGCGGGAGGTGTTCGAGTTTAATGCTTGGTATATATAACATTCATCCACTAATAAGGACTCTCTTACTAATATGTGCTGTCTAGGGACCACGTAGAATGGGATATGGAGCAGGAGCAAGCTGCTCAGGCGGCTGTCGAGAAAAATTCCACTGTCAAGATGAACGACGATCAACGGGAACGTTTTCAATCAGACGCGCCCAAGTTTTGGGACTCATTCTATGGCATACACGACAATCGGTTTTTCAAGGATCGCCATTGGCTGTTCACAGAGTTCCCAGAGCTAGCACCCACCGACGCTGAAGAACAACTCCATCCTCGCAGCATATTTGAATTAGGCTGCGGAGTGGGAAATACCATTCTGCCTCTGCTTCAGTACAGCACAGAGCCCCAGCTTAAAGTATATGGCTGTGACTTTTCGGAGCGCGCCATTGAAATCCTACGCAGTCAGCCGCAATTTGACGACAAACGCTGTGAGGTGTTCGTTATGGACGCCACTGCAGAGAATTGGCAGGTTCCGTTCGCGGAGAACTCCCAGGACATTATTGTAATGATCTTTGTCTTGTCGGCCATTGGGCCGTCCAAAATGCAACGCGTTATAGATAATTGCTATCGCTACCTTAAGCCTGGTGGATTGCTCGTCTTCCGGGACTATGGACGCTACGATCTTGCCCAGTTGCGCTTCAAGAGCGGCAAGTGTCTAGAGGATAATTTCTATGTGCGCGGTGACGGAACCATGGTGTATTTCTTTACGGAACAGGAACTACGAGAAATGTTTGCCAAAACAGGACTGGTGGAGGAGCAGCTTATTGTGGACAGAAGGTTACAGGTGAATCGTGGACGTTGCCTTAAAATGTACCGTGTATGGATACAAACCAAATTTAGGAAGCCTCTGTGAAGCCTCCGTCATGTTCACATAAAGTTTAGCTGTTCAATTTTGTACTCGTGAATATAAAAGCTTCTCGTTATATTTGTACTCTTTAAAAGCTTTTGTGTTCTCGTCCTTATTGTGCAAGCTTTTTTCCCAAATACACATAACAGTTAGGAAAGCTGCAAGTATTCGCAGTTGGCTAAAACCGTCGTAAGTGAAAATTTTCATTGTGCTGCGTAAAATTTAATTTAATTATTATTTAAATAATGTATTATAGCAAATGAATTAGATATGTGTTAATACAACTTGATGGCATGAAAACTGCCTATCAAATAGTGGCAGCACTGTTTTAAGAAATAGGCTGGAAATTTCGATAAAACCAACAAACGGTGTTGTGTAAAAATTTCATTGATTTTTTCATCTATGCACGAGCAAATTTTATTTGCCTACTTCAAATGCCATTTATGAAATAGGCACGGCGTGTTAACAAATAACTTTTAAAGTGGTTTAAAGTGCGCCTGATTGTATGCAATCATATTTTGTTGCTTATTTACATTAGTCATACACACACAAGTACAAAAAATAGAAAAAATTAAGAGAAATTCAGCCAAGTTTTTTGTGGGTTTGGTTTAATCATTCGAAGCCGCTGTTCAATACATTCTTTAAATAAACATTACGCATAAGCATACATACTAAAAATAGTTACAACTATTTTTATACTCTACCCCACAACAGTTTCGAACGAAAAAAGCCAAAAGAAGATTTCTTCACAGAGCGCTACTGCTGCAAAAGGCAAGTCGTGGCAAGTGTTACCCGCACACATATACACATACTCTCACACTCTCACTCACTTACTCGCATCTGCCTGCCCGCCTGCCTGCCTGCCTACTAGTTCCACCGCCGCATCTGAGGAGGTGCCGTGTGAGGAGCGCGTTTGTGTGACTGTGTGCGTGTGCGTTGAGGGTTGAGAGCCATTAAGAGAGCCAATTCATTGACGAAAAGCTTACAAGTGAGACGAGAAGAGCGCGTGAGAGCCAGAGAGTGCGTGACGGTCAGCAAAGTGGAGAGAGCGTAGCCATCGATAACAAAAACAACGAATAGCTAAAAGTTGCGCTGCACCCAGCAAGCACGTACCGCTCGTTCCCCCTGTCTTACATTAAACCATAACCCACGCTGTCAAGTGAAAGACGTTGGGCAAGTGCATATACACATACATATATAGAAAAAAAGGCAACGGGACACTAGACACGGACGCCGTCATCGCAACTTCAGTCCGACGTTCAAATTTGTTAAAACAACAACAAAAGCAGCAGCCGCTGTAATAACAATAACAACAGAAACCACAACAAAACCAAACAAAAAGCAATGTAAGTAATAGAAATTATTGATTTCTCTTTCTCTGCATTCCGTTTTCGTTTCGCGCAAACAATAGGAATGTTATTTGTGTACATCGACAATAAAATTGAACGCATATCTAAAAAAAAGTTGACAATTTTGTCCTTCTTTGTGTTTGCCATAATTGTTTTTTTTTGCCTTTGGCAAGGCATCTCAACCAACAAACGCCAGTACAGATGTCCGTGTCCATTTGCATCACATGGCAATTTTCCCGCAACCATACCGCAAAATCGATAAACACAAGTTCTTATGTCCCTCCCATGACTTAGTCATGCAAAATGCGATTTTTTTCGTAAGCTAAACATGGATGGCGATTTTGAATATAACCAAATAAGTATGCTATAAAATTTTGTTCTTTGAAGATTTCAACTTGATATTAATATTATAATTCTATCTACGCCGCGTTATATACAGTTCAATAAACATGGGCAAGAAAGACAAGAACAAGGAACCGTAAGTGCCCAACACTCCATTGGTCTCTAAGAGTAGCCCGCGCTAGAACTTGAGCACTTTTCTATAGAAATACTTGCACACACACACAAACACTCGTATATCCATATACATATGTAACTTGTTGTTAATGTTGAAACCACATCTCATGAGCGTAACCAGAAACCCCCCACTAACGCTCCCAGTTACTTGCTTACTTAATTTGAGAGCTCCGCGGGGAGTTGATTAGACTTAATTTTTTGTTTGGAATGCTTATTATTGATGACTAATGGGATTTTCTTACTCTTTCTCTCTTTCCCTCTCTCTTGTCCTGTGTCCTGTTTTTCTTTGTGTCTGTGCAGGGCGGATGCTGCAGCAGTTGGTGATGCACCACCAACCGATGGACCACCAGCGGCTGAGGGTGGAGATGGCGAAATTGTTGGGGGACCACGCAATCCCCAACAAATAGCGGCACAAAAGCGCTTGCAACAGACGCAGGCTCAAGTCGATGAGGTAAGCACAAACAAAACTCATAAATAATTATAATCACACACTCTCTCCCACTCTTTTACCTCTCTTCCCCATATAGGTCGTGGATATAATGCGCACGAATGTGGAGAAGGTGCTGGAGCGTGATGCCAAACTCTCGGAGCTGGATGATCGCGCCGATGCCTTGCAACAGGGTGCCTCGCAGTTCGAGCAGCAGGCGGGCAAGCTAAAACGAAAGTTCTGGTTGCAGAACTTAAAGGTCGGTTATCCCCAAAAACAACCTTAAACAAATAATTTAATATTCTTGAACTTTTAGATGATGATCATTATGGGCGTTATTGGATTGGTTATCGTTGGCATTATTGCAAGTAAGTTCTTCGTGCGGAAATTTCTATATTGTTACCCATCTAGATGCAGACCACAATCAACCAAAAAACAAACACTCACATACATATACAAACATACACATACAGCTCCAATCTATCCTCTAGAATCCCCAAATTAAATACTTGTATGATTTGTATTTTTATTTTTTTTTTAACAGAAATCTCCCGTTTATAGCCTAAATTGCTTTAAGTTTTAACAATTCACATCAACTTAATTCATTTGTATCTTTTTTTCATATATTTCGTCACCGTTTTTTTCTCTAGGTAACTTTATGTAGATTGCTAAAAAAAAAAAATCAAATCAATAGCTATAAAAAACAACTGCTTAGTAACTTAGTTACAACAATTGCAAAAAAATCAACCCAACAATCAATCATTTGATGATGATCGTTCGCTTACTGTTATGAATTCGAAAATTTGATGCCTATACGAAAAAAAATTCTCCCACCCAAATAAAATTGTTGTCGAACGAACGATCCATCGAGCAAACTTGCATCAAAATGTAATTAGCAATCATGCGAAAAAAAATGTACTAATCTTAAAAAAAACCTTCAACATCATCTGGTTCCATACGATACCATACAGCACCAGGTTCGGTAATTTGATTTAAGGTCGTGTGTTGTTATTGTTTCTTTTTATTATTATTTGTACAAAGTACCGTATCATTGTAAATGTTGTGTTTCTTTTTATATAGTTTATGTTTGGGTTCAAATGTTTCAAAAGCAGATTTCAATCCTTCAAAAAAAAAAATATCCTGTGTCCGTTATAGTTAATCATTCTTAGTGAAAGTTAAAAGAATCTTTTCATTTCTACCCGTAGTTTGTAGGAACTCTTGGTTCATACTATATATAGTATATAGCATATCCCGTGAACCCGTTAATCCGTTAATCCGTAAACTTGTGGTTTGTCTAGTGTTGCGTTAAAAGTTAACCTATTTGATTTCGTTCCAATAGATATTAGATCTATACTGGAACCTTTAAAAACAAAATTAGAAAGTTTTCGTAGCTGAAACACAAATCCAAAACTCAGGTCAAGCAAATGCATAAAGTACTGCAGATTTTGTATACATTTTATTTTGTTTTTCAATTTATTTGTCACACATTTTTCACGACACTTTACCGTGATTTTTTTTCTAACACTTAATCCACGCCCAAATTCCACGCCCACGCCTACTTTTACTCTACACTTACCAAAAAACTTTTTCTCCACCAATTACAGAGAAAGATGAAGAAAAATAATTTGTGCAAGCTTTTTGTTAGCTTAATATGTTATATGTTTAACTTGTTATCAAAATGAAAATCACATAAAAATTTTATTATTTCGAGGTAAAACAAGCAAAATATTTCTAAAAAAAAATATTATTGCTAGGTGCACAAATCATTTAATAGGCTTTTTATTTTTAAGCATATTCCAAACACACATCACATACAGAAAACTACAGTGGACCCTCGGTTAACGAACACCCCGGATAACAAACATTTCGCACAAAAAACACATATTTCTGAAAAAAAAATTTCGCGAAGCAGGGGAAACCCCGAAAACACATTACAGTGCTGTCCAGTGTGACCGTTTCAGCATTTATAAGCTTCATAGTGGTTCCAAACAAGATGCCAAAAAATTTGTGTTCGTTTACCGAGGGTCCACTGTATTTAGGAAAACAAATGGTATCACTTTAATGGCTTGTATCAACAAAAACAAAAAAAAAACCGAATTTCTCGTAGAACCTTTCATGTCGGATGATGCTGCTGCTTCTCCACCTCCTGCTTT
Organism: Scaptomyza pallida; assembly: GCA_018152965.1. NCBI lineage: Eukaryota > Metazoa > Arthropoda > Insecta > Diptera > Drosophilidae > Scaptomyza > Scaptomyza pallida. The sequence goes on along the minus strand of JAECXP010000080.1, from coordinate 3,231,406 downwards.
GCAGCAGGTTCATGCATCCGCACCAGTAACAGCACCAGTATCAGCATCAGCACCACCACACCACACACCACTCAAATCTGAACCACCAACGACACTCGAGAAAACTCCATTGGCTGAGAAATTGACCGATGACCCACCGAGTCCGACGGATGACGTGGCGACTGGACAATAAAATCAATCAATCTAATCAATCAACAACAACTACAACAAAAATATGAACCACCCAACAGCACAACAACAACAATAACAACAGCAAATTGAACCATTTCACACTTTCAAAAAAAAATATATAGAACCACAAAAATATAAAATCAAACCATTATCGAACACTGTAAGCAAACAGCAAAATTTAACTGACCGCTTATCGATTTATGCAATCGATTATTATGTTTTAACTGCATGTGTGTGTGCGTGTGTGTGAGTTAACGTTATCGTACGCAAATTTCCATTATTGTTTAACAATTGTTTTTAGTTCATTATTGATGTTGTTTATATAAAATATTTATGCAAGATCGTAGACAGATTCCTGCAATAACTGTATATTACTATTACAAACTGTTTGAATAGTCTACGGTCTTGTACATTCGCTTAAGTTTCAAATGCACTAAAGAGAGGGAATATAACAGATAACTGGAAATTGTAAATGTAAATGGGATACATGAACATTTCTATGCTTTTAATCAGCTTGTAAATAAATAACACGAGTCAAGTACGCTGACTCTTATAATAATGCTGCTAATCAAAACCTTTCGAAATTCCATTCAAGTGTGTTATATATATATATATTTGATGTATACGTATTATCGTGTATTATCCTATCAATGTATTTTGTCAATGATATCCAAAAGATTGGAAATATATCTTATTTGCCAGATTAACTAACTCTCCTACTCTTCCTCTCAGATAAACTAGGCCTCATAGGGGGCGAGCAGCCGCCGCAGTATCCACAATATCCGCAGTATATGCCACCACCACCGCCGCAACAACAGCAGCCACCAGCCGGTGGACAATCGGCGCTGGTCGATGATGGAGCTGGAGCCGGGGCTGGAATCGTGGCCAAATCAGATCATGGCGGCGCATAAATAATTCAAGATATATGAAATTACAAACTCAGTTGAACTAAAAAACAAAAAAATCTCAAGAACTACAAACAGAAAAATTAAAAAATTTCTACAAAAAACTTGTACTAACAATATGGAAGGCATTTTAAGAAAATTATGACTCATAACATAAATAACAATAAAAAATATAATATATAATACAAAGTTAAAAAAATGACGGCTCCGGACAAATGAAAGTTGTTGCTAATTTGTTTATGGTTACATTATTTCATGCATATACTTATATATATATAAAATAAATAAAAAATATATATACAAATAAAACAAAAATGCTTTGCTAAATATATAATATTGATATATTGATTGAGGTATAGAAAATTGTACTTAAAACTTGAACAATCCTCAGTGCCGGCAACAAGGAGCGCCAGCGCTAGGCCAAGTTTTCAAGTTGCTTTCCAAACAAAAATTTTCGAATTCGCAGCTCTTTGAACTCAGTTTCTTCAGACTTAAATACTATATGAGAAATGCCCATAAACATGACAACATAAACAAAAATATTTGAAGTGTATAATCCAAAAAAATACCAAAAGATTTACGATAAAATCTTGAGAAGAACAACAATCTTACTTATCTAGAAATCAAATTTAAATCAATGTATACATAAAAACGTTTAATGTGCAACATATTATATAAAGTAGTCCAAAAGCAAAACATTTTAGCAAAAATATACAATAAATAATAATTTTCAATTTTTAAGTTTGAAAATGCAAAAACAAAATAATATGAGAAAAAAAACCCCAACAGTTCAACGATTTAAATTAAGCGCTTGTCACACAATTTGTTAATTATTTCTATATAAATAAATATATGTATATGTTTAATTTGACAAACAAAACAGCTACAACAAATTATTATATGTATATTTCAATGTTATAAATAATAAAAACAAAAATAATGTTTGGCTATTAATTTACACGCAAGACAAAAACAACAACAAACAACCAAATGAGGGATTTAATTAGAGCATACATTAATGAATATATACATACTTAAACTATTTAACTGTATACCTATACCATATATATATAAACATATAGGGTTATACGAATCATTCACAAGCATTTCCGGGCAAGTATGTTAGCCATTAAAAGAAAAGAAAAGAAGCACCTACTTACTCAATGTAATTGTGACTTGTGTCTAAGAACATAATTAACAGGTATTTTTAGCAATATTCGTAGCGTGTATAAATATGTCGCCAATTGCTTAGTTATTTGATTCGCAAACAACAACAACAACAAAACACAAACAAACAAAAGACATACAAAGCAAACACCTCATATGCATATAAACATAACTAACTAACTAAAATATTATATATACTAACTAGCGACAGTTAGGAAACTTTTTTGTTTCGAAAAAGCGTTACGTTCAAATAGTTTCTTCTTTCATTTGAAAACTCCAAAAAGTGGTTAAATACAAAAATAAAATCTATAACAATTGTGTGTGTATATGTTTTAAAGAATAAATAAAAAAAAATCAATTTACGTGTTGAACTAAATGCAAACAACAAGAACAACAACAACAAAACCAAAAGGCACTTAGTAAGCGTTTAGTAGAAAAACTAAAGGGAAAAATGGTTAAAAAAAGACAGAAAACTAATTGCGAAAACAAAAGTTGATATATGTATAAATAATATATATATACGTATAAATATATATGAACCTTATATAAACAATAATAAATACTAATTAATTTAATGAATAATTGCACCCAAAAAAAACATACATAATTATTTAAATAAAAATAAACAAAAACCAAAAAAAAAAACTAATCTATTCTATCCAGTTAATGTATGTCATAAATCAAAATTTTCAGAATTTCCCAAAATTCTAGCATCTTTTTAAAGCGAACCTAGATCAATTCCAAGCCAGCTGGTGCCAAAGTAATCTACAATATATATATTTTTATATGTCTAATCCCGAATATGACATGGTCTGGATGCCCCACTGTGGATCCAGGTGGAAACCAGGCGAACTCATGAACGTGAACATTGTGGCCAAACTCTATCGTCTGGCCCGATCGGCCATAATGCTTGTAAGTATAAACAACATACATCGATTAGATAGCGTTTATTAAGGATCAAGAGTTAGTTAGAAATACAATTCAAGACAAAGCTACAGGACTAGGTTTTTAAGCCAACAAATATGGCGCAACAAAAAGCTATAATGATATTTTATGCCTATCATACTAAACACTTAAAGAGAGAGAGATGTAGATCTACAACAATTTCTCAATATCCTTTGCAATGTCCATGGGATCGGTGGTTGGTGCATAACGATTGATTGGAATGCCCTCCTTGTTCACCAAAAACTTGGTGAAATTCCACTTGATGCCGCTGCCCAAAGTGCCAGTCTGCTTGGCCTTCAGATATTTGTAGAGTGGAGCTGCATCATCGCCATTCACATCAACCTGTATGAACATAAGTAATTAGTTTTATATATTCTATAGAGATTACAAATCGTATTACCTTGGCAAAGACCTCGCCAATGTCTGCCTTGGAGTCGCGCAAATGGCAAACCATTGCTTCACCATCAGCCTCTGGCATCTGAGAGCCAAACTGATTGCATGGGAAGTTGAGAATGGTCAAGCCACGTTCACCATACTTCTCCTTCAGATCGGTCAGTTTCTGATAGTTGTTCTTGGTTAGGCCACACTTGGAGGCAATGTTGACAACCAAGACGACTTTGCCCTTGTACTTATCCAGCGAGATATCATTGCCATGAGTGTCCTTAACGGTAAACTCGTAAATGGACGCTGCGTTCTTGTAATCACCGTTAGACATGTCGAGCTGAAACAACAGATTAAATATGATTAGCGAAATGCATAAAATCCAGAAGGGTTCGAAAGGAAGTCACAGAAAACAGCAAGGCCAAAGAGAGGTTAGAAAGCAAGATGCACAAATCGTTCAATTTACAATTACAAATTAGTCAAACAACAGCAACAACTTCTATTCTAACAAAATAAAAAAATAACACAAACAACTACTCACGGCAGCTGCAGCAGTTGAGTATTGCTTCGATGCTATATCCGCTGCACTGCAATTAACACTATTGACAACGGCAACCAATGGCAAAAGGACAACACAATAGCGTGGGTTCAACTGATTTACAGCTAATGCTCCAAAGTTACGTGTTCTAGTGATTGTTGTTGACGACAGCTTGAAGCACCTGATTGCTTGCTGTGTAATACTCTGAATGTGCCTGATATTCATATTTAATAGCAATTTGCGACCAACGACGGGAATCAATACGTGGTTATCTGTGTTATAAATTATTAGAACAGTTAGAACAACAAATTGATGGCAAGGATATCAGACCTAAAGCAGTTAGGAGTAATTTTGCCTGGTCACTCCGCATCGAATTCATGAAGGTCAAAGTCATACCAAAACTATGAATGACTCAATACATGTACAGTAGACACTCGGACAGAAAAACAGTCTTGGAAAAATAAACGAAAACACGGATTTCACTTTGTAATAAAGCCTATCTCATGATACAATCAACAAGGTAGTGTCATGCGACATGGACCGCTATATGACTCTCTGTTATTTTAGTCTCTTCCCTTTGTTAAGAAGTTTTTTCTGTAAGTGCGGGTGAGAATGGTATAAAAACAAGCACTTTGCGACTGACGATTGGCAAATAACTATAGAGGGCATGACATTACCTTGTTGATTGTATCATGGCCTATCTCTTTCAGCACATAAGAACATGTCAATATTGTATGGGACTAAATATTTGAGCGTCCACTGTACTATGTAAACACATATGCTAACACACGAGAACACATGTGCTTGTGTTATATCCACGATTAGATTAAACGTATTCCCCCCTCGCCCACACGCTATGTTGAATGTGCATGCAAACAAATTCAACAACTGTAGTTAAAAATTTAGCAGTAGAAAGAAATGGTTATCGCTGTGCGTGACAAGTTCGAGTTGCAATAGAGTTTGTGTAATTACTTGCATGGTTAAATAGATGTAAGTGCCCAAGGCCGTGGCCAGTGCACCGAGCAGAAAGGATACCATGGAACGTCCAGCCATTTTCTTTAAAATTAAAATGCGAACATACAAACAACAGTTTCACAAGAAAGTAATAATTTCGTCACAATATGTGATGACAATGTCTACAATATGTTTGCAGATGGTGGCAACTGTGGCACTAAGAATTTTGCAATCTCACGATGATATGCACTCAAAAAGGTACAAAGTACAACAAGCGGCCGTATATTAAAATCGGTCTATGCTCTTTGTTCACTCAATTCTTACACCCACTGAACTCAGATATGCTTCGAATTTAATGATTGCGTTTGAAAGAATGTCACTGTGCTTACTTATTTCGTAATCTTTGTGTTTTGAAGCTCAAATGAAAACTGATGCCGGCACTCTGCGGAAACACAAATAAGTAGTGGGGTCAGCGGGCGCAAATTGATGACCATATACATATGTTAACTTTAACAGTTTCTGCAAAATTATTGTGACAAGGCAACTCTGAATTTATTGTTCGGCAATGCCAACAGAGGGCTTAACAGAACAGCTGTCCTTCAACTTAACTATCGATAAGCTCTGCACAAACGATACTTTGGCCAAAGCGAACACGCTCTGGTCACACGTTTAAATTTTCTTCTTTTGTGCTGGATATTTGTGATAGGCTCAATAATTATGTTTGCAAAATTTATAGTGAAATTCAGTGTTTGACACTTAATTAGTATTATGCGCGCTATTGGAAAAGTGTAGTAAAGAGAAGGCGCGGTCCTAGCAGCCGTACTGCCAACACAAGGATACACATTTCCATAAAATCTATACATATACACATACAAACCACACATTTGCATACACCTACACACACACACACGTACACGTAGAGACAGGAACAGCCTCTAAATGATGCTTTCATCCATAAATAACTCGTTCGAGCAGGATACTCACGACGTGGACGCCAACTGCGATGGACCCGATCTGGATTTCGTCTATGCCGATGTGGATAGCTATCAGAATGAGATCGCCGAACTCTACAGTTACACAGAGTTCAGTGAATTCCAAATGAATGTCAAGGCATTCGAAGACCAAATGGAGCTGTACGATCTACCACCCAATTGGCAGAAACAAGATGCCGCCTCGCAGCGAAGCATTGTAATGAAACTGGTCGATCAACTGGAGGTCTCCGATCGTTCCTTTCGCATGCAGGCGGCACGCTGCATTCTTTATCTGGCGCAAGGATGCTGGGCTGAGGTGCAATCGGATGAGGAGCAGCATCAGAATACACGCGACAATGTAATCGTGCTCTATCAGCTAGGCGTCTTCTCCTCGTTCATTGATTTGCTCAACATGGAGATCGAAACTGCCTGCTCTCCCGACATTGTGGCAGTGAAGATCACAAATGTCACACTGGTGGATTCAACAGATATACGAGTCATCCTCTCAGTGCTGTACATCATTACGGAGACGATTCGGGATGAGCGAGAGAAAGGCAGCGATGACTACAAACAGTTGGCCGAATCCTTTGTCCAAGAAATAAATAGTCCACTCCCAGATGGTGAGCTGCTCGCTGTCAAGCTGCTGGGCATGATAACGCGTTTCTGTAGCGGCGCTGCTCCACAGTTTCCCATGAAGAAGGTTGTGCTACTGCTGTGGAAGGTCTCCCTGCTCGGTTTAGGTGGCATGGATGTCCTTAAGAATCTCAAGAATGAGTACAGAGCTAAGGTCGGGCTGGATCCGATCACTGAGGACACGCTGGAGGTTACAAAATGCATGCGCGCTAGCTCACCGCCTGCCACGGCAACGGATATTTTAGAGAATCAGTATCCCAAACGGAATTTCAAGTAAGTGCAGCAAAAGGTTTACCCAAAACAATATTAACAAATAAATCCACAGGCGTTCGCTGATGAAACAACGGTTTTTGGATGAACCTGAGCAGATTGATATGGAGATGTCGGGTAATGAGGGTGGCCCAAATTCAAACAATGGCAATTCCTCGTCAGGCAGCAACACTGGCAATGGCGAGGACGAACTATCCCAGTACTATCGCCCGTTCGATGACCCCTCCGCTTCTACGTCGGGCAACAATAGCAACATGGGCGGCGGAGGCAACACACAAACCGCAAATCCTAACAATCAACCATGTCTTACACAGCCGCCTCCTGCAGTGCCGGCCGTGCAGATAACAGCGCGTTTGCCATGGACTCCCAAGGTGCGTCAAAAGGACATTGATCAGTTTTTGGATATATCACGGAATAAGTTCATTGGCTACTCATTGATTGGCGATCACGAGAGTCTGGCGGGCTTGCCGCAGCCCATTCACGAGGGTTTTAAGACCCTGCAGCGTCACATGTATGTCAGCTTGGCTGACATGCAGATCAAGAAGGAGGAGGACATTGCGCGCAATCCAATCTCAACGCACGAAGACGAAATTAAGCTGACACCCGCTGAGATACTCTACCAGGCCATACTGCCCAATTTGCCGCAGTATATGATAGCATTGTTAAAGGTCTTACTGGCTGCCTCACCCACGTCCAAGTCAAAGACGGAGAGCATCAACATTATGGCCGATGTGTTGCCCAAGAAGATGCCGCTTACGGCAACGCAATCGACGAAACTAACTGTGGATATGGGTCGCCACAAGGAGATAATTGTGAAGGCCGTTTCGGCCATAATACTACTCTATCTAAAGCATTTCAAGATCAATCATGTCTATCAGTTTGAGTTCATGTCACAACATCTGGTCTTTGCCAATTGTATACCACTGGTGCTTAAATTCTTTAACCAGACCATAACGGAGTATGTGAACACCAAGAATTCGATACCATTGTTGGATTTCCCCTCATGTGTGATTGGTGAGCAACCGGATTTAAGTGGCGATAGTTTCGTTTATGGCGGCGAAATGTTCGATAAACCCTATTCCTGGCGTAATGTGTTCTCGTGCATTAATCTTTTGAGGATCCTGAATAAGCTGATCAAGTGGAAACATTCTCGCGTCATGATGCTTGTAGTCTTCAAATCGGCACCCATACTAAAGAAGACGCTTAAAGTGCGCCATGCCATGATGCAGCTGTATGTTTTAAAGCTGTTGAAGATGCAGACCAAGTATTTGGGCCGTCAGTGGCGCAAGTCCAACATGAAGACTCTGAGTGCCATTTATTCCAAGGTGCGGCATCGTCTCAATGATGATTGGGCATTTGGCAACGATCTGGAGTCAAGGCCTTGGGACTTTCAGGCAGAGGAGTGCACGCTGCGCGCCTGCGTCGATCGTTTCAATCTGCGTCGGTATCCCGAAGCGACTCAAAAGTGTGGTGCTGGTGGTGGCAACAATGGCACTGCAGCCCAGAATGCCGAGAATGCCCAGCAATCGAACATGCATGCCGGCAATGGCAGCGGTGATCGCGATTCAAATGGCTATGGCAACAATGGCAGCAGTGGAGGAGGCGGTGGCCAAGTAAACAGCGGGCAGCAGCAACAACAATTGCATGATTATGGCGTCGAAGGTGGCTTTCCCAGCGATGAAATACTTACCCATTCGGACTTTGCATTCTTTGGTCATTCGGGCTGGTGGGATCGCAAGGTGGAGCTAACGGATTACTTTAAAGCCAACTATGCTGTTTGGCTTGAGGAGGAAGTATATAACAGTCAAACCGATTGGGATGCGCTCTAAAAAGGTAAGAGCTAAAACTATATCTCTTTGACGTATGTGATTTCATTTCTCTTTCTTGATTGCAGCTGTTTCTGGATCTGGAACGCATGTGCGGAGCAGCAGCATATTTAAGCATAAAGTTATTAACATAATCTTAAGCATATAAAGTTGATAATTGATATAATCGCAACCATGTAACGCAACCCAATGCCGCAGTCAGCCACATTTCCAAATGGTCCCCGGCATCTAACTTAATTCATTTGAAAAAAAATCCATTGGCAATAAAGTGTTTGCATGCAGAAGAAGCTTAATCTATCAATCCAATAATATATATATATATATATATATTGAAACACGAAACCTGCCCCGTTCGACAAGAAGTATTGTATATAATCCGTACATACTTCCATTTATAATTAATGTATTTATTTTTTCGTTCCATGTGTGTTTTTATTTTTTACTTTTTGAGTCAAAACCCTAAACTTCTCGTTCCCGTTCTCTATCTCTCTCTTTAGAGAAAAAGAAATGCAATAAAAATAAAATAAAATTAGCAATGCAAAGAAATGTTTTGTTCATTTTTTTCCAGGGTTATATATACATATGCATATACATATATTGTATTTTATTCATGTGTGTGTATGTGTGTGTTTTGTTTCGCACAAAGAAAAAAAAAGTATTGTAAGTTTAAGAGGTCCATAGTCTTATTTCTATATAATTTGTAAAACAATTTAATTTTATGTATATAGTACATTATTTACAACTGGCTAAGCTTTAAAGAATATACTCCTTTCACCCAGAGCTTTAACTTAATTTAAATACAAGTATAATATTGAATTTCATTCATGTGATCGTTTCAAGTTAATACCAACATGATATTTTAGTTAGCACAGCTAAATGAATTCCTGAACCATTTTTTAAAACATTTTTTTCACAATCAGATAATATAAGACTATATATAATATATAGCCTGTAGAGAGAATGTGTGACGTTATATTAAAATACTCTAGTTTTAACATTGCTAATACTAATATTAATGTATAGATTTTTCGGTTGCTTGAAAACTGGAACATATTGGAACAAATTGGAATACATTTTAAATGTATTATACAGAAAAATTTCAAGTGCAGATAATCGAAAAAAAACCTTATGAATATACAATTTTTCAACGTCCTTTGTTCTTATATTTCAAGCAACTATGGTTTTATAAACTAAATTTGAATGTACATTGTTTTGCTCTTTACAGAAAATTAGCTTTTTATATAAATGATTTAATGGCTGCATCTGCCTACTGTTCCATGGGCAAAGCTGTTTGCATATGATTGTTATTGGTTGCCGACGTGGCCATATAGTGTATGCCGAAACGCTTCTGCTGTGGCGGACAGGCCACGGGCAAAGTAGTAGCAGATGGGACATCGCAACGCTCCTCGAAATAGTGCACAATACGCTGCAGCACAAACTTGAATATCTTCTCCTTGGCTATTTCGCCATTGAGGAACGTAATGTCCTTGCAATCACGATACTCGGCAAAGTTCTTCTCATAGTAGGGCCAGACGCATAGCTCAAAATAGCCGGTGACATCGGGTGGATCGTAGGTGCGCTTGATACGGCGCTCATAGCACTTCTCGTAGGGCAAATGGAAATGATATTTAAGATTACACAAAGCCAGCACCTCTGGCTGATTGAATATCATGAAGCCCTCAATTAGAAGCACATTGATCTTTTTGTCACGCAGCTGGGTGGCAATCTGTGCATTGATATTGAGGCGCATGATGTGATCCGCATGTTGTTGTGGATGATGTTGTTGCCTGTGTTGTTGTTGTTGGTGATGGTGTTGGTGATGTGGATGATGATGTTGCTGTTGCTGCTGCTGTCGTTGCCGCTGATAATCATAATAATAATAATTTGTATTATATTGCGGATGCTGTGGATGTTGTTGCTGTTGCAATTGCTGCTGCTGCTGCTGCTGTTGGTATTGCAATGCATAATGTTCAAAGTTGGCATAGTTATGTTCCGTCTGTCCATTGATTATATGAGCTATATCGGCCAGCATTTGCTTGGTGTTCAGCGATGTGATAAGCTCAAAATTGATGGCATTCAGTTTGTCCACACGCTTATGACGTCTATCGTCCACCGGCAGAAAGTAATCATCCTGTGAAATGAGCTGGACATCACCAATCGTATATGGTGTATTCCAGAGCGGTGCATTGCGCAATCCTTTAAAATAATCGCGCAGTCCATGGGCGAGTGTCGTCTTTCCACCGCAGGTGACACCCGAGATGCCAATGACCAGCCACTGAGGCATCTTGTTTCCAACTGGAACAGCCTGTTACTGTTTGCCTTGCCGCCTGTGTTAAGCTGAAGCTTGCCAATCGTTTAATCTTTCGAGTGCCGCGACCTTTAATGACGTCGCCTCACATCGGCTCAGCTGTATATGTGTGTGTCTGTGTTTGTTTTTGTTTTTTTCCGTCTATGGCTTAAATCTTCTTTAGTTTGCCTGCGTAATGCTCCAAATGTGATAGAAGGAGAACACGGCAATGCCGCCCAGGCAGATGACCCCAAATACTGTGGGCACAATGAATGCGTACTTCAGCGGCGGGAATAACGAAAGTATGAGATTACCTAAGAGGGAGAGCGAAAGAAGAGAAAGAGAGAGAGACGGATGGATTAGTTAACATGTAAAACGACCTTGACTTTGGCTGCTCTCAATTGTGTGTGAATACATTTGAGGCAGGTATACGAAAAAACTATTGTAATTGAGTATACAATGCTAACTAATACCCTGTTTAATGTATTTGAACATAAAAAAAACTGTGTTAGGTGTATTATTAACTTCATCAATGTTCATTAGCTTTAAACATTAGAGCTTAGAAAGTGGAAAGCTTTCTTTTTTGCCAGCTGATTGGCGAAACAAAATAACATTTCTGGCAACCCCTGCGGTCAAACTCAAACGTCTCAAATTACCATATCACAAACACACCTTATGTCATCCAACCACAGCAACAGGGGGGGAGGTGAATATACACACACACACACACACACTGGCATACAAGCAAAACGGTATGTACTAAAAATATGTATAAATATTTGTCACAATAAACGAATTTAATCAGCAGAGCTTTAATTACTGCACAAAAGCCGAAACGAAATTGAGAATAAGCTACAGCCAAATGCTGATTTACTTAGATTATTTAATAAAAGCAAACAAAAATATTCACATGTACACACACACACAAAACACATATATACATACATAGAAACGTTGTGTTTGTTTTGATACTCACCTTCATCGAGTATCATAAACGGCAGAATTGCTACCCAAAAGAAGTAGTAAAAAAAGACGGCAATTGCGATTAACAGAATGATTTTTCCGAGCTGTGCATTTGAAGCCATAAATAAGTCATATATTCAAACAACACGCGACCAGCGAGAATGTCAATTGCGCATGGGATTATATGTACAATGCATATATATACGTTTTATTATTATCAACAATCGACGACAATAACAACAACAACAACAGATGTGTGACACATGCACATACGCAATTTGTTAACAACTATTGTAAGTTTGTGCCGCCGCCATAAACAAACAGGTGGTGCTCACGCTTTGGTACGGCTCCAATGTCAATTGTTAGTTGGTTTCGGCTTACAAATACAAATACACATATGTATATTTATTTCTACGTATGCGTATACGTAAGTGTTTGTTCTTGGCGTTGCTCTGTGTCTGAATATTCGTTGGGTAGTTTTTGGCCAGCAGTGCTGTTGTTCAATTTCTGTTGTTTTTTTCACTGCGCACTTTTTTAGTTCTTACGTAAATTGGCCGTACGTGTAGTTTGCTTGTTGCGTTAAGCTCACTTTTATCTGAATTTTGTGAATGAGTAGTTTCTTTAATTGAATTTAAAGAGCTAATTGTCGCAGACTCGAGTGCACGCTATGTCCGGCGGTTTCGCGTATTAGTTATAAACAAAATACCAGGGCTGGAAGAACTGTTATAAAGGTATCGATTGCGTGATGTAAAACTATCGAAGTATTTGATAAAAAATACTCGGTATCGTTTGAGTGATGTGCGCACTTACCGAATTAAAATAAATATTAAGCAAAATACACAGAAGAATAAATTTAATTTTTGATACATTCAAATGCAAATGCATTGTTGTAGGTGACGAATTAGTACTTGTTGTACCACATGAAAGATCAGCATTAAATTTATTTATCGACCGTTAGGGTCAAAATATACTCATCTCTATACTCACAAATACATACAAAGCTTACATTTGTGATTGTTTTTGCCACTACGCCGTTGCCATAACAACAAAACTAACAACGAACGAATTGTCAAGTCTTATTAATAAATACCAAAACACTAAATGAACTTGTCTTCCAGCGATGAGCAGATCTGTTTTCGAAGTGCAACGTGATTTTGCACTTAGCAGTGCATTCGATTCGCAAATTATTTGGGACGCGTAAGTTGCGCCATTTTGTTTTGCACATGCAAACTTTTAATCGAATTTATTTTGTAGACTTACGCCAGATCAAGCTGATGTTTTAAAGCAAAAAATTGCCAGTCTTTTATGCACAAATGGATCAAGGCAGAGTAAAACGTTGGAAAGGCAGCGTCAAAAGTTGTTTGAGAACGTTTGGGAGCAAAGGAAATATTCGAATCGTATGCTGCTCTCGGCAATTATTTATGTGTTAGTGACAAACGAAAAGGATCCAGAGTTGGCTTTGCACTCCACTAGCTTTTCGGTTCATCCCGTTATACGTACACGCAAATGCATATGGGAGGACAATAATGATAATAGCGACAACTGTTGCATGATCTTCATTGACGAGCATGGTCGAGTCTATCCCAACTGGAGGCAGTATGTCTTCCAGAATACATTGCCCAAAGGCACTATGATTGCACCCAGCCAGGGCATTTACACATTCACCAAAGATCAGGAACACGGCGTACACCTAATGCTGTGCTCCACACCAGCGTCGCGTGTTAATCGTCAAGTACTCAACGCTGGAGATGCTATCGCCACAGTTGGTGGCCTAGCTGCCACTGTGCCCGTCGCTGCAGCTTTGGCGTTGCCGGTGGCAGCACCCATTTTAATGACCGCCACTGTTGTGGGTGTGACTGCAGCCGCCTATAGCACAATACGCTCTGTGGGCCGCCTCTATGATCGACGTCATCACAAGCAGTCCATATCGTTGCGCGACAACGAAGCGCGCAACAGTTGGCTGGGTGTGGCTGGCGGTGTTGTTGGATTGGGTGCCACGGGCGCCGTCACAGCGATGAGCGTTGCACAGGCGGAAGTCAATGCCGCTACTCAGTTGGCCGTGAAGGGAATTAATGTATCGTCTATTGTTTTATCCGGCACGGGTGTGGCCAACGGCATCTATGATATATATTTAGTGAGTTCCAAATGCAATCGACGCAACTTTTATTTAATATTGTAATTGCATTTTAGAAAATCAGTGACGATCAACCGCTGAGCAGCATTGATGTGCTTCAAATTGCCTCCAGTTTGGTAATCTTTACGCACTCGATTAACAATCTACGTATTGCCAACAAGGCCACCAATGGCTCATCCCTGCGTAATGCTGTGCACAATCAAACCAGGTTCTATATTATGATTTCTGTATACATAAATGTACTTACTTTTGTTGCCACACACAGGAAAATCTTTGGCCAGATCGCTGAGGAGTCGGCCAAGCTGCACAGTGACACCAATAAGTTTGATATTGTGCGTACTCTCAATGATATACCCCTAAAGGAGGCGTTACTGACCTTGCATGAGATTCACCGTCACTTGACACAAGGCTCGACAGCATTGGGTGCAGTTGGTGCCTCATTGCTACCCAATTTGGTTAGCTTGGATGCAGCTGGAAAGATGCGTTTAAATGTGAATCTAATGGCCAGTTGGCTTGGCCTTAAGTTTGTCCAGCACATAGGCAACTTGGGCAGCCTAATGGATGTACTTGATGCCATGGCCAAGTACTTTAGTGTGGATGTAGTGAAGCTACTGATGCAGATGGCACGCAACTTCCTGGAACAGAATGTGGATTTTATTGATCGGGCCTTGCACACATTTCTCTCGACGGAAATGGTGCTCTATCGCATACTGATGCAGTGCGTTAACAATTGTGAGAATGTGAATGTGGAGTTCTTGGAGCAACAACGTGATGAAATCTTGTCCAACATATCAAAATACTTTCAATCAATGCAACCAATTGACGTAGAGAACAGTCGTCGTATTAAGTGTACAGATTGTCATGGTGTCTATTATATAACAGATATTGAGCTTTAATTATATAATATTATGTTAAAAATGTGTTTTCGAGTAGTTATATAGAACCGTAACCCCAGAGACAACCATCTCTCCCGATATGGAGCTGTAGCTAACGGTTCCTTCGTACAAGTTTTGGCCTGGCCAAACCTTTAATTGCAAACGATAAATGGATTTAAACGGATCATCGGCATTATTTCTGATGGCAACATAAGCATTTTGAATTTCAAACGTTTTTATAGCATTAACATATTTCAGAATCATATTCGCCATTCGGTAATCGTTTGATGTAAAGTTCTTATAGCTCTTGTACGGCCAACAAGTGCACCAATGATCCGGAATGCCAGCTTGAGAGCAGGCTCTATTGGCCGGCACCCGCTTCAACAGACTCTGGCAACTGCGGCAATCGCTGGCATCAGCTCGTACTCGGCGCGGACTCGACAGCTCCAGAATGTGCATCAATGTGAGATAGAGATCGTAAGGACTGGTCAAACGATGACGATTCCATTCGAGCGCCAATACAAACTCTGGATTCGATTGCCTTAGATGTGGTGGCAGCCATATATATAGAAATGGCAAACGCTCCTCCAGCCATCCAAGGCGACTAGCTCGCGCTGGTCCATATCGCAAGCCATGATCACTCACAAATATCACAACACTTTGCTCCATGGTGCCCTGCTGGACGAGACGCTCGAGCAACGTTGTCATATATACGTCCATGGCGCTAGTCCTTGATATACTGGAACCATGACTGTGCGAATTCGTCCAGAAGAAACCGAAGAAGCTATCGTTGCCATAGCGTTGTGCAAATTCCAAAGCATAGTTGTAAACGTGCTCAGATTCATGTTGAAAGCCAAGGCAAGATTGTCCCATCCTTTCGCTTCTATCGAGAAAATTTTCGGCTGCCATTAAATACGGACGCAGATAGTAATCCACGGGCGGCACTTTGAATCCCTGATAAATATAGTTGAATGTATTGATTAGCGTATCATCTTCACCAAACGACGTCACATAGCCATGCCGCTCAAAGTCCTTCCAGACGAACTGGCATCGATCCAGACCACCGAGCACACGTGGATCACAGTTTCGCATTACACTGTCCATATTTATCCCCGTGGTCATGGGCACCATGTTGGGAAACGTGTTATCCGCCACCTAAAAACAAAAATGAATAAGTTTGAATGATTTTCTGATCGTTCTCCTACTAGAGATAGGCGTCGGGATCGGGATTTTGGTCACGAAAAAATTTTAGGGATCGGACGGGATGGGAACGATTTTAAAAAAATCCGGGAAAGTCGGAAAGTAAACAAAAATTTAAATAAAAAGTAATATTTTATTAAAAAAAAAAATATATTTATTTTATTTATTGTAAAAGAAGAAAAAGACAAAAAAAAAATATATATATATTTATATATATACATATATAACACTTATTTGAAAAATAAAATTTCGGGACAATGACGAGACCCGTGGGATGGACACAAAATTTTTCGGGACATTCGGGATGGAAAAAGCGAATTTGATTTCGGGACGGGATGGGATGGGAAGAGATTTCTTTCCCGATCCCATCTCTATCTCCTACCTTATTGTAGCCATCCATTTCGAACCAGCCCTTATCGCTTAGATATTGGTATGTTTTTGGCATGGCACGCCTTAAATTAATTCTGGAAACGGTGTCAATGCCTATAAGAAGGACACTTGTGGCACGTTTCTTAGCATCTGCACGATCCTTTGTCCATTTATCCAGACGCTTGCGCACATGCTCACGCTCCGGAACAGTTGCATGAGCATTTGTATAGATAAGCTTCTCGTTCGCATGGCATTGGACAATGAAGCTATCCTTGTCATTGGGCAGCTTTTGGCCATTCTCAAAGACCGTACAATTCTTGTCTATACCAACACGTTGCTCATCATACCGCTTAACTGCCATATAGCAACATTTTAATATCACTTGAGATTGTACATTCAATTCCAGATCGATTTCTATATATCTATTGAAGATATTCTCGTTAATGTATATAACGTAATGTTTGGTTTCCGAATCGTAGGCCACGTTAGTAAGTGGTTCCATGGTTGTGCAGGATTCGTATTCAATTTTATGAAATTCATCGATGTGTATTGAACGTGGCTCCGGGATTCGACATTGATCCGAGTTCACAGCATACCTATAACTATGTACACAGTTTACCGTATATAGTATAAACACAATATAGGACCAAACATTTAATTTCATTGTTCCACACACGCCCGTTGTTAAAATGATAGTGAGGCTCTAAGCCGGTGGCAATGCAAGCATTATAAACTGTTTTTCTGCAATATATACAAAAACCTTAAATCTGTTTATCTTTCTTTTATTATTAAGCTGTTTTCTTTTTACCAATCCATTTATAATTCGAAATACTTTTAATGGTTAAAAGAGGGAAGCTTCCCAAACCCCATATGGCACATATGTACAAAAATACATACTATTAATCAACATTGCCGAGCTGAGTCATTAATTATAGCTATGGCCGTGACGCTACCGACTGTTTTACGCATTGCCAATTATTTTCTGCTGTGAAAGACAGAATCGGACGGAATTTAGACAGACAACAACAGGTGAAATACAACAATTCGAAAAAGCAACATAAAGTTTCAGCCTAAAAGATGCTCTTACTTTGATTAAAGCGGCATATTTTGCCACAAAAAATCGGACAAAATCGGACGGAATTTAGACGGACATACAACAAACACATAGGAAGGAGAAAGAAGAAGAAGGGTAAAAATTACAACAAATTGAATTGGAATTGCATAAAGACAAATGAAAGCTGTTACATACTTTCGCGCGCATAATAAAATCTACGCTGCCAAGTGGCTCTTTGGGCATACTTTTAGGAGCAAATCAACCAGCAATTTCACTCTTCTTCTTTTTGTTGTAAATTTGTAATTTCTTCTTCTTTCTCTTTCCTATGTCCGATTTTGTCCGATTTTTTGTGGCAAATATGCCGGTTTAATCAAAGTAAGAGCATCTTTTAGGCTGAAACTTTATGTTTCTCACAAAGTGTAAAAATAAAAAAAATCTCATGTAGATTACTTGATTGTATAATAGTATATTCAATATGACACATTAGTGTTGTATATCTTAAAAAGTAGATGCTTTAATTTAACTTAATACTTGGATTCATTGTTCTATAGTTTAATACTGTGGCAAGATATGCTGCCCCAATCTATTGGGGCAACAGCAATAAGGTACCTACTCTATAAGAGTGAGAGCGCGTGTAATATATCATCAATATACATATAAAAATATATAGATAGATAGTAAGGACGGAATCAGTTGCTGACTAGCATTCTCCAAAGGATTCCTTGTGTGCATCAACTACTATCCTTTAGCAGAAGAACTCCTCATTACACTGATGAAAACAGCAATAGGAGATGTTGTTGTAGCTCTTGCTGGAACTATCACGCTTGAAGCGCATCTTCTTGTCCATATGTTGCTTGCGTGGCTTATAACGGGGCATCACATCGAGACGCATCAGGCGATGATAGTGCTCCTTGCTGACCTTCAGATAGCCACCATGAGGATAACTGCTTCTGCCAATATAGTGCTGATCCTTATGCATTTTATCATCTGCAAAGATAAAATAAATATATGGAAAATATTTAATAAAGTGTCAGACTTGAACTTGTGCCTTGAAAACGGACATCGGAACTGCTGAATATTTATTGATTTAATATTTTTATTGTATTTTGTTTCCGATTCCGAGTTGATTGACTTTGTGACCTTATTTAAGCAATTCGATCAATACTTACGTCCAAGTTTATTCGAATGATGTCCACTGTAGTCTATGGAGCGCCTCTCCCTGCCCTCATCTTGTTGGAACAAACGTTCGCACGCCTCCATCGCAAACGTTTTCATCTTGTCCAGCGAGCAATATGCTTTTGATTCATTCACCAGACAGCATCCAAGGATCACAACGAGCAGCATCCAACGGCACACACTGAACTGTAAGCCACAAACAAATAAACAAACAATAAGTTAAAAATATATTGATTAAATTTAAGCTTCCCACCCAAAAATATAAATCTCAGCTCATCGCTCAGAATTAACTGCATATGTGTTAACAATAAACAAATGCAAATTGGATGACGCCAGTTGCTGCTCATCGGATCGTGACGTTGCCTTGTCCTTGTTGTGGGCTGGCTGGGTGTGGAGGGGGGCCAATAAACTGGGTCAAAAACAAGTCAGGCAAAGCATATTGACGAGTACATATGAAACTGGAGCGCATTTGCGAGTCGTTGCAGCCCAAAATGGCATTTTGTTAATGTGTAAAACTTCCCCGAATTACAATTGGGAAATTATGTAATAACAAGGCAAGATCTCCTGCAGTTAGGCATTTCCGCGTTGAGCAATAAAAAGCCAACAAATATTAAGAAACGGAGAGTGAGAGAGATCGCACTTTTATGCTTAACTGAGAACAAAAGCGCATTTGTTTTGTGTATTTTTAGCCCGCCCCCAGACAGGTTGTGTTACAGGTTTGCATTGTGGTACACACCCCTCTTTAAGCAACAATAACAACAAACTTTTGATAATCAAAAAAATATCTACATGTACCATTGAATGGCAATTTCGCAAATAGTGGGAAATTTTCAGCATAAACACTTAAAATGCTTTTTATGATCAAAAATTGTGTGAACTTAATTAACTGTAAAAAATAACTTACCTTTGAATGCATTTTTGCTGTTTTGTTTGTGTATTTAAATTCCAATTTGTATATGTTGTGTTATTTCACTTTGCCCTACTGGCAACACTGCGTATACGTGCTTTTATATTTTGTTGACAGGAAAAATAATTGAGTGGTTAACGAACGCACCACTTTTAATACAATAAAACAACCACCGACCCGTCACCTGATAAGCTGCGAACTCAAATGAAAGCTTCGCCCAAAGTTGGTAGCTTTTATACGCGCATGTATGCAAATAAGTTCCAGAGCGCAGGAGCAGCGGCAGCGACGACTTCGGCTCTGGCTTCGTGCTCTCTCACGAGTGTGTCGTGTGCGCAGCAGCCCTGAGGAGTAGGAGTACGACAACAATAACAACAACAACGAAAGAGAGTAGCGTGCACAAAATACGCGCATGCGTAAGCGAAAAGGCGCGCCGGCGCCGAAATTAATTCGATTATTGGATCTTGTGCTTAGAAACGAGCCGACGTCAGACATGAAAGGATGCGCGCAGATGACGTTGGCCATTAAATTAATGTTTTCCCGCTTATTTTTGGTATTCTTGGTTTTTTTGCGTTAGCCAATGCCAAGGCTATTTCAACATAATTGCCAAGTGTATGCTGAGTCATGAGTTTTGTTACTGCTTCTTACTGCTGATAAAGCCTTACAACGTGTGCCGGTCAATTATTTGTTTTTAATCTAACACCTTGAAACTGTAATTGTCATGTAATGAGGAAGCCGACAGCTAAAATGCTTGGCGGTCAACCTGTGGGAGAAAGTGAGAGCGACAGCGCGTGGCCAGCTATAGCTGATACATCTTGGCACAGTGTTACCTTGTTGCTAGGGGAATTCCGTTAGCAACATGCGCAGCCTCACGCACGTTGCTTTTGACGTTGTTGTGAAATTCATAACATACAAGCATACATGAATAATTATGTGTGTGTGTGTGCGTGAGTTTTTGTTTGGTTATATGGTCATTTCATTCATAAAATATATTATTTAGCATATCATACGTCACGAGTTGTACGCCTGCGCACTATTCACCAAATATGTATGTATGAAGACTCAAATATGTCAAGCAAATGTATAGATAAGATGTGCAAATTATTTATTTTGCCTCTCACTTTAACACAAACACAAAGAATTAAATATGTTTGGGTCAAAGTGAAATAGAATGCATGCGCAAGGCAAGGCCAAACTACTCTCACATATAAATTTCACTCTCGTCTCAAGTGCACTCTCACTTTTTTTTGACGTTTTTTGTTGTTTGGCGACTTCGTTCGGTGCATTCTGCGTGAGAGCAGATCAGATGAGAGAGCAGAGCACAGAGCAGGTGCTGCAGCAGCATTGACGTTATTGACTGACATTGAGCGCTTAACAGTTATTTCTTAATGAAATTTGCATTTGCTGCTGCCATTAGGCTGTTCTTATTTTACTCGCTGCTTTAATTTGGTACATTTAAAATATGCATACGCGCATACGCATATGTAGTATATTTTTGGTTTGTGCTTGGTTGATGCCGGTCAATGCACACATTCGGCCGACTTTTTTTATCGTAAGCTGGAACCTCCCTCGTTCTCTCACATGCGGAAACGGGTCGTATGCGCGATGCGTGCGCATTTAAATAAGACGCAATTGCAGTTTGTGCATTGACTTGGTATTAGTATTGGAATTTTGGTGCTACGTGCTATTGTTCTGATCCTGTGGAATTTTTAGCCAACTCTTAAAATCTAACGGTATCGGCGGCACGTTTTGTGAGAACAACAACATTGAAATTCAATAATATGAATATGTATGTGCATATGTATCGGCATATTTACAAAGAATATGTGTATGTTTTAAATATATTTCGTTTGAACGAGCAAGAATGTGAATATAAAGTTACTTTGGCATTTATGGCATAAGGTATGCATTTCATTAGTTGTTGTTCTTTTTTGTGTGTGTGTGCAAATTTTTTTGCTGTTATTGTTGTGGTCTAGAACAGCTCCAGGCTCAGGCTGGACCCAGAAGGCCACGAGACGAGTCTCATTCATAAATACAAACGTTTGTGTGTGTGTGTATTTATGTGCATATATGCTACGTATTTCACAACCTGATTTTATAAAAAAGAAAAAAAGAATAATAACCACGCCACTTGCGCCATGTCAACGATCTTATTTGTATGTTCTTATCTCTCTATCTTGTTCTTATACGTACTTACTTGTATAACATACCTGGGCAGTCCGAATCGCACATCTCTCACATCTACCGCAACCAAATTTTTGGCAAACCAAAACAAAACTGGTTCTCCGTTCTATTAGCTACTAATCATCAACATTATCAACATCATCATTATGTTCATCGTAATCATTTCGCGCTCTCATGTCTAGACAATCTTGGTCCTTGGCAACAAGAAGAAGATCGTGTGAGAGCTAAAGCAGTGGGTTCCTGTGATTGTTGTTGTTGTTTGATTTTTGGTGGTTCGAAGGCGTGTTCCTTGAACTGAGAGCGAAAGTGGTGCGTCACGTCCGTGTCTGACTTTGACCGGCGCTCAGACACACAAAACAACAACAACAATTTGCCGTTCACTCCTTTTTGCTATCCTCCTTTTTTTTGGCTTTACCGGTCTGTCAAAGAATTTTTGGGTTCTTGTCTTTTCATGATTAAAGTTCAAGAAACTCTGCACAATTCAGCACAAGAAAGGAGGGCTCGAATTTCTAATGAGAAAACCCGCCCGCAAAACGGGAAACCGACATTCTTATGCTCTATCGAAATATTAGTTAATTAAATTCAATTCACACAGGCATGAGTAATGTGAAATCAATGCCAAATACATATGAAAGAGGTTGGCTGAATTGCCATTCATGGTGTTGGCCATCTTAAGCATCTTAGTCATAGCCAACGCTGGCGAACATAAATCAAGCTCAACGCGAACGCAACGAAATCGCAAGTATCTAAACAGATTTATTTAAATTAATCCAAAAGAAATTTGAATAAAAAATCATCATTGCCTTATTCTGATCCCAAACTGCAATATGGAAAGTTATTAGCAACTCCCTAAAACTCATCAAAGCCATGAGTATTAATTATCAATATTATCAATATTAAATAAAGCTCAATAAAAAATCGAACAAAAATGGTAAAAAACTCCCTCAACTAATGAAGGGAGTTTTTCAATAACTTTGTCAAAAGTGGACTCGATTTTGGAATGTTATACCTCAAAAGTCTTGTATTTACTTCTAGAAAAATACTGCATTCAAATCTCAACTTTTTCCCTTTTTTCACTTTTTTGGTGGAGTTTTTTTTGCTAGCGCCATTTAGCGCCGGCTGTCAGCGAATCTGTGCTTGCCGCCTATTGGAAAATAATTGAAATTGAAAGCCAAATATGTTCTTATTACAACCAAAAAAAAACACATTTAAACCGAACACGAAAATCGAAAGTCGCGCGCGCGTTTTTGATTGGTTGTTGGTTGGTTTTCCTCTTCTTTTTCTGCTATTCTGCCGCGTTTGGCTGTTGGTTGCTGTCTACACTACATTTGAAGTGCAACTCCAGTGCATTAACTAGCGTTTTTTTTGGAAAAACTGCTTGCTGGTAAGCAGAATTCGCCGCCAATGGCCGGTAGATGGCGATGGTAAAAAAAACTCCGCCAAAAATGTCAAAAAAAAAAAAAAAAAGTTGAGTATGCAGAAAAATTCTAAATAAAAATTACAAGACTTTTTTTTTTTTTTTCATATAAATCGAAAATCGAAAATCACTTTTGAAGGAGTTATTGAAATATTATGAAAAATTGAATTGAAATCAAAAACGCGCGCGCGACTTTCGCACCTATTGGCCAAATTGCGAACAGAAATCAGCAGCGAATCTGTGCTTGCCACCTATTGGAAAGTAATTGAAATTGCATGGAAACGGATAATATGCGTCACCTTCTTATATGCGTTGGAGGGCGCCACTTACAAACGACATCTAGCGGCCACTAAAACATACTAAGCACAGCTGTTATGCATTAAATTGAATGCCGCATTTTCATACAAAAAACAAACAACAAAAACATGTTCGTAGCAAGAACGCAGAGTTTGGTGCGGAAAGCAAATTTACCAGGCAACTGGAGTTGGTGCCGCTGGAGCAGCACAACAGAAACAACAGCGACACAGGATACAAATGCTAGCAAACGAGAGCAGTTGCTCAAAGACCTTGCAGATCCGTTGGAGAATAGCAGCACGCGGCCAGCAATTGATCCCAAGGAAACGAGCGTAGTTCTGTTTCCCGGCCAAGGTACACAGTATGTCGGCATGGCCAAAGATCTGCTTCGCTTTCCAGGTGCCCGACGCATCTTTGAGCTAGCCAACGAAGTGTTGAAATACGATTTACTTAAGATCTGTTTGGAGGGGCCTCGTGAGAAACTTAACCGCACCGAGTACGCACAGCTGGCTGTGATGGTTTCGTCATTGGCGGCACTGGAACAGTTACGCGAAGAGCGGCCCAAAGCCATCGAGAGCTGTGTAGCCGTAGCCGGCTTTAGTTTGGGTGAGATTACAGCCCTAGTCTATGCCGGAGCGCTGCCGTTTGATAAGGCCCTACAACTGGTGCAG
Organism: Scaptomyza pallida; assembly: GCA_018152965.1. Classification (NCBI taxonomy): domain Eukaryota; kingdom Metazoa; phylum Arthropoda; class Insecta; order Diptera; family Drosophilidae; genus Scaptomyza; species Scaptomyza pallida. The sequence goes on along the minus strand of JAECXP010000080.1, from coordinate 3,207,117 downwards.
GTGCGTGCCAATGCCATGCAGGCTGCATGCGATCAGGTGCCGGGTGCCATGGCCATGACACTTTATGGACCGGATACGAATCTTGGTGAGGCATGCGCCAAGGCGCAACAATGGTGTCTGGATCGAGGAGTGGAATCACCTTATTGCGGCATTGCCAACTACATGTTTCCCCATTGCAAGGTCATTGCCGGCAATGTGGAGGCCCTGGAGTTTCTGGAGCAGAATGCCAAGGCTCTAAAAATACGCCGCATGAAGCGCTTGGCGGTCAGTGGCGCATTTCATACGCCCCTTATGCAAAGCGCCGTAGAACCATTTAGCAAAGCTCTCAAGTCCATACGGCTGCAGGATCCCGTCATACGGGTTTACTCCAATGTTGATGGCAAACCGTACAAGCATGCATCGCACATCCTGCGCCAGTTACCCAAACAGATTGTGCGTCCGGTCAAATGGGAGCAGACACTACACGAGCTCTATGAGCGACGCCAGGGTGTGGAATTTCCACGTACCTTTGAGTGTGGTCCTGGCAAGGGACTGACGCAGGTGCTCGAAAAAGTCAACGCCAAGGCGGCACAGACTGCACGCAATGTGGCAGCTTAACTTAATAGAAAATAAACATTTTTTTTCATTTTATGCTTTATATAAAACTGTATTCTCTCAGATAGAAGAAAAGGAAAGGAAAAAATAAAAACAAAAAATGCGACAATACCAGATGGCGGGGGCAAGAGGACTGGATGGACATCCTAAGTTTTGTAGTCTCTTGTGCTCATGCGATGCGCAAAAGCAGCGCCCTTATTCTTGCGAAACCTTTCGAACGGATCATTCAGATTGTTGCCCACACCCTGTGAAATAAATTAAACCAAATTAATTGCCAGCTTTCGTTTCATCTTCTTATCTTATCTTACCTTATACATATCTTTGCGATCGCGCACCTCGCCGCCCGAAATGGGCGTATCAATGCCCTGACTCTTGGAGCCAAGGCCAGTGCCTGTGCCGCCCCAGCCCATTTTCATGAGCATTTGATGGCCTTTGTTGGTCTCCTCGATAAACTCCTGTGGCTTGGCAAAATTGCTTCCACTGCAACAATTATGAAATGTTAAGATTAAAACAATTTTTGTAATGGAATTTCAGATCTTACAAGAAACTGGGTGGCGTGGGCGATCTATCGCGATCCACGCGTCTGGAATTATTAGCATTGTTGGCCCCATTATTGCCACTGTTGTTGTTGTTGTTGTTGTTACCATTGTTGCTATTACTTCTTTCTGCGCGATGCTCGCGATTACTGTTGTCGCGCTCGTGACGCGGCGAACGATTTCGCGCCTTGCGATTGCTTCCACCACCACCTGGTCCACCTCGTACATTGCGTTGAATAGGCGGCGGCGTAAGAGCTCGTTCCACAGATTTGGACTTGGAGCGTGAGCGGGATTTGATGCGAATGTTGGGCGATCGTGATCGCGACCGACTTCGACTTTTGGAACTGCAAAGACAAATGTATATAAGTCTAGGAAACTGTATTTATAATTCATAGATACCTACCGATAGCACCGCTTGTTACTTTTCTTAATCTTCTCAAGGATAATGGGACTAGGCGAGCGAGACTTTTCGCGTGTACCATTCTTAATTTCCTCCTCCTTTTGTTTACGAGCCGCATTCTTAACCTTATAGTACTCGTACAGACCAAGTTTTTCCCAGCCCTCGCTAAAATTTGAAAAAAGATAATTTAAATTAATTTGCTTTGAATTTAACAATATGAATGTTTACTCACTTGTCTCTGGGACGATCATGTGAAGGTGCCGCATAGAAGGCATTTAATGCGTTTGTCAAGCGATCACTCTGCGGCGCCGGCGGTGGCAGTCGAATGTCTGCAGGATCCAATGGTTTGTAGTTGTAGTCCTCTAATCGTATTAATGGCACTATGAGACCCGCTGGCAAATCGTAATACGGCGCTGAAGGCACTTGGGGTTCTGGCTGCGGCATGGCTGGCTGCTCATCTAAGTCTCGATCTTGATCTGGATTCGATTCTGATCCAAGTGGCACCTCATCTGGTCGCTGCTGCAACACAACATGTATGGCAGCATTTAAAGCGCCCATATCGACGGCGGGTTCAATCGGTAGATTGAGCGGCATTTGTGGAAAAGGTTGTGGCTGTTGTTGTTGCTGTGGATGTTGGTGTTGCTGTAGCTGCTGGTGATGCTGCTGCTGTTGATGTGAGATCAACTGCTGTTGATGCTGCTGCTGTGGCATCAACTGCTGCTGCTGGTCATCGGGATGTCTTTGCTGCTGATGTTGCATTTGCATAACAGCTTGGATGGCTGCATTCAGTACACCCAAGTCGACTGTTGAATCACCACCGGCCACAGGCAATTGTCCGGGCATTTGAGACGTGAACGGATTTGGTGGCGGCACCTGTGGTTGCTGCTGCTGCTGTTGTTGTTGCGGTGGCACCTGACCATGCATGGGCATGGGCGCTGGGAAACCTGGCGGTGGCTTTGACATGTCCGGAATGAAAAAGTTCGGACCACGAGGATCAACATAATGATTGGCTGGTTGTTGTTGTTGTTGTTGTGGCTGCTGCTGCTGTTGCTGTACTTGCTGCTGCGGTTGATAGCCAGCATAAATGTTGTTGCCTGCCTGCGGATGTTGTTCGTGTGTTGCCGTTGGCGGCGGTGGCGTGTGCATATGCTCGTTATTAGCGCCGGGCATATTGATGCGTTGTGCCATTAATGAAGGTATATTTTTGCCCTGTGGCGAGTTTTGCTGCTGCTGCTGTTGTAGCAACTGCTGCTGTTGTTGGGCCTTTTGGGCAACCAGAATCTGTTTTTCCAACTGCAGTTTCTGCTGCTCCATTTGAGCAATTTGTTGCGTCGCATGCTGCAGAAAGATTTGATGTTGCTTTTGATAGCTGTAAGTAAAAAGTATATTTATTCAAAGACTTCTTTTAATTGTCTATCAATCAACACTCACTTATCTAGCGTTGCCTTGGTGCTCTGCGAAAACTTGGCCACAATATCGTGATGCGTATTCTGTAGATTGGTTTTATACTCTTGCATGGATGAATCCGGCGATTGTAGCTTCGATATAACGCAGGCGTCAAAAAACTTTGCCTTGGACTCCCACAGCGATAGCAGCTTGGAGAGCTTCTGGCGCTGATCATTGCTGGCAACTATGAATTAAACAAAAATAATTGTAATGCATATGTAGGCTGGGATCTGTTGAAATACTTACTCAAGTCGGCGCTGCAGAACATCGGTATAACGACGTTCTCAAGATTGTTCTTCAAATCGCTGATATTTTTGCGCATGCTGTAAATAAATTATTTGCACTTGAACACATATGCCTGCATCTTGGAACTGTCTCTTTAGCAGATGCTGTCAGTAAACCCCCCACGACATGTTTCGTTCGTATGTTTCTGTCCCAAGTCTCTGTTCTCTAACTAAGCAACAAAGTTATAAGTCTTAAGCTTTGTTACTTAGTTGGTATTTGTTTTTTTATTTTATTTCTATTTTTACTATTGGTTTTGCGAACTTACCAGTGATGGAGTATATCATTAACTAAATATATAAGATGCAATTTTTGCTGAAACGTTGAACCATTGACCAAAGCCCTAAAAATAAATTAATAAACGAAAAACATATTTTTGTCCATTTCTTTTTGTTTTTTTCTTTTCTTCTTCTGTGCGCACAACAACAATTACTAAAAAGTGTTTGTTGTGCTGCATTTATTTTTTTTTTGTAACTATGTTTTGTATGTGCTTTGATTCGTTTCGTGTATGTTATGTATGAGTTAAAGTGTGTATGTGTATTTGTGAGTGTGTATTGTATATGATTTGTGGATTAACTAAACAACGTCACGTTGCTGCCTAACTATGATCAAGATTCAAAAATGTTTTACTGAGGCAATCGGAATAAACGTGCATCTTTCTAAAATAAAAACGAATCAACGAATCGAATTCGATAAATCAGCTCTCTCGCTCTCTGTCTTTCGATTTATTGATCGTCACAACACGACGTTCTCTTCTTCGCCTGCTTGCATGCATGCATTGTGCGTGTTCGAATTTCATATCGTTTCATTTCGTTTCGTTTTCGTTTTGTTTTCGTTTCTCGCTTAAAACTCGTCGAAAGAAAAAATCGTTAATAAATGTTATTGGATCATTAATTAATATATAAACTGAGGCATACTTCTTTAAAAGATATTGTAAAACGACATTGATTTTTGCGCTGTCGGTTGAATGCTGTAAAATCCAGTTCTTGCCTAAAATTGCAATATCAAACGGGTTACTCAGATTGTCATAAGTCTCAGTGCAAAAATTAAGTTTATATATTAAAAATGTTATAATTAAGTTTTAGTGTTCGTTTTTTTTTCTTTTCTATTTTTATTTTAATTTTGAATTTACTTTTTGCAGTTTTGTCTAGCTCAAAAGTTAACTGACGTAAACATTGTTACTCATAATAATAAATTAATTTAGTTTTAACCACTCGTTGCAGAGCTGGATATATATGTATTTACCTGCAGAGATGCTATCCTTGGTGCAGGACTCGATGATCGGCTGCAGTACACCATCAAAATCCCGTAGCACGATACCCTGATCATTGGCCAATTGTTCCAGTTGTGCCGTCTGTGCAGCTGCCATCGCCTCGTCAATTTGTTTTGCCTTTTGTGTCATCAGCGCCTAAAGGTTCATTTTGTGGTTTTGATTTTGTTTTGATTTGTTTTCATTTTCGTTGATTTATTGGGCGCGCAACAAGAGATTCGATATAAACGAGTTTCGATTCGTTTCAATTGAGAATATTTTTTTTTTGTTACACACATTTTTATCAGTTGGTGTGAAGTGGTTTTGATATTATTTTTTTTTAGGTTTTACGTTTCAAAAAATATACAATAAAGCAAAAATTTAATGTAGCATTGTAAAAATTGTTAAATCGATAGTTACATAAATTAAACATAATACTATAAATATATTGTTAATTTCGAATCGTTACAGAAATTGCATTTTGATTTTTTTTTTTAATAAGCTGAAAGTATTTATATATATGTATATATAATATATCCGGGGGGCAAACGAATGACTGAAGAACAAAAACACACACACAAAACATTTAGCCCCGATGCAAAACAGAAAAGGGAGCCCAGCAAGAAGACATATTTCTTGGACAATCAAAATTGTTCAAATTTCTAAGGTTAGGTTTAATATTGTGAAATGCGGATGCATAACAATAAGGATCATAAAAGATCAATAGTCATTACAGAAAAGTGGATAACAATAAATTACCGAGTCAACAAGTTGATTTTCAGGGTCTGTTTTCATAAAGACTTTTATATGGGATCTTAAATCCAAAATACGGTTAGAAGGTTTAAAGTGTTGAAGTACTCGTAACTTATAATAACATTGCTGTTATTTTAATGGGTATTTGGGAAATGAATTTTATTCAAAGTTAAGCTGCTTTCCTTTCGTGAGATGTATGCGAAAAGAATATATGTATGCATATTTATAAATCAGGAAGTCACACCTGTAAAGAGATTAAATTAAGTTGATGTATTTACCGTATGCTGTGCGGCAAGATTTGCATCCGATTGTTTGATTTGATCGCGTAACGTATTTTGCTGCATTTTAACAGATTCCAGTTGATTGCCCAGATTTAATGTCAGCGCTGTGCCATTTAATGTTTGAGAATTTCCAGGTGTTGCTCCTGGTCCAGGTCCAGATCCAGGTCCTGGTCCAGGCCCGGGATTAGCGTTAGGTGGCCACAGATGTTGTGATTTTTGTTGTTGTTGCGCTTGCTGCATATTTAATTCCGGCGCATTGTCGTGCATATTAATTGGTACTTGCTGTAGTTGCCCAGCATAGTGAGAATGTGTTGGTGGAGGTTGTTGCATATAATGAGCACCCGTTGGCATTCCGCCCTGTTGTTTTAGCACTGAAATGATTAAATGTCATTAAATCCGATGATAGCAACACTCTAATATGCCGCTTACTTGCTTGCTCTGCCGCCACACGGAACTGATAGTAGTTGGCGAATTCGCCACCATAGAGAAATTCAAATTTTGGATTGTTTTGTTGCTTTTGTTTGGTAATTGCTTCAAACTCGGGTCCATTGCGTGCTACAAATTCTGCCAGTTTATCTATTATATTGCGTAAACTTGCATCTGCAAAAAAATAAAGCATACATGTTTTTTTAGCTTAGGCTCACATGCTTGTGTGCGTGTGTGTGTGTGTGCGTTGGTGCATGCTGAGCAGTTTGGCGAACATATACGGCTTACCTCTCGGCGCTTGCACATCCATACTGTAATATTATACAGACGAGTTACTTTGTAAGGTGAGACATACAAGTAATAGCTTTTTACAATCAAAATTTCTCACTTTTGCGGCAGCCACAAAGAATTTTTATTATTTCTTCTTCTTATTTTTACATAGACGCCATATTTAGAGCTCGTATAGAATCGTTGGCGATGTTTCACATTCATCGATAAGTTTCGATAGGGCACCACGAGCACAAATCGAGCATCTAACAATTTTTTTTGTATAAAACCTGCCAGTCATTTTGCATTTCATCTTCATCAATTTAAAGCAAACATGGCAGTACGTGTTATAAACGACGAGTCGCATTTTCAAGCAGAGCTATCGCAGGCAGGCGTTCGCTTGGTTGTTGTTGACTTTACAGCAACATGGTGCGGCCCGTGCCAAAGGATTGCGCCCGTTTTCGAGACGTTTCCCACAAAATATCCCAAAGCCATATTTCTAAAGGTAGACGTGGACAAGTGCCAAGATACAGCCGCCGGCCAGGGTGTCTCAGCGATGCCCACTTTCATATTTTACCGCAACCGGTCCAAAATCGATCGCATTCAGGGTGCTGACATAAATGGCTTGGAAGCAAAAATTCAGGAGCATATTGGTTCTGGTGGCGATGAAGAGGCTGGCGAGGACTACGGACAGGGTTTGGTAAGTAAACTGTCCTGTTCATATTAATATATATAATTACAACGTTTGTATGTCTTTGCAGATGGAGCTGAACACATTCATCTCAAAGCAGGAATGTGAGTGCTTAAATGAAGCCGACGATCACAATTTAAAGCACGCTCTAGCCTCAGCCGGCGGCTTTTTACAGTCGGATTGCGATGAGCAGCTCATTTTGTCCATAACATTCAATCAGGCAGTGAAGATACACTCTCTGAAGTTTAAGGCTCCACCCCAGTTGGGCCCCAAGGAAGTCAAGCTGTTTATCAATCAGCCGCGTACAATTGATTTTGATATGGCCGAGTCCATGAGCAGTGTGCAGGATTTGACGTAAGTGAATATAAATTATACCTAATGAATAACCAAACTTAAATCACAATTCTTTTTTAATTTGCAGCCTGGGCCAAAAGGAGCTGGAGAATGGTAATCCTGTTAATCTGCGTTATGTGAAATTCCAGAATGTTCAAAACATACAGATTTATGTGAAGAACAATCAGTCCGGTGGCGACATAACTCAAATTGATTACATTGGCTTCATTGGCTCACCCATCATTACCACCAAGATGACGGACTTCAAGCGTGTCTCTGGCAAAAAGGGAGAAAGTCATTGAGCGTGATTTTCACCATGTTATTAACCCGGCTATATTGCTTCATGTACTTTCGACTTAAAATTAAATTAAAGCATTTAATGAAATGCATTAACAACAATCACAACTAACAAAAAATAAAACAATTTAGCTAGCAATTGCTAATGTTGCATCACAGGCTACTTTGTGGCCGGTCAGCTTTCTCCAACTCCTTGTTAAGCATTTGCCAAGCACGCTCCGCTTGCCGCTGCGTAAACTCATAATCCCACTGTGAACTGAATATCACTTGTGATTTCGCCACAATATCCGCATTGCTCACTTGACTGGCTAGACGATTTCTAGCCTCAGTCTCGCTAAGCTTGTTGCGTTCCATGACACGCTTAACGGCCTCCTCGGGCGGCACAATCATGGACCACACCTCATGGCAGTTGGACTCCCAGCCCGCCTTAAGCAAAACTGCTGCTTCGAGCACCACCACTTTGGGAACTTGTTCTCCAGCACGCAGTGTGGCAAGTCTCTTGTTAACCTCAACCAGTATCTCGGGCCAAACAATGGAGTTGAGTGTTTGCAACTCTTGCGGATTTGCAAATACTCTGGGTCCCAGTTTGGTGCGATCAATACGTTTATTGCCATCAAGTATCTCCTGGCCAAAGTGCTTTACTACTTTAAGATAGCACGCCTGACCCGGTTCATAGACATCATGTGCCACCTTATCGCAGTCGATGACATGGGCGCCCATTTTGCCCAATCTTTCGGCCATCTTGCTCTTGCCAGAAGCAATGCCACCCGTTAACCCAATAATGTAGGGACGCATTGGTAGTTGAGGGCGTGCCTGGAAAGAACAATTACCATGAAAAAGATTTATATATTAGTCAGAGTGAAATCCTACCTCTGACTGTCGCCAACGTGTGCCCAATAGGTCGATGCGCGTATTGCTGGAACTAACTTTGGATTCATGAATGCCATCGTTGACATTACTCTCCACAATATCAATAGCAAATATATCCAATTGGCAAAGCTTTTTAGCAGCACGTATCTCATTGACCTTTTGTCCGCCACGCAACGTCTCCGCACTGACCACAATCATATCCATCTCGGGATCGTGTTGCGTTGGACCAAATGGATCGTCAATGGGCACGATGTCGTATTGCAATGTATTGTCTATATCTAATAGGAACTCGCGCAACTGTGCAATTCGGTCCTCAACGGGCAATATTAGTTCGGGCAACACTTTGCCTATAAGTGAATAAATAACAAATACAAAAGATAAGCAAAGTGCTGATTAATGTTGATTTGGCACGATTACCTTTTGTCATTGCCGCCGTTGTCACACCCACAACAAGACGCTTGCAGGCACGCAGAACTGCTTGGGTGAGAAATATCTTATGACCAATGTGTATGCGATCAAAAGTGCCACCCAACACTACGTTGGGAAAGACTTTATGATTGGTAGACTGGCTGTTGTCGTCTGCCTGTAAGTCCGAAATGTTTGTGTCCTCTAGAAAAATGGTGGGCTTGCTTATGTTGAGTTGTGAACGCAATCTGTCGCAAAGCTCCGGCTGATGTGCATCCGAGAATATGATGTCCACGGGCTTGCGCAGCTTCAGAGACCCAGCATCATGTTGTTGCTTCAGCGGCGCTACAAGAATACGCAGATCTACTTTGCTGCCTACATAGCTGCTGCTGTCCGCATACAATTGTGATATAAGTCGACCCCAAACAGGTGGCGGTGGCGATAATGTTGATGCCGGCACATTAAGGTGGATGTAAAGCGAGCTTACATATTTTTCAATGCTGCGCAGCGATTTTCCTAGTTGCTTGATATTGGACACTACCAGGAGTCCAGTTGAAGCCATGTTATTGTTTTGTTTTCGTCGGCAGAAAAAACCGCAATATCGCACTTTGGACTAGGAATGTTGGTGTTATTACAATTCATCGATATGATGTTTTGTTTTGTGGTGGGTCGCTGATACAGCAAAATCGTGACAATATATCGATGTGCGTCAAGTTAGCAACGGGTGGCCAGCAACGACTATCGAAACTAGCGCAACCACGATTAATCGAGTTGATTTTAAATGGTTTTATGAATGAAAAGTGATGCAAAATTATGAAAAAATTATATATTTATTGCTTTAATGCAAAACTTGACCAATTTTAGCTTAAAAATCGATTAAAGCATGTTGTTGAAAGTTTACATTTTTACAAAAAACCATTTAAAATCAACTCGATTAATCGTGGTTGCGATAGCTTCGATAGTCGTTGCTGGACACCCGTTGCTAACTTGACGCACATAATATTAAATTACCTTTGTTGCAAGGAAATATGTTTTTGGTTCATACAATTCGGGCGCTGTATAAACCATGGCGCGTACAACGGACTTTTCGGACCTCACTTTTCACTGCCTGCTGTTGATATTTAAGTTACTGCACAATTTAGAGGACCAAGTAAACTTTGCTCTTTGCTGTCGGAGATTTCGTGACGCATTTGCCTACTTGCACCGCCAGCGATTCGAGTCCATCGTTGACGACGACATTAAGCTGCGAAACTTGGACAGTTGGCGCGCATTCCTTTGGATGTGCGGTCCCAATGTAAAGACTTTACGTTGCTACCACGACGACGACCATCCCCAACAGATACTTCCGCTCGTCGCAAAATATTGCGTCCGCTTGGAGAGTATCACACTACGCAATGCTACAATTAGCAGGGCTCAACCGTTTTTGCTGAAATTGCGGACACTACGAAAGGTTTACGTGCGGAACTATAAGAGCACCAGCGTTGATCTTATAAAATCCATGAAGTTGCGATTGCCGAACATTCAATATCTCGGACTTGAAAGCTTTGAGCAACGCGAGTGTAAGTAGATTTAAAGTTCATAAAGTGTGTGATATTTTATTTAATTATTTTTGTTTGCAGTGCAAGAGTTGCCTTACTTTACAAACTTAGTGGAGCTGCAAATGTACGATGAGGTGACGGCCTTTGACTTTATCGCCATTACTAAATCCCAAAGAAACTTGCGTATATTGCAACTGCGCAATGCAAAAAAATTCTTAACAACACAAACGCTGAAACAATTGGCCCTTAACTGTCCCCAGCTTACTAAGCTATGCTTTCAAGACAGTGATGCCGAACTAACAGCACTGGCTCTTTTCCAACAGCTAAGTTATTTGCAGCTCTACTGTCCAGACAATCAGAAGTCACGCTTATTTAAAAAGCTAAGCAAAGGTGGATCGCCATTGCAGTTTTTGATATTGCATCGCAAGCGCTGGATTGACGAAGAGCAAGCTCAACGCATCGGTGCCATTAAGCCACTTAAGTGGCTTGTCTGCAAGCCACGGAACGATCGCTGCGTTAATCATCTGGCGAATCTCACCCAACTTGAGTGCCTTTCAGTGCAATGTGCTCGTGATATTGGAGAAAGAGATCTACTGCATCTGATTCGTAACAATGATCAGCTGCGTTATCTTAACATATGTTATTGCCTGGGCATAACAGATGCGTTTGTTGTGGACACACTTGCAATACTAGCCAAGCGACCCAGCCTGCAGCCATTGGTGCTATATGCGGCTGCGACCGATATCAGACGCGATATCATGGATAGAGTAAGTATAAGTTTTGTTTACATATCTTTGAGCTTATTAAATTATTAACTGTTTGTTTTAGTTACCAGCTGATTTTGCCTCTAAATTGCTTATACTGTACTTTGAGTGCAGTCAAGGCATGCAGTCCAGTGATCATTATTATAAAGACGAACCGGAGTTCGATCGATAAGCAATGGGAAACGTGAAGTCACCCAATTCAATTATACACATCATAATGCAATCGCATATGGAAATACCAATATGTAGTCCGTATACCAAATAATATACTCTAAGCTTTTTATAAATGTATGTATATTATACATACATACATATTTTCACTTCTATTGTTATTATATTACACTTTAAGTGGTAGCTTTTTATTCTTAATAATTGAGGCTTTTTTTCAAAATAAAGTTCAACACGTTTTTTAGCCGCCTTAAAAATAAATAAGCATTATTTTTGTCGTTATTATTACATTATTTTTTTGTCGTTCAACTAAAAACAGCAATTCAATCAAGAAGCATTTTTAGACCAAATAAAATGGGATTTCCAATATCGTTATGTAAACGATAGAAATTTATATGCAGTATGCTCATCTCTAAGGAAATCAGTGCTGTAAAACGCCGACGTAATTATATAAATCGATTAAACGATACCGATAGGTATTTTTGTTTTCGTGTTATTGTTGTGTGCGACCTCAGTGAAAATTGCAAAGAAATTGCAAAATTACCGTGTAAAATCGCATTTAAAAGGCGGTAACGATGCTTTCTCTGTTACAGGAGAAGCGTCCCTTAAAGCGCACACGCCTTGGGCCTCCGGATATCTATCCGCAAGACGCCAAGCAACGCGAGGACGAACTGACGCCCACTAATGTGAAACATGGCTTCACAACGACGCCACCGCTGTCTGATGAATTTGGGACGGCGCACAACTCCAATGTTAATGCCAGCAAGGTAAGCGCATTTTTTAGCGGCGTTCTGGCAAAAAAGGAGGAGCTTATGACGCTGCAGGATACTGTGCGCAAGAAGCAGCAAATCAATTGCAAGGACAACTTCTGGCCGGTGTCACCGCGCCGCAAGTGTACTGTAGATGCCTGGTTCAAGGACCTTGCTGGCAACAAGCCGCTACTCAGTTTGGCCAAACGGGCGCCATCCTTTAATAAGAAGGAAGAAATATTTATAACGCTGTGCGAGAATCAGGTTAATATGCAGAGGGCAACCTGGTTTATTAAGCTGAGTGCTGCGTACACTCTAAGCTTTACTGAGTCGAAAAACAAAAAGCGCAGCATCTATGATCCGGCAGCTGAATGGACGAGCAATATGATCAAGTTTATGAAAGAACTGTTACCCAAGCTTCAGGAGTACTATCAGCAGTGTAAGTTTATTACTATTTACAAAAAGTAAAAACCACGAAGTAACGTTTCCAATTTAACTGTAGCACATGATAAGAATGGCATCCAAGCCAATGGCAGCAGCAGCAGCTCATCCACCAGCAGTAGTTCAAGCAGTAGCAATAGCAACGGTAGCACCAACAACAGCAACAACAACAACAACAACAGTAGTGGGAGCAACAACAACAGCAGTGTGGGTAACACCACGCCAAATGTTATACCGGTACCTAGCATGTCCAGTCCGCTGCCACCCATACACAGTCCAGCCAATGGACAACCAGGTGCTGTGGGAAGTGGATCAGTCGGCGGATCTGTTCCGGGCGCAGCGGTACCACCGGGCTCAGCACTGGCAACACTAGGTGGATCTGCAACTGTAGGCACAGCTGGAGCAAGCGCTGGAGCTGTGCCGCCTGGCTCAAGTATCTCGGGCATTGGTAGCCAGTTCGAGGATAGTCGCAATGCTCTTAAGTATTGGAAATACTGCCATCAGCTTAGCAAGTATATGTACGAAGAGTCACTGCTGGATCGTCAGGAGTTTCTTAACTGGATACTAGATCTACTGGACAAAATGCGCACGCAGTCAAGCTTCGATGAACCGCTAAAGAAACTTGTGCTTAGCTTTGCTTTGCAGTATATGCATGATTTTGTGCAATCAGAGCGACTGTGCCGTAAAATGGCTAACCTTGTGGCCAAGAAGCTGGCCCAATTACTCAACTCAGCCGTCGAGCAACAGCAACAACAGCAGCAACACCAGGCGCTTATCAAGTCCCAAGCCATGGAACTGGATGCACCCGAGGACCAGCTGCTTCATCAACAGCAGCAGCAACAACAACAGCAGCAGCAATCCATGGATCCCTATGAGCAGGCACTTCATGACTATATGAATTGCCCACATCATCGCGACATTGTACTTTACTTGAGCACTATACTCCAAGTGATTACCATTGAGTGTCCCACGGCGTTAGTGTGGAGTGGCATAGCAGCACATCGTGCACCCTCCTCACTGGTGGGCAGCCCATTGGATCACCTACCTCTGGCGCCCTCGGTACTTCCCATGCCCACACGCTGTCCACGCACCAATCAGGAGCTGAGAAGGCAGCTGCGTGCCGCCGAAGCGGATATTGTTTTGCGAACACAGCACGCAGAACAGCGCTGGTTCGCCTCCAAGTGGTTAAGTGTAGGCAAGAATCATTACACGAATGTGCTGGCCACATTAGATCATTTGGATACGCACTGCTTTGAGCGCATGGATCAGTGCAATTCCATTGATACGCTCTATGCGCACATCTTTCCGCCACATTCCGTGCTGCAGCGGCGTTCCGAAGACGATCAACAGCAGCAGCAGCCACAGCATGCTGCCTATGAGCCCAAACAGGACGCGGACACAGTGCGCATACTGTGTGAATGGGCTGTGTCCAGTCAGCGCTGGGGTGAGCATCGAGCCATTGTGGTGGCCATATTGCTAGATAAGCGTCAAATCGATGTGACCAGCACGCCAGCGGATATGTGCGGCGATAAGGATGACAAAGATTCGTTGGCATCCGGTGCTGGCATCATCGATGGCCTGCCCGTCTTTCAGCATGTACTTATGCATTTCCTGGACCATGATGCACCCGTCCTGGATGAGCATAACAGCAGCACTCAACAGCGCACTGAGTTTACCAATTTGGTACAGCTTTTTAGTGCACTCATCCGTCACGATGTCTTCTCACACAATGCTTACATGCACACATTGATATCAAGAGGAGATTTGCTGCTTGAATCGATGCTGGTGCATAAGACGACAGCTAAAAGTTCACCTCCGCCGCCAGCACCACCACCACCCAACAGTAGCTCCACTGCGCATGGATTCGATGACGATGGCTTTGGTTCGGGCATTGGTATTGACTTTAAACACAATGAGTTCGATGACTCCAATGTGGACGATGATCTCGATAAGCTGGTGCAAAACATCAAAGAAAAGGGTCAACAGCACGAGGCACCTGATAGTCCCAAAATCGGTGGACCCGGTGATGGGGATGGAGGAGGCGTCGATACACCCAATTCTGGCGTCAGCATATCCAGGCATTATGTGTACACTAAACACTTTCCCATACCGCAAGATGATCCCAGCATGTCCAGCTACAGCAGCGAAAGCAATCAACGCTATATATTGCTCTTTGGCGTCGGCAAGGAACGTGACGAAAAGAAGCATGCAGTCAAGAAAATGTCTAAAGAGATTGGCAAACTCTTTACCAAAAAGTTTAGCATCGATGTCGCCGAGGGCGGAAAGGTGAAGAAACATTCGCGTAACGAATTCAACTTTGAAGCTACGACAGCCAAGTGCCAGCACATGGCCTACTTTGATCAGCACGTGGTGACTGCACAGTGTGCGGCCAATGTGCTCGAGCAACTAAATGGTTTCGCCCTGGGCAGCAACAATTATTTGCCTGTGCAGGAGCATGTGGCCTTTCTGTTTGACCTAATGGAGCTGGCGCTTAACATTTACAGTCTGCTTGAACTGTGCGATCATCTACTCAAAGAGTTGCCCGAAGTGGAGCATCAACTGCAACAGAAGAAATCCAACATGGTGCGTGGCTATACCACCTCGTTGGCCCTGTACATAGTGAGTATATTGCGACGCTATCACAGTTGTCTGCTGCTTTCGCCGGAGCAGACAGTATCTGTGTTCGAAGGGCTATGTCGCACAATACGTCACGTGAGCAATCCCAGCGAATGCAGTTCTGCGGAGCGTTGCATCCTTGCCTACCTCAGTGATCTGCACGAGTCGTGCATTTTGTTGCAAGGCAAGGAGCAGGCAGCTGAGTATTATCAACAGCTGAACTGCATTAAACGTTTTAAGGATATTTTCAATACTCCTGAACAGCTGAGGTAAGTGCAGAAAATTATATAATACAAATATAAAGTTTAATTCGTTTTGTTTTTGCTTTTAGCATGGCACCGCAAGGCTATAATCCACAGCTGCTCCAGGAGCTGTTTGTGGCACCGCGACGTGGCGGTAAGCTGGAGTCACACTGGTTGCGCCAGCTACACGAATCGCCTGCAAATGTGTACAGCTTTGTATCGAATGCTGTGATTGCTGTTTGTCGAGAGACGGACAACGAACGGCTCAACGATGTGGCGCTGGCTTGTGCCGAGCTAACGGCCAGCTGTAATGTGCTTTCAGAGGAGTGGATTGCGGCATTGCAGAGTCTTTGCAGTGGCAGCAAAAGTCCACGCTATCCGCATCTTGGTGGTCAGGTGGACATTGGGCAGAGCAAGACGCACAATGCCTTGGCTGTGTTTGTGTGCATTCTGGTGGCAAGACATTGTTTCTCACTGGCGGATTTCGTTAGTAAATTTGCGCTGCCGACGCTGGCTCGATCGGTAAGCGGCGCTAGCGGTGGAGAGTTGAGCGTAGATGCTGAAGCTGGAGCTCGACTCACTTGTCATCTGGTGCTTAAGCTGTTCAAGACACTGGAAATACCACAGCCCGGAATGTACTCGGTGAGTACGTCACCCAATCCGTTGCACGCAACAGGCAATGAGTTCAGCATACGGCTGAGCTGCGATCGACATCTACTGGTTGGCGCACACAAGACCATACCAATTGCAGCGGTGCTGGCTGTACTCAAGGCTATACTTATTGTTGTGGACAATGCGGCGTTGAAGACACCGCTTGTAGCTAGCGGCCTGGGCTCCTCCGGCAGTGGCAGCGCTTTTGGCAGTGGAAAGCGAAGTGGATTCAATACGCCCGTACATCCAGGCAGCACGCCCAAGAGCAACGAGCAGCGACCAGCAGATCTAAGCCAAATATTGGGCACCAGTGATTTGCAGCTGGGCAGCTTGGGTAGCGAACAGGAGTCAATGCAGCAGACAACGGGCAGCAGTCTTGTTGGCAACGAGCAGGTCTCACTACTTGAGTTTGCCCAGGCTGTGCTCAAGCAGATTTGCGCTCAGGAGCATGTTCTGGAGCGTTGCTTAAAGAACGCAGAGCAGCTGTGCGATATGATCATTGATGAGATGCTAACTGCCAAGCAGGCGCAGCGTGTGCTGCATATGATCTGCTATCCAGAATCGGAGTTCAACATCATATCGGAGCTGGATCAGCGTTCGATGATAGTGCGCATACTGGAGCATTTGGATCAGTGGACACTGCGCATTTCGTGGCTGGATTTACAGCTTATGTATCGCCAGTCTTTGAGCAACAATACGTCTCTAAGCAACAATACGGAGCTGAACGTTTGGTTGGATACGGTGGCTCGAGCGGCCATTGATGTGTTTCACATGGAGGAGGTAACACTGCCGGGTGCACTTAAGGCAACCCATAAGGCAAAGCCTTCCACATGGTTGGTGGCACCGCTCATTGCAAAACTTACACCTGCTGTGCAGGGCCGCATTCTGCGTGTCGCTGGCCAGGTGCTTGAGAGTATGAATTACTTCTCCAAGGTGCCCAAATCCGACTGCAATAGCTCTGGCAGTGGTGATGAGCGCGAGAAGAGCAACAGCTGTCACAGCAGCAACAGTTATGGTGGCAACGGCAGCTTGACGGCACGCAACAAGAAAATGCCTCTAAATTATCAACCATTTTTGGGTCTTATACTCACATGCTTGAAGGGTCAGGATGAGTACAAGGAGAATCTGCTTGTCTCGCTCTACTCACAACTCTCCCAATGTCTGCAGTCCTTTGCTGAGGTAAGTGCTTGTGCTTTTATGTTTTTATTAATGGCTTAAAATATTATTTTGTTATTTCTAGCTCGACACAATTGGCGGCATTGATGAGCCGCAGGCACGTGAGGAAATTCTGGATGCGTTGCAGTTGCGCTTTTCGCTAGTGGGTGGCATGTTTGATGCGATACAAAAGAATAGCACACCCACAACAGATTGGGCTATATTGCTAGCCCAATTGGTTTGTCAGGGTGTGGTTGACTTAAGCTGCAATCGCGAACTCTTCACTACTGTGGTTGATATGCTGGCCACGCTAGTGCATTCCACTCTCGTCTCAGATAGCCAATCGGAGCGGGATGAGAACAAAAAGCTCTATCTGAATCTCATGAAGAAACTGAAAAAGGAGATAGGAGAGAAGAACAATGCATCAATACGGGTCATAAGACAACTGCTGCCGCTCTACAAGCAGCCTACAGAGGTTCGTTAATCAGTGCGTGGATTGAGATCTTTCTATTTTAAAAAATATTCTTTAATTTTCTTTAGGTGATAGCGTGTGAGCATGCGGGCATGGACACTAAGGGCAACAAGATTTGTGACATGGAAAAGAAACAGTTGCGCATTTCGGATAAACAACGTATTAGCGTCTGGGACATACTCGAGGGTCACAAGAATCCGGCACCACTGTCTTGGGTGTGGTTCGGTGCCGTCAAACTAGAACGCAAGCCACTTACCTACGAGGAGGCGCATCGCAATCTAAAATACCATACGCACAGTCTTGTGAAACCGAGTAGCTATTACTATGAACCGTTGCCGCTGCCGCCAGAGGATATTGAGCCGGTGCCTGAAAAGATTTGCATAGTAAGTACTTAGGTGGACTACTTCTCAACGAACAATAAACTTAAATGTGCACTTGCAGAAGGATGAAATGATGAAGGCCGACACGCCCTCGTCGGTGGATCAATCACCCACTGCTGTTGTCGGTACTGGACGTGGACGCGGCAAAGGCACAACGACGCGTAAGCGCAAGCCGAAGAATCCGAAGACGCCACCCGTTGTCAATACGCAACAACAACAGCAGCCTCAGTTGGCACCACAGCCGCAACAGCCGCCAAACACGCAGCAGCAACAACAAATGCAACAACAGCAGCAGCACATGCAACAGCAAATGCAGCCAAACCAAATGGGTCAAATGCCAATGAATATGCAGGTAAGCAAGAATGAAAGTAAATTTTAACATTTGGACTAAAAAAAATATGTTATCTACCCTAAAGCAAATGAACATGCAACAATTTGGACCCAATGCTATGATGCAGCAGCAAAATGCGCTGTTGCAGCAGCAGCAACAACAACAGCAGCAGCAACAACAGATGCAACAAATGGCACCAAATCAAATGCAACAGCAGCTAAACGTAGGTGGCAATGGACAGCCGAATGCACAGATGAACTTTATGCAGGGACCTGGTCCCGGTGGTCCACAAGGCATGCCAGGACAACAACAACCGCAGCAGCAACAGCAATGGCACAATGCACCCCAACAGCAGCAGCAACAGCAACCGCAGCAGTATCACAATCAGTATCAGCATCAGCAAAATATGCAGCGTAAGTGATGACTTAACTCCTTGCAGATTTCCAAAACTAAGTAATTCCTATGCTTGCAGTGAATCGCATTGAGCGACCGCCGTTGAATACCAATTCGAAGCAGGCTTTGTCACAGATGCTGCGGCAGAGGCAGCCTGGTTCGTTCCAGCAGCAGCAACAACAGCCGCCTGGTGGTTTTAATCCCATGCAGCAACAGGCACAGCAGCAGCAGGGACCACAGCAACAGCAAATGAATGCACAACAGCTGCGGCAGCAACAGCAAATGCAGCAAAATGCACAACAGAATCCTCAGGCAGCGGCTGCCTTTAATGCAATGCAACAGCAGCCGAATGTGCAGCAACAGCAGCAAATGAATCCCAATCAGCAAATGCAGCAGCAGCAACAACAACAGCAGCAGCAGCAATTTATGCGAGGCAATTTGCGTGGCATGGCGCCCAACCAAATGGGTGGCATGAATATGGTGGGGCAGGGTATGCCGCAGAATCCAATGTTGCAGCAGCAGCAAATGACACAAGGCATGGTGGGCATGGTCAATCCGAATGGAAATCCAATGATGCAGGGAGGCGGTTCTGGAGGCAATGGCGGTGTTGGCGTTGGCGTCGGCGTGGGCGTTGGTGCTGGTGGCAATAATCCAAACATGGGCATGGGCGGCATGCCACAGCAGGGCATGATACAGCAGCAACAGCAGGTGCAGTTTCAAAATTTCCAAAACCAACAGTATCAACAGCAGCAACAAGGCATGCAACAGCAAGGTGGCGGCGGAGGCGGTGTGGGCGTGGGCATGGCGCCAAACCAGCAGCAGCAACAGCAAGCTGGTCTAATGAACAATTTTAATCCTCAGATGCAGCAGGCGCAACGCAACAATCCGGACTTTATGGCCGCAGCAGTCGTTGCGCAACAGCAGCAACAACAGCAGCAGCAACAGCGTGGAGTCCCTGGTGGCATGATGGCCGGCAACCGGGGACAATATATGAATCAGGCGCCCAATGTGACAATGACCAATATGATGGGCCCGGGCGGACCAGGCGGTGTGGGCGTTGGTCAGGTGCCACCCTATGCACGGCAGCAACCTGCAGGTGGTGGCAAACCAGGCGTATTGCCAACACAGCAACAGTTCCAGCAACAGCAGCAGCTCCGTCATCAGCAGATGATGCAAATGCAGGGCATGGCTGGCGGCGGAATGGGCGGTGGACCACAGGCGGGCGGTGGTGCCGGTGCTGGTGGTGGTGGCGGAATGGTTCAACAGCAACAAAGCATGAATCAACAGCAGACTCCCAATTTAGTTGCACAGCTGCAGCGACAGATGCCCAATCAGCCGAACATGATGGGACAACAGCAGCAGTATCCTCATCAGCCGCCCCCCTATTAATATATATTATATATAGTTTATATAAGGCATCTTCTTGTGTACGAATATTTATCAATGCTATTTGCAAATAAATAATAATTTTATTTTTGAATTTTGAAATTATGCGCGCGGGATTGCCAACTTGCTGCGTTAAGCGATAACATTACAATCGATGAGTTTGTAACCTGCACTAGCACCCAACAGCTGTTTGCGAATCCGTGTGTGTGTAGTAATAGTATATATGTGTGCGTGTGTGCTGAATAAATCACAAAATTCTTGAGCAGTTTTAAGAGATTTGATTTTAATTAGTTCTAAGTTCAAAATTAAATGGTGCAATACAATCAGTTCCTATCAGTTAGACAACACAACCCCATCAATGCGACAACATTAGTGTAGCCACAGACACAATCGCGAATAAGCAACGGCAAACATTTCATTCATTGATCAACGAATTTTACGTACAATATTGAGCGAAAAAATAAAACAACAAAAACCCCAATTGCCTTGCGGCCACATCAGTATTGTTTGCATTAGCTTAGCAGGTGGACGTTTTAAGTAGTAACTCCCAGTGGAAGTCATGAATGAAACACCTGAACACAGCAAAAAGCGTCAAAAGACGGTAAGTACTATTTTTCATGCACCACTGTTGTATTGCCATTGCCTGTTGTAGTATTTATTTGTACAAATGTGCCAAGGAAATTAGAAATTGGTGATTCGGTCACGAAACCCCCAAAATGGAAAGAGTGTACAAGCTATTTAAACAGCTGTTGGATTCAAAGAGTGCAGTATTATGTGTTTTGTTTTCTATTTGAACGTTGCTTGCATTCATTTAATGCTGTTGTCATAACATTTTAACAATCAACATTTTCCGCGTGTATCTAATTATTACACTCTTGTATGAAAAACACGTAATACTCGTTATCTTATCATGAATTTGCACTACCTTAAAACTGACCCATAATTTCATTTTCATCTAAGCACTCGCCTTGAAAATGTCTCACAACAGAATTGTGGCCCAAAAAGTTTCTAATTGCAACAATTATCGGTACAAATGTCACACTGTTAAAAATGTTATTCATCATTGGCTTTAAAAGCTTTTAAATATTTCGTATCTTTATGCAAATATGCAAAACTTTATTCACTTGCAAAAATGTCTACGACAACTTGTTGAGCTTGCAGAAATTTAAATTAAAATGCATCAACATAATGGCATTCCGATATATATGAATGCCTGGTTAAAAAAAAAACCAATAACCTGTCAAGAAAAGCAGACTTTAAATCAATAAGCCTGCAATTTGCATATACTTAAATGTTTTGTGGCTTAAGCTAAATTTATTGGGCACTCAAAGATAAAAAACGTAATCCCAAAGCATTTGTATACGTATGCACGTTTATCAAATATATTTTTCTAACTTATTACTAGTATTTTTTTTATCTTCCAAGGCCTTTTCCTGTCTGCAAACAATTTTATGACATGTTGTTGTTGCTCAAAGCTGAAAGTTATAGCTTTCCTTATGCAACATGCAGTTAACTGGTTTTTTTCAGTGCTTATTACGGAACACATGCTTACATACATATGCCAAATGCCAGTAGGAATGCAATGCGACTAACAAAACTAGTAGTTGAAATAGAAAAGAAAGTGTGTCCGCAGTAAATGCCTAATGCCTTGCATGTTTTTGGCCATCCTCACATATTGTAAACAACTTCAACCGCTGTTTGACTGATGATCTGCAGAGAAGTTGTTATTGTTATGGTTGTTTGGAAACAAAAACTTGGTCAACCAACGGTCAGTTTCAGTCATAAGTTGAATGACCAGCGTAGTTAAGTTTTTATACTTTGATACCAAAGGTATCATAGTATATTGGGTTTGTGCAATGTCCGTCATGGTGTCTGTCCGTCCGTCTGTCCGTCCGTCCGTATGAACGCAACTTTTTTCGACACCCTTAAAGCTAGAGCCTTGCAACTTTGCAAATATCTTGGTACATGTCTTCGTCAGACAAAGTGTTAAATGTAGGGCTCTACGACCTCAGGGGGCCTGGAAAATCGATAACAAGTGGATACACCTCGATGTGCAAATCGATAAAACACAAATATACCCACATTTTAGCAGCTAGAGTCACCAAATTTGATGGCAAGATAGCTGATGACATTCCCAAAAAATTGCATCAAATGTTTGGATGCCACGCCCACCTCTTCCGCCTCCAGCCCCCCTCCAATTATAAACAAAAATGCCAGTATCTTCTACAGTTTTCAAGCTATTGCCACCAAAATTGACATGAAGGTAGATGTTGACATCTGACAAAGTTATGCATCAAAACATTGGATGCCACGCCCCCAAACAACGGGACATGCCCCACCGCCCTAAAAAAACCGGAAGGCATGTATCTTTGTCAGTTTTTAAGCTAGAGTCACCAAATTTGGTATGAACATTGGTAGTGACATCCGTAGCAGGTGTACATAAATGTTTTAGATGCCACGCCCACTTATACCGCCCACCGCTATATCTCTCCAGTTTTCGAGCTAGGCTCTTCAAATTTGGTATGAACATTGTTAGTGACATCCGTAACAGATCTGCATCAATGTTTTGGATGCCACGCCCACTTATATCGCCCACCTCTATATCTTTCTTAGTTTTTGGGCTAGAGTCACCAAATTTGGAATGAACATTGGTTGTAACATCCGAAACAGGTGTGCATAAAATTGTTTATGCCACGCCCATTTATACCGCCCACCTCTATATCTTTGTCGGTTTTTGCGCTAGAGTCTCCAAACTTGGTAGGAGGATAGAAAGTGCCATCCGCCACAGATGTATGTCATGCCTACCCCTTCTGCCTGATTTTTATACCCAAAGCCCTCATATATTACTATTTGCACTAGGAATCCTTAAAACAGCTGTGTAAACTGGTATCAAAGTATATCGCAGTTGGTTGCGTCCGACTGCAACGTTTTTACTTGTTAAACTTGTTATTGTTTTGAAGCAAAATTTAGGTCGTTTTTTTTTGTTTGTTAATACTTAAGCAATCGGGTTCACTTACACTTGCTATCTGACAGGTAGTAAATTCTCTGGTTTACTTAAAAATTTTAGCTCTTTTTTACTACCTTTAACTCTTATGTTATCTTAGACGGCATCTTCAAGTCTAAGCTTGTTTTTGTTCCTTTTTTTTTATCGTAATAAATTACTAATCAGCATGACTTACACAATGCTCATTACCTTTGTATGGCTCACATCAACATATTTACTTAATAGGTTTTACACAATTAATTTACGCTGAACTTGAAATAAGTTTTTTTGCAACTCATTAATCTTTTCAATGCTAATGGTGTATCCCTATTATTACTTGTCTTTGTCTTATAATATTTGAAATTAAACGTATCTGAACACTGTCTTGACAATGTTAACACATGTAAAATAATTATTTGTTATTAAATTTTTGCTTACTTAATAGTGTTCGTGATGGAACTCTGCAAAACTTTAACAAGCTTCATTACTTGCCAATAAATTGGCAACAAGTTATTGCCGCACACTCTTCCCACCCTCTTCTCTTCACCTTCACTCATTTCTTTCTTGGTCTCACTTGCATTTAACGAACGGAACGAACGACCAACAAATATCAGTTGCAGTTTTGAGCTTCGTCGAGAAAGTTCAGCGCGTTTTTATTTACTTACATTTATTTTTTTTGCGGCCGCAAGCTTGGTTCCGGCCAAGAGACACCCCTCTACAACTGAATAAAAAAAAACTCTCACTTGTTTAATTATCAGAGTCTCTCGTTGTCGCTTAGTGTCTCTGAGGTGCGCTTTCTTTTTGTGCGATATTTGCTTAAGATTTTTTCGGAAAAATGTTTACAAAACGCGCGAATCTGCTCAACGCAACCCACAACAATAACAATAACAATGGCAATAGCAAGTGCTGTATGTTAAATCATGATAAATGCAATGATTTAGTAAGTTTAACACAAATGTAAACAAATTAAATTCGTGTTGAATGTAAATGTTTAGTTCCTGATCTTATTAAAAGTTTACTTTACCAAAGACACTTGAACTATAGGTTGATGGTTATTTTAAGAACGAGCGCAAAGAAATTTTCATTGTTTGTTTTGTTAGTTAAGTTCAAGTACGTTAAGCGGAGACGATAAATGTTGCTTGAAGTGACGATTTCAAAGTAAAAGTTGTTGGTTTACGTTTTAAAACTTAGAAGCGGATATGAAAAAAGCTGAAACATATCTATAGGTGCTATAAACAGAGTATTTTTATTATGTCGAACTGAGTGATTAAAGTTTTTTTTAATAGCATTCGAATGTCTAACAACATTTACTTCGGTTTCATATGCAACAACTTTTTACTAACTAACAAAAATTCGTTTATTCTCTTGCAAATATTTAATTTAATTGATTTGATCTTTGGCCTTTTATTATTAATCAGCTATAATGCTTGTATACAGTTAGATGCTAGTGAAAAAAAACTCAAACGTAAACACAAACCATTAATACACACACATACACTAAACATTTCTTTCATAATAACAATTCCAAATATGAATACAATACAATGGCTTGAAAGATAGAAAACGATCTGTAAACCAGATGGAACACAGCTAAAGCCACAAGAGCGTGAAGCATTCGGCTAAGCTTCAGTCTCTCCCAAAAAAAAAAACCCTCTTTCTCTCTTTGAGTCGCATATGGTCTTTTAGTTTCGCTCGGTCCGCAATATAATACGGTAAATATTAATGAAAACTTTCAGTTCGCTTTCAACGCTCGTTGCGTGGCGTCTATTACGGAAAATTGATTCGTTCGCTTTGCATTTTGATCTGTGCCGTTTCCACGATTCCAATATTCTTACATCTCGAGCGCAACAAATCAAACAGTGCAAAAGCTCATAACATTATTAAAAGCAAAGAAATAAAATAACACCATGCCAAATCCACCAATTGGATATTTTTCACACATCAAGAGAAGGGTATGTCTACAAGTAACATTTTCAAGAGTAGAACTTTTGCGCATGCGCAATCTCTTGAAGTTCGTTAGACCAAAAAAAATCTGTTTGAAGTTGACGTGAAGTGTACCTTGACCCAGAAATGATCTAGAACTTAGCGCAAAAAATAGCTGGCAATGAATTTATGCTTAGATTCTTTAGCAAAATTTTAATTGAACATATCCCATACGATTTAACAATTCTTTTAGCTGCTCATAAAAGATTTTTTCTTTAAAAAACCAATATTAATAGCCAAGATATCGCAAGTGGCATTGGCCTGTATTATTGTTCTTTATACCCCTTAACGTTTCGCTCGTCTTGTTTGCTGTGACCCTATCTTTCTTTCTCTATTCAATACAATATTATGAATATGTGGTATGATTATCTTATATTATTCCCTCTGCGTATAGCCATTTGCGATTTTTCACACACACAGTTAAGTTGGCGTCGACATGCCGTCGTGTAAGAAAGGGTCAACAAACTGTGCAGATTCAGCAAAAAATGCTGTAGATACCGCCTAAGGGTCAAAATCGTCGGCACAAAACCAAAACCCAGAACTCAACCTCAGGCGGCATGAATATTAATTTATGATAATATCGAAAAGCACGCAGTTATGGTATATATATATATATATAAATCTTGTTTGCTCTTTTACAGTGCCTTCAGGTGGCAACGAATGTGACCGAACAGAAGCATCATGTCACAAGGGAGACGAGAGGCAGAAACTTGGGCCTGTGCCGGGGCTTCAGAGGCTGCACCGTCTGGCTAACAGGTGAGCAAAGAAATATATAATTATTATTAACCATGGCGAAATATTGAAGAAAGAGAATGGAAAAACACGAACCGAAATAGATTGTACTTTAAATCAAAACGTTTTGTTGTTTGCAGGTCTCAGTGGTGCTGGCAAAACATCGATTGCATTTGAGTTGGAAGCGTATCTGGTATCTAGAGGTATACCCGCTTATGGCTTAGATGGCGATAATATTCGCACTGGCCTTAACAAGAATCTGGGCTTTACGCCAGCGGATCGCGAGGAGAACATTCGTCGCGTAGGCGAAGTGGCTAAATTGTTTGCCGATAGTGGCGTTGTGGCCATTTGCAGCTTTGTTTCACCTTTTGCGGATGATCGTGAGATGGCGCGCAAGATACACAAGGATGCCGGATTGCAGTTCTATGAGATCTTTGTGGACACACCTTTGGATGTTTGCGAGACTCGCGATGTGAAAGGACTGTACAAAAAGGCGCGCGAGGGTGTCATCAAGGGATTCACGGGTATAACGCAGGAATATGAGCGTCCACAGCATCCGGAATTAGTGGTCAGCACCGCCAATTGTACGGTGCGTGAGTCGACGCAACATTTGGTAACACTTCTGGAGCAGGAAGGTATTATACCACGCTCGCTGCGTGACGTCGATCAGCTGCCGGAGCTGTATCCCAGCGAGGCTAGCGAGGCCGACGGACTGCGAAAGGAGGCAGAATCGTTGCAAAAGCTTTCGATCAGCACTGTGGAGCTGCAATGGGTGCAGGTGCTCTCCGAGGGCTGGGCGTATCCATTGCGCGGCTTTATGCGCGAGGATGAGTATCTGCAGACGTTGCATTTCAATACGCTGCAGAGCGGATTGGATGTGTCGTATCGCGAGAATCACTCGGTGCCCATTGTACTTAGCGCTACAGCGGCGGATAAGGAGCGTCTGGATGGTGTTTCTGGCTTGACATTGCAGTATGAGGGTCAATCGGTGGCGATACTGCGTCGTCCTGAGTTCTATTATCAGCGCAAGGAGGAGCGTCTGGCACGCCAGTTTGGCACTAGCAATCCCAATCATCCGTACAGCAAACAAGTCTACGAATCCGGTGAGTATCTCGTTGGCGGTGAGCTGTCGGTCATTGAGCGGATTCGCTGGAAGGATGGTCTCGATCAGTATCGGCTGACGCCCAATGAGCTGCGTTGCCGATTCAAGGAGCTTAATGCGGATGCCATCTTCGCATTCCAGCTGCGGAATCCCATTCACAATGGGCATGCACTGTTGATGCAGGATACTAAGCGGCAGCTGTTGGAGCGGGGCTTCAAGCAACCAGTGCTGCTGCTGCATCCATTGGGTGGCTGGACCAAGGACGATGATGTACCGCTACAGACACGCATGGCTCAGCATCAGGCTGTGCTCGATGCGGGTGTCCTGCGGCGGGAGGACACTGTTCTGGCCATATTCCCTTCGCCTATGATGTATGCGGGACCAACGGAAGTGCAGTGGCATGCCAAGGCACGTATGAATGCGGGCGCCAACTTCTATATTGTAGGACGAGATCCTGCTGGCATGCCACATCCTGATAAGGAGGCATATCCCGACGGCAACCTCTATGATGCAACTCATGGTGCACGTGTTCTCAAAATGGCTCAAGGCTTGGACAGCATGGAGGTAAAAGTCATTGCATAGTTTTAATAGGCTTAAACAAAACAAACATACCTTTATTTTAGATCCTGCCGTTCCGTGTGGCCGCGTATGATAAGACTGCCAGTCGCATGGCCTTCTTTGAGCCGCAACGCAAGGATGACTTTGAGTTTATATCGGGTACAAAGATGCGCACATTAGCCAAAACTGGAGCAAGTCCGCCCGATGGCTTCATGGAACCAAAGGCCTGGCAAATCCTTTCCACATACTATCAGAATCTGCCGCAGGCGTAACCAACAGGAGCTTCCGATCCGATTAACGGAGCGAAGTGCAATCCCGCACAAAGAATAGTGCAATTCGCTTAGCTATATACTATATTTATATACATACTTCCTCTATCTTAACTTGTTTCCAAAACTAACACTTATTTTTTTCGTAAAAATTTGTATGTTTGAGACGCGTATCCTAAGCCCAGTCTCGAGTCACCTCATGTAATCCGTATCCTTGTCTCTGTGTGTTTGTTTGTGTGAATGTGTGTGTATGTTTCTATTTCAATATTTAAACACCTACAAATAATTTGTATTTACATTTAAGTTGTCCACTTTTACATATGTTTATCTTAAGCAAAAAGAAATGTATCGAAAAATATATATAATGCATTTGTTTTTTATAGTTTATGCATTTAATAAATAACTATTTGAATTTGAAATCAATTGAGGCAAAGATTATTTCCACTAAAACTAAGAAAGAAAAAAGAAACGGTAAGGTAACGATAAAATAACGGATAAACTACAAAGTGTGTTTTACATACATAGTAAATAATGCTTGTTGTTGCACATGATTTATTTTTATAAAATTGTATACGTTTAATAATTAATATTACAAGTACATACATAATTAATTAATTAATATCAAATATGCATTTAGATTTAGTTATCAATTAATTTCACAATATGTATTTTACTGCTGCTCTGCATTTAACTGTTTGCTTCTGATGTTTTTCATACGTTCCCTCAACTCACTCTCACATATCATATTAATCATATTCGTGTCCGTCATTAGATATATTGACAACGCCCAGTGGTATGTATGTTAATGAAGCACCCGCAACAACTATTAAGAACTTGCGACATCTAAGTGGATCGGTATTAACTTGTGCGTCTTGAGTCTTAATTGCGTATTGAACCTAATAAGGGCTGGACTTTTACATGGATTGCACAAACAAATGAAATAAAAATATATATATAAATAAATAGTATATATAAAATGAATTTATATGAGGGGAAAATCGAAATGGTGTATCATTAAATATATTGATTTTCTAATTTATTGTTTTGTCATTGTTTTACCGTGCCACACAAAGCGTATAAATAATAAATTACATATGAAAAGCCTTGTAACGGATGCGAAGGGGAGCGGAGGGCAGGTCTGGGCGAGGGGCGGGCTGTACGGTTTTGGTTAACTTTCAGATTACGCTACTCACAATACTCTCTGCTGTTATTTGTGTTTAAACGTTAAATGAATATTGTGTTTAAATATAAATATATATATATATATGTTTATGTATATTTATGCATATTTCGTACACCTTGTGGTCGCATTTCTCGATTGCAAATACAAATTATTAGCTGTACTTTTATTATTACATGTTATTTTTTTTTTTAATTTTGATGTATTGTTATTTTTATGAACTCTAACATTCGGGGAGTTTTGCACGCTTAGTTTGTTGGAGCTTAACAGGAGTTAAGAAAACTATTACCACATACATTATCATTATTATTATTACCACCATGCCGCATCAGTGCTATACGCACATTGCCACGTCAAAGCAGACTGCATCTGGACAGCCAACTGTCCTTTGTTCGAATCTCGGTTAATTTCAGCTGATGACCGCCCTTGGGTGGATTATTCGCCTCCTGCATAGACAAAAAAACAAAAAACACTTGTATCGATTGAGTTTATTAATGAGAACCACTTCACTTACCATACGCTTTTCCGTTTTCGCTTTGATGTCGCTGGCAAGTGTGAGGAAGGCCTCTTCAACATTGATGCTTGCTTTCGCGGACGTCTCCATGAACTTGATGCCATATTCAATAGCTAATTGTTCCCCACGTTCCTTTGAAACCTAAACATTTACAAACGAATTTTTGATATATTTCGGGTTAAAAGAATATTTTTTTTTTTTCGCTTAATACCTGTCTCTTGTCGTTCAATTCACATTTGTTTCCCAACAGCATTTTCTCAACATCGGCGGCAGCATTTTCTTCGATATTCCGAATCCAATTCTTAATGTTTTCAAATGATTTCTCCTGCGTTATGTCATACACCAACATAATGCCCATCGCTCCTCTGTAATATGCCGTGGTGATTGTTCTGAAACGCTCCTGGCCAGCAGTATCCCTACAATTGATTGATCATTTGTATATTAAACATAACACTACTATTATAGTGATTTACTTACCATATTTGCAATTTGATTTTTTTGTTATCCAATTCAATTGTTCTAATTTTAAAATCGATACCTGCGGATACAGAAAACAAAGAATATAATGATAGACACGTGATCAATTAATTCAATTCATTTTTTGGCAGCTACAGACATTAAGTCGCTAGCTGGGGTCTCCAACCCAGCGAACGAAGAGAGCGCAAAGACTAATGCGGTTGAATATACGCAATTGATTCGAAACGTTGTTGTCGTTAAGTAAATAACCCAAATTGGAATTAGTGCAGGGAAATGTGCCAAATATGTATAAATAGACAAATTGCTGAGCTCGTGACAAGATGTGTGTGTGGGTTGTGTGTCTCAATACATTTCATCTCAAACGAAAATGAGAACAAAAAACTCTCTCGAATGCTTATCAGTGTCAAGCTTAAGACATATTCGACTTAAAGATACGTCGAGTAGATTATGGCGCAACTTGAACGTTGGATTACGTTTTTGGGTTCAAATAAATTGGAAAGAGTTAATCAGTAAATTCAATTTGTATCTCATAAAATTGAAATAGCTAACAGTTTTTACCATCAGCTGGCAACCCTGTTTGCATGCATTTATCAATCTCTTGGATTCACTTTCTTTATGTTGCCTTTTGAGCTACGTCCTTGTACACAGCACAGCAAAAACTTTTATAATTATGACAAATAACAATGCAGAGAGCAAAGAAAAAGAGCATTCAAAATGAGTCACATATTTGTGTCTTCGTTTGTGTGTATGCTGTTTACAGCTGAGCCAAGAGACGCGATTGAGAGCACGAGCATGGATACGCGTATGTGTATGTGCGATTGCGATTGCTGCCCGGCGGCGTCATAATTAATTAAAAAATTTCACAGAGTAAGAAAGAGAGCGAGTGAGAGATGGAACATGAGAGCGAGCGATGTTGATTACTGAGGATGACTGACTGTGGCTATGACTGATGATGTATGCACTTTGAAATGTTTGGTGCGATGGTTGCTTTTTTTGTGTCATTCTTTAAGGATACTGATAACAAAGTGTATGAAATACATACCTATTGTAGAAATAAACGTCGTGTTGAAAGCATCCTCTGAAAATCGAAACAGTATGCAGGTTTTGCCAACTCCAGAGTCTCCGATCAGCAGCAATTTGAACAGGTAGTCGTACGTTTTGGCCATTTTGTTATATTTATATTTTGTTGTTGTATGCTTAGATCACAGTTGTGCTTCTGTTTTGTGCCACAATTTCGTTAAAGATGCACTACTCCTCTCTCACTTCCCTTTTGGCGTTATCGTCCACGTCGATAACTGCTTTTGTTGCTACTGATGGCTTATGGCGGTGGTTGGTAATCAGTGGTTTTCGATTAATATTACACACTATGCTAATGTCGGCGATTAAATTACTATAACTGGCTAATGCTGCGGGTTTGTATTAATTTGTTTGTAGGTATGGGTAAGTATAAAAAATTCATAGACGTAACCACACACAGCAGACACAAACAAACACACGCAAGCACGCACCGTTTTTTTCAGCTCTGACTCTGGTTTTCTTTTGTGTGTGTGTCAATTTGTTTCGAGCCCAGTCGCAAAAATGGCGACGCAGTTTTAAGCACTTTAAATTGCAATAGTAAATGGACGCGCGCTGTTTTCTACTTGTACGTGCTGCACTTGTAATTGTGAGGTGTGTTGTTGTTGGTTACACGTAAAAATTACGCTTAATTATTGCTTTCTAATTACGCCCGTACAATATATGATTGGCTCTTTACAGTGTTGTATAAAACTGAATAGAAACGAAACGATATCTCGATAGTAAGTGCTGAGAAATGCAAAATGCTAACTTCCACAACAGCTGATGGCTTGTACAAGAACAGCTGTTCCCTCAATACCCGAAGTCGCAGTATTTTTTATAGCACGAGCGTGGTCACACTGGCCATTCATAGTTAAAAAAATATATGCAAACGCGAACCTACTAAAGCAATGAAAGTGTGACAAAAAGCAAAGTTTATACAAATATAAAATATTAAAAAACTTGCTATTGCATGTATATGACTCTGTGTCTGTGATTAAACCCTCAAGGCCCGGCAACGGCAATAAATAATATAAACAAATGTGAGAAGTGAAGTCACAAGACGACGACGACGACGCCAGCAGCACTCAAGAATTTGCCGTCGTCGACCAGGCAATTATGGGTACAAAAGAATCCAAACATGCTTGCATCAGTTATGAGGATGCAGTCAAACGTGGTAAGTGTTAACCTTCAAATCCAGCATTGCCCACAGCAGCAGCAACAATAGTGAAAATGGGTCATTTAAGTACACAACATAAGGTTCTAGAACAAAAACAATAATAGAATTTTGCACCAACACAGGTGTAATTGCGCTTTATCGATTCTGTTGTTGTTTCCATTCTATTCCCCATGCTTTTATTGCTGGACAGAGCCAATTCTTTTTTTTTTTCATTTTTGCCTCGTTCTTTTAGTTGTGGTTCTTGTGTGCAAATTTCGCAGCGCAATGTAAGTGTGCTTTTGTGTGTGTGTATGAGTATTTGCGTCGTCGTCGTCTCCAACAGTGACGTCACAATAGAAAAGCACAGCAGCCGCGTTTTTTTTCGTTGGGGCGGGAATATCGTGCGAGACAAAGCAAAAAATAAATAGAAGACAGGCATGCAGTCAAACAGAAGCAGTTAACGCCACTGTTTGTTGTTGTTGCAGTTATTCTTTCTCATCATTAGAATCTTATGTACGCGCAGTGACGTCTGCTTTGTCGTTATTGTGGCTGTCGTGTTGTTGTTGTTGTTACTGCTGGAATGTAACGTTTTGTCTAATTTTTTGCCTTTGCATTGGCATTCATCTCGCTTACTGTTCTTGCTGCTGATGTCGTTGTTGTTGTTTTTGTTTTGCTTTATGGCCAGCCGCGAAGGCAAAGAAAACGAACGTTACTGATAAGATGCCTTCTATATCTGTGTACCTGTATCCGTCGTACTAGCTACCCAGTTGCGGGTGTCGATTATTAGCACACACACGCACACACACCGAACCGGTTTATTTTTCTTATGAAAACGTATGCAAGTCCAGTATGAAACCATTGTGCAACGCTTTCCTGTCGTCCCCTTTGGCTCCCCCCTCATAGCAGCAACGTTAAGCTGCACATCATAACAGTCCAATGCAGAAATTTCCGTCAACAGCAACAAACAAACAAACAAACAAGAAAATACCTGCAATGAAATTACCGTTTGTCGCGTGACGACGCATAGTAATTCTTAACAATCGCAAAATTATTCCGCATTGCCTTTTCATGCTCAATTTGTGATTATGAATTGCTGCCAATGTTTAAACTGAAAAATCGCCCCTACACCCACCCGCCTTTAACTACCCGCCACGCCACTCTACAAACTACTTAACAATTGACTTTATTTGACAGTTAATTGATTACGTTTTGTATTTTTATACGTTTAACGTTTAGCGGCATTGTTTGTTGTTATTGTTTTAGGCCGCATACATATATTTGTACACATACGGTTCTTAATTAAATTAAACACATATACCCACATATAATTATGCATTTTTTTGCGCATTTTGCTAAACAGCTCCACAAATAACAAGTTCTAGCTCTATTAAAATTAGATGAGGTATAACAATTCAATGATATAGATTTAAATGAACCCCAAAAGTAATACATACAAACTCGACGTCGTCACAGGTTGTCTGGTGTGAAACCGCAAGGCTGTAAAACGTTTCTGGTGTTCCCCATTTGAGCTTTTATTCGGGTTTAACCCAGAAACAATTTATGAGCTTATATTTATACCCTAACAACGATTTCTATGTTCATCCATCAACAGTTAGCGACGCCGAGCTGCGACGCCTGAAAGATGCCTTTAAGAAATCAGCTGGCGTGGGTCGGCTCTACCTCAGTCGCAACGCATTCCAACAGGATGTGCTGTGTGAGGGTGTGCCACCGAAGATAACGGATATGCTATATGGCGCCTGTGGCGGCACACAACGCGGCATATCCTTTAAGGACCTCCTATGTGGCCTGGTTCTGATCACACGTGGCAGCCAAGAGGAGAAAACTAAGTGAGTATAATAGTAAACACATACATATTGCACACGCTTATTCTAATCTTGCTTCCTCAACAGATTCCTATGGAACCTATATTGTAATGATAATGGCACCTACATCATCAAATCGGACTATGTCCGCAATGTAAGCCTGGCCCCATTCGAAAGCGTCTCCCTGTTTGCCCAGGGTGAGCGTGTGAAACTTTGAGCAGTTTCAAGACTGGATTGTAAAGCATCGGAATGCAACGGTGCTGTCCAAATGGCTGCTAGCCGACAATTGTGTCAGTCTCACCTCCGAACTGGAGACGCCAACATTCTATCAAAGTTTGGCCGGTGTTACACATCTTGAGGAGAAGGTAAATTCAACATCAATTGTGGAAAATTGGAAATACAACAAACAAATTACTTTATTTTGCAGGATATTGGCGATTTGGAAAAGGAGTTTTGGCGCCTGAAGAACACCTCACAGAACGGGCAAATCGATTTACAATTTCTGGGGCCGCTCATTAGTCCACCTATACCAAAGAATGCTCTTGCAGGTCTCTTCAATGCATTCGACGAGAATCGCGACGGTCACATTGACTTCAAGGAGCTCTGCTGTGGTGTTAGCGCTGCATGTCGTGGCCCAGGAGTTGAGCGTACGCGCTGTGAGTGTTGCTGAAAGGCTAAACTATAATTCTGTTCTAATCGTTTGTTCTTTCTTTGATTTGTAGTCTGTTTTAAAATCTTTGATGTGGATCGAGACGGCGTGCTCAGTCACGAGGAGACGCTTCAAATGATAAATGTGTTGCTATTTGTGGCCAAGGAGAATCGCGATGCTCAGCAATATAAAGATTTGACAAAGCAGCATGTGATCAGTGATGTGCTGGAGTTTGCCCAGCGCAAGAGTCCCGACGGTGTGCCAAGCACACTCACAAGAGACAATGTCTCGCTTACAGCTGAGGATTTTATGCTGTGGAATGTGCAGTGCGGATTAAGGCTAATGCAGCCGTTGTTAGACCTCATCTTTGAGCTATGCCATATTGTGTTCGGTTTGTGGCCGCAATGCAAACACATGGAGTATGATATTGTGCGCGGCTGGTTACAGCGTGAGGAGCGACGTCCGTATCGTGTTGGTCAATTCTGGTACCTAATCTCGCGCGACTGGTGGCTGAACTGGATGCAGTATACACAGCATACGGCACACACCTGCGACTATTGCAAACGAACCGCCAGCCAGCGTAGCGCTGTCGATGAGGCGCTCGTTTGCGATGAGAGCTTTAATACACACAGCCTGGAGCAACACGACAGCTATTCGCTTGGCTCGGTGTCTGGCAGCAGTGGAATATCTGCCGGTCGTCACTGTGGCCAACAGCGACCGGGTCCCATTGACAACAGCAATTTGATAACGACCAATCCCTATCGCAATGTACGCACTTTAACCGGAGAAGGTGGACATTTGAAACGCGATACGCCACTTGTTCAGAACCACGACTTCGAGCTGGTGCCCAAGTCGTTGTGGAAGGCGCTCAATCGTTGGTATGGCGACAATCTGCCGCTACCACGTCAGGTAAATCCTTTAACCATAAACTTTACAATTCTTGTCTAATTTTATGTTTTTGAAAAACAGGTCATTCAACCACCCAACTCTGAAGTTGAACTAGAGCTTTATCCACTGAATCTGCGCATACTGTTGCATCAGCTGCAATCTTCGTCGCTTAACAGTGGCGCCGGCACCCAAATATCCAGCTGGGGCTCCACACCCGGCGGTGGCTATGGTGTACTGGCCTCGGGCGGCGGCTATGCGGCCATTGCAGCCAGCAGTGTACTACAGCCGCCCAAACGTTATTTGGCATACACGGCTGCATTCAGTCGCCTGGCGACGGTGCGTCAGGTGGGTGAGTTTCTGTGCGAGCAACTGCGCTTGAAGCCTGAGGATATACGGCTGTGGCATGTGCCACCGTCGAGTGCAACGCTAGATAATAGTGCCATACTGTTGGAGGAGGACACCATGTGCCTGAAGGAGCTGCTGATACGCGACAATGATCAGGTGCTGCTCGAGATACGCAACAAGGACTTAACCTGGCCCGAGGAGCTCAGCTCACTGGCCAGCACCCAAAGTGGTCAAGCGGGCGCCGGTCCCGCCGATCGACGTCGCATGACTCGCAGTTCCATTATGTCCGTGCATGCCCCAGGCGCCACTGGGCTGCACAATCTGGGCAACACATGCTTTATGAACGCCGCACTCCAAGTGCTGTTCAATACACAACCGCTGGCGCAGTACTTCCATCGTCAGATGCATCGCTTTGAGTTAAATGCGGCCAATAAGCTTGGAACACGCGGCCAGTTGGCCATGCGCTATTCGGAGCTGCTCAAGGAAGTGTGGACGGCGACGACTCGCTCTGTGGCACCACTAAAGCTGCGCTTCTGTGTTAACAAACATGCACCACAGTTTGCAGGCGGTGGGCAACATGATTCCCAGGAGCTGCTCGAATGGCTGCTTGATGCTTTGCACGAGGACCTTAATCGCGTAATGGAGAAACCGTACAGCGAACTCAAGGACTCCAATGGACGACCCGATAAGATAGTTGCGGCCGAAGCTTGGTCGCAGCATCATGCACGCAATCAATCAATCATCATAGATCTGTTCTATGGCCAGCTTAAATCGAAGGTCAGCTGCTTGGGCTGCGGTCATGAATCCGTGCGATTCGATCCATTCAGTTTGCTCAGTTTACCGCTGCCCGTGGAGAACTATGTATATCTGGAGGTGCTGGGTAAGTCAGGCAAAAGTTCTTTCTACTTACGAACCATAATCATCTGTTTGTTCGCTTGCAGTGATTCTATTAGACGGCAGTGTGCCGATCAAGTATGGTTTGCGTTTAAACTCGGAATGCAAGTATGGCGATCTGAAGCATAAGCTGGCCACGCTGTGTCCGCTGCAGCCAAGTCTTATGCTCGTCTGTGAGCTGTGGAACTCGCAGATACGTCAGGTGCTCGCCGATGAGGAGAAGTTGCGCACACAGAGTGCCAAAGAGCTATATGTGTATCAGCTGCCCGAGCAAACAAATGGCAGGACGCGCTCTAATTCGGCATTGAGCATGCACATCGAACAGGGTCTAAAGGACATACAGCGAAGTTCAGGTAAGTGCTGAAGTTTCACATCAAACAAATCCTTGCTAATCGAATCCATTTTTTAGCGCTCATCACCACACAGGATTCTCTATCGTCGCTAAGCACACTGCAAACCTCAAATCGAACATCGTCATCGCGTGTCATCTGCAATGGCCATATCAGTGATGGTCAGGAGCCGACAGTTGATGCAGATACTGCAGATATTGCCAAATACAAGAGCAATCAAGCTGGCCAAGTGCACGAACTGCAGCCAGATGATGCCGGAAAGGTAAGCCGGTGCTTTGGAAAGAGAGAGTGCATGCCCCACAGTCTTTTTTGCTTCAAGGTATGGCTTCTAAACTTTATTAACATATACACGTATTTAATATGTTAGATTCATGTTGCCTTTCAAAACGAAAAGGTCTCAATTAAATGATTTTGAATTATAATTCCCATTGCCTAGGATAAACTCTCGCTCCAGCGACGTCCCCTGCCACCAAAAAATATTAAAGAATGAAGAAGATAATCAAGATTTTTGAAACTTTAAGAGTGCAGCGTAAATGGCAAATCACATTTTCTGCCAAACACCATCTTTGTTCGCAATGTTGCATCAGAATCGAAATCTATATATATTAAATACCAATATGTTATATATGAACAGTTGCCGTTTCTGTTTGGTTTGTGGGCTACCTAGCTAATGTACACCCCACCCGATCTTAACTTCTAATTGTTTATTGATTTCGTATTCGCACTTATTCAAATATATATAAATATACTTACTAGCCTAAATCTCCTTTAAATCTCTTTCTCGTAATTTGTAATATTTAGTGTTAAATACATATATATATTTCTATGCTCCTCTTAATACTAATACACACACTTAATTTGTTGCTGGCCTTACAAATAAGTTACCTTTTTGTACATTTTTGCTTTAAACAATATATATTAGACTCACCATTTAGCTCCTATCGTTATCGTTCTCGTTCTCGTTGATCATTGAATATGTTTTAATTTAATTGTACCGTTATTTTGTATCTACTATCTTTCGTCATTAAAGGTACAACTATCCACTAGACATTGTCATTGTAGCTTCCCAATTGTACGCAAGGGTGATTCACAACGCAAAGCACTTATCTAAAGCTTTTAAATATTTGATTTATTAATGACAAAAAACAAAGCTATTTAAACTCACTTGCTTTCATATCTAAGATTTAAATATAACAATCAATCTTTGAATTATTAAAATGAATTTTCTTTATGTTCCCTAATTTTAAATCATCTTTTAGATTAAACGTATAAAATATACTTAGCTATATTGTTACTTGATTTGAATCACCCTCTGTTGTACATATTGCAAATACTCTTTCAACTCATTTCCACACCACAGAAACCACCAAATAACAGTATTAAAAATTGTTAATATGCCTTCCAATATATACTAGTATATTTATTTATACAGCTAATTTTTGAACACGAGTAATTTTGTAGTTATTTTGAGCGTTTATCCTAGTTTATTAAATTGTTGCATACATTATGCAAGTAGTTATCCTTAATTGTTTAATATAACATGAGCTTTACTACACACACACACACACTCTACACACACACACTTGCATATATGTGGGTAACGCACAACTAATGCTAAAATTGGGCTACCGACACAGGAGTCGCTGATCCTTAGTTGCAGTCCGGAGAATAGTTTCCTAGACGATGCGGCATCCCAACAAAAACGTGTCTCATCCACCAAACTGCTGCACACGGAGAGTAACACCAGCTCGGCCTCATACACAAATCATTCTGGCGAGAACTCCATGGAGAGCTCACTAACTGAACCAATGCCCGTTGCCGAGTTGGCCGTCAGTCGGCATGGCAGCAATAGCGATGATGGCGCCTCCTATCGCACCACCAATGAGCATTCCAGTGGCATGAGCACAGCTCATACGCTGGGCATCAATAGCTTTGATCGTGACGTGGACGATGATGATGACGATGCGGTTGGTGATGAGGCGGCCGAAGGCGATGAGGAGCCGGATCAACAAATAACCACCTCACAGCCGGAGAGCACCAGTGGCAATCAGACAAGCAGTGGTGTCTACTCGCGCCGCTCTTCGCAGCCCTATAAGGTGGGCAAATACCTGGTTGCCGTGCATCGCAAGATCACGCGACACGACAGCTACTTCCTATCGTATCACAAAACACGGCCCAGTCTGTTTGGTGTGCCACTGCTGATACCCAATACCGATGGTGGCACTCACAAGGATTTGTACTGTGCCGTCTGGCTGCAAGTGAGCCGACTGCTGAGCCCGCTGCCAGCCTCCACCGATCAGGCAAATCATGCCGCCGACTGGTAAATACCTATTGACATCATAAATTTCTGTTCTTAATATTTATGCATTCCTTTTTGTATAGTGATGACAGTCTCGGCTATGATTTTCCCTTCACGCTGCGAGCTGTTAAAGCAGATGGCCTTACCTGCGCCATTTGTCCCTGGTCAAGTTTCTGTCGCGGCTGCGAAATACGCTGCAACAATGACTTTGTGCTTCAGGGCGCCCTGCCGCCTATCAATTCGGCAACCAGTAAGTAGTCATCAGCACCTTTTTCTGAAACTACTTAAAAACATGTTTTGTTATTAATATAAGCTAACACAACCACGCCAAAAATGAATGCGAAATGCCCATCGCTACCAAATCTGGAGACCAAACGTGCACCGGAGTATACTACATCGCTATCGCATACTCCTACAACAAAATATTTTGAAGACTTTACGATTGCCATCGATTGGGATCCAACCGCATTGCATTTACGTTATCAAAGCACTTTGGAGCGGGTAAGTGGGCGGCAACAAAAACTTAAAATTTCACCTTGTCATAACGCATATTTGTTTAGCTCTGGGTTGACCACGAAACCATTGCCATATGTCGGCGGGAGCAGGTTGAGCCCGTTGATTTAAATCATTGCCTGCGCGCCTTTACCTCCGAAGAGAAGTTGGAGCAGTGGTATCATTGTAGTCATTGCAAGGGCAAAAAGCCAGCTACGAAAAAGCTTCAAATATGGAAATTGCCACCGATTTTGGTATAAAATACTTACATATAATATCTTAATCTATTTATCTCATGTACATATCTTTTTTCCCTGTAGATTGTCCATCTGAAGCGATTTAATTGCGTCAATGGCAAGTGGGTAAAATCACAGAAAGTCGTTCACTTTCCGTTCGACGACTTTGATCCTACACCGTATTTAGCATCGGTGCCTCAGGAGACAATCTTGCGGCACAAGGAGCTTTTGGAGCTGAAAAGGGAGTTGACGAGCACAGAAGTTGTTAGCGAATTGGATGAAGTTGATGCCGGCGACAAAACGCATGAAGAAGTTGCGCCAGTAGAAAACGTATTGCGTGAAAAAGTTGCCACGGCAAGAGAGTCGCCGTCAACTGGCAATTTACTGCGTCAGACCAAGTCCAGCAATGCAGCCAGGCGTCAGCGCCTTATCTCCACAAGCCTTACAAAGACGCCCATTGTGGATGGAGAGTTCGAGGACTATCACCAGCATAAGCTCAAAGCGGATGTTGATGAATTCGATCCCAAATACAAGCTGTATGCTGTGGTGGTAAGTTATATAAATGTGAAAACTTAACAATCAAAGAGCTTGAAAAATTAATCTTTCATTTTGCTTAGTCGCACTCTGGCATGCTGAATGGTGGTCACTACATTTCCTATGCATCAAACACAACTGGTTCCTGGTATTGTTACAATGATAGCTCCTGTCGCGAGATATCGCAAAAGCCAAACATTGATCCCAGCGCTGCCTATTTGCTGTTCTACGAGCGACAGGGTCTCGACTATGAGCCTTATTTGCCCAACATCGAGGGACGTGCGCTGCCAAATGCCGCCTCCCAACAGCTGGATGTGGACGAGACGGATGGGGAGCTCAAGAAATTATGCACAATATCATAATATTGTACTATTGTTGTTGCACACTGCAGCAGCTTTGCGGGTTTAAGGCTATGATGGGATTTTCAATCGCTTGAATGTGTTTAATTATATATAGTATATATATACTTTACATATATATAAGTATGTGAGTGTGTGCGTGCCTGCTTGTGTGTTTATGTTTTCGTTGTTATTTACTATTTTAGGATGATTTGCTAGTTAATTAAGATTTGCCCACAATATTTAGCTAATGATCGAAAACTAGTTGCTTGAATTATTAATTTTTTGTTTTTGTAAGCAGTCGCACATTCGCGTTGCAAATGTGATTTTTTTTAAATGTACCATATTCCATACCATATGTACCATATAATGCTATACATACAATATTAATATTTTATATCTATATGTATAATTTCAACATTAGCTTGCAAGTATGTAATTTGTTTTGTCAGTTTATTATTAGATTATTTAATGGCATCGGATTTTGGTGTTGATTGTGTAAAGCTTGTTTGTTACATTTGTTTCTTCTAATTATTATTAATATGATTTTTTTATTAGCGCATCTTTTTTTTTTTTTTGTGTTGTACTTTGTCATATGTATTAGGCCGTGAGAGCCCGCTTGTAATTAATATTATAATTACTCGTACATGTGTATATGCATATACACAAAATGCAATTCCATTTAATGTTTGTAACTATTGTATATAACGAGTCGGAGATTGTGCTGTATATCCAAAAGCTGATGATGGTCGGTCGGCAATTACTCGTCAAATGATGTCGAAACTTGATATTAATTAGCAATATTTTTTAGCGAAATGCTATCAATTTCATACCACAAAGAATTCGTACTCATTTTTGTGCCTAACTTATAAATTTACATATGATGTTTGTGCATTTTCTATTTAATCGGGGTTTTAAACTAGTGTTGCGCTTAACAAATAATCAATATGTATTTGATATTTACAAATTGCAAATATGCGTATATATACATATAAATATATATTTATGTTTATACACACGAGTATACAAACTTAACTAATTTATACTTATTATATACACATATTATACATGCTAATACAAAGAAAACAAAGTTACGAGTATCAAATAAATCAAAGTCTGTCGCTTGAATGAATACAAAAGCATTTTTATTTTTAGCAATATTTCTATCCAATTCTGAGAGCCCCCAGTAGTTTCGTATGTGCGTTTATTTTGGAGAAGCGATCGTCCACGTCATTTAGATCGGTCCTGAAACTATGTGTCAAACCATTTCTTTGAGTCGAGCCTAAAAGTATACTATTCAATATGAGCACTCCAAAATGCGATCGGTTTTCTTTCTTACCTTTCTAACCCAGAAACATATTCAGTTAAAGAAATATAGTACACAATATTGGTTTTTGCAATGGAATTCGATTTATATTGTATTTGTAATCTAATAAAATGAAATTACATATTAAGTTATTAAGCAATTATGTAATTAAATTGGTATTCATTAATTTGGCCCTCAAAGTAGCCAAAACTTTCTATTTCTAGGTTGTGTCAAATATTAAATTTGTGAACGATTATTAATTTCATTGCAAAATGTTGACGATAAATATTAAATGTGTGCTTGGGTATTATGCATAATTATATTTTTTTGTTTACGTAGTTTAAATTCTTAGCTGAAGAGTAAATAATTTCCATGGAATTGGGTTGCAATTAGGTTGCTCAAGAGCCGCCGGTATTGTTGGCCAGTTGTCCAGGCACCGAGAACTGTGGCCGAAAGTTGGCAAAGTTACCAGCGGGTCCGCTAGTAAATGCCGGCAAAGTAGTTCCCTGAAACCCGGCCGGGAATTGTGCCATCAATTGAGCTGCAATCAAATAAAGAACATTTTAGTAAACAAATTTTTCATTCTAATGAATTTAATGAAACTCACCTGCATTAGAGGCATTTCCAGCGGTAGCCGCTAGACGCGACAATATGGAACGCTCAGACATTTGCAAGCGTTGCGCAACTGGCGGAATTCTAGCCAAGGTTGCTGGCAGACGGGAGACATCGCTCTTCATGTCGGAAAGCAGCTCCTCCAGCTGATTAAGCACTTTGTGCAGCACCGCATTTGCTGGCTTATTGCCAGCCAGTGATTCCTTGCTGAGATGCTGATGTGATTCGGCCAAACATTCGACCTCCGCAAAGCGTGCATTTAGCGACATGGCCGGATGGCTGGGATCTTGAGCGAGATTCAAGAATGCTGCACGTCGCAGCTGCTCCTCAATAACCAGCGCCTGCTCCAGTAGCTTAAAGCGACGAGCCAAAAACTTGTTCTTAATCTCAAGGAAATTACCCTTGCCCACATCCATTTTAAATGGTTCATTGATGATCGCAAAACGGATATCGTTCTGAATATCCTGCCAACGGCCATAGCCATGAGTGACAATACCAGCCAGCAACCAATAGTCGTGACGTCTGTGCCAGATCTCGTATTCGCGACCAGGCACCGCTGCCTTCTCCTCATTGAGCCACAAAGTGTGCAGCTCTGTGAATCCACCATCGGCAATGTTAAACATAAATTTGCGTTTCAAGACCTCCAAACTATCTTCGACCAATTTGCCGGCACTGCCAGATACGGCTGACGCATTCTTTTGATCTTTGGGCGAATGTGCGCTGGCATTGGGCTTCTCCAGTTCGCCATCCTCTTTGACAATCATAACATCGTCATCATCATCATCAATGATGTTTGTGGTTGTGGTTGTGGTGCTTGGATTGACAACAGGCTTCTCCTCAGGCTTATCTTTTTCTTTCTCTTTTTCCTTTTCTTTGTCGTCGGCCAGCTCGCTCTTTGGCGACTCATCCTTGGGCTCATCTTTGCCCTCCTCCTTGGGCTCCAGTTTAGCTACCTCGCTCTTGACATTCGACTCACTGGTCTTGGTCTCGGCATCAGCAGCAGATTCTTCACCCTTTTCCAGCTTAACAGCTGCATCGGCAGCCTTCTTATCCTCATCAGCATCCGGCTCGGATTTGGGTTCTTGCTTCTCGGGCGTTGCCTTGTCCAACGATGCTTTATCCTCGCTCTTCTCGGATGCTGGCGCTGGACTAGGCGCTGCACTTGTCGCTGGCGTTGCACTGTTGCTCGTTGTAGCGCTCTCTGCTGGCTTTCCTCC
This sequence comes from Scaptomyza pallida, assembly GCA_018152965.1. Taxonomy (NCBI): domain Eukaryota; kingdom Metazoa; phylum Arthropoda; class Insecta; order Diptera; family Drosophilidae; genus Scaptomyza; species Scaptomyza pallida. The sequence continues at coordinate 3,163,008 of JAECXP010000080.1, read as the reverse complement.
AGCTGCTGCCGATGCTGCCTCTAGGGCAGCTGCATCCTGTTTGCCAGCTGCAGCTCGAACGGGCTCGCACGGTTTGAGTATCAGCTCGGGCATGCTGTAATACCCATTGATGTGCTCAAACTCCTGCACCTTTTTGCGTATAAGCGACATCACACCGATGCGCGTGAGTACATGCTGTCGGGAGAGACCCTCACGTGGCACACCATCGGCAAAGGTTTCGGCATTGTCTGCACCCGGCTCACAAAGATGTCGCATAAACAGTGACACATAGGCCTTGAAATTGCGTTCGGATTTGCCGCGCAGATCACGCACCAACCACTGCGAATTGAAGGCATCCTGCGGCGGCATGCCATAACGCATGATTGCATTGAGGAAGCTCTTGCGCTGGCGGGCATTGAAGCCCAGCACCTCAATGTTGCCACCAACACGCGCCAGGAGTGGTGGTAGTGGGCGATCATCTCGCCGCTCCAAGCGGCGTTTGGCTTTGCGTTCGCCGTTCTGCTCATCGAAGTCATCGTCGCCGCCATCCTCATCGCTGCCACCTGAGTATTCGGAATTGTACTCGCTGCCATTGTCCTGCCAGTTGGAGTCGTCGCGAGAGGTGTCCGCAGCCACAACTCCGCCATCAGTGTAGTTCACCTGCTTGCGCACACGTTTGCCCTTGCCCAGGGAGCGACCGACATCCTCTTGGTGCTGCTCATAGTGATGACGCAGCAATTTGACCCAATAGGCGGGATCAGAGTTTTCAGCATCTTGTTTTATAATCTCTGTTTCCTCTTCTTCGTCCTCCTCTTTGGTGGCATAGGAGGCCACCTTGAATGAGGATAGATATTCATTGGCCCATGATTCTTTCTCCTCAATGCCGCGATTGGTACGATCGAGCAGCTCTGCCACGGCCTTGTCATCATAATGAATTGCCTCCTCTTTGTCATCCTCCTTGAAGAGATCCTCTGTGCCGAAGCGCAAAATATCGTCCAACTCCTGTTTGGTGAAATTGGCACCCTTGCCACCCATGCCGGGACGCACAACCAAATGCGTCAACATCATCTTTCTCTTGGCCACCTGAGTCACACGCTCCTCCACCGAATTGCGCGTTACGAAGCGATAGATCATCACCTTGTTGGCCTGCCCGATACGATGGGCACGCGAGAACGCCTGTATATCATTGTGGGGATTCCAATCGGAGTCATAGATAATGACCGTATCGGCTGTGGCCAGATTAATACCCAAGCCACCGGCACGTGTACTCAGCAAAAAGACAAACTGTTGAGCCCCAGGTGCATTGAATCTATCGATAGCCTCCTGACGCAATGTGCCCGTAATGCCACCATCAATACGCTCATACTTGTACTGCTCGCCCTCAAGGAAGTCCTCGAGTATGTCCAACATTTTTGTCATCTGCGAAAAGATGAGCACACGATGATTCTGTGCCTTTAGCTGCTTCAACATCTTTGCCAGCAACACCAGTTTTCCGGCTGCTTTTGTTAGCGAAACGAGCTCATAGATGCCACCAGCTGAGGTGGGTGCCTCCTCGGCAGCCGAGGGGAACAGATACGGATGATTGCAGCACTTCTTCAGATCCATCATAATGTTGATCAACGAGCAGGAGCCGCCGCCGCTCTTTGAGTTAAGGGCCTCATAGTTCTTGGTCAAGATAAACTTGTAGAACTTCTTCTGCATGGCCGATAGCTCGACACGGACAATGAACTCTGACTTGGAGGGCATATTCTTCAAGACATCTGTTTTCAAGCGACGCAGCATGTGTGGGCCAAGCATTTCGTGTAGACGCTTCACCTGCTCCTCCTTGGACACATCAGCGAATTCGCCTTGGAACGCCTGTAAATCGTTGAACTTATCGCGGCTCAAGAAGTTGAGCAAATGGAATAATTCCTCCAGATTATTCTGCAATGGTGTGCCAGTGAGCAGCAGCTTATAGGCAATCGCATAGCTGTTCAAGATGCGGAAGAACTTGCTCTGATTGCTCTTCAAGCGATGCGCCTCATCCACCACCAGCACAGCCCAATCAATGCTGCCCAAACAGGCTGCATCCATGGAGATCAGCTCGTAGCTGGTGAGCAGCACATTGAACTTATATTGAGTTGTACGTAGCCGGGAGACCTTGGTGCCTCGTATGGCACTCTCGTCGAAGGTCAGCTCATTCTCACGGATAACTGCACGCGAGTCCTTGTCACCGATATAGGTGATGCAATAGAAATCGGGTGCCCAGAGCTCAAACTCACGCTCCCAATTGACTAGCGTGGAGAGGGGCACTGCCACCAGGAAGGGACCACGACAATGACCCTCCTTGTAGAGTGAGTACAGAAACGTGACCGTTTGAATGGTCTTTCCTAGACCCATCTCATCGGCCAGAATGGTATCGATGCCTTGTCCCCAGCTGTAGCGCAACCAGTTAATGCCCTCAACTTGATACGGATGCAGCTGCATGCCTGTATCATCCAGGAACGCTGGTTGACCTTCATATTTCTTTTTCAAATCTGTGGTGGGCTTCTCCGGCGGTGGTGTATAGTGCTTGACGGGACGATCCTCGTCGTCTAATTCGAGTTTCTTTGATTTGCGACCCTTCTTGTTCTTCTTGCTGCGCGACGTTGTCTGTTCGGAGGTGCAAACGGCGCGCAGATCTTGATAGTAATCGATAGCCTGACGCAGACCAGGTATATCGTCGCCCTCCTCCTCCCAGGTGGACTTGTCATAGGGCAGCTCACGCCACTTAACCAGATACATGGTGCTGCCATCGCGTGCTGTCCGATGATTAATCACACGCTGTACAATCAGCCATTCGGGCTTAACGCCATTCTTGTAGAAGCGCTCCTCTAGAGCAGCCTCGTCGTCATCATCGTTGCCCTTCATACCAACTTTGTCTTTGTGTCGCTGTATGCGCTTGAATCGAGTATCGGCCTCGTCCAATGATTCCTCAAACTTCGGGGGCTCCTCCATGTCGTATTTGCGCTGGAAGGAGCGTATCATCAGCGGATGATGCACGTCCAGCTGCACCTCAGAGACCCAGTCGCAATGCCAATAGGACATGTTGTGCCACTTGATGAAGTACTCGCGAATTCGATTACCCACCTTGGCACTCTTGGAGGTGGATGCCTCACTGCTGCTGCGCCGTTGCACTGCCCAGCGCCAGGTGATAATCCGTTCGGCCTTGCCAACCAGCGGCGGGCAACTGCAGCGTGGACAGCGCCAGTCGCCGTCGGGTATTGTGTCCAGCGGTGGATTCAAACAGAACGTATGATATGCCGATGGGCAAGAGTCGCAGCAGAGCAACTCGCCGCCATCTTTGCACACGCGGCAGAACTCCTGATGCTCATCATCGTCTTCTTCTTCGGCAGCGCCGCCATCGGCCTCGCAATGCGGGCACGACCATTTGCCCTCTGGTGGCTCATCCAGTTCCGGCTCGAGGCACACCAAATGATACGCACGTGGACACGTGTCGCAGAGTATGATCTCGCCGCCCTGTTGGCACACCTCGCAGTAGTCCTGATGTTCATGTTCACCGTCCTCACCCTCGGGGAAGTTCTTTGTTTTCTTCATTTTGTTCTTCTTCTTGAACTTGTTGCCGATCTTGGTTTTAGCCTTCTTGCGCACCACTGGCGTCCCATCGTCCTGGACAGCAGCTGCTGCAGCTGTCTCTGCCGGCGGCTTCTCCTTCTCCTTTTCTTTCTCCTTTTCCTTCTCATCGGCACTATCATCGGATTTTTGCAGCATGCGCTCAAACTCCAAGTCCGAATCACGCTCGGAGGCACCACTTGCATCCTGTTCCTCGTCCGAGCTATCGCGTTTGCGCTTGCCGAACTTAATCTTCAATGTGGGCACCTTGGCGGCACTCTTACGACTTCCCTTCTTGTTGCTGCTGCGACCGCTGCGTTTGCGTCGCGGCTTCTTCTCCTCCTCCTCTTCCTCCTCGTCCTCTTCCTCTTCATAGATATCGTCGGGCTTTTCGTTGCGCGACGAACGCGATGAGCGTGGCTCATCTGGCTCTGGGGCCGCAGCCGCCGGCTGTGCCTGTCCGCCCTGCTGCTCTTGCTGTATATGCGGATTGCTCTCGCAAAACTCACGCCACTTGGCTGCCACTAGCATCATGAGCTTGGGTGCTGCAATCTTCGGATTCTCCTTTTGCAATATGGGTCGCACATGCTGCATGAACGCCTTGTACGTGGTCAGGCTCTGCAGATCCTCTTCGCTGTACTCAATCTCCACATCACACACGCTAAACGCCGAGCATACATCCTCCACAGATGGCATTCCTGCAGAATCGAATATACATTAATACAAACGAATAAGGTTAGGCAAATTATCTGGTCTCCTTACCCGACGAAGAAGATTCCTTCTCCTTTTGGGCTTGCTTCTCCTCTTTGCGCTTGCGTCCACGTTTGGATGAAGTACTTGGATACTCCACCTCCTCGTCGTGCTGCACAAAATCGCTGTCCTCTTCGCTTTCATTCTTCTTGCGCTTCTTCTTTTTGCGTCCCTTCTCCTCACCCTTCTTTGTTTTACGTTTCTTGCCCTTCTTCTTCTTGCGATTATCTTCCGGATCGTAGTCATCATCCTCGTCATTTTGCAATGCCTAAGCAGATACATATATTTTAGTAAAAGAAAGTTTGAAGAAATGTATTTTGTGCTACTTACATTGGGCTTCAATGGGGCATCCGAATCGTTAGATAGCTCCGCCACCTGAGCATTGTCCTCGACTGCTTCTTCTTCTTCTGTTGCAATAAAAATTAATAATCGATTAGCATATTGTACAAAAACTATCGCAAAAGTGCGCACACTAATGCAAATTCCGATTGCCTTTTGTTACCGTGGTTCATGTTCAAGCGAAAAAGTATTTAAAAATTTCATTAAAAAGGAATTGTGATAAACATAACAATCAACTGTTTGGGAAACATCATCACAGAGGTCGCCATCCAATCTATACACCTTGGCAAAAATAATAATAAATGACTAGTGTCTGGTGTTTTTTTTTTCGATTCAATATTTTATTTGACTCTATTTTTTCTTTGCTTTTTTTGTTAAGTTTTTTTTCTGTTTTCTTTTTTTGTTGGTTTTGTTTGTCGCCTTAAGAATTACTAGTATATAACAATATCTCATTTTTTTTAAGATTTTTAATTCTGCTGGTTTTGTCAGCGATTTTGCTCTTAAACTTACAATAATAATAAATTTTTAATAATAATAATAATAATAATTTTCTCATGTCTCTTGATCTGGTTTACTCCTTTTTTCCTTGCGGCTTACACAATCAATTTTTTTTTTTAGTTTTGTTTTGTTTGTTTTTGTTGTTTTTTTTTGTATTTTTGTTGTTGTTTATCATTAATAAGTTTCTTTTTTGTTTTTTGAAATTGCAGTAGATAAGTTCATGTATGTATATGTGTCTAGTATGTGAGTGTGTGTGTGTAAGTTTCTGCTTTTTGTTTTGTGGTGTGTGTGGGAAAGGGGCGTGGCATTTATGCATATAAAACTAGTAAGTTTCCCATCATCTCTCTTTTCTTTCTTGTTTTTTGTTTCTATACTTATCAAATGTCATTGTTGTATATAGGTATATATAATATATGTTTTGTTTTTCTTCTTGTATATAAATTGTATATATCATTTTTTTATTGGTAATTGCTATAAACGCTTGATTTTTGTTTTTGTTATATTTGCAACTTGATCTCATTGTTTCATTTGATTTTCCCTTTTCGTTTCGATTTTTGTTTTGTTTTGCTCCTACTACTTAAATATGGTATATAAAAAATATTGCAACGAAATAGCTACATAACAAAAAAAAGTTTTGTCTGTTGTTTCCTTTTCATTTGTTTTTCTCATTCTTATTTATGATTTTTGTTTTGTTTTGGACACTAGAGTGTTTCAGCAAACTATTTTATAATTTCAAGCAAAATATTTGACTTGATTTTAATTTTATATATTTGTTTCCTTATACATAACATTTTTAAGGAAGCGTCTGTAACGTGCTTTTTTTTTTTTATTAATTTTTACTTTTGTTTGGGGCTGCGCATAGCTCTGATACAACCGCACAGTTCATGTCTATAGCTCATTTTATATAAAAATTTTAATTTTTAATTTAATTTTCTTTTTCTCCTTTTCTCTTTTGATTATTGAGCAAAAATGTTGTCTAAAAAGGCAAACAAAATAATAAATATTAAATGTTGATAGCTCATTGAAATGTGAGAAAAACAAAAAAAAACAAAAAGTTAATTATGTAACAAAAAATTAGCTAGCAGAGAAACTAATAATTAAATGAAATTTGTCTAAACAAGCTGCGTTTTCTTAAAAAAAAAAAATAAAACAGAAAACGAAAAACAATATTAACAAGCCGTTTATTAAAGAATTCAGTCTATTGTTAAAGAGGCACGCCCGCATGCAACACCACAAGAAGAATATATGTATAAAAGTGTGTGTTTGTGTAAGAGAGTGAGAGTGTATGAGTCTGTCTCTGTCGTAATAGTATATTATAGTATGTATGTACTTGTAGTAATGTATTTTATATTTTTTTTTTTGTCAAATGCACAACTGTTCTTGGACCACTGTGCGTCACGTCATTAAAATCATATGTGAATGTCATTCAGAAATGGGTGTCTGGTGTGATTGGGAGGAAAAGAACCAAATGATGCGATTGTGTGTGTGTGATAGGAGGAAGAAACATTTTAAAAAAGGAAAACAAAAAAGTGGAGTTTTCTAATAACATACGATCGATAAGTATGTATGTGTATGTGTATATTAAAAAATTGGCTTCATAATAGTAGTATAATTAATTATAACTACACTCAAAACGTTTTAAAAGAAGTTAAACAAAACGAAAAAAACAAAAATAAAACATGTCACATTTTTTTCAAGAACAATATTTAACGTTTTGTTGTTGTTGTTGTTGAAGTTAACAAAAATTAATATGCCTGTTTTTACTTTTGCTTTTTAACGCCACGTTTCTTTTTTTTTTTTTTTTGATTTCTGTTTAATTTGTTTAAAATTCAAGATTTTTTTGATTTTCATTTTATAGTGTTTTGAAATTGTTTTACTGTTTTCTCGCGCATTTACTACAAATAATTGCTGTTGTTTGTTGTTGTTTTTTTGTATTTACTATAATAGAGGTTTTTGTAATATATGTGTATATGTATATATTAATGTATAATAGTTTCTTTTTTTGCCTTTTTACATTGGTAGCAATTGCATGGCGGCATGCAGCTGCTTGGTGTTTTTTGTTTTGTTGTTATCATCAAAAAGTAGCTCTTTGTGTGTGTTTGTTTGTTGCCAGTTATTTAGGTTCGTTTATCAGTAGCGTTCGTCATTATCAGTATTTGAGTTGGAATCATCGCAATCCTCATCATCATCATCATCGTTGGAATCTGAGCTAGCCGAACTATCGTCCGAATCGCTCTCGTGGCTGCCATGACTGTTATTATTGTTGTTGTTGCTGTTGATGTTGTTGCTGCTGTTGCTGTATCGTTTCAACAGCATGATGTTGCTGCTGTTGATGATGATGATGTTGATGTTGCATGCTTCTGCTGCTATCTGATAAACGTGCTGCATCAGCTGGCGATGTTATTGCTGCTGCTGTTGTTGTTGTTGTCTCTGGTGTTGCTGATGCTGCTGATGTTGCACTCATCAAAGTCTTGTCGTAGTCCATGACCAGCTGCTTAATATGCGCCAGTTTGGCATGCAAATAGTCAAATCTCAGCTTATCCTCATGTATGCTACGATCGCTATTGATACGCTCGTATTCGCTGACAATTTGACGCTTGATTGCATCAAACTCACCGCCGCCACGGCGCCTGGCACCCTCCAAACGTGTGGATAGATCCTGGAAGCGATTGCGTACACCCTCAACGCTGGTCAAGAGCTTGCAGTACTCATCGTAATCGCTCTCGAATTCAGTCTTGTAGCGTCTGCGCACCTCCAGCGTGCGTATGGGCGCATATTTGCTGAAGTCATAGCGTGGTGCTGCATTTGCATCTGCATCAGCTGTTGCTGCTGCGTATGCATGTGCTGCAGCGGCCAATTGCTGTGTGGGCGACGGATGTTTGGCGGTATTAACTGCTGGTGAAGATGATGACGTGGTGTTGGTGGTGATTGCTGCTGCTGTTGTTGGTGTTGTCGCATCACGATCGCGACGCTTCTGTTGCTGTTGTGGTGATGGCAACTGCTGTTGCTGCTGTGTATATAAATTGTTGCTGCTGTTGCTGCTGCTGCCGCCATTGCGCTGACGTTGGCCATTATTGCTACTGTTGTTGTTGCTGTTGTTGTTGGTAGTGCTACTACTCGTACGCTTCTTGCTGTTGGACGCAGCATGCGTATTGTTGTTGTATGAATTGTACTCATCGTGTGCATTATTGTTGCTAAAGCTGCCACGGTGTTGTTGCTGTTGTTGTTGTTGAGTCGCTGTTGGCGTCGACTTGTCGCACAAAACTGGCTGCCAATTTTGGTGGCGTCGTTGAGGATTTGCGACTGTTTGACGATTGTGTTGTGGCAGGCTGACGATTATTGCGATCCTGTTGTTGCGTTTCATAGCCACTTGAACTGCTTGAATTGCTGCCTGTCGACGTACGCTTATCAGCGCTGTTGCTCCCACTCTGTTTCGATGCTGATGAGCTGCTGGCACGACGACTGCTGCTGCTGCTACGCTGTTGATCAACTGTAACTGCAGGTGCTGCTGAGGTTGCTGCTATGGCAGCCGCCGCAGTCATGCTCCTAAATTCATCCAAATTGTCAAGGACGCTGTATGTCAAATCATTGCTGCTCTGCTCATCCAGTTGAGGTGGTTGCCGCTGGGGCGGCGTATAGGCAGCGGCGCTACCAGTTCGACTGCGATACGACGAGGAGGATGGAGCATTGCTGCTGCCCGTTGATGTAGTACTACTATATTGGGTGACACCACCTCCTATACCTCCCGTCTCTCTATTGTAATGACTGATGCGCTGTTTTTTGGGATGCACAGAACTAAACATCTCATCGTGTTCAATGCTGGTACGCTTAAGACTTGATTGCTGTCCTCCCATCATCATATTGCTTGGCATCTGTATCAATGGCGGCGGACTGCCCGTATGGGTAGAGGTTGGACTTTGACCCGATGTTGAGCTGCCGGCATCGGAGCTCATTGGCGGCGTCAGATTCTGTGGCTTGCGGCGCTTTACAAGGTGCAATTCCTGTTCGCTGAAGTAGGGCCAATTCTCATCGACCTCGTTCCACATTTGGCGACGCAAATTGTACGTATTGTGAGCCATTATGCTAACCTCCGAGAGCAATTTACTTAAATTATTGCGATCGCGATCCTTCATGCCTTCGTTCTTCAAACGAGCATACAGTTCGGGCTTCTTGAACGCTTTGAGTGCCAACAAATGGACTAAACGCTCACGTAGGGGACGGCGCATAACCTCAGACATTTTATTAGCATTGTTACCATTGCCATTCCCTCCACCACCACCGTTTCCACTTCCTCCTCCCATCGATTTGGCATTAGTATTGCGCGAGTAACTATTGCTGCTGCTGCTGCTGTTGCCGTTGAGCATTTTATTGCGGCCATTGTTGCTGTTGGTGCTGCTAGTGCTGCTGCTGCTGCTGAAAGATCCTGTTCCTCCTATGGCAGCTGAGCCGTTGATCGCATCTCTGGGCGAGCTGCCGCTTAGCGCACCATAGCCCTGTGAGATGCCGCTGGCAAATGTGTTGGCCAGTGATGCAATTGCACTGTTGCGCTGACCACCACCATTGCTGCTGCCATTATTGACTGTGCCACTGCCGCCCAATGTATTGGGATTGGGTGAGCGTGATGCATATGCTCCTACTGCAGCTGCTGCTGATAATGATGACGTCAGACCATTTAATGGCGATGAAACTAGCTTACGACTATTATTACTGTTAAAACTATTGCTGCTATTGTTGTTACTGCTGCTTTTGTTGTTGTTCCCACTGTGATGTGACGATGATGGTGCCGAGGCCGGTTTCATCACCTTACGCCCAATGTCGACTTGAGTTGGCTTGATCTCGCGTATACACTTGCTTTTCTCCGTCTCTTCGGCTCTGGCCATTTTAGAGCGCGTCGTATCGTACACATCGTCGTTGGCATGAACGCGCAAACGTAACGCCAGGGCGCCAAGAACATCGAGTCCTTGCTCCTGCTGTTGTATGCACTCCAGTGTGCCCTCCAGATCGTCAATGGTAAAACCAAATTTTCGTCCGCTCTCCATGTTCCCGTTATTGTTAACAGAATTGTTATCGCCGCTGCTGGGCAGCGGGAAGTGTATGATGCCAGTGTTGCCATTGCATTGAATTTTGGCACACTGGCCGGGCGCCAATCGTTTTGCAGCTTCATTGCGCTGATACTCGTCGATGGCACGGAACGCAGAGTCGGTAAGCTTCACTAGTATGTACTCTTTGGAGTCATCGGTATAAGGGTGGCTTTGTGACATACCATAATTGCCGGACGAGAAAGAGACATTGGGCAGGCATTTTGTTGATGCAATCGAATTGCTCATAACGTGTCCGCACCCCCCCTTCAAAAGTTGATGTTGATGTTGATCTTGCTGCTGATAATGAAGTTAGTCCAATGGTCTTTAATTTACGTATAACTACACACACACACAAGCGATTCGATTGGCTACGATGTCCTTGTGACGTTGCGTATGGCGATTATTGGTTTTGCCAGTGTTGGACAATAGTATAGTGAAATAATTTGTATGCTTGCGCGGAAGATACAAGGGAAGTATATTAACTGGAAGTTTTTTTTTAGTAGTAGCAGGATGTTGATCCTTATCCACGTTCGTCGACGCAGTCTTGGGCGCAATGGCAATTTAGTTGCTTGAAGATTCTGCAAAGCTTTTTACTTTAGTATGTTGTAATCGTTAATAAAATTTACGTTGTTGCTAAGACGTGAACAGAGGCTTTTTACACAGAAACCACATTACACAAACACACTCTGACAACTTACACAAACGTACTCCGTACATGCAACACTAGGCTCTCTCGAGAGTTTAAAAATTGACGTTAAAGCCGTTGCCGTTTCGTTGCGTTTCTTTTCTTTTTATTTCAAATTTTTGATTTGAAATGCAGGCACAAATACAAATACACACACTCAACTTTTAATATTTTTTGTTGCTGCTTGAGAATTTCACTTCCGTATACATAGGTCTCATTTCTCTCTCTCTCTCTCTCCGCCGTTCTCTCTTTTCCACTGTCAGTGCGACTCTACTTTCAAAAAGTCTGGTTCATATTTGCACTTCACGATGTTGCTGCTCTCTTTGTGTGCTACTTGCAAATAACACAATTTCTTTTGTTAAATAATATGGTACGTATTTTAATTGGGTTAAGGTAGGCATGTATGCATTGCTCTTGTTGTTGTTGTTGTGGTTGTTGCTGCTGCTGCTGTTGCTGCTTATATGCTTTTATTGCTTGGACTTGGTTGTATGCGAGGCGTGCGAATGGCTGTTGTAACTTTTGCTTGCTTGAGTTGAAAGTGTGACTACTCCTGCGCCAGGTGCTCAAGTCGTCAATGTGTGAGAGAGTAGTCGCTGCTGCTGCTGTTCAAAAGTCAGGCGGCGGCGGCAGCCATAAGTAAAATCAAAGACACAGCAGAGCGAGCAATCAATGCTGTTCGCACTCACACACTCAACACACACAGCCGCACACAAATATGGACACACGTCGCTTGACTGCTTTTGGTAGTGTGTGCGCGCGCTCGCTGATTTCGTTCGCTCTACTCTCTTACTGTCGTCGGTCGCAAAGTGCCAAAGCGAGACAACTGCTGTTTTGATTGGCTTCTCCACTTTTGTTGTTGCTGCTTGATCTTTTTTCTTTTCGCTTTTTTGCTTTTTGCTAAAAATCATCTGTGTTCGTACGTTGATTTTTTATATACATATATTTCTTTCTGCTGCTTATTATATTTTTTGTCCACTTCTAAATAAGTTGCATGTAGATGTGTGAATATCTTTTTCTAGACAAAAACATACATACACACTTTTCGATAGGAAATTGATGCAGGCACAGAGTTCACACTTGAAATATTTTTTAATTTTGAGTGCTTTTCAACAAACCACTTATTTTTTGCTGATTTTTTGTTTTTTTGTTGTTGTGTTGTGTGTGCGTGATCGTACACATGCACATGTGTGCATATGTATGTATTTTGGGTTTTTACGCCAACACTTTTACTCAAGACATTGTTGCTTTGGAATTTGCTCTGATCTTTAAACACAAAGTGGCGCACTGGAATTCGACAATTTAATATATTATTCACGTGTCGCGTTTTGTTTTGCTAGCAATTATTAACGTTAAATTGCATTTTATTTCCTTTTTCACATGAATTTTGCTCGTGTCTGAGTGTCCAAGGTATCTTAATCAACGTACAAAAGGTATCTGCTAAATGAAATCGAAACGAGTTGCTTTCAAGTGGTTGCCGTTGCTGCTTTGCTGCTGTGCACTCGTTTATTATTACACCGCTCACCACCGCCCCGTGGACAATACTAAGAGACAGCGACGTCGACGAGTGTGACGCGACGGAGTAGATCAACAGCAGTAGTAGTCGTTTTCGTCGTATCTCTTACAAACACACACACACATATGAATGCCCATATGCTGGGGACGCGCTCAAATTGGCGCTCTTTCGATTGACTCTCGCACGCTCGCTTTGCTCAGTCTTGAAACAAAAATCAGCAGCCAAACAACAACGTCTCGATGTTTCGTTTGAAATACGTACGTGCCTTGTATCACTTGCTTCTACTACCACTGCTGACAGGCATTTGTTGCTGTTGTAGTGTAGTTATTATGGAAGTGAAGCGTAGAGCAGAAATGAAAACAAGTTTGCAATTTAATGTGCGCACTTGGCACTCTGCCGCTGGCCGTTGGCCAGTCCGTTATTCGGATTGGTGTTTCTCTTTGCTAAGCGTTTCTCTCGTTCTTCAGCTCTTAGAGAGCGTTCCTTCTTGTGCGTTGACTTTACGTTATTTTGTTGTTGCTTAAAAACAACAGCATTTTTCTTATCTTTGCTTTGTGCGGACTTCTTAAAAATTAATGTGTGTTTGTGTTAGTATGTCTATCTATTTAAAAAAAAAACTGCTTGGGCCTCGTTGCACGTCTTAGCAAAAATTACAAATAAAACAAACTTTAGCTTACTTGATAATTGTTGTTGTTGCATATATACGTGGTCTTAATTATCTCAACACTGTTGGAAAAACAACATACGTAGGCACGCGTCACAATATGAAAACAAAATATTTAAACATTATTGAATTAAGCACAAAACGCAACACCTTTTAGGTGTACTTACAATGGGTATTAACATTCAGTTTAGTTAATAGCGCCGCTTTGTAGATTTTTCAGTGACTTTATTGTATTATTGTTGAAACAGCTGTTTTGGGCTGTCACATGCACGTTGGTGTGGGTATATGCGTGTGTCACGTTGTTACACACAGTGGGAGCTATTGATGATGGTTTTGTTGTTGATGCTGCCGCGCACTGTTACTTCTCCTCTGTTGCTCGAGACGCAGAAAACCTTTCACTGCCCCGCACAGCACAACAAGCAAACAAGACAGACGGGAGGCACAATCAGCTGTGCTTGCTGCTGTACGGCAAAACAGTGTTGTGAACTGACAATGTATCGGCCAATCGTACAATCGTACAATCGATAGCAACTGCTTGTGGATTTTGATGAAAAGCGTATATAAGAGATATCTATTCAAATTGGACGACGCTTTATAGAGTTGCTGATGGTTTTTCTATAAAAATATTGGCCATTATGAGTGAAAACCACTTTTATATTTTACAAAATTCACGTACTTTATGATTGTTGCTATTGCTGCAGCTTGATGTTTTATCAGATGACGAGTAGACTTTTAACTATTGTTGGTGATTTTGTGGCTTTGCTCTTCTTGATTTCTGCTTTTTATAATTATTTTTTGATTATTTTTCACACTACACTGTTGAAAGAAATTTGTTAGTTTGCACTGATTTTATTTTCATTTAAAATTTCCTCTCCGCCTCCCTTTTTAAAACGTTGTTCCGTTTGTGTTTTTTTTGTGAATTTTTAACTTGTGTTTGTATTATTGTTACGCGCACGCGATCATACGTTCTCATTACGTACCTCACAGCTGTTTTGTGTTTACGTTGCAAACCTTACGTTACACATTTGCTCTTAATTCACGCTTATGAAGAGAGAAAAAACCAAAGAGAACGTTAAAAAGAGCACGGTATAACGAACGCAAGAATGCCATTTTTTCAGCATGTTGTTGTAGTTGTTAATTTTTGTTCACTTTTGACATTTTTGCATACGAAAATTTTCCGCTTTCAGGTAGATTTACCGTAGGCAGAGATCTTGCCGATGCGCTTGTGTGTGATTGAATGTTCATACACAAACGCTCTTTCGATCGTATATGTATGTGTGCGTGTATGGGTCGCGTTAGTATTTTAGTCGTGTGCTCGTTCGTTCGCGTCTTGTCGTGCCCGCTTTTTGTCTTTTGAACAGCTAGGTTGGCCCGTGTGGTGGTTGGCTTATCTCTATTTGTTTTTGTGCTCGGAATTTGAGCTACACCAACAATAATTGCAAGAATTCGTACATACATATGTAAATACGTATGTAAGTTTGTGTGGGGAAATGGGTTTTACATTAAAAGATAATACGTTAGGGGTTGATGCAAACAGTATTAAAGTGCATAGCACCTGAGAATCTCCTGCACATTTCTTGTGCACAGCAGGAAGCAAAAATCTGTCTGGCAGGTCGCCGCAGCTGTCCGATTGTCAACAAAAACAAAGTCATAAAATGCAGTAAAACTATGTTTGTCTCTGTTTCGCATATGTTCGTAAGAGCATACTAGATAATTTGTATATGTGTTGCTGGCAAACAGGATGAGATTAATGAACAATCCGCAAAAAAATATTTCAAGCTCATAAAGACACAACAGGCCCACTCACAAAAAAGCTGTGAGCCAAGGTAACAAGTCTCTGAGGTTCATTTATGAAAACAAAACAGAAACATAATAAAATAATAATGTTGCCCCTGGTTTGCCAGCGTTAAAGTTTGCGTGTGTGTGTTTGTTGGTTTCTTAGTTCCAATAACAACAAATTTGCAGTCAGCGTTAAACAAATTAGCGAAAAAAAAACTTCAAAGACAACAACAAAAATAATACAATATCAAGTTTAAAGCGGCGGCCATTTGTTAAAAACGTCGTTCGGAGGAACAACGCTTATATAGCATTGAGAGCCCTGGTGAGCGAAAGGCCAATGCACTGCGCGTGACGACAGCAACGACACGAGACTGTAAAACGGAGGAGACGCAATGTGCATGTATGTACGTATATATCTACATACATATGTACGGGTAAATGGTGCCTTTGTGTGAGGACTTTACGCAGCCAACAGCTGTCCGCAGGCTTCGCAACAGAAGAACAGGAGCAACAACCACCGAAACGAAAAACATACATATACTGAAAACCTGAGAAAACGTGAGAACGTGTGCAATGGAATGCTCGAGAAAAGGGCAGTAACAAAAATCTCACACGCCACAAACTAAAAAAAATACAATTATACATGTTTGTGTGTAAGTGCTCACAAACACACACGCGCGAGTGTTGGCAGCAGTGCAGCTGACAGCTGTGCCGACAGTTTTTGCTTCTTTATACTTAAACCAGCAAAAACAACAACAACAAACCCATTGATAACAATGTCAACGTAGAGAATGAGCGAGAGAGAGAGAGGATAAGGTAGAGCGAACGAGGTGAAGATACATAACAATATACAGGGCAAGCTGCTGACGCTCTTCGCAAGCGTTGCCACCTTCGCAGCAAAATCGATCGAAAATTTCGTTGAATCGATAAATGAGCAAACAGAAACAAACAAATCGCATTAAAACTCATTAGCGCGCACGTGTGTGTGCGTGTATGTGTGTAAGGGCAAACAAAACGCCTGCAACTCTGAGAGACAGTCACACATTTGTATGCAAATACCAGTAGATACGTGCAGGGGCATATAAAATTAACAAAATTAATAAGCGTTGCCGCCAACCAGCAAACAGATGTTCAAATGTTTTTGTTGTTGTTGTAGGGCGGCAAGCATTAGCCGCAAAACCAAAAGTCAAGCAATAAATGCGACAACAATGATTGTTGTTGTAGGGCGATAAAAAGAGGGCGCTGAGAGAATGCATTAATATACATGTATATATGTATATCTTTAAGTTAATGTGCATGTGTGTGTGTAATGAATAATCAATTGTCGCGATGTTCGACTTCCCTCTCTCTCACACACACACACTAGCGGTAATTGCCCACACGGGAATCCCAAATTGCCATCATGCACAAGTTATACTACACGACGGCGCATTATTTTTGTGCATTTTCAATACCAACAACTGGCAGTGAGAGCTGTGGGCAGCATACCAGACAAACATACATACATGAACGTACCAAAAACAAACATTTCTATACATTGGCACGGGGGGTTTTACACACACATTATGGCAATATTTTGAATAATATTCGTATATTCCACACTTTTGCTATTTTTAGCACTGAAAACAACAAACAGCAACAAAAGCATTATTATGAAATGTGACTCACGAACATACTCAATATATTTATTTTCATACATTGAGAAAGGCGTTGAACGCTGTGCAACAGTGTGTTTGTGTGTGTGTGAATATATTGAGGGTGGTTGAGGGGTGATATGCAACTATTTCCCTATATCGTTCACCCGCTAGCATTTCAAAATATATGCAGTTACTTCATCAACTCTAGAATAATATTTATCCACATTTGTAATGGGTGAAGGGTAATAATAGATCGATAAGCATTTGTTGCACAACAATGCGACATTTAACGTGCAACAAGTTCACTAAAGGCTAAAGCAATTATTATGTTGTCATATTTTGCTATGAATCATGCTGTATTTCCCCAGAAATTAACAAAGTATTTAAGAAAATTCAATAGAATTACTATCTTACACTTAACTATTTTGATATCAGTGATGTCTTTGGCTTAAACAATGAATATAATATGCCATCAACTATTTTTCTAACACTGACAAGCTGGGATATTCTGAAAAAAAAAAAAAAAATCCCCTTTTTTAAGGCAGGTTTTTCTTGGGAGTCCATTTTTATACCCTTAACCCATAAAATGGGTAAATAAGGGTATAATGGTTTTGTGCAAATGTATGAACAGGCAGAAGGAATCATCTCCGACCCAAAAGATAAATCTGATCAGCATCAACAGCCGAGTCGACAGCCATCGCTGTCCGCGTCCGTCTGTCTGTCTGTCCGTCTGTCCGTCTGTCCGTCGTCTGAGAACGCGCCGATCTCAGAGACTATAAGAGCAGAGACTTCAAACTGAAACTTAAGCCTCCTTAACCATAGGCAGACAAGTTCCTTCAAATTTCGATAACACTTTGGTTTCCGATATACACATGGATCGATAACGAAAATCTAATTTCAAAATTGAAAACCGGGTTTTAAACAATTGTAAAATAAGAACATTTTAAAAATTTGAAAAAATCGGTTAAGAAACACCGGAGATATCGCAGTAAGTTGGCATTTTTATCATATTGGTCACTGGGTAAAAAAACACAAATAACTGAACGCGTTACGTATGGGGTTAAGGGTTTGTCCTAGTCGATTCTCGACTAGAGCCTCTTACTTGTTTGACTAAATTTACTTAATATTTGTTTAAAGAATGTTTGCAAAACGAAGAAACAAAGAAAAATATTCAAGGCCAAAGCGTCTTGAGAGTAACGTTTAAAAAATCAAGCACAATTCTTGTTTGTTGTTTTTTATCGAGAGACAAAACTCAAACACAAAGCAAACGCGTACAATGAACTGTGGCCTGAACTGACTCGCAATTTGCCCTCCCAAACAACAACAAAACAAGAACGACAACGAAAACCAATCGAATTGTAAGCGTCACCTGGAAGATCTCACTGATCGAACGAATAACAACAATAAATATGCCTCATTCCTGAACAACAACAAACAACGTTCATTGACCGTTTTTTAAATAACAACGCGATGGTCATTGCATAATTGTATTTTATTTTACTTTTTCGCTCTTTTTTATAACAGAAAGTTCAACGGAAATGCGTTTTTTTTTTTATATGTGTTCCCCCTTCTATTTTGCCCTTATCCCACCACACATGTGAGAAAATTGGAAAACATTGACCGTGAATGGGCATAAAATTTGGGTTTCATTTACAAAGATTAGATTAGAATTCTTTGCCTTTTTTCTTTGTGGTTTGACTTGAGTTTGTCATGTGTATCTGGGCATTCTTATCTTTTAATTAGAAAACATAAAGTAAAAGAATTGCCGAAACAAATCGACAATGGCTAAAGAGTGTTCAAGTAGAAACAAGTATAAAGGCTCTAGTCAAGAGAGATCCCGACATACCCTTTTACCGTTATGTAACGCGTAATGTACTTTGTTCTTTCCATAGTTTTAATCCTCATTTTCAAAAATGTATATATACTTTATGAGGTCGATGATGCCTTTTATGTGCTTGCCTGCAAGACAGAAACCAGTCTTGGTACGGGCTAAAAAAGAATAACTCTAGGCCATAAAAGTTTTCATTAAATTAAATAAAGTTTAGACAAATAAACACAATATATGTATTAGCATACATTAATATAATAAATGTATTTACTAATTTTGCGTCAATGCGGACTTATTACGATGTCAACTGGTTCAAGACCAATTAAGACGCTATAAAAGTTTTTATTTAACAAATAAAAGTTTGTTTTAAAACAAAACAAAAGCAAAATCAACTCAATTTCTATGTGTTATCGTTTCGTAATGCCGCCGCCGATCGCTTCAATATCTTTTGCTACTTGAACATCACCCATACCATCAAACAATCATTAATCCATGTATACATGTGAATGTTAATCAGCAATACAACACCCAAAAATTAAAACTCGATTTAAGAAAACATGCATATGTATGTGTGTGTGTTTGTGTGTAGCTAGAAGGCTTAAGTCGCACAGCTGAGAGAAGTGACTCTCAAGAAAAATAAAGTGAGCGGCAGGCAAGAGCAGAGCAGAGCAAAGCTTAAAAGCTTTTAAAAACTTGTCTTCCCAGATTCAGTTTGATTATTTCTTCTGATATTATTAGAGCAAGAGCGCGAGAGACGAAACGAGACCAAAATTAAGAAAGAGAGACAACAATGTGATGGCAATTTTGGAACTGGACTAAAAACGGATACAACACCAAACAAATAGCAACAACAAATCGAGCGATTGGTGCTGATGCTGGACAGTTAAAACTGAGCCATGAAGACTGGTATTTCCCCTACCCAGCAAGCAAAGCAGTAGCAATAGCATTAACTTGTTGTCGCTATCTGTGTTTAATTTAAAATGAACAAATATATACATATATATATTTATTTTCATTGTGTATTCGATATTTTATTATAGGTATGTATATCTTTTGAAACTAAATGAAGGTCATTCAAGCTGTGTATGTTCAATCAACCTTTTCACATTTATGCATCTTAAATAAAAGAGTTAAATATGTTAGAGATTTTCGTTACTTGAAACAGAATTTAGGATCACGTTTGGCTACTAATTTATATTAGCTTGGCTTGAATTTCACATATTATTCTATAGTTAGAATACATGTTTCAACAAATTGAATTTAAATGCAAAACATTGATAAGAAAACAGTAATTTCAACATATTTCGCAAGAAACCCAAGAAGCAGCGATACTGATTATCGCTTTACAAACTAGCATGAAATGTGCTTTGTTTTCTTGAGTGCACTACTCCACACTCACAAACAAGAACAACAACAGCAACATCAAAACCCAACCCAATCCACAATGTACAAAAAAACCTATAACAACAACAACAGAGCACAACCAATAAGAAACCTCGGTATGCAAGTTAAAAAAGATACGAAAATTATATAAACATTATAGGCAGCCGTAAGTATGACTAAACCAACCGCAAAAGCAACCACAACAACAACAACAGCAACGATATGTAACAAGTCGGGTGGCACTACAAAAACGAGGGCTGAGAAAAAAACACGAAAATAACAGCAACAACAACAAGAGCGCCATTGCCGTTGACAAGCTCAGCTCAGCTCTTGTATCCAGATGTTGTTGTTGTGTATTTTGATGTTGGTTGTGTTTTGTGTGTTTCTCGACTGAAAAACTATGCCAAACTTAACGACGAATTACAATATGCACTAGCGCACACATACACACACACCCATGAATCTTTCAACTCAAAGTGCGACAATTATGCACTTGGTTGGCAACGCTTAACGCACTTACGGACAGTTTACAGCACTGTCCGTAATGAACTAATTAATAGCACTTCCATATATAAATGATTCTCTATCGTGATCGATAGCATTTATCGCCAACAAATTTTTAAGTCAAAATACGTTTTATACGCATAGATAAAAACAAAAAAAAAATTGCACATTATATTCGAATTTGGCACACCCAATCCATAGCAGCAAAACTGTTACCTTCCTTTTCACATAAAACTATTTTTGGTAACAACTGGAGCAAATATAAGGCTGTTTTCGTCTATAAATTGTATTATATTCATATACACACATACGGAATCAGATAACAATTACAAAACTATTGAACCAATTAAATAAAGGTCTCTATGTATAAAAAATATAAAAATCAACTACTAACAATGTTTTCCAGCAAATAATATACAAATACAAAAACCCCTCACAAAAGTATGCGGGCATGTACACGTGTGTGTGTGAGGGAGAGCAACGATTTTGAAATGTATATGTATGTAGGTGGTGAGAGCGGGCAAAACCACAATGGCGACTAAAATTGTCAGGCAGACGGTAGACAGGCCCACGAAAGAGTCAGCATGCTACAAACACATGCACACCTATGAGCATATATTGAAGTTTTATGCGTTATTGTTGTTGTTGTTTATCATACTCGTGCACTCTCAATACGTAAATATTCCCATATGCAAATATTAATGACCTTCACTTTCACCTCCCTTTTTATTTTTGTATAGAGGGCCGAGGCCAAAGTAAAGCACACCGACAGAATCATTATCGTTTTGTAGGCTAGTTATAAAAAGCCATCTTTAAATTGTGTTAATATAATATATACATTAAAACTGTAATGTTGTTTGTATAAACATACTTTTTGTTCAAGTACTTGAATGTTTTTAAATATCAATTTTGACAGTTTGTCACAATGCGCACGAGAGCAAGTTGAGGGCGCATGTATAAACATTTATACACACCTATACGTATGTTTAACGTTGATACACACATACGTATATAAATATTTGTGGCAAATCAACTGAAACAACAAAAACAGCACAGTAGCTACACTTGTGTGTGTGTAAAAACGTACGTACGTACAAATGACGAAAAGCGATACGGCCTTCTCCTTCTCCGCTCGTGATCGAGCAACAACACAATTACAGTAAATAGGTGAAAAAGACAACAGCGCGCAGTTGCACAAATATAAAAAAAAGCAACCACAAGCACAGACACATACACACTCTCACACACAGACTACACTACATAAGTAAACACATACAAATATACAAGGTATTACGGTAATCAATGTCAAACGCTGCCGATTTCATTCGCATGCACAACAAGCAACAACAATATCCGACAGTCTGTCTCATTGTATTTTGTGTACTTGTACTACACAAAAGCAATTTAAGAGCAACAGCAATCGACACACACACACATGTATGGCAACACAGATTCGCGTTGAACACAAATTTGAGAATTGTCTCCAACAACAACAACAACAGCAGCAATTGAGAGAGCAGCTCTCTGAACTAGGTGAAGAGAATATTTTGTGAGATTCATGGCAAGCTTTTTGGAGAAAGAAATACAAAACGAATCTAAATTCATAATTGCTAGTTTAAGTATAACCTGTTAGCGCTTATTCATTTTTACAACTGTTTTTATTACACACCTACCAAACGTAACTAGATTTTTGAAATACAAGTAATCTTTTTTAATGCCAACTTAAAGTACCACATGTACATGGACAAAAAAAAAAAAAATCACCACTTGTTGGCTGCTTCTTATTTTGGCATAATTAAATGCAATATGTGTGAGCGTGACAGCATCAGCATGCATGGCTATCGTCAACGTTCGCTCGCTACTTGCTCTCTCGCATACCCAAAAACAAGGCAAGATCGACACACACACATACATTGAGGCAAAGACACAATACTTTCACTTCTCATATTATATTTTATTTTGGTTGGGGCGCCACGCTCATGTTTTTGTTGTAGTTTTTTGTTGTTTTTCTTTTCAACAGATTTATGCAAGCTTTCTGCGTTTGTATGTACACATGTTCACGTAAACTTTATGTATGTGTATACGTGCGTTTCTCGTTGTTGGGGCCCTCAGCAACAGTGAGCGAAAACAAAATTTATAGAAAATCAGTGTGTCTACACATAAATGACACAAAGGTGGGTAAGAAATAAATAAAGTGAATGTGTAAGTGTGGGTGTGTAATAGCATCGAGATGTGCATTTAAAATTGGGTTATTTTTAAGAAAAATTACTCAAATAAGTAAAATACACGAAACTTGAGGAACAGCTCTGAACAATTGACCTTAACATAATGTTTTCATTGTTTTGTTAATTTACCATCTATTCGCTTAAGTTATGCGCTTGTATAGATAACAAGCTCCAAGTACGTAAACATGACATCTGCATGCGTCAAAGAACTAAAGTACCTGGCAGCATATGGAGGAGTTTTACTTAACGGTCTCGTTCTGCTATTCTCGCTTAGTACTTGGGGTTCCCCTCTGCGTGTTCTAGTCAATATCACACAACGACCGGAGTGCATTGGAACGTTTCCACTATACGCAGTTTATCTCACTCAATGATGTCGCTCTTTTTTTCTCTCTCTTAAGCTTTTCAGCGTTTTAAAAAACTTCAAATCAATAAGTATCACTCTACGTGAAGTTTTTAAATACTTTATATGAAATAAAATAGTTTTTCACGATAAGTTAATAAAGAAACAATAAAGTAACTTGCGACAGCACTCTTGTTTGTATGAATAAATTAATTAAATAATTATATACAAGTTAATGCTGTTAGAGAATACTTGTGAAATTGTGTGCTACTTTTCGCATGAAATACATTGGTATTGCACGCAAACATCCCTTGACTCCTTCCCAATGCCAACAGACGACAAACAGCTGGTGGAATGTTTAGTTGCGAAATGGGACAACGACATTTGTTAGGGGAAGAGACAACAGCACACAGTAAGACACGCGATGACGTCAAAGCGGCCACAGTCGGCTCTTGGATAACTTGAATTTCATTTAATTATGCACAAATGGGTTATAAATGGGAGTGTCGCTGAATCGATAGCAACATTTAGCAACAACAGAGACAACGCAGATGTGCCCGCACATTTCATTTTAAATTTAGATTTGGAAAATCTTTTGCTCACGTACGATTACTGGGATAACTTTTGCTCACATATGGCCCGCCCCCATTCAATGCAACAGTGTCTATAGAAAAGCCACACAACGAAAGAAAATATTAGAGACTCGTCCGATAAAGAGGGTTCCCATGATAGCTTATTTGCTAGAACCGGCAGCGTTGTTTTTCTCTTGTCAACATTCCAACAAATTCTGTTCTCTTTCCTACCACCTTTTCTGTTGCTTACTATGTGCGTAGTTGTAATTGTTTGAAGATTTTTTTTTACTTTTAATTTGAATCACTTTGGCAATTACATGCACAAAAGTTGATATTGCAGCAGTTTTATAACGTTTGTTTGTTGTTGGAAGTAAAAATTATTTTTAAATTAATTGAAATCGCGACAACAACGGCCGATTTTCAACAGCGACATAACGACGCGACATCGAGGAGAGCGGTTGGTTAACGACGTTTTTGGTGGTTGAGCGAGAGCAAGAGCGAGACGGGGAGACGGCGACGGCGAGGACGAGAGCTGCTGGAGCGAGCGCGCGCGTGCATAATACGCACATACATATACACAAACACATGCATACACTAACCATACATACAAACGCAAGCTTCCTCACCGTTCGGTATGAGGGAGCCGCTCTTGCCGTACAAACGACAATTCACACACTCAAGTAGACGTTAATATATACATATGTATGTATTTATGGAAGTTTGCATGCATGTATGTATTTATATGTAAACATGTCTAAAATATATAATTCACGACTGCGCTAATGATATTGAACGGCCACTGCAAATGTAAATGCTGGCACAAATGTCTGTCACAGTTAAACAGATAGATTAAACGGCGATCCGCCCAAGACGCACACAAACAAATTCACAAAAATTGGAGAAATCAATTCAACGGAGTACAACGCGGCGAGGGAAGCGGAAATCAGAATTTAAATTTGATAATTGACAATATTTTACAATTGTACACATATATTTTATTCGTTTATTTTCGCATATTCACACATGTGTATGTGTATTTGTATATGTATTATTATTTTTTCATTTTTCTTACACAATATTTATATTTTTATTGCAATAGTTTTCACACACTTTATTTTACACTTAATTGAGCTCTTGTGGTAGATTAATTAATGCACGTTTTCCCCTAAAGTTAATTTTCTATAATTTACAAATGTAATTTAACAAAAAATTTTCTTAGTCAAAGTCAGAAATCACGTCATGGCTGCCACGTCCAAGCAACAATGAATCGTAAAATTTCCAAAGCAGCCCACTTCACGCGGCGGTATCGTCGGTTGCGGTTGCGAGTGCGTTTGTGAGCTGAGAGAGTAAACGAGTGTTGCCGACACAGCGCAAGTGCAGTGTGTACACACGCTTTTAAGCTAAATTTTATTTATTCATACAGATTTGTATGCAAAAGAGCGAGCCGACTATATGAAACATGAAAAAAAAACACCACCATTTATTGGCAAACGCCACAAGCACTTGTGCTTGCTGGTATTTTTTAGTGTTATTTTAAAACGCTGTAGCACACTATTTCCCAGCAAAGAGCTTTGTACAATTTTCGTTTTTATACAAGAAATGTTGACAGTTAAGTAAGGTTCCAAAGAAAGGGTTCAAATAGTGACAATGTCAAATAAGCCTACATTTAATAGGAATAAAAACCAAAACCAAGTAGGTGTTGATCGTTGGAACACACAAAAAGCAAGAAACACTGACATTCCCAAAAAACCCAATTTCTGATGGGTTAAATAAAATTATTTGCATTCATTATTTAAAAATAAACAACTTATATTTAAGCGGTGAATAAGACTTCTTTCTTTGTATTTCGCGGTTTGTTTTTCGAATAGAAAGAAAGACCAAAACAAGCGTGTAAAACATATGTTTTGTATGCGGGAGCACGCTTTGTGCGAGAAAGGGACGACAGTATGTTTAAACGGAGTTGCATTTGCGAAACAGCGTATAAAAATGCAATAATAAATTTGTGTAGAATGAGGGAGGCAAAAAAATGAAAAATACTGCGCGTCACCTATAAAATTTCACAAACTTTTGTAATAAACAAACGTTACTTAAGACTAATAATCAAAATCTCTTTTTGACCACAACAATTCCAAATGAAAACAATAATAAAAGAGCGGCAGCGGCAACGAGACGTCGTCGGCAGCCGCTGACGCCTGCTGCTCGCTCGCTCGCTTGAACATGACCACGGCTCGGTATTCGTATTCTGCCGAAAATTTTCAGCGTAGTTAAATTCGAATTAAAAAATTGCACTCACCCTGGATGTTATCGTCATTTTCTTCTTCTGATGCCATGCTTGCAGTCAAATGCAAATTTAAAACGACTTATACACAATAAAAGCGCCTAATTCTCACAACAAATAATTAAGCACACACAGACACGACGAGAAAAAAAATAGACGAAATGCTTCTGTATAGTGATGGGAAACTATCGATATGCTAATGAATCGATATCTCAATGGGAAACGTAAGAAACCAGATAATCCACGTAATTTATTTATATTTAGATATAACTAGTAAATACTTGTTGTGTAAATATATTTATATTTAAATATATTCAAAGCACATATATTTTTAAAATTGTATTTTATGTAACCCAGCAAAGATATTCAAACAGTTCGTTAATACGTTAAACAACCATCGATAAATAAAAACGTACAATATGGCGGTTTTGATAATCAAAAGTTTTTTAACTAATTTACTCAAAAAGAGGTTACGATTGGCATAACATTCTTGTTTGTTGTGTTTTTTTGTAATTTTTTTTAAAATATCATAAAGTTTGATTTCCAATTGGCATTCAAAGTCACAATAGGAACTATATATATATATAATTTTTAACGGATAGCAAAACATATAAGCCGTCAAAAGCAATTTGCCAAAAAACACATATTTGCAATGTTTTTTTTTTTTAATGCATTGCCTTGTTTTAACTTGTTTTCACTAAACGTAGTTTAAATATATGTAACTTAATTTGAACTAGTTCAGGGCTTCGCAACACAGCATTGTGTGTCAGTGGTAAGCAGAGTAAAACAACCCTGTCTTTTGCAAAAAAATTTTCTCGTAAACGTTTCTGCTGCAGATGAACAACAAATATAAATCAAGAATACTTTAATAATTTATCATTGCGGATTGAGCGGAATGTGCAAAAGTTTTTGGTAAATAACTTAAAAAGTCTTTAGCCAGATCAATTTAATTGCGAATATTATGTCGTCTATTATAACGCGCAAGGATGCCGAAAGCGCCGAAAACGCCGATGAACAAAAATCGAAATCATCTTCAACCATCAAGCGTAGCGCTGCCGCTGTTCCTAATGACATCGGCCCCGATGTTGCGGCGCCTAAGAAGTCGCGTTTCGATGTTAAGCAGTCGAATGGCGTGCCTACCACCCCCAATCCCGACGCCACCTCCTCGCTGAGCTCAACACAAATCAAACTGATGATGGCACATGCACAGCGCGAGATTGAGGAGCGCAAGCGGGCGCTTAGTAATCTGCGCGATAAGGATCCTTTGTTGGCATCGGTTCCACAAATCGGTATGCCAGTTGCTCGCGCCACACAAGCACTCTCAAAGAAGCCAACACCAGAGGATTCTGATAAAGCAAAGAAGATTGCCGAATTGCAGGCGCAGATACGTGCTAAGCTCACCGGCAATCTGGCCAATCTCATTCAGCAGCAGCCCAGTGCAGTTGCAGCCGCTGCGGCTGCTGCTGCCCAACAGCAACAGGAGCGACCAAAGCCTCTGATCCTTGACGATGAAGGTCGTACTGTGGACAAAAGTGGACGCGCCATCAATATACCTACTGTTACGCCGACGCTCAAGGCTAACATTCGCGCAAAGAAGCGCGAAGTGTTCCAACGCCAAACAACAGGCAGTGAGGGAGGCAGCGGTCACAGTGGAGCAAGTGGCGCTGGACATGACGATGCTGCCCAATATTTCGACGAACGTATCGCCCTAAAGCCAACAGTACGAAATAAGCGAATGTTACGCTTTCACGAGCCCGGCAAGTTTCAACAGCTGGCGGAGCGAATGCGCATGAAGAGCCAACTGGAGCGTCTGCAGAATGAGATTTCGCAGATAGCTCGTAAGACGGGCATCTCATCGGCTACCAAGTTAGCGCTGATTGCGCCCAAACAGGATATGCCCGATGATGTGCCAGCAATGGAATGGTGGGACTTCAGTAATACTTAGTCAGGATATGCAGACAATGGACGAGTCAAGTGGCAAGATTAGTATAAGACAAACGGCCATCAGCAACCTAATCGAACATCCTACACAAATGAAGCCACCAAGTAAGGCTTACTATATCTAGTTAGTGCTTTGTATTAATGCCTTCCCTTCCTCCCTTTAGATGAGCCACTGAAACCGGTTTACTTGCCCGTTTTTCTTACCAAAAAAGAGCGCAAAAAGTTGCGTCGTCAGAATCGCCGTGAGGCATGGAAGGAGGAGCAAGAGAAGATTCGTTTGGGTCTTACTGCTCCACCAGAACCCAAATTACGCATATCAAATCTTATGCGTGTCCTGGGCACTGATGCCGTACAAGATCCGACTAAGATCGAAGCGCACGTGCGCGAACAAATGGCTAAACGCCAGAAGGCCCACGAGGATGCGAACAATGCCAGAAAACTGACCAGCGAGCAGAAGAGCGAAAAGAAGCAACGCAAGCTAAAGGAGGACACCAGCTGCGGTGTCCATGTTAGCGTATATCGCATACGTGATCTGCAGGACAATCAAAGTAAAAAGTTTAAAGTCGAAACAAATGCCAAGCAGCTCCAAATGACTGGCAGTGTGGTGCTGTTTCGCGATTGCTGTGTCGTTGTCGTTGAGGGTGGCCCAAAGCAGCAAAAGAAATATCGAAGGCTTATGTTGCATCGCATTAAATGGGAGGAGGATGTGGTTAAAGGCAACGATGGCCAGGATGTGGCCAACACGTGCGTGCTGGTCTGGGAGGGCACCAGTCAGCGTCGTCATTTTGGTGAAATTAAATTTAAAATCTTTCCCATGGAGAAAATGGCACGTGAATTCTTTCAAAAACATCAAGTGGAGCACTACTGGGATCTAGCCTATTCGGGAGCTGTTCTCGAAGCTTCCACGGATCAGCAATAGTACGGTTAATATATCCAATCTGTGCTGCCCTTTTAGACCACAAAAATTGTTAACAGTTTAGATACCTAAGACTAAAATAACAAAAATTCAAGCTTTTGTACAAAAATCACATTCGTCTGTTTCGTTTCAAAGCTTATTAAAAGCCAATTATCATTCTCGATTTCAAGTTTTGCAAAAATGTTTATTTTTTCGTATATGGATCCTCCCTAATGTTGGACTGTATAAACTCATTTAGGCCCTGCTGCTGCAGCCTTTCAATAATTGTCGCCAGTCGCTCATCCTCCACCCGCTCCTCCTCACGCTCACGCATATCCAATACATGCTGCTCCTTGACACGCTCCGAAAGCACACGTTTAATAAGTTGGCGCAGCGATTTGTTTATCTCGAGTGTGTAGTCCAGTAGCTTACCATATGTTTCGGGCTTAAGATAGCCACATAGCTGACATTGAGCCAGTTGCTCAAAGCTGTCCATGCTAGCATTGATAAGCAAGCCGTGCTCCTGTATCTTTGTGTCTTTTTCAGAGTGGCTGCTTCCCTTGCTACCCAGCAACGCAATGCCGCCACGATGCTGCCAGAGCAATTCTTCTACCTTGGCACTGGGATTCAAAAAAACGCAATCACGATAAATGCAAGCCGTGGAGGCCGTAATTAAATCGTATGTGGAGATGCCGCACTCTATTAATGCAACGCCGCAGCAATTAATAGCCGTACTCAGGAGGCATCCGTCGTCGTCTAAGATGAGTACTCTTATGTCTAGCTGAAAGTTGAGGAACTCATTGCGACATACGAGAGGCTCCAAGGCCTTTGTTAGCATACTGCCCAAGTGTTTTTCGCGTTCCGGCAGCGATAAAAAATCGCCGCTGGCAAAGGCTGCAAAATTGACAAAGCAATTAATGACGCCCATGTTGACGCGTCGGGCACTGGAACGGACCAGTTCTCGTGGGGGTGCTACAATGGCCATTACTTTGGTATTGCCATATTCCATGTATGCGGAGCCGCGTACTGTCGTCAAAACACCAGCACGTATAACTACAAAGTAAACTAAAGTTGTAAAACTCATAAAAACAACTTTATACCAAATAAAACGTACAAGTGGATCGCGGAGCTACGACCACTTCGGTTGGCTTCTCAATACTTTCGAAGAAATCCTCACAATCTTTGGGCGTTGTGTATAGTTTTTCTGCAATGGTGGCGCCATCAAGTAGCGTATTTTTGGTTTGTGTTATCCGTAGCATTGTTTTGTTTAAGTTGCCGCACAAAAAGTGTAAAATATCCAAACATGTGTTTAAATACGCTGCCAGTGTTGGCAGCCACTAGTGCTGCAAAATTTGTTATGACTACGACAAATATCGATATGTCGTTGTTTTTTACATCACTAAAAACAAATGGTTGGCAACTCATGCTTTTGACAGCTCAAAAAGCGCTTTGTAATTCTGCTGAGTAGAAAAGAAAAGAAAAAGAGGATAGACGTAGAAAAGTGACCGCCGCAATATTGAAATAAGAAAATTACACACATATATTTTCAACGTTTAACAAAAAAAACAACTCCGGCATGACTGGCGAAACAAAGCTTGAGAAAAAGCAGCCGCCGCTGGGCGATGGCAAAGACGCAAAGGGTAAGCAAGCGTCCCAAGAAAAAGGCCATGAAGCTGACAAAACCAAAAAGGATGAAAAAGAGCAGCAGCCCGAACTTTCCGATGAGGATCAGCAGCTTCAGGAAGAGCTCGAAATGTTGGTGCTCCGTTTGCAGGAAAAAGACAAAAAACTGTATCAGCCAGCACTTGAGATGATGGCCAAACTGATCCGTGCCTCGACCACATCGATGACATCGGTACCAAAGCCGCTGAAATTTATGCGTCCCCACTACGACACCATGAAAACCGTCTACAAGCACATGCCCGATGAGCGCACACGTCAACTATGCGCCGACATTATCTCCGTGCTCTCAATGACCATGGGCAGCGGCAAGGATTGCTTGGCCTATCGTTTCCTATGCGATCGCTCTCAGACCATCGGCGACTGGGGTCATGAGTATGTGCGTCATCTATCCGGCGAAATATCGGCACACTATCACGACACCACTGGTGAGTTTCGTACGCAGCTAATTGAGCTGGTCAAGCAGATAATACCCTATAATATGGAGCATAATGCCGAGGCGGATGCCTGTGATCTGCTTATCGAGATTGATCACTTGCATCTGCTGGCCGAGTATGTCGATGAGTCAGCATATCCACGCGTCTGCCTCTATCTGCAGTCCTGCTATCCATATGTTCCCGAACCCGATAACACTATTATATTGGAAACGGCGCTGCAGCTGGCACGCAAGTTCCATCAGCATACCCAAGCAATGCGACTAGCATTGATGCTTAACGACATGGGCAAGATTGGCGAAATATTCAAAGAGCCCAAGGAGTCGGCAATGCAAAAGCAGCTGGCCTTTATGCTTGCTCGCCAGCAAGTGTGCATTGAGCTGGATGAATCCGTGTCTGACTACGATGACTTGATGGAAATCATGTCAAATGCGAATTTGAATAAGCATTTTCTGAATCTGGCCCGTGAGCTGGACATCATGGAGCCAAAAACACCTGAGGATATTTACAAATCACATTTGGATAACTCTCGCTCGCGCTTTGCATCCATTCAGGTGGACTCGGCCAAACAGAATTTGGCCGCTAGCTTTGTCAATGGATTTGTAAACGCCGGCTTTGGTGTTGACAAACTGCTCTCCGAGGATGGCAACAAATGGCTGTACAAGAACAAGGAGCACGGTATGCTATCGGCCACAGCTTCATTGGGTCTGATTCTGCTTTGGGATGTCGATGGCGGTTTGACCATGATTGACAAGTATCTATACTCCACCGATGACAACATCAAGTCGGGCGCTTTATTGGCCTGCGGCATTGTCAACTGCGGCATACGCAATGAGGTGGATCCGGCACATGCCCTACTCTCCGATTATATTGATAATCCAAATAGTTGCATGCGCATTGGTGCCATTTTGGGCCTGGGCATCGCATATGCTGGCTCCAATCGCGCCATTGTTATCGATACGCTGAAAACGATCTTTGTCAGCAATGGAAAAACGGCTCCAAGTGTTGAGATTCTGGGCATTACGGCCCTTTCGCTGGGTCTTATCAGCGTTGGTTCCTGCAATGCTGAGATTACTGAGATCTTGTTGCAAACTATTATGGGTCTGACCAAGTCGGATCTTAAGGATACCTATACGCGTTTCCTTTGGCTGGGCTTGGGTCTACTATATTTGGGCAGACAGAAGTCAACCGAAGCCGTCATGATGACACTCGAGGTGCTGGAGGAACCGTATCGCAGCATGGCCACCACTATGGTAGACATATGCGCCTATGCCGGCACTGGCAATGTCCTGAAAATTCAACAGCTCTTACACATTTGCTCGGACCACTATGAGACCGCGCCAGCTGATGAGGAGAAGGATAAGGGCAAGAAGGACAAGAGCAAGGAGAAGGTAATAATTACATTTAACATAAACTCAAATCGGTATGCATGTGAGATAATAATTCTTTAATATATTGCAGGAGAAGGACAAGGAGAAGGAAAAGGAGAAAGAGAAGGAGAAGGAAAAGGAGCGTGAAAAGGATCTGTCGGCCACACAATCGATTGCTGTGCTCGGCATTGCTTTAATTGCCATGGGCGAAGATATTGGTGCCGAGATGGCATATCGTTCATTTGGCAATCTGTTGCGCTACTGCGAGCCGGCAATCCGTCGTGCTGTGCCATTGGCACTTGGCCTCATATCCGCCTCCAATCCCAAATTGAACATACTGGATACGTTGAGCAAATTCTCGCACGACAGCGATGCTGAGGTGGCGCACAATGCCATCTTTGCCATGGGTCTGGTAGGTGCGGGCACCAATAATGCACGTCTCGCCTCCATGCTGCGCCAGTTGGCACAGTATCACTCGAAGGATCCGAGCAATTTGTTTATGGTGCGCATCGCACAGAGTCTTACACATTTGGGCAAGGGCACTCTCTCGCTTAGTCCGTATCACAGTGATCGCCAGCTGATGAATCCCATGGCTGTTGCTGGTCTGATGGCCACATTGGTGTCGCTGCTGGATGTCAAGAACCTAATCCTTAATCGTTCCCATTATCTGCTTTACACTCTGGTGCCGGCCATGCAGGCACGCATGCTGATCACCTTCGATGAGGAGCTCAATCAGTTGCAGGTGCCCGTCCGCGTTGGCATTGCCATCGATGTGGTTGGCCAGGCTGGTAAACCGAAGACCATTACTGGCTTCCAGACCCATACAACGCCCGTTTTGCTGGCTATTGGTGAGCGCGCCGAGCTGGCCACCGATGAATACATCTCACTTACGCCTGTCATGGAAGGATTCGTCATACTAAAGAAGAATCCTAATTTTGTCAAATAGATGTCGCAACTTTTATTCTTTAAGGCAATATAAAATGTCGCCCATTAACAAATTATTAACACAACAATAAAATTGTGGCAATAAATTAAAATGTCATTCACAAATAAATTCAAATTAAAAACACTATAAAATTTAGTTAAAAATAATGCGAGAAACAAATATTTTGCTTTTAAATTGGGAAAAGTGTAGGTAGTAGGTTCTCGAAACGACCCTCACTGCAGTTCGTCTGTCAATAGACGATGAATATTTCATTTGTATGGATGATTTGTTCGTTGAATATCAAATATCCTATTGAATATGTAAAAAAAATAATAGTAAATTTATTAAATAGCGTTTTGAATAGTTTTACAAATGTTCAACAAATTAAACGGTCTTATTAGCGTCAAACTACAATATGTTTTCAGTTGAGTGAAATTAGCAAACAATAAAGCAAAACATGCAAAAATTATTGTTGTACTTTTCAAGTATATATGTGTATGTGTATATTAATAATATAGTAAATATAAATGTACTCATATTATGTATATATATTTATTAATGCAATTTGCATGAAATGTTTCGACAGTTGTCCACTTGTGATTTCGAATCATTGTTATCAGAATCATAAAAAACATAATCACATGATAAACATAACGACAATTAATATAATAGAGTCGCAAAGAAAAACACGTACATTGATGTTCAAGTTGGTTAACATATTAGTTAGTTAGCTGCTTCAATTGTTGTCCTTAAGCACTCGATGTTGCCGATGCTGGTGCTGATGACGGTGATTGTTCACTGCTGGTTGGTGGCGGTGCCGGATGCGATTGCATCGATTGCTGCGCAAACACATGCGCCATTTGTGGTGGCAACGGTGTCGGCTGCGTGGGAAATAGTCCACCCATAGATGGCTGTACCTGTGGATACGTGGGCACTGTCTGTGCAGCGGCACCAGCAGCTGGATACGAGAGTGTCGCCGGTGCGGACATATATATTTGATGCTGTTGTTGCTGGGGCAACGAGGCCATGGAGAACATGGGCACTGCTGGCGCTGGTATTGTTGTTGCTGTTGCCTGTGGAAAGGGTAATTGAGCGGCTGGTATGCCGGCAATTCCGACGCTGTGCTCCTGAACGTTTGGATCGTATACGCCGGGTATATAAATGTTAGCTGGTGGTGGAACAATTGGTTGAACAGGTTGAACTGGTGCAGGTGTTTCAACTTGAACGGAAGCTGAAACTGCTGGCGCTGCAATGTTTTCTGTGGGTGCCACTGCTGTTTGATTTAGCGTTGCCTGCGATTCAAGTGCGGCACTTAACGCATCTGTGCCATCATCTGGATTGAAATATGTCTTGAATACGCTTTGCGCTGGCGGCTCAGCGTTTGTCGAGCCAAATGTGTTTGCCAGGGGCGGTATATAAGGCAACGTGGGTGCGACAACAGCTGCAGAAGCAGAAGCAGCAGCAGCAGCAGCACTGGCCGCAGTCGAACCGACGGGCGTTGCAGCAACATTGATGGGTGTTACCACTGATGACGTCGCCGTTGGTGGTGGTGACGTGGTAGGTACCGGCTGAACAGGTATACGATGCAAGTAGCCGTAACCAATGCCACAGCCCAATGCACCCTCGCCGCCCCAGGCGGTATTGGGCTTAATGGTCACCTCGCGACAAGCATCATCGTCCAAATTATAAACATACATTTTAAGCGGCTGTTGTTCGTGCGTCTCTATCAGTGTAAAGAGATCATCGTTCTCGTGGCGTATAGCATCGGCGCCAATAACATAGTCGCTGTATGCTCGTAATCCTGCCAGTTCTGCGGGCGAGTTTGGATGCACTTCCAAGATGTGCCAGACGCTCTCATTGGCACCCTCAAACGAACAAAAACGTATGCTGACACCCAACAGTCCTTGGCCACCCCAGCTGGTGCTGGGCGTTAAGGTGAGCTCGCGCACTGTTTGTGTTTTACTCGAGTAGACAGTGATGCGAACAGGTTTATCAACGTTCTGACGCAGCAGCTCTTTAAGCATGTCATTGTCCTGGTCTAGACGGGTGCCCGCTATAGCCACAATGAAGTCAAAAAATGCCTCTAAGCCAGCCTTTTGGCCAGGTGAATTGTCTTGCACTTTGAGTACGTGGTAGCCTATTATGGTTGTAAAAAGAAATGTTGTGTTTATTTTGCGTTTACGTCAGTGAGTATTTTAGTGTGTGTGTGTGTGTGTGCGTGTATGCATATGATTGGTTTTCGAACTCTTCTTCTGCAATTATTGTGGCACAGTTTACGTGGTTTAAGCAGCAGTATATTTACCTTCGGTTCCACCCCCGGGAACATGAACGCTGTGACTTGAGCCCATTGTTCTTTCCCGTCGAGCTAGAAATGTTTATTTATTATTTAATGCGCTGACTAAACAGCTTTTATTGTTTAATTTTGATGCGGCACTAAAGTGAGCTCTGTTCTTCGTGGCAATTTTTTGGTACGGTTTTCAGTGTTTCAAATGCTTTCGGTAAATGCATCTCGCTCACACACAACCAGGGCTGTAAGATTAAAGCAAAATGTTATCGATACTTGTTATTCTTTTTAACAATAACAGTTATTGTGATGAAAGTTAACCAAGTGTATTAAAATTTTATTTCTAAATCTTTTACTTTGATTTCATTTAAAATGGTAAACAAATATGTTTTATCATAGCCTCACAACTAGGAGCTGAAGTCGCCACTGCTAATTTTATTAATATGTTAATAAATAAAAAGCAAATGTTATTTGCAAAATTAAGTTTTTATTTTAAATAAACATTGTTTACACTATCTGCATGCATATGATATAAAGTGTATTGATGGCAAATTGAATATTTCCCAAGTATATTAGCCTTGACCAGTAGTCCACTTCCAGATTTTAGACAATGCACCGACAGTTGTGGACTCCGCGGCAGACGGTTGCTCCGCACTATGAGATGAAAACTTACTGGTTGACCATTGAAAAGCTTTGGATATTATGCCAAGTGATGTTGAAGCAGCCTTTTCTGTTGAAGACGGTGCGGAATCAGATACTGCACCCGATCCTGTAGCCCACTTCCAAGCATTTGAAAGTGCGCCTACCGAAGTGGTGGCTATTTTGTTAACCGTCGAAGATTCGGCAATGGACGAAGAAACTTCAGAATTAGCGTTTTGTGAAGACAACTTGCTAGCTGTCCATTCCCAAGCACTGCCTGCTGATCCTGCAGTCCACTTAACTGCACCCCAACATGCTCCCAAGCTTGAGCTTGCAAGTGAGCCTGCAGACTCAACAATTGACGAGGATCCTTTTATTTCTGGGTCTTTGGAGGTTAACTTGTTTGCAGTCCATTCCCAAGCATTGCCTGCTGATCCTGCGGTCCACTTAACTGCACTCCAACATGCTCCCAAGCTTGAGCTTGCAAGTGAGCCTGCAGACTCAACAATAGAGGAAGATCCTTCAATTTCTGGATCTTTGGAGGTTAACTTGTTTGCGGTCCATTCCCAAGCATTGCCTGCTGAACCTGCGGTCCACTTAACTGCACTCCAACATGCTCCCAAGCTTGAGCTTGCAAGTGAGCCTGCAGACTCAACAATAGAGGAGGATCCTTCAATTTCTGGGTCTTTGGAGGTCAACTTGTTTGCGGTCCATTCCCAAGCATTGCCTGCTGATCCTGCGGTCCATTTAACTGCACTCCAACATGCTCCCAAGCTTGAGCTTGCAAGTGAGCCTGCAGACTCAACAATGGATGAAGATACTTCAGAGTCAGCGTTTTGTGATGGAAGATTGCAAGATGATAAAGTTGATTCAGCAATCGAAGTGGCAGATTTGGCAATGGACGAGGAAACTTCCGAATTAGCGTCTTGTGAAGACAACTTGCTAGCTGTCCATTCCCAAGCATTGCCTGCTGATCCTGCGGTCCACTTAACTGCACTCCAACATGCTCCCAAGCTTGAGCTTGCAAGTGAACTTGCAGACTCAAAAATTGAGGAGGATCCTTTTATTTCTGGGTCTTTGGAGGTCAACTTGTTTGCGGTCCATTCCCAAGCATTGCCTGCTGATCGCCCTGTCCACTTAACTGCGCTCCAACAAGCTTCCAAGCTTGAGCTTGCAAGTGAGCCTGCAGACTCAACAATTGACGAGGATCCTTTTATTTCTGGGTCTTTGGAGGTCAACTTGTTTGCGGTCCATTCCCAAGCATTGCCTGCTGATCCTGCGGTCCATTTAACTGCGCTCCAACATGCACCCAAGCTTGAGCTTGCAAGTGAACCTGCAGACTCAACAATGGATGAAGATACTTCAGAGTCAGCGTTTTGTGGTGAAAGATTGCAAGATGATAAAGTTGATTCAGCAATCGAAGTGGCAGATTTGGCAATGGACGAAGAAACTTCCGAATTAGCGTCTTGTGAAGACAACTTGCTAGTTGTCCATTCCCAAGCATTGCCTGCTGATCCTGCGGTCCACTTAACTGCACTCCAACATGCTCCCAAGCTTGAGCTTGCAAGTGAGCCTGCAGACTCAACAATTGAGGAGGATCCTTTTATTTCTGGGTCTTTGGAGGTCAACTTGTTTGCGGTCCATTCCCAAGCATTGCCTGCTGATCGCCCTGTCCACTTAACTGCGCTCCTACAAGCTTCCAAGCTTGAGCTTGCAAGTGAGCCTGCAGACTCAACAATTGAGGAGGATCCTTCTATTTCTGGGTCTTTGGAGGTCAACTTGTTTGCAGTCCATTCCCAAGCATTGCCTGCTGATCGCCCTGTCCACTTAACTGCGCTCCAACAAGCTTCCAAACTTGAGCGTGCAACTGAAACTGCAGGTTCAACAGTCGATGAGGCTACTTCAGAGTCAGCGTTTTGTGATGGAAGATTACAAGATGCTAAAGTTGATTCAGCAATTGAAGTGGCAGATTTGGCAATGGACGAAGAAACTTCAGAGTCAGCGTTTTGAGATGGAAGATTGCCAGATGATAAAATTGATTCAGCAATCGAAGTAGCAGATTTGACAATTGTCGAAGAAACTTCAGAGTTTGCGTTTTGTGATGGAAGACTGCCAGATGATAAAATTGATTCAGCAGTCGAAGTAGCAGATTTGGCAATTGTCGAAGAGTTAGCTAGATACTGCTCAGTAATTGATTGTATTGTGGGATATTGTTCAGTCAACTTCGTTGCCGTAGAATCTATAGTTTGTTCTACTATACGGTCAGGAGTTATTAAAGGAGCAGTCTGTGTGCCGATTTCCACACCTTCTGATATCAGATAGTCGGCGCTTATCAGTGCGGTACTGTGAATTGCTCGCTTGCTTAGAACCCTTCCGAGTTGAAACGTCTTATAGGCAGCAAAGCCCAGTACAACGGAGCTGGCAAGAATGACAGCAATTCTTAAACCATCTGAGCGAGTCCAACTAATGGGGCTGGTGCGAATAATCGTTATGATTGATCGTTGTTGGCATGGTGAAACTGTGACCTCTGCTTCCTGGCTAGTCAAATCGAGGTATGCCCCCACAATCAGTTTAAATTGCTTTTTATCCTTTAAATAGTGCTGCGCCAGCAGCTCGCGGTAGGCGGCAGTGATCTCATCCTTGGTGGCACTTCTCTCAACGCCTAAAATATCAAAGGGGTCGTGGCTGACCATTGCGATTGTGCGTTGTGCATTTACAAACTTGTTCTGGTTGCTTTCACTCGGTTTAAATGTGATTCACAACATTTGTTATATCTTTGCTTGGCATCGCAACAGCTGACGAGACAATATATCGATGTTTAAGAACAATCGTAAACATTTAATTCATCAATACTAAAAATTGTATTTTAATCAAGTATAATAATACAAGTACAAGTACTGTCGATCAATTTTACAAAACACTAAAAACACTAAAATGTATAAAGAAAATAATATTTGTGCAAATATGATAGCTGAGATACATTTCATTAAAGATTAAATTTAAAAACTTAATTGTATTTTTTTTTGTTTTATTTATAATTCAAGTCCGGTTGGTGCAAAAGCTTTAAAAGCTTTTTATGGAAAATCTTTCGAGATTACTAACATTATCAATAGTTACAGTTTTTTTTACTGTTTAAGAAGGTAACATAATAAGTTGGTTTATCAAAGTCACACAAAATTTAAACAATATATTAACATGGACTCTAAGCGCCTAAATTCGATAACAAATAACTTCGTTACTCCGAAGACGAATCACTCTCGTGTTCGGGAGTCTTTTTTTTTGTAAAGTATTGAAAAGTTTTAAATGCAGCGAAAGCAAACAAAACCGTTCCTCCAACAGCACACATAAAGGGTAGCATATCTGCAGACGGTTGGGCGTAAGTCGTTTGTTCGTTGCCGTACTTAAGACCCTCTTCTCCTTGTTGATCGTAAATTTCGCGTTTCTCCTTGTTTGAAAGAACCTCAAATGCAGCTGCCACCTCCTGAAAATGTTCTGCAGCCTGTGGATGATCATTTTTATCCGGATGATATTTGAGCGCCATTCGCTTATATCCTTTCCTGATTTCCTCGTCATTTGCTGTCCTGTTGATACCAAGAATTTGGTAATAATCTTTGCCCATTGCGAAATTCAATAATATGTCAATGGGACACTGTGTCGTATCTTGTTAGGCAAAGCCTCTTGAGTTGATCTAACACTGCAAAATTTTGTCACTTCTTGTTATACGAATGTGTACAGTATATTAAGCTGAGCACTTGTTTATTTCACAATATATATAAACAAAGTAAGTGCAGCTTATAAATTCCGTCAAAACAGCTATCGATATTTATTAACTTTTAATCACAGCTGTTACACCGCGCTTTCCAACACACCACAAAACAGTGTAACCTTATAACTTTTATAGCGCCAATTAATAATTAGTAGACTTTAATCTTTAATTTATGCCATTGTGATTGGATAAAACTAAAATATTATGTTTTTTCCTTTAAGAATTAATTTTTATGCATTGTTTTTAATTTGACGGAACGTGCAATGTTTGTTGAACAAGCAATACTAATCGGTACCATTAAACCACGCGATGTTATCGATAGCTTAGCAGAAAATATCGCACATCTCGTTCATTTGGTCCAAGTCACCACCGCGTATAGTTAGTGTTTTGGTAAGCAAAAAGAAAATCTTTAAAAATATACTCCATCCTCATAGTTTTTGCTCAAAAAGATCGAAATTTCATGCGCATATATTGTGTTACACAGAATAACAATGATAGTTTTTATATTCTTGCAGTTCTTAAATTCAATCGAGTCCCTAATACAACTACAAAATGGTTAGGGAGAACAAAGCAGCATGGAAGGCTCAATACTTCATCAAAGTTGTGGTATGTATATATTGTATATGTGATTTGTGTGTGTGACTTTACAAGCAGAATGTATTTTCTTTAGGAACTGTTCGATGAGTTCCCAAAGTGCTTCATTGTGGGCGCTGACAATGTCGGCTCCAAGCAGATGCAGAACATCCGTACCAGCCTTCGTGGCCTCGCTGTCGTACTGATGGGCAAGAACACGATGATGCGTAAGGCTATTCGTGGCCATTTGGAGAACAACCCGCAGTTGGAGAAACTGTTGCCTCATATCAAGGGCAACGTTGGCTTCGTGTTCACCAAGGGCGATTTGGCTGAGGTTCGCGACAAGCTTCTGGAATCGAAGGTGCGCGCTCCTGCACGTCCCGGTGCTATTGCACCTCTGCCTGTCATCATTCCGGCACAAAACACTGGTCTGGGTCCCGAGAAGACCAGTTTCTTCCAGGCTCTGTCCATCCCGACCAAGATTTCCAAGGGAACAATTGAAATCATCAATGATGTGCCCATTTTGAAGCCAGGCGACAAAGTTGGCGCTTCTGAGGCCACTTTGCTCAACATGTTGAACATTTCGCCCTTCTCGTACGGTCTGCTCGTGAGCCAGGTTTACGATTCCGGTTCGATCTTCTCGCCCGAGATCTTGGACATCAAGCCCGAGGATTTGCGCGCCAAGTTCCAACAGGGTGTGGCCAACTTGGCTTCCGTCTGTTTGTCTGTCGGCTATCCCACAATCGCTTCGGCACCTCACAGCATTGCCAATGGTTTCAAGAATCTGTTGGCCATCGCTGCCACCACAGAGGTGGAGTTCAAGGAGGCAACCACCATCAAGGAGTACATCAAGGATCCCAGCAAGTTTGCTGCTGCTGCTGTCGCTACGGCCCCAGCTGCTGCCGGCGGTGCTGCCGAGAAAAAGGAGGA
This sequence comes from Scaptomyza pallida, assembly GCA_018152965.1. Taxonomy (NCBI): domain Eukaryota; kingdom Metazoa; phylum Arthropoda; class Insecta; order Diptera; family Drosophilidae; genus Scaptomyza; species Scaptomyza pallida. The sequence continues at coordinate 3,121,925 of JAECXP010000080.1, read as the reverse complement.
AGCCAAGAAGGCCGAGTCCGAATCCGAAGAGGAGGATGATGACATGGGCTTTGGCCTGTTCGATTAGGCGCCACAATAACCAGCAATGTGCGCTCTGCTACAATATTCAAGTTTACATCGAAATACAGCTCATACAGGCATTGCAAATTATTGTCGTGGTTTGACAAACCCAATGGCAAGTTGTGCTGCCGTTGAGCATTCAATAACATCAATAAATATGTAAACTTGATTTGAAATATTGGAATGTTTTATTACTAATGTATGTTGTTGTTTTGTAAAGGTTTTATACAGTTTTGTATATGTTGATCGATCAACTTATTGAGATTTATAGTCTTTGTTTTTTGTTCAGTTTGGTAAGTATTTGTTGTGAGAAGTAAGGTGTTCGTTTGGCTGGCAACATGTGTTTAGAAACATTGTTGCAACGAATTTATTCAGGTTTAGTTTTCATTGATTTCTTTCAACACAGCTGTAATAAACCTTTTGTAATGATATCACGGACCAACTAAATAACAATGTATTTAAATCTGAGGTGGGCACAAGTTGAAATTCGTATACACGCGTGCATAGGCCCTCTGCCGCGGTAAGCAGCAGAAAATAACACATACACTATAAGCACTCAAAGGGCATAGCGACATATCTCCGCCCAGTACATTTTGCTGGCGGAGATATGTCGTTCTTAGTTCGGCGGAGATATTTTGAAAACAAGACAACTTGTTTCCTTGAGTACTATTTTAATACTTTTTATTCTTAAACTTATTTTCTAGTGGACTGTATGTATTTATTAGGCCGATAGTCTCGGAAGGCGAGAATCGGCTCTATAGCAACGTGTTTATTTATGAACATATGTCGTTTTCGAAACGTCGAAACGGCTTTTAAAACGACATATCTCCGCCGAAATAAGAACGACTTATCTGGGTGTGCAATAACGCCCGATAGTGTGATCTGCTCCGGAATATAGCAAACAGTGCCTTAGCAGTGGCGTGAGCCACTGCTTTTACGGCATTAGGAAGTTTCAAATGCCGTAAAAACTTTCCAACGCCGCACAGTGGGGCCTTTGCTCATTTTACATTGCAAAAATCATAACTTCTAAACTAATGAAGCGATTTCAAAAATTTAAAAAGCATTTGATAGAAAACTTCTCAAGCTTCTGGAATCGAAGGTGCGCGCTCCTGCACGTCCCGGTGCTATTGCACCTCTGCCTGTCATCATTCCGGCACAAAACACTGGTCTGGGTCCCGAGAAGACCAGTTTCTTCCAGGCTCTGTCCATCCCGACCAAGATTTCCAAGGGAACAATTGAAATCATCAATGATGTGCCCATTTTGAAGCCAGGCGACAAAGTTGGCGCTTCTGAGGCCACTTTGCTCAACATGTTGAACATTTCGCCCTTCTCGTACGGTCTGCTCGTGAGCCAGGTTTACGATTCCGGTTCGATCTTCTCGCCCGAGATCTTGGACATCAAGCCCGAGGATTTGCGCGCCAAGTTCCAACAGGGTGTGGCCAACTTGGCTTCCGTCTGTTTGTCTGTCGGCTATCCCACAATCGCTTCGGCACCTCACAGCATTGCCAATGGTTTCAAGAATCTGTTGGCCATCGCTGCCACCACAGAGGTGGAGTTCAAGGAGGCAACCACCATCAAGGAGTACATCAAGGATCCCAGCAAGTTTGCTGCTGCTGCTGTCGCTACGGCCCCAGCTGCTGCCGGCGGTGCTGCCGAGAAAAGGAGGAAGCCAAGAAGGCCGAGTCCGAATCCGAAGAGGAGGATGATGACATGGGCTTTGGCCTGTTCGATTAGGCGCCACAATAACCAGCAATGTGCGCTCTGCTACAATATTCAAGTTTACATCGAAATACAGCTCATACAGGCATTGCAAATTATTGTCGTGGTTTGACAAACCCAATGGCAAGTTGTGCTGCCGTTGAGCATTCAATAACATCAATAAATATGTAAACTTGATTTGAAATATTGGAATGTTTTATTACTAATGTATGTTGTTGTTTTGTAAAGGTTTTATACAGTTTTGTATATGTTGATCGATCAACTTATTGAGATTTATAGTCTTTGTTTTTTGTTCAGTTTGGTAAGTATTTGTTGTGAGAAGTAAGGTGTTCGTTTGGCTGGCAACATGTGTTTAGAAACATTGTTGCAACGAATTTATTCAGGTTTAGTTTTCATTGATTTCTTTCAACACAGCTGTAATAAACCTTTTGTAATGATATCACGGACCAACTGAATAACAATGTATTTAAATCTGAGGTGGGCACAAGTTGAAATTCGTATACACGCGTGCATAGGCCCTCTGCCGCGGTAAGCAGCAGAAAATAACACATACACTATAAGCACTCAAAGGGCATAGCGACATATCTCCGCCCAGTACATTTTGCTGGCGGAGATATGTCGTTCTTAGTTCGGCGGAGATATTTTGAAAACAAGACAACTTGTTTCCTTGAGTACTATTTTAATACTTTTTATTCTTAAACTTATTTTCTAGTGGACTGTATGTATTTATTAGGCCGATAGTCTCGGAAGGCGAGAATCGGCTCTATAGCAACGTGTTTATTTATGAACATATGTCGTTTTCGAAACGTCGAAACGGCTTTTAAAACGACATATCTCCGCCGAAATAAGAACGACTTATCTGGGTGTGCAATAACGCCCGATAGTGTGATCTGCTCCGGAATATAGCAAACAGTGCCTTAGCAGTGGCGTGAGCCACTGCTTTTACGGCATTAGGAAGTTTCAAATGCCGTAAAAACTTTCCAACGCCGCACAGTGGGGCCTTTGCTCATTTTACATTGCAAAAATCATAACTTCTAAACTAATGAAGCGATTTCAAAAATTTAAAAAGCATTTGATAGAAAACTTCTCAAGCTTTAAATGAGTGTTCGTTGAGAGTTCTAGGTATCCGTGTTGTTTAAATATTCAAGGTCAAAGTCAAGAAATATTTTTGAGCATATTTTGCCTGTAAAATTCAAATAAAAACTTTTTTTCAATTATAACTGAAAATTTTTAATGATTTCAATAACTATTTAACATTTTTAGTTGTTTTAATTCGATTTTCAAACTAAAATACATTACATTTAAATTTGTATTTTTGCCGATTTTTTGAGGTTAATTTTGAATATTTGCTATTGATGACTGATTTTCAACAAAATGATCATCAACATTTATGTTCATATCTAATAAACTTAATATTTTGGAACTATAGTTGCTTCCTTCCAAATCCTTTCGTGATCCCACATATCTAAGCGATGCAAGAAGTGGATCCGATGAGGCTGCCAGCATGTTAAAAAGGTCTTCATTTTGTCGAGCCCGAGAAATTTTGCACGTATTTGTGTATCTGAACCTTTTGTAGTCCTTGTTTTTACATTCCTGTGCTTCTTCAGAAAGCCCTCCAATTGGTAAGCATTGATACTCTATTAAGTCCTTTCCATGAGCCAAAATCCTATGTACCGTGGGGTAAGTTTACTCTGAGGATACAAATCAGTCAAAAGTTGTGCTGTTTGCGATGTGTATTCGCCAAATTTTGCACCATTTATCATTTCCTTGCAGTTTATTACATTTAGGATAACAGCCAACCTTTTAATGATCTCATGATTAACACCTGTTATCAAACATGTCATTTTATCATTTAAAAAAATCGCCTTGAAGTATTTCCGTCATTCGTATTTCCGTATCCATGCTTTGGGCAGTCAACTTTCAATCCCAACTTCCGAGAGAACTCAGCTTGTATAATTCCTTTTTACTCTGTAAAACCTCACGAGGTGTATTATCCGTTGCTGTTTCTCCTGGAAGTATGTAGGCTAGCTTCAGAATAGATTCCATACACTTTATTCTGCAATGCAAGGGAGAAATTCCATATTCGTTGCAGTTCTTGTCACTCGTTGAGTCGTCTAAGTTGTGAAAGTCCTTTTGAGTTTTTTTTTTACAAATAGGACACCTTGAAGTTGAGGAGGTGTTTGTAATTTCATTTTAGACTTTTCCATCAATCATTGTCAGTAAAAATTGAAAGTTAATCGTGATTGTTTTTCCACTCTTGGTTTGAAAAACAGTAGGTTTCAATCGTAGAATTTTTTAAATTCATTATTCCGCTTTTAAATAAAAAGTTAGTGAATTATATTGAAAAATACTATTCAACCGGGAAATTGCTTGTAGTGCTTTATCTTATGAAGTTAAAATACAACTGTCGCAATCAAGTGCAATTTTTTGCACTATATACTAGAGATGGGCGTCGGGATCGGGATTTTCGGGAATCCCGCGGGTCCCGAAAAAATTATCGGGATCGGGCGGGATGGGAACGATTCTAAAAAAATCCGGGAAAGTCGGGATAAGTGGTCGATCCCGAAATTCCCACGGGTCCCGGTAAACCTGTCGGGACCCAAAAATTAGTCGGGACCCAAACAAAATGTACTCGATGAAAGTTATGTTTTTATCGAAATTACCCACCGATTGCATTTTGTAGCGACACGAAATATTGCAAATGCAATAAATGGGAGCATTTACATGTATTTTCTTTATTACGAAATTCGGTCACTCTTTTCCAATAATTGCTGCAGCTATGGCGTGTCGAAATTTTGCAATTAATTGCCAAAAAAATAAATAGTTATATTAAGCAAATTAGATTTAAGAAAGATTGCGATATTTTGAAATTTTGGCAAGAATGCAATGATTTGCCATTGTTGCAAATGCTGTTGAGGCAAGTGCTTAATATAGCAACATCCAAACCAGCGAAAGAGTTTTTTCTACCTCTAGTAGAATTTTGGAAGAAAGACGAACGAGGTTATTAAGAGAAAATTTTGAAAAAATATTGTTTTTAAATAAAAATTTAAATTTAAATTAAAATTATATTTAAAAATATATAAACATAACATATATATATATATACACATATTTGAAAAATAAAATTTCGGGAAAATATCGGGACCCGCGGGATAGACCCAAAATTTGTCGGGACAATCGGGATGGGAAACGCGAATTCAATATCGGTACGGGATGGGATGGGAAGCAATTTCTTTCCCGATCCCATCTCTACTATATACCATATATTTTGGGTTAGTTAGGTAAAAAATCAAAATTGTTATAACCCTTTTCCAATGTTTTTGGTAAAAAAACATGAGGTATTGATTTTCATTCAAAATAGGTAAACGGCGAAATTCCCAAAAAATTACCTGTATTTCCGCAATTTTCCATCAACTAAAACTATATTTACCTGCCTTTCACACCCTTTTCAAGCCGGTGATTATAAACTCAACATTTCTTAAAGGGGGTACATATAGTCAGGTAGTACTTATAATACAACAGCAAGCAATGTTATAAATAAACAACACACCCGCTACAGCCAAATTTGCATGCGCTCTTCTTCTTCCTTATACCTGCCGCGTGCTCTTAACGCGAGGTACACCTAGTTTTTTGGATTATCTCGATTTCCGCAGATTTCCGCAGATTGCGACCAAAAACATATGAAAGGTATATATTTCATCTATCACATGCAAGTGGTCCCACACTTATCCCGTCTTATCCCTGTGAGTTCTATTCCACGAAAGTTCAAAAATAAGGAAAATTTAGTGTATTTTGTAAACGTTTCTAGTTTAATAAGTATTTCAGTTATATTCAAACTTTATAATAAAAAATACTAACATTGAACATACTTTTCATATAAAAAAATAGATCGAAGATCGGTTGTTTATATCGCCCAATATTCACTTTGAAAGTGGCGAATTTTCGTAAAAATTGTCATTTATTCGTACTCACGAAATATTTCTCAACTTTGATAAGCTCTAGCAGCCATAATTTTTAACCGATTTCAAAAATATTTTGGATCCTTTATTTTTAAAGTATTCTCTGTCGATTACATGTTTTACTTTTGCCAAACGCGTTAATGAAAAAAATGATTTATGCAACGCTTTTCCGGCAGAGGCCCCACTGTGCGCCGTAAAAGCAGTGGCTCACGCCACTGCTAAGGCACTGTTTGCTATATTCCGGAGCAGATCACACTATCGGGCGTTTTTGCACACCCAGATAAGTCGTTCTTATTTCGGCGGAGATATGTCGCTTTGAAAACGTCATAGCTCCGCGCGGAGGTATGTCGTTCTTAGTTCGGCGGAGATATGTCGCTATGCCACTCAAAGCTATAAATAGAACACGAACGATCGGTACCACTCGGCGAATGGCAAAGCAATGCAAGCAAACCGGTTTCTACGGTAAATCCAAACAGTCCTATGCAAACACTTGTGAAAGCAACACCACGCTACGCTGTATGAAATTAACAGTGACATTCAATATGTTTATGGACGATTGGGAAAATGATTTTTTCTTTATACAAAATTCAAACGGGATGGCACAATGTCTGACCTTCGAAGGTGACATAGACCTAGATAGCCTTATTAAAAATAATTTAAAAAAAAAAAAATTACAAAATAAAAACAAACAAAATAACCACGTTTGTACGTTCACTTTCAAGACACACTGTACACTGTTGTTTTACCGAACGCAATGCTGAGGTTCGTGTTTTCGCTGCTTCAAGCGGAAATTGTTATAGAATGCGTGTAAAACAGAGGTGGGCACAAGTCGAAATTCGTATACACGCGTGCATAGGCCCTCTGCCGCGGCAAGCAGCACAAAATTACACGTACACTATAAGCATCCGCTGCTTCAATGCAAATTACGCATACTAATGCGTGTAAAAACTTTGATAGTATGTGAGCTTGCCCACCTCTGGTGTAAAAACTTTGATAGTATGTGTGCTTGCCCACCTCTGTTCTAAAGTTTGAAGTCTCTAGCTTTTATAGTATCTAAGATCGGCGCGTTTATACAGACAGACAGATGGACAGACGGACGTGGCTATATCTGGCTGTTGATGCTGATCAGGAATATACTTTATTTATAGGGTCGGAGATGCTTCCTTCTGTCTGTTTCATACATTTGCACAAAACTATCATATCCTTATTTACCCATTTTATGGGTTAAGGACGTACAAAAAGTAAAAAATAAGGAAAGAGAACTATAGTTCTAACGAATTCTTCGCAATAAGATCAATTTAACTTTTTTGAAATATGTTACTAAGTTCCTTATTCTAGTTCAGTTAGTACCACTCTTCGTTCATCGAAAATTTATCTAATGAACTATTTCGTTTTTATTCAACTACGATGAACAACTCTACATACGAATAATAGCTGAAAAATTATAAATTGCTTAGTAGAAAAAAGCGGAAAAAAACCAATTTATTTTCAAAAAAGCCAGAATTCCCGCTGCCAGCTGTTTGTAAAATTTTCCCGCAATCGGACTTCCAAAAAAGCCAGATTTGACGGGGAAAAAGCGGAATTGGCAACACTGATTGTCGATCACTTTTACAAAACACTAAAAATGAAAACATGAATTTTATATCTGTACATATGTATAAAGAAAAAAATATTTGTGCAAATATGATAGCTGAGATACATTTCATTAAAGATTAAATTTAAAAACTTAATTGTTTTTTATTTTTTTTATTAATTTATTATTCAAGTCCGGTTGGCGCAAATGCTTAAAGCTTTGAACAATTATGGAAAATCTTACAAGATTACTAACATTATCAATAGTAACAGTTTTATTAACTGTTTAAGAAGGTAACATAATAAATTGTTTTATTAAAGTCACACAAAATTTAAACAATATATTAACATGGACTCTAAGCGCCTAAATTCGATAAGAATTAATTTCGTAACTTCGAAGACGAATCACTCTCGTGTTTGGGAGTCTTTTTTTTTGTAAAGTATTGAAAAGTGAAAAATGCAGCGAAAGCAAACAAAACTGATCCTCCAACAACACACAAAAAGGGTAGCATATCTGCAGACGTTAGGGCGTTAGTAGTTTGTTCGTTGCCGTACTTAAGACCCTCTTCTCCATGTTGATCGTAAATTTCGCGTTTCTCCTTGTTTGAAAGAACCTCATATGCAGCTGCCACCTTCTGAAAATGTTCTGCAGCCTGTGGATGATCATTTTTATCCGGATGATATTTGAGCGCCATTCGCTTATATCCTTTCCTGATTTCCTCGTCATTTGCTGTCCTGTTGATACCAAGAATTTGGTAATAATCTTTGCCCATTGCGAAATTCAATAATATGTTAATGAGATGACTGTCGTATCTTGTTAGGCAAAGCCTCTTATGATGACTCAACACTGCAAATTCTGTCACTTCTTATACGAATGTGTACAGTATATTAAGCTTAGCACTTGTTTATTGCACAATATATATAAACAATGTAAGTGCAGCTTGTAAATTCCGTAAAAACTATCGATAGTTACTAACTTTTAATCTCAGCTGTTACACCGCGCTTTTCAACACACCACAAAACAGTGTTACCTTACAATATTTATAGCGCCAATTAATAATTAGGAGACTTTTAACATTAATTAATATCATTGTGATTTGATTAAACTAAAATATTGTTTTTTTCTTTAAGAATTCATTTTTATGTGTGTAGTTGTTTTGTAAAGGTTTTATACAGTTCTGTATATGTTGATCGATCAACTAATGACGATTTGTAAATTCTTTTTGTTTTTAGTTCAGTTTGGTAAGTATTTGTGGTTGTGAGAAGTAAGGCTCTAGTGTGGCTGGCAACATGTGTTTAGAAACATTGTTGCAACGAATTTATTCAGGTTTAGTTTTCATTCATTTCTTAATAAGGTAATCAACACAGCTGTAATTAAACTTTTGTGCTGATATCACGGACCAATTAAATGACAATGTATTTAAATCATTTAGTTATAATGGGCATTACATTTTGTATATCAATATTTCCTATTTAAGATGCATTTCCAGTTGCTTTAAGTATTTTTTATTTACAGACAGGACCATTTTATTGCCCTCTACAAATGGCCAAAAGGCTGCGTGTGCTGCCGTCTGCTGCATTGTCTATCCTATCATACATATGTACATACAAATACATATATATATTTACAAAGTAATTACTTGTGATAAAATGAATTTCACAAGATGAGAAAAGTTTAAAGTTTTCGCTGCTGCTGCCCCAGCTGCTGCTGCTGCTGCTGTTGCGTCGCGACGCCTTTTGCGATTTTCTTTGCTGCCAACGTCGACGACGCTCATAAAAATTCAATTTGTCTTGACAAAATACGCAAGAAATTAAGAATGTGCCAAGTAGAAGCAGCCAAAAGAAACTTTATTTCGCTTTTATTTATTTTCCTATTTTATTTTTTTCTTTGCTCCTCACTTTTCGCTCATTTGTCTGAGGCGAAAATGAGTTACGCGGCTGGCGCGTGAAAATGAAAACCCCACAAAAAAGCCCTGGGCCAAGTTAAACACTGCATAACTAGCCAAGACGAAGAGCCCAGTTAGTAAATACGTACGTATGTATGTCTGGAGTGTGTAAATATCTATCTCTCTCTATATACAGACCCTAAAGCTGAGAGCGTGAGTTGTTTATCGCGTTGTTAAAGGAAATTTTTTTTTTCGGGAAATAAAAACTTTTATAATAGTGTTTTATATATAAGGATTGATTTTATTTTTTCGTTGATATTTTTTCCCTCTATTTTTCTTGTAAGTCTCCAAAATTCAGATGTTACCATCGCTAGCACGAACTTTCCCTATTGGGTTTCTCATAAATTAATAAAGGCAATGCATAATTTCAGACGCCGCTGGCGGCAAATACACAAAAATTAACATAAATTGTGGCATGGCACAGGATTACGCCTCTCCGCCGTCGTCGTCGTCATCCTCGTCGCCGGCAGCTTACACGCAATAACAGCAGCGTCACTGACATTCGAAATCAAAATGCGATTGGCAAAATGATTTGCTTCAATTTTTGTGATGCGCATAACAAATGAAGTTTGGACATTTGGACAATTGATTGGGACGCCACGAAACGGACGAACAAACAGCATCCAGATTTCCGAGTCAGAGACCAGAGACCCATATACACAATATTCGATAACAAACACAAACACACACACACATTGCTTGTCATGCACAACAAAATGTGGAACAGTCGTCAGATTTGAGTTTGGGACTCCCAATCTCCCCACTTCACTTCACTCCACTCCACTACTACGACTCTCTCTTTCGCTCTCTTCGGTTTGGCTATCAATACGCATAGATAGATAGATTTGTATGCATATTTTTGCTTTGGCATTTCGTTTGTGTGCTAAACATGTGAATGCCATCGATATAACGATGATGCTGCTGTCATGCATGTTTTTCACTGAGATTTGGTTTTGGCCAACAGATTGAAACAAACAAACACCAATGGCCAGTAGCGACAGAATACGGTCAGTATCTAAGAACTTAAACGATTTCAATTGTATGTATTTATTTGATATTTCATAAAGTCAAAAAAGTGGATCAAAACATTTCGATCAATGTTTGCAAAATTCAAAACTAAATATGAATAAACATTTAACAAACGAGAGCTTAAGAAGACAGTAGGACAGACAGACATGGCTATATCGACTCAGATGTTGATGCTGATCAAGAGAATATATACTTTATGGGGTCGAAAATGCCTCTTTCTGTTTGTTACATACTCTTGCACAAAACCATTATACCCTCTTGGTATAAAAACCAATCCTAGGAACAATGTTATGTAGAATATGTATTCCAAACATATTTGAACTGATCTGGAACAAACATTTGAAATGTGCATTGTGTTGTCATATAAGCATTATAATATTATGTATGTGTGGTATCAACAATTTCACAACAACTCCTCCATAATGTCATGTAGTCGACAGAAAGATTTAGTTCCCCAACAAAACAAAAAAAAAGGCGTCACAAACCACAACCATTCTAATCCCGTTTCTTATAATAGGCACGTGAAAATAAATTGACAGCAATTGCTTTTCGGATTTTGAGGTAAAGCGCGAGGGCGAAAATTGCCGTTACATGAAAGGGGTGTGTGTGTGTGCGTGTGAGGGTGTGTGTGTGTGTGCCTGAGCAGAGGCTTGTGATTTATGTGGGCCCTCCTGTTCTCGTTTGGCTGCTGTTGGCAACTCAAAACATATGCATAGATAAATTATACGCGGTAAGCGCCACACAAGCCCCCAACAAAATGTTGACAACAGCAACAACAACAACAATGACAATAACTAGAGCCATAACAGTGTATGGGCGAGCAAATATTTTGATGTGACGAAACTAAATTGGGCGTGGCAAAGGCAAAGCTATGCAGCACAAGCTACCAAGCCATATTACCATATATTTTTTTGTTTTTTGATTTTTTTTGCTTTTTCTTCTCTTGACATTCAAATATATTGGTTGCCAGTCAGTTAGAAAATAAATTTTCAGTTATCATCGAATGGTGCAGCAGCTGCTAACAGAATATCCATTCCCTGATGCAAAAGCTTCATCCCGTTCCCTATCCCAACACTGGCCAGCAGCTACTATCTTCTCTCTCTCTCTTTTGCTACTTACATTCAGTTGGAGTTGAGCTTTTGTTTTGCATTTTGCCAGCTTTCTGACTGGTTTCGCACAAATAGGAGTAGGAATAAGCAAGGGGTGTAATTTTGCCGGGCAAACTAGTCGCAAATGCTGCACTGATGTTAATCAAAGTTTCATTCGAGTTTTGTGTGAAAATGCATCAGTTTTTTGTATGTGTTTGAAGCGCTATGCAATATTAATCAATAAAACCTCGAAACAATGCGTTTACAGCTTACGTGATTAATTTGAAAAAAAATTTAAATATTTTTAGTTGGAATTGGGAAATGAATATTTGAATAAAATTGTGCTTAAAAATGCATACAAATCAAGTTTGACAAATAGTGTCTTCTTTTTCTGATTTTTGCAATAATTTTTAAGAATTTTTTGTACATGTAATAACAAAAAAATACAATTTACAAAACAATTTCTAAGCACAATCAACTTTCTATATAGTTTTGTTATCATATTGAATTCTTGAACTTTAATTGTATGGTTGCATAAAAGCTAAAACCGCTATAATCTGACTGCGCTCTTTATTCTCAACTTCATATTTCAATCAAAGAGAGAGCGAGAGCTGGGTCTGACGTTAAGGATTCGCAAAGTGGGTAAAAGCGTGTTCGCTAATCGCATTAAAATCGCATCGCTTTAATTAGAGACGAGAGTCTCAGCCATATTTTGTTTGCTAGCAACGTGAGGCGAGTGTAACGGCAACAATAAACGACAACATTTACGGTGTACGATGATTGCAAGGCAAACGAGCAATTAAAAAGCCGTGCGCCAGCTGCCGAGCGCCAGCGAGATGGTGGTTCTCGAGTCAACCAGGACCTCGACCTCGGCGCAAGGTTGTGACAAGGTGGGGCTTAACCCAAACGTACGTGGCATAACCTTTTCGACTCCCCTCCACTCCACTCCACACTACAGCCCTTGGCAGCCCAAATGTGGCATGAAGGTGGAGCACATTTGGCAGCTGGATCCTTGAGGCATTTTTACGAGTACGTACATACATACATACACAGCTTTTCTTCGTTCTTATAGCGGCAAGAGAATTTACGTTGGGTATTTGAAATATGCACGTAATATTGCAAAATTTTAAGCGTATATCTTTGCATAATTAACTGAGAAAATACTTAGCACACACACATACACACACACACTGAAACAGAGACACAGTAACATTGAGGCGAGGTCCTTGCCTCACAGGCATTTTTACCGCAGCACCAAATCGCATGCAGCCAGAAAGAGTAAAAAAAGAAGAAGAAAGAAAAAAAAATGGGAAAAGGCGAACACAAAACTTTGCAATGATACTCGTTCTTTTGGGAGCCATCCCCCGTTGCCCCGCTCATCCCGCCAGTTTTTCAGGTTGTGTGGAATTTTTAATCTGCTACAGCGCGCAACCGTACAACCACCGCAGTAGAGCAGCAACCACCCCCAACACCCCAACAGCCCCAACAATTCACGACATCGTTTCCTAGCCATGTATCTTTCTTTACTGCAGGGCTTTGCATCTTTACGCTTTGCTTAAATATTTTAATTTTTATTGGCTAAAAAGTTTCGGGCAAAAGTTGTCGCCGGTGTGCGGTGCCAGTTAGGCAGCCATTTGATAAAGCTGTTAAAAATGTATTTATTTTGGTGCTAAGGTTCTGTAGCGGTTGCTTCACAGCAATCAAGCTAAAGCTTGTGATAAGCGCCTTAGCGGCATATCTAAAAGCGAGTAATTTATCTGCAAGCAAGTGCAAAGTGACAGTGCGAACGAAGCTCAACGGCTCTATGCTTTTTTTTATCTTTCTTCTTACGGCGAACTCAAGCTAAAAACTAACAGATAAAACATAAAGCTTGATAATAAAATATATGGTATAATATCTTTTTGTAAATATTTCTTAATTTTGCAATAAATCTTTAAGCTTTTCTTTCGAACCTTTTTAAACTTTATTATAAACTTAGATATTTCTTAATTTAAACTAAGCTCAACGAGAAAGCCAACGAATTTGGCTAATATGCATTTCTTGGAATTGCAAAGGTATATTTGTGTGGCCAACGAACCAGTGTCAACCATAGTTGACCACAGACAACGTTTGCGCTGGGTTGAGCAAATTGCACGGCAATAAAATTCATTCCCTTCGGCCCCTGTTCCAGCTGCAGACCCAGCAAACTGCGGACTTGGTTGGTTTGGGCTAAGCTCAGCTAACTCGCACTAATAGCCATAATCATAAGCCATAATGACTGGTGCTGCTACATATAGACAAGCAATAGCTTATATTGCGCATGTTGTTTGGAATGGGTGTGCTGGCACCACTGTGCGTATGCGTTATGTGCAGCTAAAGTGGAAACTTTGTGAATGACACCGAAACCGAGACATAGAAGTGTGAGTGTGTCACACTGTGTGTTAGAGAGTGTGTGTGTGTGTGTGCATTGGTGTATAAGTGTGTTAGTGTTTGCCGTGTCATTTGCATAAAAGTAAAGTTCACCCACACGATGGCAGCGGCGGCAAAATTTGAATGCAACCTGGCAAACTTTTTGCCAAATTTAAATTATAAATAAGCTGCCGGCCTGGCTGCCTCCCTGCCTCCCTGCCTGCCACCGACTTTGGCTCGAAGGAGTGACTCTAAACAAAACCTCATATGCATCGAAACGTAACTGGCAAAAAGGATTTTAAGTGAAGTTGAAGTTAAAGTTGACTACACGACCGCACACCACGAATCTCATCTTCTCCCCACTCCTTCTAGTTCTGCCGATCTATCTCTCTCTCTCTTGCGCTCCCAGGAGACCACTTACATTGCAGCAGCAAAGTTTCGACTGCGCTCCACAGGGAGTAGGTGTGAGATCTCCAAAAAACTAACATCGAGAAAATAAGCACAAAGTGAAAACTATACGCGCATATTCCAATTCCGCCTCACCAGACAAAGTGCAAAGCGTTGTGTGCCACTGTGCGTGTATATGTACGAGTGTGTGTGCCTTTTGGTGGTTTGTTTCACAACCTAACCACCAGACACAGCCACCACCATCCAGTTGCAGCGTCAAAGAGCACGCGTCTGCCGGGCACCGCATCGCAAGTTTAAATGTCATGTAAAATGTTTCCACTTACACAAATTAATGTGTAGAATTTAATTTTGTCGCTGCAATAAGATAAGCAAACACTAAATGAACTGAAAATGTGACTAACCCAACCAAGCCACACGACGACGACTGGCCATAACTATTTTAACACTACAAGCATTAATAAATTAATAGGACCTTGGTAGAGTTGAGCTTTTGGCAGAGGTTCTTCGTTGGCGTCCATTGGGATAGATGAAAATCTGTGGCTAAGTTATATTCAAGCTTAATAATAACAATACAAATGGTTTAAAATTTTAAAAAATTTTTATGTGAATTTATATTTAAAATATCCTGATTTTAGGTACTTCAAAAAACATCTAGATATTCAAACTATTTTGTGAAATTATTCTACATATAAAGAATTGAAACTATCATATTATCATAGGGATAATATTTATCAACTAGTTTTCATCCTTAGAAAAAGCTTGAAGATTATAATTTTCTTATAATCACACATCGTTTATAAACTTACCGAAAAAGCAGATCTATTAATTATTATTTAAGTTAAATATATCTGCTTAAAACACAACTCTAATTAATTGTCTTCTTGTTATCTGAGAGTTGTTTAAATAAAGGACAAATGTCAAGCAGAGCTATGCGTAATTTAACATTTAGATGTGTAGCGTAACTAAATAAATATCTTTGTAATATGTTAGATCCGTAATGAAGTTAAACAACTCTCAACATATGCAAAAACCAAACGCTCAAATTCATCACTTTAGACAGCAGTTTTGCAACTGGAGCTAAAGCTGAAAGCTGCTCCACCTACAAATTCCAATGACAGCCCTTTGCAAACCCCTAATACACTCACACACACACATACGCATACACACATAGTGGCATTTACTTAAATATTTTGGCTAAATGAAGCGAACTCTTCGAACTTGGTTTTTGTGTCAAAAAAGGGGTAAACGTGAGGTGGGGATGGAAAGTGGCGGGAACTCAACTATATGTATGTGATACGCTTGAGAGACTTTTAGCTTCATTGCTTGATTTGTTTAAATGTCTTTGCTGTGTTTGGTTTATGGTTGTGTCATTGGGCATTGGCTTTTTTTTTGTTCGTTTTTTTTGGGAGCTGAAAATGGGTGTCCCTGGTTGGTTAAAGGGATTGCGGAGTGGCGGCGGAGCTTAGTGCTTAACTTGTCTAAAAATCTTGTTTGTCTGCTTGTGCATGTGTTAAATGAAAAGTTTTTGACATTGCTGGCTGCATTCGTTGATGGCCCCATAGATACAAAAGTTGTTTGCCCAAGCTAAAACCAACTAAAAGCATGAGAATGTGACCCCAACCTCCCCCCAAAGCAACCCCTAAACACATCTGTGTAAATGTCAGCATATGCATATAATAATAAAAGCAAATATGACCAAAAAGTCTTCAAACTCAGCACATTTTGGTGCTCTTTGGTTATCAGATACATTTGTATCTATTTAGATATAGAACGACATACATACAAACATATATAAATACAACAACGCACAAATTAATTAATTTCTTTGCCAAGTAATAACATGATTAACATGTTGTTGATACTATGAGTTTGCAGTTCATGCTCCTTTTGCCTATGCACACTTGACATGAATTCAACCAATTAACCCTTAAAATGAAATTCATACATACATATATAGTACGAAGCTAAAAGTATTTGCAAGTTTGACGAACTGTTTGCGTTTGCACTGTTTGTTGATAAATACTAAAAGGGTATTCAGTGCTTGTCATTAAGTTAAGCAAACATTGAACTTAAGTAGGAAATAAAGGAATATCATTTCTTGTTTAATATGCCACACTAAATATAAGCATAATTAATCAATACCAAATAGTTAGTGTTAGCATAAAACTCATAATTAAAAATATATATGCAAGCAGCATTCAAAACTTATGATATCAAAAGTAAGTTTCTGGTTTTTTCATCTGTTTGTTTGTTTATTTACTCATAGAAATCTGTGCGCGAGACTTTCGTTTCATATTTTTCACAAGCAAATTACAAGCACAGCACAAAAAACAACAACAACAAGACCAGCAGCTTAGCCATAGAGCTAAGTGGAAGTTGCAGTTTTTTTTGGGGGTGGGGAGGGGAGGGGGGGAGGGTTGAGTTGTGAAATGCTTGCGAAACTTGTAACAAATACAAAAGTCAATGGCGCTGCAAAAGAAGTTTTTGCCTGGCAGCACAGCGCACACGGTAAATCTTGCAAGCTAAAACTTTCGACTTGCTTAAATAAACTCAACACACACACACCCGCACACACGTAGACGGATGGAAGCAGGCACACACACACACATTCACACACGTACAGTTGTGCAGATAGATAGACAGACACATGCTGAGATACAGATACTCGAATGCGATGCTATAAGCTGCTTTTCTCATGCACATCTACACACACACATGCATACATACGTACATGACGAGAGTCCATGGCTTCATGGTCTCTAACTCCAACTGTAGACCGACAACGTTTCCGATTGTCCTTCCTCGCAATTCGCATTTTCAGCAATTTGATTACGTAGCACAGTGTGACTAAATGCATTTTAAGTGTTTTATTAGTCCGAGGAAGTATACAAAATAATAATCAATTTGAATAGGTTTTAAATAAAGTGGCACATAATGCAGTTTAAGGTTAGTTCAGCATGTACTTTGGTTAAGGCTGTAACTAGCAAAGTATTATTTTCTCACATTTGTTTTCTTCGCTTTTTAAAATATGTGTTTTTTGATCTAAATAACATTCTTTAATTGACAATTACAATATCATTTATTTATTTAAATTGTATTAAAATCTTAGCTTAAAACATTATCTTTAGAAGTTTTTCTGAAGAATTAAACATTTATTATTTTTTAACTATACAGTATTTGATTCATCTTATGTGATTTTGAAAATATTTTAGAAAACATGAAAGATTTTGATCAATCTTCAAATCTGAATAATTCAAGCTCCTGGCTTTTTGTTGCACTTTTTATTATCTTTGGTGCCACGGTGCACTTATTTAGTTGCTAGTTTCCGTTTTTGCCCTGTTTGTTGCGCCTTGCAAGCGACCTTGCCAACAAAAGCAACAACCACATACAGCAACTAGCCAAAATCAAACCCAAAAAGCCAAAAGAGCTCGAAAATGCTATGAAGCTTCAACTGCACGCTCAGCATTTTCCGTACTGTGTGTGTGTGAGCGTGTGTTTATTCCTTGTCTGAGTTTGAGTCGAGTTGAGTTGAGTTCGAGTTGCTTCCGCACTTTGAGGATATTTGTCTGCTGAATTAATTGGAATTAGTCGCGACATGCTTATCCCAAAAGTCTAAAATAAACAATAAAATGGATACCTATTCAAATAGGGTGCGCAAACAGAAGCAAACAACGGAAGCACAAAACTGGGAAAGAGTTCGAGAGAGAGAAAGAGAGAGAGAGAGAGATTGAAGGCAGGCAAAGTCAGTACGTCATGCAAAAGGACAAGAAGAGGCACTCTTTTTTGGTGAGAAAGGGATTGCAAAGTGGAAAACAATGCAAAGTTTTAATGAATTTTGGTTTAAGTTTTCAGCGGGTACTGCGCCCTTTGCGATTTCCTGTAAAATGTATTTTAAACGAGTAACGGAAATTGCATTATTTCAATTACAAATTCGTTAGTCGGCGACTCGTCGTCGTATTCTCGTCGTCTCAACTGAGATTCATGCAGACAGCAAACGCCGCAGGCAATTAGTCGTGTCAAAGCTTTCATTATTGTTTTGTCATATTTGCTTTGTGAATGTGTGTGTGTGTGTGTGGGTGGGTGTGTTGTGTGTGTCAGACACACTCTAAAGTCTTAATTAATGTATAAATATGTACTCGTCTACAGCTAGCACATACATACATATATATAGTAGTGTGAGCTTGTGTGTATATATTTATATAAGAAAACAGAATAGATTTTATATTTAATTAGTGCAAACTGTGCAAAACTTGGCCTGACACGATGTCGCCAATTGTTGTGGCAACAAAGGCAAACAAATGAACTGGAAGTGGAACTTTTGCCTCAACAACTCAAGCCAACAACCAACAACAAATAACAGCAGCAGCAGCAACAACAGCTGTGAACACCGCGGGTGGAAGGAGGGGCAAAGAACGCCTTAAGGCAACCATCAAGGGAACGAAACTGAAATCTGTGCTCTAACTCTATACAATAGCAATTGTTTATGGCTAATAGAGATGGCAGGCAACAGTTATGATTTGTTATGCAAATAAATAACGAGACTTTCATACAAAATATTTATATAAGCGTTTATGGCGTAGTTGGTTGAAGTCCAACTTAAGTTCGTGTCACGCGCCCATCTCTAATAACAAGTAATATTCATTTTGCTTCGAGAGTCCCACTGAGTAGTTTGTGAGAAAAAAAGTTTGACAGCTGAATCCTGGAATGCCCCGAGGCCACACTAAAAGTATTCTTCGATTGCCCAATGGAAATTTCAAATGAAATTTATGCCATAAGGCTAAAACTACACTTTGACTGATTTTGAAATTTAATTTTCTGGCCTAAAGTGCACTTAAAACACTTTCGACAAAAGGCGTCATATGTTTGAGTTCAATACAAATCTAATCACTAAATTTGCATATTTTATGACATTTTAATACTTTTTATCATGAAAGCATAACATTAGTTTGACTTGAACAAATAAAACTTCATTAATATTCTTCTGTTTCTAAGTAAAGCTCATTTAACGTATGATCCCACAATATTTATAGCAACTGTAACTGCATTTAAATACTGCACCAATCGAGCAATATAAATAAACATAATCTTTAATAAATTTCCATAAATTGTGTGGCAATAATTAAACGATAACATTTCATCATATCAACCGTCATTAAGCCCCAACCGACTACGACTGTTCCTAATTACCGCTACTTTTAGCAATTATTTGAGACATTTTTCAAAATTTTCCCACAGCCCCAAATCAACATACTCACACACACACGCATTTACATTGACAAATCAATTGGCTTGTAGCCTACAAAAAAAAAATGTTTGAATGTACTCGAAGAAGAAATAATTTCCACTTAATACTAATTAGAGCGTATACATTGATGATGGCCGCACATTGCCACATTGCAATCAGGACAGAGGGCTCGGGGTGACATGCGGGGGAGGAGGGGTGGTGGTGGTGGTGGACTTGATATCGTGTAAGTAAGTCAGTGCATTTAGTGGGTTTTATGGCATAGGCTTGCTTCATTAGACAGACATTTCAGGCCAGTCAGCAGCAGCAGCACCAGAAGCAACAGCAGCAGCAGTAGGCCCTGGGTACATTCATTATATACTCTCTATCTCTCTCTCTCTTTCACTCTTCTGCCAATACTTGCATGAGCCACAACATCAATGTTATCGTCCCTGTGTGTGTGTGGCACTTGACTTGTTCGACATAAACATGAAAATGATGATGTCACATTTGCACAATTGTGCGTACAGCAGAAACAACAGCAACAGCAGCAGCAGCAACAACAACAACAATATTTAAGTCAAATTGCAGCAGATTCAATTGTTCAACCAATTACAAAAATACCCTGCAGATAGTTGCGACACTAAAAATAAATGTATTTAGGATAGCAAAAAACCTATTTGTGAAAAAAAGTCAAATAAACCATCAAAAAAATATTTTAGACAAATTTTTCATTATTATAAAGAAGCACACTAGCAAAATTGTATACTTAATATATTCATTTTAACCTTTACAATATGTATTTCCTTTAAAAGCAACTAAAGCTACCCCAAAGAAAAGTTACGCTTTATCTGCACAGAGTACAATCAACAGTAATTGTTATTGTTGTGCTAGCTTTGGAAAATGAATTTTCCGTGCTACACTGCATCAATACTTCAACCCCCCCTCCCCCTTCGACTCCTCCTGCACCAATTTCCAGCAATGCACTTAATGTGCGTAGTAGATCGTGCAAGCGTGAATCTGGTGATATGGCGATTAAAAATCGCAATGCCAAAAAAAGAGAGTAAAAAAAACAACAACTGAGTATGACAATGACAATGCACGGAATGCATCTGATTCGTATTGGGTCTTTTTTGTATGTATGTTTGTGTTGTTGTTGTACATGGGTGTTTTATTCTGTTTTTGGCATCGACGGGCAGCGGCGTGCGATAAAACAAAAGCCGATTTTCAGTTGAAAAGTTTAATTGAACAATGATAATGTTGGCAACAGCAACAACAACAACAATAGCAACACTGAGAACAAAATGTCAGGACTTAAAACGAACAAAAGGAAATTTTTATTGTTATACAAAATTGAGATGAAATTGGCACTTGACATAATGAAAATTGTTTATAAATGTTGATTGAGATTATCATTTAAATGGTGCGTTAATTGAGATTTCCATTGAAAGACTTTACGTGAGTAATCTTTTGAAGCTGTTCAAGTTTAAGGTTTAGTTAGGATAAAGTAACTTCCTGAACATATTTTTTCACGAATTTATTGACGTTAAAGTTTTATGGTTGGCTCTTTTTCAATGTTTTCTCATTAACTCTAAACAGCTTTTTTTAAAGTTCTTTAATTTTTCAATTTCCATCAGTTACGGTTGAATGCACTCACTTTAATAGAAGACAATTTTTGAACTATTCCGCTTGATTAAATTTTTCTATTTATTTTTGTTGTTATTTTTCCTAGTGTCCAGCCAATTAAAGAAGCTTTCATCCATGTTGGTTAACGGAAAAAAACCCAAAAAATATAAAAACAGACTCTAGACCATAAAACTGCAGCTGTTCATTTTATTTGGCATCATAAAAACAAATATTAAAATTGCAGCCATGCCACAGTTTTCACAATCTTTGGGGCTACAACAACAACAGAAACAACAACAACAAGCAACAGCACAAAAACGCCACTGCTGACGGCCATTAAACAATTTATGTTTGTGCCAGCACTTAAGTCTACCAATTGCTGCCAAATTCGACAAAACTCACGCAACAATGCAAGAGCACAACAGCAAAAACAAGTGAGAGTGAGAGGGAGAAAGAGAGAGAGAGCCTGTGTGAGTGAGATAGCATATAAACACCCAAACAAACAAAAAGAGATACGCTTACATTTATTGTTTTTACGAGGCTTAAACCCAGCAGGGCTAATTGAAAAATACTTTGTTGTGCAATAATATTGCAACACACACACCCCCAAACACACACACACACACACACACACACACACACTCGAATCCGACACACAATTGATCCGGAGCGACGCGTCAGACTGGATTGCACTACGCCCAATTGGCACACTTTTTCCGACAAGAGGAAGCAGGCAGTAAGGAGGTGTGTGGAGGGGAGGCCAGTTTCAAATTCACTTTCCATACAAATTGGCAGCGCGTCGATGGCGCTAATGAAAATTAACATAAAATGCTGCTGACAGCAGCCAATCGAGCGCACAGGAGCCAAAAACTACCAATACCACTACTACTAGAACGAGTAGGGTCCTTGGCCCCACTCGCCACCCCCCAAACAAAACTGCAGTCAGTGAAGATGCAGCAACTGATTTTAATGCGATTCAACAGCTCGGCACGCGATGCCAAGCCAGGAAAAACCGTTTTGCTAGTTTTGCTACCAAACCAAAAACTGGCCCCGGCCACAACTCCGCTCTCCACTTGCTTTCTGCACACACACACACTCACAAACACATACATTTTTGGCCAATGCCTCTGGGCCAAGAACAGAACGCCGTTGCATTTTGATGATGCCGGGTGTTTGTAGTCCACCACCTCATCGAAACACCCTCTGGTGTCGTCGGTTGGTCGTCGTGCCATGGCAGCGCCATTGTTAAGTTTAACCAAGGTAATCTCTGTGCTTCCATCGCCTATCGTGACAAACTGACATAAATGGCCGGCGGCAGGCACAGAGACTCCAATCAACGCCAGCTACTTGCAGGGATTCTCATTCGTTTAAACTTTCCCAAAATGACACCAGCTGAAGACAGCAAATGAAACTATTAGATTTTGGGACTATTCATATGGGAGTAACAATGAATTTGCCAGTGTTGGTTAACAGTTAAGCAATCAAATCTGTGCTTAAGTTCCTAAGGGGGAAATTTGGAACTTTCTTTGTAGGCAAAATGACATATATGTATATATGTATACATATCTTTTTTCATAGTCACCACAATTTGTTCTTATTGTTTGTAGACTTTTTATGAAAATCTGATATATCATCAATTTTTCAGCACTTTGTGCCATAATCAACTGTTAAACTCTTTCCATACTTGGTAAATCCATAGATAAGCTCATCGTTCAACCAATATTTAGGTTTCTTAGCTTCGTGTTCTCCAACAAAACTTTAAACCAAAGTTCATTTAGGTCATAAAAACTGACTTTAAACTCAATTATTTGGTTCCATTTCACTGACAACTTTTATTATTATAATGTCAAACTTTTCGTACCACTCTAAACCAATGTCATTTGGGCACAAGGTTAGAAATTTTACTTTTTTCCGTTCTTGTTTTTTTTTGGTTGTTTTTGTTTGTGGCATAAGAGGGCCAGTACTAGTGGATACGACGTTGCATCGGCTGTCTGTCCGTCTGGCTGTCTGTGCCATGTGCGGTTGCCCTACTAACTATTATTAGAGTAGTTCAAAATTTTACGTTGATGGCGGCGGTGGTGGTGCACTTGGCAAAACGCCGCCATTTTAGCAGCCATTGCCTCCGCTGCAATTGACGGAAGTTCATTGGTTAGCAAATGGCAGTTTTTGTACGCTCATTAGCATTATTTGTCAGTCTGCGGTCGGTTTTTTGGGCTAAAGTGATTCAAGTGGATGCACCGCACTGATATACTATACACACGTACGTGTTTGTGTGTGTGTGTAGTTGAATGTAAAACAATGTTTATGCCTGCCTTAGTGATACGTTTGTGTTGTGACTAAGGCTTAAGTTGCTGTATTGCGGTTTAAGGCAAACTTGGCTTTTATTTTGAGGTTTGCCAAACTAAATGGCAGACAATATTCCCGTTTAATATGTCAAAAGAATAAATTCACAACAACATTTTAATCAAGCTTAACTTTTTAAAGTTCCTATATGAATAGCTCGTGAAGTAAATTGTCAAGTTTCTTGACATTTTCGAGGCAAAACAAAAGAAATTCTTTGAGCACCTGATACTGATGCTGAAAATTGCTGTAGAGAGGAAATGCCAGCTGCTCATGTTTTTTTTTTTTTGGGACAAGCTAAGCTATTCAAATAGCTGCTCGTTAGAGCTCAAGTGATTCAACAGAATGCTTAACATGCCTAATGTCATTTGGCACAGCGCTCAAATTAATAGCCGTCACTTTTCACCTGACCAACCACCCCCAAAGCCCCCCCACGCCCGCAGCAGCATCAACTTTTTATACGGACACAGGATGAAAACGTAACATTCCTGGCGATTGTTGTTGGCTAATCCGTGGTACAGTGCGCAAGAGAAGAAGAAATATTTAACTCAAGTGGCGCGCTTTTATATCAGCAGCCACGACTCGTATTCATATAATAAATGGGTCAGGCGGTTCCAAGACGAAGCTTTCAGCTCTCAGTTCTCGCAGTTCTCTGATTTTTATGCGTTTTTTTTTTTTCGTTTTTCCTTAAGCAATACGGCATTGTGGCAATAAAATGCGAATGCGATTGCGAATGCGAAGTGTAAGCAAGTTGTTATTATTGTTGTTGCTGCTGATCTGCTCCACACATACGTATATAGTATCTATGGTTGTGAAGTGTGGAGCAACAAAAGCGCTGCCCATTATGACTAATGGTTGACATTTAACTTAATCTGCTTAAGATGATTATTGAAAATGAGTGCCACTTATGCCAAATGTTGCGTCATAAATATTCATGCACTCGGGCCCCCACTCACAAGAAGAGATGAGAGCGCAAGTGACTCTCCCCTCCATCCTCCCTCTCATAACAACAATAAAAATCTCTCTTTGGCGAAGAGCCTACAGAATATTGTGTGTCGACGTCGACGCCAACGCCGCCTTCTCTGCTAATAGAAAGTCTTTTGGGCAAAAGGCATAAAAACTTGCCAACATGATTTATATATAAATGTATATATGGTATTTATGCTCTGCATAAGCACATACATCCATATTCGTAATGCATATGCCTGGATATTTCTTCTTTATTTTTTTTTATGTTCTCACCCAAAACTCATTTCGAGTGCGGTGTAAGCTCTGTGCGTGCGCGTATGTTTGTATGTGTGAGATTTGATTTATCGGAATTTGGCGTATATTTTACAATTTAGCGGCTATAATTCATTATGTCGGTTTTGGTGATGCGCTTACAATGAGTGGGGTATTAACACAAACGCATACATTTTGTCATTTGACAGTGGAGCTTAAGTATAAATAATTATGTTTTTCTAGAGATGTCTAGTATATGAACTTACGAAGATCGGACCCTTAGGAAAATCTTGTATGATATAAAAATATAACAAGATCGAGGTATAAAAAGTTGTAAGAATAAAATAAGTTGGAAAAAGTTGTTTATTTTAACACTTAAGCTTTTGCAACGGCTTACAATTTGAGCTTTTAATGCACTGATTAAGTTTTATAATTTGTTTTGACTGAATATTTAATGATTAAGGCAAATGACACATGTTTGCATTTTGTGATATTTAAGCTTGTGTGATTTTTAACAAAGATTAATTGCTTGTAAATGTAATTGAAACACAAATTGGATTGAAAATTGAAACTCATGCCATGTATATATATGTATGTGTATATTGTGCAATTTCAATAGAAACTGTTGCACAATCTTTCGTTGCATGTGGCAATCTGGTATGCGGCATGCGGCATGCCAAGCCGTGACATCCTTTTGCTAAGTGCAGCGGCCTGACCCCGCCAGCTGTTTGTTGCTGCCACTGCTGCTCGTGAAGAGTGGCCCAACAAGTTAAGGGAGGCAAAGTGCGCGGAGGCGGCTGGCAATAGTGGGCATGGCCTGCGGTTATGTTAATGAGCTTGCACACAATTAGCAGCTGCTGCCGTCATTGCCAGCCACCAGTCGCCAGTCGGCTGGGCTTGGGCCTGGGCTAGGGCCTTGGGCCAGGGCTGAAATCTCGGCCCAAATATATACATATGTACATACATGTATGTGGTACAACTACATACATATAACCATGTAGTGGCATTTGCGCTTGTCACTTCAATTATGGTAAATATTTAATGCATGGCAACTGAGCACTAGATAGATAGATAGAGAGGGGGTGGGTTAGACGGAGGCGTAACTGTGTAATAGTAATCAACACAAAAATCAGTTGTGCGTTCTAATAAATAAATAAATAATCCAGGCGTTTGCTTTTAATTGCAAAACGCAAAATTAAATTGAAAATAAAATGTTTGCCACATTCAGATGGGCTGAAACCCTTTTTTTTGTACTTTTTATGTCCTCGTACGATTGCAAAATAAATTGCATTGCAATTTTGCAATTGGGTTTTGCGATTGGTTGGTTGCCTGGTTGCCTGGTTGTTTGAGTGAAAACTGAAAGCATCTAAGCTTGGGCATCATTTGAGTTATCGAACTGAAAGATTCCCTTTTAAATTACAAAATTGCAAATTAAATGGCTGCCAATAAAGTGCAGCGACAGTTACCAACTGGGTACCAACTGTAGAATAAACACACAAACAACCAACCATTGACTAAGCTCTGAAGTCGTAGAAGAAGAAGACACTCGGCGCATAATTCAATTCCAAACGAAATGTATGCAATTTCTTTTCGGTGCCCCAATAGACTCACAGAGAGCGAGCGCGGAGGGTGAGAGGACAGGAAAAGTGAATATAAGTAAAACATAATTGAATTCAAATTTGTGCAATCGTAAGTAACTAAGATACAATTATGTACGTGGCTGCTTCGCTCTCTCTCTTTCTCTTTCTATTTCTCTCTCCCTCTTTCCCACTCTATTACTTACTTTCTCTATGCATATCTTGTATGTATGACTGACTGTCAAGTCTCGTCACGGCTACATTTTGACACACAATTGAAAGGCACGCACACACACACACACACACACACACACACACACACCTAACAACCTTCACCCTCCCCCCGCCCACATCATCACACTTACATGGCCCAGACCCCCAGACAGAACTAAAGCCAAAGCCAAAGCCAGAGACCGGGGCAGACAATGAAACGTAATCACACTAATGGCACCGAGAGCAATGAAGCGCACGTAATTGGTAAAGAGCTCGACAGTATAGTGTAGTTTATGCATGTGTGTGTGTATGTGTTTCTCTCTGTGTGTGTGTGTGTGTGTAGTAGTGTAGTGTGCTTTGCAATGCGGTGCGCTATTTTACGCTTGTGTAGTGCAATGAAGTGAAATGTTAAACAGTGAATCCCTGTGAATCATCATCGAAATACCATACCATGCCTTGTTAAGCTTTATAGCCATATCAATTAAACATTTGATAGTTAATTGCAGTTTAAATGAGCTTAATTTAATATTTTAACTAAGACCCATGCCTATTTATTCTCAAACT
The DNA here is from genome assembly GCA_018152965.1 of Scaptomyza pallida. Taxonomy (NCBI): domain Eukaryota; kingdom Metazoa; phylum Arthropoda; class Insecta; order Diptera; family Drosophilidae; genus Scaptomyza; species Scaptomyza pallida. The sequence goes on along the minus strand of JAECXP010000080.1, from coordinate 3,094,994 downwards.
TTCTTGAAAATATGACAAGCAGTCAGTTTTTTATCGAGCATTATAATATATGGCAACGTTCTATTTTGTGTAAAACTATTAGAGTGTAAACAATTTGTTGTCAGCACACTCTTGATTAATTACATGCTGCACACACATGCATTTTAGTAGTGTTAACTAATGTGTATGTTCACGGTGACATATCACAAATATGTCGTGATTTTGTGGACACATCCCTAATGGCAGGGTGCTTGGTGCTTTCGTGTACGAACTGTAGTATTTGGTTAGCTTTGGTGGTTGAGTTTGGTTGTCTTCGTTGCATTTTATAGCATAGTTTTTGGGGCGTAAGCAAAAGTCGTTGACGCAACCGTTACCGTTACCGTTAGCTCGCAAAATACACATATGACATGTGATGTGAAGAAAACCGACGGCGCTAAAGCAATGCAATTACACGTTACCGTTCTACGCTCTCTCTCTCTCTCTCTCTCTCTCTCTCTCTTGCTCTTTGACTGCATGCATGTGTGTGTGTAAGTGTGTGTGTGCTTGCTTTATTAATGAGTTGCTGGGTGCCGCACGTCAACTAAGAATTGTCAGATAGAGAATGCGAGTGAGGAAGAGACAGAGAGAGAGAGAGACACGATTATGGCTGCTGGCTGGCAAAGTTGCAAGTTCTGGCAACATCATATTGAAAAATGATGAAAGTTTTTGAGTTTTAATGCGAAAATGAGCGACTGTCAGCTGAATAGATGGATAGTCACAGCACAAACATACACACGGATATTTACTGATGTGAGTAATGAAAAGTTGAGGTAGTGCAAAGAGTATTACAAGGTAGTAGTAGTAGAAGTAGATAACTGTTTGTGTTTGTGTGCACCCGTAAATTAAAAATCAATAACCCATTTGCGCAATGCCGTCAAGCAAGCAAACAAGCAAGCACAACAAAGTCACAAAAGTTGTCACAACCAATCATAATGATGATGTTGATGATGATGCTGATGGGTAAATCTTAAGGTGTAGACTTTTATAATTTGCGCAAGTACCAAGCGGAACGTGGAAAGAGGGGCGCAATAGAAAGGATGAGGCAAACATTGTTTGACATGGCATTAATAATATCAAGAAAGAGAACGGCTTAAAGTCAACATTTAAACAGCATAATATCGCAAAAGTTGTTTACTTAAGTGCACTTAACCCACTCTCCTCCAGAGGGACTTATTAAATAGGTTTCACTTTTTTTTTGCCATTTTAAATCGTTAATTAAATATTTGCGTTTATTAAGGGTCAAAAGTCACAATTTTGCAGTTGTTTTAAATTTAAAAATTGGTTTAGTTTTGACGAAGTTTTGGCAATCGAAAGTTTCGTCAAACGCCCAAGTCATTATCGGTCATGAAAAATTGATATGAAAATCGACTAAAAATAAAGTTTATTTATTTAAACGCAGTATTAATCTAGACCGTAAAACGAGACTTTTGATGTATAACATTTGAAAATCTGTTTAGTTTTGACGAAGTTATGGCCATCGGAAGTTTTGACAAACGCCCATATCGATTATTGTTCTTAAAAAATTGATATGAAAATCGACTTAAAATGAAGTCTCTGTATTTTGTATTTATTTAAATGCAGTATTAATCTAGAACGTAAAACATGACTTTTGATGTATTACATTTGAAAATCTGTTGAGTTTTGATGAAGTTATGGAAATCGGAAGTTCTATCTAACTCCCAAGTCGATTTCTGGTCACAAAAATTTTACACGAAAATCTTTTAAAAATAGAGTTTCTAGATTTAAACGCAGTAGTAAAGTAGAGCTCAATACAAGACTTTTGAGGTATAAAACTTGAAAATCTGGAGTTAGGGAAGTCAATAAATTTCCACCATACAACTTTTTTAGAACTTAAGAGACTCTTAAAATCAAGAATATTGTTTTGAAAATAACGATAATAATAAATATTTATTGCTCTTTTTCCATTGACCATACATTTCCCTTGAGTTTATAATAATAGCTTAGCTAAACGAATAGCAAAGGTAAAGGCTTCGAAGATTTCACTGAAGTAAAGTAATGTTCAATCTAATTCGTTTTTAAAAGGTTTCCATTGAGAAATATATGGCATTTACTATAACAAACGTTCTCAACTTTCATTGGATATTTAAAGTTACCATTTGTTTTCGCTTGTAGTAGTCGTAGATTGTCTTCGGCAAGATAGAAAGCCATTTGCATATCCAATAGTTTGTCACATCGTTTCGCAAGAAAAACATGTTTTTTTCTGCTGTTAGCTCTGCTCCTCTTGGCTGTATGGTATACCTATACTAACCACAAAGGGAAGGCACTAACGCATATCCTGGCTAAGCCTTTTATCAAGTGCTGCTCAATATGCAACTCTTTGGGTTGGGATGCTGCTGCCGATGCTGCTGCTGCTGCTGCAGGCGGCAACTTCCTTTTGCTCCTTGCGGTTTCGTTATCACAACTCTCAGCGTCTGGCCTGGCAGCTACGCATCAATTCATTGCCTAATCTATTTGCAGCTATGCTGCTGTGTGTTACCTGCTGGCTGCTTTCATGCTTCCCTTCTATCGATTCTGTTGTCTCTTTTACTCTGTAGGGTTTTTGCTGGGAGTGTAATTTAAAACCCTTAGACGCTGACAGCGTAGCGTCTGTGCGTGCTTGGTGCTTATCTGAAGTCCTTTGGAGTCCCAGTTGGCCACGTCTTCGACTGCAATTCGAATGCATTTGTTTCAGCTAGGCAGTAGAGATGGGTGGGTGGTTGGATGGTTGCTTACACGCATAGACATCAATCAGCTGGGGAGCAGCGGGTAGCAGAGTTGAGAAGATTTTGCCTGTTTGGCTATGCAAACCACAATGCTGACCGCCTGACCCAACAAATTACTCAATTTCATTGTGCTTGCCATATCCATAGCCTTGGTTGGTCAGCTGGGGAATAGTGGTAGTCGTTGTATGCGAAGCGTACCAGCGCCAGGAGGCAGTCATCAACAATCAACTTGATGACGAGCACAATAAAAATGAAAACCGAAACCATCTTTGCCGCTGCCCTCACATCTCCTCAGCCTTTAGGCACTTGAGGCCGCTGCTATCCTTATCTATTTGCCTGTCTCTTTTACCCGCTGTCGTTCTATCTCTGTTGCTCTTAAGATATTTGCTAACTTTTATTAATGTCGAAACGTACGGCAACGATTTACAACGACAATAAAACGCGCGTCCTGCTATCATATCGCACAATGTCGCTCATAGTCATAGTCATGCCACTTGCCTCGCTATCTAACCAAGCCAAGCTGCGCCAAGTCAAGGCAAACCGATCCAACTGGCCCAACTCAAACTCAAGCCAAGCCAAGCTAAGCTAACCCAAAGAAAAGGCAAGCTGAGGCATCCTCGCAATGCCTCTCGTCCTGACAATGCCAAAGAAGGTGCGGATTTCGATTTATGTGCACTGCACGCAGCTCTTACATAGAAGTCCTTTGAATGAATGTTGTGGTTATGTAATGATAAGCTAATGAGTACCCTGTAAGTGTGCTTTGAAACAGATTTGAGCACTAGAAATTTTAACCTTAAGCTTATACTTTTCAGTATCTTGTTTGAGAACAGAGAACAAAACAATATTATTCTAAGAATTTTAATTAAACTCTTTTTACAAACACACACATTTGCTAAGGTCAAACATTCGTATCCCCCTTCATAACTCTTTCTTAGAGGGTATTTGAATATAGAAAGTAGAAAAAGAAAAGATGACTTCGGCACTGCTCGCTTGTCTGTGGCAGACACAATGCATGGAATGTGAAAATCTTAAAGACTTTTGAATTGCTCGCCATAAATGCGCATTTATTTCTATGCTCAAGTTACTATTGGAGCCCAGTGGAGTGGCATAGCTTGGATGGAGCACACAATGCACAGAAGGGGATCCGATCTAACTCCAAGCTGAACAGAACAGAAACAGCAGTTGGCAGCAGTTTACGTATTGGCAGAGTTGAATTTTCGTCGTCGTCGCATGAGCCGCCCCAGCATCACTTTGTCTCATTTTTGTGCTTCGCTGACAAATGCAGCCGTGCATATGCTCCCAATGCAACCAGTTTTACCCAACCAACCATCCAACACCCACACACAAGCACATATGCATTGAGTTATATCTTCTTTTGGTTGGCGTCGGCTGTGACTGCTGCTGGTGCTGCTGCTGTTCTGGCAGTCAACGCATATTGGTAGCTAAGTTATCGCATTTGCGACAACAATGCCACAGCTCGTGGTATGAAAATGTATAGTCAGTGAGTGTGGAGACTGTGGAGTTGCAGTTGCAGTTGGAGTCGCACAGTCGTCGTCGACGTCGTAGGAGTCGTTTTGCAGCCATCTCTTACACTTGCTTGCATATTTTTGCCATTTGAATTTGTAAAATCAACATCCATTAATCTGAGCTCTGTGGCACTGGCACGACTGCAACTTTGCATCTTCGTCGCCTCGTTTTGCATGCTCGGTTACCATTTTTTGAAGCTGCGCACACATTTTTCGGTAGTTGTCGGTGCAGCACCAAGCACCAAGCATCAGCCAGAAATATGAAAAATCTTTGAGCTCAACTCGAACACATACATATACGTACTCATTCTGTATACATCTACATCTGCAACGGGGACTCAGGACACAAAAAAAAACTCCTGCAGTCAGCTGCCAGTTGCCAACGTCGCGGCGACGCTGCCTCGTTGCATTATTTGCATTTTACGAGTTGCCTTTCGGGTTGGGTTTTTGGAAGCTTGCCACGATGAGTAAAGTGAAGTGGACGGGACGCAAGGGTCGAGGTGGAGTTTAGCACAAGAAACATCGCGACACCCTGGGAAACACCCATGTGGCCCGGAGGCCAACGTGATGAAAGTGTGTTAGGAAACCTTTTCACTTAAAGCTCAAGTTATAGGCGACTTTTCAAGCAGCTATTAAATAAGGAAAAAAGAGCCCTCAAGCAATCAAAACCATTAAAACTCATTTGAAATGTTTATCAAGAACAAACTTACGACAGTTTGTTATTTACTGTGAAATTCATCATTTATTTAATGCAGTTAGATATTGAGCTAAATTAAAATGTAAAATATGTTGATTGATCATATAAATGATTATAATTTACATATTAATTTCCCAAAGATAAATTCGTATAATAAACTCTTAAAATATTCAACTAAATATTGAATGATAAATTGATTATCAAATTGAAAGACAAATTCGATGACTGAAAATGATAAATCATTTCTATGCCAAAGTCAACTTAACCAGCAAAGATATTTTGATGTGTTGCCAAAAACTAGGCGACATTCATCAAAGCGAGCAACATACATGCCGCATGCCACATGCCACATGCCCCAATTGAGCGTTTAGGTGTAGTGTGCCGCTGCTGCTGCTGCTGCTGCTGCTGCTGCACTGACTCAGATCTGCCTTTGGGGCAATGTCGCCAGCGTTCGGCTTCGGCTGCCTGCCTGTTTGGCTGCCAGCGTTGTCAACATCGACGGAAGTGCATGTGTTTTTCCGTTGGAATAACTCCATTGTGTGTGTTTCAGAGCATTCAGGCGAAGCATTTTTAAAGGCGGGCCAGCATCATCAAGAACCTGGCCCCGATACGTATACGTAACGTAAGCCAACAACGGCGTCCTAGCTTTACGTAATGATGCAGCAGCAGCCCCCCACACCCACCCCTCTTCAACCCCTCTTCCACCCCTCTACAATGCTTAACTGCTTGACAGGCAAATGCCTGCACATATGTGGCACACACACACACACACACACTAGAATGGCTGCATGCAACGTCAATTTTGCTCGCAGACATTCTTTTCTTTTTTAGTAGCAGCGATTTGCGATGTGCGTGGGGAGAGCGCGTCTTAAAGCGCTGACAAAACTGCAGCTGTTGGCCATGTTGGCAGCACAAACTGGCTGGCAGATCCTTTAAGGCTCTCTCTCTCTTTTGTGCGCCTGCTGACAAACTGTTGCCACTTGTTTATGCCACATGCTGCTGCCTAGCGATGAATTATTGTTGGCCCTGGCACACAGCAAGAAGAATACAAATACAAAAAAAAATAAAAATAAAACACAAAAACGAAAGCAGCTGAAAAACAATTGGATACATAAATCATTTGTGAAAGTTGCAAGTTTAGCGCACGACATAAATACAATAACTAACGAGAGAGAAAAATATAATTGTAAATAGCCAAGACAGGCCAACTGAATGGCCCAAACAAGCCGCTGGCCACAATTGTTATGTTGTTGTTGCTGCTATTATTGTTCATACTTCCCATTTTTCCCATTTCCCCCAGTCCATCCAAATCTCAAGTGTCAAGCGGTCGGTGGTCGAAAGCAGCCAGAAAGATGGAGCGAAAAAGGGAGATGGCAAAGCGTTTGCACACGGAGACATTCACATACCAACATAAATTGTTGAAAAGTGTGAAGAGAACATAATTGTAACATTCCTTGTTGGCCTAAAGCAATGCACACGGCCTGTGTCCCATTGTCAAAAGGAGTGAGGTGGTGTGAGGCGGTGATTCAAGCATAGGCTAAAGCAACACCAATGGGGCCAGAATGTTAGAAGGCAACCATTTCTTCATTGTCGTTACTCTTATTGTTGTTGTTGTTGGCATTGTCGGTCTGCCAGGCCTGCCAGGCAGCCTGCCTTTTTCAAGCATTCAATTATGTATGTCTGGGACCTGAGCCTGACATGCACACAAACACACACGCACACTCACACCTAGAGCCAAAAGCTCACACACAAAAACATGGCAAAAGTTTTGTAATGCCCGCCAAAAAGGGCATGCAAGGTGTTGGAGTGTTAGTGAGTGTAGCCAGGCATTGACAACTGCACTCGGGGTATTACGCAATGCTCATACCGTTTGTGCAAGTATTTAAATATTTTATAATAAATGCGTTGAAGTAGGAAAGGGTAAAAACTAGAATTAAACTATTGAAGTTTTTACTTTAAGTTCATAGCACATTATCGTATGGTACAATATCATACGAAACATTATTCAAACCATATTTTTTTGCATAAAACTATATTTTTTATTTTAACTTAATCTCCAATCTTATGATTTCAATCGAATAATTTTAAAGCGTATTAAAGTTTCGTTTTCTAAAAATCATTTTAAACTATGTTTTTGTAGATTATGCCATTTGTTCAGTGTTTGTTGTTGTTGCTGTCGTTGAGCGCCATAATGTAAATGTAGCACAAACCTTTTTATAACGCCGGCACAAACAGAGAGAGAGAGACAGCGAGACCGAGAGACTTGCACACATGCCAGAAGTTATGTCTGCGCTTTCGCTTTTTTTGCTTTATCCATGCACCCCCCGTAACGTTGCGGCCCATATACATACATACATACATACATACATATAAACATATACATAAAAAAGAACAACAACGCAGCAAACGTTGCGAAAAACTGGACCAAAAACTTGAAAGTCGAATGGCGAATGAGGCAAGTCGACGGCAGCAGGCCTTTGCTTTTTGGGCCCTTTTGGCTTGGCCTGGCCCACAAAAAAAAAAAAAAAAATATGCGTTATTTTGGCAGCTCGCACTGTTTATATGTGTATGTGTGTAAGTGTGTGTTTGTGGTGCAAAAGTTTGCTATTTAATTCCAGCCAGCTTTCGAGCAGCACTTCAACTGTGAAATCAGTAAAAGCACGCAAACAACTCAAATGGCAAAAATATATATGGATATATACAGACGGTCAAAGTTTATGTTACCATAAAAAAACAAGAAGAAGACGAGCATACATAGCACACACACGCACACATAGTGTATAAATAAATTGTGCAAGATTCTTTACATATGTAAAATACTATAATGATTACAATATTGCAATAGCCAAAAGCATAAGAAATTGGGCCACCAACCAAGCCATAAAACACCTCTCACAGCTCGTGTCTCTATTTATATATGTGTATGTGCCACCGAAAATAGTGTTGCACAAATGACTAAGTGGCATCATTTGTGACACATTTGAATTTTGTGGCCAGGCGTGTTGGCTTTAAGTGCTTGATTTATTGATAATTCAATTGCTTCATGCATAAATATTGCAGCTGACAAATGGTATTAGGCATTTGCCTAGACGGCCTCCACTCCCCCTCATTCTGCTTCAGCCGACCCAAGCTTTGCGGAAGATGTCACGATGCTTTATGGGGCTTATTAAGAGACACTGAGATTTATCGAATGCGAGTGTCAGCTATAAGTAGGCAAATGCTGAGGCTTTAGATTTGGATTCTTTTTGTGTATGGTGTGAATTTCAGAAAAGAAAACAACTTTAAGGAAATGATGCTGGCAGAAAAGTCATCGAGTTTATACTTTAAGGAACGTTCGTCAAGACCAATAAACTCGTTAAGCGATGTTATTAGAGACTTTATAAAAATATTTTAATTAATTTGATCATTTATTACTTTCAATAAAATACTCCTAAAGGTAACATTCCCAACCAAAGCTGACCTTTCATTTATTAATTCTTTTCTACTTAAAATCTTAGCACGATTTGCATTGCATCCAGAAGCATTTTCAACCCACTTCAACCTGATGTTTTAAAATATGATTGTCACTTTGTCAAGCCAGCTCCAAGGGGAAAAAAAACTTGTGCGCTTAACACTTCTGAGCCAAACTTTTGATATAAATAACAGTGTCTTTAACTTAAGACTTCTAGAGTCTGGGACTGCAATATGGCAACAAAAGTTGGACGCACAAGAAAAATATGTATTTGCCTAGAAGGAAAAGTAACCCTTTTTTTGGAGACAGTCAAAGAAAACTGCAACGGAAACCGGAATTCCCAGCGCAAGATGTCAACCCTGATGAAAATGTGAAAAACGAAACAAAGAATTGAAAAACCCTCATCATACAGACAGAGAAAAGTTCCGCCCATAGACCGAGACCAACTGTGACCCATACTCGAAAAGTGAAAAAACTCGTGAAGCATTTCTTCTAATAACTGCGCAAAAAACGATAACGAGTGCGAGACAGCGGCAATTTCGCTTACAAAATTGCCAAACCAAAAATGACTTTGAATTCCAATTGCGCCGAATTGTGAGCGTTTGCTCGTCAGTTCAATTCAGTTTGGGTTTTGGGCTTTGGGTTGAGGCCTCAGTTTTTGGTTTCAGCTACAAACGCAACCGCAAAACATGCACAGACGTGCACGGACGCGTCGCCGTCCGGCCGGGTCGAGCCACGCCCCCACAAACGAAGTACTATAAATCATAGACAACAAAAAAAAAAAAATAAAAAAATAGAATAAAGTGTGCGCACAACAGAAAATAAAAAAAAAAAAATGCCAATATCAGCAATGCAAATTTTCAGACGCTACGTTGAGGGATATACGAGGCAGTAAGGGAGGAGAGCGTTCCTGATGACGCAGCCGCTCCCCCTTAAGGCAGTACAACGAAACGCGGCCATTGAAATCTATGCAGCTGCCCCAGAGCTAAACTATCAACGATGAGTCAATAGACTCAGCCTGCTGCCTTCGCTCTTTCTCCAGGCTAACAGTGGACTCAAATTCATAACAAAGTGCATGAAAACTCTGGCAGGAAAACAAGCGAAAAGCATAGATAATTTAATGGAATGTTGTTGTGAAGCGGAAATATGTCTATTTACTTAGTTGATTTGATAAGCATTACTAAGATGTTTTTGGGAAAAGCAATAAAGTACCTAAAAGTATATTAAAGATAAGTTTACACTATATTCAAATATGTGCAAAACAGAATATCATGGTCATTGTCAATATTTATTATCTCTTTTACGTTCCACTGTTTTATGGTTAGTGTAGGAGTAGAATAACCCATTTGAAGTGCTTTATGCAAACGTCTTTTGCATTGATGAAAATGTAAAAAAGGGCTTTTCTGTCGAAAGTAATTAAAAATGCTGCAGTTGATGCTTAACTAGTTTTTAATAAGTTTTTAATTAAAAATAAATATGCATTTGTGTGTTAAAATGATGAGTACCGGCCACGCCCCCTGCCAAAACGCACGACCAGGCAACCAAACCCCGGCACGCACGTGACATGGCATGCCACGTGGCACAGTTCGGGGGAACTAGGGTGGTGGTGTTGGTGTAATGTTAACTTGCACCACAACGTTCCCATTGTCATCGTCATCGTCACCGTCATCGTTTTCGCGTTTCGTTCTCGTCATCATCTTTGTAGCAACGACGGCGGCAGCGACGGCGATGTTGTTGTTGTTTGTGCTACTCATTACATGGCGTGTAGACAAGGCAAACACAATTGAATTAGCATGGCGAGCGTTAAAAATCACGCATACGCCATGTCTCAGTGAGTAGGGAGAGAGCGCGCATACTGGCAAGGATACCGTTCCCCATGGATGACGCTCGCCACGGCGCTTCTGGCCCAAGCGTCCTCTATGTTGTCCTACAATTGCCCTCAACGTAATAAAGCGTTACAACTTGAACAACAGACCGAAAGCTTGCATATACTTTCTGGGTAAAATGCAAATAATAATTAAAATAAACATAATAAGGTTGTAGTTGAAAGAAAATAGCTTTTTGGCTGTTAAGTAAGTCAAGGGAAGGGTTTTTAGTACTAAAATATGCACAAATGGTTTAAAGTTATATTAATGCAATTAAAAAAATATTTAAAATATTGTTAATAATATTTTTTGAAGAATCAGTTAGCCAAAAATGATGTATAAAATGTTGGTAAATGGTATGAAAAATATTTTGCTTTCTCTTATAATAAATTGTTGTTCAAAACAAGCTTATTTTTAATACAACTCACAAAGATAAACACTTCATTAAGCTGCTTAGGCTTTTATTGTTAGATATATGCATGCATGAACAAACGAAATCCTTAACAATATATTCAATATACCCAACGGCACCAATAAGTATCTTAAGTGTAGGCACCTAAACGAGGTCTCTGCGTACCCAAACCCAAAAGCCCAATAATACCCCAAACCAGAATATCTTCTGTATTTGCTTTCACTAACGAATGCAGGCAGGCAGGCAGTCAGCCTAGGTCTACTGGGGGTCTTGGGCTCTGTTGGGGCCTCGGGAACTGTGGGTCTCTAAACGTCGCACGGCTCACAGATGAATTCAAGCGCAAAATTATGTAGCCACAGTTCTACACACACACACACACACACCGTAAACTTAGAAACAGCTGGGAATGTATGTGTGTGTGTATTTCTCTATGTTTGTGGGACAATCAAGCAATGAAATTTCATGCGTTTGCACATGCGTTTCTCACCCAACCCAGCCCAGACCGTTTGACTTCAGCCTGCTGCCAACACTGTACAGAGAGCGCTGCCACCTTTCAATGTTGCAAGAAGGCCCCGTGGCGTCTGTTGGCCGCTTCATAAACAAGTAACACATTTTCACTTCCTTTGAACCTGTTAGGAATTTTAAAATTTTCGTAGATTATCCGCTTTTAGCCGACACCCGCCGGTCACGCCCACTCACACCCACACAAAAATACACATACACGCATCAATGCCGCACAATGCACAAAAGGCACGTACCAAAAACAGAGTCAGGAGCGTGCAAGCAGGGGATACGTATATCCACTCATACTCGCACTATGTGTTTTTTTTTTTGGTTCCACATTCCGGAATCCCTGGACCCTTCGTTGTGTGCAAAAATATTACTTGACTGACATTTAAATTAACACAATCACAGTTATTGGAGCATTGGATACCAGCTAGGGGACAAGCAGCAGAAACAGGAGCAGGACCAGAACCAGGCATCAGACGCCAGTCGCCAGGCTCAAAAGCCACTGCACACAAATAAGCAATGAAAATGTTTTTTTACAGCTACCAAAAAGCTACAATCAAATCAAATCGGGCAAGTAGAACACATGACAAAAAAACATAAAAACAAAAACAAGCAACAACAACGCAAAGAAAAAGGTCAAAAGAGCAATATTCACAAACACACAACAAAAAATTATAATGAAAAACTTGATGAACGTTTCGTTTTTGTATGCGGCTGTGTTCGAGTAGTTTTGTGAGTGACTGTTGATATAAATGGGCACAAGAGAGAGAACGATAGAGAAAGAGAGGTGTGCATTACGATCACAAAGAGTTAAGAAATACACTATATGAATTGAAAGCATTGCATGGCAGGCTGGAAAGAACAAGCATCCGAATATCATCTAAAGGAAACTCTAAGCAATATTACAAATTTCATTAGTTTTAGGAAACTTCAAGATCCCTATTTAGTTCTTTCTTATTCAGTTCGAATGATAATTGTTTTAATCTCCCCATATTCGGTAAAATGAAGAGAAATAATACTCTGGACTTTATTACCATGGGTTTAACCTTTAAGTGTCCTATTTTCTGAGCCTTATTGATTATTACTTAGGGGCAGAGCATTGAAGTGACGCCCATTTCCCAAGTTAACTATCGACTTTGGTTTTTCGCTTTCTTTTAACTGCATATTTTGTTCTTTTAGCTTTTTGTGCGACATTTTTGGCCCATACATTTGACTCTGGCCCTGGACTATGTCTATATGTATCTATATAGTAGTACTATGTATATATGTATGAGCGTACTAATATGAGTCTTTTCTCTCTCTCTCTCTCTCTCTCTCTTCGTTTCTCTCTTTTGCTCTGTCTGTGTCTGTGTTTGTGTATGTGGGTTAGCCATGTATCTGTGCGACTTACGCGCGGGGGCGTTTTTTAATCAAAATGTAACAAGCCAAAAGCAAACAAGCGCCTCCGCCACCGCCCTTGTACACACTTCTTGCCATAGTCAGGACATGGCCTGGGTTGGACGACGAGCCCAGTGCCATGGCCCGGATTAGTAGTGCAAAAGAAACCAGAAACAACAACAACAGTTACAAGGCCCTCCCCCTCTAACAGCCGATAGCCGACAAAAGCTATAGAAAGATAGTTGCTGCCATCGCTCTTTTTATTGGACTTTATGCGCTTTTGTAGTGTGCCCCAGCTCTCTTTGTTCAGGACAGCAACAACTAAACTAAAAAAATAGGTAGCTGAATCATCTAAAAAAGCGATGGCCGGCGGCCAAAGCAACTCAATAAGCAAACCATATGAACTGAAAATACCTCCAATCCGGGAAGTCTTACTAGTTCGTGCAAAAGTACACCTAAGTTGATTAAAAATGATGTAATATACTTGCAAATCATGTTAATTCAAGATATGGAATGTTCAATTCTGGTTTTCACTAGTTTTCAATCTCAAGTAACTTGAAGTCAATTAAATATGAAACAATCAATTGCATTGACTTCTAAGTGCTGCATTTCGACTTTCGAATTTCAAATTTCAAGCGTTCGAGTGTGAAATTGTGTGGCCAAGAACAGACGATGTAAGTACTAAGTATCAGCCTACAGACATTGACCATGGCTAATTTTGTAGCTGAAACAAAAGGAGCAAAAAGGGGGCCAAGGATGTTTTGCTACTACTTCTACGACTACTAAGCACATGTAAGCACTTGAATGCGCCACTTGACGCTGCCAGTTGTCCTTTGTGGCATTGGCCAGAAATTAATTAACCAGCAGCTGAGGCGCTGCCTCAGTTTGTGCAACAGCAACAGCAGCAGCAGCAACAGAAACAGCAGCAGTGGCAGCCATACAATAAAACAATAATGTTGAAGCTGTGCCACCATCAACGCATTACAAGCCACTCAATGAGCTGCCACCGACGGCGCCTAAAGTGCCAAACACACACACACAAACAACGCATGGGGCAGCATCACATGATGACCACAATACTGTAAGATGATGATCATGATGATGATGATGAAGCTCAAATTGGAACTGTAATTTGGTGTGTACGATGAGTGCTTATACTCAGAACTAACATTCATACTCTGCCTAACACTCATACACACACACACACACACACACACACACGGAGTAACTTGGGTTCTGTTAAGGCGTTCTCGATTGGGTCTTTTGTTCTCTGGCATTGCCCCGTTTGACTAAACAGGCAATAGCCTAACACACACACACACAATGGGCTCCTTCTGTGGCTGTCCCAAAAACGGTTTCTATGGACGCATTCGGCCGTGTGGCTAAGATTTTTGTGCTGGTCATCATGATGATGGCGTGGACAGCACTTAGAAAGGGAAAGATAGAAAGAGGGAGAGAGGAGTCTGCATTCACTCCGTTCGCTAGGTAAGAGCGGGTTGTTTTAGCAGTTTTTTCCTCATTTTCTCAATGGTCTTAAGTGGGTTATTATGATATTATCGCTTGGGATTAGCAGGAAAAGCAAATGAAAAAGGGGCAAAACATTACATAAAGGTGTAACAAGTCAGTTTAAGAAAGCATAAATGTAAAGATCGAAGGTCAGTATTTATATACCCGAAACAGGTGAATGAATGCAATACAACAAAAGCATTGTTATGGTAGTCAAAGGGCATTGAAATGAAATAATTGAAGCAGAATATTGTGTACAACAATAAAGTAGATGCCAGTCAGTGATAAATAATGCTTGAGCACATTGAGTTGTTCAATGATAAAGAATAGAAATGGTGAATGGAGAGATTTTTGAATAAATGGGAATGATATATGATGGCATGAAGAGATTAGATACCCAATAAAATGAATAGTGAATAACTTATCTAAGATGCTTACTAATTGAAAAATAAATTATGGCCTTAGCTATAAATATTTCTCAGCTTTAAAGTTAAGTATATTATTTATTAAGACATCAAGTTGAGCTACTTTGCATACGAATACTTTTCGCACCACCCACGCATACCGTTTGATCGTAATCAAATGCCTTTATGGCTAACGATGTGTCTAGGTTCCGTGTAACGTCTTTGTTCTTGCCAGTTCTCTTGTGTGCGTGCCTGTGCCTCTGACTCTCTTTCTCTCTGTGTGTGTATTGGTATTACAAAACAAAAGACCCATAAAGATTATGTCAAAAACAAACTATTCAATTAAGTAACTAAACTAACTGACATTTGCACATAGAGAACAAAGGGAGAGAGAAAGAAAGAGAAATGTCCGACTCCCACATGCCAGAACTACTACATACGATGTATACTTGCCACTTGCCACATGCCAACGAAACAAGCAGAGGCAACTTTTTGGTCTTTGTCAAGAAGCACACAACAACAACAATCATAGTTGCCTCTCTATTGTAGTTGTATTTGCATAGAGTTGAGTCTTTTTTAATTCATTTTTTATTTTGTGTGCAACAATTCCATTTTTTCTGCCTTAGTAAGCTGCAATGACAAAGATAGGAATGAGTTCATTTAGATTTCCATGTCTATGCTCAAGTTAACAAAATATTATTAATACAGTTGAAGGGCTTTCTACCCTGTGTGAGTGTGTGTTTTCGTTCGTGTTGTACTTCAGGCCAGTCTATGCTTATTGGCGTTATTAGCAAAGGCTTAGGGTCCTTGCGCGTGTCAGCGCCTTTGGCATATGGATGGGCGGAGACCTGCTCTTCCTGGTCAATGGGGTTCCTGGTTCAGCTGCCACGTGTCATAAAATAAACAATAATCCTGCAACGGCTGGCATTCCACTTTAGTGCACAATGCTCGTAAATTGTATCTCATAATATGCCGGGCCCATGTATATATTCTATCTATTCTGCGTTGAGTTGTTCGCTACTATTTACAATGCTCAGGCAGCAAATAGAACAAACAATCAATCAATAGACAATATTTTCTACGTACCGATGCGTTGCGTTCAACCGGATTGCCGATTGCCTTAAAACAAAAGCGCCCATTGCAAAAAAAAAAAATGAAAGAATAAAGATGGAATAAAATAAAACAGAAATCAAGACGATAGAAAGGCTGGAGGGGGTGGGTGGTAGTGAAACGAAAGAATGGAGAAAAAAAGATAAATATTTATACCCGGAGCGCAGTGCAAGCGACGCTCGACTTGTTTTTTCAGCTTCGCTGAGCGTATAGAGCTAGAGTACAGAGCATTTGTAGATAATAAAAAACAAGTAGGTAAATACAATATAAATGCTGGTAGCTACAGCTACAGCTACAGCTTCAGTACTACAGTTACAGCTACAACGGTGCCTTGGCTTAGCTGCCACTATGTATCTTGCAGATACAATTCGGTTGCAGCCAGCACTTTTATTACATGCGACTTTTCTACAATTTGTGAACCATTGTCTTCTAGCACTCTGACTCCTCTTTCTTTCTGTCTCTCTGTGTGTTTGTGTGTGTGTGTAGCCAACGGGCAAAGTGTTTGAATTTAGTAGCAAGCGGAAAAGCAAAGAAAAACGAAATGAACTACGACCCCGGCTGACTGCCTCACTTCCTCACTGCTGCTGTGTGTTTGTGTGCCTTCTAGCCAGGTTCAAGTCCAGCAAGTAGCAGCAGCATCAGCATCAGCAGCAGCTACCAGGTTCGCCTTCAGGTCCTTAACCATTTTTATTTACCAGCAGCGCTAAAGCAAAGCGAAGCAAAGCACAGCAGAGGAAAAGCAAAGCGCTTAGAACCACCTTAAGACAACGTGAAACGAGTACAAACATTATTTCGGTTGATTCCGCAATATGTACCTCTAGTACAACTACCTTAACCCCAGCGGCTATTATGGCTATGTAATGACATTGCCTTTGCAGCTACTTAAATACATAATAATAATATATTCATATTTGCATAAGTATTTATTGTTGATTTATGGCATTGCTTGAAGGGACGTAAAGCAAAGATAAAATTACATTAAACTGTGAGGTATATATTAAATTTAATTACTCACTTTAATTGTGAATTATTTTTGCAAAGAAATTTCTTCTGAGCAATTCTTAGAACAAATTCCTTTCAGTCAGCTTTGCTCCTGAAAGTATGCAATAAAGCTTCCGTCATAATTTAGAAGAAGAAGTAGCACCGACTTTTCCCAGAAATACACATCTTTTATTTTTATTTTTTTTTAAAGGGTATCATTATTTCGTGCTCTTATTAAATATATGGTTTTATTTCGAGTCGTCTTAATGCCATTTTTATTTTTATTTGTTGTTGTTTTGTAGTTTCATGGAGCTTTAAGTGCAGATGCCAACCAACTGCGTCTTTGCTCAACGTTGCGTAGACAGAGATAGGATACAGACCAAAAAAGAGATAGCCAGATAAAGTACGAAAGAGAGAGTGGAGGGAGACAAAGTTGGTGCAGTTGGGCATTTGGACTGCTAAATAGTGGGCAATTATTTTTACGACAACTAGTTAAGGGTGCGACGATGTGTGTGTGGGTTTGACTGTGTGTGGGCCACTTGAAGTTGTTGCTTGCCTCTAATTGCGGGCTCTTGCTTAGCGGACAGCACCCCAAATTTATAACATCCAACGCAAGCAAGACACAAAAACAATGTGTGTGTTGATGGTCAGATATGAAGTTGGAAGTTTCTTTCTTTTTTTTGGGCAGCGATGACAAAGAACGCATTAAAGCGAGTTTATTTGATACAGCTATACGTGTGTGTGTGTGTGTGTGTGGATGTGTGGGCTGCTTAAACAGAAACTTGCTTAAAAACTTGCCAAAGATAATGAGTTTTTAAGACAGTTGTAACACCCCCGACAACGCTTTCTCTCTCTTTCTCTCCTGTGGGTTTTTGAGTGTCTGCGGGCAGCCCCAAAAGTTGCCCTGGCCAAAAAGATTAACCCAATGCAACATTATAATGATATCCATTCGTATATAACTCAAACTGTTGAGCGCTTTATGTTGTTGTTTTATGACTTGACTTGACTGTTGCCTGGCTCTCTGATAATGATAACAACGCGTTTTGTAGCCGCACACACACAGACAAACATAGACATAGAGATACACAATGGCAAGCTCTAAAAGCAGTTGCACCCGAGGGTTTTCATTGTGTTGCCCACAAATGTCAGCACTTGGGATGCAAAGAGTCAAGAATCTGTTTGAGACACATTTCAGTGGGGGTCGACCGATAGCTAGAAGAACATAAGGAAAATGGTTAAGAAGCAGTCGCTGCGACTCGAGTGTATTGCCAAGATAGCTTTGTGAATGCTGGCTGGCTGTTGCAATAAGTCGAAACAATCAAAGTTAAGCATTTTCTGTATAATACACTCGTACTCGTACGAAATGTTGCTGAAATGCTGAAAGTTCTTGCAAACAGATTAAAAGATTTCCAAACACTGAATGATGTTGTTTTCTTCTACAGGTGACTCAGACACACAAGACACAAAACTGAACAGAAAGTTTAATTAAAGTTGCTAGTTGTGGATTAGGCAAGATATTCGAGTTTTATAGTTATGTGCGGGATTGTGAGAATAATGTTTGTCAATGTTATTGTCCTTGTTGATAAGCAAAAAGTTATAAATCAGTTGCAAAAACCATACAAAATATAATAGAAGTAAAAATAAATAAACACGTTTAAGCTTAATTAATTTTTGTGGTCTGAAAAAAAACACAAAAGAATAGTTTAAATTTAAACGAAAAAATGTAATTAAAGGAAAATTAAAATATTTCATCAAATATAGGTTAAAATAAAAAAAAAAAACCGTTGAAAGTTTATACATTTTTGTGACCTATATGCAATTTTATTTATTTAAATTGCAAAAAAATGCAAAGCTCTAACTAAATTATAAAATATAAATCTAAATAATAGCTAAACTGCAGCTTAAAGAGTTTCGATCCCACTAATTAACATTTCTAATTATCCCATGCTATAAAATATTATATAATTTTTTTTTTTTTGATTTTGGCAATTTTTTAATTTGACGTGCAAAAAATCTGTGCAGTTTCACACGCTTCCAATTTTACGATAATGAAACCAATTTTCATATTTTTTGGTCGGCATTCTAATTGAAATGTGCGCTGTGTGACTTTGCTGTTGACATTCTTTTTTAGATTTTAATTAAATTTATGACACTAAATTGTATAACATTTCGTTTTTTTTTATGTTTTTATGGTTACGCTTGTTATATATTTGTTTGGTGGTCGAACTGTCAACGCCGCTAGTTAGAGCTCGTTACTGTCAATGACAGGCGGAAAATGTTGCTGTCCCGCGAGAGATTTAGGGCCTGCCTTACCCTTAGGTAATATTTAATTATTGTACGAACCAAACTAACTAACTTGTTTTTCAACAAAGAGTTGATTTTTTACGTTTTGTAACAAATTTGTTTGACTAGAAAATGTGTTTTTGTTGCTCATGTTGTGACCACAAGCTGCAATGTTTTAATTGAAACTAAATGCTGCCCTTGTGTAATGTTAAAAAAACAAAACAACAGCAACAACAACAACAAACAAGTGGCGAAAACATAAAAACAGCAACATTGGCAAAACAACCACAACAATAACTGCAACAACTACTACATTGGCAATTATAACTGCATCGAATACCGTTCGCGTACTCAGCCAAAGTGAACAATACAAGTAGAAAACGTTGCTCAATAGTATTAGACACACAAAATATCCTATGTTCAGCAAGAAAGAACTTTAAATGAACCAAGGACGAACAGAAAAGTAAGTGAAGTTAATCAAATAGCTCAAAATATGGTTTAAGATATTGATGACTTTTTTGTTTTTTTACTCCTTACCTTTTATACTTTCCATGTATCTACAGCAAAAGCATGCTTCATAGTCGTCCAGCACTATTAATCATCTCTTCTTTATGCAGGGTATGAAAAATGCCCGGAAATCCGCTTTTGCTCTCAATCCACGTGCTTTTAATACCATACGCATGACCATCAACGGCCAGCGGGGTTATCTGTAACTGGTCCTAGGCATGAACAATTGCTCTGTAGTGGGTGGTTGGATTGTGTTTTTTTTTTATTATTGTTTGTGTGCCTTTTTAAGCATAGACTTTGGGCTCTGAAACGAGAGTCACATTGAGCTGCAATACAATGGAGATTAAGAGTTGGATTTTTGTCTTGTTTTTTTTTGTTCGTTTGTTAATTCACAATTGAAAAGTTCAATAATAAAATAAAATACTAAATAAACATAATGAAATGCAAGCGAAAAAAATACGAATTTATTTATGTAAAATGCGAAAAGTGGAATATTGAAAAGTCTGAAGCTTAAATACACTATAAATGTTAGATAGATCAAAATGTAATTTGTTGATGGTATTAGCAGGGGATAGAGAATACAAATTTATTATTTTGTTAGAAAAATGTTGACCATTTATTTTTGTTGTGCTACCGAAAACTTTAAAAATATAAAAACATTGGGTGTACAATAAATATATTTGTGATTTAAATATTAAAGGGCTTGTTTTATTATTATTTAAGTTCCACACAATTAAAATTCATACATTTGTTTGTTTTTATTGAAATCAGTTCGAAAAAATCCTGATGAATCAAAAACCTCATTGTTTTTAAATATATTTATATAGATTTTTTATGTTCGTTAGTACATTGCTAAGAAGCTTAACAATTTGCATGTGTTTAAACCAATAAACAAATTTTATTGCGCGATTGCTCCCTTTTGCAGCTTTCCATTTTTGTAATTTTTTTTTATCGTGCCAATTGAAGCTTATTTTGATGTATTTTATATTCACATATTTTTATTGTTGTTGTTAGAATTTTTTGCATTATGAAATGTTTTAAAAGGCCAAAAGCTTAAGCCTGATGCGGTCAAACAAAAGCTGGCCGCAATGGGCAAAATAAATATGGGCTCAGTGCCATCTGTACAGTGGGATAAAAAGATGATTTGTGTGACCTCTGAAGATATTTATAATCAGATGAATTTGGGAATTAAATCATATATTTACAAAGTTAATAAAACTTATTTTCAAGAATCCTTTCTTCACATTTAAGTTATTAACTCTTTTTAAAAGCAGAACTTCCACATTAACCCATAGTACTATAGCTCACAATAACATAATAACACACACAAACAAACAATAGGCAGGACCACTGAGGACGCTGTCCTTTGGATCCAGCACATAAAAATGCATTAAATAAAATTTGTCATATAAATCTTGCAATTTATATGTATGTTGTATGTTGTACGCTTGGGCCAGGCACGAAAAATGTAATTTACAAACCAAAAGCTGTTGGATTTTTCTCACACTTCCTTTTTATTTTGTTTTTGTTTGTTGATACTTACTGAAGTGGCGAGAAAGAGAGCGGAGTTGTCGTATAACTCATTAAGAACGCTTGTCGCAGGTGCTAATTCGTTAAAATGGAAATCAGAATTTTCCAATTAAACTGGATAATAAATTGGCCAACCAGGCAGCAAGCAGGAAACTCGATTTTTTTTTTGTGAGTGGGTGTAAGTGTGTGGCATTGGGTGGATCTGACCAGCAGCTGCCAGAAAGGAAATAAATTATAAATACGCCGGAAGTTCCAAGTCAGCATGAAAGGGCGAAAGCACACACACATACGTATATGCAGCAACCCCTCTCTTGGGCCAGGTTTTGCAATTCCGTTAGCTAGCTAATTTGTAAAAAGCTGTTGACCAACAAAAACACACACACACACACACATACACATACGGAGCACACACAGCTGAGACCCCTCAGAAGATAAACTATGCGTCGTATATAAGCAGATACTTTATCTGCTGGCCAAACGATGTTGCTGTCTACACAACGCACATGTGTGTGTGTGTACTTTGTTTGAGGGGTGTGTGTGTGTGTGTGTGTGCATGTGTGTGTGTGGGTGAGCAATTAGATAAAACAAACGCAACGCTGACAAAGGCAATGCAATTTTGCACATAGCAAAAGTTGCGCGTCAGTGCAAAAGTATCTCATGAAATGGAGTTGAGATGCTGCAAACAGCTGCAGCCGCAACTTCAAGTATGCGTGGTTGGAGCTCAGCTTGCTTTCTCTTTTTCTCTTCTCTTACCCCCCCCCCCCTCTCGTAGCACAAGCTTAACAATTCAATTTAAGCATCGTGCGCAATTTGCGCAATGCAAGAGGGCAGCTGTGCTAGTGGCAAGTGGGGGTGTTCTGGGCGTTTGTGCGTTTCACTCTGTGTTAATTCATATAACAGGCAAGCTCTAGCTCTTGCTTCTCATGCCGCCAACCCAAACATCTTACTCTATATATACATATGTATATGGCACACATACATATTTGGGGGCCAAACATATACATATGTGTGAAAGTTTTCGCTACACTTGAAACTGTGAACTGTGAAAACTGCAAGCTGTTGCTGCTTCTGCTCCTGTACTGGGAAACCCTAATGCGTTATCACAAAGTGTTGCCTGTTTTTTCAAGTGTGAAGTAAAGCTTAGGCAAGCGTATGTTTCAAATTTCGTTAACGCGCTTAAATAGTTAGTGTAATTTGCGTATTTTTGCGAAAGAACGATCAAGAGTTTTTAATTACTTTTTAGTGATAATATATATTAGTAAGTTTATAATGTTAACGTCTTAGTTAATATTGAATAAATGTTGCATATAGAATTTCAACATAATAGGTTAAGTCGAACTTGAAACTTGAAAGTTTTTTATGCAAAGTGTTCTGAAAAATGTATTTTTAAGTTTTTAAATCTATTCGCCGCATTCGATGAAATGAAATAAATATCTCTATGCAAATGTATTTGAATTCTTTTTTTATACCCTGAGCCCATCAAATGGGTCAAAAAACGGGTATTCTGATTTTTCACTATCAATCTGATTTTTGATCTCCGTTTCTTTGGGATGAAAACCGCGTCAAAATCGCGTTTCTAGATTTGAATGAAGTATCGTTCTAGAGCTCAAACCAAGACTTTTGAAGGCATAGCATTTAAAAATTGCGTGAGTTTTGACGAAGTTTTAGTAATCGGAAGTTTTGACCAACTCAAAAATCCATTAATTTGTCACAAATTTATGGAATGAGCTTAGGATATTTTCTAGTCGAGATGACCTGTCTAAAGACTTTTCACTGGTTTGAATTTAATTTTATGCGGAATATTCTTTTTTTTTTGTGTTTTTTTTTTTGCAAATTTTAAACTTTCAAATGTGTTTACTGAAGCTGATGAATTTATTCGATAGTGTGCAGCACGTCTTGCACTAGCATTATTTAATTTGTATAACATTTCTCAACAATAAAAGTTTTATTTGGACTGACATGAGGCGCCTCAACTGCCCAACTTAACCACCTCCCCTACCTCACACTGTTCCTTGCTATGCAGCTGTCTGGTTTTTTGCCGCTTAACACTAAACCGTTTGTTTGTTTGTGTTTTTGTTTGTTTCCTGGGAGTCCCGCACACACACACGCTCGTACACACACATACATACAAGAGTTATTTGGCTTTCCAATGGTTTAATTAAAACATTGTTACTTCATTGTGAAAATGCGCAAAGTGTAATTATATAAAATTTGCACAGCCACAGACGAGGGACACACAGGAACATGTTGAAAGTAGACGGGGTCGGGGGGCATTGAAGAAAGAGATACAAAGTGAGAGAGCAAGAGAGAAACACAGACACACGTTGCCTGACTGCCTGCCTGCCACAGTGCTAACAAATATAGGATGCCACACAAAGTGCCGCACATATGTTTTGGTGAGGAGGGGCGAGGAGGCTGAGGGCGAAGCTGCTGCTTTGAGCGTAAATCGCTTGGCTTCAAAAGTTGACACGCATATAAGTACAAACATACATACGTATATCTATCTACACATGTTATAATAGGCAGCAATAAAATTAGACCCAAGTGCTTGGGCCCCAAAATGTATGCTACAATATTTGCACGGCACGCACACACCAGAAGTTTCCTACTAAGCTCCTACGCAATGGGCTGTGTATTTGTGTGTGTATAAGAGGGAAAGGGTATAAGAAGAAAGAGCTTTTCAAGCAACGTCAGTTTAATTTCTTAATTGAGGTGCTCGCTTTAAAGATGCCGGATGTTGGGAAGTCAAGTCAAAAGAAAAGGCTTGAAATAAATTAACTTTTTTGTGTTATGTTTTGCTTTTGCTGTTGACTTTATGTAAATCATGTAGTATGTATGTGAAAAAAGCAAATGTCGCTGGCAGACAGTGCGGCATCGTCGTCGTCGTCATCGTCGTCGTCCCATTTATATTTATTTAATGATGTGACCCAAATTTATGTCTGTATGTGAG
This sequence comes from Scaptomyza pallida, assembly GCA_018152965.1. NCBI lineage: Eukaryota > Metazoa > Arthropoda > Insecta > Diptera > Drosophilidae > Scaptomyza > Scaptomyza pallida. The sequence continues at coordinate 3,071,144 of JAECXP010000080.1, read as the reverse complement.
TGTTTAATTAGACGGTTCGCCTCACAGGCGACAGTTGGTGGTCTTTACGACTCAGTGGCCTAGAGAGCTTTTGACTTCTACTTTCCATCTCCCCTCCCTTCTTCTATGCCCCGCTGGAGACCCTAAATGTTAGTGCTGGTCTCAAGGTCACATGATATGCGCATATAAATTACCACTCCCATAGAAAATGCCTTCCTTTTGGTTCGGTTTTGGGATATGAGTTTATGTTATAGCGTTTATCTTGAAGGCAACGCGACGGGTCTGTGCCAAAAATTTACGTACTGTTAAGTAAAGGATTTGTGGTTAATGACGGTCGCCCTTTTTTGGGCTAGGGCAGATTTTGAGTGTGTGTGTGTGTGCGGCTTATTGGACGCTTTCCAATGGCATTTCAAGCTACATATGTTGTAGCGCCAAACTGAAGAGTTGGAGAGAGAAAGAAAGAGGTTGAATTTTAGCTTGTTTCTTAGTTTCAGTTTTTTTTGGGTACAGTTTGCTTGTTGGCGATGCGGGTAATAAATTTGACTTGTAATCAAATTAAAATTAAAGTGATGGGGTTGGACAAAGCAAAGTGTAGAGACATTGTAGTTTTATGGTGTTAGAAACGAACTTTCTTCGAGCGAATCTTAAGGGGTAAAGGCAGAACTTTGTAATAGTCAAATGTTGAATGGTTTTTTGATGAAACCAAATCGTAGTGTTTCAGAGTTGTTTGTTCTATGGAAGTTTGAAAAAGGTTTTAGCTTAAATACGCTTAAGGGAACCAATTAGGTCGCATTCAAGTTCATGAAAATTATGCTTGAAATAATAAAGGGAGCACTAAACTATGATCCTACATCAAAATTATAACCTTAATATTGAATACATTCAACCAACCCCCAGCCTTAAAAAATATTAATATTTCTTGATTGAAAATTCTTTATCAAGATATCGTTTGTAAAATAAATTATTGTTATTGATTTGTTATCAGGAGAAATCAATCGAGAAAACCATAAAACAAAATGTAGCTGTAAAAGATTAACAAGACAGTTACCGATAAAAAAAAAGAAGAAAACATTGCACACAATAATGGAATCTTAACATAAGTGGATGTGCTTACAAATCCAAAAGCATTAAAATGATGCTCCGGAGAGATTGTAGACGCCTTTTGCAAAAGTGTGACAAATCAAGCAAAGGACCTCAGCTGGCATGCAAAGCAATTGCATGAGATGTTCTCGAGTGTTCGAGTGTTTCTTGTTGTTTTCCTTGTTGTTTTTTATTTTACTTCCTTTGATTTGCCCTTTTATGGTTAAGAGGAACGCCCTTCAGCTAAGCCCTAGCTTAGATGTGTTAGATATGTGCTCAACAGCTGCGCTATTTTTTAAGCATAACAGCCATGACAGCTTTCAACTACAGCTGCCTCCCCTTATTTTTTTCAATTTGCAAACGCGTGGACCACGCCCACATCACCCCATAGGAACGAACGCCCATCAGCTTAGTGGGCCAGCAATATTCTAATCCAATCGCAACATTTATCAGCACAAACCGATCAACATTGAAAAACTTGTGTGACTTATGCATCAAAGTCAAGAGATGAGCTAACCCAGATAGTCATCCCCTGGGCAATTACTTTCTCCCCCTGCTTCTCCTCGTTTCTCTCTCTCTTATTCTCGCACTGTACCCCCTTTGTTGTGAGTGGAAAGCACTGTCATGAATTTTGATGAAAATTTTTCTGTTTTTATGTAAATGCAGCATTAAATCAAATTCGAAGACAAGCCAACAATTTGATGCTGCATTGGGCAAACGTTGACAAAAGCCAAAAACCCGTGCAAAAATGGATACCATAAAACACAACAAAAAATAAAATAAAATCAAATAGAAACAAGTGATGAAAAATGTTGTGTTAGGATAGAAGAAGGCTAAATGCTCTTGAACATAGATGAAATATAACAAAATAGGATTTTTTCATAGTCTTACATTCTTACGAAAATATTAAATGTTGCCCAACCGCTATCAGCACACAGCTCAAAATGTATAATATAGAAACGATACTTATTTGTAAAATGATGAAACATACTATATAAGAATAGATCTTAACTTTCGAAGAATTCATGATCAGTTCATTCTTTAAGTTTCTTCTTAAAACAGTCACAAACAACTCTGGCAACAAAACTAAACAGCCCAACCGCAAGAGTATCTAGAACACAAAAAAGGCAAAACCAAAACATAAAATATATCTTACAAATTTTTGCAGTAATGGCCCATACACACACACACACACATCGAGACACATATAAAAAATACGCACAACAAAAACATAATTTTTCACTTGCGTAACGAATCGATTGGCATGTCCATGTCCTATCCCAGGTTCAGTTTCAGTTTCCGATATATAAACTCTAATGCCAAGCGTCGCTCGATCTATCGTATGAGTGTGAGTGTGTTGTGTGTGTGTCAAAGATGAGGCCACGCTGATAAAATCCAATCACTATGAATTTACGCTCCTTTACAGGAAATGAAGCGGAAGAAATGTGCAAAATGTATTGGCACTCCCCCTCTCCCCGCTTATCTCCCCTTCAACTTACTTTGCCTTCCGTTGGGGTTGTTGTCTGTCTGTCTAACTGTTTGTCTGTTTGACTTTGGAACCCCAACGCCCATCGCCCGCCGCCCTCCACCCCCCCTCATGCCCAAAGCCAAGTTATTGCGAGTGCAATTCATAAAACAAATTGATATTGCCTGCTATTACACACGTCAAATGCCAATGACTACCCTCCTCCCCCCCCTTGGTCGCGCTTGGCGTGTAACCGCAAATTGCCACGCCTCCATCGACCGAATTAAATTAAATATTTACTCACACATTTGCATGAGCATTTTTGCTGCTTTTATTTCACTTTATCGAATAGCAATTTGAATGGCGACATGTTTTGCTTTGATTAGCTTTCAACATTGAAGTAATTTGCGTCACACCCAAATTGCGGCACAGGTGGCATGGAGCTGGCCCAAGCTGGAATACAGAAATCAAATCAACTCACTCTAATTATATGCAACATGTCGGTGCATGGACTTTTCCATCTTCTGTGCCATCTCCGGATCCGGGGACATGTAGTTATAAAATAATTTCTTTCGAAATTAATAAATTGAAGCCTGTTGGCCGGGCAGGAAATGAAGGCCTTTTGGCCAAAAGCAGCAGTAGCAATTGGGGCGAGTCCAGTTGGCCTGGTCAACAACATCGTTCTTGCTCATTCTCTCTTTTTCGTTCACGTTGACGTTCTCGCTCTTGCTTTTGCTCTTGTGTAGCTCTTGAAGCTCAGGCGTTGCGGACACGTCCTTCACTTGCATATCATAAATGCGGCACAACATACACTCGACAAAAAATTATAACAGCAACAACAACAACAGCAACAGCAGCAACAGTAGCGTAGTCAAAAAATTGTGCAAGATTTATACGAGTTTGAGTTTTAACCTTAAATGTTAAATGGGATAATATTCAAAGCTAAATATAGCTATCTCAATAAAATTGTAATGAAACAAGCTGTATATAACCTTAAAGGCCAAACAGTTTAAATGAAACAACTTATGTATTGGACTTCTGTTTTCTTATAATTTTCACCAGATAAATATGTTTTGTCTGTTTGTTTTAACAAATAATAATGTTCAAATAGCAAAAACAAAAAGTTTTCATATATTTTTAATCATTTTTAATTTTAACATAAAAAATTCATATTTTTTCGAACACTATTTTTAACATCTAGGCATAAAGCATTAATATTATATTAAAAACTTAATTTTTGTGAAGAAATTTTTTTTTGATTTTAATATATATTTTTTCTATCCTCAAACTCATTCTTAAGTTTTAAAGGTTTATTCATTCTTTTTCGCCAATTATATTAATATTGCAAATATTTTGGAACATTCTGGTTGATATGCTTATACAATTTCCAGTCAAAACATCCAAATAGCCAACCCCAATAATTAAGAAAACCTTTTGCTCTGTGTTTTTGCAACCTTTTGAGTATCGTTGCTAATAATGATTAACCAAACAATTTGCCCACATAACAAAATAAAAATCCTTTTTAGGGCTTTGGACCAACAAATTTGTTGTTCTGCTGAACACAAAACGTGAATCGAATTAATTTAGAACAATTGTAACGGTTAAGTGACTCAGTTTCTTTTGGGCCTTCACAATTTAACTGTCATTCATTAACAATCGATTAGTCAAACACTTTCCGCTTTTCCAAAGCTATCATTAATTATCGTGTGGGCAACCCCCTTGCATCCAAGAATAATATTTTTCTCTAACGGAGAGCAACGCCACTGACTGATTTGAGGCACTGTATGCTGTACAACATTGTCACTGAATGTCCCCTTCCTGTTGTTGTTGTTGCACATTCGAATTATGTATGTGCGAGACGCCCCTCGCGTCACCCCAGAAACTCAATTCATTTCAGAGATCTGTGCAGACAGTGAAATATGCAAGAGGCAGACTCATATTCACATTCGTATTCACACTCGGAATTGTTTGAGCTGGGGTCTCTTTCGCTCTCACTCTGTCTCTCTATAATAACACACTGCCAACCCCTAATTTACCCTAATTTCTTAACCAATTTCGACCATTACGACGGGTGTGCAATAAAAATTAAAATCCCTGCCTTCTACCTAACTCACTCGCACTTATTCCCTCTCTCTCATACACACGCACACACTTTAGCCACAACATAACTCGTTCGCTGACTTCAACGGCAACTGCCTGCATTGCCTGAGTGTCGTGTCTGCCATAATAAACGCTGTCCTCTGCTGACGATGAGCAGTCGCTAAAAACTACAAAAACTAAAAAAAAACACAAGGAATGTTGTGAGGGCTTTACGCTAAAGTGTGCTGGCTACACAGGATACGGATTTGAGGAGCGCGTGTCGTGACACGAGCTGCAAAAAGTGTGAAGTTCATTTATGTATATCGAATTGGTGGGAAAGAAAGTAAGGAATACGAAGCTTATAAACACGTTGTTGACGAGTTTATTCAAACAAGTTGGGCTATAATAAGATTGAGATCAACTGGAGTTGAGTTTGGTTGAGGAGAATGGGGATATTAAGTAAGAATGTTTTTCCTTTCAAGTCGCTTAGAGGAAAACTTTATGGTAAAGGATAAAAATATCTAAGCTATGATAAAATGTCTATGTTCATGAACTTTTAGGGATATTTTTTCTTGAAGACTGGCGACTTGCCATAAAGTCATAAAGAATAGTTTTTGGAAGGAGCATAATCTCAACTTTTATAGAAATCAGTTTGTTATATAGGATTCTTTTATAACAAGATTTTAGTAAACTAAATCGTATCAAAACTTCTTAAGTCCTAAATTCTCTAAGCAAATCGAAACTTCACGCTACCATCACTACCAAGGGAATGTCCAGAGTAGATGGCATATGGAGTGAGGAAGTAAGGGAAGTGGCAGGCGGGGCTGCAACGCAACTTTGGCAACATTTGGCAGCAGCTGGTCAGTTGGTCAGGAGTCGTGGCGCATGATTGGCCACACAAACACGCAACTACTGTCAATTATTTGACTGTCATTGACGCACTGACTGACTGACAAAGTGACGTTGAGCTCCCCTCCCCTTCCCCCCCCTCCTCACACCCTTCTATCCTTGTTAGCCCCTTGATCCGATGCATCCCTTACTTCAAACATTCGCAGTTATGGGCAATTCTCTTGACATTCGCAATGTCTAACTAGTCGGACTGTCTGTCTGTCTGCCTGTGTGTGTGTGTGTGTGTGTGCGTCTGTCTTGTTCTGCCTGTCCTGGCAGTTTTGTTGGCTTGCTTGACTGGCCATCAAGTCGCTAACCGATGTCATCGTCCACATCTCCTCCTTCTCCCATTCTCAGTTGTGTCCTGCACAGGTATGTCTCTCTCTATGTGTGTGTGTGTGTTAGTGTGTGTATGGGGTCATCATTGACGTAACTGCGACAAATTTAAATGCGGTTTCGGTCACGACGCGACTCGTCGGACTCCTTGCCTCTCCTCTACTCTTGTTGCACGGTCAACGTTTGCTGCCACGTTGCTGCAATCATCATTAAAACTTATTCAATGGCTTTGAATACCAACCCCACCTTTCCCACCCACCTACCCTCTCCGCCTTTTCATATTTGCTTGGGCTGTGGATTGCGCCTTTTGTCCAGTGCATAAAGCGCAAACGGCGTCACATAATTATTTAAATAAATTAAAATTAAATTTGTACACGTCAAACATGTGTCGCAAACAATGGCGCTGCTTAAATTTGTGTCGCCTGAATTCAAACCAACCAAACGACTCCACTGTCAAGTCAATAAAAAATTTAAGCTCCCCTTGCCAACCGCCACTTGCCTCAATCTCTCAATGCTTGTGTGTGTGTGTGTGTGGCCGAAACTGAGCAGCAACAACAAAAGTGACCCAAATATTTTGCAAGGACAATGCACTTGCACAATGAATACACTCATACACACACATATACAGACAGACAGACAGACAGACAGTCAGTGTATAAGCAGACCATAACAGAGAAAAGGACAGCAATCGCAAAAAAAAGAACATGAAAGTCGAGACCACCGCAGAGAAGGAGTGCGAGAGAGTGCAGTGAAGTAAGTGGGAAAAAGGGGACAGATAGTGGAAAATGAATGAAGCATGGTAATGGGGCAAGTAAATAAACAAAAGTAATTGCATAAATTTATATGAATTAATGGAAATGCATCATCCCAAAAATGACTCGAAATTAATTTAAAGCACAAAAGTTTTTCAAGCTGGGATGTTTGGATTGTAAATGAAGCGAATGCGATTAATAAAAAAGTTGCTAAAGTGAAGAATGGTAGAAAAATGATATATGGGAAATTCTCAATGAAAAGAATTATGTGATATATCTACGACTAGTAGTAGAAGTAGAAGTAGAATAAGAAAAAGAAGTAGAAGAAAAAGTAGAAGTAGAAGTAGAAGTATACAGACATAGTAGTAAAAAATAGTAGTAGATGTAAAAGTAGTGGTATTTAAAGTAGCATTAACTAAAGATTTCTTGGTAGTCTCTGCATTCTTGATTAATAATCCAAACAAGATACCCAAACATCCCGCATTTATTCAAATCAGATCTTTTGTATCTTCCGTATTACACTTTTCATTCATATGAAGATGTCAATTAAGTCATCATCGGAGATAAAAATGACAGATCGTTAGTCATATGACTGAGACGATGAACATTCCAAGTTCAATTACCTTTTGGAACATCGCTTTATGTGGGTAGCAATAGTAGTAATTGGCAGTATTTCTTTCGAATATTCAAGAACACGCCCCTATTTCAGTTTCTTCACAATCATAGGGCCGGACTTCTTTACATTTTTCTTTCTTTTTCTTATCTTTTCTTGAAGGTACGCGAAAAAAACCTTAACGCTCTACCTGTTTTGCAGTGGCGGACAACCAATCAGCAGTCAGCAGCAACAGTAGCTGTCAAAGTAGTTGTTGTAATTCCCGCATATAATAAGAATTGTGAATGGTTGTTGATTGTGCTACTAGAAGAACCTGTTGGAATATCTTCATAATTATAGTGTATACGACATGTTGCAAAACTGGAAAGAAGCTGCATTTTATGTTAATTAAAGAACATGTTCCCGTGGCGAATGCACAAAAAGCATTAACAATTTACATGTAAAATATAATGGAATATGCCATAAAAACTTGTAAATTGCAGATAATTTAGTTCATGTTTGCATAAAAGTATATGATGTTCGTATAAAGAATATCTTTATTATGTTTTATTGGGTAAATCGAATCGCATACCAACAATATACCGGTATTATGGGCCTATTGTACATTCGCACCCGAGTTGACCGAGTTTTCAGGTCTTTAAAATTGCAATCTATCAATTTGTTGACTTGTGATTGATTGACAAACCATTTTATATTGACGTTGGTTTTTATGTAAGGGGATTGTCATCATCATCATCAACATCATCAGAGGCAGGCAATTAAAGCCAACGGGCATTGTTTGCGTATTTAGGCCTGTTCAATGGATCAGCGATAAAAAGTCGTGTCAGCTAATTAAAAATGCACAAACCATGTAAAATTTACTGTGAACTAATGGTAAAATCAATATTATGAAAATAAAACAATAATAATCGCAAATAATTAATAATTTAAATGCGTCCTCAAACAATTCATAGATAAATGATGTGAAATGAAATCAAAATAAAATAACTGCACATACATAAATAAACTCACAGAAAGAGAGAGATGGAATAAATAATAAATAATGTTAAACATACACAATTTAGTTAATATAAAACCCAATTAACCAAACGACAAACAGCAACAAAAACACATCAACAACAATAACATGGGCATTAACAGCATGGCCAAAAGAGACAAGAGGCAAACGAGGCAAAGACCATTTAAAAAGCCATTGAACAAGCCGAAATGCCAAAAGAGCCGACCAAAATATACAGAACATTGAGCAGCGAAGACTCTGTTGGAGCCAAGAGCGTGAGAGAAAGAGAGAGAGGGATGAGCGACCGTCCGACGATGCCATGAATGAATGAATGTCATGAAGTCAACTAGGACAAAGCATATAACACTCATTTATTAATGTACAATTTCAACAACAACATCATGCTCAAACCCCCCACCAACAGCAGCAGCAGCCCAAACAGAGACCGGCTAGAGAGAAGAGCATGGTGAGGCTGTTTGGCACATGTTAAATTTTTTACATTGTAAGCTCTCTCACTCTCTGGTTGCCTAATCAATTTGGTGCTCAGCATGGAAATGCATTTCATATGTAACTCTCTCGTTAAGCTGCGCTCGCAATTGCTTATGCTCTCTAACAAACACACACACACACACAAACACAAGCACACAGGAGTAATAATAATGACATTGAAAACACTGTCCCGCCGCCGTCGTCGTCTGTCAACAGAATTGGGGCCAACTTTATGTAGTGTCTTTAGCCAGCGGGTAACTGTTAACAACAGCAGATGCTGTTGATGGAATGGTGATGCTACCGCAACTTAAACAGAGAGCGAGAGCATGAGAGTGCAACTGGTTAGCAGCAGTGTGTGTGTGTTTGTGTGTGTGACATAATGTGAGAGAGACGACCGGTTCATAACAGCCCTCTGTTGTTATTTCAACTGGCATGCCGCTCGCTGTGTCGGCATCCCTGTTCAATTGGAACTGGTTTTCGATTTGGTTGCAGTTCTCGCCTCACTGGCTGCTGGGCTGCTTGCGGTTAACGATGGAATGCTGCCTGCACATTACAGAGGCTTCCCTTTTGCACACACACGTACACACATGCATATTCATGCATATCTGTTTTGCGGATTGATGTCGACATTCACATCATTGCACTTATGCACAGTGAAGGATTCTTAATGCGTTTCATGTTGCTTCGATATTAAATACCAGTTTTTAATTGATTAAATGGGTTGGTAGTGTATTTAATACCCTACAAAATAATTATGTATTTTTAGTATATTTTAAACCTTTTTATAAAGTATTTTTAGTCATGTACTCTTCGGTTGAACACAAGGGAAATTTGACACCTACAAAATACAAATTTCTTAAGGTTGTTAAAAATAAAATACAAATTCGACATGAACATAATTATTTACTCATGCAAAAGCATTTTACTGTCAATGCATTGTGTAAGACAATAACTTTTATAAAATAAAAGGTTTAAAGAACTATAATTATACAATAAAGTAAATTAGAGTTTACCAATTCACTTAACATTTCTATAGCAGAGCTGAGACTGAATAGAATCGCATTGCCTGCCTGCCAAGTGCTGGACCATCAATTTAAACGTTAATGGCTCGTTCGGGTTTTGCAATGTAAAATCGTTTGCGGATGCTGCTGTTGCTGTTAATGCTAGACAAATGGCTCGTTTTACGTTCAACGCTGCTATGAATTTAAAATGTTAATGAGGCGTTGGGTGTGTGTGAGCGCGCACTCTCTCTCTCTCTCTCTCTCTACCTATGCTAGTGGGCCTCTTAACAGAACGCTAAAAGCAAACGCTGCAGTTTATGAGCCTGTGTCTCCTCCGCCTGCTCTCTACCTATTCAAATGTATGAGTTTGAGAAACCGTTTGTGCTTGCATCTTAATGGCATGCTTCTTTTTGTGGTTTTTGCGAGAACTAAGGGAGCCCCCAAAAAAGGTTTAAGAATATCGTCAACATAAAGAAAGGTTAACGTTGCATTTAGAGGTACTTTCTCGGTCCAAACTTTAGTATATATACATAATTGTCTTATTAAACATGCCGAAAACGAGTCGAGTCACCAAAACAAATAAAAATTCAACTCTGGCATGGAATTTTGTCGGTGCTTAATGTACGTACATACATTCATTTGCATTACTCTACCGGAAAATGTATTTACTTTGTCATAATTAGCATACGTGCTCAGCATTTGAACTCCTGAATGCCATGGCTAACAGTCAAATGTTATGCTTTAACAGCTGCAGTTAACATGGCCACAATGTTTTATTTGATATTGCCGAAAATGCACCTGCTACGTTGCTGTTGTTGTCGTTAACAGAGAGATGGAAGCATTTATCAACAACATTACACACTTATTTAACAGTTTGTTGCTCTGTTAGTGCTTACATTGTTTCATATCACATTAGTCGCTCTCTCTCGTTGCCTTTATAGTTTGCTGGGTATTTTGATTGCCACTGTAAGTGCTTAAGTAAAAGGAAATTGAATTATGTAAACGATAAGCGTTACTTAACAGCGGCACTCTCAATCATGCTTCTCTCACGCTCAGCTGTGACGCCTGCGCTCTATACAAAACAAACCCCCTCCCAGCACTTCTGTCGTTCGCCGGCTGCACTGTGTTGTAAACAAAAGTTGATTTTTTCCGAGACACTGCTCTCTGTTTGTTGCGCGCGCTCTTGTATTCGCTCTGTTTGGCTCGCTTGTGCTCTCTCTCTATCTCTCTCCGATTGTTCTGCCACTGAGGTGACCCAACCAGGTGCTGCTCTGCTGAAAGCGAATTCAGTTACTTCCGAAGTTTCAAAACGAGCGGTACACGCGTCGGACGGCGAATTTTTAATAAATCCAAACTCGTCGAGCTGAGCAAAAGTAGCAAAAAATAACGAAAAAAAAAAGCAAAACTTATCTCCAGCATAGATTGACATAAAGCCATTTCTAAACAACAATAATAATTCGCAATTGGCATACTATGTAAATATCAATTAAACGTTTAATACACATAATAAATAATTGCGGTTTCATATGCAAATCCGTTTGGTCAACACAAAGCGCGCGAGTGCAGTACGAAAATCAATTGGAAATTAAATCAAAACACACACCCAGCCCCAAAAATCCCGTTACATCCTTAACTGCGACGAGCAATTCGGACATTAACCGTGACGCTTACGCGGCTCTCGCCTAGAGTTGTCTGTGTGTGTGTGTGAATTTCAGTGCTTTCAGTGCGCGCAATTCGGTGTTCCGTTATACTTGTATGCGCTTGTGTGCGTGTTATGACAGAGAGTTGACAATAGGCAAATAGGCAAATCATATGCCGCCCACGTAATGTGTGACGAAATTTAAATTCACCATCTATGCAAATACAATTGCACAAATCGTATACGTGTGTGTATGTGTGTAACATATGTAAGTGAACGTGGTGTATGTGCCTGGTATATATAGTAGTGTTTGCATAGGTGCTAGTTGGATATTCATGTGGATTACCATAAACATAAACAAAAGGATTAGAAAGAAACAACAACAGAAGCAGCAGTAGCAGCAGCAGCATCCGCAAGAAGAAGCAGAAGCAAAAGCGGAAGAAGAGCATCGCAAACCACAAAAACATTTTTGGGATTAAGATAAAAAGAAAACGAAATATTTTCAACATTGTAGTCAGGTGCTTTCTCACAGGTGAGTTTTTAGTTTAGTTCCTTACATCTTCTCATTCTATCTCCCCCTCACTTAAATGATGTATTACCTATGTTGCACTTGCGGTTTGCTTTGTGTGTGCGTGCATCAGTATGTGGCATGTTAAGTGCAATCCATTATGCAGATAAATATATGTATGTGTGTGTGTGTGTGTGGTGCATCATATTTGCCGCAAAACATGCCTTAACGCAGGCAGCATGCAGAGCTTACAGTTATTCCAAGAGTGCCTCAAAAAAAAAAAAAAAAAAAGAAACACAAGCCACAAGAAATAGGGTAATAATGTATCCATAAATAGCCAAAAAATATAATAAACTATTTATTACGGTCTTGAGGAATATTTAATTTACTTTTTCTTATAGTTTATTCATATTTTGGTGTAGTAATTGCTTTAATAAATAATAGCTTTAATTTTTTATATAGTTTTTTATCTTATTTATTGGTCAGTTGGTTTTTAATATCCCTATAGGCTCAGCTTCGATTGTGTTTCATTTAAACCCCTTTCCGTTATATCCAAATACCCATTGACATATATATTCAGTAAAATTCATTCAACTGCACAAAAAAAAAACTATCTACATATATAAAGTTTTGATATTTCATCGATAAAATAACCTTACTCAATATATATATAAAAAAAAATAGTGAGTGAAGCGAAATTCCCGCAGGTGCTACAAAAGTTTTTCACCCCCCACCTGCCACAACGTTAAAAAGTTGCATATTTTTCGATTGTGCAACAAAACGAGAAACTTTTGTTAAGAATATGCATAAAGCATAAAGCGAATAAGAGATGAGCGCACGTTAAAAAAAACTCTAATTGAACAATTTTTGGTATCATTTTTGGGCTAACCTAATTTTTGTATGCACTTCTTTTTGTTTTTTTCTTGGTGCGCGGCAAGAACAAAAGTGAATGCCACAAGTTTTGCCTCGGCCAAAACGAAAGTTTTTCGCGCACAAAAGAGTAAAAGCGGAAAAGCTAACTAGGATTTTTGCATGGTTTATTATTAAAAGGGAAATTGCACAGAAAAAGTTGAGCTCGAGTTTTCCAGATGGTTTTTTCGCTTTGACTGTATTTGCAAATCGAAATTTGACAAGTTTTTTCTTTTTGTTTCTGTGATTTGTGCAACTTTGTAATTGGAATTTGAGATGTCGTTTGATTTGGCGATTGATTTTTAGATGAATAGTATTATGGCAATGGCATGAAATGTTTGAAAGGATTTTTACTTTTGGCACTCACTGTTCATTGACTCCTTGAGTTTCTGTCTGATCTTTTAGTTTTCATTATGAAACTACTTATAAAACCAGCATCTGTATGTTATAATCCTCTTATCCTCTTCATGTTTTAATCAGTTCATTGTCACTGATGATTGATGTAGGTCGTCACACAAGCGAACAATGCAACAAATGTGGGCATTGTCAAAACATACACGTCTAGACACCCAGACCTTATGAGCAAGCGCTTATTGATTATTGAGTTCGGCAACTGAAGAAAAACTCTTTTTCCGCCCCATTTTTCCCTTATGGTTTGCAATTGTTCAATGTTATGTTAGGGGTCAAACATGCAGCCCGTTTTTGCAATTTCAAACAACTTTTTTAATTACTCATGCACGGCGAAAAATTGAGTAGTTAGTTTACTTAATACTTGAAAATATCTAAATATTTAAACACGAAAGTTGTATTTTTGAAACGCATTATTTTTCTATTCCTATTTCGTTAGGTAAAACTCAACAAAAATATTATTTGTGTTCTTTTCGCTGTGTGCATGTATTATTTTTATGATTATTATTTTGTTTTGCAGCCCTGTGCAAATATTGAAAAATCGGTCTGTTCGCTGTTGCTGCTCCTGGTGCCTCGATACCGCTTGTCATAAATATTTTAGCGGCTCCGACCCAACAACCCATACACACACTTTCACAAACAAGAGTAGAATCTGAAAATAAAAGGAGCAAAATATTCAAAAATAACAGTGCCCATAAAATTGGCGGAAAACCGAACGTACGAAAGAGCGGCCCATGCTCAAATCCTTTTTTATTAGCACTGTCTAACCAACAAGAGATAAAAAAAATACACAAATAGGCAAGCTTTGGTTAACAATGAGCTCGACTTAAAGCTACCTTAGAAGCGGAGAATGATTTAAATGTATATTATACAACAATGTTAAAAGTTTCTCATAGGTTTGGTAGCTATTGTATCAAGGAATTGGAAAAAAATGCCTTTAAATAATTTTATATACCCCTTGTACAACACCTTTCTACAGGGTATACATACAAAAATATAGCAACTACTCGACTGTAAATAAAAAACGAATTTTTTTTCAAAAAATGTTTTCACAGAAAAAAAAACCAAAGACCCGAAACACAGTAATAGAAAAGCCGCCTGAATAGGGAATATATGCAAAAAAAAATAAATAAAAAATGGGGAACATGAAATAAAAATATTTTACAAAAGCAAGCAACATTTCCTGCAATCAATTGAGAGTTTGCATACACAGAGCAAAAACAAGACTGAATAAAAACATAAAGCTCCAATTATTCTTAATAAAGGTATCTTAAAGGTTTTTCCTTTAGAAATGATGACAACAACTTTAAGAAAGTTTTACTCTTGTGATTTGCAGTTTAGTTTATATAAATCTTAAGCCTTGGCACCTGTGCAGGGTATGCGAAATCGAAGCAAAAATCAAATAGAGGGAAAAGGTAGCAGCCATTTTTATTTTTTCGGCAAACAATTTTTGTCGCCATCGCTGTCTTTTGCGGCTGTATGTTTTGTATTTGTGTGTGTGTGTGTGGGCGTTGGTGTGGATACTATACTATCTGTGTGAGTTGCAGTAAATAAATATACGCGTATCTGATGGGGATTTATGGCGACGCGGCGCGTTGGCCCAATGCTATGCACTTGTTGTTATTGTTGTCGTTTTTTTCTGTTTTGCCATTTTGTTGTATCTTTTTGCCAAGGACCTAGGACTTAAATAAATGATAGATTGAAATTTATATAGCCAACTACGGCAACCTCACGCCAATTGCACATTTTTAGACACAACATTTTCAACCTAAAAATATTTGTTGTTGTTTTCTACTTGAAGTGCGAAAGAGCGCGAATGTGATTTTGATGCAATTGTTGTTGTTGAAAACTTTTTATATATACTCTATATAGTAGAATATCGTAGTTATATTCCACTCACTGAATTTATGAAATATGCGCGACAAAGTTTTTTTTTTTTTTTTTGTTAGTTGGAGTTAGTTTGTTGGCAAAAGCTCTTAAATTCTTTATGTATATTTTTTGAGAGGAATTTTTTTTTTCATGATTGCATGAAAATTGAATTCTAAGTTTTGCATTTGAACCAAATATACAGTCAGCTGGTAATTGCCACTGACAGTTGGTAATCGAATTTGATATCTTAATGGGATTGAAGGTTTATTTTATACACACATACATACATATACACACACAGTTGTCAATTGGCTGGCTCAATGCAGTTAATTAAATTTTCTTTTGCAGTTTATGCTGTTGTAAATATTATGAAGCAATTTTCAAAGATGAGAATGCTAAACTCGAAAAATCAATATTGATATAGCTCAAAAAGAGAGAAAGATTGTTGACATAGATTTAATAAATGTTTAATATGCTTAGTTAGGTTATCGATGCATCGTTATTGGCCATATTAAATACATAGAGTTTGTTGTTGTTGCATGCCTAACATTTTTCAATTGAACAAAGCGGGATTTTGCCTCAAATATTTTAATGTTTATTCGTTGAAATGTGCTATTAAATTTATAACATTTACAATAACTTTTAAATGTTAATTGCGTGCATTATTTGCATATTTATAAATCACTTTAAATACAAACGATTCACCTGCACTTAATTTCTATTGTTTTCGGCGAAAAATGCACAGAAAAAACTGATTTTAATAATTAATTTTTGTGCTTTGCTTTTGTGCCATAGCCGGCGGCATATATATTATTATTTTTTAAACTAGAAACCAAAAATAGCAAACAACATAAAGTGGGCAAAGCAAAGGGCGTGAGGGGAGTTAAATTAAAACATTCATCGTAGAGTATAGGGTTTTGTTTTCTAATAATGAAATTGGCCAACGGCTTGCACTATACTCGAATGCAATTTATATGAGCCAATTGGGCCAAACTGGCCAAAACGGCAACTTAAATACATTTTCAAATTGTATGCATGCAAAATTGTAAAATTGATTTTTCGTTTTTGTGTGTGTGTGCAACCAAACCAAACCAAACAAAGCCAAAAGGTACAAAATTTATGTTTATTGCAACTGGAAAAATGAATATCGTTTTAAGCCCCAACAACTAACAAAATGCAACATGAATGTGGAACGTGCCAAAGAATTTTTTGGTCAAATATTCAGACGAAAAAGCAAAAGGCAAAACACGCAACGGAATTGCAATGCAAAATATTGGCATTACTTCAACAAATATCATCTGTAATCGATGCCAAACTGTTGCAAAACGAATAACTATATTAAACATGCCTGGCAATGAGTAAATGACAAAAGATTGAGACGAGTTGTGGCTTGGAAATAGCTAAAACGCATTCATATTTGTTATTTAGTTTATGATTTTGAGCTCATTGTTGTTTGTTTTATGTTGGACATGTGAAAAATCTTTTAATTTCAGTTTCTTAGTTGAGAATTTTAAATGTTTTCTAGCTCTTTCTAGACTAGTTTATTATTGATGCCAACTATGATCAGCTAAAATACATTCAAATCTAGCTTGGACTTTAAAGTTGTTTTCCATTTGTTAGCAGAATAGAATATTTTGTGCCAGCCAAGAAAAAATAGCTCAGTCGAAGGACACATAAGCGAAATAAGCCAAATATTTAAATAAAATAGCAGACATATCTATTGCTTCAATAAATATATACATACTTTGGCAAGGCAAGCCCAAAAGCCCAACATTCACATACGCAAAGTTATTTGACTTGATGTGTGTGTGTATTTGAAGCTGGCTTTTAATTCTTTTTATACATATTTTTGGGGTGCACCACTCAAATGTTAATTTCATTTTCCGTACGCCTTTTGTCTGCAATTTCTCTTGGCGTGCGTTTACACACACACACACGCAATGAAAAAAGGAACAAAAAAATTATATTCGTATTTAATTTCAATTTCAAAGGATTTTCCATGTATTTATTCAAGGACTTTATCTTAAGCATAAATTACGGGCCAACGAACGAGCGAACGAATGGGTACGGGTCCCACTTTGTGTAGCATGTCTCGTCTCGGCTTCAGCCAGCAAACACTCCTTTCTTTATCTGGCTTTCACCTACTTTCTAGCCAAGCATAAAGGTGCCCACCATCGTCCTTTCTGCCCAAACATGATGCTGTTCCTGCTTCTGCTGCTGCCGCTGCTGCTGTCTGTCTGTGTGTGTTTGCCAAACTGTGGCTGCCAGGTTATCTTTCACAGTTTCTTCTTCTCTCTTTCTCTGTGCTCTGTACTGTCGTCGTTGTGTCTGCGTGTGCATTTGGTTTTCATTTACATATGAAGCTCCTTAATAATCCTTTTGTGCAGCAGTCAGCCGGTGGAAAGGCATACAGGCAGGCTAACAGGCTGGCAGGCAGTCGCACGTGCATACATTTCGTTTTCCGCTCAGTGCGTATAAGGAAATGTTTAAATATATGCAAATCCAGTTAAGTGTAATCATTTAGCGCAAAAGCACAAAAAAAGCGGAAAAAAAGAAATGCCTTAAACCAACAATAAAAGCAAAACTCAGAACTGCGCCTTCACATTCACTGAGTAGCTGGCAATTGCGCCAAATTAGAATTTCAATGCAATACTAATACAAAGGCGTTGCCAACACAAACACCACAATAACAAAGTCAAATATGAATAAGAGAACAAAATTACTTATGAATACAGCTTTAGAATTTTGTTTTGGTCGCTAAAAATAAATAAATAAATACATGCGCATAATACAAGTGCTGCTGTTTTGTTCATTTTTTTTTCTATTTGTATACGTATTTGTGTATGTGTGACATACTCGAAAATTTGAATGCCATTAAAAAGTGCTGCCTACTTTTTGGGAGGGCCAATGCGACATGCGAATATGTTTTATTTGGTGATGTTGCTGGAATTAGGGCGCGTTAGAAGCTGTTTTAAAAATATATTATTATTCTAATATCTTGCATAAATACATTTGGAATATGTAATGAATAAATAACATGCCAAATTTTATGTTTTTAATAAGCACAAAGTTAATTGAATATGCCCTGCATTCAAATAGATTTTTAACTTGCATTTTATACACTATTAATAACATTTACAATTGAATTTAATCTAAGCCATTCTAACATCTGCTGCTATTCCGCTTTGATCGTTCATAATAAAACTGATTAATAGACATTTTGCTGTAGAAAGTATTTTTGCATTGGTCCTTTGTACGAATTACTTTGATACGACTTAATCCTCTATTTACATAATATGGCAGCGCTTCGCTGTCGCCATTTATATGCGCCATATGCTGTTTGGCAATCAATTAAAATGCTTGTGTGTGTGTGTGTGCATGAACACCCCTAAGATGCGTGTATAAAATGGCAAGAGCAAAAAAACCAAGCAATGCTCGTAAAAATTTACACTCAGACATATGAAATATACGAAAAAGAAATGCAAAAAAACATTGACACACATACTTATGCACACACACACACACATATGTACATCGCATTACCAAGTGTAAATAATAATAAAAATTGCACAGAAAAGGAAAGAGAGAGCGAAAAAATCCATTAACGCTTTGTGGCATTGCATTTAAGCCGCCTCATCCGACGATGTTGGCGTCCGGAGCTGAGGCTGAAGCATGGAACTTGGAGCTTGAAGCTAACGAGCAAAGTTAGTTTAAATTCTAGCATAGACTGAAGCAAAACTGAAGAGTGAGCCAGAATAGTAGTTACCCTGTGAAAGTTAAGCTAAAATCTTAAAGCAAAATTTGATTGCTTTAAACACTCAAATCTACAAGTCAACATTTCTATTATGGAGTTTAAAGTTTTGTGGCACAACAGATTATACCATTTGGTGCACATTTACATGCTACAGGGTATAATTATGTGGCAAGAAAATGTGAAATAAAAATAAAATGTTATACATAATGAATGCAAATGCTTTTGCGCTCATAATTTCATCATCATCGTAGTCGTCGTCGTCGTCGTTGCCGCCAGCATCATCATCATGACGTTGCCCATCTTTGCGGTGCGATGCTGCAGACTGGCTGCTGTTGCTGCGGTTTGGGTTGGTTTTGGTTTGGTTTGGTTTGGTTTGCAGGACGTTTCATGTGTCTGCAACGGATATGAAGGCATCACAAACAGGCTGAAAGAGAGACTCGAACCGAGGCGACGCAAGGCGAGGCAAGGCGAGGCGGTAGCAGCCAGAACGTTTTGCCTATTTTCAAAAACACACGGGCATAAGGATAACAACCTCTTAACCTAGTTTGGCTGCGTCAACCGGCGGCAAAACAACTGTGAGCCAACTGCAGGCAGTCGGCCAGTCAGGCAGGCTGCCTTGGTCCTGTAGCTGATCCTGGCTGGTATTTTAAATTGAACTGTGCGCATTTAAGCGTAAACTGACAGCTTGGAAAATCGAAAGCAAAATAAATTGTCTAGTGAACTTGGTGGTCTATGCGTTACCAACAACAGCTGAGCTGATTGTAGCCTTCGGGGGCTTACTGTCCGACAAGGCAGAAGGCGAAAGGCAACGGCAACGGCAACGGCAATGGCAATGGCAAGGCAGTCAGCCTCATCCTTGGTCCCTCAACCTTATAGCCATATACAGGAAGTGGCTCTCAGCTCTTCGCATGGCTATTAATTGAAATTCGTTGTGCTTCTGCTGTTACGCCTTAAAGTTTTTGAAAGGCCTTCGCATGGGCCCAAACTGGACCCAAACCATGCTGTGCTTTTGGCGTGAGTGTCACACGCAGCCTGGGCCTTAAAGAACATTAGAAACAGGCGGCAAAACTTGTCCACTCACTCAATCTCCAACTCCCTCTCTCTCTCTCTAGCTCTCGGTTGTTCATGCCCTTGTCCCTACACGGAGAGAAATTGTGCCAAAGATGTAAAAATTTTGATTAAGTAACAAAATATGTTCAAATCCAAAGGATTACTTACATTGTTACTCCTGATGCACTTATATACCTGATTACCTGTCTTTTCTCTCTGTGTAACAACTCCCACACACACACACACTCACACGCAGAGCTTAACTTATGGCAGCCAACTATTAAACTAACTTCCCATACCCAACCAAACGGACATTTGCATATATATATCATCGTGTAAAGTATATCCTTTTGTCGGTGTGCGCTCAGCGGCAATACGGGTCACATAAAAAAACGAATATCCTTTCCCTTACATTTGCATATCTATGGTTGAGAGCAGCTACTACCACAATAACATTTTAACTAAGATAACCGGTTTTTGTTGGGCTCGGCTTGTTAGCAACAATATCTGTGGCCTTGATGAGTGAAGCGAATAAAATTTAACCAGTTACCTGAATCTATACGCACACAATAGGTAACGCATTCGGGCTACTATGGGCAACATATTTGTGAAATGCGTTTCTAATGATGAAGCGCCTCTGTTTGATTAAATTAGGCATGCAAAAGGGTTCCGGCTACGGCTTTGGCGTTGCTTGCTTTAGGGTTAAAACGGAATCGGGTGCGATAATAAAACTAATCCAGTGACAGATGTATGTTCTCGTTGTTTATCTGTGGATTGCAGCTGCAGCAATGCGACCTCAATGTTTATTTAAATTCTGACTTATTGATTCGAACCTTTTAGCCTTGAAATTCCATATCATACTTGGAACTCATTAACTTTTGTTATATAGAATCCTTCTAGCATTCCTTATTTCCTAATTTCATAAGAGTTTCTCAAAGATTGAAGAACTAAACCCACTTGAACTAGCTTCTACTAGACATAACACCAATGAAATCGAAAAGTTGCCACCAAATCAGCTCACCTGCTGTTTTGCCCCTCTCATTCACCCTCCATCGCACCCACTATTTTACACAACTTGTGTAGTTAAGTCTGATGTGCTCCTTGTGAAGGGGTTTTACGGCTAGTTTTTCACCGAGAAACTTTTCTCGCACAGCGGGCGTCCTTCGACCGGGTCGTCTTCATGCAGGCAAGCAAAACTTTTTCACAGTCAGTGTGTGTGTGTGTGTGTGTGTGTGTGTGGGCGAGTGGGCGTATATATCTGCTACTTTTGCTACTTAAAGTTTGCTTTTTGTCTTTGCATATCTATCTCAGTCAACAGCACGGCAGGAAAAAAAGGTAACAAGGAAAAAAAGCCGGCAAAAAGAAAGAAGAAAGAAAAGTTGACGGACTTGGGGCTTTTGCTATCCAAATTGTGCGCAAATTAATTGAACGCAAAGAACGCAGCAGGCAAACATAGTCAGGTACCTCAGAGTCCTGCCTCCCTCGCCCTCTCTCTTTACCTGTCTCCTGATCCTTGCTTGCTCTGTTTGCTGACCAAACGCTTTGCATGTTCAACTTAAAACGCTTGCCACCAGTCCCTAGTGTGGGTGGGCAAAGGCACAGCAAAAAAAAGTTTGCTTCTTGTTTTTGCCACTCATATTTTTTTGTTGTTGTTGTATACGCTGCGCGTCTGTGGCAGTCCTTGGGCTTCACTACTCTTCTCTACTAGCTCTTCTCGCTCTTCGGCTGCCTGTCTGCCTGCTAATCCAGGACAATAAGTGTTTGTCGTTGGGATTTAGACAATTATTCACGTTAAGTTGACGTCTGAGACGGGGCATAGCCAGGAAACACTGACAGTCAGCCAGAGCGCTTCCAGCTAACGTTTTGTTATTTTCAAGACTTTGGCATTGGCTGCCCCCCCCCTCTCAAACGAAACGTTTCAATTTGTCCCGGTTTTCGTCCCCAATACCCCCATTCCTACGCAGTACCAGTCACACACAGTCTCCAATCGCAGCCTCTTTGTTAGTGCCACATTTCTTTTCGCTTTTCGTTTTTCGTTCTCCTTTTGTTGTTGTTGTATTATAAGCGCATTAGGTTTTAAGGTGTCAGCAGTGGCACTCGCGTTGATATGTCATCTGGAAGTAATTTTTATTTATTCGCGCGCTAAGTCGTCTGGCAATTTTATGATGACATTTCGTTTCCAAGGGTTTTCGCAACATTCGCCATATAAATTTTAATATATATATATGTGTGTAAATGGCATCCAAACCCTCTTGAAAAGAGCTTTATTTGATTTCGTCGCCACAATAAAAATGGGGAGCGAAAACCCAAACCAGAAACCGGGTGTGCAACTTTTTTTTTTTACGCACTGACAAGTGTTCCCTATTGACTTTCCATGGCCCCAAACCAATTCCTGTGTGTGTCTCACATGTGCCGCCCAGTCTCTGGTCACGTACCAGACATAAAAGTATTTACAAATAATATTTCCATATGGTAAGACGTGACAAAGACTCAAATTAGCGTTGCCCCGTTTATCTCGCTGGGTCCAGCGGGCCCAGTCCAATAGCTTTCCCAAAAAGTTTGCCTTCAAGGAACCTGCAGGTTTGCTCCATAAACTTCCGGTCATAAAGCAGAAAACGGCCAGAGAACTCTCGTAAATATATATATTTTTATTATAAATATGAAAGTCCCCCCTCGAAAAGTAAGAAAAAGTATGTGTTTGTACATAATTTTAATGTTTTCTGATTGAACCTTTCGGTAAAAGTTTTTGCGCCAATAAAAATTAAATGACCCCCCCCCAAAAAATATTGGCTACGGAAGGAGGAACTTGCCATTGGGACATCAATTTAATTTCATGTTTGATTTTTTTATGGTTTTTGCAGTTTATTTTGCGGTTTGCTCATGTTGTTCTTGTTGTTGTTGTTGCTGTTAATAGTTGATTGCTGTTTGGCAAGCAACGCATTTGTTGCGGTCGCTTTGGCCCAGGTTTTTGCTGTTTTTTTTTTTTTTGGCATTGAAATTGCCGGTTAGCGGTTTTAATGACTGCATTTGGTGGTAAACTTTTCAAGTTTAATGACTAAAATTTGATGTGCATTTTGCTTTTAGTATATATATAGAGTATAAATATGCGCGTTGCCAATGTTTTCTTCTCTAATGTTCTTTGCAATTTGCTTTTAGGAAAACAAACAGCTTTTTGTTTTCGCCGAAGAGTTGTTAAGAAGTTTTATTGCAACTATTGATTGATGCATTATTATTGTAAAACGCTTTGAGCAATGAAAATATTGAAAATAACTTAAGCTTAGCAGGAAAAGATTGCAAAATGATTTATGTGAGGAAATTTGTACTATGAAATTCCATTTAAAATGCTTAAAAAAGTCAATGCAGAAGTCTTGCAAAACATATTTAACTTTAAGCCGATTTACAAAAATTGAATTTACGGCTTTGTCTGCTTTTAAAAACATTTTACGTCTTCATTTAGATGACAACATTTTGCAGCTACACCTATTTTATTTTTAGCATTTGCAGCACAACAAGCTTGTTTGAAGAACTTACTAACAAAATACGCATTTATCATACACACATACACAACGAGTTATCTAACAAATGCCTCTGGTGATTTGATTTCAAATTGAACACACACACAAACATACAGTCAAAGAAGCAGGTACTTTTATACAACATTCCCACAAACCCAATCAATTTCTTTCCTCCCGATCCCCCGTATCCGCAGGGCTCTTTAATTGTATGCGCACACAGCTTTGGCTTTATAAGTCGACTGCCTTACATGAGTTTCTCCCCCCCTTTTAAACAGAATTTACCCTTTCGTGCACACACACGTGTATGTGTGGGCTTACCTGTCGTTTTGTAATGCAAATCTTTTGCTTTCATCTGCTTGTTATATATCGCAAGCTATTAACAAAAAAGGCAGGCAGCAAAAAAAGAAAAAAAAAAAAGATTGCGCTCGCATTTCTATGCCACGCCCCCAACTCCAGCCTTGCCGTGTGTGTGTTTGGATGTTTGCATTTGCATTTGAATCATTCGTTTGTGCGAAATCAGATTAAATCGCATAATCGAATCTTATATATAAACGATGACAAAGACTGATGCAAGCCAACAACAGAGAGTGAGAGCTACCCAAACCAATCAGACAACCAGTCAAAAATATAAAAAATCACAAATGTTGTACAAAAAATGAAGAAATTATGTATTATATATATATATATATATATGAAAATCAATAGCAACGTATTGAAAATCCTATGCACATAAACCCAAGCACGTACAAAACGTTCACTAAAAAAAGAACAGAAAAAAGCCTCGAAAAAAACCACAGCCAGCCACAACAGCAGCACCAAAGTTATCCCAGACACATGCGGCAAATACTTTTCAAAGTGAAATCTCATGCAAGAACGAAAAAAAGACGAAAACTGAGAAGAAGATATATCTAAACATGCATTGGGGGAGCCCAGGCAACAAAGAAGTCAACAGAAGGGTTGTAAAACCAGTTGAATCTTTGGCTTAGTTTTTCCTTTTTGTTTTTCATGTGTTTTAGCTGATCAGAAAACCCCAATGACACTAGCTGAAAGAAAGAACTTTTGATTTAAAAGTTATATATAAACTAAGACAAGAGTTTCTTACTAACCAAATTGCCCAAATAACCTAAGGTTAAACTAAACCATCTCATAACAATCTTTCTCACAAAAGTTGGAGTGCTCTTTGATTTATTTGACATTTCTTTAAAGATTAATCTCACAAAATTCCCTAAGCATTCAGTGTCATTGTGGCTTAAATTTGGTAGCAGTTGGCTTTTCAGCTGTTTGCCATTGTTGAAAATTCAAATTAACCCAATCATAAAAGCCAAGATGAGACAAAGTCGATACCTTTTCTGACAGCACTCCCACTTTTCACGCTCTCCTGGCCCCCCTTGTTTTTATCACCCATCCAATGGCATACTTTGTTTGCTCACACTTTGTGCCACATTTTTAACTTCAAATTAAGTTTGTGTGCACGTCGCAAACACAGCAACAACAACAACACCAGCAACAACTAAACCTTTTTTGCCTTTGATTTTTCTAGTTGTTGGGGGGATTTTTCCATCTTTTTCTTTGCTTGCACTTTTGGCAAATGCCGCAGACTCAAGTGGCCACAGCAACGGCAGCAGCTTCTCAACTTGAAGCTTGTAGCTACTCGAGGCTGTGAAAATAGTTCGTTAGCCTTTCAAAAACTAAATTGTATTTTTCCCCCAAAAAAGGGCAGGCTGGCAACGTGTGGCACGGTGTGGGTGATTGGTACGAGCAACGGCAACATCAGCAGCAACAGCAGCGAGCAAAGCAAAACCAAATTATTGGCATTTATTTTCTCGTTTTGAGTTTGAGTTTTCTGTCGACAGCAACTGAAGCATCTAATGCGCTTTGGCTGCCAATCGGTATGGATTGTGGGCGGAGGGAGCGTTGGGGAGGTATGTTGCCCATTTCAATGCTTCTAATGCTGCCTAATTAGCAGCTTGAATGCGCTAAGACTACAAAGCAGCTGTGTAACATACAGGCCAAGACTCATTCCCTCTTTCTCGGTAGTGGAAAACTTTTGGCAAATTGAAAATGCGCCAAATGACTTTGACCAAAAAAATCCCGAAAATGCCAATTGGGCAAGTCACAATAGCAGCTCACACACACACACACGCATACACATACATAACAAACTGCTGACTCAGCGCAAAGCCGTTTCGATGAATATAAACCCTCAGTGAAAAGGTATCAATGCAGGGGGATTGTTTCATGTGTGTGAAAATCATACAAACTGTTTACCTAGATCATTTTTGCAGCAGTTTTGTGCGTGTATGTGTGTGCAAGGGATAAATTAAGTTGCCGAAGGATTAATCAATTTGGGTAGCCCTATATCAAAACACATGCCTCACTGCACTGCAACCAATTTGCGCATGTGATCAATGATGATGACGATGATGACGATCAACAATAATACATATTTGTGATTGTTCATTTTGTTGTTCTGGATTTAGTGAAACGGAAACGCTGCAGATGTTTCAAAATAGTTGAACGCATTTAGCGCAAAAAAGAAAGAAGAAAGTTGGCTTTACTTAGGGGCTGTAAAATTGCAGTGTAATGTGGTGTTGACAGATTCGTTTCACATCTTTTTTATGACTATTCGAACTATTCTATTAGTTGATTGCTTAAGGCATTTGGGAATATCTAGCTGGCAAAGCCTATTCTATTAGTTTGCTTATGCAAGAGCACCCATTGGGAATTTGAAGCTAACGCATTTTCAACATATATTGTGATTTATAGATTTTTGCTTTCAACAAGATGAAGATTTTTTGAGACTTCTTATTTGCAATTTTGCGCTATTAACCCACGTTTATGCCAGCTCACCTCGTTAATCCATATCTTGCGCTGTTAACCCCTCGCCACCCTGCCCTTTTTTGGTTATGCCTATCAATGTCTTGGCCTGCTGCTCCTTATGGGATGGCCAACCTTTAAAAACACTTTTAATTGCTTAAACTTATTAAGCAGCTGCCACTGCAACAAGAAACTTTTGGACCTGCAACCAAGCAGTGCACAGGCAACAGCGCAAAAGCAACAACTACTTTGTGTTTTTCCCTCATATCCTTCACAACAAAAACAACAAAAACAAAAAAGTGTACAAGACATTGCTAAACTTTGTTGTTGCATAGACAAAGAGCCGTCGAGTCTAAAGCTGAGTTTTTAGCCTCCGCCACAGACAGAGAGCTAAGGTCAGCAACTTTTATTTCTTGGCCAACACTTTGCGAGAGCAACGACGCTTTTTTGTTGCAAATGGCCTGGCCAAGGAGCTGCTAGTTCCAAGCAAGCAAGGAAGGAACGTGCGCTAGCTGAAGTGGCTCCAAGCATCATCATTGTTGTTGCTGTTGTTGTTGTTGTCTGACAGCGTTTGCTTATCTTTTTTATTGTTCTTGGCCAACATCGAAGCAAAGTCTGGAGCTTGGCTGCATTTTGGCATTTTGCAACGTTTTTTGAAGTTTAATGCCAGAGTCGTGCCTCATATTTCGATGGAACAATAGACGACGACGGCAAAGAGCGAGGCGAGTGCCAAAGGGGGCGGAGGTGTGTATTTTTTTTTTTTTTTATATATATTTTCGGTGGTTGGTGGTGGTTGTTGTTGTTGCCTTTTGCCTTTGCCTGGGTAATCCGCCTCAGTTTAGCACTTGAACAGCGTCCTCAGCGTTTGAGGCTCAAGCTCTGGGTGCACGGATTTGTATATCGTTGTATTGTTCCTGGTGCTGTTGCTGCTGCTGCTGCTGCTGCTGCCCCCCATTTCAACACGCGGCGATGCGAGGCTGCAGATTGAGCAAAACTTGCTGTTTGCCAGTTACCAGTCATTGTTGCTGTTGTTGTTGCCGCTGGGAAGTGTGAACATTTTGGGCAACACTCTCAGGTGGTTGCGAGCAACTCGATGCTGCTGCTGCCGCTGCTCAAAAGGTGTTGGTAATGATGATTTTGAATTATTCATGATTCACGACGATTGAAATTATTTGCGCGCCCCGAGTACGCTCGCCAGCTTTGTTGCTACGTTGTTGAACGTTGTTCGTTGTATTGTTGTATTGTTGTTATTGGCTGGTGTGTTAAAGTTTTGCGCGTGTTTGCCAGCGTCGTGGCACTTATAAGGCCTGCCACAACAATGCCCCGCATTATGCGAGAGAGAATCGAGTCAGCAACGGGCCAACATCGCACATCCCAAGCAAGCCTTGTGTCTTTTACCTTACCTTTTGCTTGCTTTATGTTAAATCATTCAAATTGAAAAACTACAATAACAGCTGAGGGCCACAACGATGACGAAGACGCAGGAGACGATGTGCCAATGTTGTTTGCCCAAAGTCTGGGGAAAATTGGAATGTTCTCAGGGGAGGAACACAGAGGCAAAAAGAGTCTGACAAACACTGCGACTTATCGTATAGGGCGCAAGTGTCATTTGAAATATGCTGATGTGCTGATTGTATGTATGTGTTTGTGTTTGTGTGCATTGCTTGCTGCGGGTTTTCCTTGAATTGAGTTTGCCACTTTAACGTTGTAGGGAATGCTCTTTGTTCTGGCAAAAGGAATTGTGTATATTATAAATTTTGAGTTGGGTTCGATAGTTGGCTTGGGCATCTTTTGTTTTCTCTGGCCTCGGGTCACCATTGAATAGATGCATCTATATAATTATATGACTTGGTTTTCAGTTTTTGTCACACCTTCCAGCTAATCCATGAGCTAATCCAGATCGACCATTGCGACCATTGAAACTGTTAAAAGAGGCATTTGAATGTACAGGAAATGTAGAGTTTTTTTAACAAAAATCTTGTGGGTAAAGTTTGGTTTGAGGTGATAAAATGGCTTAAAGCATTGATATATTAAAAAGAACTAGTGATTCATATATGTTTTCATTAAGATTTCTCTACTAAAACTTGTTTTCAAGTACAATGTAATCAACAAAATAACATATTTGACTTGAAAGAGAAACTGGAAAGCTAAAAGTGTATCTTGAATTGAAATCACACTGCATATAATTGAATTTATTTTATTGGTCCTCTGCCTTCTCACAACCTTATAACCTCAAGGTGTATAGTTAGCTCGCACACATGTTGATTTGTGAATGCTACATACTTATAGAAACCAATTATCTGATTTATAAAGCACTTGCTGTCGACACTTCTTCCTTCCTTCCCACAACAATTCAAGAGACCAGTAAAGAAGCGCTGCCCTAGTAATTTTCAGTTGTACTACAATCAACCCATACAGTACAAAAGATCTGCCTTGAGTCGAGTTCAGTTGTGTGTACTTCCCACAAATTATCGCAAATTAGACGCAGTTCGAGATGCTACACAACAACACATTACATGGAATCGAGCACATGTTTCAATCAAATTAAATTCGAACTCTGGCCACACTCACGCCAAAAACTATCCAGCTGCCTTGGACTTACATACGAACGTACATATGGAGTTGATGGCACATAATTTTGCACTGCAGTGCGATGCATGCCGATGTGAATGATGATAGCGCAACAGACGAAAGGTGAGGTTTGGGTAATATAAGCTAGCCAGTCAGATGATGGTGATGATGATGCCTTCCTCATAACCAACACGTACGAACAATTCACAGTCAACCCAGAGGCTCTACACTCACTCGATAGAGGTGCTAATGCTGATCAACCGAAACTGATACCAAAACAGAAATAATGCAAAGAAGCCAGCAACAACAACAGCAACAACAACAGCGGCAACAAGAACAATAACAATACTCCCCGACACTGGCACTGGCACTGGCATTGGGCACTTTGTTTTTTTTTTTGCTATAGTTTTCAGAGCTGCACACAAAAATTAAGTCAGAGTTGGAGTTGAATGTTGGAGTCGGGTCCAGCTAAAGAAGCCCAAACAATGCAGCCGACGACCGGTCGCAACGCCCGCTGGACGTGTATCTGATGCGGCAACCTTAACTTCCCAAAAAGCCCCACAGTCTACAGTCTACAGTCCACAGTCGCAATCCCAGTTCGTAACACAAATCATCTTCCAGCGCTCACGAAATTGTTGCGCAAACTAAAAAGCAACAACAGCAACAACAAAAGCAAAAGGCCAACAGAAATCAGAGTAAAAAGCCAAAGCGTGAGGCTGGCAAAACAAAAGGAGGCGTTGGTGTTGGTGTTGGCTGATTGTTGTTGCCAGTTGCCAGTTGTTGTTGTTGTTACCTGTATGGCACCAGCAAAAAAGCTGTGCTGCCTGGCTATGGCCAAACGATTCGCCGTTGCCTGCAGTATGTGTGAACTGGTAAAACGTGACACATTTATATCACTTCGTTTGAATCACAAAATAATAATAAATATAATAGCAACAACGCCGCCGCCGCCGCCGTTGTTGTCTGCAATTCTCCCAGGCTCTCCAGACCTAACTCTCTGCTGTGCCGTGCCCATGTGCACAAAAATCTCCACACAAATATTCACACATATACATGCAATATGTATAGTTTTTAGTGCTGTACGAAAAGTTTTGACCTGGGCAAAAATCGACATTTTGCTGCCTGGCAGCTAAAAACTACTAAAAAATTTACAAAATTCAGCTGGAATGTGTTGATAATCCATGCAATACCCTGTAGCCTCTAGCTAGATTTATATATTTGCATATTATAGATAGGGTTTGCTCTTTCTTTTTTCATTCCAGGTAGTCTTTGAGGAGTTGAACCTAGAAGGCATTGAATTTGGAAACGTAGAAATGTGCAACAAGTTTAAATTGCAGACTATATTTGTGGCAAGGAAGTGACTTTAGAAAGAGTTGTAATGTTTGGTGCTAAGGGAAATAATAACATTGATAATAAGTTCATAACATCCAGCCGATAAGTAACGCTCTTGCAGTAGGGCATACTAAAATTGGCTCAGACACTTGACTGGCCAACAAATAGAAAAGAGTGAGAGGACTTTTTCTCATTTTGTGGGCTGTTGCTGGGCCATTTGACAATATACGAAATATTGCACCCATGGGCATGAGCCTGCCAACAGCAGCAGCAGCGTCCTGACCAGAGTTGTCAACGTGCAGCATGCGACAGCCAGAGACGAACGTCGGATGTATTTGTGGCGTATAATGTTACATCTGCTTAGCGGAAAGATAAATCAACGATGCCGCTGCAACACCAGTAATAATAATAATAATAATGGTTGTCTGAGGGTGGTGCACTGCGACCACTAGGGTCTATTGTGCCCTCGTCCTAGTATCTGAGCTAAAGCTCCTCAAACAGGCCAATCGAACCAAAAACGATGATGTCACCCGGTCGAAGAGCTCTCATTTCCTGAGTGTTAAGTGTAAGACCCCCAAATGGAGCAGCCTCAACTGGCTGATGGCTGGGCATTCCTCTAGTAGGTGTTCAGGAGTCTCGTCCTCCTCTAAGCAGAGTCTGCAAAGACTCTCCTCCCCTATCTTAAGATTGCGCAGATGCTTACGCAGTCTGCAATGCCCGGTCAGGAAACCCGTGACTATTCGGAGAGATTCTTTGCTCAACTCTAAACATTCCTTGGTTCTTTTACTGTTATAGCTATTTAGCAGACGTTTACTCTGCCTTGCCCCTTGCGACGAACGCCAGAAGTTCTCGCAAGCAGTCATGAGATCCGCATGACTGCTCTGACTGATGACCCTGGGCCCAGCCCACAGAAAGGTTCCGGACCATGAAGAGGAGTACTAGCCCCCTTTCTAGCCATGATGTCGGCCACTTCATTGCCGGGAATCCCCGCATGCCCTGGTACCCAGTAAATGGTAACTTTATTATTACTACCCAACCTATTGAGTGTTTCTACACATTGCCACACTAGTCTGGAAACAATCTTGTGTGCACTGAGTGCTTTGATTGCCGCCTGACTATCTGAGAAAATGGCTATGTCCCTACGATGGTAACCCCTCTCAATGTTGAAGGAGGCACATCTCTCAATCGCGTGCACTTCAGCTTGAAATATGCTGACGAATTTCCCTAGAGGTTCGTGGTATTTGAGTCGAGGTCCACAGACACCCGCACCCGCCCCGTCCTCTGTTAGTGAGCCGTCAGTGTACCATCTAATAGCGTGTGGTTTCACAGCATAGGTGGTAGACATGTTGGTCCACTCCGACTTGTTACTAAGTTCTGTTTTGAAGAGTTTATCAAAACTAAACTGGGCTATCTGAACATCCTGCGGATATTCCAGCAACAGGTCAGTTGCAGTCGCAGCAGAATCAGCTGGCCTTGCCCCTGTTATCCTCATAATAGATCTACGCGCACTGTGTTTGATATACAAATGCAGTGGTGGGAGTCCGAGCAATGGTTATGGGCCTAATGGATTTCAGCTTGTAACGATTGGTGAAAGCTACAATTGTGGTCTTTGCTGGGTTGATATTCAGCCCCACGTCACTGCACCAGTCTAAGCTGAGTTTTAGACCCATTGTTAACCTATCGCACACTGTGCTCTCAAAGTTACCCTTGCAGATCAGAGTGATGTCATCAGCATAGCCTTGACATTCGAACCCATTTTCTGTAAGTTTATCTAACAGCTCATCCACTACAAGGCTCCAGAGTAGTGGGACAAGACACCACCCTGAGGGCAACCTCTGGTGGTTTGAGCTCTAACTGTCACACTGTTGACAGTGACTTCCGCTATTCTACTTTCAAGAAGTTTACCCAACCAGAACGTGAGTCCTGTCTCAATTCCCCTTCTACAGAGTGCTCTAACCACAACATCATGAGCTGTGTTGTCGAAAGCACCCTCTATGTCCATAAAGGCACAGAGAGCTACCTCTTTTGCCTTTACAGAGCGCTGGACACTGTCAACCAGGCTCAGGAGAGCCGATTCAGTTGACCTACCTACTCTGTAAGCATGCTGATGCACATGCAGAGGACTAAGCATCAAGTGCGAGTTTCTGATGGATTGTCCACAATCTTTTCGAGGGTTTTAAGCAGGAAGGAGGTTAGGCTGATCGGCCTAAAGGATTTGGGATGAAATGGGTCTTTCTTTCCCACCTTCGGGATAAAGATCACCCTAGCCGTTCTCCATGCCCTAGGAATGTAGCCCATAGCTAGACTCCCCGGAAAATACTTAAAAGAAACAACATAAGCTGTTCAACACCCTTCTGAAGATGGATGGGAATGATGCCATCCATCCCCGGAGCCTTGTAGGGACTAAGTGTACTCACTGCCCACCTAATCTTTTGCTCAGTTACGATCGCTGCAGCCAGGCTCCAGTCATGTCTCCTGTTGGGGATCCTATCGTAACTGCTGTCTTCATTTGAGATGGTTCTACAGAGAGGGAAATGAGTTTGCAGGAGGAGTTCCGCCTTCTCCTTCTCATCCTCTGTGAACGATCCATCCGATCTCTTTAGGCAAAGCTCAGAGAGTACTTTACCTTTTGAGATCGCTCTAAACACCCTGGCCGCTGGTGCGGCTTGCTCTATACTGGAACAGAATTTCCGGAAGTGAGCCCGCTTACTATACCGGATTTCCTTGTTATACTCTGTTAGCTTTTTGGAATATAACTCCCATTTGTTGCTACTCTTCTTAGCTGTGTTAAACAGCTCCTAACTTCTGCGCAAGTAGCCCTAGCTTTCTGTTCCACCAAGGATTGTCCCTGCTGGAGTCTATTTGCTTGACAGGACAACTTGCATGATAAGCATCCAAGATAGTCTCGCCTACTTCTACTGAGAGATGTTCGAGATCCTCCGGAGAGGATACTCTCCTACTCTGGTTCAGTCTACTCAGGTTTGATCCTAGACAGGACTGATAGAGTGACCAATCAGTCCGTCTTGGATTCCTGATAACTTTGCTGAAACTGAGGTTGCTGTGAATGTCGAAGCGAATAATTCGGTGATCCGACATTGACGGTTCTGAGGATACCTTCCAGTTGCGAACCAACCGGGAGCCCCCCTCATTGCCGAAAGTGATATCAAGCACTTCGGCCCTAGTTTTAGTAACAAATGTTGGTTCAGCCCCAACATTAAAAACGGTGAGATCCCTAGATACTAGATAATCAAGTAAACACTCACCTCTACTGTTGTTGTTCGTACTTCCCCATGCAACACTGTGTGCGTTGGCATCGCAGCCTAGCAGCAGGGGTAGATTTTTGCTGCTACAGTGCTGCACCAGATCCTGGACCTCTGGTGGAGGGGCATCCGTCACGTCTCCCGGGAAGTATGCTGACGCCACCACAATACTCCCGAAATCGCCAGTGATCATCACCGCTACTAGATCTCTGTTGAGAAATTTTGAGAGACAGAAAAGTTAATGTTCTTTCGCACCAAGATACAAGCCTCGGTGATGCCTCCCTAACATCTGCAATTAATTGCATACTCACTTGATTTAGGCCGCAGATCCTGCCCTGACGGCCCAAGGCTCCTGGATGAGCACCAGCCCCAGGTCAGACCTGGAGACCAACCTGCTGATGACAGCCGAAGCTGCCCTCGCGTGGTGCAGGTTGATCTGTGCCACGCTGGTGACCACCATCCTTAGAGCTCAGGTTCGCCTTCCGATAGCGTCAGATAGGCATCTGACTGCGTATCGAAAGGTTTCTGCTCATCATCGGATGGCTTCTCATTGCTGGAGTGCTCCTCTACGCGTAGGCGCGACAGGTCCAGCCCTGCAGAGATACCGAGTCCAACTCGGCATCTACTTTAGCCAACGCCTCAGCCTCTGCCGCCTCGACCGAGAGGGGGCAGGAGGGCGCCACTTGGCTGCTGCCGATGACGTGCCGGGCACATCGTCTGCATTCACCTCCGTGGACGCTCCCACACCCACCTGCTCCTGCTTCTTGTGCAGTCGGCACTTCAGCTGGCCGAAGCGGTAGCTCACCAGCATACTCCTGTTTTTGAGAAGCGCGAGCGCCTCGTTGTCCACACCCAGCGTCAACACCTTACCGCCACTCGACTCCAGGTGCCGGATCACGCGCCATGTTTCGGTGAGGAGACCCTTATTTTGCTCGTTGAGCAAGCCAAGGGACTTCTCCACCGTCTCACCAGCCGTGCGAGGGAGGTAAAGCGTGACAATATTGGTCACCGGCAAGTCCTGCTGCAAGCACGTGCGCAGCTTTACGCCCACCGTGTTGCTGACATCTGGAACCTTCGACTCTAACCACACCTTGGCATCACTGTCCATGCAGTCTACCAAGACTAGACCATCCTGGAACTGGATGCCGTTAAAGTTGAGCGCTGAGGTCCAGCCCTTCCTCATCTCGTCGACGAGTGCCTGCTCCACCGCCGTCAGCTCTTCCTTTGACAGCAGCCTCTTCGGGTAGTCACTCGCCAGAACAGCCAAGTAGGTACCCTTGGCTACACTGGCGTAAGTGGCCGCCTTCGGACGCTTCGAGCCAAGTGAGGTTCTTGAGCCCTCCAGAGCTGCAGTGTTCTTCTGCCTCTTCGGTTCTGCCTTGGGGAGATCAGACGGCGACGTTTGATGCAGCTGTCTTTTCCTCCCCGCAACGGCCTGGCCGTCGACTCTATCCACAGGAGACCCGTTCGGGGCACGGTGCTCCAGTGCCTTTCTTCGAGCCTCTTCCGGCTTCATTCCACGCCCAAGGTACCGGAGGTACCACTTACGGCCAGCACCGCTGAGGCCACCAGTAACACCAACAGCAATAGCAAAAGCAACAACAGCGCCAAACGTCGCACTCAAGTTGACAATGATAAAT
Source organism: Scaptomyza pallida (assembly GCA_018152965.1). Taxonomy (NCBI): domain Eukaryota; kingdom Metazoa; phylum Arthropoda; class Insecta; order Diptera; family Drosophilidae; genus Scaptomyza; species Scaptomyza pallida. The sequence goes on along the minus strand of JAECXP010000080.1, from coordinate 3,036,193 downwards.
AGTGAAAAAGCGCCAGGCAAGCGAGCAACAGACACTGCGATAGAGACACACCGAGAGAAAAGGAAGATGGTGTTAGAGAGATGATGCCCAGACGGAATAGACACAGTTGGGTATCATGGGAAAAGCTTTACGGTGTGTGTGTGTGTGTGTGTGTGGTGTGTGGCTAGGCAAGTGGTGAAAGTTTTTCGCTCGTTTCGTGTGTTTTTCGTTGAGAGCTGAGCAAAGCGCGTTGATTGAAGTAAAACATTTCGATTAAAGTTTATGAAATGGCAACTTTCGGTTGTTGCTGTTGTTGTAATTGTTGTTGTTGCACACACAGAGAGTGCAAATAACAATGAGATCCTTGACGACATTGTCGACCATAAACTAGCTACATAGAAATTATTATATACATAAACATATATATATATATAAGAAAAGGGGATACAAACTTGAACCTAACGAGCTATGAGCACAGAAGCAACAGCAACAGCAGCAGTTGATTAAAAGTTTGCACAACTTATAAAAGGCTAAAGGGTGAGAGAAGAGTAAAAAGCAGTAGGTGGTGGGTGGTGTGGGCTTAGGCAGCATATCGAACAGGAAGCAGCATAAAAGTTGTCGTTGTTGATGCTTGAGCGCTGCTTGCACTTTGGCCAGAAGGCATCACTTGCGAGACTTGAGACTTGATCAGGTGCCGTTGACAGTTCGTTTTTCGTTGGATGAAGGAAGCGAAGCAGACGCATCCTTACCGCAAAAGACCCCAAAAAACTTTCCGAGCTAAAATAAGTGAAGCTCAAGGCACACCCAGTCGTGGTGGCATGCAATGCAACTAAATACTCTTTGAAGATACCAAAAAAAAAAAAAAAAAAACAAATTTAAATATAAATAAAGTGCCAAAAGCAACAACAACAACTGCAACTACAACAAAGTCGCAGAAAAATAAAAGTGTGTCCAAACTGGAAACTAGTTTGTGAATTGGGGAGCAAAGCAGCTGCAAGATTATGCAGAAAGTGCAAAAGAAAATTGGGGCTGAGGTAAGAATAAATAAATAAAAATAAAAAAAAAATGTTACAAAATGGCATTAAAAGGTAAAGTGACAAACGCAGCGACCCTCAGCATACAAAAGAGTAGAGGTAGCGAACTGAAGGCAATACATAGTACTATACATACATACATATATATCTGTAGGTGCCAAAGGTTGTTGAGCAAAGCGTAGACGGAGGCTGCTTAGGGTTAGGACCTAGGTAGACCCGAAGCAGTCCTGGTTAAGGGTATGAATGCAAATAGCGTAAAAGGGGTGACAGTTTCAACAACTAGAGAGCTAGCTAGGAAGGAAGAGAGACGGCAGACGGCAAGGGCAACCAAGCGAAACAATCAGCGAACTGGACATGATGTTGAAGTTTTTTGTTGTAACGATGTTAGCTCTGAGACTATGAAGTACTTGGCCTCCCGGGGGTTAGTTATGGTTAAGCAATTAGCCAAGTTAACTCTAGCAAAGGGGTGATGCCGAAAAGAAAAATATTGTCGAGTAATGCTTATGGGTGAGATCATCAAACACAGTTGCGATACATTAACAAATTGTTTTTAAAAAGTATCTCAAGGGTTAGTTATACATCGAAGCGGCCAGCTGACACTGCGCTGTGTATAGTTGCCTTCAAGTGCCTTCAAGCAGTAACTCTCAGCAGGATCCCAGTTAGAGGTTAGTGTTGGTAGACCGCCCATTGGTGCTGCTGCTGCTAGGTCCTGGGTGTAGGAGCTTTAGTTGCAACTAAGCAGACAGACGCTTCTCTGTGTGTGTGTGTTTACATTGGGGTGCCATAAAGCAAAGTATAGACCAATATAAAATGCTAACAGGGTAGCACACTATGCACATAAACAAAACGCAGTCATGACCCGTAGCCAGGATGCAGTTCAGAGAGAGAGACTTAGGTGCGCTCGCACTCTCTCTATAGAATCTACCTATGTATATATACATATACTAAACTTATTCAAACATACATATATATAGTATATGTTTTTATTTACACGATTCGTTAGGGTACTGTCCATGTGTGTGTGTGTGTGTGTGTAGTTGACATGATAGCGTGGAAAGAAAGCCGTTGACGAGAACGACGAAGCATTGAAAATTTTTGAACTAGTTTAAGTGGCCCATCATGAAGTCCCAAGTTTCTCGTTTTCACCAGGATTGTTTTACTTTATAAAACACACACTTACACAGATACACGCAGACACATACACACACACATGCGCATGTGTACACACAGAAGCAAACTATCGCTGCATGGTTATGCAAAGTAATTTTGTTGGATGGGGAGGACACATAACGAGGCAGGGAGCAAGTTGAAGCAGCAGCAGGCAAGGACAACCCATAAAGCATACCCAGAGCAAAAGAGATAGCAAAAGAGAGAGAGAGAGAGAGATTCTACTGCTGCTGCACAGTTTACATTTTGTCTGGCAACGGGACAGGGTCTTAGAGGTTAGATGGTGTACGGATGGAGGAGCTGGGGATACTCTTCCTTACTACTTTGGACAGCAATGAGTGGGGGTAAGGTACTGATGCTGCTGCTGCTCCTGCTGCTGGACTGTGTAAACAGCGTGGAAGCGTTGAGCTTGCAGCTCGCCAAGCGCTGCTTTATTTTTTATTGCCGCACACAAATTGGCAGTGTGCGTGCCACAACGAAGAGCAGCCAGAGCACCACATGACCCTCTTTTCACCAGCAGCTGCACAACAAAATGCAGCGCACTGAGAAATAAAACACACCATTCCCCCGCACCCCCGCACAAGCATTGAAAAGCGCAGATAATTTCATTTGAAGTATGGTAAAAATAAAAATTTTTAGCTGCGTTAAAGTTTTGCGCTCCCGCCGAGTAATTTGTAGCGGGAGCTGCCAGCTACTATAGTCCTTGCCCTTCTTTCCTTCTCTTTATTTTGTGTGTGTGTGTGTATTTTTTTTGGGGTTAGCACAACTTGCAGCAGTTTGAAAAGCAGCTCATTTCCTTTCGGCTAATGATGTGGGTCAATTATGGCAGCAGCAGCAGCAGTTTCAGTATTTTCCCCAATGCTGAGTTGAGTTTGAGTATTATATTTTTTTGGCTCTATTCAGATTTTGTCTACTGGAATTAATGGCATTAGTTTTGTGCATTTAGTTTTTGATTAGTGCGGGGACTTGGGCTTCGAATTTGTTTGTGTTTTTGCATGTGCTTGGCTTTATTTGCATTTGACTGCTTTGGCCATCTATGGCAGTAAAAACTATGCCATTGAAATCAATGTGATGCAGATTGTTTTTTTTTGTCGGATTTTGCTGCTGCCATAAAGTAATAGAGTTTATGATAATAATGACAGAGAGTTTCGAGTACGTATTTCAAATGTTGATGATGCGATTGTGCGAGTTATGCAAAACTAAGTTGCCTTCAAAGTTGAAAGTTGGCCCAACAGTTAGCTTTTGTATGATAATTGCACTAGTTGTTTGATAATAATAAGGAAGAAGTGGAAGGGGGGATCAACCATTATTGTTACAATTACTGTTGAAGTAGTAGCAGTTAGGAAATACATTAGGAAATATATGACTTTGAAATGACTTGAAAGGCCATAAGGGAAAACTAACTAAAGTGTATTGCATAGAGGGTGATGGGTCTCGAAAGGAAATTTAAGTTAATTTCTGAGTGAAACATTTGATATGGGGTGAGCTTATGATGTTCTTTGCATACTTGTAAAGGATTTTTGGGCATTATTTAATACTTAAAAGTCAAACCATTGCTTTACGTTTAAGCATCAAGTTTCCATTGTGCGGATTCACTTGTTATCCTACATTACCTTTAACAAATATCTTTGGATGGCTTGGCCAAAAAAAAAAAACGAGCGAAACCGCATGCACGTTTTTCCTTTTGGCAACCAAGCTGCAACTGTGCAAATTCTTTCCCTCTCTCTCTCTCGCTCTCTTTACTTGCCCTATTGGACTGCAAAACTCCCTTTTTGGAAGCTTTATACGTGCATAAAAATCAAATCTCTGTGTTTGTTATTTGTAAATCGTTGTCGTTCTTTTATATTCTATATGTCAACGGCATTTTTTCTTCACATTATTATTGTTTTCTTTTTTTGGCAGAGGTGTGCACCCTGTTTTTTGTTGGCTTCAGTTCAGTTCGGAACAGATAGAAAGACCCCTGTAGTGCACTTACCCTAAGACCCCAACTTTGCTCCTCTCTCTCTCGGCTGTTATATTAATGCAGCTTCAATTGTGCGCTGATTGGCAATCGAGAATGTGACTTGCATGCAATGCGAATACATACAAACAGTACCGCAACAAATTTTAAACCCAAACCATGCATCCATCCATCGACACAGAAAACAAATGTGGTTCGGGTATTTGAATAGCGCTGGCGTTTGCGCCACTTATTAAATTAAAAACATATACATACGTGGGTGTGTATGGGTGTTTACGAATAAATATCGTTGATGCTTTTTTACTATTTAACGTGCATGCTTCGGCAATTTGATTGTGGCCGAGCAGGCGTATGAAAATCAATTTCACGCTGAAACGCACCAAAAACTTTAATAATATTTGCGTCGCGGCACTTAACAGACAGATTGCCGGACAGAGAGACAGACGGATAGCAAGATGGCAAATGGGGGAAGTGAGTCCAGCTGCAAACTCAGAGTGGGCTGTGAGAAGGAGAAGCTGGATGCTGCTGCTGCTGCTGTTGCTGTTGCATTCATCGATTTATGGGACATTGGTTCTCAAAGCGAAATTAAAATTCAATAAATGACACTCGAGGAGGCTGTCAGGCAACCTACGCAGGCGCGTTGAATGATTTTAATGGCTCTGAAGTGGTTCGAATAGGTTCTATAATGTAGTTTTGTGTTGGTGCCAAAAGGGATAGCTGCGTTCAGTGCATTCTAAAGAAGTTGTTAACGTGGCCTATAAAAGCACTCTATAAAATCGTGAGAGAAGAATAAGTTTGATAATTGACTTTTAAGCTTAAATATACTTAAATTGCATGTACTAAAAGCAATGCTATTAACTTTAAGCTAAACAAGTTTCTATACAAGGGGCTAGAAATAAATGTTTATAGTTTCTCTTTAAGTACTTTAGAGTAGAATAAAACATAATCTTTGTGAAAATGCAATGAATTGTTGTTAAAAACTGCAAAGCTGCAAACAATAGTAAGCAGTTGATTTGAAAAAAAAGTTTGTTGTGAAATTTCTGAGCAAAAGTTAAGAAAAATGCTTTAGTTGGTGCAAGAAACTAGTTGTAGAGTATAACAACTTCCATAATACTGAAATCTCCTTTTATTACCTACTTGACAAGCACCAGGAATTTATCACCTGGCCAACGCAGCGCACTTTCTGTGACTCTCAGCAAGTCGATGAGCAAGAAGAAAACGCAGAAGATGCAGAAGCCGATGCCGCGCGCGTCAGACACTTGGCATAGTTTGTGGCACAGGCTATGGTCTAGGGTCCAGGTTGAGGTCCAGGACAAGAGCCAAAGCCCTGGCAATGAGCTTTAGTGCTTGAGTGTATGTGAGCGTGTGTGTGTGTGTGTGTTTGGAACCTACACGTAGCACTAACTTTTGCTTCGAACATAAAGTGCGCGCAAAGAATTTACCGCATAAATTTTCGCAAGTAGCAAAAGGCAAGGTAAACGCAAAGGTAAAGGTAAATGTAAAGGTAATGCCAGTACTAGCCATGGTCTAAAGCGGTAAAGAGGTTGGCAAAAAAAGAAGAAAACACAACTTGGCAAACCGCACTTTGGCACAAAACTCACAAGACACTCATAACTTTTTATGCCGCTTCGCTGCACACCCCATAAACGAAAAAAAGAGAGAAAAAGACGTCGTCGTTGTGAACGAGGATGAGGTGTAAGTTGACCAGGTCCCTGGGCAGACCACCCCACGATTGCAGCTGCCACTGCTGCACCACTTTGGAACCCGGGAAAGTTAAATTTTTTGGGCTTTTTCTCTTTGGTTTGTGTCGTAGTTTCTTTTTAATGCTCATGTGTTTACAAAGTAATTACGGCTGCCTGAAATTAAATTCATAAGAAGGCAAGACTCGACGGCGTTTAAAAAACGCTTCTTTGCGTCTTCGTCTTCGTCGTCGTTGTCGTTTGGTTTTTTTGTGGCATAGTTTCGGTTGCAGTAAATGCCTGCTAAAAGGTTCCTTTTTTCGCCTTTGAGCAGGCGTTGCTGAGCAGTTGGCAACAGTTATGGCCCTCATTCAATGCCAAGTGGCTGGCTGGGCTGCAGATTAGCGGAAATTAAGGCGGGATATTTAAACGCGGCTCAGGCAAACAGGCAAGCGGCAATAACAACTTGGGTGGCAAGTTGTGAACAAGCTGGTCTTAGTCAATGCAACGATGCAGAGTTAAATTGAAACACGAGATGGCCAAGACAAGGGCAAAGCAAGCAAGAGGGGGCTTAAAAACATTGTGCATTTCGTGCAGAGATTATGTGGTATCAATAATGAGTTTGAGTTTGTGTTGAAACTTGAGACGGTTTATCAGCGTTCAATGTAACTTGATAATATTTTGAGATTGACCTTTAAGGGTAAGGAGCTCGATTTTCTTAGAAACTAAAGTCCAAATTCAACTGGTTGCTAAAAACTATTGAGATTGGTCAGGTTGGGATTGTATAAAAGAAATGTTTCGAAAAGGAAAGGTGCTACAAATGCGTTTTGTAATTTATGGCAAATGAAAGAAACCGAAATGAAAAACCCATGCCATAAAAATTAATACGTATCAGAGTTAGAATAATACGTCTGCTTACACAATAGAGAATATGTGTGAATCGAAAAGGCAGCAGCTGCACAGTCGTTGTTGCATGCAACAATCTTTTCCTTTTTTTTGAAGGTAGAAATTCTTTAGAAAACTAGAAACAATGACCAAAAAAAGAAGAAAGAATAACAGTAGTACATATGTATGAGGACGCCCAGAAGGGAGATGAGAAAAACATATAAAAACCGAATACAAAAACTTTAGCATTTACTTTCTATGCCACCAAAGCCTACGAATTTGACTTTTATGTGCTTTAAATTGTAGATAAACTTTAAGAGCGAGATTTCCATGTTAAGATATAGGCACACACACACATAGTACATATTGTTGAGCTCAAACGCAAATCTGAGCTAACCACCCGCTTGGCATTTTACAGCTTTGAAAGCCGCACAGTTACTTTTTTGCAGCTACAAATGTGTCTAGGATATGGCGCAACGTATTAATTTTGAATATGTGGAAAATCTCGCGCACGACGACAACAACAGCAACAACAGCGAGAAAGGCCCAGGAAATGGCAGCCGGCAAAAGCCAACAATGAAAATGAAGATGCCTTCACGATAGACATATATATATGTATTTGTACATGTTTATACATATACATATTGTACAACAGACAGACGAAGATGTCGACGACGACGACGACAACGATGAGGAGTTTTTCCCATTGAGTGCTGTCCTCGTTCCCTAACCCCTAAGAGACTTGAGCGAAGGCTGCTGCTGCTGCTGCTGCTATAGGCCTTTTATTGCTATTGTCAAACTATTATGTGTGTGTGAGGGTGAGGGAAAGAAGAGGAGCAGTGTGTGCGAGTGTGTGTTTGAGTCGAACTGTCTACTGCTTGAGTTGCTTTTTATGAAACATCAAAATGTCAGTCAATGTCATTAAATGACTTTTATATTACACCTAATGCGATGACAAGGCCTCTGCCTGTGCCTCGACTGGCGTATCATTTTGAGTGTATCTTAAAGATTCTAAAATTAGACAATTGTGTTGTTTGTTGTTGTTTGTTATTGTTGTTGTTGCTGTTGTTGTTATGGTGCACGACCCAGTCTGGCGTGCATATGCGAATTGCGGTAGGAAAACTGTATAAAAATTCTCAATGGAGGCGCACAAACACAACATACACACACTTGGAGGCCATGGCTTTGCCGCGTTGACAGGCCAAACAATTTGTTGAAATAAGTTTGAAATTGAATGAAATTGTCAAAAAGCATTTCGCACATTTTGTGTCTCTCTCAGTCTCCCTCTCTCTGTCTATCTCTGTGTGTTTGTGCGAAAGGAAAAGTTTTTCATTCTTTCGTTTTTTTGGCAAACTCCAACCTCCACTTAAGACATATTTGTCGTTTCGTGTTGAAGTTTTTTTTTTTGTGCATCTGTCTGTGCTTTAATAATGCCAGAGACACATTGCCGGCTCCGTTTGTGTATGTGTAATGAGAATAAACCATAAAATATTTAATAATAAAATATTTACTATGCATTTTGTAGAGCAGTCAACATCGTCATGGGTCGTCTCATAAATTAGTTTCGTGTGTGTGTGTATGTGTGCTTTTGGCCAAAATGTTGACTTGGAGCCAAGTTGAAGCAAGCTGGAGCTGAAGTTGTAGCTGTTGGCTGGCTATTGGGGGCGAGAGCTTGATTTATGTCCGAAACTTGATATCACGTTCGTTCAAGCGTTTTTCTCATCGTAATCTCCTTCTATCTCTCTCTCCCTCCCTCCATCTAGCTATCTATCTATCGTATGTGCTATATTTTAATGTAAAGCGCATAAGAAAAAACAGTGTGTTGTTGTTTTTGGTGTTTTCGGTCTTTGGTTTTTTGTGTTTTAGAGTTTCGCCGCCATAAAGTGATTTTTATTTATGACCCTGTGCGAGTGTGTCGGATATCGAAATCGAGTCGTCATTCCATGATGAAATGAGAGCACTTTTCAAACAAAAACATATATATAATGGGGCTCCCCTTTGGGGTCTAGTAGCCAAATGCATCACGCCTTTTAATTATTACAGCTCTTTAGTTAATAGTTTTAGCAACGCAGCTGGGGAAGATTTGTGTGGCGCATTTTTATTTCATATTTATTTTTTCTCTTTTATTGGGGGACCATAATCTTATAGGGGCTTAGTGGTTGGGGGCGACAGCGTTTTGATAATATATGGCAGCTGTGCGTGGATGAGACGGTCAGGAGGGGAACGGTTAACAGCATACGAATGAACTCTAAAACGCATTAAAAACCTGACATTTATGATGATCTATTTAGGCAAACAAACTATTGAGCTGACCCAGTAGTAGTCATAGTATTGTAGTGACTGCAGGGCCTCTTAATAAAGTCACATCCCGCAGTTTCTTTATGAAAAACTCTTATTCATATGCATATCTCTTTGTTGAGGTCTTAAAGGGGGAACTCCTCTTACTTAAGCTGCATAAAGTTATTAAAGTGAAAAGATTTTTCCCTTGGCTTAAAAGTGTTTTTTTGTTTTGCATAAGCATAGGCATTATATCTTATGTTAAAGCGACACTTTCTAATTGAGACAACAATTTTCTTCTTATAATTCCCGTCTTATTTCTTGGTAGACTTCATACTTGTTTGGTCATTTGTTGTTAAAGAATATCTATTTGTATTCCTGGTAAAAACATTTTTTTTTTCTCAGCGTCCAACTCTATTGTAAGTTAATTTCAATTTATGAAAGCGACTTTTTTTTTTATATATTTCTTATCATCCCAGCTCTTTGGCAAACTTCTTTTACAGCCTGGGAAGAGGTTTTTTTTTTTAAATTCAAATACTTTGGGGGTGGCAAAGTTTGAAGTCATAAAATGCTAGCTAAAAGATCTTATGCCTTGGCTACTTTGCTTTCAGTCCAAGCCAAGCCAAGCCCTGTCTTACATTTTCTTTTAGGCCAACTCCTTTTCCTGGGTTTTTTTTTGCCACAACCATTTTTTATGACGCTCAGCTTGTTTTTTTGTTGTTTCGCTTCAGCTTTTTCTTTCATTTTGCTTGATTTCTTTTAATGAAAAATTTGTTACAACGTTTTATATAACAAAATGCTTGGCTCGGCTCAGCTTGGCTTGGGTTGGCAACAGGCAACAACAATAGCAACAACATTGTAAAAAACAAAGCAACGGCTGCAGTTGCAACTGCCTCGAACCCTTCTCCAAGTTTCTACTTTTTAGCATCTCCTGGTGCCGACTTTCATTTGCTTTACTTTGGCTCGGCTGATTATTTTTAACTGGCAAACAGCTAATTAAGTATGGAGTAGCATTTGTTGTTGCCGTTGCTGTTGTTGTTCTTGTTGCTGCTGTTCATTTTGTTTTAAAAACCGAGCGCCTTTGTTGCACGCCCGCCTGCAACGGCAGCTAAAGGTGCAGCCGGGCGCACACTGCAAGAAGTGCGTCACTGAGAATGGACAGCCCAACAACAAAAACAACAAAGTTGCAAATAAATGACGTAAAATGTAATGCGGGTTGTGTTCTTCTTCTTCTTCTTCTGCTTCTACTTTATTGCTGTGTGTGTGTTTGTGTGCATTGTCGTTTGCGTTTGCCTGGTAACTCAGTTTGTCGTAGTTATGTCGTTTATAATAAAAACTCAGCGCGACTTTAATGGCTGCTGCCGCCGCCGTTGCCGTTGCTGATGCTGCCGTTGCTGCTGCAGCCACAGCGTCTTTTCAAATTTCAAATGAGTGGCACAACGAAGTAAGCGGCAACCAACTGCAGCAGCAACAATAAACAACAAGTGCACAGCGTGTAAGTGTGAAGGGCGATCGTATACCCTGTAAAAATTTGGATTCCCTTCAGTTTACTCGCTTCTAAAGCTTAGAATTATTGTTCGTTACTTTCTTTTTTGGTGTTGATACCACATTCTCATCATACCCATCCTCCAGCACACATTTGCCCACAGGGTATAAATAAAACAATACAAAACCAAAGAATCCCCAAGAACAGTAGAGAACGCCAAGCAGTCTGGCGTTGGAGTAGCTGACTAAAATTGCCTTCTCCCCATCTCTTTGGGTGCCTTTGTGTGGTTTTTCGCTGGCAGCGAGATGCCTGCATGTAAGTGGCCTTAAACTGGATGCAATGGATGCAGGCAGTATGGGCCAGAAGGACTCAAAGTACTCCTTATATGCTACCACTGCTATTACACTTGTTGTGTGTTGTTGTTGTTGTTGTTGTTGTTTTGGGGGGTTGGCATATAACTACATTTAGCATTATATCGACATCTGTTCGGCGAAAAGTCATCAAAAGTACTAAAAAGCAAAACAAAGTTGCCCCATGAGCAGCCGGCATGAAAACTTTTTTGCACAAAAACTAACTGCTCCTGGATGCGAATTGGATGTGGAGTTGCTTGGTTGGGAATGCTGCAAGTGCAGTATACAGTAAATACAAAGTAAACGCCTTTTGTTCAGTTTGAAGTTAATTGTTTAAGAAAATTACGATGTTAATTTAGTTGCATCAAACATAAAATTATGATTTTTTTTGTATCTTTTTTATCTAAACTAAATCTATTTTAAGCGAAATACACAAATTGTTTTATACGTAGAGCTTTAATGTTCTATTTTTTGTCGCTTCAACCCACGTTTAACATTTCTATTTTAAAATGTATATACAATTCCATTCTACACTCACAAATTGTATCATATTATTTTCCACTCTTGTAGTTGTCATCGTCATCATCGTCTTCGCCGTCTGTTCCACGTCTATTTCTATTCCACTTTGGTTTTGTTTGGTCGACGTAATGAGCAAGGAAATTGTGTGCAGTACTCGACGGCATTATAAAAATTGTAACTGCCTGTGAAACTTTGGCATGCTTTGCTCGCTTGTTGACATTTCTGACTGCTTTTTTCACATCTTGTTGTTGCTGTTGATGTTGTTGCTTATTGTCTCTGTCGCTGGCAATCCCGTCTGATACCCGGGTAATGAGACGAACCCGGCAACAAAATGCATTTGAACTGCATCCATTGTAGTTTTTGACTCTGTACAACGGATTGAAACATATTTATGCGAACCATACATAGATAGATACTGTTTGTACATATATGCATAACTACATTGTAGATTTATGCAACAACAACAACAACAGCAACACAATGGCAATAATGTTGATGATTATGACAATATTTGCACTCAGAGTGAGCCCAGACAGACGGACGGATGGCGGAAGTTGACTTTATGCATTTGTAAAATGTTGACACACTATTCAAAAATTATTGCAACAGCTTTTTGCCATCATCATTGCTGTTGTCGTTGTTTGTTTAAACGTCGCTCTCTTTGACAAGTCAGTGGAGCTAATAGATATGCCTCACAAACGATTTAACAACTCATCATACTACTATATATACGATATGTAAATAACAAACATCGCTTTTTTCAACTATTGCTTATAACATTTATTTCAATTTATTTCGTTACAGGTAGGTTAACAGAGCCGTTAATTTAATTAAAAACCAATTCGACTGAAAAGCGCAAACGAAAGCAATAAAACGTATGTATTTAATGTTAAAAACTAGGAGAATTAATTACATTTTAGTGAAAGGTGAAAGGATTTGCAACTATATAATTAGTGTGATGAACTGTTCGAAAGTGAATTAAATGCAGATTAAAATTAAAAAGGTTTTTATGCAAAATGCAAAGCAACAACTATTTTCTCACACATTCCACTTCAACTCTTTCTTAAAATGTTTTAGGAAATCTTCAAGAGTTTTATTTTTCCAGCCTACACACAAATTATGACAGATATTTTGCTTTCAGACTTTAAATGCCGTTTATCTGCACAAACAGATCTTTTTAGGCCCTTTTTAGCTACCTGTTTGACCTATTCTCTCTTTCTATTTACCTTCTTCATGAATATTCCATCAAGTTATCTATCAGATGACTCAGCTAGTTAAACGTTCTGATGAAATGCTTTGTAGGGTAACAAATAATGTTTCTTCAATATGCATTCTCATGGCTAAACACACACTGCCAGTTGAGTTTATTTCCTGGCCATGAGATAACAGCGAAACTTGGCTAATGGCTAGTCTTTAACCTTTTAATGTAGCACTCTTTGGTCTTATCACGGTTAGAAGTTTATAGAACTTTATATATGTATATATGCTTGGCTAAACCATTAACCCCAACTCCAAGTACGATACCTAAACTCTCACCGTGTGTGGTTTATGATGAAGACACTGGCTGAGTCAAAGCCAACTTTCATTGCTATGCGACTCCAATTTGTGGCCATAAAACTTAGGGCAACAAGAACCGTCGACTACAAGTCCAGACACTCTCCCAAATTGTTTAATAGACAACGCCTTTTACGTTTTATAGACATTTTCCATGCACCATGTGTCGGTAGGATCCACTGCGAATGGCCTTGTTATGCCCCGCAGGCAACAAATGACGCACATCAGTATAAATTATATTGGGGTGATAAATACGAAGCGAAGACGTTTTATAAAATCACAGTCAAAAAACACACACAGGATGAGGGTTATAAAATTTTTAAAAATTATTTCACTTGAATTGAAAAATTATTTAATAAAATTAACATGCGAAAACCCTGAACTAATTAGCTAGGGTATCTTTTAGTCAATCAGTTATGCCATTATAATAATTGTTTGTTTTTCATTGTGGTTGCCAATTTTTATTTAGGCCAAAAAATGGGAAATGTAACCAAAAAATTGTAAAATAAAACTAAAGGCTGTAAAATAGCTTTTAAAGTCATAAAATTACATGACTTTTAAGTCATAAAAATTAACGATGGGTGCGTGTGGCCAAAACGAAAAAGCTTAAACAAACACCGCAACACTAGCAACATTTGCTTTCATTGTTCTGTTTGCCTTTTACTTGTGCCCTTTTATAATAGAATTTCGCTTAATTTGAGTAGACATACTATAGAGGAGAGAATGGGCAAATGAAAAAGTTTTTTATTTTTCTCAACTCTTTTAATTAAATGGTTATTGGACGTCGGTCGGCCATTGAACGCACAAACCCTATCGGCCCATGTCAATAGAGCCCCATTTCAGAATGCGTAATGTGTCGGGCGGGGAGTCGGGCACAAAGCGTAAAGCGTATTAATGATGAATATTTATGTGCAGCCCAAAGCGGAAGCGGTGCCAAAGCCGGACAACGGACGTTAGAGAGTGAAGCAAACAGATGAGAAATGCGGCATAAATTAGACTAAAGTGTGGTTTGGGGTGGCTCAACTTTAACTTCAGAAAATTGGCAGAGTGGCATACAACTGATAGCAGATAAGAGTGTGAGGGTGCCAAAGTTAGTAGCTAATTATGCAATAGTGCGTAGAGGTCTAAGTGCTCTAGGGTTGCCCTCACACATCGTACCACGAACATGATGATAAAGTGCAACATACGTGTTGTATGCTTATGTTTTTACATGGAGGTGAAAAGTGGCGGAAAAGTCAATTCGAATATTCAATATGCAATGGCATATGTAACTAAAACCAAGATCTTATGATAAGCATAAAAGCATTTTGAATTATGTGCCTTGTAATTGTGTAGATAAGGGAAAAGCACTTACATACGTGTGTACATGTGTGTGTGTGTGTATTTGTGTGTGGGAAGCGCTTAAGTGCTTCTCCTGTTGATAATCATATTTCAAAACGTTTCTGGAGCTAACTATACAAAGTTACTTAAGTAATCTAAGAAAAATTCTTAGTTTTTCTATATTTCAATTAAAAATTAAAATATTTATGCTCCTGCAATGTTTCCGCTATGAAACTTAAAAGTTGCTTCGTTTACCAACATCAAAAAAAACTACATTTAAATGCAATAAATAGTTAGTATAAGTGCTGTAAAGTAATTTTCAAACTTCAATTACTGCGAAAACCGTGTTTAATGAATTTTACACAAGATTTACCCTCTGAAACATACATATAACTTTCGATTCGATGTAAACATGTTAGGTATTTACCTCGCTTGTTGATACCCGCATAACTTGTAGCTTGAGATATATTGAAGTGTTTCGCATAGCGTTTAAGGTTTCTACGCTGCACTTATCATAGATCATTTGCTTGACATTTTGCTTGACGCAGCTAAAACCTCAGCTCAGCTCAGTAGCAGTAGCATCAGCAGCAGCAGCAGCATCAGTAGCAGGAGCATGAGGGAAACCTGCGTAAATTCCTTTTGCCACACGTGGCATGTCAAATAAATGGCCGCACGCACGCATTCCAGTCCCCCACCACACAAACGTGGAGACTGCCCCAACACAATAATCCTGCAACTCAACGAAACATCGCAAGAAAAACGCCAACGGCAGCGGATACTTCATACATAGTTGCCCCACCCGCAGCAAAGCAGCTGCTGCTGTCGCTCCTGTGCTACGGATTGGGTGTGCTTGGGTGCCTGATGGTTTGTCACATTCAAGTTGTGTGTGTGTGCGAGTGTGTGTGTGTGTCGTCAAGTTCTTCTTCGTTTTTTTTCTAACCAGCGAATAGTATAAGAAGAATTCAAGTAAATTGATTTTCCTTATGCTGCTGGCTGTCAGTTTCAAAATGCGTTCTCCCCATCGTCTTCAGCGTTCAGCCCGAGTGTATTGTGTTTGTTTTTTTTTTTTGTCCTCAATGCTCATCCCCTGGCCCCATGCCCTATACACCCACGTCTATTGCCCATTGACTGGCCCTGGCTTTCATGCAATTTTGCTTTTGGCGCGTAATCGACTTCATGCTTTTGCTTTTAATGGTATTTTTCCTGTGGTTCAAACTAATATCCATAATGCATAAATATGGCAAGCCTTGCCCTGCAACCTATCGAACTTTACCCCAAACCCAACCAAAAGCTGCCTTGGCATTTTTTCGCTTGCTCGTGATACATATTTTTTTTTGAGCTTCTTTCTCTTCATCATTCTCAAGCCGTTGAACGTCGTCATCGTCATGCCTTTTCTTCTCTACAATATATATTTGTATATATGTACTTCTTCAATATATATATATATTTTTTTTGTATCATCTTGAGCTTTCTTTCTTTTTTTTATACAATTTATGCGTAAAAATCTATACTACGTCTGCAATTTATTGCATTTTCCAAAGGAGACCATTGAAAAATGCTTAAAGTCGACAAAAATTTGCTGATTTTAATGTTTTGTCAAAGTTACGAGCATCTCTCCTCCTTCTTGCTGTTGTTGTTATTGCTGTTGATTTGTTAATAAACAATTTTATGCCCCCATTGGGGCTCTGAGCAAAAAAAAAAAAAAAACGAAAACAGCAAACTCACACGAAAAAGCAAATTTTTATGACCTAGCCGCTTATTGATTTTATATCCTTGATTGATAGGGTAACAAAGGGCATATTAACAAATGGCTTCTAAGGATTTAGATATCATAAATATTATAGAAATGCAAAATTGCCAAATTATTTAATAAATGCTAAAGGCGCAAATAATTGAGGCGTAAAGCCATAAAATCACTAAAAGCTTTTGAGTCTTAGACCTTTTGGTTGAATTGTGCTTAATTTCAAGTGCCAAAAACTATATTTGATTTACTTTTCTTTTTGCTTATCAATTTTCCTTGATTTATTTTTGCGTTGTGCAGAACATTCCGTTGTCGCATATTGGAATTTGTCAATCTGATATTTATTTCTTTTAGTATTTTTATTTGTATTATCTCAGCAGAATTTTATTTTTTGTTTGTTGTTTGGGCCGACCATGAGGGCAACAGCTGTCAGAGTTTCTTTTGGCTTGTTGTTGATGTTGTTTGTTTCTTTGGTTGTTTGCTGGGACATGTCTCAGCCACCTTGAGACGACATCAGTTGGCCCGTGAGTGTGTGTGTGTTTGTGTGTGATGCTGAGACTTAACTGGCAGCAATATATCTTGCCACGCTAGCTGGCTGGCAAATATCCGAGCCATTTCTTATACTAGTCACAGTTCTATAATTTCTCGATTTATTTTAGCTGCCAGGCGGCGTCCCTACACTGTCCCGAATGTCCTGACTGCCTGCCTGCCACAGACAATCCAAACATTATTCAAAGTCAAACTTCATTCACACTCACTCACACACACACCAACACACACTCAAACACACACATGCAGACGAAAATTTTTAACCACATTATTTATTTACTGTTCGCCTTGCCCCACGTGCTTTGCACCTTCTCCCATTCTCTCTTCTAGTTCTCGGCGTTGTATCTGTATCTATGCTAATATGTTGCACACTTTCGTTGTTGTTGTTGTTTGTTTGGTTTTTGCATTTATATCAGCCACAATTTATCAGCGGGCCATAACAAAAGGCGCCTGCTGCCATTGTCGCCAAGTTGGCTGCCAAAAACCGAAGCCGCAACCAAAAACCAAACCAAAAACTGCCTGTCAACTGGGCCTCCAAACAATTTTTTTTTTTTTTTGATTATTTATATTTACCAGCGAGAGATAGTCAAAAACAGAGAGAGAAAGAGATGGAGCATCGCATTTTCTAACTGCAAATAATAATTTTGCCATGGCAAAATTATATTTCATGCTCTGAATATTGTGAAAACGAAAACAATAATAAAAGTGCCAAGCACACACACACGAGCTGCCAAAAACAAGCGAAAAAATACAATAACAGGCAAAGTTGAGCTAAGTTTATTGCGTCGAAGACGTGATACTCTATACAAACATTTAGGAGTTATTTTGAGAGAGTTTTAAGCCAGATATTACCTGGAATCTTGCCAATTGTATCAGGTATTTTATTTCTGGCAATGTTTGTCTAGCCTAAACTTCCACGGTAAGGTGTGTAACATCCTTATTTACAAGCTGTAAATACCCTAAGTAGAGCTGGCTTAAATGATTAGCAATAAACAAGCGGGCCACACAAGCGATGACTAGAGAAATTGGGTTAAACTTCATGACAGGTCGTTAGTCAAATGCTCTTTTGGCTCAAAGTGTACTTAAAAAACATCCTGCAAAAAGTGAAATATGGCAGGGAAAACTTGAAAAGGTGTTTTTTAAAGGTGTATGTACTTGAAAAATCTTAAAGAATATACGTTATAAATATAAAGAATTTTTAAATACTGAAAAATCAATTTAACTAAGCTCTATAGTCGATAAGAAACATTCGTCTTGATTGAAAGAAAATGCGAACTACTAAAATTTATTCGAACCAAAAGCAAATAAATAACGATAAATGACTTGTAGATTGTTCAGCAATGAGATTGTGATGTTAGATAAAATGTGAGATTTGTGTGTTGCCTTGCCTCTCATCTCAATTGTGTTAAACTACAAAACTAGCTAACTAGTGCGGATACTCAATATTGTACACTTTCTTTATTTGAACAAGCATGCAATGTTTGTAGTCGACGTAGTATATATGTTATGTATGGATGTGGCTTATTGGCTTGTCCTTGTTGTTGTTTTGGCATATTTTATGCATGTTTATCATTTATACACGATTTTGGCCTTTTTTGTTCAGTTAAGCGGCAAAGAGCTTTTGTTTTTTAACATACTACACACACAGGGAGAAATGAAGGCAATAAATTAAATAAATTGTAAAATATCACTTGAAAAGGGTTGTACGTCTGTGTGTGTGTGTGTGGGTGGCAAAGCTTTTATTAAATTAAATATTTCACTGCAATAAAGATTATCAGCTGGCGCCGAGGCAAAATGATAAAGCAAATAGTAGTTGAACAAACCAAACAGACATCCAGACAGTCCAATCAAATCGACAATGTGACTCGCTGACTCTCAAATTGTTTGAATGAGAAGCTTGTCAGCTTAACGGGGGACGGAGGGTGAGTATGTGTGTGTGTGCTCGCATACATGAGCGTTAACATTGTAAGCAGGACCATATAAATGTAAATGTAAATGAACTGCCTGTTCTGCCAGCGTTGAACTGAACTCTGTTCACAGCCTGATGCTGTTTCCGTTTCATAGTGCTTGCTACACAGCATTTCCTGCACACACACACGCACGCACACGCACACACATATTTACATTTAGGCAGCCATTTTTTGGTGATGTTCCTTGCATCTCTTTCTCTCTAGCTCTATGTCTGTGTCTGTGTCATTTTTAACATCCGCCCAGCCTGCTTTGCATGTGTCTCTATCAGCTCAGAGCCAGGTTTTTATTTGCTCAAACAATATTCGACATAGTAATTTTATGCTTCGACTGCGGAACACATAAAATTATCTTTTGAATAAATAAAGATAAGAGCCCAGTCAGAGCACAAAATGTTTCCCTAGAACATACACACATACGTATTTTAATGTTTTATTCAAAAGGAAACAGCATCCGAGTCCGATTCAGATACAGATTCACAGGGAGACAGAGATGCAAATTAAAATATCATTCAATGTTGGCAATTTAATATATTATTTTTGATAAATGAATACGACACATACGCACAGCAATTACTTTATATGTTAGTAATACATTGAAATATCTTTTATATGCATATTTTCTACAACAATAATTGAATACATACACACATTCAACAAAATAAATCTTTAGGTTTATGCATCGTCAAATCTACGAATTTTGCATTAAATATTGTTGGCCCTTTTGTTTTTTGTGTTTGTTTTCTTGCTTTGCTTTTGTGTTTTGTGTAGTGTGTGTGTTGATTTTTTGGTTTTTATTTCAATGCAAAAATATTTTCACTTTTCAACCCTGGCCGGCTTGTGCCTAAGCCAGAAAAGATTAGCCACTGTAAAGATTTTTGCTTTTAGCCAAATTCATTTCTTATGTTTGCACAAAAATTTCCCAAGCTGCTTTTCTCGTTATGCTGCAAACTTCTTTGCTACCAAAAAATGATTATTGCCAAAGTACTTTAGATACATTAAGCTCTTCAACTTAATTGGAATTTGTTGGCCTTTTGCAGAAGGGTCAAGCAAGTCAATTGAATTACTTGAAGCGTTAAGCTTTATGGCTGTCGTCGCAAACTTTGTATTTGACTTTGAAGTGATATGCAAAGTAGATGAATACATTAATTTGGCCAAATAAATCAATTAAATGTCATAATTTGTTAAATAGAAAAGCCAACAAATACATTAAAACACCTCAAAGACACTTTTAATTGATTGGATAAAAACTATAAGCTTTTAAATACATTTATCCCAAAATTGAAGCTGACATTTATTTAAGTTTTGCATATTTCAAAGTGTCAAAATGCTCTGAACTAAAGCTAAAAATATATACTTTACATTAGGATTCAACTATTGGTCATATTAATTAGGGCTTTGCTTCGTATGCTCTGGCTATTCTATAATTAATTTGCACTGTCGATTGCAGATTCGCGTTTACTTACTTTGTTGTAATGTTCCATGATGTTGTTGTGCTCGAATTTTCGCCTGATTGGCCACGATCCGTTGCATGTTGATTGGCAAATAGCACTTGACGTGGCATGCTCATTGCCGCGTTTCAAGGCTGAAACGACAGCTTCTCTCTATACTGATTTCGTATCCAATTCCCATACTGAAACACGCCAACTGGTCATTCATTTTGTGTGTGTTTGTGTGTGTGGCGCTTATTTTTTTCTCGTTTTTTATTGATTAAAAATGTGCAAACATTTTCGCAGCAATTTCGTCTTTAAAACCACTTTCGTTTAAACTACACATGTGAGTGGCGGACAGGGGCAGGGGCATGAAAAAGCATTTCACATTTGGGGTTGGGGTTTTTAGCTGGCTTTTAAGTTTGTTTCTTGCATGGACATCACGTATTCAATCAATTGCAACGATGTCGACGCTGACGATGACGAAATGACGAGAACGAGCATTGAGCACTGCAAGGATTGCGCTTATTTCGGTTGTGACCCATTTCACAATTGGCCAACACCCCCCAACACACTCCATCCACCCATAACAAGAATCTGTCTGCCGAACGAACTTCATTTCGAGCAATGCTTACGTTTTCAGGCCTCTCTTTGCCAGTGTAAAATTAAGATACGAGCCAGGTCACAAAAGTGCAAGCTGATTGCAGCACTGGCTTAGACAGGAACTCTCACACACAGACGCACACACACACACATGCAGATTGCACAACTGCCACAGGCTCCACACGGGTGTTGACATTTATGTCCAATGCAGATTTTTGCCAGCCCAACAACAACAACAACAGCAGCAGCAACGGGAACGACAATAAAAATTTAACCAAAAAACCTCAAACATAGTGACTGTGTGACGGCAGCTGCAGCAGCAGGATACGTTCATACGTGCACCAGCATCAGGATACCGTTAGCCACTGCACACACACACACACTCACACATAGATACAGTGCAGGCAGCGTTAAACAGGCAACTGTCCTCCTTTTAGCCACACAATGTAAACGTTTCATCTTTGTTGCTACTGTTGCTGCTTTTGCTGTTGTTGTTGTTAGCCAAAAGTTGTTATAATTTTTAGCTCCCAGCTTTTGGTCGTTGTCGTAAGTAAGCAACTTGTTTTTGGCCTCCGACCGAAGCACAAAAACAAAATGCAACAAAAACGAAAGAGAAAAAAATCATTGCATACTGCGGGGCGCCTTTGAGCTGTGCACAAAATTTATTGAGCAAAGTTGCTGAGCTGATGTATCGCAGCCTGTGTGGATGTTGGCCGTTCTAGGGAGATGGGTGGACGGGGGGAGGGGGCGTGGCATACAGTGGGCGGACAGTTGGCATACTTTATCATCAGTGACGACGACGACAGCAACAACAACAACAACAACGATGACGTCGACGCTAAAGGATGGCCAAGCGCAGGATGCAGGATCAAACCACAAAATCCAAAGTGATGCATACAAATAAAAACAAGTAGTTGAGCTGCAAACAAGCGGTGATAGCCCAAGAGATATCCTGGAATGCATTATCAGAAATATTTAATATTTTTGCTTCCTTAAAATTGCAATGGATTGAATATGTTGAAAGTTATTATGAATATTTGAGTATTTTTTTTTTTTTTAACAACTCCTTTTATTTAAAGCCCCTTGGACAGGGTACTTATGCAAGTGCACAAAGAACAAGACTTTAGTTTCTTTCTTCCCATCTCTCTCCCTCTTGCTTTTCATCTCTTTGCTCTCTCTGCTTTGCTGCAATGTGTGCCCTTTCACATGTGCATTACTGCAAGGGGGAGTTTTTCTTCTCTTCTTTTCTTTTTTTTTTGTGGGTGGTCGCATTAAACGGAAGTTGCCGCTTCGCTATGCGTTTGTGTGGCCTGCTGTTGCTGATGTTGTTGTTGTTGCTACTGCTGCTGTTACTGTTGCTACTCTTGTTGTTGTTTTTGTTGGCATTGTTGTGTTTAAAAAGTTTTATGCTCGTCACGAGAGAAATTTATTGCACTCCGGTGTTCAAAGCTTTTATCCTTTTTTATCATTTTGGTTTTATTTTGTTGTTGTTGTTGTTGTATGTCTTTTTGGAGCTGGGCACAACGGTTGTGAAAAAGCGGATGTGATTTATTTGGTAATGCTAATGATGTTTTTGCTCGTCGTCCCAACCATCAGTTTATTTGAGCTTTGGCTGTAGCAATTTTTATCGTGTATGTGTGTGTGTTTGTGTGTGTGTAGACAAAAAGAAACCGACGAGAAAAAAACCTGCCGAAAAGTTTTTGAGGGGGCGAAAAACTGTAACCATCATGAAAATGCTTACGCCAGCGATTTTCAATGTGTGTGTGTTGGGAAAAACCTGCACAAGGAAATGTAAACAGTTTGCCATTTATCTTGCGTTGCCAATAAATCGCATTGTTGTTGTATATATATGCCGCATTCTGAAAAGGACATTTAAGATACTCTCTCTGCCTCTCTGTTACTCAGTCGATCTCTCAGCGGTAGTTGGAAGTTAATTTTTTAAATGAGCAAAAAATTGGATAAAGAAAAACTTTATAAAGGTCTTATTTATGTGCTGTGTGCGAGGTATTCAATAGCTTGTCACTTTGCACTGATATTGACAGGCTTCCCTTTTGGCTTAAAGCTTTAATTGTGCGGCTTAAGGTTGTGCTTTATTATAGCGACTCAACCGAATTAAGCTTTATTAATTGTTATACCCGAGCTTCTACCCTAAACAATGAAGCAGTCTTCTTCTTCCTTTTGGTAAAGAGGGTGTTTCGCTTCCTGGAAACAAAGCAGCAGCAACAGCAGCCACTTGTACTGGCTGACCGAAATGAAAAAAGGTACAGGGAAGGTTATGGGCAAGGTCAAGTTAGGGGAAGTCTAAATAAAACACTATACAACTTTTGCTCCAGCTCAAGTCATAAGAGGTTAAGTCACGATGACAAGAGATCAGTTAAGTTGTGCTTTTCATTTATGCTTAAACTTAAAAATGAACTTGGGGCATAAACGATTGGGGATGTGCTGACACCAAGGATGAAATGTTGCTTCAAATAAATGAGATTATTTGTTATTCTTAGCATAAAGGGTCTGTTAAAATGGCTTAAAGTGCATAATCAGGAAATGCGCTTAACAAAGATTTCTATAAGACGTATTTTTATTCTTTATTTAAAGTCAATAATTAGCTAAAGGATATTCTAATTTTATTAAGGCTTTCCCACAATCATTAAAAAATTTAATTGAGACGCTAAGAAACCTTAAATAACTAACAATAATATTCCTAGCGAAGAGCAATAAAAAATTAAAATAAACACACAAAAAAACTATAGTTAATAATCATGTTAGAGATATTCCTTCCTCATTTATGACTTAATTTATTCTAGACTTTCCCAACGCAATAAAAAATTATTATTATTGGTCAAATTGTGGGCGCCGTATTCAAAAATTCATGAGCATTTTTTGGGTTGGTTTTTTCGAATTGTCAAAAATCATAAAATAAAAGTTTATTACAAATTTTTTTATGACATTTTCAGCATTTACTATGCACACAATTCGTTCATACATGATAAACATTGTACTAACTGAATGAATAACAATAACAACAAACAACGACAATAACAACCTAACCATCCTCTCAAAAAACTAGAAAACCGTCAACTAAAATATTTTCCATCGTGACATTAATTACAATTTTATGCAACACACGTGTTGGCTGTCCGTCCCAGTTTTATAGTACTTGCAGTCATTGTTCACTTTATAATGCCCCAACTGCTGCCCCCTTGCTTAGTTAGGCCCGTGTCTGGCCAACAACAACAAGAACAACGGACATTGGAGTATCGATGTGTGTCCGGCGTTTGAAAACGGCTCGCGTTCGGTCAATTCGATTATTTTCATTTTTCACCTTTTTCGTTTAAACTTTTCACGTGTCCGTGTTGCACTTGCTGTTGCTGTTTGCTGTTGTTGTTATTGTAAATTCCATGTAAATTAATTAAACTTGCTTGGCATACAAAAAACAAATTGGCAGCAGTAGCAACACCAGCAGCAGCAGCGGCAGCAGTGGCATGTCAGCCAGGACCCCGACCGACTGGCATACTATACTATACTACATGGCAAATTATATATTGCATGTCAAAGGGCAACAGACAACGATGGCCCTGGCTGCTCACTGTCCGCAAGGAGAGAGCAGAGGTGTGGCGGGGTTGCCGGGTAGTGCCACTTAATATTTTTTATATGCCACAAATCGACCGCACGATCAGAGGCCGCCGTTAGCCATATGTCCAGCCAGCCAGAACAGGGACACAAACACAGAATGCGAGAGGGACGCTTAAAGGGACACAGGTGCGCGACAACAATTAACAAAATTTATTCAATTTGCACCGATGCGGCGGTGGCTGGGAGCGTAAAAAAAAATGTATAAAATAAGTGCGTTTATAGGCAGGCTTTTAAAAATTTAAATAATAAATATCATATTGTCTATAAAAGGCATCGAAGTATGCTGCTGCCTTCAACATATATTTTTTTTTACTACGGCAATGAATCGTTTAATTTAATATGCAATAAATCTATTATGGCATACGCTTTGTCTTTTGCAACTTGCACAATTTTCTTTGCTGCAATTGCATTTAATTTTTAATTAATTAATATACTTCTTCAAAGTCAACTCCATATCCAATTTCACTTATATAAACATAATAATTGACCTGTCTTTGTGTTTTTAAATCTTTTGCAACATTTTTATATAACATATCACAAACGTACATATGGTTTTGCCTCACCATTTTGTCAAATGTTCACCCATTTATCAATGAGTATTCCCGCCCCTAAAAATATTTGAAATTCAAAACAGGAATTGGCCTGCTTTTTCGACTTTGCACAATTGATGAAAAGCAATTTAAACCTTTATTGTGGGCTCTGTTTGGAAATTCAAGAATAATATGAAGCGATTAGTTGCATTTTTGTGTGTAGCTAGATTTTAGGGGAGAAAATAGATGGTTGGAAATTTTTCTATAATTTATAACAAAGCACTTTGATTGGTAAAAAAAGGATAAAAATATAAATGACAATAATATTAAGCGCTTTGTTTCCAACCTTTTTTGGTTTATTGCAGAAGTTAATAACGTATAAAAATATATGTTTAAAAGATATATAAAATAAATTGTAGTATAATTTTGAGACTTAAATATTCAAAAAGTTTTCTGTTTAATGAAAAAAACTTTGACAAGCATTAATTGATTGCTGGTACTCAAGTTTAAGCCTTGGCATATTAATTGTCTCAACCCTTACACCTTGCAACCCTTCAACAAGTGACTTGTTTGGGCCAATACCATAGCCCTTTCACTCCCCTCCCCATGCTAAATACTATTATGTCAGATGCAAAGCCAACTTTAGCGCCCCTGCAAAGCCACAGTTTTCAGCTACATTTCCGTCATCTAAGCCAGACAGGCACAACAACAAACAAACAAAAGGCCAAAGCACCCCTCCTCTCTCCCCTACCCAAAGAGAGAGAGAGATGACATTGAAGAAAGCGCTTTTGCAAAGTGGCAACAACAGCTGCTGGAATGTGGGTAATGTGTTGTGGCATTTTGGTGAAAAGGGGCGCTGCTGGTGGGCGGGGGTGACGTCTATAAGTATGTGTATGTGTGTTTGTCTCTTGTGGCATGTACAATTAAAACCGTAGCCAAAGTTTGTAATAATACATAATATTTACGCTTGAATGGGTGCTTTGTGCCCCATGATTCTCCAATGAGACACGCAAAGTGAGGGCGGTAGATGATGGGGGGAGTAGTAAGCATACCAACTGACAACTGTGCAGAGTCATTCAGCTCGGCTTGCTGCTGCCGAAGCTCTGGGAAATTAATAATTTATTTGTTTTGTCATTCAGCATTGTAAATAATGAGAGAGATTTTCAATAATCTTCTTTGTTAATATTGAAATTAATTTGTTTACTGTTATGCTACTTAATTAAACAAAACGCACACGCACACTTCAACCACACACACACACAAACATACACACAGAAGCAGAGCTCTCATCGCCCCAACGGCTTACCACAGCCCATAAATAACTGAGGGCGCAAAATATAGTGGGTGAGAGATGGGGCTTTTGCTTGAAGGTAGTCTCTTTCCTTTACCCAGCCAATCTATATGTAAATAGTTTATATTTACATGGCTGCATTTTAAAGCCTCGTCAGGATTTTGTCCTGTTCAATTATGCAATAAATTTATCACTGATTCCAATGCAAAACGCAATCCACACATACAGTTGAATGCACTTTGCCAACGTCTTGTGGTTTTGCCGCTTTTCATACCTTATCTCTTTGGCACGCACTATTTGCTTAAGTGGACGTCTTTACATTCCATGCTTAATATTATGAAATATTTATTAGCCTAGAGGCACGGCACTTGTTGGCTTAATGCATCTTTAAGATGCAGCTATTAATTACAGCCCAGCGTGACGCATTTTAAATTAACATAAAACACATAAAACAGTATGAAAAAAAATACAAAACAGAGAAAACACAAAATACAACAAAATTTTAATTGCAACGCATTTGTTGTTTTTCACAACACAACAAATTGAGTGAGAAACATAAACATTTTTTTGTCGCCCCTCCTGCGTCCTCAGCGCATGCTGACTATATAATAATGACTAAAACATGTTTATGATATTCCTCAAACCCACAAAAACACAACACAAAGAAATCAGTTTCCAAGTAGATCTACATACGAATTTATATATATTTCTATCTATCTGTTCATCTATATAAGTATAAAAATCTCACACCATGCTCCAACTAAATACGAACGAAACAAAGTAGAAGGGGGGAGGGGAGAAAAAATTAGAACAACTTAGCGACAGGGGAATTACGGGAAACAAACTCAACACCGCCGCCTGTCATCATTTATTTTGTCAGTGTCTAAAAACAATTCCAACTTATGGCTACAAAACAAGAGACGATGCTCTTTTCCCGAAACGTCTTGTTGTTGTTGATGTCGCTCATAGATGCTCATAAATGCGATAAAAAGGCTGGTGGAAAACCCCAAAGCATAACGATAATTTGATGCTCTTTTACGGTAAAGGTGATTGAAAGTTTTGGGACAAGAATTTTATAATCTGAATGTTACAGAAATAATGTGATTTGATTACATTTTTTGAGTGAAATTCTTTAAAAAATGAATGCTTCAACTTTTCACATTCCTTGATATCCTTCAAACAGCATTCCTCTCACTTATAGACACATATCGTTAGTTAAGCATCTTCATGTGCCAGATAACATTTGTAATATAGCACTATAGTGTATTATACAAAAGCTTTAGGCCAATGTCTTTGCTAGTCATGGCTTGTTCTTGCCTGCTGTCTCTTAATGATGTGTTGCCCGGACGGCTGCTGCTAAAGATTTTGGACATCCCATAGAGAATTATCGTCGCCTAAGACGCCCTGCTGCCTGCTGCCCTGCCACACTGACTCCCACCAACATACCAGCGCACCTACACACACACACGAACACACGCACACAAAGACAAACACACAAGTCATTAAGTGTTAATTTAATGGCCAAGAGATCTTTGTCACAGATAACAAATGCATGCATTTTTATACACACACACACAGAAAAAGAGATACAAAAAACACACAACAGACACAACTGAGGGAACATGAGTTCTTTTTGGGGGCCTCCCTGATATCAGAGGCCTGGCATCTCTTACAAGTTTGTGGAAAACATTTTGTGCGCAGCAGGTGATATATGTGTTGTCTGCTTATGGAAACAACAACAGCAACAACAACATACAATCGTACAAACCAACACATAACGCCTCCTCCTTTCGGCCTGGTCATATGATATTTGTGTTGTCGGGTTGCTCGGTTTGTTAACGCTGACAGACAATTAAGTGTTTGCTTTATGTTTATTGGAATGGATTTGCCGCGCGCCTTCGTTCTTCTGCTTAACAAATTGATTGATGGCAAAACACCAGCGAATTAGACTGAGATGGCAATACAAGCTGAGAGCGTTAACTTGTGTGAATAAAGTTCTTGAATTACCAACAAACTCAATCAGGCAAGCAGGCAACGAGACAACCAGGCAACTGGTAGCTTCACCAGGTGCCCATCAACACAAACACAAACAAAATGCTCTCGAGCTACCTTTAAGCTAAGGCAATAAAAGTGCCAAGTAACAAGTAGTCTAAAGAGAACCAGTAGGCTAAAAAACAGTGAACAAGCCTAGAAAATGATGACGATGTAACGGAAACTTTTTAATTAAAATTCGAAAAATTAATTAAATATTTTTGTGACGCCTGCGCTGGCGATGGCGATGACGACGATGACGACTTCAAGATTAAATTTCCAAACCTACCTACGAAATGCAAAACCCAGCGAGACAGACACAGAATCTCTTAGAGAGAGCGAGAGTCTCAAAAAGTTTGCCCAAAAAAATAATAGCAACAACAAGGGAAACATTGGCAACATCAGTAAAAGTAGCCGAACAACAACAACAAAAACAACAACTATTTGTGCAAAATGAGAAAATTCGCTTGCTGTAGGCAAACAACAGCAACAACAACAACAACTGCACGAGCAACATAGTACAACACAAAAAAACACTGTGTGAAAACGCCAAGGAAGGTGGAAAAGAAGCGACAGACGAAACGCCAGTTGTAAGCTAGGCAGGGAGAGCATAGAGGATAAAGAACTCGACGCCAGCAATAGATACAAAAGAAAGTTTTATGCCCGAAAAAAAAGTGAACGGAGTTGTACAAATGCCAAAATGAGAAAGGAGCCAAGATGAGCAAGAAAAAGAAAAAGAAAAAGAAAAAAAACTACACACAAGAACACAGAAAAAACAGCAACTTAATGATGCACAACTGATAAGCCAAAAAGATGACACACAACGGCTGCAGACGGTAGAAGAAATGAAGAAGAAAGAAATTGAAGAACCTACTTCAACTATTAACCAGTTGCAGTTACGAGTTGTAGGGTAAAAGTAGGTTTCCGACCGAAAAAAAAAAACATATTGAGGTTATCAGATGGCGAACACAGAAAGAGAAAGAGAGAGAATCAAGCATGTCAGATACCAAATGCCAATAAAAGATGACACAGAAGGTGGGCAAAGAAGTAATCATAGTTAAACTGTGTGTGTGTGCACCATGAAGAGAAATCGTCAGATGGATACATCCTAAACTCTATGCACTCAGTTGTTAATCTTAAATAAAAACTTCTATATTTAGTCAGGTACAACGCTAATGTACTCATATTAAGTCCCATTTAAGCCAGCTGATGTCAATCCCTTGTTAATTTCATCATGATCTTTCATCATTATGGTTATGTTCGAACCAAAAAGGGTGAAACTACACAGCCTTGAACCAAAGTTCGCTAGTTAATGTGGCCAATCAATCATTCCGCTCACTTGATGGGTTACAAAATGCTACAAAAAGGCAAACACTGGATAAGGGCCAGAAAAAAAGGCAACAGCAAATGGCAAAAGTTACAAGGGCAAAATAAATAAATAAAAAAAACCGGGACAGAGACGTCGTAGTCACATATGCGTTGTTCCGATAATGAATTATATTCGAAAGGAAGTTTTTGTTGTTGTAGCTTTTAGCATTTAAGCAGAGTGCAAAACTATGTAATACACAGAAGCTCTTAAAATACCCAAGTGATTAAGGTTTATAGCAGGTGAATCAGTGATTTATTTAACTGACATTTCAAGCACGTTTCTAGAGAGAGACGAAGAGGAAGTAAGAGATGTGCAACTAGTCTGCATTCTCATTAATTTAATTCATTTCTACGCAAAAGTTTCATTTGGACTCAGCCAATTATACTTAAGTAAATAAAAATCTTACTCGATTGCCGCCATCTCACTTCAGCTCATGTTGCGTGCAACGTTCCCATGCTTTTGGCGGGCACAAAATGTTAAAAACTTAAACAACGCTGACATATTTCCCCAGATGCCTTCAAACTTTTATGCCCAACTTCTGCAGCTTCCTCCTCTCTCAAAAAAAGTCTTTTGAGTAGCTATACAAAAAATGTGCAAAAAAATTACAAACGAGCTGCAAAAAAATGAAAGAGAAGGCATTTTCATTTCGTGTTTAATGAAAAATGTCAAATAAAAGTGCCCGAAACAGAAGCAGCAAATTGCAAAAGCTTTGTGCGATAGTTTCTCGCAGCAAGCACTCTGTAAGTCCTTGAACAGGTAGACGGGCGACGTACCAGGATCTGTGATTGACTCAACGGCGGGTGGCAGTGGCATGAAGTTGAAGTAGTATGCCAATAAAAAAAGAAAAAAAATAGTGCAGCGACGTAGTCAGAGGCGGCGGCACTTAAGCAAAGATGGCCCAACTCTTTGGCACACTAATTACTATTTATTTCAAACGAAAATTGCTAACGAGCAAAAGATATTAACGTAGTATAGAATAATCAAAATGCTAACAGCAAACACACACACACACACACACACATACTACGATAATAACTACAAGCGGCGGGCGCACTTCATCGCCTCCTCCTATCCAACCCCTCGTTAGAACACAAATTATTATTTTTTATGATTATTTAAATTATGCGCCGGTAGCCAAACCAGAAAAAAAAGGATGAGCAGTGAAGGCCCTGCAGTTAGCTGGAATGTCGGTGCAATTTACAAAAAGGTAGCTGGCACTTTACAGTGGAGCACTTGGTGGATGGAGCCTGCCTCAAATAGTTTTCATCAGGCTGAGAGCCGCTTTGGGTTCGTTTGCCTGCAGCTTTTAGTGCAATTGGCTGGCAGCAGCAGCAGCAATAGCAGCTTGTTTAATGATCATTAAAGATGAAGACGACACATGAACGGAGCAGCATAGTTTTTTGATTCAAAGCGCTCTTGACCAGGCCTTAATAAATGAGCACAGGTTGCCAACCGGCGGCCAACCAGTCAGCTTCGTTCGTCGCGCCCAGACTTGTTTTTATATGGCTAACTCTTTGGCTGCTTTTGGCTTGCGGGCAAGTGCCTTGGACTCACTCTAATTAGTCAATTTTTTCTCATTTTTTTTTCTTTCTGCTCTCTGTCTTTCTTTATACTCAATTAAATCTGTAGTAGAAGCTTCAGTTGCAGGCACTCGAGTAAGCAAATGATGTGCAGTAATTAGTGGAGGCCATCATATACATACATACATATATACATGTCGTTATACATACCTCCAATCATAATACATACAAACATATAACTGAGAGCAAGAGTCGAGGACTCGAACAAGCATCCAGCATCCACTTAAACTACGTCCAATGTCGATAAATAATAATTTTCTTGCTGCTTGAGCAATTTTTTTTTCTGTATGTTTTTTTTTTCGTATGGCATTGCCACAGGATGACAGGTGCAGTGACAACCACACAGCAAGTTTTGCAACAACAACAAAAAAAAAGAGACCCAGCGGGACTTGGCCTCAGGCATGCCCAATATACCAGCGCACAGGTGGAATTATTCACATGACATATGTATGTTGAAAATATACCTTTGATATCGCTTGTGAAATATGAAAGAAACAACAACAATTGTTGTGTTTATTATAGAATCGACTTTGCCTTTGAAGAGGCTTCTGGCGGCCCACGTTTCCAACTGGGTTAGCACAAAGATACAAAGATACACAGATACAACACGGCTTACATACATGTCATACACGCTGTCTGTACATTTATAATCAAGCGGCAAGCCGCAAACGCCGCACCATTCGCCAAACTGCCTGCTCGTCGTCTCGTCGTCGCTAAAACGCATTACATGGTGCATGGTGATGAAGCATCTTCAAGTGGGCAAAGCCAAAGCGATTCGATGATGATGCTATTGCACTCCACGTACTAGTTGTTGTTGTCGTAGTAATAGTCCGGTAGCTCTCACTCGGTTTTGCCGCTTGTAGCTGCTAAATGAAAACATATATTGCGGTTGCAGATTGCACAGAGAGTCAGGTTCTTGAGTTGTTGCCTTCAAGCAAAGAAAATTGCCAAGCCGCACAGTGGGTGAGCTCATCAGAAAGTTTCAAAATTTGCACCACAATAATGCTGATTAAGCATTATAGTCAGTTAGTAAAGGTTATGTTATGCCAAAAATATGAAAGTTCACTTAAGAAACGGGTACGGCTAATTACCAGCTGGGTTAGGCATTTGCCAAAAACAAAAAATCACCATTGTATTTATGAGGTTCAGGCCAATTGGCCTATGAAAAATGTGAAAGGCTTGGGAAAAGGTTTAGGTGAAGGTGGCATAGCAAACAATTAGCCACAAATGGAGGCATTAAGAATTGTAATTAACTTTAACGAGTCAAATAGAAGTGAGTATCCATTTATCATTTCATTAATTGAGTTTCAAATTCAATGGGCTAAAAACTTTTATTTAAACCGCTCAATGGTTATTGGCCCCACTGTTCCGTGCGGCAACAACAAAAAACATCCTCATCAATGTCGTTGTCGTTGTAGTTGTCGTTGGCATTGCCCCGCAGTCAAAGCCAGAGACATTCAGAGTCAGAACCAGTCGAAGTCAGATTCAGAGTCAGAGTCAGAGTCAAAGTCAGAGTCCAAGCAGCCAATGCACCGGCAGTGAAGTCTTTTTCATTGGTCCCCCCGCCCCACCGATGGCTTCCTACAAATCGTGCAATGATGAAAGCCATGGACAAAGTCTTTGACTTGTTGTATTCAGCTTTTTTTGTTATTACTTGCGCCGCAGCTTCTGTTCTTTTTTTGTTTTTATTCTTTCTTATTGCTTTGACTTCTTTACGTTTTTTTTTTCTCTGTCAATTTTTTTCTCTTGTGCCGCCTTGGAACGCCGCTTTTATGCCCATTGAGTGCATCTTTTTGCTTGCCCCGCAGACGGACAATGTTCGTTTTGTGTAAAAGCGACTAATGTGTGTCTACGGAAGCCATTTCGTGCCTTTTAGCCGAGAGTGAGTCAGTGCAGAGTGTTCCAACCAGTTTCCAGGCCAACTCATGCGACTTTAGGAAAAATGAACCACAACCGCACAAACGAACAAACAAACAAACCGCAAAAAAGTGTAGTTAATTCGCCAAGTAATAATATTATACTCGTACTTATGAATGTCGTCTGAGCAGCAACAATAACAACAACATGCTGTGCAGTCCCAGTTCTTGATTATGGCCAGAAGAACCTGCCGGACCAGCCCCTCCAGCTAAATTGGCTTGAATTTTACGGCTGCTGTTGATGCTTCTGCTGTTGTTGTTGCTGCTATATAGTAGTCAGCAGCAGCAGCAGGAACAACAATCGACGATTGGCCTCGCCTCGGCCTCGGTCTGTATTTAAGCGACATCATTCATCTGCCCGCCCATCAGCAACAGCAACAGCAACAGCAACGGCAGCAACAGCAACAACAGCAACAACAACATCAGCGCCGGCTGCACAATGCCAATGACGACAGGCGCCTGACGATGACGACGTTCTGGTATGGGATACGGATGGCGATGATGATCATAATGATGACGACAGCAATAATAATAACAAACAACAACAACAGCAACAGCAAAGAGTCAGGCTGCAAGGCAGCCCTGTGGCCCATCAGACAGCTCTGTAGTACAAAGTACAAGTCCGCATAATTATAATCAACGTCATTTAACGTTGCCGGCCGTCACTCAGCGCCATCTACAACATTTACAACAGCCGCAACACAACAACAACATAAGCAACAACAACAGCATAAGCAACAACAATAACTTGTAAACCCAGAGTGCCCCATCAAGCTTATTGTTGTGTATCTTTTGGATACATTTTTGATAACAGCGGGCATAATAACTTTGTCATTAGGTTAGGAATGCATTAATGGAAGTACCGAACAGATTGTACAACTAGCATTAAACGGTGAAATTTTAACCGTTTAACAAAATGACTCTATCTAGGCGAAGGAATATTTGATTGGTGTTTAACAGAAGCCAAGTTGAAAGTCTTAAAATAAGCATTGATTTATGGCGTAGAAGTTTCTTGATTTCATTCATCAAAACTATCATTCCCCTGGTTATCTTCACATTTGTACTAAGTAATTTAAATAAATTTCAAAAAATCCAATTTAAGATACTGTTTATATACCATAAAATCCAATCTCATCTACTCTACATTTTGTGTCGTCTCTCTTTTCTAAACACTCGAGTGTTGAATCTCTCTTTCTATTTTAAGCGGGGGGAGGGAGGGACTTATCCTCCATCTGTGCACTAATTCCCTTAAGGGCATCAAATTTTCGACTTGTCGGTAGATTAGCTTTTCGTTTTACTGTCTTCTTGGCTTCTTCGTATTTTCTCTCATTACATTTCACCAACGTTTGTTGACCTTTGTCAACTTCGAAACTTCAACACGCGACTAAGCGCTTAAAATTGGTGCAAATATATACTATATACGTATATATCTCGTTTGCTGCCTGTGTATATCTATGTGTATCTAAGGCCGGAAGTGCGCTATTTATAACAAATTGCCGCGTGTTTGACATTTAACTGAAACGTCGACAACAGCCGCCACACTCCTCTCTCTCTCTCTCCCTCTTCACATTAAAGATTTAAATGGAGTGGTGCCTGCGAGGAGCTAGCATGGTGTTGTGCCTGCCGAATTACATTGAAACTGGAGGCGTTTGGCCGTCCATTGCGCACCCCCCTGCTCCGCCGCCAACTCACTTTTGGCATCTAATCAAATGTAACCGCACGCCAAATATGCGACCGTTACCCAGCACCCGTTGCCCATTGGCCGTTGCCCGTTGCCGGGCTAACGTGGTCTTTTGGGTTAGCCACTGCCATTTAATACAATAAATCGCATTGCTATCTGGGACCTGAGCTGTCTCTCAGACGGAGAGGCCCTGGAGTTAAGTTCGCTTTGCTCGCGACCTTCTTCATTAAAATTATGACAAGCTGTAATTATCTTCGATTTGCTTTGACCAACGCACTAATTGCGTGTGAGACAAGGGAATATAATGTTACGCGAAGGGCACTAAAAACTCAAAATACAACAACGTACACAATACTACACACTTTAAGTGTCGCTCAAGTGAAACCAAACCATAAAACTGGTTTTAATCGAAATTAGTCAGCTCGCAGTCAACAGATGCGACAAGTTAGTCATACACACAAAATGCTTGGTGGGAACTGAACTACATGTGAGTAATGTCAATGGATTGCTTAGAGCGGAAGATCATAGATACGGTTTAATGTTCATAACTTGATGGTGTCTTCGATAGCTTGTCTTGTTATGAGTAATAAACCACAACGAGACAGAAAAGGTTTGTCATAGAAGGTGTGTTCAAAGCTTCTTCTAATAAAATATTTATTGTAGCTAAATAAAATATGTTGTAAACGTGCACTTAACTTCAGTTCCTGTTGTTGTTTTGTTTTTCTTCGTTGTAAACGATTCCCATTTTAATTTTAAGTTGTAATTTTGCTTACATGCACATTTTCAATTTCCTCTGCTTGTCGCCTGGTTTAGCCATTAGATTTCCCCCTTCCTCAATTGCACCCTCGGGCTGACTGGCTGCTCTGTCAGTCACTTTGTGTGTTCTTGGGAAACTGCGTGACCAGGCTAATTAAAGCTTCTGGAATATGTTGACGAACTGTCTGCCGCCGTTAAGAGAAGAAAAAAGTTGTATTTCAAGTTGAAACTTGAGACGTCAACTATGTATGTTGTATGTTACGGTGGCAAAAGAAGAATCTTACACTACAGATACCGGTTCATAATTTATGTAATTATATGCATTTAAACATTGCAACACGAAAGCTATAGCATTGAGCTAGAAAATGAAGAAGCTAGCGCTGAGCGTTGCGTCTTTTATGCTATTATAGTAGTAGCTCGACATCAAATTATAGCAATTATATAATTTTTTCTTTCCTTCACTTGTCGTCTATTTACAGAGGGTCGTTCCACATCCGCCAGACTCGAATTGAAGCAGCAACAGCAGCTGCGTTACTTTGTGACAAGCGCAACTAATGAGCACAAAAGTAGCAGCAGCAATAGCAGCAGCAGCAACAGCAGCAACAAATCGGAAACAGGAAGCAGCAGCAGCAGCAGTAGCTAAAGCTTTGAATGAAAGTAAAACTGCGTGGCCATTATTATCATTACTAAATAATCGAAACTGTGATAGCACCAAAGAAATCAAAGGAAGCAGCAGCACCAACACTGGCATCAAGCAACAGTTGCTGCCGTGCGTAATTACGTTTCAGTGATTTTCAAACTAATAAATGTCGTACGCGCAATTGCCGGCAACAACAAAAACAACAACAACAACTACTATTTGCTAAAGCCAAGCAGCCAACAAAACTCCGCACAAAATGGCGCACAAAATGAGGCAGACAACAGCTACAACAGCAACAACAAAACACACGACAGCAACACGGAGCTGCACAAGAGCAACACGAGTTGGCACGCATTCAAGTTCAAGGCGGTCATCGTTAATCACATGTTTTATATCCTGCCACACGTTCAGTTGTTCACTGTTGTTGTTACTTGTACTGCTTGCCACGGCACAGGCAGCCAGCAAGTTGACCACTCGCAACAACAACACCAGCAACAGCAGCAGTAGCAACAGCAACAACAACAGCACCAACAACAGCTCAACAGCAACAACAACGACACAAGCGACGCCCGTTTGGGATCATGCCATCGATTTGAATGAGGATTTTCGCATACTATGGCAAATCATTAATCAGGATATAACATTTGAAATACAAGCACGTACATTAGGTTATGTCGGCTTTGGATTCTCGCCCGATGGGAATCTTGCCGGTGCAGATATGGCCATCGGTTGGGTAGACAAGGGTCAAACATATTTTCAGGTGAGTGATAATACGCACATAACAAAACAAAAAACAAAAAAACCAAAAATAAAGAAGAGATAAAGATAAAGGAAAAGGAAAAAAAACTCACTCAAAGAATCATTCATCCCACACCCTGCAGCAGATACCACCTCACTCCCCCCCTTTCGTTCTCTTTGGTCAACCATTTTTCATTTTGTCGGGTTACATTTTCATTTTCCAATGCGTGCGGCCGGAAATTAAGGCAGCCAGCCAAATGAAAAGTTGTCGCCCTAATCTCATGCAATTTATTTTCAAGTCTTCCCAACCAAAGCAAACATTTTGATAAATAATATTAAAAACATACACAGTAAATACTAAAAAACAAACGACGACAAAAAATTGTTAGCTAAACAAGAAAAGCATTTTACCACTTAAGTTGGTTTGTAATTAATTTGTTGGGTGGCAGCAACAAACTCGCAGAAAAAAATAAATAGGAACCAGAAAAAGGCGCGCAAAATATGTACATAGTCCTAGTCCTTTTAGGTCCTTTGACGCGGTGCGGCATATGAATAATGACAGGCTCATTTGTAAGAACTTGACGGGTTTTTATTTGAATGTGCACGCGTTTAGCAAAAGCCAGCTAACTCTCTCGCCTTAGCTTTTTGCGTGTTTTCTCGAGCACATAAATGAAATGTTGTTGTACATCAGAGCTCGGCAATCCATTAACAATACACTTATTAAACAAAATGATTAGGTAATCTTTTAGGTAGATACAAAGCTGAACAAAAAGAAAAAGAGATGTTTAAAATAAAACATTGTGATTAGAGCTCAGCCTGTTTGAGCTAAACGATTTGAATCTTTAAAAAATGTTAGCATAACAAGCTTTAAAGTTACGCTTATGCATTTAAATTATCATTAGGAGTATTTTACAGACACTCAGCCCTTGACATTTTCATTAATCCTTTATCGAGTCGTTAGTTTGGGGGCGTGTCATTCATTAAATTATTTAAGTAAATGCATGGGTTCGCATTTATAATTATTATACTTTTATTCATAAACCACCTCATAATTTCGCTTAATAATTAATTAAAGTACGTAATAAATGAGTATTAGCTTACTTTTGGGCTGACCTATTCCAATTGTAATTTGTCCCTGAACTGGGACAATTTTGAGGTAGGTTCCAACTGCTAAGCCTAAGCCTACAGTCGTAAATAGTGGGTCTTATGTAATGTACTTTTTATACCCCGAGCCCATAAAATGGATACAAAAAGGTATGATGGGTTTGTGACAGAAGTATGTAACAGAAGAAAGCATTTTGAATGCCGTAAAACATTTGTCATTATCAGCATCTATAGCTTAATTGGTATGGGCGTAAAATATTTGGGATGAAAATCGAATAAAAATTATGTTCCTAGATTTAAATGCAGTATTATTTTAGAGGTGAAAACAAGAATTTTAAGGTATTGCCTTTTAAAAACGATTGAGTTTTGACAAAGTTATGCTAATCGGAAGTTTAGTCTACCCATTATGGATTTTTGTCACATAATTTTGGGATGAAAATCGATTAAAAATGTTGATTCTAGATTTAAATGCAGTATTATTTTAGAGCTAAATACGAGACATTTAAGATATTGCATTTGAAAATCGCTCCCAATTTGTCAAAGTTATGGCAAGTTATTGGGTATTTCCTAGTCGAGATTTGTTCTTTCTTGTTTTTGGGTAACGCCTTTAGCTGTATAACGTGGACGTCACTGGTCTGTTTGGCTATTGTTGTTGTTGGTCTATTCTTTTGTTCCTTGTTGTGGCTGCTCTGCAAGAGTAATAGGAGTCGTCAGTGCAAAGTGTCTAATGAAATGCGAGTATTGCGTGCTGTGGTTGCGTAGCTCTCTTTTGGCAGGATATGCGTGTGGCGGCGCCACCAACGTGGGTGGCAAAAGCGGCGGGTGGGCTGCCAATTGTGTCGCTGACACAAACAGAAACTAAGAGTCAGGCGGCTTGCTGCTTTTTTTTGCTTCTTTTTCTTTTTTTTTGTGTCTGTATGTGTGATTTAATGATTTTCGAGGTAACAAGAACGTCACACACACACTGACACACACACACACAATGTTATTGTTGTTGAATGTTAAATACCAGATACATTAATATGTCTGTCTGCCAACCTCACACCCGCTAACCGCCCACACTCACACTGTGTCTGTCTGTCAGTCAGTCTGTATGTCTGTGTTTTGTGTGACGGTGTTAATTTCACATCTTGACGTGTCGTTGGTAATTGCGAGTCGCTTCAAATTGTACACACACACACATATATAGAAACGAGTCGTGACTGTCTGTCTGGATGGATGGCCTTTTTGGACAAACTTCCCTTGCAATACTATATTGTACCTGCTGCCCCTATTTAACTATCACCTTTGTCTCTGCTCGCTTGTGTGCTTGCTGATTTGTCAAAATGCTACGCTCGTTGGCCACACAATGTGTCAAAGGTTAATTAGAGCTAAAATAGATATGCCTATTAATATAATAATTAAGTGTTGATGTGTAAGTAAAAGCGCCGGAATCAAAGTCATATCAATTGTTTGCTCAAACTTTCCCACCTCCATCCACCTCAGGCAAAGCCTGCTCTTTGTCATTGTATATGTATGCGTGTGTGTGTTGTTTGTGTGATACGTTTTATCTAAAAGCTCACACAATTATCTAATGGACAATGCGTAATTGCATGCAATTGTTAAATTATAGAATCAATATTGAATATTTATTGCCACACATACAACGAGTTGAATTTTCATTTAACTGAATTCGTTTTTCCGTTAATTGGCTAATTTTGAAAAAGCAATTTAAAATACATATATAGTATATCGCCTAACAAAAAGAGAGACTTTCAACCCGAAAAAATAAAATGGCCGAAAGGCAGAGCGGAATATAGTTTGATTGAGTACGGAATACCCTGTGAAAAGTACTTAAAAATAAAAACTAAGAGTTTACCCACCGTAGGGTATTTAATACCAGCAATAATTTCAATATGTTGCCGAATTGCTTTGCCATTTGTTATTTTAATTTTAATTCAACATTTTCAAGTAAAACACACATAAATACACCATCAATGAATAAATACATGTATTCAGTGGAGAATTTTGTGTAATTGTTGAATGTGAGCTTTAAGCACCAGAGATACACCCTCTCCCCAACCCGTCGAAAAAGTAGGTTAAACATTGCGCTGTTAGCCCAAGGGTAAATGATATGAGAACCAGAGCCCCGAGTGTCCAAAAAAAAAAAAAAAAACATACAGTTCTCGTAGGCATTGGCATAGTTCCCATTCAACAACAATGTGTGGTAATTATGCGTTGCGAACATTTTGGCTGGCATTTCATCATAGTATTTTGCGCATGCCATGTCATGGTACAAATATTTGTAAATACAGCAAATTAATGAAGTGGGGTTGTTCTCTGGAATTTCGAATATTTAATATGCCCTTTTTTTAGGCAAATTTGTTTAATGAAACGAGTGAAGGAAATTCTTAATCATATAATGCGTTGGGCGGAAAGTGAATTACAAAAAATTAAATATAAATATTAATTAAACGGAAAATAATCAAAACATAATTGCATATTTGAAATGACAATATAATAGATAATAATCGATTTAAGCCGGAGGAAAACATATGATTTAGTTTATTTTAAATACTTTTCGGATTACAATTTAATCTTCCTAAGCATCTTAGTTTAGTAACAGCACTAAATCCTCTTACATGGCACATTTCCCACGACTTTATCCCAGTTCTGAGCCTACATACAACAACGAGACCCAAGTTTCAAGTATGTAACCCAATATATAACCGTTCTTTGTCGACATTCCATAGGCGCCACTTTCACCCACCGCTTAAAACAAGCAGCTGCTAAATGGCCGCCAAGCGCCCGTTTTAAAGGCTGACATAATAGTCGTGGGGCCTGAGGCAGCAATCTAGTCGGTCGGTTAGGGAGGGCAGTGAAGATGCCTATTAGTCGTCCATTATTTGTAGATACTTTTGCGATAAGCAGCCGACAGCGGCAGCCGACAAAAGCGCCACACCTAAAAAAAAGGGAGGCACAACAACAACAGCCACATATAAAAATACAAATTCGTGTAATTTATTTTCAAGTTTATATTAGAGAGAGGAGTGCGCGGGAGGGTTGAGGTCGGTTAGGGCCTTGTTCGGAGGCTTGGCGCTTATCAAAATTTTAATTAATACGCATCTGAGAAACTTTACGAAAATGGTTTTTAACGCTCGGTGGCCCCCATCCGCTCCCTTACCCCCAAAAAATAAACCATCAACAACAAACAAAGCTGCGACGTTAATTAGTGCCATCCAAGTGGCGACTTTGGTTGCACTCTCGTTTCACTAAACACCAACAACAGAAACAGCAACAAAAAGTACAAACTCCCCCCCCAAAAAAAAGAGTAAAGACAAGCCACAACAAGCCATTAGCTAGAGAAGCAAGCGATTAGTATCTTAAAAGTACTTAAAAGGTCATTACACTATACACTCTATGGCAGCGCTGGCCAACACCGCGCACAGTTGAAAAACTTAGCCAACGACTAATTATTTAATTTCAAGTTTTAAGTATGCTTCGTCAGAGGCAACCAACCAAGCAGCGAACCAAACCAGTGAAGCTAACCAACAAGAGCTGTCAGTCATCTTTGCC
This sequence comes from Scaptomyza pallida, assembly GCA_018152965.1. Lineage (NCBI taxonomy): Eukaryota > Metazoa > Arthropoda > Insecta > Diptera > Drosophilidae > Scaptomyza > Scaptomyza pallida. Next base: position 2,994,872 of record JAECXP010000080.1, on the reverse strand, counting down.
TCGCAGCAAAAATCTGTTCAAACACACTTTAAAAACTAAAGAGAAAAAAGCTTTTGGCCCCTTTGGCTCTAACCTAACCCATTAGGCACTGAGAGATAACAGATCCATTATAGGAGAATTACGAGTACGCAACATCAACCATCGTCATCACCATCTCGCATCGTCGTCATCTTTCGCTAATGACCATCGATGTCGATGTTTTGCGTCGCGTTCCATCGCCCTGGTTGTAGTACATCACTCAACCTCATCTCACGGACTGACGGAGTGCGTGGCCCTGGGTTTGGTTAGGTTTTTGTGGGTTGGGTTGGTTATAGAGTGGGCTAAGTTTTGGTCTGGGTTGGGCTAACCATGTGACCAGCTGTCTATCATAATTTCAAGTGTTTACTTAAACAACAGTTTTCAAACGGCCTCAAACACAACGAATTGCAAATGCTCTAAGTTTTCAAGGCATTTAGCTTTTTTTTAACTCTTTTCCAGGAAACATTAAAAGTTTACTTAAAATTCATCCTTCAAGCTTCTACAACAGTGTTGCATGATTTCTCAAGTTAAAATAAATGCTGGCAAAATTCCAATATCCGTACGAGGCTAATGGATTTGTTTTACATATTGAACTTGCCATAGAAATATTCTAAGTTCACAATTCTAAGAAAAAATCATTAGGCCTATTGTCCAATTTGATATACTCCAGCTGAGCACTCGGAGAAAAAAGCATTTGGTAAACAATTTGAACTTTTAGCATGATGATTGTCATGCTGTTGTTGCTGGCGTAGTTGTCTATCTAGCATAGATGGAACATATGAAACATTAGCAAAGTTGTTCTAACTGAACGCACTACGCTGTTAATTATAAGTGAATGATTAATTATGCCAAACGCCAAAGCATCGACAACATCTCTCGGGGTCAAACCTAGTGAGCATTGTGGCTTGTAATACATTTTTTTTTCTTCTCGTTTTTCTTTTTTGGCTTTTTTGTCCAATGGTTTGGGTATTCGAGTCTCTTGATTGGCATATGAGTAATGAGCTTTTTGTTTCTCAGTGTTCATGTTTGGCTCGGTACTCGACCGTACATTTGTGTGTGAAATTGAGTTTGTTTTTTTGTAATACACTCGCTCTTTGTGTGTGTTATTTCTTTTTTACAACACACAACAACAACTGCTGCCCACGCAGACACACAACAGAGCAGCCAGCTTGCATGTCATCACTTGAGACGAGTTTTTTTTTCTATTTTATTTCGCTTTTTTTTATTCTTCTTACTTTCTGTGTTACTTTCTCACAGCTGTTGGGAGTGAAGAATGCGAATAGCGTGCTGAGCGCTTAGAATTCAATTAGTTTTTATAGACATTATCCAATTTGCTGTTGTTGTTGGTGTGTGTGTGTGTGTGAAACACGCACCCAACACACACACACACAAACTGAAATACATATTTGTATCTGTATCTGTAACTGTCTATTAAGCGACGAAACGATTCGCGTGCTGGGCATTGAGCTTGCTCTCAATGGCCATCCATTTTTCTATTGTTCCCTAAGCACTATTTGTAGTTGTAGACACGCACACACACACACTCACACACACTTATACACCTCCTACGCACCACACTTAATAAATCATAAATACATTCCGGCAAATTATATAGATGAGTTCTCATACTACCCTGCCGCAAATTGAAAAAAAAAAACTGTTCGTTGACTGCGCAGCGAATAAATAATAGTTAAATATTTTTTTTCGTTCATTTCCTATTTTTGTGTTATTAAATTTTATGCTGTTTATTTGTTTGGCTCGAGCTTTCTTGCTCACAAAACACCCTGAGGTCGTTTTATTACATAAATTGTTCCGAAATAGCTTTGAGAATAGAGTAGAACGATAGCAAATTGCCTCAATTGTGTTTACGCAACTTGCGGGGCCTGCCTGCGAAGTCGAGAGCTTAGTTTAAGATCATATTATTGTACTTATGAATGCGTCTAAGCGAAAATACTTATATACTTGCCCAAAATTATGTTTGGCTAGAAAAACAAATGACGCAAGACTAACAAATTGTTTAACGTGCTTGAAAATACATTGGGAAAATCGGCTTAGGAAACTAGGGAGGTGTAAACAATTGATGACTTACTTTGGCATCCTAATTGAATAATAACAAACATTTAAGAGACGAATTTTCAGGTCACAAAGCCTTATGAAATTGATGCTCAACTAGTTATATTAACTAAAAGGTATGAAACACAATAGAAATATATGCTTTAATGTCTTTAAATGTTTTGGCTATCTTAATAATTACATTTCGCCATATATGCACTCATGTTCCAATCATTATTGCCATTTTAGACATATGAAATTCCCAGCACATAAATCAAGAAATTGTTTTCAGTTCAATTTACTAGCTGCAGCTTTTGCCAAACATACAACATTTCCCATTTTGGAATATTGACACATTTAATGCCAAGAGCATTAACTATTTATGTGGATGTATGTAACTAAGTAACTGTTCAATGTAGCCTTTTTGCTTATATCAATTTAACTGTGTGAGTGTTTTTGGCCATCAAAATCAATTGGCAATGTCGTCGTTGTCGTCGTCAATGCTGAACAATTAACTGCTAAATCAATTTTGAACAATTTATGCATAAAGTTTATAATCAATAGGCTTAAGCATCTACACTTAGCCATGGCTAATACTTAAACGTTACCAAAGACAAAACAATTACCCCCAGACACAAGAAGGAGTTGCCAACTAGCTTGACTGGCTGACTGCGGCTGGTTGGCCAAATCCGTTAGGCCATAAAAGCTATAAATGCTCAATTACAGGAAGTAAATATGCACACTTGATGCACACAATCTTGCGTAGAGCTGAAGATGATGACGATGATGATGATAATGATGATGACGATGTTGATGATGGCGTTTGGATGCCTGCAAACGTTGACTTTTAAAATTATCGCAGTTAGTTTTGGACGGCGACGACGACAAGCCAAAGTTTAATAACTTGTCTTTTGAGAAGCCTGAAGAAGAGAAATTTAATTTCATTACATTCATGTGACATAAACCGTTGGCAACGTCGTCTTCGTCGTGTCTATGGGCCTGGCATTTTGATAATCTATTACACATGGCCATGGCCATAACGCAAAAACCTCAACCTCAAACCGCAAATACAGCCGCCACAGCAGCGGCCACAGTCTCCAGTTGCTTGCTTGCCTGTTTGCTTGCCACATGCAACCCGGAAAGGAGGACACAGCATGGCATTGCAGGGAGAGAGGTAGATTCTGGGGCTATTAGTGCGTTGTCTTGCCAAAGTCTTGAAGCCTAAAGTTTGCTTGAGAGAGCATCTGCGGTACAATGCCAAGTGCGCATATTTGCTTTAGCAGCAGCAGCAGCAGCCGCAGCATCTTCTTTCCGTGTACCCCAAAGACAACGATGATAATTGCAAAAAGTACCGTTTGCCGTATGCGAACGATTTTCATGCTTGCTGCTGCCACACTCGACTCCCCCCTACCCACTTTGCTCTCTGTCAATACTTTCTCGCATGCATGCCTCGCATTGCGTTTGCAAAATATTTTTATTTTTTTTTTCTCCTCAACAATTTATGAGCGTTGAAAAGGCTTAGAAGCACAAGCAAAGATAAGAACGGATGCCGAAGGGGGGGTAGAGGTGGGGTACACATGCACTGCCTGTTGATTATATTGATAATGTCGTTTGGGTAGATTCACAAAAGAGCAAAAGCAAAACGAGTTTGTTGTTGCTGTGTGTGCAGCATCTTCAGGTCTTCCTCTTCCTCAGTTGCCTGCTCTCAAGTTGCACACTCAGAATTACGCTAGTCATATTAACGTGTACCGTTTGCTGTTGCTGTTGTCGTTTGTTTGGGTCGTAGTACCTGTTGTCTGTTGTCGTCGTCGTTTTTTGTAAGCTGCGTACAACAACAAATACAACAAAGTGCTGCAACAAGCTGGTGTCCCCAATATGGTCAACGCTCTTTTAGCCATGTTTACACGTTAAGTGTGTTTGTATGTTAGAGTTTTTCTTTTCTTGTCTGTTTTTTTGCAGCGCATTTATTCCCAGGCTATTGCTGTTGTTGTTGTTGTTTCTGGCTGCCATGCTAATCACATTTTGATTATAAGACAAGAAAAAACCAACAAGTGATATCTTAGATAGAGGCTAAAATACTCTTGCACAGCTGAGCACGTACAAAATGATTGCACTTGACCAACAGCAAAAAAAAATTAAATTAAATAAATAAACATGCAAAGCTTAACGGCGCCTAACACCAAAAGCTAAGAGTGGAAAGTAAATTTGAAAATTATTTATGTGATGAGAAAGGCATGGAAAAATTTTGCACCATTACCATTTTTGAGTATGTTTCGTAGTATGCTTGAAGTTCTTCGCTTTAAAGCCTATAAAAAATGCCTTAGCTGCACTTAAGATGCAAGATGCAAGATGCTCTTGCAACAAGGGTTATCAAGTTATCATAATACCCTCAACACAATCGAGAGCACCACAACACACACAGCGCTTTTGTGGCAACTGCCACATCTGCATCTGATACGAGTTTGTGGCACTAACGGTGCTCCTCCAACCAACAAACAAGCAACAAGCAGCAACAACAAAAAGAATCTGATATCTTGTGAAGCTGCGTGAAAGCATATTTATGTATAGATTTTGAAAGGCCTGCAACTTAAATGACACAAAAAAAAAAGTAGCAAAGAGAAAGAAAATTGGCAAAAAAAATACAAGAAAAACGTATTTTATGGGAGGCTGTTGCAACAGCGTGTGTCGTTTATCCCCGTCGTGGCACTTAAAGTGCGTGTTGCAATGCTTGCCATTAGAATATCCATTAAACGAGTATACTACAAACTCATATTTGTATGAACGTTTGTATGTACATATGTATGTATGTAGTTGCGGCAATTTTAATATTCATCATTAATTAAGCGCTAAACAGCCGCCCGCTGTGCACATTTATGCCTCGAGCGGATTTGAGTGTGTGTGGAGAAAAGCCAGCATGACATCATTTCGAGTAAAATTGGAAAGGGTAGCCATAGAGCATAGATGAAGCATACATAGAAGACCATAGCTATGGACCATGTGTAGCTGTCGTTTATGTATATTAAAAACTGCATGGAATTGATTTGAAAATAGCAGCGGCAATCGCCAGGCGGCGGCGGCGGCAAAAGAAAAAAAAAATATAAGTATAGAAATATTCTGTTAATGCCAATGATGATGCTGCTGCTGATGATGATAATGATTATGATGATGGCTTGGGATCCCCTGCCGTCTGGCCTGTGTGTTAATTAAAAGCCACTGGACGTTGGAGTTGTGGAGTGCAACAACCTTGGCATTTCCTGGGTACTTAGTCAGCCCAGTCAGGCCTCTTGATTAATACACACACACACACATAAGAGAGTGTGTGTAAAGTATATAAATACTTGACTGTGAGTGCGTCAAGTACTTGTGTGTGTATGTAGTTTATATATCTATATCTATATATATTCATTTGAGTATTTATATGATGCGTAGGCCGCTGCACGCGTCAATATGCGTAGAATTCTCGTCCCACTTCCAGTTTCAATTCTAAATCCCCAATCCCTCCCAGTAGCTGCCTGCCGCCTGCCTGCCTGCCCGGGCATTAATGGCCGCTGACTAATGATGAAATGCGCGGCATTTGTGCCGGCTGCCGGCTGCCTGATGCCGGAGAGACTGAGACTGGGTCTGGACTTTGCCCGTCATTTCATTTATGTAGAAAAGGATTAAGGCCATAAACCAAACGGTTGACGTTGGAGCTTAGCATGAAAAATGATTTGCCGCAGAGTCGACAGAGTCGGCAGTTGGAGTTATTTTTTCTCTCTTTTTTTCTTTTAGGTAGGTGTTAAAGTGGTCGTGGCTTCTGTGGCTCTACGCGTATTTAAAAAATGTGTGACACAGCTCTGTGTGTGTGTGAGCTGTGTGTGTTGCGTGCGGACTCAGCTATCCAGTACCCATAGGTATTCCGGGCCTCGACTCGAGACAAGTGCAGTTTGTTGGGCATTAAGTTTGCTTAGGAGTTTCTCATTCTGTTTTTAATTCCATCATCGAAGGGTGCGGCATATATATATATTTTTTTTTTATAGCTGCTTTTTTTCTCTAAAGCCTCTGAACTATGTGCATTTAATGGCATATAACTCTGGCACCTTCCAAGCGACTTGATTAAGGCCAAATGCGCTAAAGGTCATTAGCACACAAGTAGCTTAAATACCACTGCTGCACTGTTGTTGATTTTATACCACTGTGCAACAGAAAATATTACTCATTTCGTGTGAGTTATGTTAAGCTTAAAAGCATTAGCAAATTAAAAGGCCACATAAATTATTTTTAAGGTTTGTTTGCAAATTCAAATGACAAATAGAATTTTGGGAATGACTTCAGAGAAGATAAAAATAAATATATTTTTAACACAATTCGTATTTAATAACATGGAAACTTCTGTTCATATTTTATTAGATTTCTATTAATCCCACGCACCTTAAAAAATATGTTTGACATTCCATTCAATTGACCAAAACTCTTAATCTTTTAGGGATTCGCTTCAATAATTTTCCTTTTTCATGTTCTGTTTCAATAAGTCGTCTTGCTCCCTTTTTTTGTTATTTATTTGTACAATACATTTATATTTTTTTCTATTTTTGTTTGCGATTTGAAAACGCAGTAATCATTTTTTCATAAAAAACTTTTTTCTTGCTAATACATTCGGTCCGTTTGTTGAACAAATTGTGTAACTTTGCAAAGTTTTGCTGGCCCCAGGCACTTAAAGGCAACCAAGTACGATTCGGAGTCCAAATCTGAGGCTCACAAAGCTTGACCACAAACAGAGCTGGAGCACAATGGCACCCAAAGGCGCACTTATATCGTTTCATGTTCACAAATCAAACTTTTAGGCAAGCAAGCGACCAAGCAACAGCAACAACAACAATAGAAATGTGGGGTATATCTAATATTTGGTACTTGCTGTTTGTATTTTATTAAAAAACCGTAACTAATGATGCCTAAATTCGCAATAAAAATGACGACGCAGGCCAAAAGAAGACGAAAAATGAAAATAACAACCACAACGCACAATATGGTCCATTAGTGTGCTTTTTGTTGTGCTATTAGAAGAGGCTAGGTGCCCTCACCACCATCCCCTCTAACCGCGACTAACCGAACGACCGCAATTTGAAACAATTTTAATATAAAAAGTATAAAGAATATAGGAACAACTGTTAACAGCAGGCCGCAATGATAATACTCTTTTAAAAAAATATTATGTTAATGGATGAAAGCTTATAAGATTTAAACTAATGCCAAACAATTTAAAGAAATTATAGAAATAATGTTTATAATATTGACAAGTATTTCCCAAATGTTACATATTTTATTGGAATATTAAAGCGCCCTTTCGTAGTGTATATCAATGTCTGGAATATTGTTGCTAGCCAAAAATGCTGGAGTGTCTTAGCCTAGAAAGCGTTCTGGTAGCTTATTGTGACAAATTTTAAGTAATTTCATTTTTATTTTACCAACAACGGGGCAGAACTTTATATTGTTCTTGCACTTGAGTTACCAAAAAAAAAACAACAACAAAGCCAAGAAGGAAAGGAAAAACGCAAGTAGGAAAAGCTAGAGAAATTTTTTTTCATGCTGTCATGAAATCCAGTCAAAGTCAAAGTCAAAGCAGCTTTGTCATTTGCTTTTCTTTTCTTGGCTTTTTCTTGTGCGTTTTGTTGCCGCAAAATTTTTCGTCTTGTGAGCTTAAAAAGTTTGTTTCCGTCTCATTAAAGGCAAAAAGTTGGCTGCTTGCTGCTCGCTGCCTGACGAATTCCCAGCGCATTTTTTTACACCTTTTTCTGCTTGTGACTCCTGTTTTTTGATGGAAGGGATATGCCAGCCACATCCTCATTTATACTCTGAAAAAAAGAGAATGAAGCGAATGCCGCCCACAAAACTCAATTTGCGAGCCCTTTTGTTTTGCATGTGCTAAAGGTAAAAAGCCGCAGCAGCTTGCGAAAACAGCGAACCCAATCCCAGTACCAATACCAATGCCAAAGCCAAAGCCACATGGCTCTAGGCGCGTCAAAACCAAACGGAAAATACACCAATCAGTGTAAAAAGCTCACACATACACAAACAGAACAGACAAAGTAAGGGCGGGGCGAAAGCATACGGTAAGGGCAAAGGCGAAGAAATAATCAGTAAAGTAAAATCTGTGGCTCACCCACACACAGAGACATAAACAATGAAATGTCTGGCTATACTATATGTATCTTGGATTTCTGTTTCTGATTCAATGGACTACAAATATTATTGTTTTCAGTGTAGCTCTCCCTCTTTGCCGCCCAGCAACAGTTACAACTACACCTATGTGGAATTGTGCTGAGCTTGAACAACTACACCTATGTGGAATTGTGCTGAGCTTGAAGCTAGCTCCTTGAAAACCTATTGAAGCTATAAATCCTTTGTGTTTTCAATTTTTATTTTATTGCTCTCTACAGGCCGCGTGTGCTTTTGGTGGTATGGGCACCGAATGGACAGAACAAGTGGGTGTGGGTGGGTGTTAACGGTTGTTGGTGCTGTTGTTGCTGTTGTTGCTGCCCGCATCAAGGTGAGCTGGGGGCGCCGTTTGCTCGTTCAAACGTTTTTCAGTGGCGGCCATGACTCAGCTGGATATAACAGCCAAAAAGCAGGCAAACCCAAACCAGAACACGAACCCAACACACAAACCAAACCCAACCAAACCTCGTCCAACCCAACGAGCCAAACACATTGGGGGGTTTCTTTTTCCTCCTTTCGACTAGGGCTACATTGGACACCCGATTGCACAAAAGTAAAATTTAAAAAGATACAACACACCAAAACACTTGAGTGGCGCACATTTCGTTTTTTTTTTTTTTTGGTAGAGTATTGGATTGGTATTTGTTTTCTGTTGTTTTCTCCCCTCTCGTTGTTGTTTTTTTGTTGGGGTTGCGCCATGTGCGCTACAATTTGAGGCAATTGAGTTAATCTAGCAATGAGTTGTTTGGCAGGTAAAGCAATTGTTTTGGATACGTGTGCGAGTGTGATGAGGGGAGCGAATAGATATTGTTCAGTTAGGGGTTGGACTCATTTATTCATTTCAGTTTAGTTCAGAGTTCCATGTCCGTGTCTCAAGAGTGTTATGCTGCAAATTATGCAGATGGCCAAAGCATCACACTACCAGGGGGGGACACAAACTTTAGAATATAGATTGCAATTTGTTCTCTTCTAGTATTTCTGCATTGTCTCGCATTTGTTTTGAAGTTAATTTATCGTTTTTTATGCGGGTGGCATTCAATTCGCTCGATAAGGTTCGTTGCTTTATAGCACTCGTTAAATTTTCCATTTTAATTAAAGAATTGTCTTTTTATTGCTGGCCAAAAATGTTTTTTGAGTGCTTGTTAGATTTTTTAAGCTTCTCGTTGCAAGTTTTATTCATTTTGTCAAGAAACGAAACTATTTTGAGTACAAACATAAACTTTTTTTGATCCTTTGTCTATGAATTCTCTATTTGTACTTTTTAAAACTCAATTCTTTACGCTGTTATTACTCTCGTTGCTTTTGACCCCTTTTACTCGTTAGTATTAACTTCCTTGTCTAACTTTTCTTTCTCCAATTCTAATTTATTGCTGCTTACTCAACTGTAGAGCATACCAAAGGCGTCTTTAATTGGCCCAAAAGCATTTATTTCCAGCCCCATTTCTGTTGTTGTTGTTGTTGTGACTCCCTGATTGTTGTTACTTTTTTTGCCATTTGCTGTATATGTGTTTTTTTATAGGCGTAGTGTTTGTGAGTGAGTTTGTTTTTCTCTCTTTTACATTTGTTGCTTTTGCAATTTAAACGTAAAAATAAATGACTTCTTAGCCTTTTTCGAAAGTTTATTTTAACCTCAACGAGAGAGACTCGGTTGGAAAATAAACGAGAATGAGCCAGAGGAAAGCCACCACACACCGCACATCTTCCCCGCCCCCACTGCCCCTAAGGAGCACAAAGTGCACGAGCAATAATCGAATTTGAGTGAATTAAGATTGGGGAATTGATGCGAACAATAGACCAAATGGAAAGAGACTACACATAAGTGTGTTTGTGTGTGTGTGTTGTGTTGGTTTGGCTGGAAAATTATCCTCAGAGCAAACATACAGTTAACAAATATGGCGTGCATGTGTGTGGGTGTGCAGCTCCATTCTTTTGTATATATGTTTTTTTTGCTTCGCTTTTTATTTGTTTACCGATAACACTTGGCACTAAAAGGGCGACTGCCTGCCAGGGATGTCCTGGCAGTAATCAGGCGCTCAACAAATAGCAACAAGCCACTCTGCCTCTCTCCTACCCTCCTCCTTAACCCACTTTTGCTGTTTGTGTTTGGATTTTCTTCAAATAAAATTGACACACACAAGTGTTAGCCGCTTTAGCTGACAGCATTTGGCAAAGTGAACTTTTCAAGGATGGCTTTGAGCTGACTTTAAGCGCTCGCTGGCTTGGTTAATTTAGCTTGTTTGCCATCTTTTTGATTTGACAGTTTAGTTAAATTAAATTGTGGATGAGCGATACCGAATTGCCCTTTTCTACCTACATCAAAAACGTCTTACATGGCAATCTAGTTATTTATCCTCAATCGCCAGAAACAACCCAAGCCCAAGCCCAAGCCCTAACACAAGCCCAACCCATTCGCAAACACATCCCTCTGTTAAAGTTCAAAAGCGTTTGGGGCGACAATTGGAGTTTTAACATACAAATGTAATTAAAACGTTTTTCGCAGACGCCACAGGGCAAAACAACAACATCGTTAAAGTGTATGTGTGTGAGTGTAAAACGGAATTGTCCAACAACAAAATAAAGCAAAAGGAAAGGGGGAAAAAAGCAACAAGGCCGTCTCCAAATTGTTGCCGGCGGATGCAATAAGTTGCGATAAGGTGTTCATTCCCTGGGGCATATTTTTCGTTGGGGATGCCGGGTTTTTTTTTTTGTGGGGTCGAACCTTTCTGCAAGTGGAATATACAGGAATATACAGGAACTTGTCCACAAAATCAGGGAAAAGAAATGAAATGAACGTGCTGCCTGCCAGCCAACTCGAGGGTTGTGCGAGTATGTGTGTGTGTGTGCGCAGAACAATGGCAAATGTCGTTGTTAACCTTTTTTGCACCAAGTTTCAAAAAACATCTTTACACCCGCTCCATTCCTTCGTCATCCATTCCCTTCCATTTTGCTATGACGCAAACAATGATATTTACATTTTTTATCTGCCTACGTAAAGTATATATATTTTTGTTGTTGTTGCTGTTGCTTGCCTGCTTAAAACGTGGCTAGCAGTCTGCGTAAATTTGCCTTGAAATTGGAGCACACATAGAGAGAGAGAGAAAGAGGAAATAGAGAGAAAGGAAGCGTTGGCGCACGTTTGGGCATTTATAAAAATGAAATAAAAAGGGCCAACTCATATCAAAGCGATCATGGATTTATAGCCTTAATAATAGAAAGTGGGCGTAGGATGAGGAACGAAGGCGAACAAAAGCAACGGGATGCGGAAATTGCCAAAAATGAAATAGAAGGAAAATTGAAGCCGGAACTTTTTTTTCCATTTTCTTTGCTTTTATGCAAAGGCCCAAAGCCAGACAAGTAATTAGGCAAAGGATTTGTGTCTTGTGCTTTCAAATAAACATTTTTTATGTACGGAAATCGCAGCTCTCCAAAGTAGGCTATAAAAAAAGACGTGAGCTTGTGCGTAATTTGACTATGTGTGTGTGCAACAGGCGACGAATATTTCAATGCTTAAGCTTATTGCGTGCTAAAAAATAAATGATTTTTATAAGACAAAGAGAAAAATAATGAAGCAAATGGTAAAAAATAATTTATTTAACTTTCTATTAATTTTTTTAAAGGGCTTTCTTTAAGCTTTCAATGCTGGAAACTTTACTATCATGCATATTACTTTCACTTTCCTTAACGATTTTCTAACAACCCTACATTTCCCTTTAAACTTTCTCAGCTACCATCCTCTTATATGTCAAGATATGACCTCAAATCATTTCTATTACCTTTTGTCGCCTGTACCAATCTATTGAGCACATCATATAACTGGCATTCCCATGTGTCCTCCATGTCCTTGTTGTGCATTTTTCCCTTTGCCTTTTGTATATGCCTGAATGGAATTGAACTGAACTGGTGCCGCTCAAATTTGACAGTTTATCAAATTGCCAGGACAAAAGCCAACAAAAAAAGCAGCTGCCAGGCACCCTAAAAAAAAATTCGGGTTATGCGTGACAGAGGAAACAGAAGCAGCCACCCAAGCAGCAGCAGCAGCAGCAGCATCCAGCCCAGCAACCGCGAAGAGCTCATTAAAATAATTTTGCACAAGCATTAATGCCAAACACTTTTAAAATACAGACGTTGAATGTTGGTGGTGCTGCTGCTGCGTTTGCACTGCTGCAACTGACATTGAGTGGTTGAGTGGTGATGGAGGGTGTGTGAGTATAGAGAGTGGTGCTGGAGGGTTTTTGGCAGATAACAACTGCGGCGAAAGTGTCAAAAACGCTTAATAAACGTCAATGTCAGCATTGCCAAACAGAAAATTTAACAAAACACTTTTCGCCATTCGGTTTGTCAATCTCTTTCTGCCCCACCCACGCTGCTGTCAGCTGTTTTGGCTTTGGCCTAAAACAAAAACGCAAAAACCAGCAAGAAAAGAAAAAAATGGAAAGGAAAATCAACGCAATTGAATTGCGCACTCAGTCAAACGGTCTGACTGACTGTCTATCTGTCAATGAGAGAGTAACCCAAGCACCCAAATCCCAATCCCAAAAAAGTGAAGCAAAACCCAAATATCGTATTTGAAAACCTTCTTTCAGTTTTCTGCACACTTTCATTTCATTCGGCGTTCGGCGTTCAGCGTTCAGCGCTCGGCGCCCGTCGTTCATTCACTTGACAAATGGAGTGTCATAAATGCAGCCCTTAAGGGCGCACAGCCTGCTACGTCTTCTCAACCCATCGCATTTTCTGCCTTTATGCTAAACGACACGTAGCCAACAAATACACATACACCCTCTCGATCTGAGGCTGAGAGTTTGAATGTCGCTAAAAATGCACAAGGGGATTTAAAATTTATTTGAATTTGCTTTTAGTTTTGGGTCTCTTCCTCTCTCTCTCAAGCTATCTCCTTCGCTGTTTGCTTTGTGTGTGTGTGTGTGTGTGTGTTACATTCAACAGATTTCAATGGCAGCCGTTACACATCGCATTTAAAAAGTGGTCTCAATATACACAAACACATCCAGACAGACAATATGAAAGTGACACCCACAGCCAAGAATTCAAACTCAAACCCAAATGTCAACATCAGCAATCAGAAATCAGCATCAGCAGCAGCAGCCAGCGTCCGAAAAAGGAAGAAGAAAAAAAACATAACTGACAGCCAGTCAGCTTAACAATATGACAAATACAATTTTTCGTATCTTTTTTTGTTATAATTTCATTTTACTATAAAAACGCATTATTATATAATGCGCTGGGCTGTGTCCTCAGTGACGCGTCGTTGGCGGTGGGGCGTGTTTCTCCCCAAAGTGGGGCGTGGTCGCCACCAGCAGCAGCAGCAGCAAGAACAACATTTGGGCGTCACTTGCTGGACAATTGAAAGTGATATAAAATAGTCGCTCATTTTTTGTCATCATATCTCTTATTTTATTTCCATTTTTTGTGTTGTTTGTGGTATTTGTCAACAGAGCAAGAGGGTGGGTGGCTGGTACGGGGGAGGGGGTGGTTGAAATGCTGCCTCAACGCTCTTTCGAGTTAATTTTGAGTGACGTGCAAAGTTTGTTAATTGAATTTGCCTGCCTTTTGATATGCGTATGAGTGTGTGGGAGTGTGTTTATGTGTGTGTGTGTGTGTGTGTGACGCAGTCAGTTTTGATGATGCACGAGTTACAGTGGGGACCAGCTAAGTGGGTTGCTTACATGACATTAATTGAGTGAACGACCAACATAGAGAAACCATAAAGAGAAAGAAACAAAGTCAGAGCGAGATGGCCAAATTGCTCAAAGGGTTGACTCGAGCGTAGCCCAAAAAATTTTATTTTAATGCAAATGGGGCAGGCTGTGTTTTAAGGTCTCCCTGGGGGTAAGAACAAACTGAGATTGCGGTCTAAGCACCATTGGGATAACGCAATACAGATAAAATAAATAGCAGGCCCGCATTTAAATAAAACTACGATAAGACATTGAGAACTTATATTTATTTAATTAAGCCTAAACGAAGGGTTGCCAAATATGAAATATTTTATTTGATAACGTTGAACATTGAATTTAAGCTAATCAGTTCATTGCCAGCACGTAACACTGTTCATTTCCATTAATCCGGAAGCCACATTTTTTGTTGTTACCAACTACTTTGATTGTTTGCGCTGCACTGCACAATTCTTCACAAAATATTTATAAAAAAAGCATACTCACATGAACATGACATCATGTATGGGTGAATATGAATATACATGAATTATATATATATATATATGCATTTTCCAATCATTTTAATAGGCCAAGCTTTTTCATGTTTTTTGTTTGCGCCCGACTTAATGCATCAGTGCTTTTAGCAAAGAGATATAATAAAATACAAACATAAGTACAAAGCCAATATTTTGCAGACTAATTTATGGAATTGCAATTCCATTCAATCGCATTCAATTTTAAATATTTAACTTAACACTTTCAATTAATATGCATTAAAATAACATCAAATGCTTTTTAAATGCCATTTTATGCTTCAATTCGGCAAATTTCTTGATTCAAACGAAACGTTTTTTTCTGCACATTAATCAATCAAGGCAAAGACAAGCGGGACTAGTCTGCAGAAAAACACTTTCAGGCTGAGTAAAAATGCCAAAAAATTGTAAGAAATATATATTTCGATTTTACTTTATAGAATGTTTGGTATTTATGTGAATTTAATTGTATAATTTGTATATCAGTTGAGCATTTGAGGCAAAGATGAAGTTTAATGCATTGCAATTGCACAATTTGTTGCTGTTTGCATTTATAAAATATTAACTAGCAATTTGCAGTGTCTGCATTTAGTAGCATATAGGGGCTAACAAACAAAACCTGGTACACACAGACAGACAGGACAGACACACAAGACAGACAGGACAAACACAGAGATAGACAGGCAGGAGCTAACAAATAGACAGACTTAAAAGTAACTCAAACGATTTAATTTGGCCCAAAATTGCAGGCAGCTGAGCTGAGTTGAGTCGAGTCGAGTCGAAGCAGAGTCAAGTCTAAAAGGCACTTTAACTATATTAATTGATATAGTCGCTTGCAGCGATAATTTGCACAAACTCAAGTCGAAAGCCTGCCAATTCCAATAACATCATCACAGACATACCCACTGCACTTGCACAGAGATTGCGATTTTGGTTTTAGGAGGAGGGTTGAGTTGGAACATTCAGCTCTCAGCTTTCGGCTTAACTCGGACGGGGGTGTCTGGCTTGATGGCTTTGCCCGCTGGCGATGGCTCTGGCGCTGGCGCTCTTTTGGCGCAAGGCTCTGGCTCTGGGTCTTTGGCTATGGCAACATGGCGTGTACGTAATCAAATGTACATGAGGCATCAAATGTGGCTGCCGTCGTCGATTCGTAAGCCAAACAGACAAACAACGAGTAGCTGAGTGGAGCGCCGAGCGCCTTTAACATAGATCAAATGCTGCATTGGCTGGCAGAGCCAGAGAGACAGACAGACAGAAAGAAAGACAGCCCCAAGCGCAGGAAAACAATTTACAATGCCACCAAGTTGCTGCGGAGATGTTGCACAAGATTTTGGCACTGCCAAAATGGCAATTGATGGCAAATGGAGATGTGCAGCGGACTGAAGCGGGAGTGGGAGAAAGGAAGTGAGTAAGTTAGAGAGGGTCGTTTCGAAAGTGGCCTAAAGGGTTTTTGTAATCAGGAACTTGGGAATGAAGTGACAACAAGAAATCGAGAAATTAAGAACGCCAAAAAGTATCAAACTGACAAAAAGGTGATGATGATTGTAACTAGAGTTATAATAAATATATTTTAACTTATGGTTAAGTAACTAAAGTAACTCTCAAGTTAAAAATCAAATAAGCAGTCAGCTGGGTAAAAGTTTCCTCACCTCAATATTTAATAGACTACAAGTTAAATAGCTAAACACTTTTACATAGTTTTAAGCTCTTAGAGAACTTTCTTTACCATTTTTAAAATTCGTTTAAGGCACTTACTACAAACGCCTTAAGATCGATTTCTTGGTGAGAAAAATTCACTTGAAACATTCTTGAAAACTAGTTATGTTCTTATAATTTTTTTGTTTCTTTGTTATCCATCTAATGCTTTTGTCTGCCTACGCTCACCTGCTGCCAAGAAGAAGTTTTCTGCTTTTGGCTGTGTCTGTGGCTGCAGCCGAAAAACCCCAAGAGCTCACTACATATAAATCAAAGCTGTCCGACAGCGTTTTGAGAGCCTTTCTCAAAAACTTCAGCTGCTGCTGCTGCCTTTGCTGCTGCTGCACACATGACAATAACTCGCCAGCCAACCCACTTGCAATTTATAGTATATAGTACATATGTATGTATGTATGCCCCAAATATATGCATATACCATGTATGTACATACATATGTAGAGAATAGATAGATAGATGGCTAGCATTTTGATATTTGTTGGCTATGTGCAACCAACCCTTTTGCTGTATGCATTTGTTTATAAAGCAAAATCTGAACATGTTACAAGATTTTGAGTGTGTGTTGGGCGTTGAATCAAAGGGGTTATGTTATATTGTGGGGAGGTAATAAGTTTAATGTGTGCTGCGAGCATATTTTAAGATTTTCTATCTCTTTCTGACACGCTCGTATCGCTTGTATCGAGCTTGAGCTTTTCGCTGTTAGCCAGCTGTCAGTTGTTGTTGATGGTTGACTGCCTTGCTGCCATCCTGCCTGCCAGCTTACATTAGCAGCATCCCAGTCATGGGCTGGTTCCTGTGCCTACACACACACACATACACACTCTAACAGATTCCTCTGCAATCACTTCCTCTTTTCTCTCTCTCTCTCTTTGTTGTTGCTGAGTACTTCAAGTGTAGAGAGTTGAACGTTGAACACTGAACTGTCCCAGCTGACGTTGAATTATCATAAATTGCTAAAGTTTGTTTTTGGCGTAACAAAACTTGGGGACTGCCACTTGCTGCTGCTGATGATGGGCGGCTTATTTACAATATATACACACATATATACACAGATACATGTTTATATGTGTGTGTGTGTGTTTGTGTCAAAAGTTTTCATCATGCGAAAATCAGCACAATTAGGCGCATGTTATCATGCCAAAAGGGTTCAAGGCACAGTGGGTGGTGGGTGGTTCTGGGGTGTTGGCATATCTACTGCTTTCCACTTAAGTGCAGTGACAGGCTTTACATAAGTTTGTTTTGGCTTTGCTCGCAACGTCAATGTTGCATAATCCTATTAAATTCCCGTTGCGGCCTGCTTATTGCCAACAGCAGCGGCAGAAAGGTGCTTAATTTGCCGTTTGCTTTTATTGATTTCCCCTCCACGCACACACACCTTACACTCTTTTTTTTGTTGTTCTCCCTCTCTCACGCACATATATTAGAGGGCGGCAGCTAAAAGGCATTAAAGTCTTGACAAGGCTATTAAATGCTTAAGAGGCAGCGACGTTAATGACAACATCGGGCACAGAAGGGCACAACGAGGGCAACGAAGTAGCAGAAAGAGAACAGAAACATAAGAAAAAAGTGTATAAAACGGCGACGTCATCGTTGTCGGTGTCGTCGTCGTCGTCGCCGTCGTTGCTCAAGCAAAATGCTCGAAGAGCTTGCACAAGGATTACAATTTACGAGTCCTGCCAGCCATGAAGGTGTGATAAAATTTCAGCAATTAAAAAAACCGTGTGCGTTGACAACGACGACCACGGCGAACAGCCACGAAGTTCCCGTCGCCCACGCACTGCCAAGTCGTCGTGGCATGCAACTTGAAATAAATGAAAAGTTGCCAGCAAGCTAAGAAATCGTTTAACGACGGTTAGATACTCTAACTTACAGAACTGTATGAGATTTAACTTGAAAAGCATTGAAACATATTCAATAAGGAAAACTTTTTGTCCAAAATCTATAGAAAAACTCACCTTGATGAATTGAACTGTCTTTCTTAAGCCGAAAAATGTTTATTTTTTTTACTTGTTCAACTCTGTTACAAACTTAATGACAATAGTGTGCTTTATCCCCCCACGGAAAGAGTTCTTAAAGACGCAATTGGCGGCATTTGAGCTGCACGCATAAAAAGTTGTGAGCAGTTAAAACGTCGTTGGCATTTGAAACATTTTTGCGAGCAAAAGAGAGCAGCAGCAGCAGCAGCTGAGAATATTGCAAATTTATGCGCCTTCCTTTTGCATAATTACCCCACAATGTGTAACCTGCAGGCAAAACTCCACTTCCTCTCATTCAGTCTCTCTCTGTCTTTGTCACACTCTATCTCCCACCCATGGCCACGCACACGCTGATTTTGATAACGTCGCTTGGGTGCTTGCAACATTGCAGCGCGTATTTTTAATTTCCGTCGCCTGCTCGCAGTGCTCACAATTCTCACGGCATACGCGTCGTATACGCGACTTTTGGGCTGCTGTTGCGATAAGCGAGAAACATGTCAAGGTATGCGAATGTGTATGTGGATGTATGTATGTATGTGTGTAGAGGTAGATAATGTTAAATTAAAAGGGAAACTGTGCAAAACAGCAACGGGAACGTAAACGTAAACGGGAACGGAACTGCGCGCGTTACAGATCTTGAATTATGCGTTTGTAGATTGCAAAACACAGTTGGGCAGAGACAGACAGATAGGGAAAGAGACAGAGAGAGAGAGAAAAGAGAGAGACCGACAGAGAGTTCGGAAAGGTCTATCTCACGCATAGATACGAAATATTGTATATACATATATAAATTTTGCTCGAAATTTATGTTAAATGTTTTGTGCAAACTTTTAATTAGCCAGCTAAATGGCGCAGCGTGTGATATGATTAATGAAATGCTGGCATGTAATTGTGGGCAACACACAACACGCAACACGCTGCAGGGGGTGGGCAGCAGAGAACCTATGCGATAGGGAGTTAGGGGTAGTGGTATATATGGTGGATGCTTGATGATATAAATTGGGGCAAATTAATTGCAACAGCCTCAGGTGTGTGAAAATTTCAGTTGTAATTAGATGATGGAAACGCTGCGAGCTGCTGAACAGAAAAGTTTCACTCCATAATGTTGGGCAATGTGTCAGTTATAAGGATGGGCTGGGGGGTGGCGTGAATGAATGGATGGTAGTAGCCTGGGAAACTGAACATCGTTGCTTAAGTGCAGAAATAAATGCTCTTAAAATGAATTGTGTGCCACTGATAGCAATGAAAGATGGTCCAACATTAGCCAACGTGAGGACAAACTGACCAAACAGCAGCTGCGATAAGATTATCGTATGTTGGCAAGCACGCGATTCAATATTAATTATAAGCATTAGTGCCAGGTAAATGGAAAAAACTTCACATGAGTAGCAGTAAAAAAAGAAGGATAATAAAACGTTAAGGATAACACGCTTCGAGCTTCATGTGAGATTACTTTATGAGCTAGCAAAAGCTATAAAAATATAAACGATTTCTATAAAAATAAAATCAATATAAAGTAAACGAAGCATGCAACCGTTTTGGCCAGAAAACCTTTTGCTATGATAACTTCATCAGTTTGCAACCACTCAAAAGTGGCATGCCACATAACGCAACCAACGGCACAACAAATATACATATATTCACAGTTTATGGAAAAACTGCAGCAGCTCATTCAATTAGTGCCATATGAGTCCTAAAAGCCACATGCCACCCTCAAAGAAAGACGACACCGTAAATGCAATAAAAACAGCATCAGAACTCTATCTATCTAAGAGGGAAGTGTAACTGCATTAAGTGCTGAAAAGACTTTGATTTCACTCAACAAACAAATGGCAAACGACAACAACAAATAATTAAATCAATAAAAAATTTTGAACAAATATTTCTGCATAGGAAAACTACTCAAAAATTCCATCAGCTTCAATTACCCCCCGCCCGGTTGCATGCATGGGGCATCAACTAAAGGGGTGTCTCTTTCGACTTTTGCAACATCATCAAAAAAATTGTTGCCATACCAAAGAGACAACACCAACAACAACAACAGTACAAGTGGTACTGCCGCATGCTGGCAAGGATAGCAAACATAACGCCCATTTGCAGTCAACTGCCAATATGCGAAGCAGCCGCCCAACAACAATCACAGGAACAGAAACATGGCCCCCATTGTCAAAACAGAAAAGAAGCGAGACTCTCAAATATTTTCGACAGGGGCCCTGTAAATATATGTACAAAACATTGTATATGTATAAGAATTTACATCAACCAGACATCCCACACACTCACACACACATACATATATACTTCAGCTGGGACCTCATCTGGCGTCTGTGTCGAGGCCTGGCTAACATGTGGAAAAGAATCGAACAAGTCAAAAGAGTACCAAAATAAAAAAAAAAAAAAGAAAACTTTTGTGAGTAACCGAGAAAAATAAAAGGAAAGGGTTTTGTATTTCAATGCAGATGGGATAACTACTCTAATTTAAGTTGGCAATGCTGTCAGGTAAACAGGGAGAGAAGAGATGGATAAAAGGATAACAAGTAAGAGTGCAACATAAGGCAAAAGATCTTAGTGAAAACTTTAAGCAAATTACAATTATTGAACAAATATAAGGGGAATTCAGATAGTAAAAAAACAACAACTAGAAAAATATAGCTGTTACCAATAAACACATAAATATAGTAGACTACCTCTTTTATTGTATAGCCATTATACCCCATTCAAAAGTGCAGAAAAAGAATGAAAATAGTGCATAGCACAGATGCTGTGTGAAAGTTATGCACACAACTTGCGAGCTTTCAGAGTGCCTGTGGTTCTCTCCCTTCCCCTCTCCCCCTCTCTGTGTGCGTGCAACAAAAAAATAAAAGCAAAAATGCTGTGTATTTTTGTTAAATGACATGAAAATGTGCCCAGAAGCCTCCAAAAAAGTGGAGTTTGGGTTTGTTCTCCACCCGCTACGCGGGCGCGCTCAAAAGTATGCAGCAAATTAAATATTTCCGTAAATTTTTCATTCCAATTAATAACCGAAAAATAATCAACACTGAAAAATATTTTTTGTCCTTTTATGCTTACAGGATCGACACGTCACACGCAATGGCGACAGTGAGCCCGTTGTGGATCCCTCACAGGATTATATGCTGATGCTGGGCTATGAGAATGCCACACATACCGTGCTACGCTTCCGCCGCAAGTTGGACACATGCGATGCCAGCCATGACATTGCCATAACGGTAAGCACTGTCGACGTTTAATAGATATATTGGCCCAAAAACTTTGTGCCAAGTGAAATTTATGCACTCACTTGCGCACTAAGTATTGACTCTAACTTGGAGATAGAGTGTGCGAGCGAGTGGTTGGGTGAATGTGTGTGTGTGTTTGCGCATCATAATTTATGTTAATAAAAAGTTTCTTATGTCTTGAGTTTTGCGTTGATGATATAAGCGCTGCCATCAAAACACTAAAGTGATTCCTGCGGGGAAGTAAACAGCGTCACGTATTTACCCCACAAACTAACTGGAGGCCATCCATATACATTTCGTTGGGGGCAAAAGACGACTAACATGACTTGATATACAAGTTTAACGCAATATCTCTAAGCAAATATCAACACAAATTGTGCACATATGAAAAGGCAGGGATGCGACGCTAAACGGGGTGGCACGGGATGGCGGAAGTGCTGTGAAAGAATATGCTTATGGGATGTGATTTGATGATGTGCTGGAATATTTATTGACAACTGATATGGTTCGATGTTCAGACTTAAGCTTAAAGACTAACTAATCGATAACAATCGTTTAATCGATTAAACAATACTCACCAACACTAAACAAATTCAATAGTCAGTTTCTTAAGATTATTCAAGCAGAATTAAGTCATTATAAACGTTAGCTAACAAACATTTATCCAGTCTCAGTTGCGTCTCATCCTCTTAGTACACACCACTGCCTATATTGGCACGACTAAGTTCCTAGAGCTCTTAGAAAAATCGCATCACTCCTCAAATTTTGTTTTGGCAGCATCATCCAAAAGAAAAAGTCATAGTGATAAAAGTTTTATCACGTAAAACTTAAGCGTAAATCTTAAAGAAAACTTTCTGGTTAACTTAAGCAAACAAAGCGGCACCACGCACAAACACAAATACACACAGCACACACACACACACACAAACACACACAGACAGTCCTGGCGACATAGACATTGCGCGTCAATTTCCCCCTCGGTGCCTAAAACCACATAACATATACATATATTAAGATATACTTAGATGTGGTGCCAAGCAAAACACCCAAAAATAGAAAGGAAAAGCCAAAAGAAACGAACAAATTATGCACAGTCGCGTGTGTGTTTGTCTGCATGTGTGTGTGTGTGTAGACACATTCGGTTATTGCTGTAACTAAACGGTTTCTTCCGACTTGTCTCCTTTTTGGTTTGGGGCCCAGATATTCGGTCTGACCATTTTATTTGTCTGGCGTATTAATTGGGTTTTGTCGCGTCATCAACAGCAGCAAAACGGAGCCCAAATCTTAACTAAATCGCCAGACAAATTAGTTCGCAATGAGCTAGTTCTTCGCTTAGTCGTTGTTGTTGCTATTGCTGTTACTGTTTGGAACACAATACAAAGTTTTAATGAATTTTTGTTGTTGCTGGCCTTGCCTTTCAATTTGGCTTAAGTTTGCACAAAGTTGGCAATTTGGTTGTTACTTTTGTTTCCATTTTGCTTTGCTGCGCTTTACTTTACATTTGCGCTTTATTTCACTTAACTGTACTTCCGTTCGTTTACTTTTGCACTGCGCTTTACCCCATTTGCCTTTGCAATTGTGCAAATTTTCCAGTCAAGGTATTTTTTGCATCTTTGTCCAGTCGCGCGTTTAATATTTTTGCCAACACCCACTGCAAAAACAAAACAAACCTACCCAAACAAAACAAAAATGTGAAGAGTTTGAGGCTTGGCTTAAAGGGGTCGCAACCATTTGGCAAATTAAGCGCCATTTGTTGTGTGCGTGTTTGTGTAGGGAGCGTAGGGTAAGGGAAACGTAGTCGAAGTGGGTCGTAAGCTGTGGGGTAGTTAAATTAATAATGTATTGTGTGCAGAGCGGTTTGCAGTTTCAGGTACCAGCTCAGCCCCTGCAGTTGACGAGAGTCGGGTTTATTTTTTGTGGTCGTTGGTGGAAGGGTTTGGTGGTGCTTGTGGTCGGTCAAGAGGTGCATAATTTGCATTGCACTTAAAAATTTATTAAATGTTTGGATTTTAACTGTGCTTAATGAGCGGCAATTGTGCAAATTATATACAAAATTAATAAAAAAACAGGCTTGCAAGTATTAAAGTAGTAAGGGCAAGAAAAACATAATAAATCAATCAAGCGTTTAAGCATTTTGATTGCTGTGACAACAAAAGAAATTCATTGTGAATTTAAGTTAACTCATTATGCATGCAATGTTTGTTTAAAGAAGATAATAATAGCAATGAATAAAAGTTTCTTCTACTGACCAACATATAAAGGTTTTCCAAATATATCCCTTTGTTGTTTAGATTTGTAGTACTAAGCTCAAATCCGATTTTTTTTCGTTTCGCACTTTCCCATTTTCCAGCTCTTGAGCAAAAAATCTTCCTACAGCTTATCCCATTTTCTGTGTAACACAATTTTTCTGCTTTTCCTCCTGCCTTTTTTTCAATTTTTCAATCAAAGTTTTTTGCTTGCCCATCAACCAAAAAAAAAAGGAAAGAAGAAAAAAAATTAATATGCTTATCATATTTTCCATGCCACTTCAAAGCGCACTGAAGCCAACCATATGGTCTTAACCTAAGCTGCTCAAGTGGCATAATCAACCCCCTTTTTGGGAAGGGCAACCCCTTGGGCTCGTTCAATATTATATTAGATAACCAAATTAGCCCAAAAGTAATGCAGACCAAATACAACCGAACAGCAAAGAAGAAAACTAAAAAGTTCCTGCATTTTTAATATACTCACGGTACCTACAGCAACAACAATAGCAGCAAGCGCATAATGAAATGCCTATTTAAATAACTCGGTACCCGGAATTTCTTCTTTTTTTCTGGTTAAATTCAGTGCTGCAAAGGTCATAAAAAATTGTTTTTCATTGGCTCAGTCAATCAGTCGATCAGCCTTTCAAGTTGCCAATGTTCAATTAAGCGTGCACAAAAGCCGCCTCAATAAATTTTATTTTTCTTATATTTCCTTTACGAACCCCTCGCACACATCGCTCGAACCCCTAGCATATGTGACGCATAACCCAAAAGTTCAAAGTTGGCGTTGCTATAAGTATATGTGGAAGTACAAGCATACATATATAAAAATAAATATACTCTCGCATGGGTTTGTTTATTTTTATAATTAAATGTATCTGGCGGGGCGAACGAACGGGCAACCCTTTTGGCCATATACATAAATAAATAAAAATAAAAAAAAACCTGCCAGAAGGCTAAATAAAACGCGTTTATTGCACACCGCAAAAATGTCAACCACAATTCGAGCGAACGAAAAAAATATATATGTATATAGTATATGTTCGAACAGTCATTGGAAAAACCGCCAGACGATGAGAAATATCAATCGATGTGGGTTCATTTGTGTGTAATGAACATTAATGAAGCGCAAAGAGCGTGACTAATAACAAAATTACCAATTGGCCAAAAAGGAGTCGACACGAGACGAGAGTAAAGTAGAGTAGGGTGAGTGCAGCCGGCGACAGTTGGTCATCCCTTGTCTCGTTGCCCATGCTCTAGCCCAAAACTGAAATGGCCAAAAGCGGCAGCAAACGTTTGGTAAATTGCAGACAGTGAAACGTAGAGAACGAGAGCGAATCGAAGTCGCATTATAATAAAATGCGCATAAACCATAAATGCCATTAAGTGCGTCATTTCAATTTGATTCTTGCGTTCAGATTTCGCGGCCATTTTTGCTTAATGTAACCAACCCGAACGCCCAACCCGCCCACATTTATGGAGTTTTTTCTTCTGATGGCAAGCACTTTACATAAGAATAACACAAAAAGTCAATGAGGGGAGCGCCAAAGAAATGGGTATATTAGATGCTCACTTTCTTTGTGATTTAAATTTATCAAATTTTGCGCATTTTTCCTTATGTTTTTTATTTTTATGATACTTTAATGATTTGTAATACCAAGAACAAGAACAACACATAAAAGAAGCAAATCTTTGAGACTTATTTTGTTGTCCTCTCTCAAACTCGTCTTGATTACTCTACAATAAGCTGTTTATAAATTCTAAATCAATTTATATTCCCCTCAAACAAAAGAACACATTCCGTACCATTTTAATTAAATCTCTTGGATTTTAATTGTCATCCAGAGCTAATCATTAAATGCTGAATATAGCCCTTAGTCTTCCTCATCAACACACACATACATACACACAAGACGACAACTTGACGAGCAACATAAAATTGTCATTAAGTAGCTCAAAGAAAATTTCCATCCATCTGTCCACGAAAAAGTTTTTGAGTGCCATTTGAATAACAGGCCAAGATGTCCTTCAGCATTAAAATTGAATACTTTGAATACAAAAACTTTGATTTATGCAAATAATTAAGTAATTACAATTAATGCATTAATGCGGACAGTTCATCGTTAGTCCAATGACTTTCATGTTATTATTTGCTTAGACGAAAATTCAAATTGAAATTTTGTTAAGTTACACAAAATTACAAAAACAAAAGCAAAATCAAAAGAAGAAACTCATTTAAAATGCAAATTTTGTGTAAGCATTGCAAATTATAATACACACGTAGCACATTCCTGGCACCGTAAGTGACAATTAACACTAATTGTCATTAGAATAATTTCATATTGTGTTACACCTTTTGTTGTTGCTGTTGTAGTAATTGCTTAAACTTGCCACGGCATTTCGCTGTCTGGCCATTTTAAATGCAAAAAATTCTGCACTTTAAGTAAGAGAGAGCTTCTCAAAAAATACTCACTAAATAATACCCTGCATTCGGTTATTAATACATTTTCTTGTCCTTTAACCTTTAGACCATGTCGTGCTACCCTTTAACGCGTTTTTTTTTTTTAATAAGCATAAGCAAAAATATGCAATTTATTTATAACTTTGCCGTGTGAACAAAAGTTGAAGAGTTTGAGTACGTTGAAAAAATATTGCTTTTAAAATAGTTTATGGTTTATGGCATGAAGTGCGGAGTTTCTACTTTGCTGGCGAGGACATTTGGAGTATGGCGCATGTAGCTCAGTAATGGAATTATGCAGTCTGCTAGCTTGCCACACACACACTCGCACACACGCTCACACACACACATGCTGCTACAATTTTTGCTATGTGTTTATTATTTTAACACGAAACTTGCACTCCAAACTGATGGTGGAGTTTCTTTTGCGAGTGGTGCTTGCCTCCTCCGTGCCTGCCCGCCTGCCTGCTTGCTTGCTAGCTGCCTGCTTCACTTGTAAACAGTAATTTTGCCCATTAATGGGCCTTTGGGTCTGGGGTGGCCGGGAACCCATAATAACTTTCAACACACTCACATCCCGTTATAGTATGTACTATAACGTACGTACATACGTAATTGTTATTGTTGTTGTTACAGTTTTTGTTGTTGTAGTTGGCATTGCAAGCTGGCAAAACAAAAAGGCAACAAGTCAAGTCGACAGTAATTTTCAACACTTACAAAAGAGGGTAGAGCCCCATAGAAACTGCCCAATGCCTACAGAAAGTTTACCAAGTTCTCAAAATCTATTTCTCTAGAATATTTCGATAACAGAAAAATGGTTAAAAGAGATTCTAAGATATTTCGATTTTAATTCCAGCAAAACCAGCTCAAAAAAGCTTAAATATCATCTGCCAAATCGCTTGTAGAACAAATCTCTACAATTAGTTTTTGAACGTTTTAATCATGTTGAATTCAAGTCGAAATGGATTAAAGGAACATATGCAAAAAAAACTGCTTATTTCTTGCTTTGACTTTTGTGCAAAATGGTGCCATAAACATGAACACAAGCACTTGCACACACACGCGCACTTGCACATATATAACGGTCACACACATATGTGTGCAGTTTGTCACGACATAAGCTTGAAACTTGCTTCAATTGAGAAAAATAAGAGTGAGAGCACGAAAGAGTGCGGAGAGGGAGCAAGGGAGGGTGGAGTGAGTATTAAGGCGGTATTCGCGTCACAGCAAAACGCAAAAACCAAACCAAAGCACTGACTTTTATAATGAATTATTAGTGGAGAACCAAGGCGAGCAAGAGAGTGGTGCAAGAGTGGGTTAAGGGACTAGGGGCAAGGGAACTGATGGCTAGTGGTTGCTTGTGTGGTATTTGTGGCTCTTGTGGTCTCCGCTTGGCACTTAAAAATTTAATAGTGCTGCAACAAATAAAAAACTCGTTGAAACCAACATAAAAGTGAGCCAAAAAGTATGCAACGAAACTTTAATTTAAATTGATTTAAATTTCGCTAGCACAACAACAAAAAACCGAGTCAGGCGAAATCCTTTTAACTGTTTATTTTCCCCTCTTTGTTTTTGTTTGGAGGGAAAAAAATCACAAGAGCATAACGCAAAATCAAGCAGCATGCAAAAAGAAAAAAAAAGGAAAAGAAAAAGAAGTTAATGGCATTTAACAGGCCAAAAGTCAAGTGGAGTTCTAGCCACAACAAGAAGTGTTTTTCCCCGTTGTTTTTGTTGCTTAAATCCCTTTCAAGTTCTTGAAGCCCATTAAAAACTTCAAGGACTTGCAACTTGCCAAACTGTTTTCAAATTTAACATTGTTGCAGTGAAGAGGAGAAAAATTCCTTATTGTTCCGTCAAGTTGCGATCTGTTGAGTAAGACAAATTGCATTTAATCAATAAAAAAATAAAACGCGCTTACATCACTTCATGCGCTTTTAGTGCTTGCTTGCTTTATTTATTGCCAAGCACTCACGCTTATCGATTCACTCGAAATCTACATATGTAACTTTCTTGAATACATTTTTCTATCTGGGTTTTTTTTCTTTTTTAAGTTGCAGATAGAATGCAACTAACTGCACCTTGTTGCCTAATTCATATTCATTTATTGTGTTTTGTGTATTCTGAGCACTAAGAGTTATACCCTCCCCCCACCATATCTATCTGCATAGATACGTTGTTTTTGGTTTCTATTTCTCCCATTTCCACTTTTTTTGGTTCTTTTGCAGAGTTCAAGCAAACTGGCATATCCGTTGCTTTATTACATTTCGTTTAGTTTTTGGCCAACTGACCACTTTTTTGCGGTTACTTTGTGTGTGTGTGTGTGCATATCTAGAATACCACCCTCCAACCTCACCGCCCATTCATTTACCCCTTGTCTATGTGTGTGTGTGTTTTTAGTTGCTTAGCTGTTGGGGCTTTTGCGGTTTTTTCGGTCACTGGCGCGGCATGAAAAGCTATACACAAATAAAAAATTCTACAAAATGAATTTAATAAACGAGTTAGTTTTCACGGTTCAAAGGAACCGAAGGGGGGTTAGGTTTGGGATTGCAGCATGTCGGCAAATATTGCACCATTTAACCATAAATAATAAAAATAAAATAACTGCAGGTTTCGCCCAACATCTATTCGCACACACACACAAGGGTTTTTTATAAACAAATTGGTTTTACAGTAACGCTCTCTCTCTCTTCTCGCTCTGATGTCTGTGGTTTTGTTTCACCCAATTTTTTCATTGTTGCCATTGTTGTTGTCACTGTTGCAGTGAGTGGTTGCCAACGGTTAATTACATTCGCTTGAAAGATGTGTGCAGATTTTGAGTCTTTTACTTCCATTTCATTTGTTTGTTGGCTTGTTGTTTTTGTTGAAAATTGTTGGCCTGTTGCATTTGACATAGACGTAAAAACGTTGATGGGTAATCCAGCTAGGCAAGCTCAACTCGTTATTTATGGCCAGCAAAACTCACAACAACAATGACTCACTGAAAAATGGCCAAAAACACGAACGGGCAACATCTAGCAAAAAGTGATTCCTGCTTTTGACTCATGGCTAACTCGCCTCTCCACTGGTTGCTTTTGTTTGTCATTGCATTACTTTGGCTGTTAAATCCCGCACCGAGTTTTGTATTGCAGTCCTTTTACCCCAACTGCTGCTCAACTCCATCACTTCACTTCGCTCAGCTCTACCAATATTTGTCGCTTTGGGGCATTAAAACAAACGTTTCTCGTTGCGTTTAGCTTTGGTGTTGCCTGCGTTTTGCTTTACTCCGTGTTTTGTTTTTTTCCCTGGTCATTTTTTTTTCCTTTTTTGGGGCTAGCACACGTTTCACATGCACTTCAAGTGCCCACAACAGCATCAGCCGTAGTGGCATCAACTATAACAACATACACACACACAAAAACACACACACCAACACACATATCGAGCAAACTTTGAGTGCAAAACGCGAAAATCACAGCCCAAAAGTGAAGCGCAACAAGAGAAACGGTCGAAAGGAGCAGCCTAAATGCTCTACAAATGGAGTTGTTTGTGATGTTTTGGATGGTAAATAGTTGGCTTTCGATATTCCAACAACTTATTATTTGCTTAGAATACAAAACCCTTTATAAAATAAGGCCAATCATAGTCCACGCTCTTTGATATACTGAGTGTTATACATTTTTTGTTGCCAATCGATACAACAAACGATTTCAACACTTCATAACATTCAATTTTCGGTTAGGGCATTTTAAGCTCTGACCATTTCGATTGCCTGTTACCGTGGAGAGCTCCATGTGAATCTCTGCCAGTTTATATATATATACAGAGTTAGAGCGAGAAGTTGCAACTCGCAACTTGCAACACACAACTCATGTGTAAAATGGGACAATGCAGGTTTTAGCTTTAATAAAGCGACTATGCGAGCCTTTTCCCCAGTTTTACTGTTGCCCGTTTGCCAGCAGCTCACAAACACACACAATGGACGTCATGGACATCACTGTGATACGGAATTCACATGCTGCTGCTGCTGTTGCACACGTCTGGCGTTTGCCTGTTTTTGGTTATTTGGTTGTTTGGCTGTGTACTTGATTTTTGGGCAAAGCGGCAAATAACATTTTTGTTTGGCTTTGACGTTGTTGCAATTGCAACGGTTATTCCATTTGCTTGACAAATATACGATGACGAGAACGATGGCGATGGCGATAGCATTGGCAATGGCAATGGTAGTAGTAAACGTTTAGTCCTCTTCCCCGGACTGGCAGCAACAGCAGCTTTAGAGTTTGTCCGTGAAGTTCAAACTTTTAGCGGGAATTATGCGAATTTTTGTTTGGTTGGCAGCCATGGCGAGTGTAGAATAGTGAGTAAGGCTTAAATCCAAACTGCAATGGCTGGGTTAATGGCCATATGAGTGTTAGACTCGCTAACTCTCTCTCTCTCTCTTCTGTGTGTGTGTGTTTGGGTTGTGTGAGATGTGGCATTTGTGGAAGGCTTTTAAGCAGCATGCAATATACATTCTGTTGCATACTTTTTCGGGTGCTCTCAAACTTCAAAGCAATCAACACACAGAGAGAGAAAAAAAATGAACGCCACTCGCAAAAGCGCCGAAAAATAAACGCGTTTTATAGGAAGGGCACATCAATGGTATAAGATGTGAAAGGAAAAAACATTTTGTGAATGGCGGCGCTTTGCGGTTGGCAATTAAGGAAGCAGTTAGCGGTAAAAAGCTGCCGGTTGGCCTTTGAAAACATTTTTAAAGTACCACACGGCGCGTTACTTTAAGTAATTCGTTTTGGTATAGAGGTTTTATTTAGAGAATTTTTTGGTAAATTGTGAAGAGCAGTTAACGAAACACCTAGTTTCCCTTGATAAATTAGCTTAAACGTTGAATATGAAATATATTCTCACATTTGACTAATGCACACATTTGTTGGTCTTAAATCAAAAACATGCAACACCTGAGCCAGGCTTAAGAAAATCTAATTAGATATTGTGCATTTAATTGCATTTGCCATAAATAAATGCACTTAATGTCAATTCCAACAAAAGCACACACAACACACATTTGTTAAAATGAGTCAATTGAATGCAACAAAAATCATTAAGCCACTTAGAAGCCAGCAGCTGTATGAAAAGCTAAATTGTGAACTTGGATGCAGACCGAGCGATTAGTCAAGAGAGTTTTGGCACTTGCACACCTGCATATACATGTTTGTGTGTGTGTGTGCATGTGTGTTTCATATGAAAAGGCTGTCAACAAAGCAAAAGCCCACAACATGCACCTGACTTCTGCAATCGGAGCAGAAAGTAGAGAGAGAGTTAGACTGACACGGCAATTAGAGCACAACAAAAACTTAACAACACACAGTTGTGGGTGGAGAGGGAGGGTGGATGGCAATGCTGCAAGTGATGCAATGCATTCCTAGGGTAAGCAGGTCTCTGGAGGGGCGTAGGCGTTGCATTGTCAATCTGCCACTTTGCATATTAGTTATTGAAATCAGCTGCCAGAAAGTTGTTGGACATACACACAGAGAGAGAGACACGTTGGCAGCAGCAGCAGCAGCGTTCGAAACCCATTGATGATTGAATTGGCAAGGCCTCCACAGAGAAATAAAAGCCAACTCAAACACAGAGAATGAGAGAAGAAGAGAAGAGAGAAAGAGAATGAGTCTAAAATGTTGAACGTGACCATGACAACCTGCTGTTGCTGCTGCTGCTTCTTGTGTTGCTGCCACACACACAGACACAAAGACACCTCTTGAAATGCTTCTGGGGAACGGTTGATTTGATTGCAACTTTGGCTGCTAAGAGCTTCAGTTTGCCAGTTGCAAGCTCAGCTGCTGCTGAAACTTTAACAAAGCGACTCGTTGCTTTTATTGTCCGACCAAAGCTGGGCGAACAGCAGCAGCAGCAACTGGGATATAAACCACCTACAACCAACCGACAGCAACACAGCTGCAAAATTGTACTTACTGTACACATGTATCTACATGTGTGTGTGTGTATTTTGTTCTATTTATAATTCAATTGTAAATGCATTTCAATTACGTGCACATTAAACAAGATGGGGCAAAGAGCAAGTTGTTGGTTCTGCACAGAACAAAACATGATTCAACTTGACCACCACTTGACCATTAGCCATTAGCACAACGCTAACTTGGCGTTCATTTTGTTTCGTTACGTTACATTGCGTTGCGCTTACGTTGTACGCTTTACGTTTCGCTTCTGGGACAATTGGACCATTATTAAAACGCGTTGAGATGGCAAAAACGCAAGTGGCAACAAAACAAAAACTCAACTAAGAGAGCTCTATACAAGTACGAGAGAAAGAACAATGCAACAGCAGCAGCAACAGCAACAGGAGCGTAATGGGCCCTAAACTTTGAAAGCAGTCGCAGGTGTATGCGAATGTATGTGTGTGTGTGTGTGTGTGTGTGCAGGTGTTTTGTGTATTTGGGAAAAGTTAAACAATATAATTCGTGTCAGCATTAAGAGAAAAAATCAATACAGTTGCAAGAAAAAATGCTAAGCTCTTCAGGTGATAAGGTTCTAAAATAAATAACATCAGACAGAGATGAAGCTAAACTTTAGCTATAATTCAGATTGGATAAACAAAATGTAAAGCTTAATGTTTATTTAAGGCATGTTAAGATTACTTTGTTGTTATAAGTGTAAAAACAAGGTCAAACAGTTCTATCTGTTTTCCAATTTAATTTTACGTATCTTTTTCTTCTGATTACCAAACTTATGCTTCAATGTCATCCAAATACGAGCCGCACTCCAAGAGAGACAACCATCTGGCATTATTTTTGAATAGATGCAGAATTTAAGAATAAGTTTTACCAGCATAATCTAAGATATAAGAATTTGAAAATTATATATAATAAGGCATTTTCATTTGATTCCACAAACTTTGCCATCGAATATCTGTTTATAAATACGATTGTGATCCGCCACAAAAATGTTCTCGTGATTCAAATGCGTTTCGATTGGAACTGGTGGTGTTAGAAACACTTTCCACAAATCAAGAATTTGAAAATAGATCTCCATCTTTCGGCTCCAATCCTCGTAGTTGGAGGCACCCTCGAGGCATATTATTTCTTTGTTCCGAACGTGTGATATCATTTTGTAAAATTCCCTATTTTCAATTACCTACGTTCTATTATAAATGACTGAAGATTCGTTTCTATTCTATTCCATTCAGTTGACAGCTCAAACAAAGCCTGTTTAATTTTTTTTGTTGGCAAAAACAACAAACGGGTTAAGCGTCATTTGAGTGCACTTAAGCCAGCACTTCAGACCACATTTTCGTTACCAGCCAAGCAGCAATGCTCAGCAAGTTTTTTGGCCCGTAACCACCAGCTCTAATGAGCCCTTGTGTGCTGGTGGGCTATCGTATTTTACAATTAGCCAAGAGTCACCAAAGTGCATGCCACCTGTAGTCCACTTGTCCTTTAGTAGTGAGGCTCTCACACTAACACACAATGAAAAAGATCGCACAACATCCTTCGTCCATAGTCTTTGGCAATTAAGTCCTTGGCCGAGCGTTGACCACACGCCAAATGACTGTAGCCAGTTTGCTTTCATTAATTTTTGGTTGTAATCCTTGCTGAAGCTTTTCATTTCATTTTTAGTTGCCAGCCGACTCGTTGTTGTTTTCATTGTTCTTGTCGTTTGCTGTTGTTTTTGTTGCTCTTATATATATATATATGTGTGTGTGTGTGTGTATGTATGTTTGTGCGTGTGCATAGTTCGTCTCAGACTTTTTCACACTTTGTTTCTGATTACCCTAAAAGCACTTGGGTACATGTGATAGAGTGGTTTGCTTTTTATTACGTATACGCATGTTAGTACCATGTTTTTACTT
Organism: Scaptomyza pallida; assembly: GCA_018152965.1. Classification (NCBI taxonomy): domain Eukaryota; kingdom Metazoa; phylum Arthropoda; class Insecta; order Diptera; family Drosophilidae; genus Scaptomyza; species Scaptomyza pallida. The sequence goes on along the minus strand of JAECXP010000080.1, from coordinate 2,960,933 downwards.
ATAATATTCATCTTTTTAGTTCAAATTAGTTTTCCTTAAGCTGTTTTATTATATTTGCGGGTAATATATTATCTAACCAGCACTTTACCTTAATTATTTTCGAAAGAGCATTCCATCTTCGTTTTCCACCGATAGCAGACTTTTTAGGTTTGCTGAATGACTGTAGAGGAGGGGTTTTCTGGTTTTTTGTTCACAGTGGTCATGTTTTTACAACTGGGCCATGTCCAGCAGCGACGTAGCCACGTTAATGACTTTTGTGCTGCGCCTGTCGCACGGCAAATGTTTTAAAACTGCACCTCCAAGCCACCTCCCCCCAAAAAAAGTTGTGATGTTTTTGTTGCTGTTGGCTGACTGGCGATTGCCGGCCGGTTAGCGCGTTTGCCGCAGCCGCCCGCAGTGTTTGCCAGGACAGCGGGCAACCGAGTCATTTGTACAGGTTTTTTGCCCAGACTTGGACTATGAATAAGTCGGGGGCGGTATTGCTGAGAGCAGCAGGCTGCATGGAGCAGGGGTTGCGGGGAGGGGAAGGGAATTGTTAATTAAAGTATTGTCTCCTCGTTGCTGGCAAAATGAACAAGTAGACAAGGACTCGTCGTTCGCTGTTATTGTTGTTGTTGTGTTGTTGTCCTGGGCATGGCCCTGACTGCCCTGGCCGTCAATTGTCGAACATGGTGCTCTACAGTTCCACTTAACAGCTACAATGGGCACTTTGCCACAATGAATTCAAATGGATGCCCTGACCGGGTTGCAGATTCACTTCTCTTTTTTTCTTTTTTGTGCGCTTTCGTTGATTTTTTTTTTGTATTTTACAACAAACTTCCCTGGCATGTTTGCTACATGTGTTGTTATTATTGTTGTTGTGTCGCTACGGAGAGAGCGAAACCAACACACGTGCACATGACATGCACACAATGACAGCTGACTGTTGGCTTCCAAAAAAGCCCCCGAGGCATACGAGTCAAGTACAAACTGGATGGCAAGGGATGGGCACAAAGAAGAGGCAAGAGAGAGTGAGAGAGACTACTTGGTATACAGTAGTAGCCTCCTGCTCGCGGGCACATTTTGGCCCCAACGCGTCGTCCGTCGTGTTGTGATTCTTTAATGAAAGCTTTAATTTGGGGTTTACCAATTAAAACTACGTGGCAAATGAAATATCCATGCAAGCACCAACACATATGCCACAAAAGAAATGCCAAAGAAAAAACACAAAACCATCACCGCACAAAAACACATATCTATGTAGTATATACCATATATGTATGTTTGTTGGGTGCACTGGACGTGTAAATTAAAGCTAAGATGTAATGGTGAACTGAACGAGTCCTTGTCTGCTTTTTGTGTGGTCTAATGTGGTTTCAAACGAATGAAAAATCATCAGAGAGAAAGAAAGAGAAAGAGAGTGTGTGTAACTGCACAAATTTTGGGTAAATGCTTAAGTACAGTCAACAACAAAGTAATGACTGTGTGAAGTTTGGCAACGTTGCATTTGCAAATGTCGAGCAATTAAGTTAAGTGCATTACTCGGCTTAACTTTTACCTAATTCAGTTTACAAAATGTGACAATTAATTCAATTGTAGCAATTAAATGTTTATTTTTATTGTTATGATAAGATCATAGCCTTTTTTCTAATCTTTTAAAGTAACATAATTAAGTTAATACTCATGTAACGCACTACATTAACTTGCAACATACTATGTACAGGAAAAATTCCTATCGCATTTTATCCTCGCCTGCAATCTATTAATTAAAGGCTGCCATTGAATTTTTAAGCAACGCTTGCTTTTCTTAGCTTGTCTCACGCCTTCGACTACTATTTACAATTATGTACTTACAACAAGTCTGAACAAGTATGTAATACGTAAGTACATGAAAACATGGATGTGCACACGAAACAAGCAAAGTGAACGGCAGCTGACCAAACAACACCTGAGCCCCGTTGCTTGTTGCCAATATGGCCGCAAGGCGACTTCCGTTTCCTTCCGTTGCTCAGTTCGTGCGCAACCCATTTCAATGTTGTTGCTGTTGCAGTTCCCTTTTTACCTCTTTTTTTTACTTAATTTAGCTGGGCAGCTTCCTGCCTCACCTGGCTGCAACATAGCCGCCAGTGCCAGACAGTCCATCCGTGTACACGTCAGCAACGACATTATTGCTGTTGTTGCTTGACTGTTTTTCTTTTTTTTTTTCTTCTTGGTGTTGTTGGTTGCTTGCAGGCAACGCTATTATAACGCCATTTATTGCAAGACCCATTAAAAAAAAGGCGCCCAACTCTCGCTCACACACTCCTTTAGGTTACTAATTTTTTTCACATTTTTTAACTCTCTCTCTCTGTCCATTATTCCATTGCTCATTCTCATTCTCCTTTGTGTTTTTTTGTTTCAGAACGACACGATGCGCTTGCTGTACATGTATCACGCACAGGATCCACCGCATGGTTCAGTGCGTCCCGGCACGCTGCCTGAACCGGCTCAAGCATTTCGTCCTTACCGGCCCATGGTGCTGATGCAACGGGCCCAGCTGCAGTTGCCAGCGCCGCATGATGAGCGCGTTCGTGTGCTTGAATTGCGCAATGAGGATGTGGAGTTGCCGGCGGGCGATACGCCACTCTTTTGGTGCAAGATGTTCAAGCTGGAGGATATCAATCGCAAGCATCATCTCATTCGGGTAAGAAATACTTCAGTATAACTCTTGGCCATTGCTAAACGTTATTACTTATATGGCCATGCATAATTGAGGCCAAGAGCGCAGTTCTTTGCGCTGCATTCCGTTTCCTTTATTTTTTTTTGTGTCTACTCTTTTTTTCTTTTTTTTTTTTGCCTCGGCATAACCAAATTGAAATATTAAAAATTTATTTATCTCTGTCTCTCTCCCGCCGGCTGACTTACACTCACACTCATACTTTGTTCATTTTCTTTTCATGGGACCGACAGTATGAGCCGATTTATGATTCATCGTCCAGCGTACACTACTTGCAGCATATAACGTTGCACGAGTGCCAGGGCTCGCATTCGGAACTGGAGGAGATGGCACGCGAACAGGGCAGACAGTGTATGGGCGCCCGTTCCATACCGCTGGCATGCAATGCCATTGTTGCCTCCTGGTCGCGGGGCAGCGAGGTAAGCATCACACTCCAACTCAAACCCAAACTCTACTGAGTGCAGCTCAACTTGGTTGAACTTATAGTCCATGCCACCACCCATCAGCGTCAGAGCCATAGCCATGCAATATTAATTTAACCTTTGCAAATGCTTCCTTTCAACACAAAATACACGAAATTCGAAGGAGTCAAGTGTGAAATGTGGAATACCCTTGCAGAAATGTTGATTCGAGTGGAAGTCGAAACTGTTGTAGAACATAGAGCACGATCAACAAGAAATTAAGAAATGCGTATACGTAATATATTAAGAACTTAATAGTGCAAGATTTCATTAAGCAACAAAAAGAGACTTGACATCAACTTCAGTTCCCAATTCTAAGCTAGTTTCTCATTAAAAAAAAAAAAAAGATTTCTATGCACAAGCAGAGCTATAAAATTTAAGTATCCTATTTGCTTTTGCTGCTGCATAAGGGCATCTCTCAATAAAGAAATGACTTGGCCTTGTGCCTGCCTGTTCTTTTGCCAAGCTTTTCATAATTTCATCACAGGAGCCCGCCATAATGCAGTGCTTCTGTGTGTGCCCACCATGTGTTGCACCATATTATGTCGTTGCGGGCCGCTCTGGGGGCGCCATGCAATGCAATGCAATTGAATGGCGACGGTTTTGCACTCGCGCAGCGGTTGCTGTGCATTTAAATTGCACATGACCATGGCATCAACTTCCGTCCTTCATTTGCCAGCAACAAACATACATACATATATGTATATATTCATGCAAACAACACTCGAAAGGTTTTGGCTTCTCTCTTTACTTGAATTTTTTTTGGGGTAAAGGGAGCTCTTTTGTTTTTAATATATGAACGAATTTTTTTGATTGTGTTTTTTGCAGGGGTTTACATATCCACATGAAGCTGGCTACCCGATTGAGTCGCGACAGGCCAAATATTATTTAATGGAGACCCATTACAACAATTTGAAGCCGGACTTTGCCCAATTGCATGCCAGACAAATGGCGGATAATTCGGGTTTGAAAATCTACTTTACGCACGTGCTGCGACCAAATGACGCTGGCATTCTGTCAATCGGTAAGTTTTGGATCTACCATAAAACACAAAAAAAAATTTATATGTGTTCGAGTGTGTGTGTGTGTGTGCGCCAACTGCAGTGGATGTGCGAGTTTATATTTTATGCGATGCAAGCTTTCATATATGCAACTCATGTCATGCAATTTATGAGATTGCCGAGTCCAAAAACGACCCTGGGACTTGTTCAGTTTTTGGGGAGGACTGCAAAACTGCCAGTCGCATTGGTGGCTACTAAAACAAAAGCTTATGAGTTTTCTGTATGTTTGAGTTTGTTTCAAATGCGTCCATATGTGTGAGTGTGTGTGTGTGTGTCGTGGTTAAAGGTGTGTCCTGTGCGGAATACAACAGTTGCAACAATGACAGCAACAGCTCCATATATTGTCTATGTGGTCCCAGACTGTATTCACAATATTGCATACAATAGAAATATATATATATTTTATTGCTTATCAAGTGTGTGCGTGTGTGTGTTGTCTCTTTGGGGGTGCAGCAAGCCAGACTAACTAATAACAAAAAAGACAAACAATTTGTTCAGCGATTTTATGTGTTTGCATTATTTATCATGAAAAGCACGCATAAAGCAAATTAATAAATTACTAATGGCAATTCAGTCTGGCTAAAAACTTTGTGGTATTTCATATTTTTATTATTAATTTAACGGGCCTAAGGGATGACTAGATGGTATACACGTCAATTGCCTATATATATATATAAAGTAAATAAATATTTATTTAGTAGACACGATAGCGGCAATTAAAGGGTTTTTCGAATCCATCAAATTAAGCTGTTGTGCGTGAGGGAAAAATTCGTGAAAAGTATTAAGGCAAATGGCAAATATTTACTTTTGAAGGAAAGAAGACCCTCAATAAAGGGTAATATCTACTACAATAAGGGAATAAAAGTGTTTTGTTTATTTATTATAGTTATGAGCTCAACTTATTACTTCAACTTCAAGTCCATATTCGCTAGAGTTCTATTATGCCCATAAACATTCATAAACAAAATGGCTTATACTGCCATTGTTCCTTAAATCATTTGAAGCAATAGCACAAAAGTTTGCATTTCAATCTACCTAATGCTTTTTTCTATTTACCAATTGTGAGTTTCATGTTTTACTAACTTTCTATGCCAGCCACGCTTAAGCATAAGCGCTTAAAACAATTTTCGTGCGTTTGCCCAGCTTAGGCGCCGCTTTTAGCATGTTTCTGGGAACCCTAGGCAGCCTAAACAACCTCGACAGCCCAACTGCTGTCAGGTGAGCAGAGCTCAAACAAATTTTCAAGTTTCCTTGTACCATATAGCTATTGCTATTGCCTGCGCACAGGATAACTAAAATACTAATTTCACTTTACAATTTGTTTTCTATTTTTTCGACCCCCTATTTTTCTTGCTTTTTTTTTGGTTCAACTCCCCCAACTGTAGTCTACATATATTTCTTATTGTTATTTTTGCTGTTGTTGTTCGGCTTTTGGTTGCTTCGTTTTGGTTTTTGTGTTTGCTTGTGGCCACCAGACAGGGTGTTGGGAGCGGGGGTGGGTGTGGGCGGACATTGTGGCCTTAGTTTTTGTTGTTGTAATTGTTATTTTACTTTTGTTCATAGTCACGCAAACCAATATAACTTTGTTACAACCGCACAGAGACATGGCCAACATACAGTTGGGACTGCTGCCATAGGAAGCAAGAGAATAAGCCATACAGGAAGAAGGTATCGGTTTGGTAACACGCCCCCTTCTACCCATCCGCACATACAGAACTTCACTTGCCGCACGTTTTTTCGATGCTTTTTGAGTAGGTGTTGCCAAAACTTCCGGAGTATTACGGCACAGAAGTAGATTAATACATTCTGATACAGTGCAATTTTCGTAAAAATAAAATAGAAAAGTAAATGAAATGAAAACGGTATTTATACACACATGCACACTCACACACACACACATAAACGTACTTATATAAGTATTTGAGGAACGCGTCATGCAATCCTCGAAGCCAGCTAGGACTCGAGCTTAAGCTGCTCCTCTCTTCCTCTGCTATACGGCAATGCTATTGAAATATTTAATTGGAATTTAACGCATACCACAACACGCCAGTCAATAAATAAAATAAAAAAATATATATATATCCACTTTTTATATATATAAAAAAAATTAAAAATAAAAACGTTTGCTACATTTTGTTGGCTTGCTATAAATTGAATTACGTTTGGCTTCGATGGAGAGGGGAGTAGAAATAGGGGCGGGCGCAACATGCCAAAGCGGCTCGAAGCACACGCGTAAGTAGCTGCGAAATTGCTATGCTTCCTGTACGACTGTCTGTCTGTCTCTTTCCCCCTCCACTCTCCTCTCTTTACCATGCTGTTTGGTCCGTGTGGCAAAATTTAATTTCAATTTAATTGGTTATTGATATAGCGCCCTGGTGTATGCAACGTCGCTTTGATTAATGTTACTGCGGCTTGGTCGGATTTTTATGGCACCTCGGAGATGGGGAAGCGAACCAAAATGATTGGAGACTGATGAGCTCGGGTTTGTTGCCAATGCACCCAGGGACTTTGTTAAGGCGCGTAGAAAACAGCTTAAAATTGTCGATGAAAAAATGTTCGATCTAAATGCCAGTTTCGTATTTCTTAAACAATTCATAAAAAATGTGAGTGTTAAATTTTTTAAAGAAGCAAAAAATCACAGAAAAAAATTTATTCATATTCAGCTACAGCAACATCATCATCATCATCATGTTTTGTTGAAATCAATTTTCAATTACTGTGCACGAATATTTTAACTATGGCATTTTGGCTTTCACTGTCGCGTTTTATCTTCCATGTTGGTCATTTTATATAAAATGTCATGGTACATGGAATCAATCAACGATTTAGGAGAAGGAGTGGGGTGTTGTGAGGAATAGATAAAAAACAGTATCTAGCAAATATTGCCAAAGCGCGTTCAGTGAGCAAAATCATCATCAATTTAATTTCCAAATTGCAATTCATGCGCATTTATCAAATTTGGCTAAATGAAAGCGCTAAAAAACAAAAACTAAAACTTTCTTCCACGGAGCTGTCCGAAAGTGATTCTTAGAAACGCCATTGAATTGAAAATCTATTGTTCTTTGTGGAACTAAGATATCTTTGGTTTGCTTTTTAGTGAATTGCATTTATTTATTTGAACAACAATTTCATTTGCAAAAATTTAGAAAGTGCAAGTTTAAACAATGGCAACCGCATTCAATTATACTACTGTGAAATTTCTTGGTTTGTTTGAGTGAAAAATAAAAAAAGGAAAAACAGGCAAAAGCACACACAAAGGTAAACAGTTATTTTAATTAGCAGTTGAGCTTGCAAAAGCTTTTGATTTATACTTGCTACTATTTGAATTGAAAATTGCAGTCCAGAATTTTAGTTGCAATATATTTGCAAGCAACCAGTAATAAAATTGTCTACATATACATATACATATACAAACAATTTGATGAAATGAAAGCGAAAAAGTTTTCAATAACACTCCAAATTCGTATGTTCGTACATAAATTACTGTCAGCATAGCGTATCTCTCTCTCGGTCGCTGTCGCTATCGATGCTAGCTAGCAATGCTTTTTGCCAATTTCCATTCATTAAATCAAATTCAATATTGGCCAAATCGACGCAACGAGTGCGAGTTGATTTTGACTGTTCGGATTGGGGTTTTGGAGGTTTGGTTTGGTAGTTTTGGCGACGAGGGCTTAGAGCTTTTTGGGTCTATACTGGGCTCTATTTCTATTTGATTTGGCCAAACGACACTGTCAAGCATGGCACAATTCATAACGTATACATTTTTCAAATCGATATTTAACATACGAATACGAATCAGTGGGCTAAAAGGGGGTTTGGTGATTTAGCCAATTTCCATAGCTCGTTGCATTTGCCGCACGCTACGTTGACAGCAGCAGCAATGCATTTTGCCTGCAAAAATTGGTAACTGTATCAAAAATTTGGCGCGAACAACTTTTCTAATTATTTTAAATGGCAATTTATGTCACACACATATATAGAGATGTGCACCTGCTGCAAAAGTTCAATATAATTTTCAACATTTGTGTTTTATTTGACAATTTGATTAGCGTTTTTGCACTATATGGCTCGCAGGTTATAATTAAACTATATCAAATTTGGGGCAACCAAAAAGCTAGTTAGGTAAATTATTTCGGGATCACTAAATGAAACAGTATTCGAATATATTTAAATGGATACAAAAGTTGAAAAGTTAAACCGTAACCAAGATTTAACTCGACCTTTTTCGCTTGAGTTAAGCTTTTGTCCGCAAAACTGCTGCACCTGAAACTTTTATGCATGATAAATAACTGTTTGCAGGATCAACTATCAACTATTATAATATCCATCATATTTTATGCAATGCATTAAACTGCAACTGTAACTGTCGCACACACACGAGCAAAGAAAATCACTTTGATGCCATTAAAATTGTAGATACTCGACTAGGAATGCAATGCAGGTCGTATGTCGTTTCCAATGTTTCCCATCAAATGTTGCTAACCAAGCATGACTTAGCTATAAATACACACACACACGTTGGAAGGCTTTAAAAAAAGGTAAAGCCAACGCGGATTTACAATAAAAATCAATTGCCAGCTGGGGGTGCTGCAAGCATTAAGGGTTTTTTTTCCTTTCCCGCCGAGCAATGCCAAGTATTTTCCGCGAGCATTTTGATTGGCATACTCACAAATACACGCACAACACACCCACACACACAAACAGTGGTAAATAAAAATATGTGGCACACATGAATTTCAAATATTTTTTCAACATAATGTCGCGCGACACACCGCCCTAATTGCGTATACGACGGCTAAAGAACGTGTCGTATGAGCAATATTCCGCAACATTTAACTAATTGAGACAGCGGCAAGGCGCACGACACACACAGAGCAAATTTGGTTAAGGCACACACATAATTTGATTTGCCCAAAAACGAAGAAACGTAAAGCAAAAAATACTGCTAAAAGATTCGCTAATTGATATATGGGTATGGGTTTTCATTGTTGTTCATGTTGTTACTGTCGTTGTCGTTGTCTACTTTCCACTGACAAAGTTGTTAACAAACATCAAAAGCAGCAATTAAAATGTAATTACACATTTTGCGACAAATCGAATTAAAAAATCAACGTTCAAAGCTAAATATGTAAGTACAGAGTGCTAGAGTGTATGATAGCTGGACGATTAGGAATGAGGGGGGCAGAGTGAGTGGAAGGTGATTTCATTTTGTGCATGTCGTGCTAACCGCTCTGTGCTCCTTTGATAAAGCGTTAATTAAAAGCATTCAACACACGCTCTCTCAACATTTACAGGCATGGATCCAAACTGGCGCCACATTATACCGCCGGGACAGAAGCGCGTGATATCCGAGGGCCAATGCATTGAGGATTGCACTGGGTATGCCTTCCCCGCCCCGGGCATCAACATTTTTGCGGTCATGATGCGCACACATCAAATCGGCAAGGAGGTTAAGCTACGTCAGGTGAGTACTCAATACGAAGCAATTGCTGAGTTCTCTATTTGCATAGAACATCAGATTGAGCCACGACGACGACGTCGATGACGACGATGATGGGTCGTAGTGGTGATGGTTAAAGCCAATGCTAATGAGCAAACTAACTTTTGTGCGCAGATACGACAAACCGAGGAGCTTCCGCCAATTGCACACGACAGCAATATAGATGTGGCCTATCAGGACTTTAGACGTTTGCCACAGTCGGTGCATTCCATGCCCGGCGATAGACTCATCGCTGAATGCATTTATGACAGTTCGTCACGAAAGGCAATTACCCTGGGTAAGTGCTACAAAACCAAACCAAACCCATTCCCTTTTTCCTCTTCCATTGTCCCGCCCATCGTTTCCGTTCTGGGACCACCTAAAATATGAGCAGAGTAAATAAAAATTGCAAGCCAGCCATTGTCGTGCAGAAAAGTGCAGAAATTTTCAATGCTTACCCGTGTTACTGCCGTGCCCCTTGCCACCTCCTTCTCGGCTTTCTCCACCTTCAGTTGTCGTTATGACACATTTAAATCAGCCCCAAACGATATGCGACAGCCAACAGAAGCAGTAAAGGGACCAAGTGCAGTACCACAAACAGAAAACCGAACCAGAACCAGGCACCGTCATACGGTGAAAACAAAACTGAAGCAAACGACAGCTGCAGTAGGAGCAGTCTCTCTCGCCGTAATGGAGGAGCCGCTGACGACCTCATTGTAAAATACATAAACCAAGACATTGAAACATTTCACTTAGCACGAAAACTGCCAGGTGTTAAGCGGGTTGGGAGACAACAACCTCATTCTGAACGGCTGGGTGTTGAGATGAGAAACAGAATGGTTGGCGACGTAGGTGGGCGATGGAAGGTAGATTTAACTGACAGCTGTACAAGTCTACCCAGCAAAGTGGACAATGTGACACAGTCAGATGAGATTGTGAGCAAGCGAGAGAGAGAAAGAAACAGACATTACCCAAAAAGACAGCAACAGGACAAGACACAAAAGATGCATTCAGAAGACAAAAGATGCAGAAAATGTACTTTATTTAAACAAGTAAAAGGATGCATATTATTATAATGAAAAGAAGTTGTATATTAACGAAATATAATTAATATTATGAAACTAAATCGTAGTAAAAAGTATACCCTACAATCCAATAGATACCCTATAGAAATGTATGTCCATTTGGTGTTTGGTTGTCACTCCACAATGGACAAAATAGTACAGAGAACACACGAAACGTAAATTTGCGAATAGAGTGAACGAAATTTAGCACAGCACACACACAAAATCTACAATCTACAATCTAGACTAAGTGAATGAACGCAGCGGCAACAATTGAGTGCAACTCTATGGAGACACAATCGTAATAGACCATACCTAACGACTTTACACTAAAGGGAAGAGAAAGCACACACAGAGAGAAAGATATATATGGTAGACGAGACGAATGCCGCGAATGGAGCAGTAAAACAGGCAGTCAGGCGTATGCGTCGAAAACATAAAGCTTCCAACTCAAATAAAGCAATGATGACGATGATGACGATGACGTTGACGATGTGGATGGGCATGAAGATGAGGACGATGATATTAATGGTGATGGCAATGTCGATGCTAAAGCTTTTTGCATCCTGCATCCAGCATCCAGCATCCTACAGACCGGCTTCCATCAATGTCGCCGTCGTCTTGTGGAATATTATTATGATGGCGCCTGCTGCTTTACAACCAACGGCCGCTTAATTTTGTCTTTTGTTCATAGCCAGTGAGGCGGCCAGTCAGTCGCAATGAGCACTGAGATGGGAGGAAGAGAGTGTGGGGGAGGGGGGTAACGGACTTACCTGGCCAGTCAGCCAGGAAATTGTGCTCGCCCAGTTTTCTACCTACCGTGTAGTATTTCTTTTTTTTGCATACACATACATACATTTTTTTCCTTTCTTTATTTCAATATTTTTCTTTTTGTTCGTTTGTTGATTTTGTTTGCCGTTGTTGCATTTCTTACTCGGCGTCTCATGCTTTATCTTCCTCCTTACAGGTGGCCTCACAATGAAGGAGGAAAGCTGCACCGTGCTGACACTTTACTATCCACGCCAAAAGAAACTGACAACGTGCCACTCACTACCCAGTCTGCCCACAGTGTTGCATTCTCTTGGCATCGAACAGCTCGCAACGTAAGTCCTTATACAAATTATACATATAGTATTGATACATATATATATATAGATTCTATATATGGTGGAATTTACATTAAGTCGTCCATTGTAGCAGAGCGGAAAGCTTTTCGCATTGCCTGCCACACAGTTCGGCACAATGAAGGCGAAAATCGAATTGACAGCCCAAATGAAAATTGACATTTAAGTTGGCCCAAAAAAGTGCATACGTTGTGTATATAGTGTATTGATAAAGTCAGCTCTAGCATACATACACATATCAAGGAAGTTAATTGAATGCTGGGTGAAAGCTCTATAAATAGACTGAATAAATGTATTAAGGTTAAAGTTGGCTACATATATTAAAGTTGCTTCTAATGATTGATGCTTATTGAAATGCAAATAACTTTTTGATGCATAATATATGCAATTTGTCCCATTGTACTGGCGCTTGATGCACCCAGTGCCGCCACTTGACGTTGGCTTTTGTGTATAAGGAAATTCAGTTTATTTCTCTGTTGACTAAGGTAATTGGTGATTTAATGATGTTGTTGCATAACCAAATCACCTAACGAACTCACAGTTGGCAGTTGGAAAACGACAGAAAGAGAAGAGCTGAAGAGCTTGGAAAACCAGGTAGAGATTCCATCCTTCGCCTCAAGTATTTGCCCAACAAACAATTGGAAAATGAACTCCTCTGCTCTGCTCTGCTTGGTTTGGTTCCGTTGCGTTCTGTTCCGTTTTGTATGGTTCGGTTCCGTTCACTCTAATTGTAAATGTGCAAAAATAAATTACGAGACATGGCTGAGTGCTAGCCAAGTGAATAATTCTACCTATGTATGCCACAACCCACCAACACCACCGCCACCACCAACACTTTACGCTTTTATTTAGAAAATATTGATTTCTATTAAGCGCCAAGTGCTAAGTAAACAGACCACATGGCCACACAGGTTCAGTTAGTTCATCAGATTCATTCCGGATGCTCTTGACTCCTCAAAAGCTTTGGCATCCATTCAAATGCGGTCGGGCATAATCATCAGAGGGTGGCGCATACCACACCATAAATATTGTATTAAAGCGTTCACTGAAAATTAGTCGAAATTAAACGTGAATGCCAAAGCCAAGTGAGATTCATTTTGTATTGATGGTTGATGCATTGGGGGTTGCCTTGCCTCGACTCGCGTCTAAGGACACGCTCTATTAATCACTTCCTATTGACACAGGAGCGACACGGTCAAGTCAAAATCAAAGATAATTTTCTATGGCCACACGCCCCTCCCAGACTTAGTGCAGCCCACTTTCTTTTTATTATGTATACGCTCATTCGCTTCGTTCGATTGCGCAAATCAAAGTAAACGGCATAAATAGATTAAGACACCGATGGGGAAGGTAAGCAAACGGAACGGAAGGAAACATGGGCCAACCTAAATGAGTTATGAGACTGAAGGACCCAGCACTCGTCTTTGAGATTTCATTGAGTGCTCTGAATGTTAATGTTAAATAAATAAGGTCATGCCTAAAAGGATGAAAAACGATTAATTTAGGATTTGCTTATGACTCGCCAAATTGAATGGATTGAATTCAATTTTGAAATTAACTTAACTTACGCTAAGAGCAGTTTAATCAAGTTTACCAACCAACTTCCTCAACTCTTCAATATCTTCTTCTTAGTCAACTCTCAACGGTTAAATCATTCAATGCCTTTTGAATAGTCCATTCCCATTAGATCATCTCTCTGTGTGTGTGTGTGTCGGCTCTATCCGTAAACGAGGCACATCAGATATGTATGAATGTATGGACATATCTGAGGCACATTTCAGCGCATTTCTTTGCCTTTTCTCTTCTGCCTATTTGCCGATGCTCTGACTTGCTGTTGTTGTTGTCATCATTGTTTGCTGCAGTCTTGTTGTTGTAAGTGATTGTGAGGCCCTGGCATACACTGGCTTTTTGTCCTGACACGACCATACAATGCCCACCCCACACACACTCACACACACACAAGTTGAACTGCGTGTACCGAAAATCGACATGAATTGATAAAGTCATTTGCAATTGTCTGTCGTTATGGCTCTCACTCTGCTGCAACTTGTTGTTGTTGGTGCTGCTGCTGATGCTGCTTCACGCTTTTGTTGTTGTTTACTTTATACAATGGCATGAATGCTTGCAATGCATTGCTTGTTGTTGTTGTTGCTGCTGCTGTTGTTGGTCAGTTATTATGGCTACTGCAATTTTGTAGCGCTTAATGGTTCGGTACTGGTGCGGGCGTTGGTTCAGTTCTGGGCCTGGGCCTGAACAGAAAGTGCGAATGCGATATGAGGATTAAAATTCATAATGAAAGCCCAACGATGCAACTGCAACAAACTTCAACAACAACCCCAACAACAGCAACAGCAACAAAATGAAATTGCTATAGTTGTTTTGCAACAACAATCCAATGTGCAAGGTGGAACGGAGCGGTCAGGGGTAGTTGGGGTTGATGGGTAAATGGGTTGATGTCTGGCTATAGATTGACCGCAAAAACCGCTTGTGCGCTTCAAGTTTAATTAAACAATGACAAAAACTAGACAATACCACAATAGTAGTAGACTGAATGAATGAAACTCAATAGGTGGATTACAATTAGGTTTTGTCGAACTGTAACGGTTTTTAGAGCGCAACCAAAAACTGATTGCCCAAAGCTGCTGAATAAATAACCAAAACACACACAAATGTTGCTAAGAATCATTAAAAGAAAGCAAGGCTTATAATGTATAAATGTTATTAAGACAGAGCAAATTGAAACGTTTCAAGCTTAACCAATTGAAACATTTCGCTTGAATTATGCCATTTTGTGAATGCAGCTTAAAGATGCCTTTGATGCGGCAAATGCTATTCACTTAGTCCTACACACACACACAAGCTAATCATGCATAGTTCAATCAGATTGGGGTCCGCTACTAATGTAATTATAGGCTACTTACCATGGCAACCTGCAACCTGCAATCCTAAAGTACTCCCAGCATTGACTCGTCTCTTCTGCAACTTGCTTATTACGGTCGAAATTCAATTTAATTTGATACGCACGGATTTTGCGACTATAGTCCAACAGCAGTTTGAGTCGATTGATGCTCCCACATGTGTGTGTGTGTGTGTGTGTGTGTGTGTGTGTGTGTGTGTGTGTGTGTGTGTGACAAAAATTGTTTGCAGTTCAACTGTAGCTCAATTGACCAGCCCACACACACTCGAACACTCAAACACTAACGAGGCTGGCAGAGCTTCAAATGGCTGGAGTTATGGCACCGAGGAGCAGCCCGGACAGCATCGTCCATCGTCATCGTCATGCAAAACTCATTGAAGTCGTTAGCGAGAGAGACAGAGACAGCCCCGAGGACATAAAATACAATGCAGGCGCTTGGCCGTTGTGTTGTTGTATGGGGAGTGGCAACCAGAGCAAGCAGTGTTTATGGCAAGCAGCTTCTTGTTGAACTTCATTGATCACACACACACGCACACTCACCCACTTATACACACACTCACACAGGCAGACAGCAACCCGTAGTTATTGGCTTAATTTACGTTATACGTTACGGGTTGAATCGAGCATATTTTTTATTTCACAACCCAAAAAATAATGTGATAGTGGTTTTTTTATTCACAATTTACGCTCGGGCCGCCTCGACACTGAAATTAATTTTAATTGTATGTGTGTGGGAGTGTGTGAAAGAGACGCACAGTCTCCTTTTTTTTAATTACCCAACATTAAAATCAAAGTAATTATTCAAGTTCTTCCATACCCTGCCATTCTCTCCACCGAAATTGGCTTCATTATGTTGTTGTTGTTGTTGTTGCTGTTGTTTGTTAATTGTTTCAGGCACTCGAACTGATAAAGATATCGTTGTTGTTGTTGTTGTTTTTCTCTTACCTTTTTACCTTTCAACTGCACGGCATGACTCATTATGGACTCCATATCCTGTTTGATATCCTTTATTACTTGATGACTTCTTGTTTTACATTTTCTTTCTTTTCCTTTTTGTCCCCCCTCCCCCCTTTTCATTCATTACACAATCAACGTTCATCGATTGATGCGTTTTCTTTATAGCATCGACTTTTTTCATGGCATGACTTTTGGTAAAATGGTTAAAAAGGATATCAAATTGCTTGACAGCACGTGGTTCGCATATTAAGTCTGTGGCTACTTTGCTCAGCGTGCAGCAATTATTCAAGCAAAAGCTGTGTAAAATGTGGAAAGGTTTAAGTTAATTGTGTATTGTGGTTAAGAGTTTAAAGAGAGAATGTTCAACTTTTGAATAAAGTATTTTATTATCTTACGATATCAGAAGCTAATCATTAACAAACAGTTCAAACAGTTGATGCCATTTAATTGTTTCTAATGGCAAACATACAAAATCTATCTATATATGTATCTTTATATCTCTGGCTATGAAAGTTGTCCTTTTGTGACCAATGGCAGTTGGGCTATTTGTGCAATTTGAGTTTTCATTTGTCATCAACATGGCTATTCGACTAGCTGCCGTTTTCTGCCAATTGCAATTGCAATGGCAGTTCAAAATTCAATTTTACCCTTACACACACACATACACATGCACTCACACAGTAGGAAAATCGCTGGCCATCATAACGCTACATAAATAAACCCATTGAAAATCGCATTGCAGTTGCACAGCAGTTGCTGTTGCAGCAGTTGCAGCAGTTGCTGTTGCCGTTTCCTGGTTTTGCTAGTTGCCTTTTGTGGAGCTTAGAACCTATTGCCCTGCAGGCCAAATCCATTTGTGTGTGCTTATATGTGTGTATCGGTGTGTGACCGCCCTATCCAAAAATGCATTTTCGGGTGGTGTGCACAGTATGCAATGCTATTGGATTTTATAATCAACAATGCCAAAACCAAAGTGGAGTCACAGCTTTTGTTCTGATGTTTGTCGCTGCTCCCGCTGCTGCCGTTGCTGCTCCCGTTGCTGCTGCTGCTGGCTCATAATTTTAATTATACTGAGTGCCAATGAAGTCAACAGCCATAAGACTCAAACGGCCAGCGATTGATGAGGCGGTTTGTATGAGAGGATGGCTGGGGGGGAAATGGGATCAGTGTATAATCTATGTAGTGGCTGGCAGGCAGTGCCTTTTAACATTAGCAACAGCTGTGTGCGTTTCCACTGCATTTATATTTATTATATGGTAAAACACAAAGCAAGGGATGTAAGGACGAAGGGGCATGAAGGTGGTTACGGTCACGCGGATGCCCGGATATATTAGCAACGCGTTGAGCGACGCAACGGTTCGCTCAATAAACCGCAAACACCGACCAAACTAAAGCGGCAAAGTGGAGTGGGGATGGGTGAGTGGGCGGAGTTCATGTCAAAAGATACACGTATGCAAGTCACAGGAAACAGGACGCAGAACGCAGGACGTAGCACAAACAGGACGCTGGCCACAGAATCCACACATCGTACCCCGGGAACATATGGATAAATGCAATATTTTATTTTATATATGTATATATACATTATTATTACGTACACACAATGGACCACACACACGTATGTTGAGGATTCGAACAAGTGGCCAGTTTTTAGTTTTGTGGGTGGTATTTGAGGGTTGGTTCGAGTTGGCTGCAATCAATCCGCAGACATTAATATTTTTCGTGTTGCCAACCGCAAATTGTTGCGGCTCTCATTTGCTGCAGCAACAGCAGCCACTTACCCCAACTCCGGAATCCGAAGCGAACCCGCACCGAACCTGAACCCAACACGAACACGGAGTGTGCTTGCCTGTCTGTCCTTGTGTTATTATACAACCCCTCGATGCGGATTGAGTGGAATCATAAATTAATTAAAAGAGATTTGTTTGCGGCTTGCAAAGGATTCTGCCACACACACACAGAGACAGAGTTGAAACACAGTGGAAAACAGGAAACAGTCAAAACCAACAACAAAAGAAAATGTGCGTTGCCTGATGATATTAATGTTGCTGTTGGATGTATGTGTGGGTGTGCTAGAAAATTAAAGCAACATTTTTCGTAATGCCAGCCAAAGAACAAAATTAATTAGCCTAATTGTAAGGGCGGTCGAAACGAGACGAGACGAAAAGAGCGGCTATGAAAAATACCAAAAAAAAAAAAAAAAAAAAAGAAACGAAGCGAAATGAATGAATAGAGGGAATGAATGAAATGAAATGAATGTATAAGGAATTTATATTGCGCGAAGGATACAGTGGCGTAGCACTAACGGCTAAAAAGGGCAACAGAAACAGCCAACTATAAAGATGGAGCAGTAACTATTAAACCAAAAAATGAAGAGATTAGGTTGGACATTAAACTTAAAGAATTGAGCTATATAACCTTTTATGATTGCTGTAAAGAATGTAATTTTTGTTGATGAAACTGAGAAACATCAAAGAATGAAAGGGGACATTTCAAACGAGTTAAGTAAATATTGAGTTATATAGCTTTAAAGACAACAAACAAACCAAAAGCCCAAAATCACACCATTTATAATCGTTATTTCCATAATGACACTAATAAATGGCATAAACAAAACCATTGCTAAGGGTTGCTCAGGAATACAACTTCAATTCCCTGAAGCAAAAAAAAAAAAAAAACACAAACAGAATTCATATTATTTATTTGTAAGCCAACTCATTAGTCATTGCAGTTAGTGTAAACAATTTTTGGTCCCTGTCAAGATTATGCCAACAACGCCACTGGTTTTGCCGCAGCCAGCCAACTGCTTTGAGGTTTTACACTTTTGGCCCATTTGTTCGGACTTTTTTTGCTGCTGCTGCTGTCTGCCC
This sequence comes from Scaptomyza pallida, assembly GCA_018152965.1. Taxonomy (NCBI): domain Eukaryota; kingdom Metazoa; phylum Arthropoda; class Insecta; order Diptera; family Drosophilidae; genus Scaptomyza; species Scaptomyza pallida. Next base: position 2,942,305 of record JAECXP010000080.1, on the reverse strand, counting down.
CTTCTTGTGCTTTATTCGTGTGCGGTTTTTATTTCGTTTGGCCGCGTCACCCTTGGCATACCAACAAAAGTAACGTATTTGACGCGTCACAAATGAAAATCTAAAAGATTAATTAGCTCAAGTTTTTACTTTGCCAACCGAATGTCTTTCTCACTGACCTCTTCGCCTTCCACCTTCCTTCGCGTATCGAAAATCCTGCTCAAATCTACGCCGACTTAAGAACTTATCAACTTGGATAGCAACCCTCGAGGAGAACTTGAAAATCTGCTGGCAAAGCGCCTTTTTTTTGGCCTGGGTGGCGCTGCCTGTAATAAATTTTAAGTCCTAATCAAAGTTGACAATAATAATAAAGTTAATAATGTTATTTTGCTTCTCCCTAACTTTCTCACTTCCCTCTCTTTTTGCAGCGACTCAAATCCTGTGCTGATTTCATCACCGCCCGAATTGGCTGGCATGACTTTGGAGGCACGTCTGATATCCTACGATTGGGAAAATCAATTTGGCGAGTTTCAAGAGGCCACACGCAAAGGCAGCTTTAAGCCCATCTGCTGGGGAGCCAAGAATCATGTGGTGCCGGTGAGTAAGCAACTTCGATTTATCCAAACGTTAAATCTAACCAAGTGAAAGTCACAAATAACGATGCCCCGAACGCAGAGCGAGAGAGAGAGGCAGAGAAGTATTGCGAAAAAGGAAATTATGTAGCAGCTGCGAAATGCAGTCAAGCCAAAGGCTAGATACTCTATAATTTTCTATACAACTTATTGGGACGAAAGACTAAAGTTAACTTTGATTTATTACTAAAAGCCAAATCTTCGTTAGTTTTTATTTCAACATGTCAAAGTTGATGACCCAAACTGTTATCTTTGAGCAAGTTGTTAGCTTTAGGAGGGGTCTGACCAGCTTCTCCTCTCATCCGGCAGATGCTGTCAAGAGTTGAAATCGCATTAACCCTTTTTCTTGTCAACTGTATTTTATCTGCAATTTCTTGATCGCTAGCAACATTGCGCTAGCTTTTTCTAGCTTTTGCCTGCTTTACATCCATCAGCTTAATCAGCTAAATTGCTAGACAATATCTGGGATAATTTTTCTTGCTGCCATTTTGGTTTGGTAGCACACACACACACACACAGATACTAGACAAGTGCTCATTTATTCATCGTTGGTAGTGTGGGCAAAAGACATTAGGGGCATCCAAAGCAAAGCAGTTTGGGCCCCACCCACAATGCCTCTGCGGGCCCCGGATAATGTGGCTGCAGCAAAGCGGGTAATGTCTACCGGAAACCGCACGTTATAAAGTGCAATCAATTGCAGTTGCAGTCTGCCCTGGCTCACTGGCTCACTGGTTGGCTGGCTTTCTGGTTAGTTGGCAATGGGCAACATTCGAGTTTGTTAGCGCCACTTTACACAGGCGAGACGCGACCGAGTCCCAACCGGGTCACATATATCAGAAGGCGCACGTACAACTTCGACAACGATCATTCTAATGGGTCACACACTAAAACCAAGTCACTAGCCAGCTGCCAGTCAGTCAGCCACACTAATTCACGTCCAATGGCTCAAGCGACTAACCAACAAACCAACAGACCAAGTGACTGACTGACTGAGTCACTGAATGAATGCTCCCATATGACCATGCCTCGAGTCGCTGGGAAAATTGTAGGAAATTGCTTAAGTTAGGAATTGTTGCCAGTTTTTTTTTATGTGCCACACCGGCTGGCTTGACTGGGTGGGTTGGAAAATTATCAACGCTTGAATTGTCATCGATTTTCCGTGCTATTGCGTTAAATGTTGTTGGCCATTTCCAGCTCGGTTTGCTTTACTCTTCACTCCACTCCACTCCACACCACTTTTGTTTTCTTTTTTTTGCCGCCTCTCTCTTTTTTTATTCCTTCAACTGGCAAGTCAATAATTCATTGGAGGCTGCCTCGGGGCATCCGTTTGCCTCAGTGACAGGCCCATTGAATTTATAAACCCCTCGCAGCGCGTTCAAATTAGCAGCCGAGAGTGCATAAAATAAAAAAGCACACAAAAAAAAAACCAAACGAAACGTTATTCCAGCTCCGCCTTCTAGGCAAAATAGTTTTAGTCCAGGCAAATGATGAGCAAACATGTGAACCAGCTGCAGATTGAAAGGTAAATGGCGTTCAATGTACCGTAAAAATATACAAGGCACCTTAACAGGACACTACGCAGAACAGAAAAAAATGGAGATTGACAAAGACTAACAAAAAAAAACTCGAAATGGCTGAGGAGTAGACAAAGAAATTGCAGCTTAGTTTTATATGGACGCTTTTGAGATTCGATGGTCTGGAAGGGCCTACTTACAAAGTGTAGAAAAACTGCAAAAAAAAAGTGGATTATTGAAATGTAAATTTAAATTTAGTTTCGTTCATAAGTAAGAGCTGAGCATTCGAGCTAAAAGCGTTCTGGTGCAGCAGCTACAAAGGGTTTTGTATAAAAGCAGTGTTGGTAAATGTCTAAAACTCTATTCTTTGCAACTTTTAAGCTTGTAAACTCATAATTTCTGTATGGATCCTTAATCAACTTGAATCTTAATCGCTTCGGAAAGTGTAATCAAATTACATTCTTAACCAACAATTCTAGTTTCAAACACAATTTCCATCATAAGCCTACGATTAGGACTGCAGATTATTTTTGAAGCCCAACACTTGAGGCTTTATTAAAAACTAGATTCAATCCCAAAATGAATCCCATTTTGTACCAAAAAAGGATTACACACACACACACAGGCACTTACACATGCATGCTTGCAAAGCTGGCAAAAACCCATTTCAAAGTTACACCTGCTTAAAAACCAAACACTTTTTCATTGCCTGGCAACACTAATTAGCATAGAGAGAGAGAAAAAAAAATGGTTAGAAAATTTCCCACAAAATTTCAAATGGCCAGCGACCCAAAATGAACGCCCTAAAAACAGGCCCCCAAACAGCTAATTAGCATGTCAAAATCCGAAAGGAATCTATTGGATATACTAGCTACATGCACATAGAAGAGGCTTAAATCACAGGCACAGCAATTAAGGCTTTAAATTTATGCACATTATATATATCTATAAAAAAAGAAGAAATTTTGTTGACTCCCGCAAGCATAAGCGTAACATTCCTTTTCAATTATAATGCCTGTCTCTGTCAGTGGCAACAACAAATAACAACAAAACAAGAAGCCAATTCTCAACCCCAAAAACACCTATAAAATACACACGCACACACACAGTCACACGTACACGCACACAACACAAAATATAAGCTGTCCAAACACACCTGCAAATGTCTGTCAAGTATTTTCGTTTTGTTTTTGTGTGTTGATTGTGTGGGTGGGTGTCGGTTGTGTGGTTTGAGGTAGGCTGTGTAAAACGTTTCACAAAACGCCTTTTGAAAAATTCAACAGCAACACAACAACAACATCAACAACAGCAAACAACAAACAAACGAACCGGCGCTTGGCTCCTGATTTTAACGTTGCGCCCGTCGCTCGATTTGCATAATATTATTAGTAAACACTCGTTATGAAGTCACTCTCGCTTTCTCACTCTTTCCCTATCTCGCTCTCTTTGTGCCACGCCCATTGGCGCATAGCAAAAATGCAGACATTCACTAGATTTAGATTTTTGGGGCTGCCCATAAAATATTTGACCGCAGCACCGGAAAGATGGCGAACCCGCACCCGCAAAATCCAGAATTGAATCCAAAGCCCCTCCGAACACCACACACACAAACACAAACAGCACCAAGGTGCGGATTGGAGTGGTTTTGTGTGTGTCCAGAGCAGAGAGACAGAACATTTGCCATTGCCAGTGCCATTGCCATTGCCTATTTATAAACACAAATTTATGCAGCGTAATTAAAAGGCAAAAATTTTACCGCCACTGTTGGAGAGCAAGAGAGCGAAGTGGAGTGGTGTGGTGTGGGAAAAACGACAAATCTGATGGCTTCATTGTGTTCTTATTGTGCTCTGAAATTGTGTGGGTGTTGTTGTAAATTCTGCGCCCTAGAGGATAGAACCTAGACGCAAATGCCATAAAGCATGTTTAATCATGGCAATCGTCTGGTGTTGCCAAATGTCTCTATCAGCCGCATAATTTCATTTGCAAACTCGAATAGTTCCCTGTAAATAAAGGTGTAAAAAAACGACAAGAAAATGTGTTGGAAAAACCATTATAGAAAATACATTTTAAAATATTTTGCTTTTAGATAAAACAACTTTTAATGGAAAAGTCACAGTAAATAATGTTCCGTTTTTTTAATTTCCTTTTTTTTACTCAGTCTTCTTCTCCTACGCTTAAGTTGGGTGGCAAAAATTTAATTAATGTTGTAATTTATTGGATGCAGACCCGAAGCTAACGCTAATGTTTATCCATTTCCTCATTGTTTGTTCGTTGCAGGGCTCCGAGTTCCTCGAAGGCTACAGCATAAATGTGACTAAAACCTACAAGAAGCACAAGCGCTGCAAGCCCAAGCGCCTTTTTGCGCCCATTACGGAGCGCACCTCGCCGGCAGCGGATCTCAGTGAGCTGCCGGTGCTGCATGAGCTGGACAACAACAATATTATTGAAGGTGCGGCGCGCAGTAGTCGCAGCTCAGCGACTGATGGACATGGAGGCATACTGACCAGTGCTGCAGCCACCATTTACAATTGTGGCCAGCTTAGCAGCTGTCTGCTTGGCCTGTGGCTGAGCGCCTCATCCTGGTGGCTTTTACTCATGCTCAGGACGTGAGCATCGGGCGCAGCAGCAGGAGAAGCACAAGCAGAAGCAGTCGCAATCAATGGCACAGTAGCAGCAGCAAAGGAACAGCAGCAGGAGCAGCAGCAGCAAAAGCACAGGCACCACCGTCTAACTACACTATATATAAATACTTAAAACAAAGCAACAAAAAGTAAAAAGCAAAAAAAAAAAAACAATGCAACTACAACTCTTTAAATATAAATGACAGCTCTTAATCCTACCACAAAACAAGTACGGACAACAACAAGCAAAAAAAAAAGCGCAAAAAATGAAAATGTATGAAAAAAAATTGCAGTACTATTAATTATTCATAATAAGCTCTAGCCCCACCCCCATAATACCCACGATCCTGCTGTTTCTCCCTGTTTATTTATGCCATGTCCCTTAAGTTTTGTTATTTTTGTTCTAACATTTAGTAAATTATTAATGATTTAGTTTCTCTAAGATACTTTAAGCAAAAAATACAAAACACACAAAAAAAACCAATCAGAAAATAAAAAAAATAATCGCGTACCGCATTTTAAAAACCGAAAAGCAATAATTAGTTGTTGTTGTCGTTATATGATATACAGAAAACAAAAAAAAATAAAAATATATATACATATATATAGAGAAAAATACGAGTACGTATATATTATATATATATAAAACTAAATACTAGTGCAGTCATTCCTTCTACATAATAGTTTTATTCTATATATAGTCTATGTATACTAGGGTCTGACTTACATGTATGTATGTAAAGCTTGAACGTCTGATGATTTTTGTTGGGCATTGCAAGACACAATCGTAAATGAAGAAATTCAAAAAAACAAACATAAAACACTTGAGCAAAGGCAAAGAGTTAGTTGATGGCATAGATGTAGGAAACTAAAACTAAACTAAACCATTAAAAATAACATACTCGTACATAGTTCATAAAACACATTAAACAGAAACGCATAAAGCATACTTAAATCCCAGTTAAGTTTAGTCACATGTAGAGCGCGCAAAACTAAGGAACTAAGTTCGGAAAACATAAAAAACTACATACACATACACATATAAAATTATACGTCCATATATAACAAAAAAGGAAAAATGAAAAAATTGACTAAATAACACATTTATTTAGTTGGATGTTTGAAAACAAAGACTTGCGACTTTACTTTGTCTTATTGAGATATGGCGTAAAAGACTAAAGATTAAAAATATTTAAAATGAAATAAAAACTCTGTACCACATGTGATGGTGATAAAAAGAATATGTTTAAAGTATAAAGATTTTTTTCGAATTCAGTTAACTTAAAGTTGTGGAAAAATTATTTCAAAATTAAACTACGTAGCTATCACTATTTATGTATATTCTTGTACTAAGCAAGCGATGGGCAATTGAAAGATTCAGTTATCGATATTTATTGATAAACGCTGTCAAAGCATACTAATTTATTTGATTTCCTATATTGACCTGTCTAATTTGCCCAAAGCTAGCTCTTAATTGTATATTTTTGTTGTTGATTTATGACGTTAACATATAGTAATCGCTTTAAGTGCATATTTGAATCATGTGTATTTTACTACTAAGTTGCATTCAGTTACTAATTATTGAAACTCAACTCAAATAACAATGCTCTCTACACTCAAAGTGTTGCCTTTTCTCTTTCGCTCTTCTCGTTTCTATGTATATCGTTCAACTAATAATCTATCTAACTCTCTACTAGCTATAACTAATTGTATGCTAAGATTAAGTTGTAAATAATTTATACTCTGTAAGGCAGTTTGATGCGTAATTTTTAGGCAAAGAAATAAGAAGAAGAAAACTCGGTTTTTGGTCAAAAGAATTTCACAATTGAGAGGAGCTAAGCATTATACAGGGTGTGTGATTAGATATTTGGAATGGGCATATTAGATATAGTACTATATATATAGAATACAACTTCTAGCCAGCGTACACAATGTGAATTGAGAAAGGATGAGTGTTGAGGGACGTTAATGTTCTGCTCGGAAGTAGTTAAAATATACCATATACATGCATACAATACATACATACATACATACGATAACGATATACATGCATACATTTATATATACATATACATACATACATAACTATTACTATAAAGTCTATATATACAATACAATACATCTATAAGTAGTTACGTGGTTCGTAGTTGTAAATGTGAATGTGAGTATTTTATACAAATGATAAAAACAAAAACATAATATTAATAATAATATGAATAAAATTTAATATTGAAAATTGAAAATGAAAAATAAATAAAGCAAATCATCAAGCGATTAAATGAAAACAAAACAACAGAGATCAACCCCAAACTAAGGTTAAAATTTTTATACCAAAATGGCAAAAAGCAGCGATTGCTACGCAAGTACGTATATATATATTAAAGGTATATATGTATATTCATGTATACAAATCATACATAGCATATATTTTTAGGATAACTGCTATTAACTGGCATTAACTATGGATTAGTGACAAGTTGGCAAAATGCAAAGTTGAAACAATCAAAAAACCGAACATATTTAAACAAAATGTGCAAAACAAAATAACCAACAACAAAAAAAATGTTGCGCAAACTGTTGGAAAGTTTGCCACAAATTAAAAACTATTTGCGCAAAACGTAGACACACACACACACATACAAGCAAACCAACACTCACACATAGATACAAACACCTACAAAAAACGAAAAAAAGAAACTTTAGTCCTGTTAGAAATTAAAAATACAAAAGCAAAAAAAAAAAAAAAAAAAAAACAAAACAAAAGTAAAGTTTGTTGTGCACAGCTCGAGGACTGCGCCTAGGGGCGTGGCCGTTAAATATGGGCCAACGTGTTTGAGGTTTTTCCTCTTTCTACTTTTTATTATTTTTTTTTTTAGTTTTCAGGCCACTTGACGAGCAACTTTTTAATGGGTGTCGAGTAAGGCACTTTGTGCCACATCCCTCATATCCCATACTACCACCTCTCTCCCTTGCTCCTTCTTTTCTAACTACATTCAACTGAATACCCACAAAGCTTTGACCCAGTAAAAGAGCACCAATGACGACAACAATGAGTTTGTCTAATTAGGAAAAAAAAGAACGCCCAAAAAAAAATTCCACCCAAATAGAAAAGAAATGGGAAAACCGACAAGCGTGCAACAAGCAAGGTATTCATAGTTTTTTGGTGGGGTTTAGGCTTTTGCATAGCAACCTGGCAGTTGATTTTTTTTTTGGGTTTCTATCATTTCGTCTGGTGTTTTAATTAAACTTCTGGTTTGGGTACGAAAGCCGGATCCGCACATAATTACAGTCGGCAACTTTACAAATGCTCAAAAGGATAAAGGCATTTCCGATTGAATACTTGTTTCGGTATTTGAAAGAGCAGCAACAACAACAACAACAACTGACAACATCTACACTATACACAACTACAGCACAACAACACAAGGGAAGAAGGCAAAAGTAATCATATAATTTAATTAAATGCAAACAAAAACGGTTTTGGAAAATGTACTTGCGATAGTTACGACAAAAAAAGTCGTGGAAAAAAAATAGTTTTAAAAACTGCATAAACACAAAAAAAAATATATATATATATATATATAAAATACAAAACAAGCGAAACTAACAAAACAACAACAAAAAGTATATAAAACTCAAGCTAAACAAAAAGTAAATGGAAAAAACTACACACATTTCACACACACACATACCGATACACAAACATACAGCGAACATTTTAGCGCTTGTGCTTGTGGGAATGAAAAAGGAGATTTGCTGGTGGATTTGTGCAAGTTTGTTGTTGTTGTTTTCATTTTTTATGAATATAGTAGAGAGTTAAGCGAAGCAGCTTTTCCGAAACCTTTCAAAAAGTGATACGGAAGTCGAGGTGGCAAATACCTAACTTAAACTTTTCAAATAGGTGTTAAAATTCATATGCTTGCAACTCAATCTATTCAACATTGTTGCAACTTTTAAGTTGTGTGTAATGGAAACCAGCTTTAGAATTCAGAAACATACCGATTCAGTCTGGCATAGAGTTGAAGTTTTTCATTAAAAATATATACCATTCTTAAGAACCCTTAACTAAAATGTATCTTTTTGTTCTTTTTATTGCTGCTTCTTTCTATTAAACATTGTCTTCTTGGCTGCAAAAGAAGTCTTGATGCTTTTCAATTAATTTGTATTCTTTTTACATAGCTCTGTTAGCTGTGTCTTTCTTAATATCTTAATGTTGCCTTGTAGTTCTCTTTCTGCTGCCACTTTTTGGCTTCCTTTTTCTATCGCTATCCCTTTTTCTACGCAACTCTGTTCGTCAATGTGAATGGACTGAATGAGTTTGTTGCTTTGTTCTTGCGCCTCCATTCAGAGCTCAGCTAATAAGTTTTTTAAAACTCACCCAATTAGCTGCTCGTTTATTGCAACTTTAGCTTCTTAATTTCCTTGCTGCCGCAATGCCAACAAATCCTTTTGTCTATAGCTCAAAGCTACTGTTAAAACTACTCCCAGTGCACAAGTACTAGGTACCAGGTACCAGCAAAACTAGCACAAAAGCCAACCGAAACACACACACACATATACACACAGAAACACACAATATACAACGTCATCATAGCATGTTAGTAGTTTACTCTATGTACTATGTCATTAGGGCCCCTTGATTGAAAAGTTTTTATTTTTGAAAACGCATAGAAGAACAACCTTTAAAAATATAGTAACGAAAACAAAAAAAAAAAAAAAAAATCACACACAACCTACCTAAAGCGACAAAACAAAAACCTAACTATTTTTAATGTGTACCTTAATTTTTTTCTAAAAAACGAAAAAACCAAAAGAAAGAAATGTAAACAAAACCCTGAAAAAAGCGCAAAAAAATAACTCCCATATAAATGAAAAACAAAACATAAAGCCTATAGAGAACTAAACATAAATATACATAAATACATACATAAACATTAACATACATATACACGTAATCGTAAAAGTAAAAGCAATAAAAAGCAAACGCATAGCTATCAAAATTAAACAAAAAGAAAAAATCGGGAGGCAACATGTGAATGAAGCAGTTAGGTTAATGAAACATATGAAAAGCAACAAGAAATAAATAAAATAAAATATATAGTACTACTATAGCAAAATAGTTTTGCGAACGAGTGAAAAGTGTAGCATACTTTTTTGGTTGGGACAGCCTTTTGGCTTAGTGTACGAATGCGAGAGGAATGTGGACAGAATGGCATATGATATAATAAATATTAAAAACTATTTTAAAGTAGAGCAGTTGCAAAAATATTTAAATGTGTCGTTAGTAGATGAAAAAACCAAATTAAATTCAATGAAACAAAACGTAAACCAAAATAGTAGTAGTATTGTCATTAGAAATGGGTAATAAATAGGCAGATGTTGAAGATGTCGTAGACAAATTCAAAGGCAAAGACAAAAATACAAAGCAAATGCAAAATAGTGAAGAACATACATACCATACATACATCAATCAATCAAACAAATAAGCAAAAATCTAACATAAACATACATCATAGCGTAAAAATAAGCATCAATGTTTGTGTATAGCTCCTGCATGAAATGTAATACAAATACATATACAACATATGCATCATAAAGTATATATGTATACATAGTAAAGGCATATATATATACAAATCTATATATAGATGAGCGTGTCCCCCCGCCCCTCCCACAACAGCCCAAATCAAAGCAGACCCAAACAAACTCTAAAAATTGTAGCTCAAAAAAACAAAACAAAAGCAAAACAAATGACAGCCACATAAAGTAACTAAAAAAGTAAAGCGTAAACTAAAGTAAAGCATAATAGATAATACCGTATAAGAATAAGCTAGACACATCAATGGCACCGAATGCAACTGGCTGAGAAACCTTTACTTTTAATCGAATCATTACTCTTATTTCGGTAACCTCAACTTAAGCTCAACTTAAACCTCAATCAAGCCCAACCACAACATCACACATCATACCACACTCAACCAACACCCTTCACCGTTAGCTAACCTCAACATATGCTCAACCTAACCTCAAAACTGTCAAAAACGGCCGGTTCGACACTCAGCCAGTTGAAATGCATTCAACCATTAAGACATAAAACCTAACACACAAATATGACAGGCAAACATTTTTTTTCGATACCAAATACAAGTTGTGAACTATACTGCATCTATTGTGAACTGCATTGTTTGATTGTGACTAAGGCCAGACTTTAAGTTATGACTTAATCATTTTGTAATATACCACAACTAAGCCGCAACAATACAAACACTTGCCGAATTGTAAAGCTTGTTCGTTCGTACATACATCCATTCATACATGCATACAACGTTGTTAAGCTCAATTGAGAATTGTGTTTAAGCTACGCCCAGAACTATGCAACACTTTTTGATCGTTTTTTAAACTTTCAACAACGCGCAGTAATTGCAATTGCGTACTTATTTATTTATGCAAATTTTAGTTGAATGCAAATTAATTATATAACTGCTAACTGCCATGAAATCGCTGAATGAAAACACACACACGGCAAACATTGCCAATATGAAAATGTTTACAAACAGCAACACCAAACAGCAGCAACTGCCTCGAAGCCAAAATTATTTTTGCATCATTAATTTACATTTATATTCAATTAAAGCGCAAACACATGGGCACATTAAAAAATGATAGGCGCGTGCCAAGTGGGCGTTGCCAGTGGGCGTGACTCCGCTGCGCAAACAATGCCAAAAAGTTTTAAGCCAACCATAAGGAAAGCACAGAAAAAAAGGAACTACGGGCAGAAAATGAATAAAAGAAAGAAAAGAAGCCAAAAAGATGATGAAACATATGACCTACATACTTGTTATACTCTCCACAATGGCTATTACAATTTTTGCATTTAATATGCAACGCAGGATTGTGCAACAACAATTTATTACAATTGTGGAAAGATTTAATTTCTTGTTAAACCAAACTCTTAACATGTATCTGATACTCTATAGGGCAGTTAACATAACCACTTAACAGAGTATAAGAGTTTTGCTGTTAAGCGCCACTTTAAAGGAATGTTATGGCATTGTGGCAGCTCTTGTAATTTAAATATATGTTTGTGTGCTTGTTTCAAGGTAATGCCGAAATAACTTTAGCATTTAATAAAGCTGTCGCAAATGTGACCCCAAATATGCTGCATATGCCATTTTGGCAGGCAGGAAACTTTTCAAATAATTTATATTAATTAAGCATTTAAAATGCGCTTTCGCTTTTGGCCTCATGGCCACTTAAACAAAGTCAACACATTGAAACAATGCAGTATACGGCGAGTAAGTATGTATGAAAGAGTTTGTTAACTTTTCGGCGAGGCTATTAAAACAATTTGCCAAAGAGAGAAAGCAGAGTGCACATAAAGCACACAACTCCAAATGTGAAATTGTTTGTTTGGTTGATTGTTTGATTGTTTGTCCATTTTAATGCTGCCCTTGTTGCGGTCGTTGTGCGCTGTTTAAAATCAGTTTAAGTTTTATGCAGTTGTCAGTTATGGTTAAATTACTTTACAAGTGATGCATTTATAATAATTTGCATAATAAATTATTTTCAATGATTTCTACGTGAACCAAACAACAAATACAACACTCTGACAAACCCATACACAAACACACACATACACACACACAAAATCAACAGCAACTACGTATATATATGTGTATAGTATTATACATATGCATAAAGATTACAAAAAAAAATCCCTCAAACAAAATGTGAACAACAACAACAACAAAAATAAATGAAACCCAGCAATGATGAAAACAAAAACAAAACAAAAAAAAATTTGCAAAAATAAAAAAGCATGAATAAAAAAAATTATGAAAAAATACATTAATATTAAAAAGCGTTTAATTTGCCAACATTTAAAGTGTTGGGAGGGAAGAAAGACGGGGTGGAGCTGTTAGCAGTGTTCGACGTCATCAGATGATAAATGTGGCTGGCTTTGCATACGTTGCAAGTATCGTTTTGTGTATGCTCTGTGATCATTAAGCAATTTTTTTTAAAATGCCATTCAATTGCAAATTTTAAAATTAAATTATGTGAACAAAAAGAGAGATGGCGATATGAGGACACGGGGACATGAGGAATATCCATGGCAATTTGCCAACATTGCGTATGCTTAATGAGCTGAGTATACAAAATGGCCACAAAGAATGGTTATCTGTCTCTTTCAACCGTTGGCTCTCGATGCGATGTGTTTTGAATTTAATCTGGCGTTATACATTTCAATTGCGACGAATACGAGAATATGCCATGAATATGAATATACAATGTACATACATATGTGCGTATACATGATGGATGTGTGTCGATAATGAAAATCACAATAACAATTGCGGTTATAAAATTATATGATGATTGCAATAAAGGAATTAAAATTGATAAGCAATTAAAGAAAAACTGTCCAAAAAACCATTTGTTCTACAAAGGATTATGAAGAATTAAAATTGTATAGAGTTTGATTTATTGTGGCAAGCTGTCAAAACAATAAGTTTAAGCAAGTTCGCCAACGTTTAGACTTGACCACCAAACTGAAATTAACATTAAAAACAAGGCTTTTGATAAATTGTTTTTTGCTTCTCCAAGTAGTCCAACAAAAATCATTTAAAGTCCATAAGAAAAATAATCAACATTTGCACCTTAAGTCATTTGACATTATTCTTTACAAAAGCAAACCGGAAATTTACCTGCTTTTCAACTCTTTTATCCCGACACAAAGATTGATCCTATTTTTAGCATCGCAAATCATTTGGCAAAGTGAAATGGTCAATGATGAAGTTAGCCTGGAAATGGATATGCGAATGCGATATCTATCCAACCAATTCAGGCAGCGTCAGACCTGAAAAACTTGCCCAACCACTTGGCATAATTTGAGCCCCAAAGCGTGCTACGCATTTTTTTGCTCCTTTGGCAACTACTAAAAGTTAAAAAGTAAGAAGGAAAAAAGTCAATGGGGTTTGGGAAATTATACAATGCCATAAAAATAAAGAATAAAATGCTGTCACATCAAATTCGAGTGGCAATTCCATCAGGCGACGTCAGGCCTATTAATTTTCAGCACACACCCTTAACAAGCGGCAATTGGATAAAGTGAGAGAGAGAGCAACAAAAAGCACCCAGAAAAAAGGCAAACAACCGTCTAAAAGTATTTCAATAATTTTAACCTAACCTACAAAAAAGAAAACGAGTGGTAGTAGAATGAGAGAGAAAGAAATTGTAATCGTACCTGCTGACAAGTTTCGCATTTCTATGGCCATTAACCCTTTTATGACCGTTACCTGGGCCCCAAAACCAATTTTAGCATATTTCAACAGTTTATAACGCAAATAATGCTGAATTGTGCATTTGTAATAGACGGCAAATGGCAACTGTCGAGTGAGCGGGCCAAAGCCAATTTCAGCACTTACTGACATGGCCAACTGCCATTCCAAGTCATAAAAATCTAAATTTCAAAGCAGCAAGAGAAGCAAACATCAGAGCCGAGCATGTGGGAGATGCTCACAAAACACTTTGAATGACAGAAATTTTCGACACAAGACATGTGCGGCATTTAAGTGCAGCAGCAGCAGCATCCAGAGATGGAGCAGGACGAGAAGCAAAGCAAAGGACGTCAAACAGTGAAGGCATGCAAAAATCTAAGCCTTCGCCTGATGAGCCACATATGTATGCATGTATGTTTCTGTATGTGTGTGTGGCTTTGCAGCAATCACCTGAAACTTGCAACGACGTCTTGCCAATGAGGTAGACACACGTTGCATGTAGTGACGTTGCAGGTGCTGGTGCAGGCAGCCATATAGTTGCTGCTCGGGGGCAGCTGCTCATCGTAAAGTGCAATAATGCTTGAATTTATGCAACTCGAGTGTAATAAAAATATGCATAATTCCGCAATAAATGATTTTAAGTAACACACACACATACACACTCGAATACTGTTGCTTTAGCCAAAGTTGTTTGCCATAAATGACAGGCGACAAGAGTTTCAATTTGATTATTGATAAGATAATCATATGACTCATACGCAATGTGTGCTAAGTGATTACTCATAATGTATATAATGTCTTGGAACTGTTTACATTTAATATCAATTAATACTTCATACACTTGTGCAGATAATTAATTGATCTTAGTTTTATGTCAAACCATATCATTGCTCGGAATCTCGACTTGGCTTATCTTGTAATGGACTTGGCGATCATAAGCCTAACAACAATTCGTGCTAATGGCTTTTATACTTGTTAATCGCAACTTTCTCTTTCCCATAAGATCAATTATAACGAGACTCTAATTGATTGTGGATTATTTCATTGCAGTCATGCTTTCTTAATCTTCAAGTCTTATGGCATATCAATTACAATTTTCTTTGTCGGCTGTGCCCATCTGGCACTTTTCAATGTTGCTTAAGTGTTATGCACTTACTGCATACACATGCACTTGCATCAGGGCAAAATCTTTCAGATTACAACGTCAGGGCGTATATGCTACCTGAAGCAACCCACTTGGGTTGGAGGCAGGATGGCTGCTTTGGCCATAACTGCTGTAGAAGAAACTTAAGCAGTTTGCAGGTGTTGCAGCGAAATTGCAGTTTATCTAGCCAAACTGGCCATTTCTTTTCTTTTTAGCTCGACGAACTTAATGATCTGTGCTATATGTTGCGGGTCATGAGCGTGCCAGCAGCAGTAGCTTTTAGTATGGTGGGGGCAGGAGGGTTGAGTTGGCAGGAAATTAAGTTTTGGCTTGTTGTATTGCGTAAATGGCTTTTTAGTTTCTTTTTTTTTTTGCTGGGCTGGCGCGGAAGTGAGTTGCATAAAGTGCAAAGCGCGTGTAAAAGCCATGAAATCGAATTCGAAACTAGCTCCCTTGGCCAAAATGATTGACGAAAACACCAACGGAAGCAGATGGGCCCCAGAAAAAGGCAGCAGGCAGCTAGCAGCCAACAGCAGTAAGAAACGTTGCTGGCTGGAGCCGACACATAAATCTTCATTGAAATATTTTCGGGGCCAGAAAGCCGTCGAGTCATGCCTCGGACCCGGGAACCGCATCATGAAATGGGCAACTCAACGCGAACCTTTTACCCAACGCAACCTCCCCGTTCACCCAGCTTTGCCTTATTGTTTTTGTGTGTGCAACGAAACGTAAGCAGCAATGAGAGCACAGAAGCGAGAGAAAGAGAAAGAGAGTGGGTGAGGGGGAGTAAGCTCAGCAGCGTGGCCCGCCTCCGTTGAGGCGTAGAACAAAGGGCCATTATTTACAGGTGCTGCTCGCCAAAAGTGCCAAAACAAAGCAGAAGCCCTCACTCTCACACCCCACCCCAAAAATAAAAACACACACTCAAACACCCCAACACCCCATCTACGCATCGCACGCACACACACGCAACAGACTCACGCACACTCACGCGCACACACAGGCGCAGACACATTGATTAATGAATTAATGAGGTAAACTTTGCACCTCAATGACAGAAAAGGTATCGCAGGTGGAGCTGCCTGTGCCTGTGCTCCGTATGTTTCCCTTTCTCCTTTCGCCCTACCCAATCTGTCGCCTAAGGTTCGTTTCTGTCTCTGATTTTGGTTTGCTAATGTATCGGTTCAAGAGGTCAGTCAGCAGCTGACAGGCAAAGAAAACTTCCAGCGCATAAAAGTAGGCAATGAAAAGCATCGTCAAGCAGTGCAAGCTTCAAGCACACCCAAAACAAACACACACACGCATATGGATATGGACTCGTGAAATTTGTGATATGTAAACGATTAATGGAATGTCGTTAAAGTAATAATTGTTGTGAGAAGCAATAGGTTATTAAATTAACATTACATTTTACAGAAACATCGCATAAAAACTGCAAATAGAATCACGTTCCCATCTCTAACACTCACTGTTTAAGCGGGGCGTGTCACAAGAACTCAAAGCCCGATGCTGTTGCTGACACGTGATAAAACGCTGCCAAACGAGGCCGCATGCTGTTGCTGTTGCTGCTGCTATTGCTATGCTGCCCATCTCGATGGAGATGAGAATGCAGATGGACGTGAGATGTAAGGTATGGGGGATATGGAAAGCTGAAGCTGAAGTTGAAGCTGAAGCTGAAACTGGGGGTACGCTAAAGGTGCATAGGGCACTGGCATTAACATTTACATGACACTCAGAGCTCACAAGTGCCGAGAGTATGAGAAACAACAGCAACAACAACGGCAACACCAAGAGCAACGCTGGTTGTCCCAACTTTTGCACAAACACACATACACACACTTACACATACACAAACTTCACATATGGCTCCAACAAAAACTTGAACGATTCTTTTGTGATTGGCGCCCAGGTGGTCGCCCTGCCTGTCGGTCCATGGCATCATGTTAGTCAGTTTCGCAACGCCTCAAGGCAAACGGAAACTGTGTAACTGACGCCCCGATCCACACACACACAGACCCACATACACCCACACTTACACGTGCTGAGCTCGGCATTGCCATTAACGTTTCTATTGTGAGCTCTTGGCCTTAGCGAAATAAATAAAATTCGACAGCTGGGGCTGCAGAGAATGACCCAAGCTGAAGAGAAGCAGCTAGACAGCAGCAAGTTCACCCACATGGCAGACACTTTTGCGGTTTTCCAAATTTCTAACAGACAAGCTAGCAGCAGGCTGGGTGAAAAAGGGGCTGGGAAAAGGCAGAATATATCCCAACACCTACTGCCTCAACGTATTTATCTATTCATGCTCACCGAAAAAGCAATTCGAGGGCCAAGGAGTCGAGGACCAACTTCAATGCAGCTAACGATGTAGGGACAACAACGGACGCAGCAGCAGCAGCAGCAGCTGGAGCAGAAGCAGAAGCAGCTGGATGCATAGCAGCCGGAGCTGCAATGGACTCAGCTCACTGGCAAGTTGATTCCGTGATTTTTCGGCTAAAAACTTTTCTATGTATTTCGGGGTCGTGTCGGGGTTGTTACGCATTTTGAGCTTTTATTATGCTGCTTCTTCTTATTCTTTTTCTTTTTTTTTTTGGGGTCGTTTATTTTTTTCGTGTTGGTTCAAATTTGGAAGTTGCTGGGCAAAAGTTGCAAAAATAAAAGCGAAAAAAAGTGCCGAGTTTTCAGTGTTTTACACAAAAGCGTCGACATAGACGTGAATGAGCCCTGTGCTCCATGGCTCCAGGCAACTACTACAGCTACTGGCAACGGGCAACGAGCAACTGGCAACTGGACGAATGGTTAGACGCTTCGCTGGCTACAAACAAATAGACAGACACACAGACAGATAGAAGGGGGATAGAGAGAAAGTTCGGGAGTGCAACATACATTAGATTGGCAGTTGGGGATTTACTTGTAAAATGCAAATGCAATGAATGTACAATTTAGAAATTTTTACACCCAAAATGCTAGCTGGGGGTGCAACTGTTTTTGAAGCTATGTGCATTGAGCTGCACTTTAAATCGCTGGTGCGGGACGCCAGGGTGCAGCCGAATGGGTAAGGACTTCACTTCATGGCTCTTGCCTGCTCGTATTTTGTTTTTGGGATGGGTTCATTTTAAATGCAAGTCCGTTGTTTTGTCTGCAACGAGCTCGTAATCTATGCTAATGAAATTGTTTTTGGGTTCTCCAAATCAAATGCTGACAAACAGAACGCAACACAAGTGACTTTAGCAAAAAAAAAAAAAAGAAGCATAATAAACAAGTAAACAAATGAGTTGGGCTAAGAACGTAACTATAAAGAAGATTATGTTGTGTTCATTGAATATTTTACGTTATTGCTCTAGGTTAGGTACTGCTAGGAAAAATATATGAAAGAAAGAAGAAAAGGCAAGAGTCTATGCAAAGTGAGAATGTATTTATTCAATTTAATTAAATGACTAACAACTTCACAAATGTTTTTGTATACTTTTGTATGTGTGTGTGTGTTGTGATCGATAACAAAGGCTTGTTGACTGCATTTGCCTTCTAGGCGCATCATCAAGTTACCGCAATTTCAATAGATGAACGCACACACACACACATGCATATACAAAACTCTGGAATTTTATTACAACCACAACAAGTTTACATGCCATTCATATGCGACGCACAAAACGCAGATACTAGACGTTGAAGTACAACTAGTTGCACCCAGCTGCAATATTACTCAGGATCAGCTTTGTATTAGATACATACACACCCACACACACGCACACACACACGTACACACACACTTGCATATTGAAGGCATTCATCAAAATCACCAAGGCAACTCGAAATTCATCAGGCACCGCAGCCCTCAAATATTTTGGGCGAAACTTGTTACAACTACAACTTACTACATTGCAGTGGCAACCAACGGCAACAGCACCAGCAACAACAACAACAACGGGCATAACTGGCAAAGTCTGAGGATGCGCCTAGCTGCCTTAACCCTTGAGTGGTGTGCCAGAAACTTGGCTCTGCAGCTCCTTTCTGCCAACGGCCGTCGCATGTGGTGTTGTTGATTACACTGTAATATTGTTGTTGCTGCTGCTGCTGCTGCTGCTGTTGGTGTGGCTTTGTTGTCTGCGGCATACCCGCAGCATCCTGTTGTAGTTGCCATTATTACAGTTGTTATTGTTGTTGCTGCTTCGACTGCTCCTGTTGCCCGCAATATAAAGAATTTGTAAAAGTTTTTTTTAACAATTTCAGCAGACCGCGCACTTGACGGCGACGACTTCCGCTGAGCAATGTGCCTGGTGTTGATGCTTTTATTTATGTGTGTGTGTTGGTGTGTGTGCATCAAGTGCATATACATATTATACATACATACATATGCAGGCGTTGCCTCTTCACTGAAGCGTCAATAGTTATTTTTACAACAACAGCAACACCAACAAGATGGAGCAACAAAATTGAAGCCCGGCATGAGAATCTGTTGTTGTCGGCGACAACGAATGCGAAATACACGAATTTCTGCGTTCTTGCCGCCGACGCTTTTCAACTTACACACACACTTACATACATATTGGAGCTCCCTCCCTCCCCAGGGGCTTTGACGTTTGAGAGCAGCCTGAAAAGTTCTATGACGTTAGCTGCCAGTGCAACCAATGCTGTTGCTGTTGCTGCTGTTGCTGCTGTTGTTGTTGCTGTTTGGCCTCCTCGCTCGTTACCGTTTCTCATTCTCTTGGTGTGCCTTGTCGTAACATTACAGTGATTACGTTTTGTAAGCACTTACGTTTACGATTTTATTGTAAGCTGCTGCCGTTGCTGCTGCTGCCACTGCTTCTGCTGCAATTGCTGTTGCTTTTGCTGTTGATGTCAGCAAACGGTGCAAACTTGCCGTTGCAGTTGCAGTCACAGTCAAAGTTTGCAATTGCGCGAATTGCGCTGCACAAACTTCTCAGAAAAGTGAAAAGTGGCAGTGAACAACAGACGCAGACGCAGCGGGGAACGAAAGGCAGCAGCGACAATCCTAACTAATACTATCTACTAACCAAACCTGCATTGCGGATGAAACCGCCAAATCAAGCAGTGCACGTAATGAATCACTCGCAGTCATCACAGGGTTTGCCACTTACAAAAATTAATTTGTTACGGTTTCTTTTTGATGGGGCAAAGGTTCCAACCTGTCCAACAGTCTATCTATCTTAACGATCGGGTTTTCAGTATGATATTAGAGTTCTCCTCGAATAACATAAAAATTTATCTAATTGGTATTTTATTAGTAAAAAATATATGTATGTGTGTATGTATATTTGTATAATTAAGTTTAGGTTTTGTTGTAAATTTTATCATTAACAAATATTGCAGCAAATTTCATCTATTAAGTTATGGATTACACATTACACATTACGTATTAGTAATATTAATACAAATATTTGCTTACAACGATCATCGCATTCGTTGTCCATTTTTCCTTCTGTCTGAGTTCGGCTAATAATTAACAAATTTCATTCTTGTAACAATTGCAAAAAAATATAAACAATCATAAACTCATTTTTAAAAAACTATACATACATACTTGTATATATGTATATATAGTTTACGTACATGCACTGAGTATGTGATTACTATGTTCCTGTTCATTTCACTTCTTTACATAAGATGGCAACCATCGCGTTGGGCATCCCGACTGCCACGCCGTTGCAACTGTTGCGTGGGAGTTGACTGCGTAGAGGATGGATTGCCGGGGTTTCCATTGGATTTCGATTTGGATTCGAGACTGGCATGACGAGTTAAACGCTGCTCCGACGATCGCAGATTACCATTTGGCAGCTGTTGACTTTTTGGCACAAAATTATTGTTCGATCCATCCAGGGCATCGCTCTCTAAGACGGACGCTGCATCTGGGCTCAGCTCGTTACTATCATCTTGGCTATCATTGACGACCGCTTCGCCCAACGAATGAATATATTGCTCCAGCAGGTAGATGTGTGGCTGGAGAGTCATCATAAAGCCGCGATACATGGAGCCAGCATTGTCAAAAGTGGATTGACTAAGCTGCTTCAAGGCAGCCTCGATGCGCTTGCAACTACCCACAGATTCACTGCGTATAACAACATTTACTATGCGCGAGATGGACGCCGCATCCTGCAGCAAGATGGATAGCATTAATGCATAGTCCGTGCAATTGGCCTCGATGAAGAGCTGGAGCAGATAACGCAACTTAATGGCCAACTTGTCATTGAGATAACAAGCAACCACATCGATACTATCATCTTCCGAAGCGGGCAGCGAATAGAGGCGTCGATAGCGAAAGTTGTCAAAGGACAACTGCGAATTGGAGCGATTCTTAAGAACAGGCAAGGAGTTATGCTGCAGTTCCTCCTCCTCCTTAATGCAGGGCTGCAGCTGTGGCGACTCCAGCTGAGCTGCCAAACTAAAGTAACCCGACTCTGAAGTTTGTGACGAACCAGCTCCAGCTGCTGCCAGCCTATGTGTATCACGCAATTGCGCAAAATCATCGCGTCCAGCTGCCGGAAATGGACTTGGCAGCTGCAGTTCCACATGCAAGGCCTGCAACGCCACGGCAAAGTTATCTAATCGAGTTGAAGCAGACGATTCCTGCGTCAGCCAGCTGACCAAATGAAAGTCCAGATAGGCACACATATAGCCCAAGTCCAAGAGCTTATGGTGCTGCAACAATTGACGTGCATGTCGCTGAAGGATTAGATCAATATTAAAGATCTCACGCTGCTGCCGCTCCTTGGTGGACTTGCGACGAACGACAGTTCCAGAGGCAGGATTACTGCTGTGGCTGGGCGCCTCATTGCGCTCCACAGATGATGCCACATTCTGCTGCTGCTTGGTATCCTTGGGCAGATTGCTGGTTACCGTGGTGGAGTAACTACGCTCTCTGGTTGCAATGGGTCCCAGCACCAGATTAAACACATCTGCATTTTGATTGACCTGCGTTTGCGTTTGTGGTTGTGGTGGTGCTATTTTCACATTCATCACCATGGAGCAGCGTGGCGAATCAATCTCATTGGGATCGATGGCTTTGAGGAAGCGTATCAGATCCTTGGCCAGTTCCCATTTGCGTTGATTCAATGCAATATCCAGCAGCATATTTGCATGCTGTTTACTCACCGACGAAGGTTCCAGATTCTGTATAATAATTAAATAGCTTGCTGCGGTTTCTAGTTCCTCCGCCTGTAGGCAGAGATGGAAGAGCTCCTTGGGCTTGCCGGCCATGCTGAACAGATACGGCCAGAGGGCAATTTCAGTTTTACGCGCACATTGCACAATCGTCTGCAGATAGACGGGAAACTCACGAATAAAATCGAGTATGCTGGGCAATTGGGCATCAGGTATGGGCTGCTTGCTGCTGGCCTCCTCCTCGAGCACCTCGTGGAGCAGCAGTTCCAGGGCATGTGGAAAGTAGGGCAGACTACGACAACTTTGCGCAATCTCCCAGGCCGAGTAGCCCAAGTTGCGTTTGATTAACTGCCTCAACACTTTATGCAGATACACCTGCGACTTTCGTTCCATCAAGGCAAAGGGTAAAGCAAAATGTGAGTTTGGCTCATTCGTATACAGGGTGCTTTCGTTCTCCACACCCAACACTATCACATTGTCAAAGAGTATGACAAGTGGATAGAGTTTCAGTGGAAAGCTCAACATGATACGCTTGGACATGAAACTATGCAAACGTTGCTGTGCGCCACTTTGCTCCGAACGCTGCTGCAGTATGGGCAGCCAGACGCGCATTCCGTGTGCACCAGAATATAACCAGAGGCAATCTCTCATGGCGCAATGCTCCAGATTGTGGGAGAGCCAAAAGCATTCCACACAGCTGGCCAAACAGGTGGCTAGCAATGTATTGGGCACCTGTTGTGCAGCATCCTCGCGCTGTATCATCAGTATTCTTCCACAAACATTGACAACAATCGTCTCCGCTTCTGCATGTTGTTGCTGTGGCTTAAGTTCGTTTCTCAAATTCGTAACCGTTAGGCTGACAATGCAGGCGGGATGTATACAAATGCTCTTCACATCCAGCTCATAGGCACACTCCACATTTATAATGTATGCCGACTGTCTATGCATATGGAAGAGACTCACAATGCCATCTGCCGTGAGTACAATTAGCTGATCTCGGAATGCATTCAGACTGATGACTGGAGCACGCACTTGTATCTTGTGTCCATACTGATTATCCAGCTTGCAATCCGCCGGATAGCAGCGTAGTTCATCCGTGCGATCCAATAGCGAATAGCAGCCCATAACAATGAAGCCTTGCCACCAGAGCAAACCACCGGACACAACGAAATCCTTTTCCTGCGACTCGTTACCAAACAGCTTCCACTTCTTGCTGAGCATGCCATAGTGCGCCAGTCCAGTTCGTCCAGCTACAGCTATATGTAAGCCGGCTGCATCAATGGCTGCATAACGTATGGGCCAATTGGTGGCAGCATAGTTGAGTGGCAGCTGCAACAGCGTCCAGTATTTGCTCTCCGTTAAAATGCTACCCGTATTTGGACTCTGTTTCAGTTCAACACAATCGTCTGTGCGTGCCGTGGAGCTGCTAGGAAACGTGCAATTGACATTGGCATAGGTCTGCTCCAAATTGTCGCCCTGATTGATGTACAAGCAATCATCTCCCTGGAGTAGAATATGCGAATGGGCGCTCATGCAGGGATTCATGCTTAAGGCGCTCTTCACAAACTGCAGTTGGAGCACATTGTCTTTACCTTCGCGGCACGTCATAAATAGCTGATAGCCTTCGGTGGACCATTCCAAGCGACGCAGCTGCAAAGGATTCTGCTTTAACAGATCCACATGCAGTCCAAAGTCCCAGCTCAACGTAGACATCAGCAGGGCACCAAAGGTGCTCCACAGCGACAACCCGCCATTAGCCCAGCTCACAGCGAGCACACAACCATCTGGACTCCATTTCAGCTCGTTTACAGCACCCAAGCTTCCAGGCAACACATTTTCCGTTAGCATTAACCGATGCGAATACTCCAATCCAGCTGTGGCATCATCTATTGCATACACAGCCACCGCCGAGCTTTGTTGTCCATACGCCAGCAATCGAAACTTATGATTCACGCTGCAAACGCTCGCATCAGTGACATCCGGCACCCAGCAGCCATGCATGTGTGCCGTCTCAAAGCGCAGATGGTCAGCAATAAGGAATGCGGCACGCTGATCACTGAACACGGCTGCACATCCACCAATGAAAGGCGAGTACTCCAGTGAAGCAACATAAGCAGTGTTACCAATGGGTGGCAGATATTTAGCGGGCTGCTGCTGCTGTTGCTGCACATAGAAGGGAATGTCGCGCAGTTTGATAACAGCGAGCGGTTTCAGTTCCTCGTTGACCATCTCCAGCTGGGACCATTGTAGGCGCAGCAGTTCGCATGTTTCTGTGGCCAGCAGCAATTCACTTAGGCTTATGCAGCATACGTTAGAGATGACGGCGTCCAGGGTGACACAACGCACCTCGCGCAAACTCAAACGTGGAATGTTCTCCTTAATGAACAGCTCTGCTGAGTCTCGTTTTAGACTCATTGCTGGGGGATCCACTTGCATGAGAATCCCACTGCCATTGGCATCAAAGTCGAGTTGATAGAGCAGCAGAGCGCCTGCATCTGTAAGCACTGCTAGTTGTCGGGAGTCGGGTTTCCATATTATCAAATGATTGCTGCCAAACTCCTGGAGAGATTCTGCGCTGCGGCAATAATACGCAATTGGCAGCAAGGGATTCGCATACCAAATGCCC
This sequence comes from Scaptomyza pallida, assembly GCA_018152965.1. Lineage (NCBI taxonomy): Eukaryota > Metazoa > Arthropoda > Insecta > Diptera > Drosophilidae > Scaptomyza > Scaptomyza pallida. Next base: position 2,917,389 of record JAECXP010000080.1, on the reverse strand, counting down.
AGAAAATCTGAGCCAACAGCGGCAACGAGTATTTTAACAGCATCACAGGCTATGTGACGTATGTGTGTTGATTCTCCAGGCAGCGCCAAGCTGACGCGCTTGGGCCAGCCCAATGGAAAGTACATCCTCCTTCTCCCTTTCCAGCGACCAAATTGCTATGTGTTGCAAACAAAACATACTATTGTAAACATTTATCTAGCAGTTTCACATGGTTGATTACTCACACTTGAGTTTCTGTTTAAGTATACACCAAAATTTACATGTCTAATAACTAATTAGCACTTTAGCCAAATATTTGCCATAAATTGATACAAAAAAAAAAAAATCACTACATTAACGCGTATACAAATACAAGTGCTGGAAGGTGTCAACAAATCTCAGCTGTTGATGCGCCATCGTTACACAGCACTTAAATTGGCAGCACTTTCGCATTGTTGGCAACTCTTAAGGACGGTACGTACGCCTATCGTCATACAAAATAAATTGGTCATGCAAACCGATATTAGATACTAGCCAAACTAAAAAACTGAGCTCATATTTTTAGAAAAAAGAAGCCTGTTTCTGCTGTCATTATTAAATATTTGCTGTATGCACTTTAGTTCAATATTATCGAACACGACAATCACTAGTGTTCCAGCTGTCATCGTGCGCAGCTGATTTGAGTACATCAAGAAAATCGTTCGAGTTCATTTGTGAATAAATTGCAGCCGGCTCGAAAAGTGCAAAAACAAATAAGAAGAAACTAAATAATGACTGCATTTGAAGGTAAGCTGGCGTTTTTTAAACATTATAAACATATTTTAAATAACATTATTGCAGAGTTTGGTGTGCTGCCTGAACTGGGTAAAGCGACTGATGAATTGGACTGGACGTAAGTTATTATTTTTATCAACTTCTTTTAGTTCCTATACAATTTGTACTCTTTTTGATATAGCTTACCTACAGATGTGCAGGCCGAGGCTATTCCACTTATACTTGGCGGTGGCGATGTCTTGATGGCTGCCGAAACGGGCTCCGGTAAAACCGGTGCCTTCTGTTTGCCAATTATACAAATTGTTTGGGAAACAATACGCGATTTGCAGGAGGGCAAGTCGGGTAAAGGTGGAACTGGGACAGCTGGATCTGTAGCTCCATGGACCATGTCATTCTTTGATCGCAATAATGCATTAGCAGTCACTCCGGATGGTCTGCGTTGCCAGTCGCGTGAATTTAAAGAATGGCACGGATGCCGTGCCACAACGGGCGTTTATGGAAAGGCAAAATTCTATTATGAGTCAACTGTTACGGATGAAGGACTGTGCCGTGTGGGCTGGTCCACACAAATGGCCAATTTGGATTTGGGCACTTGTCGCTATGGCTTCGGCTATGGTGGCACGGGCAAAAAATCCAATAATCGACAGTTTGATGACTATGGCGATGCCTTTGGAAAGGCTGATGTAGTGGGCTGTATGCTAGATCTGCAGCGCTTGGAAGTCAGCTTCACTAAAAACGGCACACCATTGGGCGTTGCCTTTAAGATTCCCGAAAATCTACGCAATGATACATTTTATCCAGCTGTTGTGCTTAAGAATGCCGAGATGCTGTTTAACTTTGGCCAGACTGAGTTTAAATATCCACCAGGAAATGGTTATGTTGCAGCTTGTCAGGCTGGTCCCGATCATAGCGCCCCAAATCCGCTGGCCAGTCCCACAGCCAATCCAACAGGCAATAAACCAGCTCCCAACGCCCCTCAGGCCATCATCATAGAACCGAGTCGTGAGCTAGCTGAGCAAACATACAACCAAATTGAGAAATTAAAGATTCATTTGGGCAATCCCGAGGTGCGTCCACTGCTGCTCATTGGTGGCGTTCGTCTTGAGGAGCAGAAAGCACAGCTGCAGAAGGGCGTACACATTGTGGTGGGCACTCCCGGACGCCTGGAGGAGATTGTCAACAGCGGATTTGTGCAGCTCACGCATTGCCGTTTCTTTGTGCTCGACGAAGCAGATGCTCTGCTCAAGCAGGGATACACTGATCTCATTGAGCGACTGCATAAGAATATACCAAAGATAACAAGTGATGGCTGTCGTTTGCAAATGATTGTCTGCTCCGCCACCTTGCATGCCTTTGAAGTCAAGAAGATGGCCGAACGTTTAATGCACTTTCCAACTTGGGTTGATCTAAAAGGGGAAGATGCTGTACCAGAAACAGTGCATCATGTGGTGTGCATGGTTGATCCCCAGACTGACTGCAGCTGGCAGCAACTCCGTCAGCCGATACCGACAGACGGCGTACACAATGCTGACAACGTCCATCCAACACATCAATCGCCAGAGACACTATCGCAGGCTGTTAAACTGCTTAAGGGCGAGTACGTTATACGTGCCATAGATCAACATAAGATGGATCGCGCACTGCTGTTCTGCCGCACCAAACAGGACTGCGATAATCTGGAGAAGCATCTGCGTCAGCGTGGAGGTCAGCGATACTCCTGTGTCTGTTTGCATGGCGATCGAAAGCCGCAGGAGCGTAAGCAGAATCTTGAAATGTTTAAACGCGAGCAGGTCAAGTTTCTTATCTGCACAGATGTGGCTGCACGTGGATTGGACATTACAGGATTACCATTCAGTAAGTAATTATAATTTTAGTTTCTAAAAGTTTGAAATACGTTTCTTACTTTTAACAGTGATCAACGTTACGCTGCCCGATGATAAAGCGAACTATGTTCATCGTATTGGACGCGTAGGAAGAGCTGAGCGCATGGGTCTAGCCATCAGTCTGGTGTCCACAGTGCAGGAGAAGGTGTGGTACCATGGAGAGTGGTGCAAGACTCGTGGCCGTAACTGCAATAACACCAATTTGACTGATGTGCGTGGCTGTTGTATTTGGTACAATGAACCTAATTTGCTGGCCGAGGTTGAGGATCATCTGAACATCACCATACAGCAGGTGGACAAGTCGCTGGATGTGCCGATCAATGAATTCGATGGCAAGGTTGTCTATGGCCAGAAGAATCTTAAGATGGGCACTGGCTATGAGGATCATGTGCAACAATTGGTGCCTACTGTGCGCAAATTAACTGATTTGGAACTGCAATCACAATCTTTATTCTTGAAACGCTTAAAAGTCTAAAGTGGTTCGATTTTTTTTTGGGTTTTGCTACACGATCCGAAATACTTTCATGGTTACGAGTACACATAAATTACATAAATAAACTAACATTAAAATCTTGTGTTTAATGAGTACAGCCTCAGTTTGAAATTCCCCCTACAATTAATCCTCTTCCTCCTCTTCTTCGTCTTCCTCGTTGAACTCTGTGCGCATCTGCTGAAGCCTTTGTAGCTGCTGACAGAGCTTATTGCCAAAGGATTCAACATAGCGGGGACTTATTTTGTCTAGCAGCGCGTAGGGTGTCTCAAATATCTCCTCTGCCTCTTCCTCGGCACTTAAGTCGCCGTTCTCCAGCAGCAGAGACTTGATCGCTTTGTCCTCATCGATGGTGTCGTACAGCGAGGATACTATTTTAAATCCTCTATTGGTGACTTCTACACAGCAGGTGGCACTCTCAAGGGTGCGAATGTTGAGATAGATGTGCGTGGCACTGCTGGCCAACTTTTCGGATATTGCAATTTCGGCCACATGCCCCTTGACATCGTTAATGATGGCGTTGGCCTCGTCAATGCAGTTGAACGTTTGGTCTTCAGCGTCCTGCATTCTGGTAACGTTTCTAATTAAACACTTTTTTTGAATTAACTTTGATTTTACAAGCGCAACATGTTTTTTCGTGCCGTATGCTTAAAACAGCTGTGTATAGAACAAACTCATTTGACTTCCAATTCACAAGAATATCGATACTAGATGTGAAGTGTTCCAAGCAAATGTGATTTTATCAAAAGGTGTGTAGCCACTGGCGTAAATTCGGCTTTGCAAATGTTTCTTATCGATACTTTTTGTTAAGTACCTATCGAACTACGCATGTTTGGCATCGGCATGGCTCAAACTCAAATCGAAACTGCCATACAATTGTTGCTCCAAGAGGCCGAGGAGTTGTGTATTGGTGGTCATATAGCAGAACTGAATGAGTTCCCCAGTGCCTTGGAGTTTGCACGTGACTACTATGCCAAGAACACGCCCGTCGTTATACGTCAGGCGGTGGCACACTGGCCGGCAGTAAAGAAGTGGACGCCAGATTACCTGCAATCAACACTAAATGACAAAGTTGTGGATGTGGCTGTCACCCCAAATGGTTATGCGGATGGTCTTGCGACCCAGGCGGGTAAAGAGTACTTTGTGCTACCGCTAGAAACAAAAATGAGGCTTTCTGAGCTTTTAGAGCGCTTTGATGATCCCATGGGCGCCGTTCACTATATACAAAAGCAAAATTCCAATTTTAGTATTGACTTTCCGGAGTTAGCAGAAGATATAGTGCCCAGTGACTTAGACTTTGCACAGCAATGCTTTAATAAGCCCCCAGATGCTGTCAACTTTTGGCTTGGCGATGAGCGTGCCATTACCTCTATGCATAAGGATCCCTATGAGAATATATACTGTGTCATTTCTGGCTATAAAGACTTCATTCTTATTCCACCGCATCAGCTGTGTTGTGTTCCACGCCGCAGTTATCCAACAGGCGTGTACAAGCAAAAAGCATGCGGTCAGTTTTACATTGAACCAATGATTGATAACGGCGAAGTGCAGCAAACAGAATGGGTTAGCATTGATCCAGTGGCCCCCGACCTATTTACATACCCGCAATATGCCAAGGCGCGACCTTTGCGTGTCAGAGTTTATGCTGGTGATGTGTTGTATCTGCCCAATTACTGGTTCCATCATGTGCAGCAGAGCCACAAATGTATGGCCGTTAATTTTTGGTATGACATGGAATATGATAGTCGCTATTGTTACTATCGCATGCTGGAGCACCTCACAAAATAGACGATACAATGATTTGATTTAACTTGTTAAGTTTGTATAATAAAAGAAATATAATTTGTTGTCTATCTCGTTGGTATTGGACAAAAGGAACATTATAAATGCTTTTTAATTTAAAAGTTTTACTTAGTTTTGGTTTTACAAATTTAATGAGAATATAAATGAATACAAAATAAATAATAAAAGAAAAATAAAATCCAAAACATGCGTAGAAAAACAGGCCACTTCTGCAGCTAGTAACTAATTTTGTCTGTATGTGCGTTTCGTCAAATGTGTTTTTGATTGTGGTATTGCATACTGTAAGTATGCGAACGGTTGTTGGGAATGTTGTTGTGGATGTGTGTCACCTAAAAAGGTCTTACTGACTAATTTTAATCCAAGCTGATGTTCTGCGTATCTGCAGCTTTAGCTGCGCTAGCCTCCTCGTCCGGGTTTTCATTGTTCTCGCACTCAACGTCACCGCCATTCAGCGAAACCTTTTTCTGGTCAGCCTCTGCTAAGTCAGCATCATTATTGGAATCCTGTGAATGTGATTGAGCGCGAACGCGTTTGTTCACCTGCTTTTTGTGCGCTGCTTGACCGCCTTTTTCTTCCTTGCTCTTGCTTTTTGGTGGGCAGCCATTGTGTGGCTGCTGCTCCACAACAAATAGCTGCTCCAGATATGTGCGATACCATAGCAAGAAATCATCACGTTGTCGTGGCATTTCCATCTTCTTAATCTTGGCATAAATGCGTTTGGGTGAGATGAGCGGCGATGTGGCATTTGGTATCCAGCTGGCGGCGGAGTTTTGTGCCGCATTTGCCGTCAGCTTGGAGACCTCGGCAAGCAGCGAATCATTTATGATGGTATTGTTATGCGTCTGGTTGCGTATGCGTTTGATTATGTACTCGATAAGCTCGTGATCGGGCGACACTTGAATGCTGCCCGTTGGCGTTGCAGCCCTTTCAATCACAACCTCAATAATTTGCTTAAACAAAGACGTGCAATGAATCGGATGCAGCAAGCGATCAACAATTTAGGCTACTTACATCATCGGTCTCCAGCGATGCAGCGCCTGCAGCAACTGCCTCACCATGCTCCCGTTCTGCTGTTGTTCCTGCTGCGCCACCAGCGCTCTGCATTGGCAAGCTTTCCTCATCCTCAGGCCTATCGTTGGCCGGCTGTTCCTGTGGCGTTTCATTGCCACTTTCAGTGGCTTCAGTTGTCTCATTTAAAGTAGCGCTTTCAGCTGGTTGTGCACTAGTCGCTTGTCCTTGATTGAGTGTCTTGCGCAGACTGTGCATTTCGTTGTAGAGTTGTTCACCTTGCTGCTGCTGTTGCATTTGTTGTTGCTGCTGTTGTTGTTGCTGCTGCTGTTGTTGCTGCTGCTCAAAGAGAGTTTCTAGACGTCTATAAACATCCTCCTTGATGGACTCGTAAAACTTTGTAGTAAACTTATCATTTTTCAATGCATTGACCAGCAAATTTCGATTCAGTTCCTCAGAAGCAGTCTCCTCAGTTTGCTCAAGCATTGCATTCGATTCATCTGCCGCATTGGCTTCGAGAGCTGTCACATTGTATAATGGAGCAGTAGGTGGTACTGGTAATGCTGCTGGTGGTCCCGGTAACTCATAGTCCATGTACTGAGCAGGCAGCTCAAAGTCAAAGCGCAGATGACGCTGCTGCAATGGTGTCAAAGATACGGTCGATGTTGTCGGCTTAGCTGGAACTTTGTTTCGTTGATATTGAGGGCTATTAACATTCATGTTGAGCAAATTGGAAGAGCCTCCGGCCAGCTCGTGCAAAGCGAAATCTTCGTCACGCAACGCGTGCAACTGACGACGTCGATTGCGTCGTCTGGCGCCTCCACTGCTGCCGCCACTGCCACCAAACAGTGCTGTATCATTGTTGTCATCCTCATCCACGTCCTCGTCTTCGTGGCCGTTTTCGCGCCAATCTCGATTGATGCTGCTGTTGTTTAAATTATTGCTGCTGCTGCTGTTGTGCAAATGCGGTGTCTCATAAAAGTGACGATGTTGTTGTTGTTGTTGCTGCTGTTGTTGTTGTTGCTGCTGATGCTGCTGCAGTAGCAAGCTGCCCGTGGCACTGCGAACTGAGTGCGCCAAATGCGTCTGAAAATAGCTGGGACGTTGCCGCTGTCGTTGTATTTGACGATATTGATGCTCCACATTAAGTTCTTCATTGCTTTTGTTAGACAGCAAATTCTGACGCGTATAGCTGCAAAGCGCATAAATATTATTGGGTTAATAAAAGCGAGCAAGAAAATAACATCATTCAATCTGCAACTTTAGTAACAAACGATTAGAAATTAAATTAAATCTAAACTAGCTTTTTTAGTGGTAAGATATATTTGTTAGTTTTCTGCATTAAACGAATTATAAAAACGGTCTTAAATCATTTTTTTTTCACTACTTACTTATTGCAAACAATTTAATTCAAAAGGAAATCAAAGTTTTTTTATTAGATATTTGTTGTGGGGCACTTCGATCTTTATATTTGTTTATTGCTTTAGCAAAAATAATTTTAATAACATCTCTTTGGTTCTCAAACGAATAGAAAAAATAAATAAATAACTGCCTAATCCATACAAAAGAGCCCGACACCAAGTAATTAGATTTATTTTGGCGCTTTACCTTCGGAAATTGTCCCAGTAGTTGTTGGCACGATTGCCGGGCGGCACCTGATTATTCAAAGTAGCCGGAGTAACTGCATCCTCGGGCAATGAATGCAAATTGTTAGCATGCTGATTCTGTGTGCGCAAATTGGCATTGTTCTGGTGTATGGTATTGTTGTGATGATTCATAAATATCGGTCCCGGGCTGGCGCGATACGAGGGTGGCGACAGCGGCGTCTCATTGTTAAAGTGCGTTGGGGGTGCCGGTGGCGGCGGTGGTGGTGGCGCCGCATTATTCAAATATGGCTGTGATGCATGAGGATCATTGCTACTGTAGATATTGTTGCGATGACTGCTGCGCTGATAGTTGCTAAAGGCGCTCTGGTGTGAGGCACCAAAGCTGTATAGCTGCTCCGATTGGGCACGATTGCTGCCGCCGAGGCAGAGATTATTGGGTGCTAGGCCTGTATTGACTGGCGGCACAGATTCCGAGCGCAAGCTATAGGTGTGATCTTGGCAAGTGGCATTGAGACGGTCCTGCAGCTGTGGAAGCGATAAGTGATATTTGATTAATACAAAAACGGTTCTGACTAGTTTTTGTCACCCTTTGATAAATTATTTAGCATACACAACTATTTTACGAACTTACCGAATGTATCTGGCTGTTGAGATTATCAATCTCACGCTGCTGATGCCATAAAGTCTGATTGCACTGACAGACTGAGTTGATAAGCATCTGCTGGGTTTGCATAAACTGCTGCAGCAGTACGGTATCTGGTGTTGGATTAACACTTGAAGCATTTGAAGAGGTAGCCGCAACAGGTGCAGCTGGAGCACCAGTGGGAGTCGCTGGCACGTACACAGGTTGCGAATGCCAAATATTGTTACCATTCTGAGTGTCTGTTAAAAGTTTTGAGAACTGATTAATATGCAAACTTAATTACTTGCTGGTCTAAGCTTACTCCACATGCTCTGAACGGGTGCCATGGGTGGCGGCATATACTGGGATCTGGTGCTGCTTGACTGAAGACTATCATTGCCCAGCGATTGGCTATCAACAATCAGGTTTAATTCCTCCTCATTGGCGATGTGAGCAATGGGTTGACGATGTGACTGCTGTTGCGGTTGCTGCTGCTGTTTTTGTTGAGTTCGTCGTTGTTGTTCTTGTTGCTGCTGATGTAGTAGCAGATGCTGACGTTCTTGCTGCTGCTGCTGATTTAGTGACTGCTGTTGACGTTGCTCGTGCTGTTGTTGTTGTTGCTGCTGCTGCTGCTGTTGATATTGTTGCTTTTCCACGACAGTGCTAGCCGACGGCGAGCGCTTCAATGTTGCCGAAGATGCTGTGCGCATTTGTGTAAAATATCTATCGCTATCCGTGTCATCATTGCCCTCATCATCCGCTTCCGAGGTGGTGTTTGTGTTGTTGTTATTGCTATTATTGTTGCTGCTGCCATTAGTGCTTATGTAACGTTGATATTCGAGACGCTTATCCTCATACTCCCGGCGCAGTTGTTCACATTCAGCACGCAATGCATCTTGCGTAGGCATCTGCACTTGGCTCGTTGTTGGCTGCTGCTCCTCCTCCTCCTCTGATTGCTCCTCCTCGTCCGGTTTTGAATCGATGTCACGATGTCTGCAAGGTGTTGGCGTTGGCGTAAGGCTGTTACGCAGCAGAGCCTCGTCGCCGAGCTGCACGGCAGCAGCTGCTTGCCGCTTGCGACGTTCGATTTCTGCTTTCAGAGCCAAAATGCGATCGCGTTCCTGCTGCAAACTGGCTGCTTCTGCACGCAGCTCGGAGGTCACATCATTAAGGGCATGTACACGCTGTGAAATATCCACAGGAACATCATGACGATCGGCGCTGCGACGATCCAGCGACTCGCCCATATTGGGCGTACTCTCCTCGATCTGGGTGACCGTGTCCAGCATACCCTTCAGCCTGGCCATTTGTGCCTTGAGTGCATCAATGTCTGCCGTCTTCTGATTTATCATGTTCTGAGCGTGTTGAGCACGTTGTGCTGCCTTGGCAGCTTCCTCACGCAGAATGGGCACATTGCGTTGATATTCAACGGGTACGATGCGTTCATTGATGGGCTTTGTGGCTGCCGGCTCCTTTGGAGGCTCTTCTTTTTCCTGGGCAGCGCTTCGCTCGGCACGTGACTCTCTAGCAACAGCATTAATGCTGTTCAGTTCATTGACCAATTCGCGCATATCCTCTCGTTGCGACCGCAATGATTCCAATTTTTGTTGCAGAGCCTGCTGCTCGGCTATAATCTCTGGGCCATCGTCACCCAATATGTTGCTTAGTTCGTTCTGATTGTGTATAAAAGTGGTGAGATTCTTCATGCGGCCCACGAGTGATGCCATATCATCCTGAACCTGCTGCACAGACTCATAGTTTGGTGCATCTCCATTGCCGTTGTGTGCCAAACGTGCGCTGTTTTGGCGTAGCTGCTCCATTTCGTTGAGATGCGACTTAGCCATGTTTTGAATCTGCAACAACTTTTGCTGTTCATCCTGCAAGTTCTGCATATTGCGATTTGAGGCATCCAAGCGCTGCTGCAGCTCCTCGAAACTGGGCGATGTATCTGGTGTGGGCGTTTCCAAGACACTATGTAGCGATTGTATAGACTGTGCGCGGTTGTCGCTCATCTGTGAGATTTGGGTAGATAAATTACTTTTCATGTTAACGGCAAACTGCCTTAAGTAAACATACCTCACTTAATGCAACATCTTCGAGACTTGTTGAATTGACAATGCCATCCTTTTCTGCAGCACTGGGATTGATTTCGTGAACCATGTTGTTTAAATTCTGTAAGCAAAGTGAGAAAATATTTTTATATTATAACTTGAAGAGAATTTCATAGAATGTTATTTCGATCTAGTTCAAACCTGTGCTAAACTGTTTGTCGCCTGCTGTCCGTTGTTGCTATTCCAATTCTCATCCAAGCCCAGCAATGAGCGCAAAATATCAATTTGTTGACGTGATCCGGGTTGCGATGACGTTGATCCAAATATTTGGTTAACTACAGTTTGAAGTGCAGTTGGTGCTTGATGATTGCTCGTATTGCTGGTGCTAGTGCTGTGCTGTTGCTGGTTGTACTAATTGTGGACTGCTGTTCCTCGTTTCCGTTGGTTGTATTGGGTGTGACGACACCTACAGTTGCATTGGGTATCGTTGGCTGCCGTAGACGCAGAGCGGCGGCAGCTGCTAATGCTGCTGCTGGTGGTGGCGGAGGCGGCGGTTGCTGATGCTGCACTCGTTGCACTGGACGCACTGGGAAGCAAAAGCGCTGTTGCTGCTCTTGAAGTTGATCTGTAAAGTAAAAGAACAAATATCAATATATTTTAGTGCAATGACGCAGTCAGAAAAGCTTGGCCAGCTGCCCACATTGATGCTGCCCAATGCGAATAGCCCTCTCCGTGGGCGTTTATTTTTGTGCGCTGTTCTAAATTTAGAATATGAACTAGCGCACACTTTATGTGATCAGTAACAATTGGCCTCAGGTGCGTAAAGGTAAAAGTTTTAAGTTAACAATTTATTGTAGTTGATCAACTTACCTGTTTGATCGTAACTGTTTTCGGCTGCCAACTGACGCAGCGCCTCTCGTTGCTGTTGCTGCTGTGTGCTGATATGTGACTTTGTTGCGGATGCGCGCTCCAGTAGATCCTTAAACCAATAACAAATAAAGATTAACAACAGACAATAAGCCAAAAACGCGGCAATTTTGCTAATGATTGCTATAGGAGTATATAAACACATATACAATGTATATATATGTGTGTATATAAAAAGTTGGGACAATTACGCGATGTTTCGTGAATAAGGTCGTTTGTGGTACTGAGACCCCGTCATAGATTTCTCGAATGTTTTTGGACGAAAGCACAATGAATGTGAAATGTATTTTTAAATGCAAGAGCGCAGCCAAACGGCTAAGAGCGAAATCTGAGTAAGGAGAGTGAGAGAGTGGGCCTGCAACAAAATTAGCGTCATGGCAACGAAAACGTGCGAAATGTTTTCAATCAATATAAACAACAAACCGAGCCGGCATATTTTGCTCCGCATGTAATGTGGATGCAAGTCCAGTTGATATGCATTTGTCAAATAGGGTTGGATATGTACTTACATATAGTGTTTTACAGGTGCCACTCTGCAGTAGCTCCTTTACTCGCTTCCTTTCCTGTTCCTTGGTGAGGGTAGTGTTGCGAGCACGACTGCTGCTAGATCTAGTTGAAGGCGGCGTTGTGTTTGTTGCAGCTGGTGCTGTTGTTGCCACCGCCTGTTTGGGCACGGCACCGGTGCTGCGCGTTTTGTCACAGTCATTTTTTTTCATTGTTAATTTTACGGGCGGTGTCGACGCCATCAGAAAATGTATACATATACTTGCACAGTTAATAAATATAAGTTAATACTGGCACTTTTGGCGGCACGTACTGTGTACTACACTTTTTTAATATCAAACAGACGCAGCAAGCATAGCAAATAACAAATTGCATTTATGCATACAAATTAAAACATCCTGTTCAATTTCATTCAACGCCAGTCTGAATTACTAAGCAGCAAACAGCTGCGTCCTGACAAGTAGTGATGACATACTTTATATCGATATTTACTTAATGCAGAACACAACGTGCGATATTTTGTTAGACTAAGGATATCGATCATTTTAAGTGATAGAAATTTGACACTTGTAATCGATTATGTTTGTCAATAATCGACAGTTATTAAAACTCAAATTGAAAAAATAAACAAAAATATTGTTAACAATCAGAATACTATGCGTATAATTGGATATATTTTTGTAACATATGTTTATATAAATAGATCAGCAAGTAATTAATCCGTTGAGAAGAATTATCCTATTTGCTCTGTTTGCGCTGTATAATTTCCTCCTTTAAAGTTTTAATACGAAGACGTTCAGCTTTCAAGCTTTCCTCTTGCCCACGCAAATCACTTGTAAAGTCCGTCACCATATTGATCATAGCATTAAGCAATTCCGCATTGTCAGGAACGCTATGGGATGTGGGCTCAGCGGATGCTCCCACCTCCGACGACAATGCCTTGCTGCTGGTGCTGCTGCTGCTAGATTGTACACTTTCCGAGCTCATTGTTTGTCTGCTACTCTGCTTGACAGTCGAAGACGAAGATGATTCCATGGTGGAAATATGCTGCTCAATGCGCTTTGTGGTGTCCGTCATGTGCTGAACACGTTTAAATTGCGCCTTCAGGTTCTCAATTTCCGCAAGTTTCTCCTGAAGATAGCTAGCTGTCTCTTCCTTGTCCTCCTCAGCAACACTTTCTCTCTCATCGGATACGTCCTGAACTGTACCTGCACCCTCAGTTGAATGTGTGGACTGTGACTCAGAGCCCGTACCCCGTACCGATGTTTCTGTTGTCTCCACAATCTGTGAATGATGTTCTCTGGTTGCCATCCTCAACTGAGTCCGCTGCGCACTTAAACGGGATAATTCTTGCTGCAGCTGTCGATGTTCTTCTTGCATTTCCTCTAGCTGACGGTTGGACGTAGCCAGAATCTATAAAAATATCAACAAAGAGCTCATAATTTAATGCATTGTTCATATTATTAAAATATTTTTGTATTACTCACCTCGCTCAATGCAGCATTATCTTGTGGTTTATTCAGCTCGTTGACCATGTTGAATACCGTGCCTTAAATGAAAATTGTCGAGATGATTATATTACCCAAGAAATTCAATTGTGCTTTCAAAATACACACACGCAACTAGACCTCCCGTATCTAAAAATAACATTTTCATTTCTTTTCGAAATTGACTTGTTGGTTATATTGGTGTCAATCATTTTGACGTTTCTGGGATGATGTGTATGGCATCCACTTGGAAAACAAGAAAACAATTATATAAACTTACAGTTAGTAAACTTGCAGGCGCTTCACAACAAATGAACAGAAATATTTCAAAAGATTTCTTTAAGAACAATGCGCTGTTGGTCTACGCGCGCTGAGATGCCAATTTTCTTACTAAATGACTGAGCCGAAAATGAAAATATTTTATACGATAAATTATGCACAAACATACTTACTACATACATATCTATAATGTGTACGTTTTCCCGAAATCATGTATATACATATCGATGTAGAATACTCTGCGAGACGCCAGGCGACACATGTTTCAAAAACAATGTTTCCATTAGACAATACTATGAAGAAAAATAAAAAAAGTACGTCGAACTTAGTCATCAAAAATAAAAAAAATGAACTCTTATCAAACTAATCAAAATATGTTTATTGATGCCGATAAGACTTTTGTATCCGTATTTTTTTTTAATTGATTGCCCAAAAAGATATAAATAAGGTTGCCAAAGAATGTCGACCTCAGTGCGGTTGTAAAAGTAAAAAGATTCAGAAGTGAGTTCAGTTTAACATCATCAACGTTTCGTCTACAATTCTGTTCTGTACAAATAGTGAAATTTCAGATATTCTTTGGCATTGCTTTATCAGTGCTACTCCAGTATGCGTTTGGAGAGGATATTGAAGCGCCAGGTCCGGAAGAAGATGAACCTAAACTACCAGTCTTTATGGGCAACATCAGTTTGTGCAACAATGTGGCAAATAGAGTATTTTTGCCGTACGTGGGAGACCGCAGAAAGTACTATCTATGTTTGGGTGAGTATTGTAGATAAAGATGTTACAATTTACACAACATTTATCTTAACAGATGGCGAGCATTATGAGAAACAGTGCAAAAAGAATTACATGTTTAATGCACGTAATCAGAGTTGTGGTTACGTGAAGGATGCCACTAACATGCCAAATTGTACAGACTATAACTTGACTACTTTTAGCTACGATCGAACCTGCACCAAATATGTGCTCTGCTATTATGGTGTACCGGTTTTGAGGGAGTGCCACGACGGGTTGCAGTACAATGCTGATACGGATCGCTGTGATTTTGCCCAGTATGTTGACTGTGTGGGTAATGAGTGCATGAGAACGGCTGAAAGAGGTGATATCGTTTTGATAGCCAGCAAGGCCTCATGTATCAAGTACTATCTTTGTGCTTTGGGCGAAGCTGTAGCAAATTATTGCGGCGAAGGATTATATTTTAGTTCCAGTTGCAATTGCTGCACTTACCCTGACGTATCTGGATGTGAGGTGAGTTTTAGTTTTAAAATCATGCTCATTCTTATTGACAATGATTTTTAATGTGATGCTCCGTTTCAGATTCCTGCATTGAATCGCAATATTACACCCTATCCTCGTGTTCCACCTCGAAACGCTGGTGTAAGCTGTCCAGCTCAAGGAGTTCACTTTTACGCCCACAAGTCAAGGCAGGATGCCTATCACTATTGCATAAATGGACACGGTGTCACATTGGACTGTACGCCTGGTTTGTGGTATGACTCAAAGGTTCAAGAATGTCGAGAGCCCAAGTATATAAGTTTCAAATAAAACTTCAATCAATAAAGATTTAATTTTTTTGTAAAATCAAACATTTAAATGATTTTATTCAGACAAATTATAATCTTACAAATGCTGATCGTTTAAGTATTGTTTTGTCGCCTGGCTGGGCTAGAGAGAGTGAGAAGAGAGCAAGCGAGCGAGCGAGCGAGAGAGAGAGTGGAAAAGAGTGTGTGTGTGTGTGTATGAGCAATGTATTGTTCAACGGCTAAAATTAGCCAATGAGAGGCAAGTTTATAGCCTTTAGGCTTTTGCAGCGAGCGTTTCCTATTTGAACAATAACAAAATGCAAGTAAATGCGATCTAAACTTGAAGTTTTTATTGATTTGTTTGACTTTAACTCCTTGGACCTAGGCTGTTACAAACTGTGGCTCGCGGCATTCCTCCACCTTGGGATCGTACACCAGGCCAGGTGTGCAGTCCAAAGTGACACCACGTCCATTCATGCAGTAGTAGTAAGCCTCCTTGCGACTCTTGTGGGCAAAGAAATGAGCACCCTGCTCCGGGCAACTGATGTCAGCAGCACGTGGTGGCACACGCGCAAATGGCTGAATATTGCGCTGCAGTGTCTCAACCTGAAGCAAGACACGTTAACCATAAACAAAAAAAAAAAAAAAATTGATGTGCATATTCAAAACTCACCGTACAATTGGCGCGGGATGGAAAATCACAGCACTGACATTTGGGATTGTATTGAAGTCCATTGGCACAGGTTTGATTCACCGGCAGACCATCAACACATACATAGTACTTACTGCACAACGATTTGCTGGCAATGTACGCAATGTCAGAGGCATTGTTCTGCCTAACGCATAGATTATCCACACAATCCACATACTGTGGATAATCACAGCGATCCGTTTCCGCATTGTATTGCAGGCCATCGGCACACTCACGTATAACTGGCTCGCCGGCAAAGCACAGCACATATTTGTTGCAGGTGCGATCGTAGCAGAAAGAGCTTAATCCCTGAGCGGGGCACTTGGGAAGACAACGCACCTCAGAGACATCCACACACTGCTGATCACGGGCATCGAAGTAGTAGTTATCTGAGCAGCTACGCAGCACAGCTGTGTTGGCTATACAATGATATACTCATTAAAAAAAAACAATTATTCAACAAATTTGTAATTGTTCACATACAAACGCATAGGTAGTAATCTCTGCAGTTGCTTACGTGTGGCAGAAACAGATTGTCGACCACATTGTTGCAAATATTGACATTAGCTTGTACATTTACGTTATTGGTAAGTGTGGCCAAGAAGAGCACAGTCAATAGTTGCTTAATTGTCATCACTAGCAGGAACAAGAGTTAATATGCAAATAATCCTTTTATTTTAAGATTTTTAACTTTCTATCTCACTGTTGTCTTCCTTGTCGTATCCAACTTCGCTTACAACTGTCGACATCAAGCAAAGAAAACTTCCATTTATAGTCAACCCAAACTTCTTTTATTTTGGCAATCTATTGTACATATGTTACACCCGACGAAAGCAAAATAATCAGATGGCAAAACAAGCACGTTTTGTAGTAATTGTGTGGCAACTGCCTTTCAAACATTCAAATTGAAAAGATAATGGCAATGTTGTGCGAATATTAAAAGGAAACTCTTAACTTATCTATCACATATAGCTCATAAGAGTTTTGTCTTTTATGGTAGCTGCCACCTTTATCATCTAATACCGAGCATATGTTTATTAATTTACAGCATGTCTTCTAGACTTTACACAGGAATCTGAGGGAAAACTGTTGCAATGAACTTTGGATTGATCTGTACTTCATTTATCGTTACTCGCTTTTGCTGTCAAAAAGAACAATAATTTGAATTTTTTGCACTGAATAAACTTTTGACTGATCGCGAAGAATTCGCTTATGTTCACACAAAAACAATCCAAACAAAATCAAACAGATGACAATTTGGCAAATTAAAATGTAGTTTTCCTATGGGAGTCTCGATACGCGTGCCCAAATGTGATAACGTTTTTAGCTTTCCAAGAACTCATTAAGTAACCGAAACAAAGAATGGAAAGAAAACAAAATGATAACAAAAAAGCAAAAAGAAATAAAAGTTTGTTCATTATATAAATGTTGACATTTCCTCCAAGCATCCCGTAGTTGAGCTATAGAACTGCTGCTGTCAAGGAGTGCGTGCGAAGCTCAAATAGAAAATCTTATCTTTTTGCTTAACATCTACTCTATTTCACAGTGAAATTGCTGCTGCTTTGTGGAGTATTATTGGCGTTGCTTCAATGCGGATGTGCAAGGATTTATAACATAAATTTAATTCCGCAAGCAGATAAGATTGAGGCGCCCGATCCCGAAACTGATTTGGTTGCTTCAGACGAAGGAACGCATCCACTGGTCCTAAATGGCATCAATATTTGTTCAAATATGGTAGATCATTCATTGCTACCATATATTGGCAACTGTTCCTCTTTTGTAGCCTGCAATGGTAAATGAAATATTCTATAAGTTTTAATATGTTTTCAATTAAATGTAATCAACAGGCGGAAAAGCATCCTATGGAAACTGTTACAGCGGCTATAGCTTTGAATATCTTTGTAACAATACTGCCACAGATTGCAAGCTCGTATTCGATTACAGATATCAGGAATGCGATAGGATAGAAAATGATGATTATAAAGATTTTAAGTGTCTGCCAGAGTGTGAGAACTATAAATTGAGCAGTTTTTGCTATGATAAAACCTGCTTTAAATACGTGCTGTGCTATTATGGAATTCCTGTACTGAGGGAGTGCCATGACGGATTGCAGTACAATGCTGATACGGATCGTTGTGACTTCCCCGAGTTTGTGGACTGTGTGGAAAACGAGTGTCCAGACATTTTTAATACTTCAAATATCATTTACGTGGCCAGTAAGGCGCAGTGTAACAAGTATTTCATCTGTTCCAATGGCATGCCCTGGCCCCAATTGTGTGCCAATGGCCTAGTCTATAGTTCCGAATTCAAAGCCTGCGTGCCAGCGGGCGACGAAGACTGCCAGGTAAGTGCTTTTTTTACGAATCTGACATACATGTTTTTGTCATACTGTTGACATTTTCAGATGACGCCTCAAAAGCGCAATATTAAACCCTTTTCCCGCACACCACCACGACGAGCAGATATCATATGTCCAGCGAGTGGAGTACACTTTTTTGCACACAACACGCGTTTGGATGCGTACTATTATTGTGTGGATGGCAATGGTATTACCCTGGATTGTACACCTGGCCTGTGGTACGATTCCAAGATACGTGAATGCCGTGAGCCCAAATACATTGGTCAAAACTAAACACCAAACCCAATCGGTACATTAAAAACTGTGTTTTTTTTCTTCCAACAATGTTTTTTGGTGGTTTGGAGTAATCAGTTCTTAGTCGAATATTATAGTAATGTTTAGATAAAATTAGGCATGGCATGCTTGTTCTTCCTGTTTACAGATCGTATTCTAATTTTATCTATTTCAATAATCTCACAATATAATTTGCATTTAATTTCACTTCATCTCATTTTCAAACCATTCATTCACAATAGTTGGTATGCGCTCGTATTGCGCCTGTGCTGTGCAGCTGCCGCGTGTGTTTTGAGAGACTGAGAGAGCGACACTGAGCGAGAGAGCGAACTGAGAACAGATAGCACCCCCCATTCATGCAGCGGCCACCCACTCGCAGAGACATTCACACGCACGCCTCGTAACCAATACCGAAAGCAAAAACAAATGTTGGCAGTCTCTGAATTTGCTTTGCAAAGCAACCAATACACACACACACACACAGGCAGAATAATCTTGAATCTGAACTCATGAAAAGTGAAAATGTTTCGCTAGCTGCATTCTGAAATTCAGTTGGCTGCGGGTCCTTGCGCAGGAGGCAGCATTCAGTCAGGCAACGAACCAAGCAACCAAACATTTTCTGACAATGTAAAAACTTAAGGCGCGCACTGTGTTTAGGACTATCAAAATTATTGTGCCACAATACACACAAAAATGTTGCAATCAATGTTGTCTGCTGACATTTGACAATCTGTGAAATTGAGTGAAACAACGGTGTATCGCGTGTGTGCGCTTGTGTGTGTATGTGTATGTGTGAGTGTGTTTGTTTGTTTGTTTGATTCAAGGCTGGCAAAAGGATACGCTTCAATTTTTTTTGCCAGTTGTTTTGTGTGTGCTGTTTGCTGTGTGTATCGTGTCAGGTCAGTTGAGCGTTCAAGGACTTTTTCCGTGCAACAACAACCACAAACAGCAGCGACAACAAAAGCAACAACAATAGCAAGCAATGTGCCACAAATGTGCAAATAATAAAGCAAAGCATTCCAAAGAAACTACTTAGTTGTTAAAATTAAAGCGAATTCAAGAGAACAAACGCAGGTAAGACAACCAAAAAATTTGTTAACAAATGCCATGCAAATTGGCATGCACTTGAAAATGCACTAACTACACACAAACATACACACACATACGCATACATATGTACATCGCCATACACTGTGAGAGAGAAAAACACAAAGATACTGTATACAGATACCCACATTTCTATATTGACATCACACCAACACAGTCCAATTGCATTGAAATTGCTGGCATTACTCATACGCAGCGTGTGCCATCAATGGGCAACAGCATCGCAATCTGTCTGACAGACAGAGAGACTGACAAACAGACAGGTCGGATACATGGTCGTGGGCATTATCCAGCTAGCTTTGACTCAAGCTGATTTAATGCCTCCGCATTTTCACATATCGCAATTTTTTTCTTTTCGTATGGCTTTGCAAACACATTTTCAACAACAAATTCACTTCCCGCCAAGTCAAATGAAGAAAAAAAAAGAATTCAAACAAAGTGCGACGGCAAAGAGGCCCCCACAAAGGTTAACAGCAAAAGCAAACCATCAGAAAACAAAAAGCAAGAAACAAAAAAGGGCTAAAGGCCCAGTTGGCCAAGTGAGAGTGAAAGGGGTTGGCCTTTTAAAACAGGACAAGGGATGCTTTCCTCTAGCCCTATTTAATAGTTGTGTATTTTGCAGTACCTGTTAATAATTTCTAGTATATTTGGCAAGTTTTTTCATTGTTTCACATCCCCAGCAAGGAATTTTACACGAGAAATCAGATAGAAATTGTTCAGGCAAAGAATGAAACTGAATTAATGATGTTAATCATAGTACACAAATCCATATTCAAATCTAGTTATCTTGGATTGTTCAGATGTTAAGAATTAAGAATAAATCATAAAAAAACACATTAAAAAAAATATTTGCAAAAAGGTTTATCATCTGTTTCCGCCCGGGATCGAACCGGGGGCCTTCTGCGTGTTAGGCAGATGTGATAACCGCTACACCACGGAAACAGCTGGAAGCCGTGCAGCCAAAATCGGCTTTTGTATTTGTAGAATGCGCACGGGCTGGGCAAACTGCCAGCCGGCACGGCAAACAAGTTCAAACAAACACAACACACATTAAAAAGCGAAAGGCAATAAAAAGACGGAATCAAAATCAAGGCAAATGAATTGAACAAAGGCACAATAAAAAGCTGTGTGTATTCGTGTGTGCTTCGATAGACGTATCTGTATTTTAAAAAAGCGGTTTGATAATGTGACATATGTATGTACGTACGTATGAAGATAAGTATGTACATACATATATGTATGTTTAAATGCAAATTGGTATGCAAAGCTTTTGTTTGATAAAAATCCATTTATAAGTTTTCAAAAATTATAAGGAAACTCAATAATTTAATTCAATATCAATATAAGTGTAGTATGGAGACATTTATCAAGTTTAAAGATTATATAGATTTTATAGCAATTTACTTTATTTGAGAAAGTATTACATTAAACAAATTTAAAAAAAAATGTATTTATAATGATCAGATATGTTTTTAAATAATATGCAAAAAATATCGTCTGTTTCCGCCCGGGATCGAACCGGGGGCCTTCTGCGTGTTAGGCAGATGTGATAACCGCTACACCACGGAAACAGTTGAAACTACAGCGCCAAAATAGCCAATTTCAAGTAGACAACAAACTGATTGAACTGAATATTAAAATTGAAGCAATAAAAGAAATCACAAATTGGATTGTGGGGCTATTTTCGAGGCACTCTGGAATGCGACCAAATGATTTGCCAATTTTATATTGTTTTTATTGTGGTCCGAGCACAGTGAGGTGCTGCCAAAAGCTGATAATAGAATTATGGCCGCGTTAAGAGAGAAATTTATGTATACAAACATATTCGAATGAAGTGATGTATGTATGTGTGTATGTGCTTTTCATTCATAGTGAGGAAAACATAATTAATTAAATACCTACACATGCGAACAAGTAATTGTGCTTAAATTGTATATGTATATGTATAGCTAGTAGCACTTTGGAAAATAAATTCAATTCCCTTAGAGGTCACAGCGAATCATAAATATCTGTTAGATACAATCAGAAAGTTTTGCAAACAAAGAATGAAAAAGAGTATTGAGATGATACTTGAACCCAAAAGTGGGGTCAACAGTTAAGTAGTTGCTATTAACAATAGTGCCTTCGGTAACAAGTGGACCAAATAGTTCATACAATACTTGTGCTAAAAATATCAGCTGAAATGTGATAGCTATGTCATTGACCATTATAACTGACCCTTTAAATTCCTAAAAATGACTTCAATACTTAAGGTAAACGATGCTGAAAACCAAACTGTAATCATAGACAACAGCCCAGAGGCGTATGGTTGTTGTGGTTCAGGGGAAAGTACAAATCAAGCATACACAATGCATTGAACCTTGGAGCTGAGGTACATTTCAGTCATTCAGCCAGATACTCATTTCGTAGGACACAAGGCAAAGGGGAACCGAAATGAACCTATCAAACAGTTGTCAAAATGTCTCTCTCTCTATCTATCTTTTAAATGCCCTAGAATGTTTATTTTATTACTTTTGCCTCGTGCCTGAGTATTTATTTATTTGCCTTTACAGCTTCTGTGAGTGCGTTGTTGTGTAACTGTTCTCGCCCCCAAAGAAGTCGTTGACAAAGCAATGCATTGAACTTTGAACTTTGACAGGAGCGCTCTCTATTCTCGGACTCGGACAGAAATTAAATACGCATAATTTTTGAATGTCAGGCTGTTTGATAAGCAATTTTATTCCTAGCTACATTTTGCTAGACTTTTCTCTCACTTATTTTATATGATTTTTGGTTGTCATTGTTGATTGGTTAATACCACAAGCCAAGGACCCAGGACCATGAACAAAACACGACCATTGGGGAGGCACAGTTCAATGAACAGCTAAGCAAGTTAAGCGGCAAACTCAGATGTAAACATGGTGTTCAAACACTGGGACAAGAGCTTTAAGCAAGAGAAAACCTGTAAAATATTCCAAACACTTGTGGGAAATTAAAATCGAAGACAAAAAAAAATGCAAATCTATCAAAAAGATTATTATCTGTTTCCGCCCGGGATCGAACC
Source organism: Scaptomyza pallida (assembly GCA_018152965.1). NCBI lineage: Eukaryota > Metazoa > Arthropoda > Insecta > Diptera > Drosophilidae > Scaptomyza > Scaptomyza pallida. Next base: position 2,894,979 of record JAECXP010000080.1, on the reverse strand, counting down.
GGGGGCCTTCTGCGTGTTAGGCAGATGTGATAACCGCTACACCACGGAAACAGTTGACACTTGGTCGCCGAAAAAGCTAACTTGGCCATCAAGACTGTAAAACTAATCTAATCTAAATAAAATATTTTAATTTTAAAATAAAATGATAACATGTTTGATGCCTAGCAAACTCTTGTTAAAGGAAAATTCCACTGTGCAGTGTCATTTCTAACACGGCAAACACCCTGCCATCACCCCTTAAATCCCTTTAGGTGATTGTCTGAGTTCGTTTTTTGGCGCGCTTGGCTTTTGTATTAAATGAGAGAGAGAGAGAGAGAAAGAGCGAGAGTTTGTCAGCTCTTGGTGGCTGTTTGCTTGGCTGCTGCCAATGACACGGGAAGTGAAAGCATTCCCCAAAAAGTTGCATGTTATTCTTTGGTGATGCTGTTTTGTTCTTGTTGTTGTTGCTATTAAATTTGGGGGTTTTTTGACCAGGCAGTCAGTCAGGCAGTGAACCTTTGTTTAGCGTTTACCTATGCAATTGGAGAAGTTTGTTTTTGGGGAAGCTGCTTTGGGGCTGCTCTTGCTGTGGGGTAGTTGAACTTGAAAGAACGCACAAAGAGGAAATCGCAGACAGAATTGTGGAGTGCAGCATCACACAATAAAAAGCAATGCGCACGTTTCCTGTTTAGCTATGTTTGTAACTGCGTAAGTGTGTGTGTAAGAGGGATTCTCAGTGTGTGAAAGGATATTGCTTCTTCCGTCTAGGCATGTCTCGACACAAAGCCAAATGACTCATGCGCTTTGTCTGGCTCAAGTGTGTTTGCCCAAACTCCCAAATCAGCTTTACAACTTTACAACCTTCAAATAAGTTTTGCCGTCTGTCTGTCTGTCTGTTGGTTAACACAAGTTTCTACTTACAGACACAGTCGTCAAGTGTGTGTGTCTGGAGATGCATTTCTGGATTGATAAACGTTCGCAACAATGCGGCTTTGGACGCTCACGCGTTGCTGCCTCGCTGTCGCATGCGGGCGGCGGTCTCAGCTATGGACATCCGCCGCGACGCAGCAAGTCAAGCAGCAACACCAACAGCAGCAACAGCCATATGGCCAGCAGCAGCAGCAACAACAGTGGCAGCCACAGCCAAGCGCTTGCCTCAGTGCATCGCAACCTGGCTTCGTATGGAGGAGGATTAGATTGTCAGATTGGCGCGGGCACCAGTCGACAGGCATCTCATTATTCCAGCAGCAGCAGCAACAATAATGCACAACACCCACTTCAGCAACAACTATTCCATCACAGCAGCAATAATAACAATAGCAATGCTGGTGCTGTTGCTGCTGCCGCCATGACAACAGCAACAACTGCCAGTAACAATAACAATGCAAGCGCCACAGCCTCATCGGCAGCGGTGCTAACGGGCAGTGGAACAATTGTGCCATTGGTGGCGCATGGTTCCCATGGTTATCATCAGCATGGGACGCGCTACCAGCCGCGAACACAGCATCAGCAACAGCAGCAGTTACAACAACAGCAGCATCAGCAACAACAACAACATCACTACAGCTATAGCTATCATCATCCACAATTTGGTAACATGGCTGTGCCAGTGCGGCACTATGAGCAACATCATCAACAGCAACAGCAACAGCAGCAGCATCATCAGCATCAGCCGCATCCGCAACATTCGGGCGTTTATGCGTAAGTATTTTGTAGATTGACTTGAAGTTGGTTAACATTAAATTTATGTCACTTACAGCGATGATGCTTATAGCGCTTATCATCATCATCATAGCAGCAGCAACAGCTGCAACAACACCAACAATAGTCGATATGCAACACCGCGACGTCACAATTCCAGCAGCAACATGCGACACGCAACAGCAGCAGCAACAGCAACAGCAACATCCGCTACAGCAGCAGCAGTCTCTATTTCGGCCACGCCCATACCAACCACACAGACTCCGGCAACGAGCCAAGGCAGCCAACTGCAACAGCAACATCACGCACTGTTGCAACACGCCGATTCACAGCTGCTGCCCAGTCATTTAAAGTGCGGGATGTGCGCATCGCTGGTGCTGGCCTCGGTTTTTGTGGCCGGTGCAAAGTTTTACTTTGATCATCAGGGCACTGGTCTGGAGGTGTTGATATTTTGCGCTTTTTCGGCCACATTCTTTTTGGCTGCCTGCATGGTGTCGCTGTGTCGCATACCCAAAGGATTGCTGCCCAGTCGCAGCGATGGACGCGCCGTTTGTCACAGTCGCGGTGTGAATGCTGGCGGCGGCAATGTGAGCAGCTGCATGCTGGAGCTGAACGATGTGCGGTATTTGGATGAGCGACAGGTGGAGGTTAGTGCGGAGACAGCGGCAGCAGCGGCTGCTGGACCGCCGCCGTATCATATAGCAATATTGCTGCCGGAGCAAACGCCGACGGCGCTGGGAAAGCAGCTGCCATTGGATGAGTCACCGCCGCCGTCCTATGATAAGATACTCGTTTAGATTAGGCTTAGGGGTAGCGCTATGGTTTTCTTCTTTAGGAATTGAGCGTCAATTTCAGTTAAGAGCCAGCTATCTATCAACCCAATCCAACATACCAAATACCAAATACTTTTGCTCAATATTTTTCTAATGATATCAAAAACTTTATATAAACATACATACACATGGCAAACAAATACATTTGCATATAGATTATATACGAATATAATTATATACATAAATATATATATATATATATACACCTACATATATACAAACAAATAAATATAAAGTATATTTTTAAGCTCCAATTAATATTTTTACACTTTGAACTTTCTAATCCGAACACACTCGAACCTAATGCCCAATCTCTCTACTAACTATGTATCATTTTTGTTCTGTGATATGCTCAAAAGAAAATCATACAAAATAAACCATTAGAGGCAAAGCAAGAAAAATAATAACTAAACCAAAGAAATAGAAAATAGTTGCCATATTGTACTACAACATACAATTTAAATATGTGAAGTATTCAACTAAATACACATCAAGCAGCCAAACAGTATTGCTAGAGTCAAGTAGACACTTAAGTAAAAACTACTCGTATGCAACATAATAATAAATTATGTAAAGTTGCAAATAAATAATATACGAATTAATTTAAAAACTAGATAACAATTGTTTGCTTTATCATTATTATCGATACTTTTAACGATATTTTAGTTTTCTAGTGTGGTAACACTGGAATGCGAAGCAGCTGTTTTGGATTGGCTTTCGATAGAACTAGTATTTTTTCATTGCTCTCGTTTTGTCTTTGGACTAGCATTTGTTTATTTACTTGCTTCATTAATAATATTGTAAAAAATGACCCGCCATGCACGCAATTGCACTGCCGGAGCCGTTTACACATACAACGAAAAGAAACGCGACGCTGCGGAATCCGGATATGGTACAAATGCACAACGCTTGGGCAAAGATTCAGTAAAATCATTTGATTGCTGCTCTTTGACACTGCAGCCCTGTAGGAATCCTGTGGTTACCAAAGATGGTTATCTGTTCGACAAGGAGGCCATTTTGCAGTACATTGTCACTAAGAAAAACGAATATAGCCGCAAACTCAAGGAATATGAGCGTCTGCGTCGCGTCGAGGAGAACGAATTGGCTCAGGAGGCAAATAGTAAACAGTTGGCGCGCATGGAAAAATTTGTAAATGCCGAGAAGCCAACAACGACTCCTGCTCATAAGCCCACTGCAACTGTTGCTAAATCTAGCGAACTGGATGCTACCCCAAGCACTTCAGCTGGAGCCAGTTCTAGCAGCTCTATTTCCAACATGACCAATGGGCATGAAAAGAAGCTGCCAAGTTTTTGGTTACCATCTGAATGTCCAAATGCAGGCGCTGCCAAGGCGTCAAAACCAGATTCAACCATTTATTGTCCCGTGTCTCAGCAGCCACTGCGAGTAAAGGATCTAATCGATGTAAAGTTTACGCTTCTCAAAGATGGAGACACCAAACGTTCGCTTATTGCCAAGGAGGCGCGCTACATGTGTCCAATAACACATGATGCTCTAAGCAATGCTGTACCTTGTGCCGTTCTGCGTCCCACGTAAGTAATGCATTAGGCTTGCAGCTAAGATGATGTCTTGATTGTATTTTTGTTTGTAGTGGCGATGTGGTCACTATGGAATGCGTAGAGAAGCTTATTCGTAAGGATATGATACACCCACTAACCGATCGAAAGCTTAAAGATAAGGACATTATTCCATTGCAGCGTGTAAGTATAGTTGTTGATATATTAAGGTTTTTTTTAACCTTTAAATTTGATGATTACAGGGCGGCACTGGCTACGCTATTACTAATGACAATCTCCAAGCTAAGGAGAAACGACCCATGCTGCAAGTTTAGTTTGAGTTTCATTAAAATCTATGACGTGTTAGTTAAGCTGTAGCAACATTTAAACAATAAAATCTATCAATTACACTTAGGCAAAAACAAATATCCATTTCCGTTTGTTGTTTAAGCTAGTTTCAAAATAAACCATTTAAATATTTGACATTTTAAAGAAATGTTTTCTTCAGCATATTGACATATTGTTTTGACGACCTTGACCCACTTTATATTAGCATAACAATTGGTAAATAGATAAAATTTTGGCACTAGCAAAAATAGTTCAACATGTGTACCAGATAACACTGTTGATAAGTGAATCGTAAATGACCTTGAGATGTGCCATAAAAAGGCAAAAAATTTCTTAAAATCACAACAAACCACACTGAGCAATAGTGATAACAACACAAAAAGATGTCCCAAGACAAAAATCTGATCAAGCTGCTTTGCTTGTTATTCCTTGCAAGAGGACTACCCATCAGTCAGGCGGAAGACTTTCCACAGTGCCTAAATGTTGAAGCAGATACTTTTATAATGGCCATAGATGACTGTACAAGTTACATATACTGCAATGGGGAGGACTCCTTCAGGGACAGCTGTCCGGAGCAAACATATTTCGATGCCAAGGCGCAGGAGTGCGCCTTTGACGATGCCGGTGTTTGCCTGGAGCCAATGGGCACGACAACGGCTCAGCCAACAACAATTGCTGATAATGCAGATAGCAACAACAACAACAGTGAAGATTCTCTGGCAATAGAAACAGCAGCAACAAGTGCTCCTACAGCCAGCAATCCTGACTCTCCGGTTGATCAGCCAACAGTTCCTGTTGGTAGTAGACCACATTGTAATGCCACCGGCGATGGCTTTCATCCCCATCCGCAACGCTGTGAATATTATTATAGCTGCATTGGTGGCTATCTGACCATAGTGCGTTGTCCTTACACCTATGGCTGGGATTACGCGCAGCAACAGTGCAAGCCATTGTCGGAGGCGCATTGTTTTAGCTTATAAGCAGAACTATTATATTTTCTTTTGAATCCCTAGATAAATAAATGTGCTGGGCTAACCCAAATTTACAAGGCAGCCACACGAATAATGACAATAATAAATAAGTATTTCTGGCATTTTAATGAATTGAAAAACTGCAGCTGTACATATGGGAGCTGGGCATAAGTGTGGTTGGGGGGAGGGGTGGAGGAGCAGTTCTAGCCCAGCAGCTCTTCCATTTCGCCTCCATTTGTATGTGTCAGCCGTTGTCAACATAATTCAAATTTCAACAGCAGGTACGAAAATGTATTTTTGTAACGCTTTTTTTTTTTGGCTTCCACATTTTTATTGCAAATTAATAATGCACACGAGTTGTGAGAATTGTGTATATGTGCTTATCTGTGTGTGTGTGTGTCTGTGTGAATGTCTCGGTTTTGGCCATGTCAATTGTGTCTCGAGTAGCAGATGGACTCTACAAGTTGATGCTCATTATGTATTGCAGCTCTTATGAATTAACAAATGTTTTGATTAACTAAAAGTTGTTTGCAGCCAATTAATTAAGCAACAAATTGTGAGCACAAAACTGTTACAGTTTCTCTTTCAGCTGCCAGCATGCATGCTCATTAATTAGAACATGGAACCAAAGGCGACGACGCCAACGACGACGACGACGACAACGGTGGCGATGCTGCTGCTGCTGTTGATGAGATTGAGATCGTTAGGAGCTGAGCAAAGACATCCACGGCAACGACGAGCGAGAAATCAAATCAACAAAACAAATGCCAAACAACAACAACAGCAACCACAACTAAAAGCAACACACAACAACAAAATTTGTCAAGAGATGGACATTCGAAAAATAGAAAATCTCCAACTAAAACCGAAAGAATTGAAACATTTTCGGATTTTTTCATTTCAGATGCGAGCAGCAAACGGTTAACAAAGGTGCGCGCTTAGCCACAAACAACCAAATTGTACGCAATCAACAGAATACAAAAATCTCTAATCGAATTCGTCGTCGCGACAAATTGTGAATAATTAAACAAAACTAAATATGCCATAAAAAAAAAATCAGGAATGTAAAGGATTAAACAACTTAAAAATATATCATAAAATAATAAATATAAGTTTGCATAAAAAGCGTGGCGAGCAATAAAATAAAACGGATAAAGAAAACTTATTAATGATGACATAAATAAGAAAAAAATAAAAAAAGCTAACACACAAACACATAAAAGAAAATTTTTACTTTTATCTGAATATTTTGCGTGTTTATAAACAATTTTATTGGGTGTTAGATTTACCCTAAAATTCCAAGTTCACATAAAAACCTTATATTTTAAAGAGTGAAAATATTTAAAAGGAATGTGCATTAAAAAAATTTTGTTGGACTATATATTCCAGTGGAGGATTATTTAACAATTTGTTTATAGCCAACAATAAACATTAAAGAGTTTTTCTCACAAAATGTGACAAGTAGCAACATAATAAAAAACAGAATCTTGGAATCGTTAATATTTAACACGAGTCTTTTATAAAGTGGATCAAAACACAACAATAAAAAAGTGCCGACAAAAAGATTTATACCCCGAAATAAATATTCTTAGTTAACCTTATGATACAGAAAATTTACAAAATGATGTGTCAATTTGTTGACAAACCAAATTCCAGTTAAAAGCCACTTTCAATTGGGCCTAGGCCTATAAATAGACATTCGCCAGGGTAGCCAAAAAAGACTGGACTCTAACAAAAACAACCGAAAAACCGAGAATTAAAATAAAAAAATAAAGTTGACAGCTAAATTTATGTGTGTGAAACAAGAAGCAAACAAAATAATATTATTAAAAATATTAAACAATCCTTTTTGTGTAGTTTTTATGGAATGGCAAACGCGGCGTATGAGCGATTATGTGTAAAATATTACGCATCAACGCGAGCGTTTGGACGCGAATGTGGCGAAAAAAGGGGGAATGCAAAGGGTGCTGGGTGATGATGAAATCACTTGACAAAGACGGCACTTGGACAACAAATCAAAATAGACAGGCTGGCGAGAGCGTTTAGCACAGTTCTTGTGTTGGCTATTTAAAAACATACGTTGATACATACATACGTACCTACATAAGAAACTGAAACTAATTTCGGAATATATCAAGTAAAAACTGAGCAGCAGCAGCAGCAAAATACCAAATAGTTACGGAAAAGACACTTTCTGTGTGAACGAGCGCCAAAAAGGCCATACCCCAGAGCCAGAGCGTCCTTCTTCTCCTCTAAAATGCACACCCTGGCACCGCCCCCTCTCCACCCTTTTAGTACCCTCCTGGTATTCATTCTTCTAGTAGTATCTGACTTTTTGTCGCTCAATAGAAAAATGCTTAGATGCGATTTTCACTCGCTGTGCACACATAATGGAATGAAGAAAATTCCGTCTGTCGACAACAACAATAACAGCAACAAATCGCATGCTGGGCACCAAACAGCTAGCAAAGATGTCGTTGTTGTCACTTTCGGGGCCTCCAATGAGTTGCAGTTTGCGATTCTCACACAGTTTTCTTTCTTTTTCTTTTTTATTTTGTATGCATGTCCGTTCAAAAATAGCCCTCGGACAAAAGTAGTGGGCAATACCACCCCTGTACACACCACCTGCCCCCTTCACACACCCCTTTCTTATAGTTGTGGTAGTGTATCATGGCATCTAGTATAGCCGCAATGGCTAAACAATGGAAATTGGCAGACTTATAGCGCAGCCCAGAAACCCATGCAATCCGACAGAGATAGATGTCGAGCCAGGCCAGTTCCCCATCAACAATAGAGAGACCAGAGACCAGAGACCAGCCAAAAACAAAAAGAAAAGAAAAGGAAAAAAAAATCGCAAAGCAACAACAATTCAACCAAATTAATTTTATTTAAATAAATTTAATTTAATTGCCAGCCAAAGCACATACTAAGCCCCTGCACACCTAGAAACTATCACAGTTTATATGTTTGTGTGTTTCTATGTCTATCTGTATGTGTTGTTGTTGTTCCTATTCCTTTGTAGCATTTTGATTGTAATTTAGTTTTGTCAACTGGGTGCCTGGCAAAATTGACAAAATAAACTAGGCATATTGAACGAATGAATCCAAAAAGAGAGACTACCTTGGAATGTTTGAGAAAGACAAAAACAAAATAGAATGAAATGGGAAATATTAGGTATTTGAATATATGCTTACAGAACTAAGATTTGAAGAGCTTCAATATTAATGTTTTAATATTTAAGTAGTTTTTCATTAAATAAAATCATTAACAACTGGAAATGTTTAAAAGATTTTGAGCTAATAGGGAAATCAATTAACATTAGTTTGTCAAAGTCATTAATAATCATTATCGATACAATTTGGATATATTCAGAACTTAAAATTCCACCAAAATCCACATTTATTCACACCTCAATATGGTTTAAACCCTTTCGTACACACCCCTAGCCCATATTTTTACACACACGCATCCATGTCACATGTAAGATTCGCACTGAGCACACAGCGACCTCTTACCTACATCACAGCTATTCATATAATGAGCAATCGAAGCATACCATGGCGTATGAGTAATATACCAAACGGCTACGACATCAAGTACGTATACGCCGCCGTGTGCGTCGCGAAAGATCAACGTTCTGTAAAGAGCATTTCGTTGGGTCTCTTAAAATCAAAGCGAAACGAAAAGTGTGTTTGTGAGTGACAAAATGTTCAATAAATAAACAAATAATAAAAACGACAGGCCAAAAACACACGCAAAACGCAAGGCAAACAAACAAATTATGAAAATCAAAATAAACGCGAAATTGTTTGGTAAAATAGCACGCGAACAATTCGTAAACATGTGTTCTGATAACAACTGGGATTATTTCAATACAATATATTGTACGTATATATTTTGCAGACCCATTTATGTGAGGAACAAAGGATTATCTTAATGAATTATGGAACATGTAAATACAACTAATACAAGACAGCAACAACAACAACAGCAACAGCTGCAACAACATCAACTAGAACAGCAGCAACAACATAATGAAAATCAACAACAATTCTGTTTGCGATGGCATAATCATCAGGTAAGATAAGAGTTTCAAAGAAAATTGTGATTGGGGATTAAATTGAAGTTTTATCTCCTATAAAATACTCGTGACTGCCTTAAAATGTCGTGCTGGAATGGAACTGCGATTGAGTCTAGTTGACAGTTGGGGTGCCTGATATTTTGATATTTCTAATCTGTGGTTCACTTTGCAAGAATCCTATAAAATTATCAAGACAATAGTATTCCGCACAATATTTTAGCTAGTGTTGTTTCTAGTTTTAGCCAAACAACCAAATCACTTCTAATATGAGTGATGATTTAAGTGAAAATCTACTTATAATCCATTTCACTAAACTTACGTCCCGCTCCAGGTGCCATTAATTTCTAGCTACTTAGCTCATCTTTTGATTTATTAGCTTCAATGTGTTATTCAGAGCACGCCAAAACCAAAATGAAAGGAAAAAAAAAACATTTTAAATGAATATAAATGAATGTTTTTATACACATCGTCAACATGCGAGTCAGCGTCGTAGTTTATACGGTTTATACGGTGTGTACAAGTATTATCTAGGGGCTTGGCCTCGGGCATAAAATTGACTGGACATCGTTCAGAAGAAGCGACCAGAGAAATGTCACCCGTCTATATATAGGGTATACATACATATATGCACATACTTATTCACACATAGTTTTCCGCATTTCATATAATGACAATTTTGTTGCTACACAAATCGGGTTGGATGGAGGGAGACCACAAAGCTGTCCAAAATAGCCAAAGGCAACAGAGCGGCGCGGAGTAAGAAGAGTCCGAAAAAGAAAAAAATTGTCAAATAAATGAAATTTTCGTGCAATTGCCAAAATCCAAAGAATTTTTACTGGCAACTAAATCTAATTTTGAAGCGACGTAATTGCAATTAATGCTCAGCTGCCATTAAGTGTCGCCTTATGCCTTCTGGCGCATCTGCTCCAAATGTTTTTTCCGGGCAAACTTGTTCCCTGTTCCCAGCCTAGGGCCACCACACACAAAATTAGCCAGTCAGCCAAACACATACATACTTATGGTCCGGGCAGCTGGTCTGGCATATCTTGTACTCGTACTATTTATATGATCAAGTGACCCAATTGCTCTCCAACTACAAGCATGCAACTACAACATAATCCCAAGTAATATGTTTATCTGCCTGATTCCAGACAAGTTTGCTGAGCACTTTGCCAATTCTGCTGGATCAATCGCATCTCACAGATGTCACCATCTCGGCAGAGGGACGTCTACTGCGTGCCCATCGTGTGGTGCTCAGCGCCTGCAGTAGCTTCTTCATGGAGATCTTTCGTGCCTTGGAAGCCAGCAATCATCCGGTCATTATAATACCTGGTGCCAGTTTTGGTGCTATCGTTGCCCTGCTTACGTTTATGTACTCGGGCGAGGTAAATGTCTATGAGGAGCAGATACCCATGCTTCTTAATCTGGCTGAAACGTTGGGCATCAAGGGCCTGGCGGATGTGCAAAATAATAATGTATGTTGGATGGCACAAAACATTATATTCAAAATATTAAAAGTTTCTCTTCTTAGCTTCCAAAGACAGCAAAGAGTGCTTCCTGCACCACTCCTACCACCTACAACATGGAGTCGACGAACAGTGAAAAACAACAGGAATTTGAAACACCTGGAACTCCTTCGCCGGCTGCCACGCCCACAGCTGCGCCCAGTCTGGCTATGCCACAGCTTCCAAATCCAACGTTGCAAGCTCCACTTCTAGCCAATAAGCTGGGCACACCACTGGAGAACTTCTTCCTGAAGTCCCTCCAATTCTATCCGAATCTGTTGCCACAACCCTTGAACTTCTCGCAGACAGCACTAAACAAGACCACAGAGCTCCTAGCCAAGTATCAGCAGCAATGTCAGCTCTATCAAAACAGCCTGGAGGAGGAGGATTGCTATGGTGCCAAGCGACTGAGAACGGGCAGTGTGCCCGGCACTGGGATTCTTAATAACACAACCACCACACAACAAAAGGATGTCAAGCGTCTGGACAAGATTGTGGAGAATCTAAGAACAACCGGTAACAACAAGTCTCCCATGGAATGTGGTGCACCAAATTCGATTGTGGCAACCTCACCCCTAACACTACCACCACAATCCATGTCACATTTCTCCCCCCAGCTGCCTGTGGTGAAGTCATCGCCCAGCTACACTAATCCAATGGGTACTGGACACTTGTACAGCAGCGCCAAGTTGCCCACATATAGTGCAGCTGCCACGCCCACAACGGCACAACAGGCCTCACATCATCAAGCCTCCCATCTTGCTAGTCCGCCCTACATAACGCCCGAGGATCATGTCAAGCTGCAGCAGCACATTGAGCAATATGCCGCATGCCAGAGAGAAGCAGCAGCAGCTGCCGCTGGACAACTAATCAGCGCCAAATCAGAGCCAAATTTGTTAACACTCAGCTCTGAGAAGCTGCCGACGCCCAGCAAACCTCCATCAAACTCCAAGCTATATGCCACATGCTTCATATGCCACAAGCAGCTAAGCAATCAATACAACTTACGTGTTCACCTCGAGACCCATCAGAATGTGCGGTGAGCTTACCCAGAAACTCAACAAAAAACATAGAAACTCACCTCGCTTTGTCTTTTCAGCTATGCGTGCAATGTATGCTCGCATGTGTCCCGCAGCAAGGATGCATTGCGCAAGCATGTCAGCTATCGTCATCCTGGTGCGCCGTCTCCTTGTGAGAATGAGGCCCGGCGCAAGCGCATCACCAAGTTAGCGACGCAAACAAGCTCAGGAACGGCACCAACCTCGACGGCAACTAGTGGAGATGTGGCTGCCAGCGAGGCAAATGCATCGGCTTCTGGCTCGGCATCTGGTTCGGGTTCTGGTGCTGTTGGGTTATCCAATAATCCCTACCTTTTTCTGCCCAATCAGTTTCAGCTGGCTGCTGCTGCGGCTGCTGTTGCCGTGGCCGAATCGAACACAGTGCCAGCCCTGGATTTGGCACACGAGGTGCCCGTGTCGTTGAAGAGTGCAACGCCAGTGAGCAGAAATGGTGAGGCGGGTAGCGAGACGACCACTACGGCTATATAAGAGGCTCTAGCAGAGATTTATTTAGTTAAAACACGCACACACTCACAAACACCTCACACACAAAGGAACACAAATATGCTCTCACTTAAATTTACCCCACCTCCCACCGCGTAACGAACCAATGTCTTAGACCCGGCTGTGATAATTAGCGCAATTCGTCGTTTTTGTTTTCGATTTAATTTTTAATTTAATTCTCACTTGTTGATTTTAGCGCCATTTTGTTAGCGAGAGTTTTGCTTGCACTTATCGGTGAGGCGCTTCGATAGGTTGCAAAAGGTGGCAGCACTGCCACCGTTTGAGAGTGATCAATACAAACAGTTTTAGAAGCATTGAACGGTTGTTCACAAACTGTAATTGCGAGGCTTTCGAAAATACCTTTTACAAAAAACCAAAGCACACACACACACGTATACTCTTACACACACACACGCCTACACATTCTAATAAATTAAGAGCAACTTTTATAAATATTATAATTATACACCAAAAAAACACACGCACACACACATGCACACAAAAAGACAAGGTTACAAAAGACCTACAAAAACCAAAAAACTAAGATCAAAATAAATATTAAGCCACAAAATGCAATGTTCGAGTGTCGTTATTATTACAATTTTTTTTTTTATGCAAAAACTAATTTATTCCATTTCATAATACAATTATTTACGTACGCAGGCGCACATTATACATACATATGTAGTGTTTTGATTAAAACTGTAGTTCAGTTGTATAATAAGTATCAAAATAGCATAATAAAATTGATTTGGCGGCAATCTCTCAAAACAATACTCATAGTTATTAAATATTAAAACATAGTGACAAAATCGAATAGCGAATATCCATGATATGATTAGCAAACAAACACTTTTTGGGCTTACTGACTAAAAGGACATCATAATGAGTGCGTTATATAAATATCTAAATGTAAATAAACTGTTGCACTTAATGAAATGAAGCTAATGCCGCAGCGATTGGCAATTATATGGGATTTAAACGCATCTGACTCTTATCTTGCTTTTTTCCTTTCTCTGAATAAGTATAAAAATATGCGCTGGCCGCGCTGTTTATCATTTCTCGTTGTTTACGTTCTTCCTTTTGGCTTAGATTGCTTTTTAAATAGTTTCCACATGCCAGACTTTGGTATTGCAATCCTGACCGGTGGAGATCACAGTATTATTGTCGAGCCATACGAGGCGTGTAATTTGCGATTGTGGATGCGCATCTGAACGAAGAAAATGGGTTAAATAATGTGCATGTCGTTATAAAGATATATTTATCATACTTTTAATGATGGTGTGCTTGGCTGGATTGGTCACAGACCAAATAATAATTGTGGTATCGAGGGAGCCGCTAGCCACCAGCAACGAATTTGGTGACCAGGCAACAGTGTTGACTCGTGCGTTATGGAAGCCCCATTCCTTATTATGTGCAGGCTGTATTGCAAACAAAGTTTATTAAGATAACATACGAATAATGATAAGGCATGCAAATTTACTCACCTTGTATTCCTCCACTGAGTAGAGTACCACCTTGCGATGAGCATCGCAAGCAACCAAATATTTCTGATCAGGTGAATACGCAACATCGGTAACAGCGCCTAGATGATCCAGTTCCATTTTCAAGTCCAGAGTATTACCATTAAACGAATAGATATGCAGCTTCTGATCATCACCGCCCACAGCCACATCCAAAGTGTCCGCATTGACTGCAATGGAGCTGGCCTCGTATTTAATGGGCAGGGAGAATACCTTTTTCTGATCCTGCACCAATGTCAGCTCCTTAATGCAGGCCAGAGCAATGATGTTCTCCTTTCGCAAGATAGCAAGACCGCGTGGCTGACAGTTGAGCTTGACCACATAATCCGTATAGCAATTGCCCTCAACACTGAACTGACGCAGGCTGTCATCAATGCCGCACGTGTAGACAAAGTCATCCCAGGCGGCAATGCCATTGATCTGGTTTCCATGGCCAGTGCCAGTGATGCGATCGTTAACACCGCTGCCAGAATTCCAGTTGGTCACAATGCCATCGTGGCTGCCAGTATAAATAGTGCTGCGATCATCGCTTAAGCCCAACACTGTAATCGGCTTATTGTGACCCTTGACTACCCTCAATGGCTTGCTGGGATCATCCACATTCAAATAGGTTATGACGCCGGATAGGGAGACAGTCAACAAATGCTCTCCTTGCCACAGACACGACACCTGCTGATCATCCACAGTGGTACCCATGACAAACTCACTGATCAGCTCCCGTGTATCCACTTGCCAGAGACGGCACGTCTTGTCGCCGGAGCAGGTTAAGAGTTGGGTGCCATCTGGCTTCCATGCGACCGCATAGACGCCACCCTTGTGCGCTGGTGATCCAAATTCACCAATCAAATCCGAGCTGACGCCATCATACAGAAACACTTTGCCATCGAAGCCCGCCGAGGCAAAGAACTTGCCATCAGGCGAATACCGCACAGCTTGGACAAACCTTGAGTGCTCCTGCTTTGTCATCTTGAACTTGAACGGTGGGCCCTCAAAGACGCCAATCGTATTGTCTTCGCTGCCTGCAATGCCAAGCATAAGTAAACGTAATCTAGTAAATGGCAACAAAAATCACTTACCAGTCACAATGCGGAACGGTCTGGCTGGCCTAAAGTCTGCCGAGTTGATTGGTTTCGATTGGCCACTAATTTCGCCTACGGATGTGCCCGTTTCGGTCATGAAGACATGACCAAATCGTTCACGTCCCTCGCCGACAGCCACCATGCGTTGATTGTCCGCTGACCAACTGATGTCCTTAATAGGTCCTGCAATGGGCTGGAACTCATTCTTAAGCAAATGCTCCTTGTTCACCGTATCCCAAATGCGAATCTTGCCAGAGGCATCTGTGTGGAAAAGAGAAAGGCGAAAAGTTTTAATAAACAAAAATAGTTTTGATTGAATTTTACGCTAGATAAGACACAGATAAGCAGCAAAGTTTTTTAATACAAGATAACATGAACATCATAAAAACCAGATAACATTTAAGCCAATATACAACCCTATTTGGCAGCAACTTTTTCTTCTTCTGCCGGTCAAGAAAATTCAAAAATAAAGTGCTATGAATAATTTTTTTGATTGGGTTTTAAATTCCATTTGGCAAACCGATAAGAAACGCAAGACATATGGTAATTGTGTGCCTTATGGACAGGTGTCGTGAGTCATGGCCATGAATATTATTATTATGGTGTCTGTTCTTGCTAAGGCTTCTTGTGTGTGTTTACAGCTGAGTGCTTTGGTTAACTTACCGCCGGATGCAATGTAGAAGCCGCTAGGCGAGTACTTGGCCACATTCACTGCACACGAGTGTTCCGTGTAGACATCGGCAATTGCTGGATTCTGGGCAGGCGGCAGGCGACGGCGTTAATCGGAGTGTGACGTCGCAAATCACGAAAAAATTAAGTGCACAAACGAAAAGTTTTTTAACAAATTAATAATATTTACAAGCGAATTTTGTTTTGGACACAAACAGACACAACATCATAATCATAATTAGATTGCGTGGGCGGCAAAAATTAAGCCAAAGAAAATTTCATTATGTACAAGTGTGTGTGTGAGTGTGTTTGTGTGTGTGTGTCTGTTGCCGGCTGCTGCTGCTGTATATAAAAACATATATACATACTATATATGAACGGTAAATAAATATAGAACAGCCAACACGCAAACACACATACATACACATAGAACGCTCTCGTTGTCGAGTGGAAAATAACGCTTGAGAATTGCAGCTGCTGTGCGAGGTCCAAAAATAAAAACCATTTGGAGCAAACAGCTCATATTTTGTTTTTTACAGCTTATATATCAAATGTTGTACTCACCTCGATATTGCGAATTATCACCGAATTGCCATTAGTATAGAGAAAGTTCTTGCCCTTGGGATCAGAGCCCAAAACAATGGGTTGGCCACGTTGAGTGCGCGGCAGCGTTGCATACACATTTTCTGCAATTAATATAACAAATTCACAATCACAAATTCATAACTCAAAGCTATATAGATATCAACAGCTGTGGGGTGGGAGTTGGGTTGAAAACAAAAAAAAAGAATAAGAAACAGGGTGCGGTCGGCGGCGGCATTTTAGCCGGTTTAATATGCTTTCACCGGGTCAAGGGATCCCCCTCACCGCACTATACTATTATGTTTATCTGATTTTGGCGACGACTGCGCTTCGTCAACTCGCTGAATGCCATTTATGGTCATATCAAAAGCCTTTCCGCTGTTTTTACCGTTCTTGGTTGACTCATAATTTTTTTTCGCGGCGTCGCTGTTGTAGTTTCACTGCTTTTATGGTAATTCTAGTTGCGAATCAAAACTCACTGTTTTCGTAGGCTGGTTGTTGAGGTTGCGCCATTATTATTTTTCAAGTGGCTTTAGTTTTACAATTGTCTTTGTATAAATAAGAAATTATTCAATTTAGCGTAAAAACACCCGCACTTGCACTGTACACGAGCAGGGTTGGCGTACAAATTGTAATTTTTCGACAACAGTGACCAAAAATTTAACATAAAACCGCAATGCTATTAACAGCGCTGTTATCTTATCATTGGAAACCTGTTGTTATTATTTTTTATCATTTAAAAAAAAAATCAATGTACTTCTTGGAACTCCATTCAAAGATGTTACAAACGTTGTCTGGCTTATCATTTAAGTCATCTTTAAGGAAAAAATAAAATAAATTAAATAGCGCACAAATATTTAGGTGACCATAGCTTTTTGTAAATTACATTTAGCAGCGCCACTAGTATTTAGTATTTTATTAATCACTTTTGAGTATTTTTTCAGTTTAAGTAAACGGTCACACTGGTCACCACAATAATAAATAAACACAACAAAATGTTGCAACGCGTTCAGCCTAGAGTGGAAAATCCACGTTATGGTCAACTAATAATTGGTCCACCTGGCTCTGGAAAGACTACGTACTGCAATGAGGCATACAAATTCTACCGGGAACTGGGGCGACAAGTAGGCGTCGTCAATCTGGACCCGGGCAATGACAACATGGCCTATGATCCGGTTATAAACGTAATGGAGCTGATAACAGTGGAAGATTGCATGGAGCATCTGCAACTGGGACCCAACGGAGCACTCATGCATTGTGCCGAGTATCTGGAGCAACATTTTGAGGATTGGCTGCTGCCGGCGCTGCGCAAACTAAGCGCCACTCACAATTACTTTCTCTTCGATTGTCCTGGCCAGGTGGAGCTATATACCCATCACAACGCCATGGCACGTGTGTTTGAGCGCTTAGAACGGGAGCGCTATAGCTTGGTCACCGTGAATCTAATAGATTCGCACTACTGCTCTGAGCCGGCAAAGTTTATAGCCACGCTGCTAATGGCTCTTAATACAATGATGCGAATGAGTTTGCCCCATGTGAATGTGCTGTCCAAGGCGGATCTCTTGCGGAAAGCACGAGACAAAGCTGCACTTCAATGTGGACTACTATACGGATGTACTGGACTTGAAGTATTTGCTTGAGAAACTGGACGATGATCCCACAATGCGAAAATATCAAAAGCTTAATGAAGCCATTTGCTCAATGGTTGAGGATTACGCGCTAGTGTCGTTTAAACTTTTGGATGCCTTCAGCACGGATAGTATGCTACGACTACGTAATCACATCGATAAGGCTAATGGCTATGTGTACAAGGCTGGCGAAGAGCAAACTGTAAACTCTTTGCTGGCCTGCGCTGTGGGAGCCGAAACCGAAGCAAAACGACAGCAAGAAGATATTGAACCTTATATGAAGCAGTAGTAGTGGGCAGCATAATCTATATATTAACTGTATACATATACATTTAAGTTGTATAATTCTTTTATTTTTGGCAAATTGTTTATCAGCATCCTGTCGCCAAAAAAACCAAAAGTGTTTCGCTGGCGCTCTAATGATTGTAGTTTCCTGTGATAAATGATTTCTTCACTATCCAGTTACGCTGTAAATTATGTACATTAGTTTAGTATAAAAATATTAAAGAACGAAGCCAATAATACACAATTGATTGTTTTTATTTTTAAACTACAGCGCGCAGCTTGACTATCGCGCCTATAAATGGGCAGCACTGGCGTGCGTGCCATCGTCGAAAACCTGTATCGATTAATTGAAAAGAAACTGACACTACATACCGTTAGAATAAATACCAATAGCCGCGCAATTCAAGTTCATTGAAAGCAAAATACGCAAATACTATTTATGCCATTCATGCTTTACTACAATGTGATAAACCAAATGGCGACATAATTTATAGCACTCTCATTCTTTATGTAATATTCTGATATTAAAAACCTTGGATTATTCGTTAGGTCAGTTACATAATATCACTTCGAACGAGAAACTGAATTATCGCTATAAAAGTTGCTAACTTGAACTTTAAGCATAAGATTCAGCCTCAACTTGGCACAATTTAAAAGTCGATAAGACGAGAAAAAAAAGTGAATTTGAAATGCGAACTACGTCGGACGGCTCGAGAACTAAGATTAGGCATTAACAAAATGGCGACTAGCATCAGATCGAGGCCTATAAAAGGCGCTTGGAGCTTGACAGCGACATTAGTTGCGTTCGCGCGGTTGCCTCGACATTTGGATTATAATTGTGAAAATGTTTTAAAGTGAAACAAATTAAGTGTATTGTGCAGTGTTCATTCGTGAAGAGGATCTGAAGGATCCGCAGGATTCAGGATACATAACGGATTACCAGTGCTAAATTACTTAACCTATGAAGTTGTTGTGTTGAGCAAATAAAAAGGATTATTTGCCAGCCACTAAAATGGCAAATAAATATTTTTACTTAGCATGGCTGCTTCTAACTCTCAGTCATGTGTGTGCCGAAGACGGCGATATTGTGATGTCAGATGACGACGATCAAAGTATTGAGTGAGTGAAAGGATGCAAAGATATCCTTGTTATATGATTATAATTTTTAAAGTTCCCAACAAAAAGTGATACATGATGAACAATCTAAAGTTTTAACAGAAAAATTAAAAAGGATACAAAGTGTTAATCCTTAAACACAATATAAAAATAAAAAGGATACAAATCAAGAACTTTCAATAGGAAAGAGTGAAGAAAAGAACAGGAAGTTAACTGTACTTTTTAAATATATAAAAGTGAAACTTCTCCAAAATTTAAGACCGTTTCCGTTTGAATAAAGCGATAACTTAATACTGTAAACTAAATTTCGCATTATACTAAACGTTATCTAACTCAATGCCACTTCGCAAATTATTCTCCACTTAATAGTCCACTCGTTCAGGCCGCACCGGAAGTGGATGATAAGGAACGCGACGAGCGCCATTTAAACTTTAAGTTTGGAGGAGCACCCCCAGTGAGGTACGGATAAAAATGTGATAAAGTGTTTATTGCGGAATAAAATATATTTCATAATGGGATATCCTTTAGTGCCCGTTATAGCTACAGCTTTAACGATGGTGCAGCTCAAGGTGGAGCCGGTGGGTATGGCGCTCAAAGTGGAGTTGGTGGCTATGGCGCCAATCACGGTTTTATAGGCGGCATTAAGACATCAGGGTGAGCAATAGTTTTTATATATTTATTTATTTTGCCAAATTTAAAATGTCCTTGAAATTGATTTAGCTCAAATATGATGAACAATGCCCTTGGTCTATTTGGCATTGGTAAAGGGTAAATAAATTCTTCCTTTTCGCAAATCCTGCAACATAACTTATCATAAAATTTTCTCAGTGTAAAAGGCAACTTTTATGGCAATGCTGTGCAGCAGTTGCGAGCCTATGGCAAGTGCTCCTCACTTACATTGCCACAGAACGTGTTGTCCCAATGCGATGGCAGTGGACGCTGTCAGGTTTACTGCCCGGATGGCTATACCTTCTCCCAGGACACAAAAGTGCTTGATCTGTTCTGCAGCAACGATGGTTGGATCATTCGCAACTCGGAGTTTACGCGAGTGCCACCCTGTCAGGCTACTTGTATGCCACCATGCGAGAACAATGGCATTTGCTTAGCAGCTGGCGTTTGTCAGTGTCCTGAGAACTACTCGGGTCCGCTCTGTCAGCACAAGAAATCCGTGTGTGCCGCCAAGCCACCAGTGCCCAAAAACTCCAAGGTGTCCTGCAAAAACAAGTATGTTTTGGAATTTAAATTTAATGTTGAAAATAGCTTATCAAGTTTGAAAACTTTGTAGCCTTTGCCATGCCGAATGCATGCGTGGCTTTCAGTTTCCCGATGCCAGCAGCATTACCAATATTGAGTGCCGCAATGGTCAATGGGTGCATACCAAAACTGGCTTGCCCAAGGTGCCAGATTGTGGACGTAGGTCTAAAGCCATTACATGCGTATTCTTTTTATTAACCCATCTTCCATAGCAACCTGTTCACCGGCTTGCCAAAATGATGGACAATGCATCAGCTTTAATATCTGTCAGTGTCAAAAAATGAATCGCGGTGCCTTTTGTCAACACAGTGAGTAGTCTACAGGATCAAAAACTTTATCTCCTAAATGCAAAACTATTGTGTTCATAGGCATTTCAAGTTGTAATGTGACGAATACCCAGTTCAATGGCAACTACAAGTGTGCCTATGATACGGAGGAGGCACGTTGCACATTTAGCTGTCCCGATGTGCCTGGCATTAAGGTGCAAGGACGCCTGGATATTGAGTACAAATGTCGATATGAGCAGGGTATTTACTTGCCAGCACCAATTCCAAAGTGCATCTTGCGTAAGTATCACGTTATTGAAACCATATATTGAATTTGTGTAAATGTATGTAACAGACAAAAGGAAGCAATTCCGACTTATCAGCAGTTGTGTCAAATTCCAAAATGACAATAATTATTTTCATGGTAATTCTTTTAAGAATTTCTCCACTTACAGCAAAGGGTTATAACATCAAATCGGGCACCGTGAAAGTTGTACATCAACCAGGACGTATCTATCATAATGCCTTCAGTGGTGAAATGTCATCGGAGATAAGAAGCCAACGCGAGATATTGCTGGCATTGTTGGCCAAGTACAAGGACTTGGAGCACAGAAGCGTAAGTTCAGTGCCAAAATATAAGGACTTTGATGTTAGCATATATTATTCAGGAATGGTGGTCATCGGAGGAGACAACAACGACTCTGGGCAGCTATTCGCTTTACATGACCAGTGATGTGGATGTTGTTATTGATAAGTCACCAAGACCGGCAATGTGCACCACTTGGGGTGGCATAAATATGAAAACATTTGACAGTTTGGTTTTCAAGTAAGTTATCGAAAACTATGGCTGTTGAGTACATTTCGATAACAACAGCTGCTTATTTTTAGAGCACCCTTGTCTTGCTCGCATACTTTGACCACCGACAAAGTATCCGGCACTTTCGATGTCACTCTCAAAGCTTGTCCTTATGGCTCTGGCTATGGATGTGCGCACACTCTCAAGATTCAATGGCAATCGGTGCTTTATACGTTGGAGAACTTGAGTAAGTAGCAGACAAAATAGATAGAGATGCACATTAGGTAACGATTCTATTTACTTATTAGATGGCACAATGCGTCTGTCCACGCCCACCAAACAGCTTCCCATACCCGTTCAAGTGATGGGCATGAAGGTTATGCCAGTGGCACAACATGTACAAATTGATCTGGAATCGATTGGTCTCAAATTGGATTGGGATCATCATCAGTATGTGGCCGTGCATGCCGGGCCAGCTATGTGGGGCAAAGTGGGTGGCTTGTGTGGCTCATTGGACGGGGATTACAACAATGACTTGATGTCGCGAACGGGAAAGAAGCTGGAAACAGTTAAGGCCTTTGCCGATGCTTGGCGTGTGGATGATAGCAGTGAAATGTGCCGTGTTGAGAACAGTGCTGAAATGGAATTCGGCATGGAATCCTGTGAGCAGAGCAAACTGCAAAAAGCTGTCAGCATCTGTGAACGTTTGCTGGCCAATGAGAAGCTGAGCGACTGCATCAAGCCCTTCAACTATGATGCTCTCATTCGCACCTGTATTACTGACTACTGCAACTGTCCGAATCGGGACAAGCCCGAGAGCTGCAATTGTGATGCCATTGCAATGCTGGCCAAGGAGTGCATGTTCAAGGGCATTCAATTGCAGCATGGTTGGCGAAATCTGGAAATATGCCGTAAGTAAAGAATGTTAATAACAAATATGAAGAGGCTTTATTAATTCATGTTTCTCCGTAACAGCCATTAGCTGCGGCTTTGGTCGTGTCTATCGCGCCTGTGGGCCGGATGTGGAGCCAACATGTGATTCGGAATTGACATCCGCTGCACCCACAAAGGGCAAATGCAACGAGGGCTGCTTTTGCCCCGAGGGAACTGTTCAATACAAGGATGCGTGCATTACACGAGAGCTCTGTCCCTGCACGCTGCGTGGTCGGGAGTTTAAGCCGGAGGCGACAGTAAAGAAGAACTGCAATACGTGCACATGCAAGAACGGTCAATGGAAATGCACAGATGATAAGTGTGGTGCACGTTGTGGTGCCATTGGCGATCCTCATTACCAGACGTTCGATGGCAGGCGTTATGACTTTATGGGCAAGTGTTCATACTACCTGCTTAAAACGGAGAACATGTCGGTGGAGGCGGAGAATGTTGCCTGCTCTGGAGCAGTTTCAGAGGCATTAAGCTATGCCGCACCGGATGATCCCTCGTGCACCAAGAGTGTTACGATTAGATTCTTGTTGCGCGATGGAACACCGACTACAGTTAAACTAGATCAGGGTTTGACAACTGTCATCAATGACAAGCCCATTGCCAAGCTGCCCAAGATGTTGGGTGCAGGTGAGGTTTTAATACGGCGTGCCAGCTCCACATTTCTGACGGTTGAGTTTGCGGGTGGAATACGCATCTGGTGGGATGGTGTCTCACGGGTCTACGTTGATGCTCCAGCCAGTTGGCGTGGACAGACGCAAGGATTGTGCGGCACATTCAACTCCAATACGCAGGATGACTTCCTTACACCGGAGGGAGACGTTGAAACAGCTGTGGAAGCATTTGCAGACAAGTGGCGTACCAAGGACACCTGTCAGTTCCAGGCGGAAACCCATCAGGGTCCACATCCTTGCACCCTGAGTCCTGAGAAAAAGGCACTGGCCGAGAAACATTGCGATTGGATATTGCAGGACATATTCCAAGAGTGTCACTTCATGGTAGAGCCCGAGCAGTACTATGAGGACTGTCTGTACGATACGTGCGCCTGCAAGGATGATCCCGCCAAGTGCTTCTGTCCAATACTCTCAGCCTATGGCACCGAGTGCATGCGACAAGGCATCAAAACAGGCTGGCGTATGACGGTGAAGGAGTGCGGTAAGTGGCAGTTTAATAACCTTACCCTCAGTTCAATAATTGATATTTTCTATAGCTGCCAAGTGTCCCATGGGTCAGGTCTATGATGAATGTGGCGATGGTTGTGCTTTGACTTGCGATGATTTGCCCGGAAAGAATAGCTGCACTCGGGAGTGTGTTGAGGGCTGTCGCTGTCCCCATGGCGAGTACATCAATGAGGAAGGTGTGTGTGTGCCCAAGCAAAAATGTCATTGTAGCTTTGATGGCATGATCTTTCGGCCGGGCTATAAGGAAGTGAGACCTGGTGGCAAGTTCATGGATCTGTGCACCTGTACAGATGGCGTCTGGGATTGTCAGGATGCTGATCCGGGTGATGATGTCAAATATCCACCCTCATCCGAGCTGCGTTCCAAGTGCTCCAAGCAACCCTTTGCGGAGTTCACGAAATGCGCACCCAAGGAACCAAAGACATGCAAGAATATGGACAAGTATGTGGCCGAGACAGAGGATTGTCTGCCAGGCTGTGTGTGCATGGAGGGTTACGTATTCGACACATCCCGTCAGGCATGTGTGCTGCCCACCAATTGCTCATGTCATCATGCTGGCAAGAGCTACGACGACGGAGAGAAGATCAAGGAAGATTGCAATTCATGCGTTTGCCAGTCAGGCAACTGGAAATGCTCCGAGAATGGCTGTGAATCCACTTGCAGCGTGTGGGGTGATTCACATTTTACAACTTACGATGGCCATGACTTTGACTTCCAGGGTGCTTGCGATTATGTGCTCTCCAAGGGCGTGTTCGACAATGGCGATGGTTTCAGTATAACCATACAGAATGTTCTGTGCGGCACCATGGGTGTCACTTGCTCCAAGTCACTGGAGATTGCTTTGAGCGGACGTGTACAGGAGTCCTTGGTGCTGAGCTCTGATTCTACATACAGTGTGGATCCCAATAAATCAGCTATTAAAAGTGAGTAGAATTATTTTGAACAGAAGTATTGACTTATTTAATATTGATTTTATCCAACTAGAACTCCGGGATAGCGTCAACTCCAAGGGTCATAATGCCTTTCACATTTACAAGGCTGGCGTTTATGTTGTTGTCGAAGTTATTCCCCTCAAGCTGCAAGTGAAATGGGATGAAGGCACTCGAGTGTATGTCAAACTGGGCAATGAGTGGCGCAACAAGGTTAGCGGACTGTGTGGCAACTACAATGGCAATGGATTGGATGATATGCAAACGCCATCGCTGGGCTTGGAGACGAGTGCTATGTTATTTGGCCATGCGTGGAAGCTGCAGCCACATTGTGCTGCACCTGTGGCACCAATTGATGCCTGTCGCCAGCATCCAGAGCGTGAAACATGGGCGCAACTTAAATGTGGCGCACTTAAGTCAGAGCTCTTTGCGCCTTGTCATGCTGAGGTGCCACTGGAGCGTTACCTCAAGCGTTGCATCTTTGATACGTGTGCCTGCGATCAGGGTGGGGATTGCGAATGCTTGTGTACGGCGGTGGCCGCCTATGCGGATGCATGTGCCCAGAAGGGCATCAATATACGCTGGAGATCACAACATTTCTGTCGTAAGTATAAGATCTTCCTAGCTTGTCTGTAAAGTAAACTTAAAATTAAATTATTTCATAGCCATGCAGTGTGATCCTCATTGCTCGGATTACAAGTCCTGCACGCCTGCTTGTGCCGTGGAGACTTGTGATAATTTCTTGGATCAGGGCATAGCGGAAAGAATGTGCAACCGGGAAAACTGCATTGAGGGCTGTCATATTAAGCCTTGCGAGGATGGTTTCATTTATCTAAATGACACCTATCGTGATTGTGTGCCCAAGGCGGAATGCAAGCCCATTTGCATGGTTAAGGATGGCAAAACCTACTACGAAGGTGATATAACGTTCCAGGATGGCTGTGCCACATGTCGCTGCTCGAAACGCAAGGAGATCTGCAGTGGCGTCAAGTGTGATGCACCTGTTCCGATTCCAACGCCACCAACCTATGTTCAAGGCACCACAGAGAAGC
Source organism: Scaptomyza pallida (assembly GCA_018152965.1). NCBI lineage: Eukaryota > Metazoa > Arthropoda > Insecta > Diptera > Drosophilidae > Scaptomyza > Scaptomyza pallida. The sequence continues at coordinate 2,869,183 of JAECXP010000080.1, read as the reverse complement.
CGCAAGGTACACAGAACCAAACCAAATGTGTGCGAGGCTGGACGCGTTGGAATGACAATGATGCGGATACATCAGAGAAAGCAGTGCGCCTGAATGATGAGGAAAAGCTACCACGCTATGATCGCATGGAGAGTATCTATGGCACATGTCTCAAGCAATTCATGACCAAGGTGGAGTGTCGTGTTAAGGAGACCCATGAGCCACCCGAGCAAATGGATGAGAACGTGGCATGCAGCTTGTCCGAGGGATTGCGTTGCATTGGCAAGTGTCATGACTACGAATTGCGCGTCTTTTGCCAATGCGATGCAGAGCCGGAAGTAACGACACCCAAACCCATTGAGAAGCCCCAAATTGGTGCCAGCTGTGATGTTGGAGTTGTTGAGTACAAAGAGTATCCAGGTGATTGTCATAAGTTCTTGCATTGCCAGCCCGCTGGCGTGAATGGTGGTTGGATCTATGTGGAGAAGACGTGTGGCGAGTACATGATGTTTAATCCCACCATGTTCAATTGCGACCACATTGCCATTGTGGAGGAATTGATTCCGAGCTGTGGTAAGCGCAAGCCCGAACCAGAGCTGGAGCCCGTCAAAATGTGCACTGAAGACAAAGTGTGGTCGGAGTGTGCTAATCAGTGTGAGAACACTTGTCACTATTATGGCAGCATTTTGCGTAAACGTGGTCTCTGCCTGAAGGGTGAACATTGCAAGCCTGGTTGTGTGGACAAACTGCGTCCCGATTGTCGAAAGATGGGCAAATACTGGCGAGATGTGGATACCTGTGTGCATGCTGATGAATGTCCCTGCATGGACAAGACGGAGCAGTATGTGCAGCCCCACAAGCCAGTTGTGGGTGAGCTGGAGATATGTCAGTGCATTGATAATGCATTCACTTGTGTGGTCAACAAACCGGAACCAACACCAGAGGTGGAGCACAGTAAGTTCTAGAGAAGGGAAATGTGCGGTTTAATTTGTAATCCTTCATCCTCATCTCTTACAGAACCATTTGAGCCAATCGTACCTATAATGCCAATTACTCTGACACCTCCACTGCATTGTGCAACCGAACGGTAGGCTGCTAACCCATCTGCTTTAAGATTAACTTACTTATATAAGGTTTCATTTACAGTCTCATTCCCATGATTGAAAATGGACCTGACTCATTGCCGGACAGCATATTCAATGCCAGCTCCAAACTGGCACCAGAACATGCTCCATCAAAGGCGCGTTTGTTTAAGAAACCAACAAGTAGCAGTGGAAGCTGGTCTCCACAGATCAATGATCAAATGCAGTATCTAGAGCTCAACTTTGGTCATCCAGAACCCATTTATGGCGTCATCATGGCTGGCAGTCCTGAATTCAACAACTATGTGACGCTATTTAAGGTTATTATTTTTAACAAAAGATTTTTAGATGTAAAAAACTATAAATCATATTTCAGATTCTGCACAGTCACGATGGCATTGCCTATAACTATCTGGTGGATGAGACGGATAAGCCGCAAATGTTTAATGGACCATTGGACTCGCGTGAACCTGTTCAAACTCTATTCAAGATACCCATTGAGGCCAGCTCATTAAGAATTTATCCACTCAAGTGGCATGGATCGATTGCCATGCGTGTGGAGCTGTTGATTTGTGGTGACATACCACTCATCACACAGCCACCCACATTGCCCACCAGCACAGAGCATCCTCCACAACATTACGAGCTGGAATGCATGGATGAAATGGGCGTGGATAAGGGAGAGATGCATGAGCAGCAGCTGCAGGCAAGCAGCTTGTGGCAGCTGTCACAGCAGTCGAGGAAACCACGTCTGCTTGACCTACTTAAGCTATCAACACCTCAGGCCTGGCGTCCCCTGGCCAATACACCCAATGAGTATATCGAATTCGATTTCCTTCAGCCACGCAATGTTTCCGGCTTTATAACCAAGGGCGGCTCCGACGGCTGGGTAACAGGCTACAAGGTTATGTTCTCAAAGCGAAAGCCTACCTGGAACACTGTGCTGGCCCCCAATGGCCAGCCACGTGTGTTTGAGGCAAATGTCGATGAGCATACGCCACGTACGCATCACTTCAAGACACCAATACTTACACAGTATCTGAAAGTGGTGCCGGCCAAGTGGGAGCGCAACATTAATATGCGCATCGAGCCATTGGGCTGCTTTAAGCCATATCGTAAGTACAAAAAAGACTTATACAAATGTCCTTCAGCTAAAACGTATTTAAAACTTATTCACAGCTGCTGTAAAGGAGGAAATTCGCGAGGAACAACATGAGCCAACCAAGTGCAATGTGTGTGATGGCATTGCCGGTCCCAGCTCCGACAGCAAGTGCCAGTGCAGTGATCAGCTCTACTGGGATGGCAACAACTGTGTGCAACGCAATCTGTGTCCCTGTGTGGAGAACTATGTTAGCTATCCGATTGGCAGCAAGTTCGAGAATGCTGCTTGTGAGGAATGCGTCTGTGTGCTGGGTGGACGCAATAATTGTAAGCCCAAGAAGTGTGCTCCCTGCGCTGATAAACAGTTGCGTCCGGTCATAACTAGCGATTGCTTCTGCAAGTGCGAACCGTGTCCCAAACAGCAGCGACTGTGCCCCTCTAGTGGAGATTGTATACCCGAGGTGCTCTGGTGCAATGGTGTACAGGACTGTGCCGATGATGAGGATGCCAGCTGCCGGGACTCATTTACTGTGCAGCCGGATATCAGTCGCGTAAAGAATGAGAGTAAGTGGAAGACAAAATAAATATGAAAGAATTAAAATTAATTGTAAAATTATATTTATAGCTACTGTCATCACCTGTCCTTCGCCCGTTTGTCCACCTCAAATGAAGATCAAAATTATTGAGAAGAAGGCACGCAAGATGTCCAAAATCTTTACGTTCCACAAACAAGTATCGATTGTGGATGATGGCGTTAGCATCACCAAAACCAAATTCGTTTCATCCAATGAACAAATTCTGGCCATGCCCAGCAGCGAACTGAACTTCCAGGAGGAGGAGGAGTGCAGTGAATTCACCTGTGTGCCCATACCAACCAAGGAGGTAAACAAAAATGAAACCATCACATGTGTGGAGCCCAAGTGTCCAGAGAAATACGATGTAGAGCTGGACATGAGCACGGCCAAGGCGGGAGATTGTCTTAAATACACTTGTGTGCTTCGACCCAATAAGGATGATGTATGCGAAATAAGTGGCAAGAGCTTCACCACCTTTGACGGAACTCTGTTTAAGTACAGTCCCTGCAGTCACATTCTAGCCAGAGATATACACAATGGCAGTTGGATAATATCGGGTAAGATTTGATTAGTATTCCAGCTAGATTGCAATTTCACATTTTGCTTTCTTGTTGCAGTTCATCAGCAGTGCACGGATGAGACGAGGAAGGTTTGCCGCAAGGTTGTCACCATCAAGGATCTGCAGGCAGGCAACGAGTTGATTCTGCTCCCACAGCTAAAGCTCAAATTCAATGGCTTTGAGTTCACTGTGGAACAGCTTATCAATTCGCCCATTTGCAAGGCTTCCTTTGTAGTTTCACAGCCGGGCAAGACTCTGCTAGCCGTCTCCACCAAATATGGCTTCTGGGTGCAATTGGATGATATTGGCATTCTTAAGGTCGGCATCTCATCCAAGTTTATACGCACTGTCGATGGTTTGTGTGGCTACTACAATGGCAACCCACGGGATGACAAGCGTACCCCCGATGGTCAAGTTTTGGCCAACACAGAAAAGTTCGGCAATAGCTGGTATGACAAACGTTTGCCTTTGGATCAGTGCGGGGATCAGAAGTGCACCAGGCAATTGCAGGCCAAGGCTTTGCAGCTATGTAATATAATCAAGTAAGCCAACTTAGTGATCTTTATCATATCCATACTTTATTCATCTTCATGCCTCCCTAGTCATCCCACTTTTGCCAAATGCCACAAGGCTGTCAACTATAAGCAATTTTCAAATAATTATTGCTTGGAGGCTGCCTGTGATTGTCTGCAGGCGAATAATGGTGATGCCTCCGCTTGCAAGTGCAACATCCTGGAGAGTTTTGTCAAGAAATGTTTGAGCGTAAATCCGCTGGCACAGCTGACAACTTGGCGAGCAGTGCATCAGTGTGAGATAAGCTGTCCGGCGCCCTTGGTGCACACGGATTGTTATAAGCGTCGCTGTGAGCCTTCCTGTGATAATCTGCATGGAGACGATTGTCCCCAGTTGCCGGATGTGTGTTTCCCAGGCTGCTACTGCCCCGAGGGCACTGTGCGCAAGGGAGCCAACTGTGTGCCCATTGCCGAGTGCAAGGATTGTGTGTGCCGGGCATTGGGCAGTTCCAACTATATGACCTATGATCGCAAGAGTTTCAGTTTCAATGGCAATTGCACATATCTGTTGTCCAGGGATGTGGTGCTGCCCGGAGTGCATACGTTCCAGGTGTATGTCAGCATGGATGACTGCAAGAAACTTGGTCAGGTCAATGCCAACGATGGCAGCAGTTGCGCCAAGTCGCTGCACATACTCAATGGAGATCATGTGATTCATGTGCAACGAGTGCCCAACCAGCCCAAGGCATTGCAGGTCCTCGTTGATGGATTTGAGGTTAAACAGATGCCCTACAAGGACAGCTGGATAATGTTGCGACAGGTGGTGGGCAAGGAACTGGTGCTAACACTTCCCGAATCGCATGTGGAGCTGACTGCCTCATTCGAGGATTTGATCTTCACACTCGGCGTGCCCAGCATCAAGTATGGCAGCAAAATGGAAGGTCTCTGTGGTGATTGCAATGAAGATGCCAGCAATGATTTGCAACCAAATCCCGCCAAGAAGAAGAAGCCTGGCATGGATGTCATACAGAGCTGGCAGGCGGATGAGCCGAAACTAGGACTAACCGATGCTCAGGAGTGCTTGAGCGAGGACGTGCCCAAGGAAGATTGCATCCCATTGCCCCCAGAAAAGGATCCCTGCCTGCAGTTCTACAATGAGGAGTTGTTTGGCCAATGTCGAGTGGTGGTGGATCCCATTGCCTATGTGTCAGCCTGCCAGCAGGATATCTGTAAGCCAGGTAACAACCAGCAGGGTGTCTGCACATCCCTGGCAGCCTATGCCAAGGAGTGCAACAAAAAGGGCATCTGCACCAACTGGCGACGACCAACACTGTGTCCATATGACTGCCCCAGTGATATGGTCTACGAGCCTTGTGGCTGTGCCAAGAACTGTGATACCATCAAGGCCATGACCGACTATGATGCAGTCAATGTAAAGACCCAAGCGGTCTTCCGCACCGTCAACAGCGATGACATGTGTCTTAGCTCCGATCGTTTCGAGGGCTGCTTCTGTCCTGCCGGTCAGGTCATGGATGCTGGCAAATGCGTACCAGAAATTGCCTGCAGCAAATGCGATGATGGACTCCATTTGCCTGGTGATAAATGGCAGAAGGACAAGTGCACTGATTGCCAATGCGATGAGAAGGGCAAGAGCTCGTGTGTCGTTAAGAAATGCCAAGTGGAGGAGAACATCTGTGCCGAGGGCTACAAGCCACAGACGATTGTTAGCAAGGAGGAGTGCTGTCCACGCTATCGTTGTGTGCCAGAGCCCAAGGAGTCGCAAAAGCTTTGCCTGGCACCCATGATGCCTATCTGCGGACCTGGTCAGTTTAAGAAGCAAAAGAACGATATTAACGGCTGTCCTCAGTACATATGCGGTAAGTCCTAAAAACTCTGTGAGAAGATTATGTATTACATATTTGACACTGCTTACAGAATGCAAACCTAAAGAGGATTGTGATCCATTGTTGCCGCCGCGTGAACTCTTGCCTGGTGAACAGCTCGTCAAGATCGAGGAGGGCTGTTGTCCAACACAAAAGATTGTCTGCAAGCCAGATCAATGTCCGCCAGCGCCAATCAGCTGCCAGCAGCGCTTCTATGAGGTCACCACCCACAAGGCCGAAGGTGCCTGTTGTCCCACTCACAAATGCGGTAAGTATTGGGATACGCATACCTTACCAATTGATCTTAACGCATAACTCTATCCACAGTGCCACCCAAACAGTTGTGCATTGTGCAGTACGAAGTGGAGGAATCGAGCAGCTTTACTAAACAAATTGGCGAGAAATGGCTGCATGCCAAGGATGTCTGCAAGCAGGAACAGTGTTCATATGGTCCAAATGGCAATGCTCAGGTTATCAGCACACTGGAGCAGTGTGTAACAGATTGTCCAGCCGGTTATAGTTACCAGAAGTTGGACAAGAGCAAATGTTGTGGCGAGTGTGTGCAGACGGCCTGTCAATTCGAGCAGAAACTTTATGAGGCAAATGCCGTGTGGAGTTCAGCGGACAATTGTACACATTACACATGCTTGAAGAAGGATAATCTCTTGATGGTCAGCTCTTCGGTTGAGGTTTGTCCAGATGTCAGCCACTGTGCGGCGCATTTGCTTTATGTAGAGGGTTGTTGCAAACGCTGCAAGCTCGAGCCGATTGTCGAGGATCTCTGTAAGTGTAACGATATTCATAAAGGGTCATTCATCTTAAGGGAATACTTTTCTTTTCCACACAGCTACCTGTTTGCCCGTATCTCTCGCTGAGTCAAGAACAAAGGAGCTGCTGAAGTTCACTAAGGCTGGTCATGGTGTTTGTGTTAATGCTGAGACCATTAAGGGCTTTACGGATTGTGAGGGCGCATGCAGTTCGGGCTCCAAGTACAATACTCTCACCGATATGCACGAGAAGTTCTGCACCTGTTGCAGCATCAAATCCTATCAAGCGATCTCAGTGAAAATGATCTGCGCAGATGGCTTTACTTATATGCAGAGCGTAAGTTTAATTAAGTATTATTTTGATTTTTATCTAACGTTTTATATTTTACAGCATGAGGTTCCCTCCAATTGTGGCTGTCTGCCCTGCTCTGAGTTCTCCGAGAGTGTCATAGATGTGCGAATGAGCTCAGGAGAGAGGCAAATGCAAATGCCACTGCTGCAGTTGCTCGGTCAACAGGGCAATTAAGCATGTTGTGCTTTACTAGAATGTAATTGAGTATAGCCTATACCTTGCTCATATTAAAAGATTATTAAAAAAAATAGACCAACTCTTTCTGTTTATACCTTAAAGAATTATCCAAGAAATTCGTTGAAATTGCACTTGAATAGGTTTGGAACGCAACAACTGTTTTAATGCACAGCTCTCATGCCATTTTCAACGAGCTCGGCTTAATTTTAAGTCAATTTATGGCAGCGCCGACAACAACGCCAATATTTGTTCATGGCACGCAACAAGGTCTTAAAAATGGTAGAGAAAATGCTGGTTGCACTTTCTCATGATAATGCAGTCGTTATCGCCGAGTTGTGCTGTTTATGAAAACTTTACGGCATTCAGACTCTGACTGCATTTGCATTTCAATAATTAATTGTTATTATTGTTGTCTGGCACTTTTTGTTTGTTCATCACATGTGCAATAAAATGGCAGCCAAGGCTGTAAAAATGCGTGCCAGAAACTACGTAAGCATGTACGTAATAACAAAGACGTTGACGTTGCTGTGGCGGACATTAATTTATTCACTACTGCGCTTGGCAAATGGCAGCGCTGTTTCGACCCTTTTATCCACAAGTTGAGTCCCCTTTAGAAAAACTCAAGCAATGCGCGCTCTGCACTTTTGCACATTCATTGCATTTTATTTATTGTATGATTCAACAATTTACGTAAGTTGGCTATGCGAATATGAAATTGTCCCTTTGTGCTGGTTTTACTGGTTGGTGTTGCCTTCCTCCCCCGTCACGGAAGTTGACAATAAGAACACGTACACACGCCTATTATGACAGGTTTAAACTGGTTTTTTATAAATGCCAAAGTACCTATCTAAGTTATTATTCCGTACCCTTGGCAAGTTGCCATCCATGCATATTGGGTTATCCAGTGTTCCTCAATTTAAAAACAGAACCTTAGAAACGTGTATTCAATTCGCCAGTTGAAATTTCCAGTTAGCAAGTTAACGTGCAGTCCTTGAAGCCCTTGCTATTTGTTAAATGTACATTTAAAAGGTGATGGAGCAAAAATCATTGAGGAAATTGTCAATCAGATAGCTAAATTAGGCTCACAGACATACACTTACACACAAATAGCTTTAGTGTAGTTGTTGATAAGGAAAGAGTATCAAGTGAGTGTCACTGTTTGCAAAAATCATAATTCCTGCAAATTGTAGTCTTCATAAATAGTAATCTCACTCAGGAAATGAACAGTCAAATGGCTAACGAACACACACACACACACACCTCTAGACATAAGGGGGAATATTAAAATAAAATATAGAACATACGGGCAGAAAACACTCAGACAAACTGAACAGAATCGTTTATTTTTGCCAAGGATTTACCAAATCGATATGCAATTTTCCTAAATATTGTACTTATTTCAAGCAATAATACAAATACACACATAAACAAATACTATATGGCCGCTTTAAAATCTAAAATGCAAAAATCGTTTATTTGCTCAAGAGCCGTTAAAATGTACAAACAGCAGCAGCAATTCGAAATAGTAGAGTATAGTATGGGGATGGGAGGGTAGAGGTATTCGTTGGACCGCTGCAAAAGTCAAACATGGCCATTTGTTGCAGGTTTCAATTTCAGTTGATTGCACAGTGAGAGAGAAAGAGTTGCAACTAGCTCGCTACCTTCAATGCCATCGACGAAGAAATTGTTGTAGATACTATTTGGACGTGCAGTCGAGCGCAAAAAAGAAACACACAGACAGACCGAAAGACGGACACATTCGACGACAGACGGTCCGACACAGACCAACGATTCCCACTACTCCTCTCCATTTCTCTAGGAGGCCTGGGCATAGAGACATATTTAGAACTCACACATACAAAAATTATAAGGATATACGCTACGTGCAGTCAATAAATAAAACAGTTGTGAGCAAGGACTTGCAGGAGCTACAGCGCTCGCACTTACACACTCTAATACAAAGTCTTGGCATACAAAAACCCTACCAAAAAGAAAGGAACACGTTCGATTTAATACAAATGCGCTTAGTTCTAGGCAAAGTGGAGTGGAGTGGGAGGCTTGAGAGGCAGCTGGGTGGGATTTATGCCAAGCAACGTTTTAAGTCTTCGTTGCAGCAACAGCTGCTGATGCTTCTTCTACTTCTTCCGGCTGCCTGCCACAGCTGCATGCTGACGAATGCGTTCCATGAAGTCATTGCATTTGCCTGGTTAGCAATTTGTAATAATATTATGATTTTTGTTGTTGTTGCTTATCCTTTCGATAGCTATCTTACAAAAAAATGATGACTTGATACAAGTTTACCCAAGAAAACTTTATGCTTATCTCCTTCTAAGCTATAATCAAATAATCAACCAAATTTATTCATTTTGTGGTCTTAAATGCCTCTGCCTTAAAGGTTAACACATTTGTTCCTTAACTCAATTTTGTCTTTTGCATATTTGCTTGGGTTGTTCTCCTGTGGCTAGTCTATAAATTTGAGTTTTGCATTCCACAAACTCAATTACAAGTTTCGTCCTAAATGGCTTGATAAACAAAAACTCAACTGGCATAGTTGAACAACGCCCACCTTTTTCAATACCCAAGCTAAAACTGCAAAGCATGTGAACAATGCGAACCCAAATACTAAATTCTGTTACTCCTTTAGCCATTTTTGAACTTAAGAAACTCACACAGACAGACATGGTTCTATCTACAAGGAGAACTCTTCTACATATACGCACATAGAAATTGCTTTTACTCAGCGCAATGATTTTTCGCCACAAGCTGTTGTCAGTGATATACATAAGCATGATGTAAGCATGTGATACAAGCGTGTGTTAGTAAATATATAAGAGAATTTTTATTTTATATTCCTTTCGACTACATGGCCCTTTAAACATTTAAAGTCGTTGATTCTCTTAAGCAAAGCGTTAAGGATGCAAGATTTATGTCAATAGTCTAGTGGGATTTAATGAATGTAACAAGCTCTCACACATACATGGAGAATTGCCACAAATTGCAACGACAGTGATAAATAAATGTTAACAATGTGCAAATTGTTTAAATTTGCCACAGCAACAACACCAACAACAGTAATGAGAGGCAGAGTTTGTAACGAATTCAAATGCACATTTACAGCCACAACTACAATTGCATTATTACACACGCATTCACATTAAGACACATTTATACACACGTCTACAGGCTTGCATGCCAGCATGGAGCTTTTGTAACACATATGCGAAAAAGTTATACATACCAAGTTGTATTTAAAGCGAGATATCCCTACAGGAGGAATAAGTGATTACTCGCCTATGTCTTTTTTCGGAGCAATTTGTTAATATTTTTCTCCTTTATTCTTCCGAAGCGAGCAATAAGGGAGATTTGTTAAAAATTATCAACATAACGGAGATTTAAGTATACTTAAATGGGATAGGATAGCGTATGGGATAGTTGAAAAGTCAGGAATAGCGTATGGGATAGTTAAAAAGTCAGGGATAACTATCCCTGAAAAGTCAGGGATAGTGTATGGGATAGTTGAAAAGTCAGGGATAGCGTATGGGATAGTGTAAAAGACAGGGATAGCGTATGGGATAGTTGAAAAGTCAGGGATAACTATCCCTGAAAAGTCAGGGATAGCGTATGGGATAGTTGAAAAGTCAGGGATAACTATCCCTGAAAAGTCAGGGATAGCGTATGGGATAGTTGAAAAGTCAGGGATAGCGTATGGGATAGTGTAAAAGTCAGGGATAGCGTATGGGATAGTGTAAAAGTCAGGGATAGCGTATGGGATAGTTGAAAAGTCAGGGATAGCGTATGGGATAGTGTAAAAGTCAGGGATAGCGTATGGGATAGTTGAAAAGTCAGGGATAGCGTATGGGATAGTTGAAAAGTCAGGAATAGCGTATGAGATAGTGTAAAAGTCAGGGATAGTTTAAAAGTCAGGGATAGCGTATGGGATAGTTGAAAAGCCAGGGATAGCTATCCCTGAAAAGTCAGGGATAGCGTATAGTTGAAAAGTCAGGGATAGCGTATGGGATAGTTGAAAAGTCAGGGATAGCGTATGGGATAGTTGAAAAGTCAGGGATAGCGTATGGGATAGTGTAAAAGTCAGGGATAGCGTATGGGATAGTTGAAAAGTCAGGGATAGCGTATGGGATAGTGTAAAAGTCAGGAATAGCGTATGGGATAGTTGAAAAGAAGATAGTTAAAAGTCAGGAATAGTAGGAAGTTAAAAGTCAGGGATAGCGTATGGATAGTTAAAAAACAAAGAGAAGCGTATAGTAAAAAAGAGGGATAGTTGAAAAGTCAGGGATAGCGTATGGGATAGTTGAAAAGTCAGGGATAGCGTATAGGATAGTTGAAAAGTCACTATCGCATACTCGTACACTATCCCATACGTATACACTATCCCATACTTGTACACTATCCCATACACTATCCCATACTTTTACACTATCCCATACACTATCCCATACTTGTACACAATCCCATACACTATCCCATACTTTTACACTATCCCATACACTATAGTATACTTGTATAGCTAGTAAGAATTTTGGTGCCTTTTCAAAGCTCTTTCATTATTTTCTACTTATAAGAAAATATCCTTACAAATTTTTAAGCAGCTTTCTTTGCCCTTTACATGCTCTTTTTTAACAGTTTTATTTTGCAATTTCTAGAGGCTCATGATTTTCAACAGCATCAACGACATCTTTTTTCTTTTTGTAGTTCGCATGAATGTTGCTGTTGCCATTATTCTGTCCAGCTTTGTGGTTTAGCCCTTGACACAATGTGCACAAAATAATTATAGCGAATTTTTTGCTGTGCATTTAAATGTTGGCGGTCGCACTTTTGGTGACGCTAATGCGGCGCTCATTTGTCGCCTCCATAGCAGGGCTTATATACTTATATACCCTCACCCTTCACACATAGCCACAGCGATCCTTGCGCCTCGTTTCACACATGCCACTTCGGGCTAGGCTCAGCAGGACTTTTTGGCAGCTTACTTGCCACACTCACACACAACAAAAAAAGAGAACGGATTCGCTGTGTGTTTGTTTGTGACAACATTTTTTTGTTTGGTGCCAACTACAATAATTTTGTTGCATAATATCCTTTGACAGGATACACTTTCGCTAAGCCTCAAGGAGCAAACATAGCACGCTCGGAAATGTCATCACACAACATAAAATTGTTTTTGGCACTCGTTGTTCGCTCCTCTTTTTAACTGTCTTGCCAATTCGTAGCCGAAAACAAGTTGAGTGGAGTTCTTGCATCCACATACACATTATTTGCCCATTTATATACTCTACTTATTCTAAATAGGAGCATAATGGGTATCACATTTTTTAGATGCAGGAATTGAAATTATAGATAACAAGGAAAATGTTACGTATACGAACATGATTATTTAAATAAGTTTTGAGAAAGTTTCACAGAGTTTAGATTATGGAGAGCTATTCAATTTATTTATTTTTATAAATACAGGGTACCTTTCAAGGTGTTCAGTTAATTATGGCATTGAACATTTTTCTTGTTTCTTTCTCTATTGTTTTGTTTGGTTTTGGGGCTGCCCAATAAACAACATTTATGCATGTTTACAATTTAATATGTTGCGCGCACATGTGTAAAAAACAATTTGTGCCTGCTCGCCTGGTTGGCAAGCTTCATTTTGTTTGGCGGCCTGCCTGGCAGGCATTGCAAAGACGCAGAAGAAACAGCAGGAGCAGCAATAAGGACCTGGCGCTGGATAATAGCTTTGGCGGCTGCTAAAAATTGTTGCTTATTGTTGGAAGTGCGCCAGGAGTGTTTCTTGCTTGTTGTTGTTGGAATGGCCGCAATTGCAAGCCGCTTGCGGCAAAACATGCGGCTAGTACAAGCCAGACCAGAACAGACACATTGCCATCGTGTGCGTGTTGTGTTTATCATATTAATGATGCAGTTGCCTTCCGATCCTCTCCTTTATTTTCAACACATTTTGCGTGCGTTACGTTTCTTTATCATTTAATGAGCTGTAATCACTTTTAATTACCTTCCGCTTTCACATGCAGGCAACCCAAAGAGTGTCCTTAAATTACAAATGGGCAAACGTTTTCTTAAAGAGTTGCTTGCAATGTTGCTCATCAGTTTCCGGACTCTCTCTCTCTCTCTTTCTGTTTTACTGTTTTCCTTTTTAAGTGCAAGCGTGCGTTTATAATGGATTTATCTGTGTTTGCCTTTATTCGCACTCCAGTAAAGGATATTCAGTCTTCGTGGCTGTCGCTTTATAAGCAAGCGTGCTTTGCATAATAAAAAAACAAACTTTCTTTTATAGTCCTTTTCTTTCCTTTTTCCCTGTACCAAAATCTTACGGAACTTGCCACAAACTTAATATGCATTTGTCTGCAGCTGGCAGTGTTCAGTTTATCCAATCGCCTTTTCTATTGTGTTGTTCTTAGGCCTTTTCCAACCCCAACATCATGTTTAAAAAATTTAAATGATTTTCCGCTTTTTGCGTATTTATTACCATTTGTTTACGTTAATTGATATTAAGATATTATTGACATTATTGAAAAACAAAACAATTACTCATACAATGCCATTGTTAATGATTCATTCGAGGACTCCCCGTTGGGAAGAGAAAAATTGATTGAGTGGTTAAATGATGATAAAAGACTAAAGCTTTTGGCAAAATATGACGTTATTTTAATAAATAACAATTAACTTTAAGCATTTACAAAGGGCATAGGCCAAAGTAATTATTTATCAATTTCAAAATTACTTTAAATACCAAAGAATTGTTTATTGATTAAGCATTTTCGTATGTTAACTCTGTCGATATAAAATTGAGGAAAACAAATCCTTTAAACTGACAGTTTGACAAGTTTGCCAAAGAGTTCGCTCATTTTGTAGTGCAAATAAATCAAAAGGAAAACTCACTTTCAACGCCTTAAGGTATGCCTTTAATTTTGCAAAATTTCGAAGATAATATTGACAAATGTCTTGGTCTAATTAATTACCAGGTAGCAGCTGAGAGAAGGTCTACGCCAGCCTGCGTGCCAGCCTACATATTGTGGTGTCTCAGGGGAGAAGCAGACCTTTGCATTTAACTTAGGACCAACTTTTGACATTGGGGCAGACTTTGCGGGCGGTTAGGAAAGGCAAGAGGCATTTGCGCTTAACTAAGCTGCTGGTAAATAATTCATTAATTTTCGCTTATGATTGTAATCCGCTTGTGCACGGACCCCAGCGACAAAGGACTGGGAAGTAGGAAGGAGTCGAAAAGCTGATGGCGACGATGCTGAAATCCTTTTGGTATTTGCACAAGCGCACGAAACTTTAGTTAAACATAGCAGCAACGCCCTCGGGAGCGTCTGTATGTTGTATGAGGCTGTGTGTGTGTAGGAGGTTTTGTTATGTGTGTGCCGGTGTGTCATGGTCGGCGCGGTTGCTTGTATGGTGGTTCTGTGATTCGGTGCTCCTAAAATTGTGCAAACATTTACAATTTCAAATTTTGACTATTGTTTGCTTTGCCTTTCTACTGTCTGGCCGTGTGAGTGTGTGTGGGAAAACTTTTGGCTTAAGTCAAAAAGTCGCTGCAATTCGCAAACGAAGCCTAAAAGTAGGCAACAGCACCAGAGAGCAATGGAAAACTAAGAGAACCTGCCTTCGAAGGAGCCCTTCTTCCCTTACACTTGCACTCTCTCGTAACTCGGTTATCTAATTCTATGTTTTTCTTTATTTGTCTGTGCGGTTCTCAAGGTCAAAACTTTGGACTAAACTTATGCGACCTAGCATGTAAGCTTACATTTCAACACTTTGCAAGTCGAATGCAGCATAAGCACACATATAAGTTACACATCTGTTAAATGTAGAAAAAAATAATTCTGTACATTTCCATTATCTATTGATGGATTTTAATTATTCATTTACTTGCTTTACAGTCATTTGCCGACTGAATTCCACTAACTGTAAATGAAAGAAGAAAAGCGCATTCTGCAGGCAGCGCGAGCTTAATTGAAATTTTTTGCGGTTGGATGACAATTTTTTTATGCAGTCTCTTCGTAAGGCTCCTATAAGTAAAGGAAATGAAAAAGGGCTGGACACAAATATTTTTTTGGCCGTAACGCCTACGGTCGAGAGTAAAACCAGATAAAAAATACAAAACAGACGATCGTCTATTCTGCAGTTGCTGCTCGTTTGGCTGTTGTTTTGTGTGGCATATTTGCATTTGTTTTAATGCCACGACGCTTAAGACACAGACCCCCCATCCTGCCCTGCCCAGGCGGGTTTCGTGCCCGGACGTGAACACAAGTTGAACTCGTTGCCTGTTAAGCCTAAAATCGACATGCAACCTACTGGCCTCCGGTTGTGGTCGACGCCCACATGGCACATCTTCCCACTCCATCATCCCTTTCCTCTTTTGCCACGTGATGCTGGGCAACTCCTTCTGCTGCTGCTGATGCGGCTGCTGCTGTTTGTGTATGAGTGTGGCCGCATCGGCGTAAAACTTGGCACTTGGCCAACGGAATTTGCTGGCATAAAGTACAAAATATTCCAACTGCCTGCCCGCCTGCAGTCTGCCTTTTCATGCCCTCTTGCTTGGCTTGTGTCTAGGCTTGGGCACAATTTGAGGCTTATTTCTGTATGGTTGACAATCGGCGCAAAAATTTGTCGTAAGTGCAATTCGTTGTGGCGTCGACATTGGCGATTGGAATGAGGATGGCGATGTTTATTGGTAATTGCAATTGTTTTGAGCCTTAAGTTTTGGTATAAATATTTTTCTGCTTTAAAGTTTAGACTATTGTTTCAGTTTATGAGACAAACTCATTGCTTGATTTGCCCTCAACTATTGCAAAAAACAACTAAATTAATAATAGTATTCGACATTATTAGATTACTCTTCCATAAGGTACAATAATGTTGCCTGCAAAACTTTTTTGCATATGTTTGTAAATGAATATGTGTCTACTACAAAAGCTCCATGCTGCCATGCCTGTAGACATCTGTATATGTGAGAGTGCGTGTGTGATAATGCAATTGTAATTGTGGTTGTAAATGTGCATTTGAATTTGTTACAAACTCTGGCTCACATAATTGTTGTTGGTGTTGTTGCTGTGGCAAATTTAAACAATTTGCACATTGTTAACATTTATTTATCACTGTCGTTGCAACTTTGTGGCAATTTTCCATGTTTGTGTGAGAGCTTGTTACATTTATTAAATCCCGCTAGACTATTGCTATAAATCTTACATCCTTTTTTTTCATCAGACGAATCAACGGCTTTTAATGTTAAGAGACCAAGTACACATAACAAAGAAGAAAATGCGACAGCTTTAAAGAATATAAGAACAATTCTCTTATATATTTACTAACACACGCTTGTATCACATGCTTACATATGTACATATGTATATCACTGACAACAGCTTGTGCCGAAAAACCATTGCGCTGGGTAAAAGCAATTTCTATGGGTGTAAATGTATAAGACTTCGCCTTGTAGATAGAAAAATGTGTATATGTACGTATTTTCCTACATTTTTATCATACAATATGCAGCTGTTGCATTTCCCATACGCATTTTCCACGTATTTTGAATTTGATGCCAAACTTAATGTGCCTCCCTCACACATTCCATCTGTGTGAGTTTCTTAAGTTCAAAAATGGCTAAAGGAGTAACAGAATTTGGTATTTGGGTTTGCATTGTTAACATGCTTTGCAGTTTTAGCTTGGGTATTGAAAAAGGTGGGCGTTGTTCAATTATGCCAGTTGAGTTTTTGCTTATCAAGCCATTTAGGACGAAACTTGTAATTGAGTTTGTGGAATGCAAAACTCAAATTTATAGACTAGCCACAGGAGAACAACCCAAGCAAATATGCAAAAGACAAAATTGAGTTAAGGAACAAATGTGTTAACCTTTAAGGCAGAGGCATTTAAGACCACAAAATGAATAAATTTGGTTGATTATTTGATTATAGCTTAGAAGGAGATAAGCATAAAGTTTTCTTGGGTAAACTTGTATCAAGTCATCATTTTTTTGTAAGATAGCTATCGAAAGGGATAGCAACAACAACAAAAAAGCATAATATTATTACAAATTGCTAACCAGGCAAATGCAATGACTTCATGGAGCGCATTCGTCAGCATGCAGCTGTGGCAGGCAGCCGGAAGAAGTAGAAGAAGCATCAGCAGCTGTTGCTGCAACGAAGACTTAAAACGTTGCTTGGCATAAATCCCACCCAGCTGCCTCTCAAGCCTCCCAATCCACTCCACTTTGCCTAGAACTAAGCGCATTTGTATTAAATCGAACGTGTTCCTTTCTTTTTGGTAGGGTTTTTGTATGCCAAGACTTTGTATTAGAGTGTGTAAGTGCGAGCGCTGTAGCTCCTGCAAGTCCTTGCTCACAACTGTTTTATTTATTGACTGCACGTAGCGTATATCCTTATAATTTTTGTATGTGTAAGTTCTACATATGTCTCTATGCCCAGGCCTCCTAGAGAAATGGAGAGGAGTAGTGGGAATCGTTGGTCTGTGTCGGACCGTCTGTCGTCGAATGTGTCCGTCTTTCGGTCTGTCTGTGTGTTTTTTTTTTGCGCTCGACTGCACGTCCAAATAGTATCTACAACAATTTCTTCGTCGATGGCATTGAAGGTAGCGAGTTAGTTGCAACTCTTTCTCTCTCACTGTGCAATCAACTGAAATTGAAACCTGCAACAAATGGCCATGTTTGACTTTTGCAGCGGTCCAACGAATACCTCTACCCTCCGATCCCCATACTATACTCTACTATTTCGAATTGCTGCTGCTGTTTGTACATTTTAACGGCTCTTGAGCATATAAACGATTTTTGCATTTTAGATTTTTAAGCGGCCATATAGTATTTGTTTATATGCCTCTATGTTTGTGTGTGTATTTGTATTATTGCTAGAAATAAGTACAATATTTAGGAAAATTGCATATCGATTTGGTAAATCCTTGGTAATAAACGTTTCTATTCAGTTTGTCTGAGTGTTTTCTGCCCGTCTGTTCCATATTTTATTTTAATATTCCCCCTTATGTCTATAGGTGTGTGTGTGTGTGTGCTCGTTAGCCATTTGACTGTTCATTTCCTGAGTAAGATTACTTTTGTACATTTATAAAGACTACCATTTGCAGGAATTATGATTTTTGTATGCAAACAGTGACACTCACATGATACTCTTTCCAACAATTACACTATAACAATTTCGTTTGCAAGTGTGTGTAAGTGTGTGAGCTTAATTTAGCTATCTGATTGACTATTTCCTCAATGATTTTTGCTCCATCACCTTTTACATTTAACAAATAGCAAGGACTGCACGTTAACTTGCTAACTGATAATTTCAACTGGCGAATTGAATACACATTTTTACGGTTCTGTTTTTAAATTGAGGAACACTGGCTAACCCAATATGCATGGATGGCAAGTTGCCAAGGGTCCGGAATAATAACTTAGACAGGTACTTTGGCATTAATAAAAAACCAGTTTAAACCTGTCATAATAGGCGTGTGTACGTGTTCTTATTGTCAACTTCCGTGACGGGGGAGAAAGGCAACAACAACAACAACAACCGCTAAAACCAGCACAAAGGGATAATTTCATATTCGCGTCGCCAACTTACGTAAATTGTTGAATCATACAATAAATAAAATGCAATGAATGTGCAAAAGTGCAGAGCGCGCATTGCTTGAGTTTTTCTAAAGGGGAATTCAACTCGTGGATAAAGGAGTCTGAAGGAGCCGAAAGGGGTCAAAACAGTGCTGCCTTTTGTCAAGCGCAGTTGTAAATGAATGAATGTCCACCACAGAAAAGTCAACGTCTTTGTTATTACACACTTGCTTACGTATGTACATGCTTACATAGTTTCTGGCACGCATTTTTACAGCCTTGGCTGCCATTTTATTGTTTGTTGCTGTTGCACATGTGATGAACAAACGAAATGTGCCAGACAACAATAATAACAATTAATAATTGAAATGCAAATGCAGTTAAGTTAAGTCAGAGTCTGAATGCCGTATATATTTCAACTGAGCGATGACGACCGCATTATGAAAAGGTGCCACACCAATTCCTCCTCATCTTTCGGAGCGTTATTGCGTGTCTGGGACAAACATAGGCGTTGCTGTCGGCGGAGCCATAAATTTCCTTAAAATTAAACTCAAATCGTTAAAAATGGCATGACAATTTGGAATTAAAAGAGTTGCAACTTATCTCGTTTAAAATTACAAGCTATTTATTTGTATTTAAGCGACTGCTCATAGTTGGAGTTTTAAACACGTTGGTTGGTTATAGGTCTTGTTTTGAGAATATTTATTTGATCCGTTAATTTATAAGGGTTTACTGATATCCCTTGTCATCACAAAGACGATATTTGCATTCGATGCCTACGATGAAGTATGTGATCAGAGTGACCATCATTTTGAAAGTATCGATGACAGCTTTAAATGATCGATAGCCTCAAGAACGATAATGTAAACAAACTTTTTTGTGCATTTAATTTTATTATTCGTGCGATTCGTGTAAATAATAAAATATATCTGTCGGTTATTTGTTGTTTTGTGTTGAGCTACAGTTCTGATGATCGGACAATAACTGGAATGGTATTTTACTATGTCTTCTCAGATCACTTGAGAGGATCTCGTGCCAGATTTGTGCTTCCAGCACAGCGAGCTTAATCAGCTTTCTTGAAGAAAAACAGGTTATAAACCTGTAAAATATAAAACAGTTTAAGAATCAGTTAATTCAATTATATATTTAATTTGAATATACTTACATGGGACTGATTTTGTAGAGATTGTTCATCCTGGCATCATCATACCTTGCAGCAAATCTTGCTTTGGAACTAAAGCCGTCATCAGCAGGAAACAACGAATCAAAGTTCAGGTAAGTTTTAATGTCCATTAACCAAACATTCTATTTCGTCATGGCTGTACAGAATATAGAATGCATACGTACATTTGATAAAATAATTGAAAATTTGTTAAAAAAAAAAATTATGGTTAAGATTATGTAATAAGCTTAGCCGAGCATTCGACCTTCTTTAAAATTAGTTAGTGCGTCAGAATGTACGCTGAAGAGCAGGTAATTTGTTCTATGCGTTCCTAAATTACACCAGCATCAAGTAGAAGCCAACAGAAAGTAGACAAAAATGCTTCTCATAAAGATTACATTAAAAGCAAGTAAAATTTCATACGTGCGTTGCCTTTTTGAATATGTAATGATGCCACAAAACGAGTGCAATTTGAACACGCACAAACATTCACACACTAAAGTACTTGCATAAATCGACCGCAAACGCTAAAAATCTATTTGTGGTAAGCACGAACAAATTTATTTCAGGGCACAAATTAAGTACCAAAAAAAGAAACCCACACAACGAAGTGTATGAGATGAAAACATTTTACCATCAATTTTCGAAACTGGCAATAATTTGCGCCAATTTTTGGCACAACGCCCGAACCAATTGTGGCCATTTTGACTCACGTGTTCCAACGGTTTTAAAGGGCCGCACGAGTGTGCAAAGCCTGTCAAAACTCTCTGCCAGGATTTTCAATTCAAACCAACATCAACTTGACCAGGCTCTGGCGGTTGTAGGCGACTGTGGTTTTCATTACATTTTCGATTTTGTACATTTTGCAGTCGTTCCCTAGTTCACACTGCCCCCAACTTCAACCACTTACTCTTTCAGTTGGTTTAAACTTAAGCGGCTTTGCTTTTCTGTTACCCCGGACGGTGGCAATTTAGCGAAAACGGTGCACGCCTACCTGAGTCCACAAAGAGAGAAACGCACTAGGCAAATTACTATTTATGTGGGGTGCTGAACTGCCCACTGCACCACCTGCCTGCTCTTTGTGCATGTGTTGGTGCGGCTGAAATGCGCAAATTGTATGTGATTGTGGCAGGAGGCAACACAAAACAACAACTATAAAGAAGAGTAAAAAGCGCAACCACCGCAGTAGCATGAATTTGGGTCAAATGGTTGACATATTTCTCTTCTTTTTTTCTTTTCCACTCAAACTTACTTAAAGTAAATTAGTTGCACCAAACCACAAAAGGGATAGGCTAACATATCCAAATAAAGTACGAAAAAGCATAGAAAAAAAGAATAAATACATACGATATAAATGCAAAGAAATCAGTGCCAATGCCCAAAGGAATGCTCACAATATAAGCAAAGCAAACTAAACTAGCAACCAGAACGGGAATCCTAAATGGACATAGGTCTGGCCTTGGGCCCACACAAACACATACAGTGCCTGCCAATTTTATGGGCAGACACGCAATTTCCAACCCCGCAACGAAGTCAGCATGTGAGTGGATCCTACTTTATGTGTATGTGTGTGATGCGTGTTTGAATAAGACAAAAGATAAAAGACAAACGAGAAAAATTGCCAACTATTTGGCATTGAGTCACAGCAGGGAGTTCTATTCCTGCTCCACTGGTCTACCAATTCGATTAGAGACCACAGCGTTAAGCAGTTAAAGCAGCCAGCTGCCAGTTTGCCTTTTGCCACTTGCACAGCTTGCCAGTTGGCCAGTTAAGCTACATTTTGAGGCATGACGTCAGTCAATGAATCGCTGGACGACACTGTGAGGCGCCAAATGAAGTGCACAGAGTGAAATGACTGGCGAAATATGCGACCAGAGGAGAAGTTAGGCAGACAAATTGCATGCAGCAGCGGCTCAAAGCGACTTTGCAGATATTTATAACCATTCAGGCAGTCACACCAACAGTTTAACGCTTAGGTCGCGACAGTAAGAGTGAGACCGAGAGTGAGAGAAAGAGTGAATGAGACTTGACAGGCAATTTGGCGAGCAAAACTCTCAAAGCGTAACTAACATTTATATTTGTCGCCAGTTGTGCCGTCTAAACAAACAAATGTCACACATAACACGACAACGACAACAACTCTAACAACGACTGCCAGACGGCTTTGAGGTTACGCCCCCATGCCACCCCTCGTTATATGTCAAACTCGCCTGCTCCTTTGGCTCGCATGCAAATCAGCGAGGCGACGCTCTGTTTAAGGCCTGCTTCGGGAATGAAATTGCGCTGCAAACTCGCTAACCAAATGCTTAAATTAATGGGCAACTCACGAGTTGAGTTGTTGGCTTTCGAGTTATAGTGGTTGTCTCAAAAGACTGCTATAAAAGCAAGCAACAATTTTTTATTAAAATTTAATGGGTTGTCATCTGGAATGAATAGGATAATTGAAGCTTCCAAAGAACAATATGTATGTGCATCGAAATGTCTTTAACCTAGGGAAAGATTCATGCTGCGCTCACGATGAGTAGTTATATTAAATACCATATTGTTTTCTCACTAAAATGTGTTATATTAATTTAATTCCACAAAGAAAACATTTATTTACACAAAAGAAACAACGTTAAACTTAAGCCAACAACTCATCGTTGGAAGTGCCTCTCTCTGATTCAAGCGCCATTCAATTCCCCGACGCATTTAGTTGTATGCCTGTTATTGGATTTTTCTGGCTATCGCCGCATAACTAAATAAAAGCCTTAAAAGCACAGCCCCGATCTGCTGTAACTCAACTGCAGCAAAAACAACGAATAGAATAAAACACAACAATTGATTTTTATATATAAGAGTGCCGCGCTTGATATGCTCAAATGCAAATACTGGACAGTGCTTCTCGCTCCCAAAAGTGCCTTGTTTGTGGTTTTGTTTTTGAGGGCAATCTATTGCCAAAGCAAATTAAAATTCAAATACGTTTGCATGTTAGTTATAAGAAAAAAAAAGGGAAAACACAAATGTATTGGGTAACTATACCCTAAAATCAAAAGTTTTATAGCTTGAGTAGTTCTTACTGTTTATTTAAACTCAAAACTGACCAAGATAAAATGTTATTTATTATTCTGTGAGAAACTTTACTACAACCCATTTCGACGTAACTACAGGGTATCACAACATGAAATAAAACCCAAATAAACTAGATAGCAAAATATGAAATGAAATAAATTTTCAAATTTTAATCAAAAACACAAAACAAAAAAAAAAGGAAAGAAAATTTGGTTGCCCGCCCATTGCTAGCTCGAATAGAAGATAACTCATACGCACTGTGAACAACTACGCCCACAGCATGCAACTGCTGCTGTTGTTGCCACTGCCTGATGCCACTGCTGCAGCAATGCAAAACTGTCCGGCATGTTTGGTGTAAAAATCCCTCAACTGAAATAGATTTACGTCACTGACAGCCTGGGCCAACTACGTTTGTTAGCCATTTTTGGGAAGCCTTCCCTCCTCCTGGGGATGTACTCTGTTCTTTACTGTTCCGACCACCTCCCCTACTCGAGCTACCTCCTCTTCTGTTTTTGGCTTTGGCAATTTATTTGCAAATATTTTTCAGCATCAAAAATATGTGTGTACCTCATCTTCCCCCACCTCTCTCTCAACAGCAACCAGCAACTGTTGTTGCCTGAATTCGAGCAGCAGTTGTTAGTTTTTATTTCTTTTTCCATTTTTATTGTCGTTTGTTTGTTTGTATTCTCGCCTGGGCTTTAACTCGGATTTTAGCCTGCTGCCAAATTATATTACGCATACGTCCTGCTGCAGGAATTTCCATACAATTTAAAATCCAACTAGCATCAACAACACAAACAGTCAGAACAATAAAGACAATTGCTGTTTGCAACTGTCTGACACACACATACAAACTGCATTGGTCTCTTGCAACGTTGCTGCCACTCAATTGCAGCACCATTGACTAATCTCGCTTTTGATTTTCCAAAACCATTAGCACACACAGAAACACAGACACACACTCTTACACATTTTGGACTGAACAAAATATGACAATAGCGGGAACGACACCTGCACGCAGCAAGGACAGCAAAGCCAGGATACTAATTCACACAGCACGTGGAGAGAGAAATGTGAAAATCCAGTTGCATTCCCATTGGCGCTTTGTGCCTGATGAGTTGTCACATGTCGTCGCTCTCATCTCAACGTCCAGATGCTGCTGCTCTGTGCCTAAGTGCCCATCTACTAATCCGTCAATCTGTCTGTCTGGTCGGGTGTCGTGTCATAAACAGCAGTTGGCCTGCCTAAAAACTATTGAGTTGAAATTATGCAAAGTTTGTTAGCTTTGCAAATATTTTTTAATTAAAAGCATTTCACATCAAGCATCGCTTGAGCCAGCAACTGGCCGAATGCCTTGTTAAATGTCAAAAACACGCCTCACTGATTTTCCATATAGCTTTCGGAAGCAAAAAAGAGTTGGCATTTGCAAAAATTCATCTGGCAAAAATTCGATTGTGTTCAGTCTCTCTTCATTTTTTCTTTGTAGTCTGTTTTCGGAGCATACTAGTTAGGATATGGAGCATGAAGACTAGAAAAACATGCCGAATTTGCATTCATTCATTTTCATTTACTGGCTTGTTGAGTATATGCCACGTTGTGTGCCAATGACAAGGCCATGTTAGCTGTTAGCTTGAAAAGGGGAAAAAAGGAGATTTGAGAGAACAGTGCTCAGTGGTATATTTAATTAAGTTTGATATGCCAAAAACATCAATGCAAACAAAGCAACACACAGTGGAACTATTTCGATGCCTTTTAAGATACAACAATAGTATAGGTATCTAGTTTATTTTAAATTTATTTAAACATTAAAAAATACTATACGAAGTACAAACATAACTTTTATTCTTTCTGCAGTTTGTCATCTCTTTATATTTACCTTAATAAATATTACCCGTAATTGTCAGCTCTTTATTATATTTCTTCCCATTGTGCAAACTAACAACTGTGAATGATAAATTATGCACTTCCCAACCAACAAAACAAACCAACAAACATAACACAAAGAAAATTTTAAATAGGCATGGAACGAACAAAAGCCTTTATTTTGCCTAGCCAAGCGACACCAGCTTATGGAAAGCACAGAAAATAAAGCGACACACACACAGATGAAAAATAAAAACCAACAAGAGTCTGGCCTTAAGCAAAAACAGGACATAAAACAGCACACACAGGATAGACAGTTGACTGGGCCATGTGCTGCCCTCAAGGAACTTTCGGCACATCCAGCCAACAACGATGAGTAGAATGCCCCAACAACAAAAACAACAACAACAACACCCAACAACAACACAAACTTGTCCATTAATAGCGCTTCATTTTAAACAACAAACACTTGGCAAACACTTGCCATGGCACTGGCACGCATCACTTGGCTTGATTTTTAATTGTGCCTGCTGCACATTTCAATTGAAATATAAAAAAGGCGAGAGCCTGGCAGTCGACCCCAATGGGACGAGCCACAGGAAAAGAGGGCCTGTCTCATCTCTGACAGGCTCTGAGACTTGTTCAACAGCTTGTCTGACTGTGGATGCCAGACAGTCGTCAGTCGTCGTCAGTAGACTGTAGGCCTTTTGGAGCATAAAGATAACTTAAGTTGTCCCCACTGGAGCACTGACAGAACAGGCGAAAAAGGCAAGGAGAGAGAGGGCAAAGTTCAGTTCAGAAAAACCGACAACTCGAGTTCACCTTTTTATGCCAAGTGGGTGGGTAGAACGGACCGACGGACGAGCTGTCCTGGGATCCGACGCTTACATAATAAAGTAACTCAAGTGCGCTAACCAGTGAAAGCTTTTGTAACGGGTTGTCACTGGGACGAGGTCCGGTAACTCTGCCTCTCTCTCTGGGAGACTGCTCTTTCTGCAAGAACATTAAGGAAATTATAAATATTATGAATGTTGTTGTGTGTGCGTTTGCTAAGCAAACAATTAAATATTCCATTTGTGGCATTTAAGTAATTCCACATGAGAAAATAATGGAAATGTGTCGGAGCACTTTGTGCTCCTAATGAAATGGGCAGCATCAAGTGACGAATGAGTAATAGTTTTTGTATAAGTAGCTTTTCACAAGTAGTATTTACTTAAATACTCAACACTAAACAGAATTTCAAAATCAATTCTTGGCTTCATAAATATTTTCGTAAGCTATCAAGATGCTCAAAATTCCGCAGAAAAATAAGAAAGTACAATCGCTGGAGCCGCGTCGTACCAAACTTGAGCGGCCCACACCGCGAAGAAGGTTAAACCTATTGCCATTTCAATACGTTGTTCCACAAAAGCCAACCCGATCTGAAGAAATTGCTAAGGTCACAGCTGAACTAAATGATCGAGTGGTGAATCTACAGAGACGTGTCGCTGAATGGAAGGCTTTACGACAAGATGATTAGAGCTTTGTAATGGAATAAGGGCGATACTAATTATGCAATTATTGAATTGAATTGATTAAATTAGTTTGTTTTTAAAATTATTTTAAAACAATGCAAAATAAATCAAAAATAAGTAGACAACCTTTATTGCATTGCAATGCCAATGCATTGGCCACCTAAAATGCTTCTTCCTTATTAGCCTTAATCACTTTCAAATTGATTGAAATTACTTATACAGTTAATTTAACTGCCCAGCCACAATACACAATATGCTCTTGTACGTTGTTCATTTCGATGTTTTATGCATTTGACCATCCGCCAGTGTGGTGTGCTGTGTGTGTATGGTAATTGCATGTTTAAGGCCAGAAACGCATAATTGATTTAAATAGCAAAGCGACTGCCAACACACAGAGCAAACAACAGGCTGAAAAAAGTTGCTATCTGAACGATTCCCAGTGCTGAAATGCATTTGCTGATCGCAAAGATAATGAATGGCATAATAGAATCCCGAACTTTCCCCACCCAAACTGTTGATTAGCAATGCCATTTTCTACATGGCGTATGCGTAATATGCCAAGCATAAACAAATAGAGCCCAGCCGTCCATAATTATGCCGCCCCTCATAAAGAGGGCTGCATCGATTGAATGCCAAATCACTTAACCCAATTCAAAGCCAAAGCATTGGCAACAACTTGGCAGCAGTTGAAACATTTTTTCCATGCCTTCTTTATATTTGTATTTTCTATTGCCGCAATCGAAGCTGACAAATGGTCGATTGGCAGCTTAATGGCAGCCATGCTTTCCGTTTTGGCAGCAGTGGCAAAAGCAAATGAAAAAAAACTTAAGATCTGTAAAGGAACAAACATGCTAAATAGTAAAATGCTTCAGTGAGCCCAACAAACAGCTGCTGCTGCTACCCCGTTTTGTATGCTATATAAATTTTAATTTCCTCTTTTTGCCTGGCTGTTAGCCAAAGCCAAATCCAAAGTAAGCAATTCAACTTCTTACCAAAACTCCAATGGGCAATGGAAACCCCAAAGTGATAGCTGCTGCTTCTCCAATTTGGGAGATGGGGCAACAATTGTTGCTGATTTAACATAAAATGCAGCCAATCTGCTGCTTAAGGCCGAAAGGAAATGAAGTAAAGATGCTGATGCCTCTTTGGATATTTGTCAATGTCCATGGCAAACCATTTTGGCACTGGTACGTATTTGTAGTATATTCTGGGTTTGTGTGTCTAGCAGTTTGTAGCAGCTGCCTTATAGGTTTATTAGTTAAGTCAGTTTGGCAACGTTCAGAGCAATAAGTCGATTCATAATTTATTCTAATAATATATATAAGTGAATGTGTTGACAGCAGTTTATGGCGTTGTTTAATTAAATTAAAAACATTTTTATATTATGCTCAAGTCTTGATTTAATTTGATGAGCTTAAATACTTTAAATTATATTTAAGCTTACTAATTTACCGCCGTATACTTAATGTTTGAAAGACGCAAAGTTAATGGTTAGCTTGGGAGGTAAAACTTTTTTGTAAAGATTTTTCTCGAAGCTCATATGTTTATCGCTTTACTTTTTTAACAGTCGCTTTTGTTGGCTTCCTTGTATGCTGGCTTGGCTTGGTTGGCTTGGCTTTGGCTTGTAGCTGACCGCACATAAAACAAACTTTGCGGTTACTTAATGAAGCTGAAAAATTGCTTTGGTTTTCTGTTTTATTTGCATTTGCTCTCGCTTACTTGCACTCACAAGGATATCACTTGCTGTTGCTATTGGCATTTTTGCTTATTTTTTTCATTCTCGCAGACACATTTAAACACTTTGGGTGGCCCTCATCTCACTTGTAGTAGCATCATCCTTTACTATTTGCTGTCTACAACGACGGCTATTTATGCTGAGTGACTGTCTGAGCTATGCTATGGGGGCGTTGCCATTAAGCAGGCATTTATAAGGAGAAGGGAGATGCAGCACACCTTCTTGACTCTACTCAACAATATATAAAAAACTTGATGCAAGAGTTTTACTCAGCTGTTCAACCTGCTGATGGGAACTTCTTGAGCCACTTTCATGGTCTCTCGCGCCACAGTCTGTGGCCAGGTAATTTCATTTTTCCTTGGAAAAGCGTTTACCTTTTAAACTTTTTCCAAATTTATATGAACTTGTGTGCAATATTTCATTTTTAGTTGCTGAACTTTTGCATGATATTTTCGCTCTTTGTTCAACATTTTCTTTTGTGCATTTTTAAGAATCTTAATACCCAAGTGCGTTGATGTAAACTTTAACCTTCTTCAATATGCAAATTAATTAAATACGCACTTCGTTTTTCACACTTTTCACACATCTGATTGCCTGCAGTCCTGTGAGAGTACATAAATAATTGGCGTTGATTTGTAAATGTCGGCAGGAAAGTCGACGCCTCGAACTCGGACTCGAATGCCTCGGACTGTAACTGAAATCCAAACTGTCCGCCATGTTTGCCACTTCATTCATCTATCTTAAGTGCTTACATACACACATATATCTTTGTATATATATTCAGTGTGGTCTGTTTGCTCTGCTTGTCATTCTGGCGCCACATGCAAAGTAAAGTACACATGTGTACTGTATGTATGTGTCTGTTTGTATGCTTTGCTAATTGGCCGAGTAAGCGTATTTTACACCCAGTCCACCATTTGCGACTGTGATTGATTTGTATGGCTTAAGCTATACGCGAACGAAACTCACGATAAACGGTGTGAAATTAATTAGTCAACGTTTTTTTGTATCCTTGTATCCTTGTGCCATATATTCTTGCTTCTCACATTTGTTGGCGTGTGTCGCCTGTCTGACTGACTGTCTGCCTAAACCTTTTTGTCCCTCATCTCCCTTCTGTTTGTGCTCTGTTTAAAAATAAATAAATGAGCACACTTACGTTGGCTGCCCTCATTGGCAACCAGGACCAATCAATTGCAGTCACTGCAAATGACCGAGTCATTTGTAGTTGCCACTGAATGTGGCAATCAATGCGGATACTCAGCTTTAAAGCCACTCTTTGTTGAGTGCCAACAATTGTCAATTGATTTTGGTTTAGTGCAAGAGTCGACAGTTGACCAAAATAAACGCAAAGTTGTTCAAAAATTATTGCCAAACAACAAGTTGAAAGTTCGAGTAGCAGTTGTTGTATATGAGGTTGCAGCCACAACGACACGATAAACATTTTATTTCTCACCAACCGCACACATATTGCCACTTGGCAACGCTACTCGACGGTTTCTAGTTGTGTGGTCAGCAGATGGGGCGGATAATTTTGTGACAAGTGGCGGACATGGTTCGATTGTTTGTTGCACATCAACAGCAAACAAAATACTTGCCACAGATAAAGTTTATTGCTGTTCATTGTGAAAGTTTAAAGATAGCTTAAAAACTTAATATATGGTACGATAGCTTGAAGTTCAAAGCAAATACCTTGTTAAGTCAATGAATAATTTAAATATAAAATATAAATATAATTTGTATATAGATTATGAAAGATATACAAATGCAAAATCTTTAAATTTGCTGCCTTGAATAACCATAAAATGCTCAAAGCGCCTGCGAGGACTGCAGGTTCCACTTCCCTCAGTTTGTGACATTCATTGTGTGCCGTGTTAAGAACGACGCCTCTTAGGCGGAGTCTATTGCACGCAATAAATCAATCAATATCCTGCTTAAATATTTGTATGTATGGTCGGCTCTTGCCTGCCTACCCTATCCAACACTGTCTGCCTTATTCGTCCTTAAGCCCCAAAATGTCTAACGTCTGCGTGTCTAAGCCAGCCTGCCTTCCAACTTATTTTCTTGTACTTTTTTGTTTGGGACATTGATAAACATGTGTCCCTATGAACTTTGCAGTTGTCCTTTGTTTACCACAATGTTTGCGGCCTGAGATTTTCATTCGAGTCTGAGTTTGTGGGCAGCTGTTAGCTTCTCGTCTCTGCTACTGTATTTTTATGTTTTTTTTGGCTTACAATCTCACTTGCAAGAGATCAGACAGGATATTATTATTGCAGGCCTGTCAATCTGCCCGTTGAGTCCTTTTTGTTTGAATGTCAAATGTAATGAACTCGATTCTGGACACAAGAAAACGATCAAAAAATTACAAGTGCGTAAGCAATAAACTATTGGGTACAAAAAACGTATATGCTTCCCTTGATGGCGCTTGCAAGAAGAGAAATCCATTAATTAAAGGCTCAACAGAAACTCGAAAAAAAAGTAAAATAGACAAAAAAACGAATAATTCGTAAAAGAGATTGAACGATTGGACTTTTTTTTAAGAGATTTGAAGCTTATGACATTCTCGAAACTATTTTATACTCACTTTTATTGCCATATTCGACTTTTGTTTGTTTTAAAGCACATTTTCATGTTACCTACAAAAAAAGAAAAACAAATTTAGAAAAACCGTTTTTGATAAATTGATTGAATCAAACAATAAATTTAATTTCCTATATTTTGGCTTTGTTTATTTCAATCACAAACAGTTTATTGAATATTGGCAAACTTGAGAATAACATCTTAAAGCTTTTATTGCTACACAACCTGCATAAACACAATTCGTACTTAATTCCCACAGCATCAAAAATTGACAACACATGAGCCGCATTTCTGCCAAACAAACCCACAAACAGGCACACAAATGCCAAATATGCATAACGGTTCAAGCCAAAACTATGCCCTTACCAACCACTGTAGGCATCCAGAATAAAAACAAAAGCAAAACCAAGCAAAAGCGATAACAAAACAATATAGAAATACAAAGAAATTTCTGGCACAAGGCCAAGTCGTTGCAGGCCCAAAAGTACGAGTAAATATATCGAAAGAGACGGAGGCAAGAATAAAATATTCTGGAGGACAGAACAGAGACGTGAGATGGAAAAAGGCAAAGAATTACCAAGTATTTTGTATTGTTTTCAATTGTTTGTTGGCAGCCAAGCAGAAATATGATATTGATGAGGATGCAGGCCAACCCAGAGAGACTCTCAGTCAGCCATACAAACAAGAATATATATAAATATACTTATGTGTGCTACCAATAAATCTATTTCTCTTTCATCTTCTTCTTCAACTTAAAGCTGTGCCTGAATTTAAGCAACTTCTTTAATGAAAAAAAGAATTTAAATCAATTTTGCTGTTAAATCGCATGCAAGCAACCAATCCAGCCAAGCAAAACGTGTACCAACACTTCTAATAGCCCACCAAAGGAAGCCTCAAAAGAATTGAAAGAAGAATGGCAAAACTAGGGAGGGTGAGATGCAATGATTCGACGTCGTCTCCAAGGTTTGATTTATTGCCAAGCCGCACACAGCACAGCACACAGTGCACTTCATGCCGCGACTCTTGTGGCTTTTGGGTTAGCTTCACTTGACACTCGCCGCTTTGTGGCGCTCCAATCAGCGTAAGTTGATTGAACTCTGCATAATTTAGAGCAAGGAGCTTAAGCTCTAGCCGCCTACCCTGACACACACACATGGATGCATGTGCAGGACAAGTAGACAAGGACACGACAACGTCATTGCTTCAATTTTAGTGCAATAGCTGCCTTCGGCTGTTGACTGTCGTCATTAACAATATTGTGCAAGCTTGCTGACGGTATAAGCAAAGAGAATCTTAGCTAAAAGGTTCTATAAATACTGTATAGTAAGCAATGCACATTCAGTTTAGACACTTTGCACCAAAGAAAATCATTGAGAAAAGACTAGAAAAAATTCATATTTTCTTATGATATTCCAAAAACTTAATTTAAATATCACCTCAATGCACATGTTTTACCCTAAAATCCAACACTCAACCGCTTACTTTTGCCATTAAAATCTTGCAAATACCAACGACAACTTTTGATGGCAACAACGCTCCTCTGTTACCCCCTTTTAGCCTCTGCGACGCAATGCCGACGCAATCGATCACAGGGGGTTAATAAAACGCAGTAAAAGGATTTTTAGGACTTGGTGGAAAACTAAACTACAACTTCGACTATTCTAACCAACTTTGCCCAGGTGAATGCGTGAAAAAAAGCACGAAAAGGATGAGAGCCAACTTGAAATCGTTTTCAGTTTTTACTGCCATAAAGTAGAAGCCCTGACTGGGTATTTACGACGTTGCAACAAAAGTAATGTTGCATACAGCGCGACGACCCAGTGATTTATGCGAGTGCGAAAAAGGGCTCAAAGCTTTTTTGTTAAATGCCAGCATGGATGTTGGCCTTAAAAAATCTAGGCAGCCATATGGCCACGCCCTTAGGCCTCCACCCACTTAACTCAACCTAACTGGACTTTGCAAACTTAAACAAAAAGTGGATTTAATATGCACGCACGCAGTCGCCCTCAGTTTTGTACAAATGAATTTTCTATACACACGCACACATGCACACACACAGCTAACAAAAAATGGTCAGCCTTGTTTATAATTAAAATCCATTCACGTGCTTTCAGGCATTTTTTGCTCGTACCAGTATTTGCGAAATTAATAATTGCTTTTGGAAAAATTTGTTCATTATGTAAATCGATTTTACTCAATATTCTTAACTAAAAAAAGACGGCAGCATGTCATAAAAAAATCAATATGTTTAAACATTTATTGCTGTAAAAGGCAGGGAACCAAAAGTTTTAATGGTGGCAATATAATGTATTCCTTTTATAAAGTCAGACGAATGTTCAACAAGACCTTGAAAGTACCCAAAAAAATACATTTCACTTCAAATCTTTGTGTTTTCTTTGCGCTTGTCCACTTAGAACGCAAGTGCAAGTGTACTCAGGGCTGTCAGTAGGAGCTCCATGCCAAGAGTATAGCAAATCCAGCTCACGCATCCTTGCAGCTGCTGTGCCAGAACTTGTAAATTGCATTTGCAGCCAATTTACACAAAATTAAATTGAATTTACGCTACGCTTGCACAAAATATCAATGAATGTCATGTTACGAACGCTGCCAGCGACACACAAAAAAGAACCGAAGGCAGAGTGGGAGAAACAGACAGGACGAAGGATGTTCGCCCACAAAAAAGTCAAACTGCATTTTATCAAAATTCAAATGGTATTTTCCCTCGCCAGAACCACGTTGTCGTCTGCTTGTTTAGCATGCGTGATAAGCAGCTAACAAAAAGCAGTAACTGCAACAACAGCAACAGGAGACAGCTGCGGCAGGACAAGTAAGAAGGACCTATGTATGTGTTGCATGTAGTTTGTTGCATAGCTAAACATGTAAGCAATGAGGTGAGTGGGAGCAACAGCAAAACTTAGTAGCCGCGTGTTGCTTCTGCTTTTTGTTGCTGCTGCACGCATTGCTGCAACGTCCTGACTAAACGGACAAGACGAACTTGCAACTGGCGCTTTGGACAAACTTTGCAAAGCAAATCACATGAGTTTTACACTATAAATTTGTGCGGGTGTGTATGTATGTACGTGCAGCAAATGAATCAAAACTTTCGAGATGCAAGTTAGAGCCAAACACAGGCGACAAGTGTTTAAATGTGGAATGTTCTTTATCCCAGTTCGAAAGTTAAGGTAGTTAGCGAAGCTTAAGAAAGACAGTAAGTTCCTTATAATCATCTATAGCTGGCGTATAAGTCGTATAATACATTTCAATATTAATATGTCTGTTTACTCATTTAAGATGATTATCGTACACATATGTATTAATTCATTAATATGTTTGTGAAATAAATATTTTTATTAAAAGATGATCAGTTGTATTGAATTGGGTACTGTGAGCATAAAGGACTATCATGTGCTTAATTATTTTTGTCGCAATATGATTTTAACATTTTTATTGTCATAATTGTTAATTTTTTGCCATAAAGAGCAATTTATTTCTACCCCAGCTGCACTTTTGTAAGCGTGTTTTTGTCGTTGTTATTTACGTTGTCTGCGGTTTTAATCAGAAATCGCTTAAAATATGCAATTAATGGCAATTGTCGCTGCAACTTGCCCCACAACGAACAGTTGTCGTAGGCGACGTTTGTTGTGTTTACCTTGCTGCAGCCTATGAATATAATTAAATTGTTTAATGATAAAAACAACGTCGACAAAAAGATGAAGGGAATGCAGACAGGCGTTAAGCACAACATTTTCTGTATTGTCATTAATAAAAAACAGGCAGAAAATATTCGTCAGAATGGAGGATATTTATAGCAAGGCTTACGCATTAAAAAAGAATGGAATGCGTTTGTAAGCTCGTCAATGAAAAATTAATATTGGGGGAAATAAATTGTAAGCTAAACTCAAGTGTCATTTGTTAAAGATATTAGCTTGTATTTCAAGGCATCAACTAAAATCTAATAAGATAAGAGAAAGCATGTGGATTCTCCAATTTTTAGTGCTTTCGTTGTACTCCAATCGATTATTTTTTGCACCATGACCAATTTTGTGCCTATTCATTGGCTACATTGGCCACAAATAATTATGTAATTAGTGCCACAAGCAAAAGCAAATGCCAAATGTTAGAAATGTTTCTACCAAATAAGTCATTCAACATGGGAAAATGAAACCAACTGCTACACAATCGGACTTTTAAACTGGTTGCCACTACGTTGCCCCCAACTGTGTCACGTAAACCAATTGAAGCATAATTAAGCTTATTACCCAAAGCATTTACTGTGCTGTTCCTTATGAGAAGGTCCACAGTTCCGGTCACTGAGGTCATAATGCGAACCAGGTTAAAAAAGATGGTTATATTTAGAAAGGTAGTGAATAAAAGAGGGTGGTTCAGTAGTAGAGAAATGTTGGCTGCTGGCGACACTCTCGTTTTGGTATGCGCATGGAATTCTCAATTAATTTTAATTTCAAGTCAACACCTTGCCGACGATTGCAGCTTCCAGCCAACCTGCCAACGAGGCGGCCAGCCAGCGAGTGTAATTATCCTTGCATTCCGTTTTGTGGTCTACTGGATTTTTGTACTCTCTCTCTCTCTCTCGCTCTCTCCCAATAAAGCGAAAGTATGCAATGGAGGGTGGGAAGCTGACTGGCTTTAAACTTCATGCATAGTGCAAGACTGGACATGAGGCATTTACCTGTGCACACACATGTATCTTAGTATTGATGTATGTGTGCAGTGACTACAAATCACGAGGACGTGGCAGGACAGGCCTTGGACACAGCGTCTTGTTTGCCATTTACGTGATGCACATTTAAACGCGCTTACTCGTGCCCCACGCCCAACTTGCAACATGAATTATGCTTCCAGTTGGGAACTTTGGCTAAATTGGCAAAGGCAAACTGCAAGGTAACAGTCACGTGCACTTCGCGAGCCTAAAAGACTATTCAAAATGCAAAAAGAAAAACAAAAACCAGAGACGGTGTGTGTGGAGAGGATGTGCTGGAAAAAAATTGATTGATGATTGAAGGCAATACGAAATGTGACGTGTGCCACACATCATGCCACCATCAAATACAATCTTAACCTATTTTACCTTTTTAATCTTAAAGCCATTTATGGCTACAGAGAAAATAATTAATTTGCTCTCGGCTCAAAAAGATCATTTAACGATGTAAAGTGTTATATAAATTCGTAGTTTATCGAAATAGTTTTCTTTTTTTGTACATTAAAAATTAAACTTCAACCTCTATAACGAAAAAATATTTCAATATATTTCCATTTTTTGTTGCCATATTATTCAGCATGTTTATTAATTTTGCTGAGTGCACTTTTATATCTGTCTGCCTCTAACACTCTCCATCTCTTTCCATCTGCGTTACCTGCTCACATCAAACGTTGTGCAAACGGAAAATGGCAATTCAAAAACTCGGCGAAAGGCACAATTTCACGTGTGTGCCGAATCGAGCCTTATGCCGCTGTCGCTCCCTCTGCTTGTGCCCCGATATCCCAAGCACAAATATTCATGTGCAAACTGTTCGTCCTGAACGAGGCTGTCTACTCTCTACCCCTATATCGGTGCGACTACGAATTTGCATAAATTTGGCATTTGAAAAGCTATTCAGCCTGATGGAAATGATGACGACGCCGACGATGATGAAGAGCTAAACTCAACTTAACTGAACTGAACTCAGCCTCAACATAACCCAACCCAACTAAACTATATGTAAATGTCTGTGTATATAGAGCCATTAAATGTTTTCACCAAAGCACACACACACAAACAGACATGGCATAAAAATTTCCAAGAGGGAAGGCGGCCATCAACAAGCTATAATCGACAGGCGGCAAACCAAGATGAGGCCAATTCACAGCTGCATTTGAGTTGTAAAAAATGTTAATATGTGGCAAGAACTAATGAAGGATATTTTTATAATAATGTAAGCCATGGACAGGCAAGCAAATCTGCCAGATATTGCCAGTATAAGAATTGTCGTTATCTTAATTTAGTTTTTAACAAACAGATGGGACTCTGAAATATGACTTAATCTTAGAAATAGCAAAGTCTTTTCTGTTTCTATTTGACTTGCTTAAGTCTACTTAAGCAAACACCTTATACAAATTTAAATCTCCTACAATTACAGACAGTTCAAAAATTAGAATTGCATTATTACTTGAATTAGTGGCTTCATGTTGCCCCGCCCATCATTTACAACATTACCATACACACACATTCACATGCGTGCACACAGGAAGAGACTTCATTTGTATGTAGACCAAAAACTATATAATGGCCACCTACCAATTTATTTTGACTAATTTGCGTAGCACACGGCAATGGCAATTGTTGCTGTTGTACTTCATGATGTTGCTGTTGTTGTTGCAATTGCGATTGCAGTTTTTGCGATTGCTGCAGTCTTGTTGTTGTTGAGCTGTTAACCGGCACATTACTACTTATTGTTGCTGTTGTTGTTTCAGTTGCTGCTGCTTTGGTCGAGGCAATCAATTGCTGTTAGCAATTTGCAGGCGTTTTACAAATTTCACGCAAATTACTGCGACTTCTGCTGATTAGGCCAAGGCCCGTCTGTGACGTCGGCAGTTCATGTTGCTGATGATGGAGTTGCTCTTGTTGTTGTTGCTGAAGCACTCGCTGAGCAACTCCATGAAGTTGCCTGTGTTTATGCTTTGGTATCGCCAGCGTATGTGTCGCAAACGCGAGATGCGCAACCTGCGAAATAGAATAGAAAAATATAGAAAAAAAGTTTTTTTATAAAGTGTTAAAGCATTTAAGTTAAAGTTATGAAAAATGACAATCTATTAAAAAAGTTTTGTTAAAAAACACAAAAACCCATAATATGTTTAAGCTAAAACATTAAATTTAAATTTAATTTAATGGCAGCGACAGCAAACAGCTGTTCTGCGCTTTATGCAATATGGCATATGCA
This sequence comes from Scaptomyza pallida, assembly GCA_018152965.1. Lineage (NCBI taxonomy): Eukaryota > Metazoa > Arthropoda > Insecta > Diptera > Drosophilidae > Scaptomyza > Scaptomyza pallida. Next base: position 2,831,772 of record JAECXP010000080.1, on the reverse strand, counting down.
AACGAGCATTTCCGGTTGCTGCTTAACAAAAACGAAGCATAAAATGTTTGAACGGAAACTGCAAGCAAACAACTCTAATTAAAATGGCGTTGGTCAAATTGCACAAGCCAGGGCTAAAAAAAAAAACTACTACAAAATACATTAAAATAAAATTGGTCAATAGTAAAACCATAACTTCTTTTTTTTACTTGTTTGACCATACACACTTTAATAATAATAAAAAGCTTTAATATTCTGACACATCATCATTTATAAAGTAAATTTACAAAGCGAAACATGCACAAATGGCATATAAAATAAACCCTTTGTCAGACGACAAGCATGAAAAATAAAAGTTTTAAATTCAATAAATAAAAATGCATAAAAAATATTTATGTTTGTGTTCATGTTGGTTTAACTGGCCAGTTTTGGACATCTGTTTGGTGTTTGGCTTCTGGTTTCGGGTCGCCATTGTGTTAACATATGAACCATTTTTTAAAAGCTTTTTTTATGGCATTTTATTTTTCGCCATTGTTGGCCATTTATAGCCTTGGTATTGTCTAACAGAGACCAACAGTGAAAAGTTTAAAGCTGACACATTTCGCTATGTTATTGTCAGTTTTTTTTGTTCAAAGTTTTACATGATACTGTGTCAAAACAAGTGATTTCATGTCATCAGCTGGATTAGTATATAACATTGGGTAAAATTCAAAATTTAATATACAAAAAGAATAGTAAAAACGTTTGTACAGAACCAGTTTCCACTTAATGCAGTTGTTGCTGCTACTGTTCAGGTTGACAATAGTGTGATGAATATAATACAAATGTCTTGGTAGGCGTGTGCTCTTCAAGGACACAGGCGCTTAACATTTCAACATTTTTATTACAGTGTCGAGACTCCAGCTGTCTGGGCTCTCACTGAATGCAGAAGATGAAAAAAATCTCGCGTTCGTTGGCATTTCTGAAATGCAAAAGAGACTCATGAAAAGAAATGTAGCATCCTCGTAGCTTCTAATAATATATATATTTTTTTTCACACATGCTCAGGCATAAAATATTCCCTTTGTAGTCGCAGTCAACCACATTTCATGGATTTTCCACAAACTTTCCACCCACAAGCCGAAAGGCAGACAATTTTTATGGCCCGTTGCGGTTTCAATAATGTTAACAGAAAGAGAGAGAGATAGAAAAGCTTTCATTAATCAAGCAGCTTCGTTTTCCTCACTATTAACTGTTTTTTTGCTATTGGTAATTTCTTCATTTTCATTTTTGTGTGTTAATCTTTGCGCTTTGCTCAGTTTTTTTTCTTGGTTCATTCCGTTTGACTCTTTGACTTTTTATCTCTACGCTTTATGCTTAATTGCTTCGTTTGCCACTGTTGCGTGTTTTTCTCATTCATTTTTTGTTGTTGCATTGTGTGTGCCTCTTGTACATTTTCATTCGAGTGCGCACTCAACTGCATCCATTTTGAAATCGAACATAAGGTAGCAAGGAGGCAATCTGTTTGCATACCATTTATACTTCTACAAGTAAAGTAATACCCATAGAGACCGTTAAAGGCATAGCTGGAATTTTTTGTGTCTGTCTTTTTGTTGTTTGAGGCTGCTGCAAGAACCGCAAAGAGCAATTCGTTGGTCATAAATTTGTAAAGAGGATTTAATTGCAGGCAACGAGCAACGGGAACAGGCAGATTACCCTGGAACAAACACAAAAGCAGGAGGTGATAGGAGGAGTAAATTGCATTTCCTTGTCTGAAATTATGGAGAAGAAAGGGCAGAAGAAGACGTAACGCAGGCATTTACATATTAGACTCATTAGGGCATTATAAGCCTTAAAGTGTGTTGTTAACAGGATTTAATTGGTGAGTACCATACCGTTTATGTGTAATACCTGATACCACTAAATGTGGTGTAGAAAAGTATAAGCATACGAATATAAGTGTGTTGAATGAAAATTTCTTGAGTGTATAAGACACCAAGCTAAAAATTACACATTCGTGACCTTTTTAATGGATTTTTCAAGATGTCCATCGCATGTCTAAGCTCATACGTGCTGCATCATGTCTTCTTTTCCAATTTCAGTCATCTTAATTAATTAACTGATTTGCAAAAATAATAATTAAACTGTCAGTCGCAATCATCGCCTGTTAGAGCGACAACAACACCGACCACTCCCCGCAGCTGTCACTGCTCAACTGGTTCCTGTTCCTGTTCCCCTTTCCAATTTTTTTTTATCACACTTCCGTTCTAAATGTTAAATTCCTTATGGTCAGGGCGAGAAGGAAGACATGCCAAAAAAGGCTTTGGCAGGGAGCCAGAAACACCGAAGCCATCGTCCGCCCTTCGCTTTGGTTTGGTTTTGCTCGGTTTGGTTACAGGCCCCCCAACACTTAATTAAAATGGCATCCGGCCACGCTAACAACAACAACAGCAACTACATCAGCAGAAAAGAAAACCAAATAAAATAGAGAGGCGAAAAAATCCGTGGCATCCTCATTCTGCTGTGTCTCGCAACTGCTGGCCGTGTGAGTAAGCGAATTCATTTCCCGCTTTTGGCCGTTGATTGATATGCCAATGAAGCGAGCCGAGTGCAGACACAGCAACAAGCCTCCAAGCCCTTAAAGCCTCCGTACAAATGCAAGGAAAAAATCTAGTTCGTTAGCTCTTATGCAAAGCGGACAATAGCATACATTGCGGCGCACTCGCCGGCACAAAATCAACAAATGCAGATGGCTCAGATAAATTGCCAAATTGAAACGCCAACATCGACGTTTTAGAAATCTCCTGACTTAGCTGATGCATCGACTTGGACTGAGCATCGGGAATTGTTAGTAATTTTTAGAATGAAATATTTAGGTTTTCTTATAATTTACGGATTTTTCTTTTACGTATCGAGGACAAAGAAGATACTATATGGTACATTTAAGCTCCATTAGCAGTGCATTTAATGGTCGTTAACATATATCAATTAATGGGCTTTTACTCTTTCTTCCCCTTGAACAAGAGGCGTGCTTGATTAATTACAGACTGCGGTTAACATTTTTCTGCTGATTTCGGCAGTTTTTTTTACAGATTTCTTTTCGCCCTTTGGTCATTTTTTTTTTCTGTTTCTTCTTTGTGTTTACATGACTACGTAAGCAAAAATATTTTACAGCCAAGAAGTGAAAGAAGGAAGAGGTCAAACAGAACGGATCTCACTGTCTATATACATACGTATATGGAGAGAACAATTTTAGTGTCTTTATTGCTGCTACTGAGAATTAGCTTAGCTTGCGGCTATTAATCAATGGCGCCAGTGGCACTTATAAAGTTGGACTGGGAATGTGTTGCACTCTTAAAGCATGCACTTTATTATTTAATGCATATATTCTACTTTTGGAAGAAGAAAAGAAGGCGATTTTGCTGCTTGGTGTATTCCGCTTAAATTTCTTTGCAGACACTTCCCGGTCTGGCGGCGACTGCCTGCATGGCTGCCTTGCTGGCATGTGTGCAAAGTTACTGCCCACATCCTGCTGCAGATATTTTTCATTTTCGAAAAAATTTCCGTTATGATTTCCTTGCATTGCATTTAGCCAAAGCACAAGTTTCCCGCCCACACACAAACACATTCATACACAATACTGTTTGGCTTTTTAAATAGAAATTTGAATACGACAAAGCAGCGTATAAGATTTAGATAAAGCTCGACTGCCTGCCTGCCAGCCAGTTGTCAGAGTCCATGCATTTCAGTGGTATGATTTTTTTTTGAGTTTTCATTTTTATGCTAAACTGTTTCCTTTTGCGGACAGGCGCATTTCATTTGCACAAACTTTGCCAAAGTATGTTGAAGCGGAAACGGAAGTTATATACTCCCACTGATAAGTTTGCCAGTTCAAAAAAGAGAACTACTCGAATAGCTAAAAAGTACTGGGAGACCCTTGACTCTTGATTCTTCTCTCTCTCTAAGTTTGGCCACTTGCCATAGTTAATTAAAAATAGCTTCAATGAATGAGCTTCTATTATATTACACAATTGATTATGCAAAAGTACACTTGCACTTCCTGTCAATCCCGATTTTCTCTCTTTCTTTTCCTCCCTCTCAAGCTTTTTCTCTCCTTCCCTTAGTGCTCTTCTAGTGTTCTACAATATTAAAATAACAAAGGACGCACTTGGGTCAGAGACAAGAGGAAAAAAACCTGAAAGCACTCTTCTCAACTTGTTGTCTTGCAAAGAAAATTTTAATAAGTATCACAACAACAACAATAACAATGCAAAAGAGTTGGCAGCAGAGTTGTTGCAAAACTGCCGCCACACAAGTGGCACAAACAAAGTTTTGAACGAGGTGGAAAGTTTATCCCATGCGCTTTTCCGCCCCTTCTTATTTAAAGAAAATGTAATAAATTTCCATACAAAACGACCACAAAATCGTTGTGTGTGTGTGTGAGTATTTATGTGAGTGTGTGTGAATTGAAGAGAAACAAAATATGAAAACAAGAGCAAAAGTAATTCAAGCTAAAAATGCTAGGTAGAATCTATCTACCCTACCTAAATCTGTTTGTTGGTTAGGGGTAAGCATTCATATTTTGTTTGGTTATACAATTTGAAATTTTGCATATTCAATAAACTTGTTTTTTGTTCTTTGCCATTTCAGTTGTTGCAAATGCTTTATGTTTGGGTATTTAATTTTGTATGCAAAATTAAATTTTTCTATTCAATTTATTGAAGTAAAAAAGAGAAAGGCCAGAGAATAATTTTTGAAAAGAATTTTAGTTATTGCAAATAGTTTTTGAACTCTATATGCAGAAAGGAAAAAACACTCCTGCCTGATATTAACTATTAAATTTAAAATATTGGAGTTTTCGTATACTCTGTATGCATTGAAAGCCCTTGGCAGGAATTTTGTTTATATTTATATTAAACCATTTTACACACGTTTACCCGTAATCGAATGTTACGGCTATCACATATTAAATGCGTTTAACGTTGGCGACGGCAACAATCAAAAATATAAAAACTATAAAACATATATTGAAAAATATGATGAGTGCAGTTTATTGTGCTTTATGTTCTTAATTTATTGACTGTAAAAATAGTTACAAATTTTGCAATATTTCATATATATTTGCCATACCTACAAACACACACACACATAATACGCCTGGTGATAATTGCCAAAATCAACACAATTAGTAAAGATGGCAAACGGAGGGAGAAAGCTGCATTTACAAAAATAATTAATCACAATAGCAACAAGCTGCAACAACATCAACAACAACTAAAATATATTCAAACCAAAATGCAGTGTAAAATTTTTCAATTGTCAGTGGATAAAAGTTGAAAGAAACTAAATTAAATTTAAATGAAATAATAATTAAATCTGAAACACAATACAAATTGAAATGTATGGATAAAGTTTATAGTGTAGATTGCCAATAGCTCAGCTAAGAATAGACGAAAGTTTAATACCCTAGAGAAAGCAATTAAATGCCAACATTAATCATATTTAAAATAAAATTTTAAAAAACTTTTTCTGAACCTAATATGTTGATGGAAAATACCGTATGCAAATGAAGTTTAAAATGCTTGCAATTTAGTTGAATTTCAAACATGCATTTACATACATATATTGGCAATTGACAATTGGTGATGCATTACTTTTATTGAGTTCGTTAAATATTAATAATTGAACGGGTAAGTTATCGATTGTTTGTCATTGTAGAGCGCTGCCTGAGCTCCAGACATCAGGACTGAAGTAGGTGAGAAAAGCACAACCTGTGATGAAAAACGAATCAAGAACTAATTAAAAGCAGACTCTACACTGAATTAAAGATAAATTCCACTAAAAACTTAAAATGGAATACCAACACCAATCCCCTTAAAATAATAAACACAAAACATATATTCGTTTTTATGACACGGGTATTTTTTCATGTTTGACATGTCAAACATATTTTGTTTTGTCGCTCAATTAAGAGTTTTGTGTTGGTTTTTCCCCATTTACTACATAATTCCTGGTGCTTTGCGTGTTGAGCGCGTCAACGTGCTAAGCGTCGTTTTGTGGTCAGTTTATAAATCTGTTTTATGTTTTTTTTCGACATACAAAGATAAGAAGTTTTCGGAATAGACCATACTGCATTACACATGTTTTCTTGTATCTTAATAATTCGATTTGTCTGAATTCAATATCTGACTCCCTTGTGATAAGTTATCCTTACGCAGCCGCTGTTCATCAAAAAGTCCAAAACTAAGCATGTCATTTAACAATTTCAACAACAACGATAGTTGAGTCAATATCGACTTTTCATACCTAAATCTGTGATATGAGATATGTGGTTCTCTTAGCATCACTCTGCATGGACACGAACCTCAGCCGTTAACCAAACCCAACTGTGCTGCTGTCTAATGTGTGATGTCTGATGTCCGCTGTCGTCGCCTGTGCGCCTGTGGTGTCAGCCTGTCCCCAGTATGTGTTAACCAGCTAACCACAGCAACAACAACAATTATATTTAATTTTTAGGTAAACTCTCGCACGTTTCCCTGCTTAGCCCTGGTGTTGTTGCTGGGTCGCTCTCTATTGCCTTTTGTCTGGCCCGTCTCATGCAACACGTCAAAAGTTGAACGACAGCAGCAACAGCAACAAAAGCAAAACCGGCGACGGCAACGTCAACTGCTCTGCTTTTCCTGCTGGTGCTGGTGGTGCTGCCAAACAACAAGCAGAAAACGTCTAAAAACATAAAAATTGTCGGCACATTGTTGAAATGGCAGGAAATTATGTGGCAGCAGTGACGGGTCAGCCATATACTCAAACACACACACACTCACACAGCAGCTGCCAGTAATTAAAATGAGTAAAAACATAGCAAAAACAACATGAGCACGGCCAGGCCTAATGAGTTTATTAATTAAAAATCACTCATATATGTATGTCTGCATGTGTGCTATGTGGTCGCTGTCAGGATACGTTCTCACTTCCCAAAAACTCACTAATTGCAACCAGTCAGAGTCTCGGGCAACAAAATTGCTACAAAATATATTCCAAACACGACACCCACAATAAGAGAACACGAAATAAAAACCCAAAACTAAAACTAAAATGCAGCCGAAAAATTAAGTATAATTTCTGCTTATTTCACATTGTTTAAGTTAAAGTTCAGTTTAAAACACCCTTCTCATACATTTTATTGTTGAGAGGGTATCACAAAGATTACAAAAATTGGGCGCCATGCATGTTATAGAGCATTTGTAAAAACAAAATGGCGAGTGTGCTGGCTTGTCAACTCCTAGAAAAGCGATTCGCAATGACAAGCCGCAAAGCTGCTAATGACTTTGCATATACAATTTTTATAACGTGCTGGTCGCAGTGGGTACAAACAACAACATCAACTGGATCCAACTGTATTGTATTCTGGGTGCACGTTTGACGACAATTTGCAACATGTGCGTCGTTTGTGAGGACTAGCTACAAACGTTTTAGCACTTAAGTGTGTCCTCTTGGTCTTTCTTCCTGTTCTAGTTGCCGTGTGCCGTTGAGTGGCCTCCAATTGAAATCGTTTAAATGGCAGCCCCCTGCTAGCTGTCGCTGGCTGCCCGGTCAAAGCAATTAGTTACGCATACGCCGCGTGTAACCCGCTCAACGCAGTGAACAACAATAGCCAAAGCAACATAAATGTATTAGGTCGAAAAAGGAACTGGAAACAAGTTAACTAAATGACAGAACTTTTAAGCAAACAAAACGTTTGCTAATGGTTTTAATTGGTCTCTCAAATTGCAATTTTTAGTAGCTAACGGTATCTACTAAAAATTTTAATGTTTTTGAAGAAAAAGTTGCTTCAATTGCCAATTTTTCAACTAATTAGAAGCATAAAATTCGATTATTATTGTTTAAACGTTTTGTCTAAATATATATTTTGCATACAATTTTTATATAAAATAGTCAGGTGCGTATTTGTGGTTCTTTCTTTATCAAGATTTGCTTTGACCAACAATCAAAGGAAAAAATTCAATTGATGACTCCCAACGCTTTTTCTCCCCACTCTTTCCCTACTAACGGCAAGGCCAAAGCTACAAATTTTAATTGCAACTCATCAAAGCTTTGCTCCCTAGCACAGCAGTCAGCACTCAGTACTCAGTGAAGTGGCACTCGAAAGAACTTTTTGGTTACCACAAAAGTGAGACCTTTAATTCGCTCGCTGTGGGTCGTTGTTTAGTTGTGGGCCATGGTTGGGTGGGGCGTTCTTGGTAGTGGTGGCTTGGCTGTATGAAATGGCTCTTCTAAGTTAATTTTTTATGCATGCACTGAATTTGAATGACTTTGACAGCAAAGTACACAAGTGCCAGTCGCACTGTGTTTCTGTGAGCAAAGGAAAGACGAGGGAAGAAATATTCCTTCACTTTTGCCTTCTTACATTTACCATTGCGCTTGGCAAAATGTTTTGCAACTTTTAATAAAATAAACTTAATTGCACAATATATATATATATATACATAAAACATTGCGCCGAATCCACCGCATTTCATTGGCATGTCTGGGCTCCTTTTTGATATTTCAATTTTTTTAAATTTTGTTTCACTTTTCGTGCAAAACTTATGCTAATTAAATTCTTCAAGTTCCGTAGCATTTTTTGCCCTTACGCTCACCCTTCTTAAGTCGGTTTGTTTGTTGATTGCAACCACAGCGAAACATAATGTTTTGAGTGGTTAGCTTTTTTTCTGTTACTTTTCTGTCTTTCATTGCGTGTGTTTGGTACTTGTTTCGCGTTTATAGCTGCGGTCAGTGTGGGCAAAGTGATTCAATAACGTGCTTGTCGTTCATGTTAATATGCTTGCTAAATGTCCGTTTTTGGCCACAAAGAGATATAAATGGCTTCCGGTTGGTTATTTTTGTTTGTTTTATGTGAAAGTGAAAAGTTTTTAGTTTCATCATGCAAAAAGCATAACAAAAACCGCAGGGCAAATACGTCATTTATGACACACATATTATTTGCTAATGACATTAAAATATTGAAAGTTTTAAGTGGAAGCTTGAGATTGAACACATAGCTGACTAAGTTTCTAACATCTAATGAATATTATAAATTAAGATTGACTGTGAAAAAGCACCTCAAACTTTAATGATATTGCAACTTTATAAATTGTTAATCAGCTTCGGTTAAAGACGTTTATAGCAGCACTTTACCAAGAAGCATCTTCAACGAGAACTGTAAAGCCATTAAGCATAACAACTTCCGTTGCAAGTGAGAGAAGAATAAAAAATAACACCAGGTAACTTGAAGCTGGTTACTGAACCGGTGTGCAAGCCAAGCTGCACTTAAGACGTTTAACAAAAGGTAAAGTCAGATCAAAGGAGCGAACCAGACCAGCAAGAATTCCCTTAGTAGTGTGTGGGAACTAAACTGTATTCTGAGCACAGCCAATAAACAATAAAAGCTGAGCACCACTTCTTGAGGCCCCTTCAAAGGTTTTTGCCTTGCAGTGTGCATTGTGTGAGCTTTAAACACATAATAACTTAATGAATAACTTATGTAACCCATAATACCTGGCAAATTACGTGAGAGCAGGCTGTCAGGCATTTAGTCGAGTGTGTTTGGGAATGGGTGTCAATTATTTACCTAGACGCCTGTGGCATTTTAGATAATATGAGCGTTGTGCATTATTCATAGTTGACTAATAAGGCGGCATTTATATACATTTATATGCCTTCAATGCCCTTGCCAACGCCCCACCTGAGTCCCCGCTTCATCGCATGTTGAGCACCGCACATTACCCGAAATTTATTTTCAAGTTTTGAAAGACTTTCTGTGCTTTGTTTGAGTGCCACTTTAAAAGTTGAGTGGCACGCCCCACAATTGGCTCCTTTTTTTTGGAATGTACTGTTGTTGTTGTAGTATTTTTGTTCCTTTTGCCACTTGCCAGTGTGTCTGTGGCTTGGCTACGAGTTTTGTCTATGCCAGGCCTTCTTTTCTGATACCCTTTGGAAAGGTATTATAACTACATGGCTTAGTGTGTGTGAAAATAAAGAACTTGAATTGCGAAGGACTTTGTAATGAAAATTATATTAATATTATAATATTATAAATAGTTATTCAAATTGCCTAAAATGTTGTGCAAGCTAAAGAGTATTTAGTCCACGTGACACAAACTATACCAATTGTTTTTTATTTTTGCATGTAATAAAGCAAAGTTCAGCGGCCATTATCAGCGAGCACAATCGAGCCAGACAAACCGGACGTATAGACACCACTAGACACATAGACCCAAACACACACAATCGTATACACACAGTTACAGCGATACATAAACAGACAATTGCAATGGCAGAAAGCGCCAAAAAGTATGCTTTTACTTTTGCAAACTGTGAATGGCTGTCGTTTGCTATTGTTGTTGCTTTTGGTATTTTTTTGTTTGGCTTCTGTTTTGGCAGCCATTTTTCGTGTTTGGGCGCCGTTTGCTTTGGTTGTGCTGCTTCTGCTTGTGTTTTTGTTGTACTTTGTTGTTTGTTGGAAGCTTATGAAATATTCAATTGAATTTAATGTACACGACCGACTGACTGACTAAGCTGAGTTCACAGCCAAAGTGCTCAGAGTTCAAGCCAATGATGACTGGCGTCGGCTTGTCATTATTTATTTGTCTCTAAAGCTGTTTCTCTTCGGTTGCAAGTTGACTTGAATTTGAACGTACTTTAAATATAGTCATATTAAGCTTATAGCTTCAAGTCATACAACTTAAATGGAACTTTAAGCTTGGAATAATCTTTCTGAAATATTCTTATTTAATTCTTTTTGCTGCTCGATTATTTTGCCATACCAGCGAAAGTCGTAAGGCTGAAGACTGAAATATTTTTCCTTACTTCTTTTTAATCATAACATAATGGCAAAGCATTACAGTTAATGGATTGCAAGTGTTGCTAGACGGCTGTGTTCGCCTGTATGCCTGCCTTTTTCCACTTTTTTAGCTTGCAAAAATGGCAAAAGTCGACTTCGTTGGGTCTATTCGGTTGGCATAGCTAGGTTAGCTGTGTCCCATATGAGCAGCAGCTGGTTGCTGAAGCACATTGCTTAATGGCGCTAGTTGCCTTTTAAGTGTAATTGCCGTGTCCCAAGTGTTTGTAATGTGTACAAATTTCAACAATTTTTTCCTACCAGCCAAAGAAACGAGAGCGAGGAACTGCATCCAGAAAGGTTCTTGACCGTCTGTGCTTTTAAAATTATTACTTTATTCTCAAATACAACGGATCTTTAAGCTTAAAGGAAAACAAAAATAGTTAAAATAAGAGTTTACTTACTGGCAATGTGTTCGTTTTGAAAGGCCAACATGTTGGTACGAAGGGATTTTTAACAGTTTTCGACCAATGCTTATTTGTTTGTTTGTTTTAATGTCGTTTTTATTGGGCTTAACGTCGCTTTAGAGCAGCTGCAACTGTTGTTGTTTTCATTTCAACTGGACCGATGACAGTGAGAAACGCGAGTTTTGCGGCTGTGGCGTATTTCACACTTCGATTGTTGATATTTAATAGCATTTGTTTTTAAAGCCGCATCAATTTGCAGTTGCAAATGCCTGAAAACAAAATAAAAAAAATTCATTGCATTTTTTTTATACATTTTTTTTTCATTTTGCTTCCAAATATTGTATATTTATAAGTTATAAATTATAACAAACCAGCCCAAAATATACAACCTTAATATTTATTTGCTTCGTATCTTTTTCAATTAGTAGTCTTTTGCCTTATCTTTGATTTTCTTGTTTACCAAAGTCTCCATAGAACTAAGCCACAGATTTATTGTTTTGCAACCCCTTTATCATGTCCCCAAAACAAATTGCATAGCCCTCTAAGAAATATGATTTACAGCCCAAAAAAGACGAATTGGCTTATTGGAAAAAGTTAAGACCAGGCCATTATTTAAAAATAACTTTAAACGAAAACACTAAAACTATGAAAGTTGCATTGTCATGGTATGTTTACCCTTTTACTCATTGTTCCTCATTTAATAGCGGCAGGTGGCTCATTGAAGCGCACACACATTTATAGCGGAAGCACATGATGCGGAAGTGAATTTCTTTGCTTCCGTTTCAGCGCTATACTATGGTAGCATATAGTTTAAAAAAATACAAAACGAACAACTAGTTTGGGCAAGTCCTAAAATAGGTTTGACAGCAGTCGAAACAATCAAACTGGCATTTGAACAGTCAACTTAGTCAAGTCTGTCGGTTGCTTAGTTAGTTAACTAGTCAAAGCCATCAAATGTCAAATGTCGAATTGAACTAGTAGCGAAATGGCACAAACATGTCAAAAGCTTTCAAACACAGTCCAAATTGATTATTGCGTTAAATGGCTTCGAATTTTTGAGTGCTGACTTGAGTTACTTCAATAACTTTGGCTATGTTTTCGTTTTCAATTTAGTTACGGCACGCAATGCAAGTTATTTAAAGTGATTTCTTAATGAACAACACTCTACATAAAACATAAAAATAGTTTTCGGCATTACACAAATAAGCAATTCATGCAACAGAGTCGAATTGGAAGTCATCGTCATTTAGTTTTTCGATTTTTGTTGTCGTGCGCAATCGAAATAGCAAGAACGGCAAAAATGTTGTGTGTGTGATTTGGACCCACTGAGTATGTCTGACTGCGCGACTGTGTAGCACTTCCGTTTCCGCAACGGAAGCTAATGAACGTAGCCCGAGTCGAGCAGCGAAGCGAACAAAATCGCAGCAAGACACTAAGAAAATGTTAAATTAATAATTGAGAAGCAGCCAACATCGCAGCCCCCCCTTCGAGGAATGTTCTCGAGCTGTCTTCCTTGCACTCCTTTTTTGGGTCTTGTTAGGGACAACGGCATTTTTGTGACTTTAATTTAAATAACTTTGGTTGGCCTTAGCGATTTAAAGGACTGTGGAATATGTTGCAAGGTTCCTTTTCTGCTTCATAACCAAAATATGCCAACAATTTTCAGTGCCGCCAAGAAGTCAGCTCACTCTAGCACCACCTTTCTTCCTCCTTAGATGACTTCAAGCTCTTAAGAAGGCGGTACTTTAAGTCCTTTTCCTACACCACACCCTCTCTATCATATACTGTGCTCTGACTGGCACAAATTTATGTTGAGAAATTAAATTTGTAACGCTTTCGCTTTTCAATTATAATTTTGACTTTACGAGTTTTTTGATTGCTTTCGTTTATGCTTGAGCGCAATTTGTAGTTATCTGTCCGGCCTCGTCTTCGACTGACCTCAATTGGTAAACTCTACTCTTCTTGCTTCCCTTACAATCAAACAAGTTTCTCTAGTTTGCGGCTTTTGGCTTAATTAGCAAATTAACAGAATGACGTTGAGTGAAAAGCATTTACGTAGAGTCTCTTTGTTGTTGACTGCACGCCTCGCACTTAGATTTAAGTTTTAGGCTAAATGGCACAGTAATGACAATTCTAACAACCATATTCCAAATCAATGAAAGCAAATATGTAATTAATAATTTGTGGCATTAAAATCTCAGTATTATCACCTTGTTAGTTTCCTCTGTTGTTTACTGCGTTGTTTAATGGCTTTAATGAAACGCATGTTTTGAGGGCATTGAAACTTTAATGAGCCAGCACAAAGCCCATCCCAACCCAAATCACACACACACACAATGTAAGAAAGTATCGATTTTGCTTTTTGCTAATTTTCAGCTCGTTACATTGTTGTTGTTGAGTTTGCCACATTTTGGTGTTGTTAGTGATGCACACACTCACACGTAAACACACATAAGCAGACGAATTCACACACCCACACACAGAGCTGAGGTAGACATGTGCCACGTGTGTTTGGAGGCGAGAAAAGGTGGCAGACGAAAGTTTAGGTTTTGTGTTTTTGCCTTTTGGCTACATTCTGCCTGCCTGCTGCCTGCAAGCCCTATGGCCATGTGGGCATTTTCAGAGCTACAACTTTCTGACCATTCAAGGCAACTACTCGGCACATTGTAACAAAAACAATGAGGCCTCCCCCATCCCCCACGTCTGTTGTTTCCCATTTGTGGTTGACTGACTTGCTGAGTTTTCTTATACCATTCCCATCATCACAGAACAGTCGTTTCTTTTTAGTTGATTTTTTCTTCTGACCAAATAGGTTCAGACGTAGATAGTTTCAGTTTTGCATTTTCATTTGCCCTCCACCAGTCAGGTCTACTAAATTTTGTTAATATGTATGTGAGTCTAGCAGGAGTTTAAAGATTTTAAGCCCTTAATGATGATGCTGATGATGATGTTGCTGTTTATGGTACCGTGCGGTGGCGTCAACAAAAGCGCTTTGTTCTTGTTATTCCTGTTTGGTTGTTATTGGCTAACTGCTGTTGACTTATATTACATGAAATTTTCATTGCTGTTGTGGATGATTTTGTTGTTGAGCCAAAAGCCAGAGATAATGCATTGTTTGGGCTTGTGTTTTGTCTAGCCTCCAATGTGCTGCACCTCCTTTTACTGGGCAAACATAATGGAATTTTCATGTAAACAATTGTCATGTTTTCAACCTTCTCCCACATAAAGCACTTCCGTAGATTGTATGTGCTTTTAGATGTTTGACCAAAAGCTGTATGCGATGGCATATTCCACTTCATCAATTAACACATCATTTTTGGGTCTTTTTGTTTGCTTTTGTCCATTAATATTGGTATCTCATATAGATATCCCAAAATAGCTCTCAAAGAAAGGTGTAAAGGAAAAAGAGGTGGAAAAATTAAAGGTTTCGTGAGCCAGCATAACTAAAAGAGTTTGTCGTCGACCATAGAGCTCTTTCTAATGGGATCTTTGCAGTTGGTTGTCAAAAAATACTAATAAAGGGATGAAGCTTAAAATATGCTTTTTAGTTTATCAACTTTGTGATTGACCCAGACATATGAAAAGTATATTACGCATACGCTACATGTGCATTAATAGAAACTAATTGCTGACTGCTTTTTTGCCTTATTGTATTGTGCTTGTCTTTTTTTATTAACATTACATACTAACTTACTATGTATGTATGTATATAAAAGGTACTTAAGGTATTTACCGTCAAATGGAAAAACGAATTTAATTAAAATGTATGTTTGCACATTCGTAGACTCAGAAATGAGAACAACAAACATAAGCGAGGCAATTCGGAGGATTTACGACAAGTGGAAAACTGTTTGGGGCGACACAACGCAAATTTTTAATTACTCGGAACTCGACTTTCAAACTAAAAAAAAACCTTCAAGCGGGGCAAGCTCATTTTAAAAATTTTCATAATTACTCGACTCGCTCAACGATGCCACAGCAAGAAGTCAGTCGGTGAGGAGATGACTCACATGACTCTTCAATGTGAAAGTACATGAGTGTGTCAGTGTGTAGACCGTTGCTGGACTCAAACTCACACTCGTACCCGAATCTCAACTCGGTCGACGTTGGCTCAAGTGCACTCACATTCGTAGCGACCGAAACAAAATGAACTTATATATATGCATACAAACCTGCACACATGCATAAACACATCTGCTGGTGTGTGGCTTCGCTTGAGCACTTATGCACCGTCATTGCCCTACACCAATGTGCTTCCTTCGCTTGCCCAAAACATTTTCACATCTAGACGATGGCAGATGACAGAACTGTGCACACTTGAAACTAAAGGCTAAGTAGGTGCATTCATATAAATATTGCTCTATCTGTATGTGCATTCCAACAGACATACAAACATTTGAGTGTTGCAATGTTGGCTGCAACGATGATTGCCGCTTAGTTTCGAGTTTGCATTCACAACGATGAGTGAATTGCTTCAGTGCCATGTAATTTAATTTATTTGAATATACATTTAGAATATGCAATGATTTAAATTATAGTGCAACTGTTATCTATTTTTAGCTTGAAATTACGTTTTGCTTCTTAGTAATTGATTTAATCAAAATAACTTATTAGTATTACCTTACAAGCACATGAAGCTCAAAGTCAAAAGATCTCAAATACACCCTCGCTTAACTTTGTCGCTTTACCTACAGCTTTAAGATTTAACTTAATACTTTTAAGCCATATCGACCGCCTTTCTTGTTAGAGTTTTTAAAGGAAACACTCACTCGACACATGCTTCGATTGCTGTGCAAACGTTATTCGCGCATGCAACAAAACAACAATTGTTTCCAAGACTATGTGTGTGAGCGTTAACAAGTCGAGCATGAATGTCTCCTTCTTAAGCACACATCAATTTCAAAACAATAATTGAAAATTGCAACAATTGTACATTTTGGTTTGGCTTGGATGCACCACGTTCGAAAAGTGGAAAGAAATGAAAGTGCAGCTAAGCAAGCAATGGCCAAAGAGGAACAGACTTCTACTGACAAAAAAATTTCAAGCAATTGTTGTGGCGGTTGTTGCTTGACTCCCAGTTGCCATTGCGGCCTGGCGAAAAACTTGTGCATTTTATTAATGTTCACGCGGTTTTGATTGAACTTGCAAACTTTTGTTGGTTTTAACTTTAAACTTTAATGTGGGCAGCCATAAAATATTTCAGAATAATGGAATAACTTAACTTAAGACTCATTTCTCTTTGCTTATTTCATTCTGTCTAAATTTCATTCAGAAAATAATATTTTAATTAAATATTTAAACAGTTTGTGACACGCAATGTTCGGCCTGTATCGTGCTTAAATAAATAATATTTGTCAACACAGCAACTATTGGCCAGGCACATAGAAAACGACATAGAACAAACACAAAACCATAAAGTAATAATAATCAACACGATTTTATTTTATAAACTTTTTATTTTATTTAAACTGGATCTCGCTTGAAACGCTTGAAGAGATGAAACCAATATTTTTTATATACTCTTGAAAATCGGTTGAGTTTGGACAAAGTTCTCCCAAGAAGATGTTTTGCCTCCAATTGTTGAGATGAAAATAGTGTAAAAATTGGGTTTCCAGATTTAAATTCTGTATTATTAAAGAGGTCGAAAAAATCTTTTTATTTTATTTATGCTCATCAATAAATAATGTGATATGTCGAGTGAGAAGCGACGCGACAGGTGAATGGCTCTTTTATTTGTTATCTGTTTTATGTTTTGTTGTCAATTGCAACAGGAATCGCGTCGTGTTGCCGGCGTCGTGTTAATAAAATATTCAAAATTTAATTTTCATCGTGTTGCATTTGACACATTTCAATAAAAACAATTACTAGTATAACAATTAAGTTGAAAAGTCTGTGCAGTAGCTGGAAATTTTATTTGCTGTTGCTGGCAACCGAACCAAAAAAAAAGAAAAAAATACGTTAGAGAGAGAGAGAGGAATTTCTGCTCCTCGAGTTGAATGAATGCTTTGTGCGTGTGTAAACATTTATGCAATTTTAATTATAAAATCATTGTTTGAATTTAATGAGAATTGCCAAATGTCAACAGTTGAATTGACCATTACAATAGAAACAACATCAGGTATTATCGTACGAGCTGTTTAAATTATAATGTAATGAAGTGTAAAATACTGCCATGATTTAATAACAAGATTAAATGAGTAACGAACGTGCTTGACAGTTTAACGGAAAACATATCCAAAATGTATGTTTACTGATTTTCTACATATGTATATATCTCGTGGGTAGTGGTAATGAATTTTTCCATCTAAATCTGCCACTAAAATGCTTACAATTTTTTTGAAATGTAATGTGAACTCAGCCAACTCTATATTTTACTTTCGAGTATTGCAAGTTGAGCCCACAATCAAAACCAGACACCGCAGAAGCTTTTTAAGCTAGAAGGACCAAACCATTGTGGATGAAATTCAAGTCGATGTCGGAAATGAAAATTGAATTTTATGCAAACACAAAAGCCAATTGAAGTCAATTATTGTTTATGTAACTAATTTTATTTAAATATAAGTCGATTTGTATGCAGCAATGAAGAGAGACACGAACAAAAAGGAAACGGAAAAAGCAAACGGAAATACATGAAGAAACTTGAAGAGCAGTTTAATTGGGGAATATCAAAGACAAAATACCCTTGAAAAAAAAGGAAGAAATAAAGCAGCATAAGTAAAGCAATGGTAGCATTTCAGTATAGGTCAGGATTGAATATGCATAAATATTTACAAAATGTCCCCCAAATGTTGCTAACTAACTTTCCTCTGCCATAGGAGCCCACTCCAAACGTTTAAAAGCTGGCAAATTTAGCAGCTTGATTCCCACGCATCTAGTTAGGCAGTTAGCCAAAAAAACAAGACCATCGAAATAACACTCACACCCAAAATGTCCTTGGCCGTAGTGCAAAATTGTTAGGGCCATCCATCAGCTGTTTGTTTTGTTGAGAGCAGCGTTTTTAGCTTTTTCTGTTTCGCTTTTGCCATCGCCCATTTTTTGTAGTTCCTTATGGTGTTCTACTTTTGGAGACAGCGACAAAGTGCGGGCCTGTGGCGAGTGTAAGTATGTTTGTGCGTGTGTTAGTTATTTTGATTGATTGCATTGTTTCGTGTAACAAATTTATTTATGCCACGCCCACTGGAGCACTTAAAGCCAAAAGGCCTTTTTTGGAAAAAGCTACATCATTGTCAGCATCAGGAGATTGTCAAAAGGACGCCATAGTATATATGCAGATGTTTAAAACATTCAGGCAAGATATCATCATCTTCGTAAGGATATTCTACAATACTAAAGTAAACAGGTTATCTTTGGCACACAATCTCAACGATGTTTTGTGCTGCTTTTTTTTTCTTTGTAGTCAGCATCATTAGTGGAAATGATTTCTTATTCAATGCTTTCCTGATTTCTGTTTTTGCCTGATGGCTGAGTTTTTCTTAAGCTTGATTCTGCTTCGGTATGCTTTGCTGGTTGAGTTTATGAACAGCTTTTACTCCCGCTTTTTAGTCTTCTATTTTTGGTTTCCTTAGCCACTTTTTCTTGAACATTTTGCTACATTTGTTCATTTGTAAAGCTATCAATTCGAAGAGTTTTAAACCAATGATATTATTTTATTTATCAAATCAAAGTATTTTGTTGATTTGTATCGAAGATCTAAAAATACATATATAATTTACATGAAAATTAAAAAATTCCACTGAATCCACTCCATAAGCGTCGCAACCAACCAGTTTCATTCTTTTCGCTTATACAATAATATATTATGTATGGGTTATTTTTTTCAGTCTGATGAGTATAACTCAATACAAAACCACAGTGTTTGGTATCCTCTCTATTCAACAGCATCTTTTCATCCAACACATCCACAATGAGTTCGGAAAAATTATCTGCGTTATGCCCACCACCCCTTATCCTTATTTGACCAGTATCATTTTGATGAGCCTTCATATAACGTAAAAATGATGATTCCTGCGGCATGTAGCTCCAAAGAAAGGATTCGCCGCTTTTCAAGTAATTGCTCTTTAGCAGCAATGTATTCATGTGTGACATTATCAAGTTTATAGGCTGACGTAGATGCTTCATTTGCGTCCTTCCAAAGTTCTTGTTGAATTTTCGATCCTTCAACTTTTGCATCTTTTTATGCAACGATGACTTCAAGCCAATGTGTTGGAATTGTGATTGAGAGGAGCGTATAAAATACAAATAATAATCTCTAGCACAGTAGCGCATGTGAAAGAAATTCCAGCGACAGCTTTTCAATCGTACATACGATTGCATTAGCCAATCGATGGGCTGATCATTGTAGAAGATCTTCACATGGGCCAGGAACGGTTGGAGCTCTTCTGTGTGAAAAAGTTTGCCAATGAAACCCAAATCACTGAAACTTAACACAATCCAATTTTGAAGGCTCAAGCGAAAGTTTGAATGCAAACTCGCCAGCCTGTCAATGTAATCCATATACCCGACATTCGGTCTTATGTCGTCCTCCAGCTGTAGATAGTAATCACCACGGCTTTGTGCGTAGGTCATTAGAAACATATAGTCCAGATTTTGCTTGGTTCGCCAGTGTGCCCTTTCGGGCTCATCATACAGCGTTATGTAGAGTGACTCAAAGTCGGGGTAATAATTAACAGGTGGTGCTATCACACTGATCAGTCCATCATCCAAATAGGGTCCAAAAACGTCGCTGATCCCCATAAATATTCTCTCCACAATATGAATATTTGTCTCACCTATGAAGACTACTATAAGGCAATGACGGCGATGGTATTTACTCATTTTCCCAATTATTTGATCTAGCGATTCCAATAGATAGTTCTTGCCCTTCCGAAGTACAGTTGGCACTCCAAGTACATAACGAATATCGCTTCGCCTGCGACTTCGACAATAACTGAAGCCGAGTTTTGGACTAGGTTCCAACAAAACATGCTGCCAAATGAATTCCAAATTCTGCTGGCGCCCAACCGGCACGTGGTTTGGCAAATTTGGAACGTTTTTGAGAATCTGAGGCTTTCGCAGTGATGTCCTCTTGATGTGTGCAACCCATGCCAAAGTGATAAGCGCACATATAAATATTATGTACCCACCGCACAGCTTGGTCAGTGTCTTCATGATGTATTCGTATGAAAAAATAGAGTTTAAAAGCTTAAATTTATTTTCTGTACATAGGCCGAAAATATTGCCATCAAGTGTTTTTTCATCAAAAGAGGGATAACAATAAATTTGTAAACCTTTTGTTAATGAACGAAAAAGTGTATAGCATTTGATACAAAGCCTGGCTGATAGTATCATTTTGAAAGTATGAGACTTCTGAGAATGGAAATTTCAAATTCGCAGTCATAGAAGAGAATAAGCAAAGCTGAGAGCACTGAGCTGATAAGATTCCCCAAAGCAATGAATTTTTGAATTTGGCTGCCACTTCAACAAGCCCTAGTGAGGCAATAAGCAACAAAAAAGTATCAACGCATAAAAAAAGCACAAATTACCATTTAATGCCATAGCATTGGTATAAAGGGGGAGGAATATAAACAAAACAAATTCGATTTAAACTTTTTGCATATTTCAGGTTAATGTCAATTATGTATAAAAATTCGCACGTGATGTGGTCCAGACACCTTGTCTGTCATCCAGCTTTGGGAAGTTGCCACATTAAATAAATAACCGAAAAACTTTTTAACTTTCATGAATATTAATAAGAGCAGATTTAATGCACACAGCGTCAACGGTGGCATCCAAATGACAGAGTCAACGATGTCAACGTTGCTCATACGCAGCATTGTTCGCGTTGTTCGCGCGAAATGTAAAATATGCATTTAAATTGAATTCCTTAATGAATTCGCAGCAACGCCTGGCGACCAGTGAGACCACAATCTCACTTGGTAGACAAGCTGTTGCCCAATGCGACCATCGCACATTTTTATATGATAAAAATTTATTTTACTTATATTTGCGTGAGGTTGGGAAGGAGTTATGTGCATTTACAGCTAACTTTTTTGCCCGGGCTATGAAAAATTATGCACAAAATGTAAAAGCATAAAGTTTGCCACACTGCAGTTGCAGCTAAAACTGAACCTTGAGTTGACTCCGTTCCTAATTAAAATGCATTGAGTTGTGCACAGGGCAAACGCTTACAAGAACATGTGACCTCTAGAGTTAACATAAAAGTTTATCGTTTAAAAAATCTAATCTACGAACTTTAAAATTAAAAATAGTTGTGGCTCTAACGAACAGGTATTGTATAAGATTTTATACAATAATAGGGAGAAACATTATGCAAATTATAAATATGTATATATGTAAAGGTTCAACAGACAAGCTGTCAGCATCCACATTGATTAATGGCCGTATACATGAAAAAATTAAATGTAACACCACATGAACTAAATCACTAGCCACAACCATAACTAACTGGTGTGCATATGGCCGGCTTTTGATGGTCGCTTCGGCATAGGATAATGGACAAATTTGTATACATATTGTCAACGTTTTTTTTTTATGGTCAACCAACAAACACAACACGTAACATGTGTTTTAGTTTATGACAACGGGACACAAAAATGTAAAAAGAATATTAAATAGGCACTTGCATGAAAGTTTATTTATTTGAAGGGCTGGTAGATTTGGAACATTTAAATGGTGATTTTAGACAAATAAAAATTAATTACAAAGAATTATAATGGTCACGAAAATATTTAAGCACTAAGAGTATAAAAATGATGATCATATTTTATGTCAACTAATAGCAGTCGACATAAAAATTAAAAATAAAAAAATCTTAAAACCAATCTCCCCTTTAAGCAGCACAATAGAAGAGTATTATTTTCTAAAATAAATCCACCATTGGTTTTCAAGCGTTATATAAACCAAACAACTGCACACACATATGCACCTTAAATAAAAAAAAGACACTTTCATAAAATGGACAAAATCAACGGCGCGTGAAAAAATGTATATAAAAGCTTATGAGCCTTTATGGCAATTTCTGCTCTTTCCGGTTGCTGTTTCTCATTTGTCCCCCTTTTTTTCCATTGGCATGATACAACAGAGAGTAAATGTGTGTGTGATAACCGCAAATAAGATAAATTTCACACCGAAATATTAATAAGTTTTTAAAAGGTCATAAAAAACTGAATCAAGCCAAAAATCCCTCACAAAAACTGCTCTCTACAACAAATCGTGCACTTAATTTTCACACTTCTCATTTTTGTCGTTTTTCGCATATTTTTGGGTCGTAAATTGCTTCGTAAATCGTGTAAAATTAAAGTGCAACCAGTCGCAGTTCAGCCATGCAAGTCCAACAAGTGACAAAAGAGGCGAAATTTGCAAAATAAAATAATAGCAGAGCTGGCAACGGCAACGGCAACGGCATCGGCAATGGGAAGAGAAAGAGCTGCACGGAAGTGCTGAATCACCGGAAAACCATTAAAGGAAGTCACAACTATTGATTATGTCGGCGGCGTCAACGACGACGACGATGCAAACTAAAAATGGCTTTGTGTGTGCAAGCAGCGGAAAAATTATGATAGCAGACCCAACCCCCAGCCCAATCCACCCTTAGACCTTACCCGACTGGGAAAACATGGCTCCAACACTTGCTGCAATCCCTCGACCTCGACACATATAAATTTGAATGGGTGGCAATAGGAGGCAGTCGAGCTGCAAATTGAATTTGATGGCTATTATTTGCAACTTTAATTGCAGGCGATGCTTGTTAAGGGCATTTGCGCTTTTCAATCAAAGATACACAAGAAGAACATATATTGATAAGAACATATTTTTAAATTCATATTTAATCAATGCTCAAGTGTATCCAAACTTCGTTGCATTAAGTGCTTCCCACTTTTAGAAAATTTAACTATTGTTTTGGTCGTTGCAAGGCGAGTGGTATACAAACAAACATTCATACACATAGCACATAGCGGAAACGTTGCTCGATGAAATAGTCGAAAATCATGGCGAGATAAATTGCCAAAGATAGCAAATGGATGGAGTCGCCGCTTGCCCGACTATTTCGCTTCTATCTCTATTGTTCAAAATCAATTTAGTGTTGAATTGGTGCCAAGAATCTCATTTTCAAATAGCGCCAACGACGATGTTGACGACGCCGGCAACGACGACAACGTTAGCAGCGTCGAATAACACATAGGAAATGAAAATAACAAGAACGCCACAATTTTCCCCAATGAAAGTCAACTAACCAAGCCAAAACGAGTTCGCGATTTAGTATAGGCCAACAACAGCTCCCACCAAATTGGAAAAAATGTTCTAATAACTTTTAAATAAATGTTAAGTCCCTTAAAAAACTGCACAGACTGGCTTAAGCCGACTCACAAACAAACAAAGAGACAATTTCTAACCCGGTATAAGTTCGCATATGTGTGTCCAAACATTACTCAAGCGCTTAATCCTGCCTAGCCAAGGCCGTAATTTCAGCTAGAATCGCGTGTCAGTGGCTTAAATAAAATGTCGTCTGTGCTGAAGTTGGTCGAGGTCTAAAGCCAATTTTAAAGTTGTCACCAGTAAATTTTTTTCATCCAACAGATAGGCGTTAAATGCTATCTTAATTGTTACGACCTCAATCCTTGAAAGTATTTGGTTTGGATGAGAAACTTTACTGGTGGACAAACCGCTGTTATTTTATTATTGTTTAGGAAATTTAATAACCTTGGGCTATTTTTTTCATTAAATATATCAATCAGCAAGCTCAAACATTGGTTTGAACTAAATGATTTGTATCACAAACACTTTCATAAAAAGTTGTTTCTTCCACAAGATTTCCAAATTGACAAACAACAATCTAGAAACATGTTAAATGACTCAATCAAAGGCACAAAAATTACAACCACACATACTATGCAATCTGAGCGAGTATCTTATTAAACATTGCGTACAATATCACGATTATATTTGTATTTATATTCATACCAGTGCACTGGTGCACTGCAGTGCATTTGTTCAATAAAATTTGCAGTTTAATTTTAAATTGTATGTAAAATTGAGCATACAAATTCAATTAACATTATTGGACAGTGGATTATGTTGATTGCAAATATAGTAAATAGTTTAGTATGGTGTACAATAAAATATTTGCATTAGTTTTAGTGTGTTCACAGTGGCTGCAAGCAGTTTACCAAGCGCAAATATTGACCAAAAAGTGCTATTGTCTTTGAGTGTTCACTCAATGGACGTCTCCAGTAAATCATATTGCATAATAACAACTTGGTTAGCCACAAATGCAAACAAAATAGCTTTTAATCCAACCATTATAATGAGCAGAATGTCCGAGCTGTGCTCACAAAGCAAAGCTATTCACTAGCATCGTACACCCAACAATGCCAAAGATTGTTTGACTTCAAGGCGTATAAGCAATATGCAATCAAGTTAAACGCGTTGAGGGGAACTGAAACTTGCATCGTACACTGTGAGAGATTCGACTCTATATGAAGACCATTATCAAGGAAAGTTCTAAAGAGTAGCCAAAGTGCAAACAGTGAAAAAATTCCATTACCATCATTGAAAGGTATTTACTTTTATATGAATTCATAGAAATAGTTCATCTGTTATAAGAAAGGTAAAGTGCCCACCAGGTTTGTAATCATTTGAATACAAAATCAAACCAAATTCACTAGAAATTTAACTAACATTCCTTTGCCATGGTCCGCAATCATTAATTCATAAAGCTGTAATTTGCTTTTGCCCAAGTCAACAGTCGAGTCAGGCAGCCAGACAACCTTTCGGTCATTTGCACTGCAAATTATAAGCAGACAAATAATACACACACACACAGGAAGCAGAATTCCACACCTACAACAAAATTGTTTCACAGCCAAAAACTTATTTGCGGTTGCCCAGTTTGGCCGAGGTTGGTAAGCAAATGCAAAATTTTGTTGACATGCCTTGAGCCATGATATGCAACCAAAACCAAACTTAAACAGACCCGACCAGACTTGTATTTAGTTTAAACTCTATGTCTGTTACGAACCGTATAAATGAATTTGACATATTGTAATGACAAAACAAAGGCAGACTCCATCAGTGCATCTGCTTCTGTATCTGCATCAGTATCTGTGTGTTCCTTTGTCTATTTGTTTTTGGTTGGAATTGTTTGGTTGACTGGCTGACCAGAGTAGGTCTGCCCATGTCAATTGTTGTCACCAGTTTGCTTTTGACGAAAATTAGAAATCAAAATGTTAAGTCCTGAGACAGCCAACGCAATTGCGTAAATAAAACTCGTAAGCAAGGGTTGCATAGCTTGTTAAAAAAACTTGGAGATTAAAAGATATTTTGCAATCAAGCAATGTTCTTGCATTAGAGCCCATTTTAATCTTTGCATACTGACAATAAGAATAAAACTTAACTTATTGAACTCGGCTTTAATATTCTAAATGAAGCTACAGTGCACAGCAACTAGATTCCACAAACCTCGATAGTTGAGGCAAATGCGCTCGATACTTGTGAGTACCCTAAAAAGCTTTGTAACAACAAGCTACATGTGTAACGAATCAGAATGCATTTGGGACATAACCAAAACTTCAATGAATCCCCTACCTGTATGGTTTGCTCAAAATGTTCTCCCTTAAGCTACAGGTTGTATTTATTTTAATTTGCACACCCTCACATTTGAGCCGACAGTTCGTAATTATAATTAACGTGGCAAACATTTGACTCTCGATCACAATGCAAACGGCAAACAACAGCAGCAGCTGACAACAGAAAATACAACAAATATACATACAAACCGCTGGCAACAACACGGCGTATACATAACATTAATAACAGAACCAAGCCCACAACGAATATTGAAATCTCACTTAAACAGCAAATATATATTTGAGCAGCATATATTGCAGCAGACAGAAACAAAGCGATGCGAAAGTGATTTTGGGGTGGCAAACAATAATAATATCAAAACTCGACTAGGTGGAATGTTAACAATAACAATGAACACGAACAATAACAATGAACACGAACAGCAACAGCAACAACAACAACCACAACGATGATGATGAAATAAAATTCAAGTTAATACAATAGCTAAAAACCGAACATGAAAACAGGTTCAACGGATATACAACAACCACAACTACACACAGGGGTAAGAGCTACCCCAAGTGTTATTGTTGTTATTATTGTTGTTGCTGCTTTTGTTACTCGTTAGCATTACATGAAAGTGCAACTTTTGTACAACAGCAGCAACATCAGCCAGGCAACAATTGTAATACACACAGTTATAATAAAAATCAGCTTGTTTCACTTTTCCAACGATGTACGACAGCAGACCACCAAAGTTTCTGAAGCCCCTACTCTAACCCTACAAACCATACGCTTTCGATTCTTCCTCAACCTTCGTATGAAATGTTTATTTGTTTGTTTCTCTCAGTTTCTCTGCTTGTCTCACACTCTGCTCAGGCTTTTGGTTTGGCTCTGCTTGCATGCAGGTTCAAAGTTGTTGGCCCCAGGAACCCCTCAGTACCCCCTTACTCAACCAATGTCCCCTACAGCTACTAACTGCTCAACTCAACTACGCCCTTCAATGTTCGTGTTGTTGGCAAACCCAGGCTGGCAAGAGCGAGTGCCGCAGGTGCAAAGTGTAAATGAAGACTGATTGCAGTGCACATGATTCTGTAGACACTAACACTAACACACAAACACACACACACTGTGTGTTGAGTTTGAGGCATAAAAAACGTTGCATGGGCTGCTGCTGGCTGGTGGCAAGCTCGTTCTCGTTTGCAAAAGGGGGGTAATTGTGGTTAAGTGCTGGTTTATTGGTTTGGCAAAAGGGCTTAAAAGATATATGCATGCATTTTAACACAGACTAGCACCGACTAAACGGGCTAAGGTTAAGGGTAAGTTTTTTGGGCATAGCGTTACGAGAACGAGTACAATTTCCGAGTCCAAACATTTATTTATTTGACAATTGCTTGGGCTGGCCAAGTGTTGTCCAAAATATATGTTGAACATGCACATTCTTGTAATGATGTCGTGTTGCCATGGTAGTTGCAAAATAGTTAGCTAACATGTGAACTGCTTTTGTGAGGGGAACTTGGATATACAATAAAAAAGCAGAGCGGACTTTTGCTTATGCTTAATTTTAATAATTTGTAGTCCAGATTAAAGTTTTTACAAAATCATTCAACTGCATAAACACAAAATCGTGAACATGGCACGCTCAAAATATTTTCTAACATATTTTACACGAAATTAATTTCTTTCATTTCTAAAAATGTTAACTTCCCCTGGTGAAGACCGCCCTTAGCAGTGGAGCAACTCGCTTGCACACATTAAAATATCGTTTTTAATTGAAATGCATTCCCCTTGGCAATCACTGTGCACGCAAATGCCAAACTAACTCACAGAGTGTAGTACGCCTTCGATGCGGATGGCGGGAGAGCATGGGGGTTCAACCACTGCTCACACACATACGAATATGCCTGGCAAACAGACCCAGCACAGAAGGGCGAGAGCACTGGCACTGAATACAGGAGAAGGAGCAGGGGGACAGGGGCATGCTGTCGCTCACTTAAGTTAATACGCAAACCAAATGTCACTCAACATTATCAACAGCAAACGTAGTCAGTTAAAACTTTTGTTGCTGCTGCTGTTGTAGGCGGAATAAAAAACCAACCAACAGACAGAAGGAAAAACAGACTGAACGTCGGACAGACAATGCGAATGTTGTTATTGTTGTTAAGCGAAAAGTTGCCAACATGTTTGTACTCTATTTCAATTTTTTTATACGGACTGTGAAAGAGCATCGCATGGAAGTGTACAACAACAAGTGACTGGAATTGATCAACAAGCCGATCTAAAAATACACAACTTTCCAATGAAATATAAATACAGTCTGTAAAGTGATTAAATATGGTTTAATCTCCAAATGCAAGGCATGTGTATTGTACTTTTTCCAGTTCCTGTGGTATTCGAAGAAAGCATGCAATTTGAGGCCTACAAGTAGCAAATAAAAAAACACTTTGTTCTTACTCCTTCGGGTATGCGATGGCATTTTTGAGTGCTAAAAATGTCTAAATTTCGTGGAAGGAAAGCTTGCATGTTGTTGTTGTTGTTGGTGAGGTGCTTTTGCGGTCGTAAGTGCTGGAAGTCTTTGCATATTTCAACAGTTTGTTGGCTTGCTCGCGGGCAACGCACAGAAGTAGGCAACAAAACGTGGCCTGGGCCACTTGACAGCCGTTTAAATGCATTAAAAAATTACAGACCAACTCGCGACTTGCAAAAATAAAAAAATAAAAGCCCAAAAAACAACTGAGACGACATGTCAGTCAACGAAAATTTCACATGCGAAATTGGGAGGGGAAAGGCGTTGGTGGACTACGCCTACAAACAAGGTCTGCAAAATCAAATCAAGAGAATGGCGTGCCGCAATGGCAAGCGAACCGTGACAATGGCAACAATGCCGGATGCCAAACTCAGTTCACTTGTCGCTAGCAACAACAGCAAAAGGGTTTGTCCAAGGAAGCAACCAAAGCCAGCAGCAGGGATGGGAGTAGTAGTATTACCATTGAGGCTGCGAACCAGGCCTAGGACTATGACTAGTTAACGCAAATTGAAATTGTTGAAGACGTGCAGGGGACACCAAAAGACGTTTTGGCAGATTGTTCGTGCATAAATCAAACTGTAAGGCAGTGTGAGTACTTGGTCAGGCGGGCAGGGGAAGGGGAAAGAGCAAACGGCTGGCCAGCTGAGATCTGAAGCCACTTGGCATTTACAGTGCCTATTAAAAAGGTTTAAGCCGAGGTCTTAGCATTTGATAACGAATAATGAATATGCCTTGAAACCATTTTATCTGCTGAAATCTTGTATGACCTCAATAAAATACTACAGCATATAATTTTTTTCTTTTTATATCTTGCCAAACTGACTTTGGTATTTAATTTCATTATCAACGCACACCGCTCCAAATTCAACAAAAAAACTTCAATATCTGTGTTTTAAATATGGAGGCTTTCTCTCTTTTCCTTTTGCTTTCTGAAACTTATGGATTGTCACCTGCTCCTCGGGCCATTGCTGTCACACATGTTGTATGAGTTATATGCATTTACCCTCCATCGCACTTATACATATGCCTGCACATGTGTATACACCATATATGCAGCAGTGTGTTGTAGTTGTAGCTAACTTTTCGGCCTTATCTTGCACAGACTGCACTCCAGGCATGTTCATAGCTATGATTTAAGCGCAAACTTGTGCCGCATGACTTTGTCTTCTACTACTTCTGCTGGTGCTGGTGCTGTGGATGTGGCTGTTGCAACTTCTACTTACCACCAGAAACTTGAACAATTAACTATATTTTAATTGGCCCGGTGCGTCGTGTGTGTAAGGTAATTTATTTACAATTTTTACGCTCATTTTGCTGACTGACAGTGCAAAGAACGTAATGAAAGTACAAAACCACATGCGAACATAGTGAAAACAAACCAGATGACGGACTGCAACACCATCGCATTACAAATGCACTTTGCTCAACACTTTTGTTAATTTTATACTACACGTTCTTCACCCATGTGTTTGGTTGTGATTGTGTGCGTTTGTGTGTTTAAATATTCATTGGAAATTCCAATTGCATTTGCGCTTAAATTGGCAATGCCGACAAAACCAACACATGCAGCTGTTGCTGCAAGTCAGCGAATTTGCTTTGCACTTCTTTTTTTCCATTTTTCTTTTCCACTTTTATTTCTTTGCTTTTATATTGTGTTTGCTGGTGGCCAGACTTCATTTCGTCAAAATACATGGTTTGTTTGTGGTGATGAATGTTTGGTTTTGTTGGCTCCAATCAAAATAGTTAGTTAGCTTGAGCGTTTTCCATTTTCAAATAAATGAGATAAAGAAGCAAGCCAACAGATTACGCAGCTCATGAAAAATATAAAATTTGACATGGAAGGATTGATATATGTTTATGCAAAATGGACGTTTAACATTAGCCAACCCACTGAATTTTTGTATAAATGTGTTTTCGCTTTTACCAAATCTCTGCAGGCAAATCCCAAAGCAATAAATAACTTGTATGCTTAGCTAATTGCATGTATAAAATAGATAAAAATAGCTATTTAAATGCAATAAATTAAATATATCTATATTTGTTTAGAATATCAAAGAGAAAAAGTAAAAGCCCATAAATAAAATAATAAAATGTGTTGCGATAAATAAACAGAGACTGATTCTAAATGGTGGACAACGATCTGAAAACCTCACATTTAAAATGCATAAATTAAATTGTGCATTAAATGAGCAAAGGCAAACGCATTAATTCTATACGTATATGTATGAATATTTAATCTTTATTGAAATTTGCAATAGCTATTTGTACAAACATAGATAAATTAGTTAAATTCAAAGCTTTGGCGACAGTCAAGCAAACCAATTACTGTACCACACACACATATACACACGCGCTAACCAAAAACCAAAGCCAAAATGCATTCACAATGCCAAACACCAAAATGACATCAATTTGCGCCCATATTTCATAGCACAGCAGCAATCGGAGTAAGGGCAAAACGCAAATGCTATTAAAAGCATTACGATGAACCCCGTGACAACCTCCAGAGCCACAGATCGTAAATTATGACCGAGGCAATCGAAAGCGGCTTCTGACTCGGCATTGTACTGGGTCTGCTCCGTTTTCTCAATTCTCGATTCTCTTGCTTTTGTCTGTGCAAAGGCAACAAGATTTATGTCTTTCAATGCACTTTCCAAACAGTAAGCAGGACGACGTACAGCATCAATAAATGTAGTACCACGCTGCGTATGTGCAATATTTTAATTATGCAAGCAATTGAAAAATTGACACAGAAAGCACTCACACGTGCTCACATGTGTACTGAGGCCATGTTGGGGGAAAAATCAGTTCAAACACCTACGACTTCTGCACTTTGCTGCATATTCATTGTTATGTGGCGAACTTTTCAGCGCAACTCATGATGTTGACTTATTGAGTTGCGAATGTGTGTGAGTCTTAATGAGCTTGTTTATGTGTGTAAGTGCATTGCATTTTTAATCCCTTAATGTTTCTGAGCTCGTTAGTGTGATCCCAAATACATTCCATATTAAAATTCAATAAATGAGTTTTCAAGGACTGAAGATAGATGAAATTAATACAAATGTATTTTATGAACATATATCATTTATATTATGCTAACACGATTATCGACAGCATTTTGCTTGTTACCAGAATATGAGAACAGATCAATATTAAACTAAAGGACAAGCATCCTGCCCTGCCAAGTAGGCTGACAACGAGTTAAGTGAAGTCAAGCGAAAGACAAGCCTGCCGCCAGGCGAAGAGCTGTCTTGATGACAGAGTCAGCTTTGGCAATGTGAGCTCATAAGCATTGAATCGAATTGAGTTTGGGTTGAGTTGAGTTTCTGCCAACATCAGCAACTTCAGCATAAACAACAGCAGCAGCAGCCGGCAGTTAAGTGAATGTCCGTCTGACAAGCACACACACCCACACATCCACCTACATGCAAGTACACCCAATTGATTAAATGAAGATGACAACAATGATTGACATCGTTGACTTAAGTCATTACATATTGTATGCCAGCTGTTGTTTGTTGCAGTTGCATCTGCAGCAGCTGCACAAAATGCAACCCATTTCCATAATGTGAATATATGTTCGTGTTTGTGTTGCAAGTGCAAACAATGTGAGGCGCTTAATTTGTTTGAGTGCTGGCTGCAACATCACCAACAAACTGGAAATCCTCAGCATTCGTTTTGCTGGAAAATTAATTATTTTTATATTGAATAAAAAACACATTTAACCACCCCCAACATATACGCACACACACATACATAAATTTATCACACAATAAATTACAACAAATAATTGCCAATTCAGCAGCAAATAATTTATGTGACACACACAATTTGTTGTTGCCTATTGCCTCTTATTTCTTGTTGTTGTTATTGTAGCTGTTTGCCTGTTGGTGTTATTTCTGCTTATTTGATTTCATTGCTTGTTTGTCGCTCGACTTATTCGCAGGCTTCGTATGTCCGTTCGTCCATTTTGTTGGTTTCGCTTTGGGTCTTGATATGGTCGGTCGCCGAGCTGTGGCTACAAATATTGGCACAGCGCACACACAAATTGTTCTTGTCTCACACCAACACGAATACATTTATTTGTGTTAACCAAAAAAAAATAACAAAAATACCGAAAGCGAAAAAATATGTGAATCGCATAAATTCAGGCACAGCTCTCATAAAATTCGCCGTCGGGGGTAAATATTTTTTTTTTAATATTTTCGTTTTTAAGAATGATGAAATAGGCTTGAATGCGGAGCGTGCATCATGTTCGCATGTAAATGTGAATGTGTTTGATGGGCAGGGAAGATGAGCAAGTGCCACTTGTGTGTTACGTGAAAAATTTGTTTGTGCTGCTATAATAACAAGAATTATGAGAGATTTTTTTGTGTATGTATTTGTATTATTTCATGTAAAATAAATTTAAGTAATAAGCCTTAAACATGCGAAAGACAGACAAGCTAGAAAACCTACTTTAAAGATGCTTAAGTATATCCTATAGTAGTAATCAAATAAATTACTTGCCTTTATAGTTAAAAATAATATATTTATATTCATCAAAAGAACCATGAATTTGTGAAGCAGTCAAAAATTGCAAGTGAAATGCATTGCATTTAAATCTTTCAATTTGTACCAAACTGAAAGCAGAGCAAAAATGACTCCAAAATGTCAAACAACATTGGAAGGTCAACGCCTGCCACACAAAAAACTAACCATAAATGCAGACACTAAAAATAAAGATACAAAAAAGAACAGCAAGAACACACAAAAAAATGTAAAAATCAAATGGTCTATACATAATAAAAAAGCCAGCTGCAAAAACCAACAATAGACAAGAATGACAGGCTTCTAATGGAGGCCATGTCAAGGTCCGCGTTCCTCGGTCAGTTCCCGCTTTGGGGCGAAGTTGTCTGGGTTAGTGACCAACGACTGAATGACAAAAGGCTAGAGGGAAGAAATAAATAACAATATTAAAAAGGCTCTGGCAGGTTTAAGGCATTAGCTTGATATCATCAGAAGAACGGTACTGAAGCGATACTTAATTCAGATACGAAGTCTTCCTTTAGAAAGGTACATTGTCTAAAGCTGATTAGATTAAATTATATCAAAATGCAGAGCACGTGTTGCCATTAGCTAAGAGATACAAGATACAGGATACAAATGACACTCTCCACACAACCGTGTTCATTGTTTTTCTTACAAAAATAAAAGCATTGCCTTTAGACGTGTTATCTATGCACAGTTTCAGCTTATTAAACACATTCTATTGATTTTCCTTCGCCTTGGCCACGTACACACAACTTTGTTTTTGTATCTCTCTAAGATGCTCGGGCAATTTAAGCGATAAACACGAATGTTAGTTCTTTTTATACTAGTTTGTGTGTGTGTGTGCTAGAGTCACCTACTTGTACTTCATGCATAGAATACGTGCCGTATGCGCATGGTAAGCTTCTGCTTGTGTTTTGTTTATCAAGCATACGACTCAGTGGCATAATTTGTTATATGCTGTGACGTGCAGAAATTTCTTATGTTGTATGCAAAAGCCAATCAATATTATACAGTAAATCGTTTTGCAAAAATAAAAACGCATATCAAATTCAATAAGCGACAAGATAAATAGCTTAAGAATATGCTTCATACATAATCACTTAAAAAAACTGATAAATGTTAGTAAGGAAAAATCTAATAGATTGTAAAATAACCTACGAGTCTCAAGCTAAACTGATTTTGCGTGCTCACAAATAGGCGATCGGCTTAAGCTACTCTTTCTAGGCGCTATTGTTACCTGCTGTGCTGTACCCTTGTGAATGTAGCAAGTGCATCAAACAAATAGCAAACGTAACGCAAAGTATAAGCCGAAGCTCAAGCTTCAATTCTTATGAAATGAAAAGAGCAAATAACAAAATTTATTTTCATTTTTTGTTGGAAGTCTTCATGTTTTTTTAATTTATCAAATAATAAACTCATGTAAGCACCTGATACAGTGGTTTACATGCGCAGCTGTTCCTGTTAAACATGCAATAATGTGATGGTTTGGCTAATTATGTGTGTTTAACGTTTGTGCTATCCACAATAACTTTAAGACATCTAGTTTTTACAGCTACTCATTTAAACAGTGAAGAAGTCAGCTAGCTAGCTGCTGGCAGAGAAACCCTTTTAGTAATTTTATACCCACCCAAAATATTAAATAACTTACAGCTGAGGACTGAATCCCATTTCTGAGTGGAGTGAATTTAATGCATGTATGTGTAAGGATGCTTCATCAAAGAAGAGCGTCCTTGAAAATGCTAAACAGAATCCGAATGCGATGGCGAATGCGAATGAGGAATGCTTGAAAAGGCAAAGAGGCGAAAAGGGAAAATTCTGGCAAAAAGTTTTCTGGCAAACAGATATACAAAAAGTTGCTCCCTTTAGATAAAGATAAAGATTACCCTGGAGTTGGGAGATATGATGTTTAGGTTGAAGGGATGAGAATTATAGGCATGGGACTGGTAAAATTCCCCAGTGCATATAAATATAAACATGTTGGTTATTGTCTGCACGTTAAAGCATTCCCTTTTGTTATCGGTGGTTCCTTTATTCTCCTGTATGCGCCAACTTTTCAATCAACAGCCCAGGCAGCAGTTGGCATTCGCAGGATCCACAGTAAAGGAAGAGTGAAAGAGAGTCACACAAACAACAAACAATCAGTTATACCCAAAAGCTTAATCGATTTTCAGCAGGTAGCTTCATCCACAGGGCTTGGTTGATGGTTTAATATGGAAAAATGTTTTCCCAAACCGAAACAAGCAAAATCTTTTGTCGAAACACACAATCATCACATTGCGTGTATGCAGGCGGGCATTAAAAAAGTAATTTGTTATTGTTTCTTCTTTTTTTAAGCCGCCCGAGGATATCATTGTAACGAATTTTCAATATTCGCACAACGTCAGTGGCAAGTATTTAAAAGTGATTGTTGTTTGTTCTCCCGCTTAACTTTCGTTTCATTTTATGTGTTTTGTTTTACAGCGTAGAGAAATTTGCCTTTGACAAGGGGTGGATTAGCTTTAAAACTTAATTTGCCATGCCATTCAGTATCAAATAAATAAAGAGCATTTATGCTTCGCATTGTATTTAATAGCCAGGCGTTTTCATTTTCATTTGCCAGACAAATGAAGAAAAATTGTGAATAAATGCTGCAAATTGCAAAACGAAAAAATATATGAATGTAATATCCCTTATAAAGAAATGTGTTTTCTTTTCATTACATTTACAATTCGTTTGGTTGTGTATATATTTGAGTTTCCAGGAATTAAACAAACGTCACATTACTCAAGTCAGTAATAATTGAATGCATATTGTATATCAACTGTGCTGTTTGAGGTCCCCTCTCTTATTTTGTATGTTGAATGACCCTAATGAACACCAAATATGCAATTAGCTAAAGTTGAGTTATTCGGCATGAATATTTGTGGACAGCAATGATACATATTACAAATAGCAACAACAATACCCAAAATCCATTGGGTAACGATAATAATGACCAGATCCAACAATGTTTCGTAGTATTTGTTTGTGTTGTTTGTTCTTGTGCTCATTGTTTGGGGCTCGGTTTGCATTTTCCAATTTGTTTTGTGGATTATGCAATTTTTTTAGTTTAACTTTGCATGGCCCACAATGTCTACTATTTGTTTGTACCTAGTACCCTCGATGATAAATTCTATGGCCGCACGTAATATGGAAATTAAAACGCGCCAGCACAGAGCCTGACACCCTACTAACCATACCTCCAACTGCAGTCGATTTAAAGCGCAACAAAGGGGCTTGGAGAGAACAACAATACAAAATGCACATTGATTTAATTACTTTGGCCCCGCGAAGCAAAAGCATTCCAACAACAACAAAATGTTGCAAATAGTCAACAAAGTAAGAGTTCAAGCCTAATGTTTCTGGGGCGACAATCAAGGGGGACATAAAATAATTGCGAATTTTGGAGGGGCCACAAGAAATTGCTTATTTAAAGAAATTTGGTATTATTCGACATTAGTACCATGTTTTTTTTGACCGCTCATACAACTAAGCAACGAAAGTAACAGAAAATATAATTGCATGAGAAACTAGCGCTCGGTTGCCATAAAACATAAAACTAACTTACTCTCCTCAAAGTCGACAGCCATGGCTAATTGTGGAGTACAATCATTAAATAAGCAAAGAAAGGCACATGTGAAATAATTAGTCAAGAAATGTGTTTGTTATCAGCATTCGGACACACGAACACTCAAGAAAGTAAGTAAGAAATGAAAAGGAAGTTGAGATAGAGACACATAAAACCTTAAGAGATAAAGTCATTTCTCTCCTACCATACACATAAAACTAAACGGCATAAGCGAACATGTTAGCAAGACACTAGACATTGCAGATGATGACTGGGCTGGAGTTGCTTCCCCTCTTACTTCTACTTCTTTTACTTTTCCTGGCATCATCATTATGGTGGAGGTAAAAGCTACTCGTTTGCAAAGCAGCATCCGTTTGTCGCTCTCTCACACTCTTGTTGAAAATAAGCGTGTAATTAGAAATGTAAAGAGAGACAGAAAGATTGGGAGAAAGAGAAAGAGTCCGTCTGTCAACCCAGTCAGTCAGTCAGGCTGTCAACTCTTGCGGTGCAAAAGTCACGACTATGTCGCACAGGAAATGTGAACACGCAAAAGGAAAATTGCAAATGAAAATGAAATAAAATGGCGCAAATGTAAACACACACAAACACACACACTGAGACTCATTGCCTATGGGGCGTATTTTATTCTTGTCCGCTCGAAAGTCTCAACAATGAACAACATAAAAAGTTATGTTGAAAAATCTTTGCTGCTTGCTACTTTTTCGCTTGCATTTCCGTTACAGGGGAAACTGAATTTGCATGTGACATTTGCGGCTGAGTTTCGTAGGGGGCAACGGCAGCGGAACGTTTTACAGTTACGGAATGAGTACGAGGAATAGTTTTCCGTCAGCTTCACAAATTAAAGAGCTGCATGAACGTTTTCAATTATTTTATTGGCTTATTGGTAACTAAGCTAATTGTATTTAATGTGGATTCTAATAAAAGAATTTTAAGGTAATACAGCAAGTCACATATCAATATTTTGTCAAGTTTCCACGGAACATTTAATGTATTTAATTAATTTTACAAACTACCCAAACAGTTTGACGAAGAGCACAATATATTTGAATTAATAATGACAATATATATCATATAAATGAGCCGCAAACGTTTGTTTCTGTCAATTAAGCCATCAATCGCAATTTATGATATTTTTTTGATATTGTTATTCTTTGTTGTAAGGTTTATTTATATTTATTTATTACACACATCATTTGGCACTAAAATTATTCCTGATTTTTATAATGTTTGACTAATTTTTAAGAATTACACGAAGTGTTCTTTTATTGTTATAATGTTCAATAAATGATTATGATTTTCTTTTATTAATTTTTGCTTAAAAGCTGCAAGCAGAATATTATAAATTTTATAACATTATTGCAAATAAATAAGCCAAAGATATATAAATGTTTAATCATTATAAACATGCATAAAAATTATAAATTTCCAACATTTTAAAAGCAATGGCAATAACAGAACAGCAAAAAAAAAAAAAACAAAAGCAAATGTGTAATTATCAACAGCAATACCATAAATTTTCTTTAAAAATCGAGCACAACACGTGTACGCCATGTGCAACGTGTGATAATTATGAGCTTAAAGCACGCAGCACAGAAAATGTTTAAATTTTCTCCTCCGATTTTGGCGCTCTCACGTTTGAACCGAAGGGAATAACAATGTACAGCAAATGGCAGACGGACCAATAAAAGGTAGGAGCAATGGCACTTCAGAGAGTCAGTCTATTAATAGTCTGAGGTATTTAATGATAAAAAAAAGCTCAAGAGAGGACGAACAAAGCCGAAAGAGAACAGTCTGTTTTTGCCTTTGATGAATTCCCTATTGCTAACTAACTTATACCACGTTTCTTCTACTTCTGTATATACCATGTATATTTTTTTGCCCTTTTGTGTGCCATACACTAAAATTTTGTTTAAAAGTAGAACCTCTAACAACAACTACTTTCACAGCATTTTTCCCCGATCAGTGAGTCTGGTTTTCTATGTATGTAAATACATAAAACAAATGTGGGTGAAAATATACATAAATAATACCAACATGATCGCTTTCTGACAGTTTTTGGGTGTCCATGTGTGTGTGGGACGTCTGTGTTATTATAAAACAGATGAACAGAAAGTTATTCCCTATTCGCCTATGACTTTTACCGAGCATTGAGTTTGGGGGCGAGTTTTGTTGCTTGCCTTTGAAACGTTAAAGTGTAGGCGTAGCAAAACGCAGTGAGGAATGCAACGATGGGTGTAGATAGAAGCATAAGGTAGGCGATTTGGCTTTTAACAATTTTGTATTTGATGAGGACTGGATAGGGTTTTTGTACCTTAGTTAATGTCGACTTTGTTGCATATTTAAAGGTTATGAAAATGTTGCCAATCACAAATTCGCAACAAATTTCTTGTAATTTCCTACTTAACAATCAAGGCGACAACAATGGCTAAAGAAAGCAAGCATAATAAGCAAATTACAAAAATGCTGTTAAACTCGGTTACCCTTCGCATTATTTAACTTCCTCCCTTTGCTGTCACACTGCCATTTCGCTGGCTGTGATGTGGCACATGGAGATGAACGCCATTTGCATATATGCCGGCGCATAAATATATAGAGCGCAATTTATGTGTGCATCTATTTAAAGCATGTTCCTTGTATGTGTGTGTGTTTTGTTGCTGTTGTTGTTGTTGGGGGACGCCTGCACTTGTCACACGTTGTCTTCCTCCAAGCATGTGTGTGTATGCATGTGTGAGATTATTTACATATACATACAATATGTATGTGAGCATTTAGTTGTGTGTGCGGTTTGCCCTCGTTGTAAATGCAAGAAAAAAGCGCAAGCGAGATAAATAAAAATAAAAAAGCTAACCAACAAAACAAAAAAGACAAAATGTAAAGAGGAGCAAAACAAAAAGGAGGCCGAGGGCATTGGCAGTGGCAGCTAGATGAGACAGAGAGTTTTTGCTGTTGTACAGAAAATAAGTTTAGCATGTTCGGAGAGTTTCTTAAGGCAATTCTAGTTAGTGGCAACAACAAATGCTTAAAATCTTTTTAAAGATGCAGACATAGAGTGATTGTTTAAACACAGCTTTCTTAAATCAATAACTTATTTTGCACTTCACAATATTCTCCAAAGTTTTAAAAACTTTTACATAGTTAAAGCAACTACCTTGAGCATAAGTACTTCCCATCAAGGTTTTTGGTTGTTTTTGTTTGCATTAATAAGCAAAATACTAAAGAAATACAACTTTTTGATGCTGTGGCAATATTTTGAAAGTTTTTATTTTAGGCTTTTCTTTTAGTCCATAGCTTGCATTGTTCTGAATGCCAATAATTTGCCCTTCATGTTTTATTAACATTTTTGTGTACTTTAATTAACCGAATATCGAAAAACTGAATAACTTCATTCAAGCAAAAAGGAAAAATAAATTTTTAAAGCACTCTCAAAATTTATACGAAAAACTCGAAGAAAATCAATAAAAGCAAACCCAAAAAAACTTCCACAATGAAGTGGTTCTCCGAAAGTAAGTTGCGCTCGAGACAAAGTTTAAGATTGTTTTTACTTATTAATATTGAACGAAACGAAACGATGGTCGAGTTGAGGACAAAGTTAAGAAAGTTTAGAAAGTTGGCGACACTTTAATTTTTAAGTTGCATTCGATAAATATATATTTTATTCTATATAAACTTTTACCACAAGGGTTAATGAACTTATTGTGCGGGCCTTGAGTTACCCAAAGGGAAGTGAACTGAAAAAAAGGCGATGCCAGCAGCAGTGGGGCAAATGGAGCGCGCCGGCTGCTGTGACTCTCAGCAGTGGGTGTCAACAATTGCACAGCTGGTCTCTTACACACACACACACAAAAACAAAGGAAACGTAGAAAAAATAAAAGTCGTTATAGCAAAGAAAACTGTCGCTGGACAACTTTAAAAAATCGATTTTGTAGCTGTGAAAATTGAAGGCTCGAGACGCAAACGAAGCTTTAAAAGTAATCAAGATTTTCTTTTCTCTTTGCGTTTCACTTAGAATCGGTAAACATGACTTGTTGAAAGCGTGTGCAAAGTGCGTATGGGAAATGTCGTATCTAACAAGTGGCTGCATTCATAAATGTTCCACTTCAAGTTGGCTAATCGCCTATCAAATTGCTTCACTGCTTAGAAGGTCCAGCTACATGAAGAGCTGGACACACATGCAGAGTGCAATAACCACATTGACCACAAATGGGACAAGAGTTTAATAACCGCAAATTAATCTGTCTGGTGTTATTTGAATTGCAGATATTGAAAACTCATACTAGGTGCAATATTTTCAGCTTAAGCTGCCTACAAATTGAGCAATTAAAGGCAAAGTAAGAAAAAGAAAACATTGAATCGAACTAAAAAAAATATTGGGGAAAGGAAGGAAGAAATTTAAAATCTAAAAACTCATGGCTCAACTTCAACAAACTTTGTAATATTTTCGACGTTTAGAAATTAGTTATGAAAATCACTTTTCTTGTTTTGATGGTTAAATTTGTACGCTTTCAATTCACTTAAATCATAGACACGTACCGACAAATCAAAACATCAATTCTATAAATATACTCATATATAGATAGATTAAAACCATTATTTTATTTTACATTTTGGTATGTTTAATATTTTCTCCAAATGGGAAACACAAACAACAGCCGCACAAAGTATGCAACGCTTTTGCTGTTTTGATAACGTAACGTAACGTAACGCGAAACACGGTAAAGACGACGAAAAACGTAGACGAACAACGACGTAAGTAGAGACAACGACGACAGGCGACGGGAGAAACGACGCGTGGTGCAAACAACGGGAAAATGTTTACAAAGCGGCTACTGCCACACAACTGAGGCGACAGGATGCAATTGCTATCGTCAGCAAGCGGCGGCGGAATGGAATGGAATGGAACTGAAACAGGCAACGACACGAAGACTCACAGCTCACACGAAGTGTGCGGCTCCCCCATAGACAACATCTGTTCCAAGTGAGAAAAACACAACACAGCAAAGAGAGAGAAAGAGAGAAAATGTTGTGGGAATGAAATAAAATAAATAGAGGTCTCACTAACCTACCGCAAAGAAATTAAACGGATTAAGTGATTATAAAAAAAGTAAATGTAGCCAACTTAATCAAAGCTATAAAACCTTCTTTCGCCCTTGCTTTCTAGTGTCGGGGAAGTTTGATATTATTTTTGCTTCATATGTGTGCTTTATTGCTAGTGTAAGTTGGCGCCTGCGCCTCATATGAGGTACAAATGCCTAAGCCAAAATAGGCCTAGGCGAATCAACATTAAGCAAAAGTGCAACGAATATTGCTAGAACTGAACATTTTTGAACTATTGCCAAAAACACGGCGCGACGAAGCAAAGCTGACGCTGCAAAAGCAGAGACAGCAGCAGAAGCAGGCGCACAAAACGGAATATGCAAAACAAAAACAAAATGGAAATAAAAGCACGTGGCAAAACACTCGCAGCCGGCAACTTGCTTACTTATATAGATGTGTGAGCTTTTGATTGTCTGGGTGCTTATAAGTGAGATTGTGTATGAGAGTGCGTGTAGGTGTAGTTGTGGTTGGCTCTCGGCTGCGTAGTTATGACTTTGTTAGGATGCTTGCAACATATTTGCTTAATATTCATTCATATTTGTAGATGATGCTAAAGATTTTACTGAAATTCATTTATGTTTGGCAGCCAATAGATATATTACAAAATTTAATAGATATAATGCAGCATGAGTTTTCCTTGTCAACCACTTACAATTTATTTTTTATATCGATTTATCATTTACGTATTTTTTTTTACCGCGTCATGCATTTAATTCAATTAAAATTAGATGGAAGTGTTGGGGTACTATGGGGGCCACGAGTGTCTGATTAATTGTGTTACCACAACCAATAATAACAAAAAAACAAAAAACACCTCTCATCAAAGTGTACTTTGCGTTCATAATCAAATGAAAAGGCGTGAACTGCACGCTAACAAAAGGCTGAACAGCCAAAAAGCAATACAAAAAATTAACATTATAGTTGAAATGTAAGAAATAAACAAGCGAAATATTTACCAAAACGATAAGTTTCACTTGGGTAACAGCAGAAACACGCAATTCATAAAAGGAAAACGAACCCTTCAACTTCAAAAACCTCATTTGCACACGCGACATTATTGAGACAGCGAATAAAAAAAACATTTCGTATACGTAATTTGAATTATAACCAAGACACTCGAGTGCCCTTTGAAGAAGCCGGAAAACTTCATCATTTGCTACGCGTTGCGTACAGCAATAAGGCAGAAAATTAACAAATTAAGTGCGAAAGTAATTAAGATTAATTCACTATTTAATGGGATTCGATTTGAGTTGAGTCCACTTAGAAATAAATATACATAAAAGGTCAAGCCAAAAGTAAGTGCATTTAGTTTTGGGCTTAAAACGTTTTCATTCACACGTCAGCAAGATTTTCTGTTAAACTTATCATAAACAAACATTAAATGCAACTTTTAAATTGATTTCAATGATAACAATTTTACGAAGCCATGTTTTTTATGCTTTCTGCATATCTTTGAACAAGAAAATCCTTTTTTCTTTTTATGTTTTTATACCCTTAACCCATAAAATGGGTAAATAAGGGTATAATGGTTTTGTGCAAATGTATGTAACAGACAGAAGGAAGCATCTCCGACCCTATAAAGTATATATATTCTTGAACAGCATCAACAGCCGAGTCGATCTAGCCATGTCTGTCTGTCCGTCTGTCTGTCTGTCTGTCCGTCTGTCCGTCTGTCCGTCTGTCTGTCTGTATGAACGCGCCGATCTCAGAGACTATAAGAGCTAGAGACTTCAAACTTGAAACTTAAACTCTCCTATAACATAAGTAGATCAAGTTTGCTTTTGATTTTCGATAACACTTCTGGTTCTCGATATACACATGTGATCGATAACAAAAAAATCTTAAATTTTAAATTTGTTGAAATGAGGTTTAAAACTAGGGGTAAAATGATGAACATTTGAAAAATTTTTATCAAAATCGGTCAAGAAACACCGGAGATATCGCAGTTTGAAGTTTGGTCATATTGGGAAGTGGGTAAAAACACACTAATGATAGTTCGCGTTACGTATGGGGTTAAGGGTATGTCCTAGTCGGGATTTCTCGACTAGAGCCTTCTTACTTGTTTAAGATTGGCTCTTACAACGGCTGAGGTAAAAGCAAAAGCAAAAACCACGAGAACCGACAGCATATGAGTCTCATATATGACACATGTCACGTGACGCCATAACACATCATTTTACCTTTTTTTTGCTGGTAAGAGAAGTGGGGGAATAAACCATAAAAAAGGAACAACAACAAATAACATGGGTAATGACAACAAGCAAGCCAAGCTAGGCAAACCAAGGCAAGGCAGGCAGACCAAAGCAAGGCAGGCAGGCAGGCAAAATAAGACATTTTGTGATAAGCGCACAGGATAACAAGTTAAACGTGACGAGCATGTGAACAAAAAACAAAAGCAACATCAACAACGCTAAATAAACTCTTTGTTGTGATATGATATAAACAATGCCAGGCACAGTCGACAAACTACAACAACAACACATACACAAACCACGCACACCACACACATACGCATAAAAGCATGACAGCATAAGTCAGAAAGCAAAGCATAAAAAAATAAAATATATATTCACTACAGAGTGAAAGATAGTGTAGACAGTAATATGTCGGTGATAACGCGAATGTCAGACAAAAAAATAAGAGAAAAATCTTCTCACTACACTTTCGACTTCTTTACAACCTTTTCTACACAAGCAGAACTTTCACTTTTCATGACTTAATTTTCACCAGTGTCTCGTCGTTTGAATAGCGCCAAGTAGCAAGTGCAAACTAGAAACATACAAAAATAAAAGAAATAACAAAACAAAGAGAAGAACAAAGAGACGAAAAGTACAGCAAAATATGCTGGCACACATAAAAATGAGAAGTTGCTGCAAAGTATTTCAAACGAAAAAACACGCATAAACTGTTCGGCATTCACAGCTCGGTCTTTTCTTTCTCTCTCAGTTTTGCTTGTAGTTTGTTTTTAGAATGCAAATGCCATCAACAACAACACAAAATATATGTATATTATTTTTCATTATGTATATGAGGTGGGCGCCAAATGTATCGGGTATTCAAAAGTAGAATCATAATAAACGCGAATGAAAAGCAAAAGAATGTCAGTATTATAAGAAACATAAATTGTATGGGTTTCTAGCTGGATTGACAATTTCTAACATTTTCTAATTTTAAT
Organism: Scaptomyza pallida; assembly: GCA_018152965.1. Lineage (NCBI taxonomy): Eukaryota > Metazoa > Arthropoda > Insecta > Diptera > Drosophilidae > Scaptomyza > Scaptomyza pallida. The sequence continues at coordinate 2,787,030 of JAECXP010000080.1, read as the reverse complement.
CATTTTTCAATCAATCAATATCATTCAATTCCATCATTTTCATATCTGTCAAGTACACGCACAATCTAAACACCTACTTCGCTTCCGCTTCCCTATCGAAGCAATTTCAATTTCATTCGTTGATGGCAATCTCATGCAATCCATGGCTTAATTTCAATAACAACTCTAAGGCATATGCAGACACTATACCCTAAGACCGCATCATGTGCACATAAAATATTACTCATACGCACATTTGCACTTTAATATACACTCGGCAGAAAACTTCCATGTCACTTGGCCAGGCAATCGCAATCGCAAGCTCATGCAAATCGCGAGTTTGCACAGCTTTCGAACTCTGCTTGCAGCTCTTAAGTTTCAGCTTGTGCTTGTAGCGTGACTTCTGATCAAAAATATTCACCCACATTTTTTTCTTCTGCACACAACGCAGAGTAGTCATTTATTGCACAATATTTATATATTTTTTATTACAAGATAAATAAATATATAAAAACTCTCTTTTTGTATAAAAAAATGGACAAACAATAAAATTTCGAATAAAGCAAAAAAGTTTTCCGGAAAGCCAGTCGGAAAATAGTGTTTCGATGTGTTGGTTGAGGGGCCGCATCTGATACCAGATAACTGATATCTAGACTGGGGGTGGACTAGTAATGGCTGCCAACTGTGACACTTGTGTCTGATAAAAATCAACAATGAGCCACACAATACAAACACGGCAACAATGCAAATACAAAAATGATTATCACACGAATTTTCTGCATGTCATTGGCATACATTCAATGCAATTGTATACACCACAAGGCATTAATATTAAGGATACAAAGAAAGAAGTTTCAATCAATCTGTTGAAAACTTTATGATTCGCCAGTAGTGTAAACTTTTGAAGAGAAATATTTTGACAAAATGCTTAATTTTAAAACCAGAAATCGTTTTTTATACGGACTTAACTCAATTGTAAAGTTGTCCCATTGTTAATGTTCTTGATGCCTGACCAAATCGGTGTAAGCCTTATAAATAAACTTAACTTAACCAATATTTACATTGTAATTTAGTCATTATGTCAAAAATGTCCAACAACATTTCACCTGCCGCTGGGCATTGGCCATTGGCCAGACACTTAAGCGTTTTCACCAGCTTGGGCAAATAAAGTCATTTTGGGCGCGTGTTAAGCTGTTTTACATAAACAGAAGAAAGATTGTTTGGGCGAGGAGAAAAGTGAGTGGGGTAAAGTAAAGTGGACGACCTGCAATGGAGGACTCACTCATATGGTGGGTCAACTGCAGCTTTGGTCGTTGCCATATTTTGCATGGCAATTTGGGTTGTCTGCCTGGGCAGGCACAGGATAGCTGAAGCACAAGCCTTTTGCGCCTCGGCAATATTTAGGCAGTTTTAATGCAAAAGCGTCCACAAACCATAAATAATTGAAAACTGCAAAGACGTGCAAAAAATGCCGAGGCGAGCTTCTAAAAAAAAGACACAAAAAAAGAAACACAGCACGATATAGCATGAGGCAGTTCAGCAGCCCGTCAGAGTTGTTGTAGTGGAGCATGCAAAAGTCCCATTAAGGCTAATAGGCCCAAAAGGACCAACGAAAGAGGAAGACAGTTTGTGGCGGAGAAGAAGACGGAGCCGAAGAGCCTGAGACAGTTAGTCAGACTATGAGTTGGGCTAAGTTAGCTAAAATTAGATATAGCGTTACCAGGGATGGCATTTAAAAAGTCCTGTCAGCTTATAATCTTACACTTTTTGGTTTTTCTCAAATAAAGTAAGGATTTCAAAGGTTTTAAAAGTACACAATTATAAACCGTTTAACACATTTTGAACCTCCAAATATCTAAAAAAAAAAAAAAAAAATGAGAGACAATCTTAATTAGTTTTTAGTGAATTTGAAGAAGATATATTGTAAATGAAGTAATATTCGTAAGTAAAATTTCTAACTGAAAAACAAAATAATAAAAATTAAACATTGTGAATCTAAAAAAAAAGTGTAAAAGTCAAGTATAGACAAACGTAATCAGTGTTAATTGAAAATAGAAGTATATTGTAAATGGAGAAATTTCCTCAAGTAATCCGTCCCTGTGTTCAAAAATTGTTAAGCGCTTCCACGTTTATCGTTGTAGCTAACTGTTAATTTGGTGTCTTTTTCTGTTTTTGGTGGACTATACATACAGGACCACACCACCCTCATGAAAAAGTAGGCTGCACAATTTTTTGTGGCCTCTACTGCAGCAAGTTAAAAAGAAAAACGTTTTCCAGTTTTCTGTATTTTTTCTAAACGCCACCAGCACTTTAGCTTTGCTTATCCTAATTGCGGTTATTCTGTATGTGAGTGTCCTTCGTGAACCGTTCACGCGAACAAACACACTGCATAAAACATAGAGTCCTGCCACATTTGTCTGTCCTCTGTTGTGTATGTGTGTGGGCATAATTTGTTGGCATTTAGCCAGATAAGTTTCTTGCCTGCTCAGCTCAACTCAACTCAACTTTGACTCGATTTAACTTTACTCAGCTTGCCCTGTTAATGCTGTCCGTTTTTGTTGCAAAGTTAATGTGTTTTGGCAGGGAACAGTATTTAATACATACGTTTTTTAATGCCTTTCTTCGTTTTGGTATTTGACTGCTCTTTTAATTCACATGCCTACATTAAACAACAACCAGTCCTGAATCCCTCTTTCACATCTCCCAGCTTTTTATCTTCATCAATACTATAACTCTAAGATCACGTTCGAAGCTCGATGCTGGTGCCATTTTGTCAACTTCTAATAAATTTGTTGTGCAGGAAGAGAGAATAGTTTGCAACGACAATGGAACGCACTTCGAACTGCCTGCCTGCCAGCCGTCGAACCGTTGGCCACAATGAGAGAGGGTAGTAGATAAAGAATTGATAGGATACCGCGCCTAAACAATGGGCATGGCAACGATGCCATCATTTTGTAAATCAAACAAGTTTTAAGTGCACCGAGGCGACACAGAACCCGGTCGGATGCTAGAGGTGCCACCAACCGCTAGGCAACAACACAACCACACAAAATATTCATGAACACAACAGGCACATAAATAAATTGCAGCCTCCAAATGGAATGGAACGTAGAGCGTTGTGTCGTGTTGTGCTGATGCAGCTGCTGTGCCACCAAAATGGGCACAAAGTGGCTGCGAGTGGCGTGAAAAACTTGCAAAATATGCTAACATAATGCAAACGAACGATAGAATACAGAATGCCCGAAGAAGAAGAGCACAACTGCTGCTGTTGATGCTGCTGCTGCTGTTGATGTAGTAGATGGAGCATCAAGGTTTTATGATGCTTCGATTTCGTGGAATTAGCAATGAGCCAAAACGTGGAAAACGTGGCAGCAACAGCAGCAACCCAAATCAGTCACAAAACTCTTCAGTTCGATATTTATTTTTCAGCAGTTGCGCGTTTTTAATATAACCCAAAGATAGACAGATTGGGGTTGAGTAAAATTGTAGACGTAATGCATCATCATTGCCAGAGAATGTCAAAGTGCAATCGTGAATTATTTGTGCCTGAATGGTGTTCAGGTTCTGTGGCAGTTGTCTGAGATTTAAAGGTGTGAGAGTGGAAAAGTGTCTGCTAATTAATTTGAATGCGGAAAGACTTTCAATTTGCAAAACTTACACGTTCTCCAGTCAATTGTATAAGCCAGATTCTGGTGACTTCGATGCTGGCGATGGCGACAGAAAGCCATGAAATAAATTATTTCAAAAATCAATTACAACTAATAGCATAGACCACTTGAAAATCAATTCAATTCACATAAAAGCCAGTCGTCTGACAGAAACAGAGTCACAGACTCTCAGAGACTCAAACTGAAGCAAGGACTGCGCCACACACACACACACACTCACGAACAGATTGGTTTGGTTGGAGTCAACCAGAACTTCCCTTACAACACATATGTGACGATTTAAGCTAATGCATAATTGATTGTAATGCCCTAGGAAGCCGATTTTGGGGCTACAGACCATTGAGTGTGTGCCCGTTTGGCAAATTAAGCAGGTAAACTTGCATGCTCAAGACCTTACTACTAATGCATATTGCGAATTATGCACAATAATCTACTTAAAATATACCAAAACCTTGGCATTGTCAAAAAAGCACTGGAAACAAAAATATTGTACAAAACTCTCAACTTATTTGATAAACAAATTCTCATACAAAGAGTTTAGAAATATATCAATTAAAAGCAACAATTAAGTAAATGCCACAACAAAACATTGAGTTAAATTTTTAGTGCTTTCGATTCAACTTTATATCAAATGCCTCTCATTATACACTCACATACAACATCATCAACAAGCTGTTCCCTTTCAAATGTTATCATCAATCCCAAAGGCTCGTCAGTAGATTTTGGGCACTTTTATATTTATGAAATGCATAAACAACAGCAACAATAACCAGGCAGAAGCAGTCAGTTTTCCCCTGTATCCGTTATGCCAGTGACAAATGCGAACTTTTCATTTTCAATGCCGCAACAGTCGTCGCTGAGTTATTTAAGCTAAACATGGATGGGCACCAGGAACCAGGCAGGCTGACAGACAGACACACAGACAGACGGAAGGACAAATGTCATGACAGACAAGTCCGGACGCTGGACAGGATGACAAACAGACAGACAGACAAACTGTATTTTCATTTTTCGCCTTTTTTATGTTTGGCATGCAAACAATGGACGATGGAGTGCTAGGGATAGGAGGAAGGATGGCAGGGAATGCACATTTGAGTGGCAGACAGTGTGCAAATGTCAACTCGTTTGGAATTCAGACAAGTATATGTAGCAGTTGCATACATATATATGCATAAACATATTTACAGAAAAATGTCAAGTGTTGAAAAATACACATGCCAAATGTCTTTGGCCGAGTTTTGTGGAGCACTAAAACCAAGTGCAGCTTCAGCTGCTAGCCAATTGGCAGCCTGTTGGGCCATTTAATTTGTTTATTAACTCAACGAAGGCGCTGTGAGTGCAATTAACGACTAATGAGCCCTCAAGTCCACATCTAAGCTTAAGTTTTTATTCCATTTTGGTCATACTGTTGCAACGTCATTATCATCAGTCTCATAAGCATCACTCACAATATCATCATCACCATTACCATCATTATCGTTGTCAGCATGCGCCGCAACGTGCAGTGGAAAGTTTTCTTCAAACTACACAAGCGTCTGGGTTAGTCCAGAAAAAACCACAACAACAATGTGGCAGAGCGCTTTACATGCAACTGACGATAGTCAAGATTCTATATTGGAATGGGAAAGATAACATAGAAAGTCTGAGCGTAATAAAGGGTATTTCGATTTGAATGCGAAATTCTAGAACTGAGCTTAAATTATCAATATAATCTCAAAAATATAATTGCAATTTTGATATATTTTTACTCAATTTAATGAGTATTTGGCTATCTATGAACTTAATCCCATAATTAAAATATCTCGTTCTTTTTCCATCTTGCATGTTGATTGCAGCATTTGGGGTGACGGAAATGCAAACGCATAACTTTTGTCAACAGCAGAGTCAGAGTGCGCTTCCATCCAACCAAAAGCCCATTCTTTCAACTCCACAACTAAACATCATAGTGAAATCTCTCTACCGTCCAGTTGTCGTAGCCAAATCTCTTGCTCCCTAAACCCATTTACCAACCACAAAATATGCTCAACGCAGTGCAAATTTCTGGTTTACTTCACTGCAAATCGTCGTCGCCATCGTCAACGGCAAGTAAGCAACTTAATGTGTTGTCGACGCCAGCTGCGAAATTAGAAATTAGTATTCATGCCCCACAGTGTCATTTCCGCGAATGCGCGCGCATAGAGAAGAGTTGGCAGAAAAGATTTTTCTTCTTTTTCCTGCAAGTCTTTGTGTACTGTGAAGCACTGAAGAAGAGAGATTGATATGCATGCTACAAGAAACTGCCAGCAATATGGCTGATTATGAAGTGCTTCTGCAGTCTACACAGCTTCTCTCTTTCATTCTCTGCCTTCCCCCTCAACGCATCGCTGGCACTTCGTGTGTATGAGACAAGTTCAAAATTGCCAGAGTTCAAGTTCCGAGAGTGCTTAGAGTGTGCTATGCTGCAACTTTTTCATATAAATCCTTAATTATGACATTATTTTGCATATATTAATGATGCTGCCAATGTCGCTGTAAAACGTGCTCTTAAAATCAATTCTTAAATTAATTCACATTGTTATATTTAAAGAAAATTTAACATGTTATAGGCTGTTTAATTTATTATAATACAAATGCTTAAAATGTGTTCTTAAATAACACCTTCTTTATATTCTTGCATGTATATTGTATCCATTAGTCTGTCCGGCTTTGTGGTTTAGTCCTTGACACAATGAGCACAAAATAATTATAGCGAATTTTTTGCTGCTTTTGAGCATTTAAATGTTGGCGGTCGCACTTTTGGTGACGCTAATGCGGCGCTCATTTGTCGCCTCCATAGCAGGGCTTATATACACTTCCCCCACGCTGTAAATACTACCACAACGATCCTTGCGCTTCGTTTCACACATGCCACTTTTGGCTAGGCTCAGCAGGACTGTTTGCAGCTTACTTGCCACACTCAGACACAACAAAAAAAGATAACGGATTCGCTGTGTGTTTGTTTGTGACAACATTTTTTGTTTGGTGCCAACTACAAAATATTTGTTGCATAATATCCTTTGACAGGATACACTTTCGCTAAGCCTCAAGGAGCAAACACAGCACGCTCGAAAATGTCATCACACAACATAAAATTGTTTTTGGCACTCGTTGTTTGCTTCTCTTTTCAACTGCCTTGCCAAGTCGTAGCCGAAAACAAGCTGAGTGGAGTTCTTGCATCCACATACATTTTATTTGCCCATAAACATACTAAACTTATTCTAAATAGGAGCATAATGGGTATCACATTTTTTAGATCCAGGAATTGAAATTAATACACATAAAAAGAAAAATATTACGTATACGAACATGATAATAAATATAAGTTTTAAGAAAGTTTCACAGAGTTTAGATAACGGATTATTTATTTATATATTTATACATATACAGGGTACCTTTCAAGGTGTTCAGTTGATAATGGCATTGAACATTTTTCTTGTTTCTTTCCCTATTGTTCTGTTTGGTTTTGGGGCTGCCCAATAAACAACATTTATGCATGTTTACAATTTAATATGTTGCGCGCACATGTGTAAAAAACAATTTGTGCCTGCTCGCCTGGTTGGCAAGCTTCGTTTTGTTTGGCTGTCTGCCTGGCAGGCATTGCAAAAAGGCGATAGAAACAGCAGGAGCAGCAATAAGGACCTGGCGCTGGATAATAGCTTTGGCGGCTGCTAAAAATTGTTGCTTATTGTTGGAAGTGCGCCAGGAGTGTTTCTTGCTGCTGCTGCTGCCTTTGTAGCTGTTGCCATTGTTGTTGGATTGGCCGCAATTGCAAGCCGCTTGCGGCAAGGACATGCGGCTAGGACAAGCCAGACCAGGACAGGCACATTGCCATCGCGTGCATGTTTATCATATTAATGATGCACATGTCTCCCGATCCTCTTCTTTCTTTTCAACACATTATGCGTGCGTTACGTTTCTTTATCATTTAATGAGCTGTAATCACTTTTAATTACCTTCCGCTTTCGCATGCAGGCAACCCAAAGAGTGTCCTTAAATTACAACGTTTTCTTAAAGAGTTGCTTCAAATGTTGCACATCAGTTGTCGGACTTTTTCTCTTTTTCTGTTTTACTGTTTTCCTTTGTAAACGTGCAAACGTGCGTTTATAATGGATATATCTGTGTTTGTCTTTATTCGCATTCCAGTAAAGGAAATTCCGAAGCTTTTTAAGCAATCGTGCTTTGCATAATAAAAAAAATTAACTTTTACTTCAAAATTTTTTTCTTACCTCTTCCCCGTGCCAAAATTGTTAAAAGCTTGATAAGCTTTATAGTATGCATTTGTTTAAAGCTTACAAATTTTAAGCTCTTCTTCTCTTCATTTTCAGCGTTTACGGTTTTTTTTAAACTCGCGATTCTAGATTAATATGCATAGTTTTTGAGTACTTTTAGGCTACAGCTTTCGGAAAATCTTGTTTATTTTCACGAAGATCTTGTAGTCGAAAGTTGAATCTTACTCTCAAGTAGATTAATTCTCACAGTAATAAAAATCGAGTTAAATTCCACTTTTAAGATTTAGTCGCACTATTATTCTAGAGCACAAGCAAAGACTTTTAAAGACAATTGAAGTGATTTTGATGAAGTTTTGGCAAGCGAAAGTTGCACTTCATTTTAAAGTTATTGATTATTATAAAATTATCTTATCGGTATTTGAACTTGTCTATGTTCTGTCAAAAAAATTTAACTCAGGGTTTGACAAGCTTGCGCTCATTTTGTGAGGCAAATAAATCAAAGGGAAGATCGCTTTCGGCGCCTTAAGGTATGTTCCACCGAGTTTGTGAGCAATTTACAAGGGTCACAGAGACTATTGACAAATATCTTGGGCTAATTAATTACCAGGTTGCAGCTGAGCGATAGTCGATGCCTGCCTTTCCCTCTATAAGGGGGCTCTGGAAGAAAACAAGCTTAGGCATTTCACTTAGGACCAACTTTTGACATTGGGGCGACTTTGCGAATGGTTGTGTTGTTGGTGGGATGTGGGGTGGAAAACGGAAGAAGCATTTGCGCCTAACTAAGCTGCTCGTAAATAATTCATTAATTTTCGCTTATGATTGTAATCCGCTTGGGCATGGACCAAGCAGGAGGAACTAAATGAAGCTGATGGCGACGATGGTGAAATCCTTTTGCTATTTGCACAATCGCACGAAACTTTAGTTAAACATAGCAGCAACGCCCACGGGTACAGTAAGAGTATATGAGGAACGGAATGTGTGTGTTTGTGTGTCATGGCCAGCGCAGTTGGCTGACTGGCGGTTGTGTGAATCGCTCTTCCAGAAATAGTGCAAACATTTACAATGTCAAATTTCGACTATTGTTTGCTTAGCCTTTCTCTCTATAGATGTGTGTGTGTTTGTGCTTGAGTGTGTAGGTGTGTGTGCGTGGGACAACTTTTGCTTCAAGTCAAAAAGTCTAAGCTGCAATATATATACAAGCAGCCAACTCCAAAACGCAATGACAGATAGACAGACGAAACATGTTATGTACTCCTTTCCCTCCCCCCACCACCCTTACACATGCACATGATTTCGTGCTCTCTCCTTTTTTGTATTCATATTTTGTTTTTGTGTGTCTGTGTGGCTTTCAAGGTCAAAAGTTTTGGCTGAACTTTTAAGCCTAAGCAGCTAAGCAAATATGTCTAGAAAGTACATAGACACTCACAAACTCACACGTGCCTCACCCACTCATGAAAACACGTTGCACGTTTAACGCTAGTGATCCCATATGGCTGGAAAAGTAGTAACAACACACAAGCCCACAATATGCATTGTCCCAATACGCATACGTATGGTTTATGTACATTTGGATATGCAGTGGAAACTGAAATTTTGGTTTAGCTAGCTTAGCTTAAAGATTCTGTGCTCAAGCTTAGGGCTTTAAAAATATTTATAAGTCCAAAACGTACATATTGAAATTAAGAAACCTTTTTTTTTATTCATTGTAAGAGCACGAGATATTCAAGATGGTAACTCTTATTTCGCATAATACATACTCCTCCTAGATATTAAGTTCTTTTATTCATCGCATATCTTTACTTATTATTGGAATCAAATTTTAAAAATAATCAACCAATAATCCGCACATTTCCATTATTGATGCATTTTAATTATTCATTTACTTGCTTTACAGTCATTTGCCGCCTGAATTCCGCTGGCTGTAAATGAAAATCAGTATTCAATAAGAAGGAGGCAGCAAGGCCTTAATTGAAATTTGTTGTACAGCATCTCGACGCGGTAAGTTGACTATATTTTCAGGCACTTTCTTCGTAGGGATCCTGTTAGTAGAGAGAATGGGAAAAGGTTAACTACATATATTTTTTTGGCAGCCACGCCTACGGTCGAGCAGAGAGAGAAACGATATGAAAAAATAAAAAATATCCAAAGCCTGACAAACGAAAAAAAAAGGAGACGATCGTCTATTCTGCAGTAGCTGCTCTTTTGGCTGTTGTTTTGTGTGGCATATTTGCATTTGTTTTAATGCCACGACGCTAAGGACACAGACCCCCCATGTTGCCCTGCCCAGGCGGGGTTCGTGCCCGGACGTGAACACAAGTTGAACTCGTTGCCTGTTAAGCCTAAAATCGACATGCAACCTACTGGCCTCCGGTTGTGGTCGACGCCCACATGGCACATCTTCCCACTCCATCAACCCTTTCCCGTTTTGCCACGTGATGCTGGGTAACTCCTTCTTCTGCTGCTGATGCGGCTGCAGTTTGTGTATGAGTGTGGCCGCATCGGCGTAAAACTTGGCACTTGGCCAACGGAATTTGCTGGCATAAAGTATAAAATATTCCAACTGCCTGCCCGCCTGCAGTCTGCCTTTTCATGCCCTCTTGCTTGGCTTGTGTCTAGGCTTGGGCACAATTTGAGGCTTATTTCTGTATGGTTGACACTCGGCGCAAAAATTTGTCGTAAGTGCAATTCGTTGTGGCGTCGTCATTGGCGATTGGAATGAGGAGGTCGACGGCGATGGCGTTGTTCATTGGTATTAACTCAAATGCAATTGTTTTGCGCCTTAAGTTTTGCTATAAATATATGTTTATGCTTTAAACTTGTTTACGACATATAAGCCTTGCTTGAACTTCACCCATTCCAGATGACATTTTCGGCGGTTTCGCTAAATTTGTATCTGTTGAAACTAAGATCTCTGCCCAAAACGCAATCTCACACAGAGTTTCTCTTTTACTTCAACTAATTTCTACCCAAAATATAAAATTCTTATCTTTTCTTCAAGAATTTGTAAGGAAATTGATTTTAAAAGCACGTTGTTCAGCGACATTATAATATGCAAAATAATGTCATAATTAAGGATTTATATGAAAAAGTTGCAGCATAGCACCCTCTAAGCACTCTCGGAACTTGAACTCTGGCAATTTTGAACTTGTCTCATACACACGAAGTGCCAGCGATGCGTTGAGGGGGAAGGCAGAGAATGAAAGAGAGAAGCTGTGTAGACTGCAGAAGCACTTCATAATCAGCCATATTGCTGGCAGTTTCTTGTAGCATGCATATCAATCTCTCTTCTTCAGTGCTTCACAGTACACAAAGACTTGCAGGAAAAAGAAGAAAAACTTTTCTGCCAACTCTTCTCTATCGCGCGCGCATTCGCGGAAATGACACTGTGGGGCATGAATACTAATTTCTAATTTCGCAGCTGGCGTCGACAACACATTAAGTTGCTTACTTGCCGTCGACGACGGCGACGACGATTTGCAGTGAAGTAAACCAGAAATTTGCGCTGCGTTGAGCATATTTTGTGGTTGGTAAATGGGTTTAGGGAGCAAGAGATTTGGCTACGACAACTGGACGGTAGAGAGATTTCACTATGATGTTTAGTTGTGGAGTTGAAAGAATGGGCTTTTGGTTGGATGGAAGCGCACTCTGACTCTGCTGTTGACAAAAGTTATGCGTTTGCATTTCCGTCACCCCAAATGCTGCAATCAACATGCAAGATGGAAAAAGAACGAGATATTTTAATTATGGGATTAAGTTCATAGATAGCCAAATACTCATTAAATTGAGTAAAAATATATCAAAATTGCAATTAAATTTTTGAGATTATATTGATAATTTAAGCTCAGTTCTAGAATTTCGCATTCAAATCGAAATACCCTTTATTACGCTCAGACTTTCTATGTTATCTTTCCCATTCCAATATAGAATCTTGATTATCGTCAGTTGCATGTAAAGCGCTCTGCCACATTGTTGTTGTGGTTTTTTCTGGACTAACCCAGACGCTTGTGTAGTTTGAAGAAAACTTTCCACTGCACGTTGCGGCGCATGCTGACAACGATAATGATGGTAATGGTGATGATGATATTGTGAGTGATGCTTATGAGACTGATGATAATGACGTTGCAACAGTATGACCAAAATGGAATAAAAACTTAAGCTTAGATGTGGACTTGAGGGCTCATTAGTCGTTAATTGCACTCACAGCGCCTTCGTTGAGTTAATAAACAAATTAAATGGCCCAACAGGCTGCCAATTGGCTAGCAGCTGAAGCTGCACTTGGTTTTAGTGCTCCACAAAACTCGGCCAAAGACATTTGGCATGTGTATTTTTCAACACTTGACATTTTTCTGTAAATATGTTTATGCATATATATGTATGCAACTGCTACATATACTTGTCTGAATTCCAAACGAGTTGACATTTGCACACTGTCTGCCACTCAAATGTGCATTCCCTGCCATCCTTCCTTCTATCCCTAGCACTCCATCGTCCATTGTTTGCATGCCAAACATAAAAAAGGCCAAAATGAAAATACAGTTTGTCTGTCTGTCTGTTTGTCATCCTGTCCAGCGTCCGGACTTGTCTGTCATGACATTTGTCCTTCCGTCTGTCTGTCTGTCAGCCTGCCTGGTTCCTGGTGCCCATCCATGTTTAGCTTAAATAACTCAGCGACGACTGTTGCGGCATTGAAAATGAAAAGTTCGCATTTGTCACTGGCATAACGGATACAGGGGAAAACTGACTGCTTCTGCCTGGTTATTGTTGCTGTTGTTTATGCATTTCATAAATATAAAAGTGCCCAAAATCTACTGACGAGCCTTTGGGATTGATGATAACATTTGAAAGGGAACAGCTTGTTGATGATGTTGTATGTGAGTGTATAATTATAGGTATTTGATATAAAGTTGAATCGAAAGCACTAAAAATTTAACTTTCTGTTTTGTTGTGGCAATTACTTAATCGTTGCTATTGCTTGATATATTTCCAAGCTCTTTGTTTATAAAATATGTGAAGAGTTTCTGTAAAATATGTTTTTCAAGTGATTCTTTTATAATCTCAAGGTTAAGGTATATTTTAAGTAGATTATTGTGCATAATCTGCAATATGCATTAGTAGTAAGGTCTTGAGCATGCAAGTTTACCTGCTTAATTTGCCAAACGGGCACACACTCAATGGTCTGTAGCCCCAAAATCGGCTTCCTAGGGCATTACAATCAATTATGCATTAGCTTAAATCGTCACATATGTGTTGTAAGGGAAGTTCTGGTTGACTTCAACCAAACCAATCTGTTCGTGAGTGTGTGTGTGTGTGTGGCGCAGTCCTTGCTTCAGTTGGAGTCTCTGAGAGTCTGTGACTCTGTTTCTGTCAGACGACTGGCTTTCATGTGAATTGAATTGATTTTCAAGTGGTCTATGCTATTAGTTGTAATTGATTCTTGAAATAATTTATTTCATGGCTTTCTGTCGCCATCGCCACCATCGAAGTCACCAGAATCTGGCTTATACAATTGACTGGAGAACGTGTAAGTTTTGCAAATTGAAAGTCTTTCCGCATTCAAATTAATTAGCAGACACTTTTCCACTCTCACACCTTTAAATCTCAGACAACTGCCACAGAACCTGAACACCATTCAGGCACAAATAATTCACGATTGCACTTTGACATTCTCTGGCAATGATGATGCATTACGTCTACAATTTTACTCAACCCCAATCTGTCTATCTTTGGGTTATATTAAAAACGCGCAACTGCTGAAAAATAAATATCGAACTGAAGAGTTTTGTGACTGATTTGGGTTGCTGCTGTTGCTGCCACGTTTTCCACGTTTTGGCTCATTGCTAATTCCACGAAATCGAAGCATCATAAAACCTTGATGCTCGATCTACTACATCAACAGCAGCAGCAGCATCAACAGCAGCAGTTGTGCTCTTCTTCTTCAGGCATTCTGTATTCTATCGTTCGGTTGCATTATGTTAGCATATTTTGCAAGTTTTTCACGCCACTCGCAGCCACTTTGTGCCCATTTTGGTGGCACAGCAGCTGCATCAGCACAACACGACACAACGCTCTACGTTCCATTCCATTTGGAGGCTGCAATTTATTTATGTGCCTGTTGTGTTCATGAATATTTTGTGTGGTTGTGTTGTTGCCTAGCGGTTGGTGGCACCTCTAGCATCCGACCGGGTTCTGTGTCGCCTCGGTGCACTTAAAACTTGTTTGATTTACAAAATGATGGCATCGTTGCCATGCCCATTGTTTAGGCGCGGTATCCTATCAATTCTTTATCTACTACCCTCTCTCATTGTGGCCAACGGTTCGACGGCTGGCAGGCAGGCAGTTCGAAGTGCGTTCCATTGTCGTTGCAAACTATTCTCTCTTCCTGCACAACAAATTTATTAGAAGTTGACAAAATGGCACCAGCGTCGGTCTTCGAACGTGATCTTAGAGTTATAGTATTGATGAAGATAAAAAGCTGGGAGATGTGAAAGAAGGATTCAGGGCTGGTTGTTGTTTAATGCAGGCATGTGAATTATAAGAGCAGTCAAATACCAAAACGAAGAAAGGCATTAAAAAACGTATGTATTAAATACTGTTCCCTGCCAAAACACATTGACTTTGCAACAAAACCGGACAGCATTAACAGGGCAAGCTGAGTAGAGTTAAATCGAGTCAAAGTTGAGTTGAGTTGAGCTGAGCAGGCAAGAAACTTATCTGGCTAAATGCCAACAAATTATGCCCACACACAACTCACACAAACATACATACGTATACACAACAGTGGACAGACAAATGTGGCAGGACTCTATGTTCTATGCAGTGTGTTTGTTCGCGTGAAATGTTTCTACGAAGGACACTCACATACAGAATAACCACAATTAGGATAAGCGAAGCTAAAATGCTGGTGGCGTTTAGAAAAAATACAGAAAACTGGAAAACGTTTCTCTTTTTAACTTGCTGCAGGGCAGGCCACAAAAAATTGTGCAGCCTACTTTTTCATGAGGGTGGTGTGGTCCTGTATGCATAGTCCACCAAAAACAGAAAAAGACACCAAATTAACAGTTAGCTACAACGATAAACGTGGAAGCGCTAACAATTTTTGAACACAGGGACGGATTACTTGAGGAAATTTCTCCATTTACAATATACTTCTATTTTCAATTAACACTGATTACGTTTGTCTATACTTGAACTTTCATACACTTTTTTTTTTTAGATAATTAGAGATTCACAATGTGTTTAATTTTTTATTATTTTGTATTTTCAGTTAGAAATTTTACTTACGAATATTACTCCATTTACAATATATCTTCTTCAAATTTACTAAAAACTAATTAAGATTGTCTCTCATTTTTTTTTTTTTTTTTTTAGATATTTGGAGGTTCAAAATGTGTTAAACGGTTTATAATTGTGTACTTTTAAAACCTTTGAAATCCTTACTTTATTTGAGAAAAACCAAAAAGTGTAAGATTATAAGCTGACAGGACTTTTTAAATGCCATCCCTGGTAACGCTATATCTAATTTTAGCTAACTTAGCCCAACTCATAGTCTGACTAACTGTCTCAGGCTTTTCGGCTCCGTCTTCTTCTCCACCACAAACTGTCTTCCTCTTTCGTTGGTCCTTTTGGGCCTATTAGCCTTAATGGGACTTTTGCATGCTCCACTACAACAACTCTGACGGGCTGCTGAACTGCCTCATGCTATACCGTGCTGTGTTTCTTTTTATGCGTCTTTTTTTTAGAAGCTCGCCCGGCATTTTTTGCACGTCTTTGCAGTTTTCAATTATTTATGGTTTGTGGACGCTTTTGCATTAAAACTGCCTAAATATTGCCGAGGCGCAAAAGGCTTTTGCTTCAGCTATCCTGTGCCTGCCGAGGCAGACAACCCAAATTGCCATGCAAAATATGGCAACGACCAAAGCTGCAGTTGACCCACCATATGAGTGAGTCCTCCATTGCAGGTCGTCCACTTTACTTTACTCCACTCACTATTCTCCTCGCCCAAACAATCTTTCTTCTGTTTATGTAAAACAGCTTAACACGCGCCCAAAATGACTTTATTTGTCCGAGCTGGTGAAAACGCTTAAATGCCTGACTTTGCTTGTTGGCTTTGTTGTTGGTAGATGGCCAATGGCCAATGCCCAGCGGCAGGCGAAATGTTGTTGGACATTTTTGACATATTGACTAAATTGCAATGTAAATATTGTTTAAGTGTTGGTTAATGTTTACTTATAAGGCTCAAAGCGATTTGATCAGGCGTCATGAATATTGACAATGGGACAATTAATCAATTTAGTAAAGTGTGTATAAGAATAAATTTCTGTCTTAAAATTTTTACATATCTTAAAAATTATTCTCTTTAATAGCTAACATTTCTGGTGAATCGTAAGGTTTTTCAAAAGATGGATTGAAACGTTCTTCTTTGTATCCTAATTATAAATGCCTTGTGGTTAATACAATTGCATTGAATGTATCCCACTGACAAGCAGAAAATTCGTGTGATAATCATTTATGTGTTTGTATTGTGTGGTTTATGTTATTGTTGCGGTTCATTGTTGATTTTTATCAGACACAAGTGTCACAGTTGGCAGCCATTACTAGTCCACCCCCAGTCTAGATATCAGTTATCTGTTATCCGATGCGGCCCAATCAACCAATACAGCGAACCAACATATTTCGAATGGCTTTCCGAAAACTGTTTTTGCGCTATATAACTTTTTATGTGTGTCTATTTCCTTTATACAAAATCAGAGTTTTTTATATATATATTTATCATGTAATAAAAAATGTACAAATATTGTGTGCAGAAGAAAAAAATGTTTGTAAATTATTATTATCAGAAGTCAGGCTACAAGCACAGCTGTAACTTAAGAGCTGCGAGCTTTATTGCTGTACAAATTCCCATTTTCCACTTCTCTCCCTCTCTCTCTCTCTCTCTCTCTCTCTCTCTCTCTCGCTCTCTCTCTGTACACCATCGCAATATAAATTGGAAATGGGTTTTGCATGAGCTTGCGAATGCGATTGCCTGGCCAAGTGACATGGAAGTTTTCTGCCGAGTGTATATTAAAGTGCAAACGTGCGTATGAGTAATATTTTATGTGCACTTGATGCGGTCTTAGGGTATAGTGTCTGCAGGTTGGTGCTGAAATGAAGCCATGGATTGCATAAGATTGCCTCCAAATGACATTGAATATGCTTCGATAAAGGAGAGGAGAAAAAGTGTTTAGATTGTGCGTGTACTTGACAGATATGAAAATGATAAAATTGAATGATATAGCACTGAAGTGTGACTGCATTCGATTTATTAAAAAATATTTTAAATTACAATACGCTTGCATAACCAAATTGAAAGTTAATTAGGATATAGAAGAAATTGTCAATCCAGAAAGGGACCCATACAGTTTTAGGCTTCTAATAAAACTGATTATGGATAATTAGTTTTTTTTTCTGTTGCTTCTGCGTTCGTGTTTATTATGATTCTACTTTTGAATACCCGTTACATTCGGCATCTGCCTCATATACATAATGAAAAATAATATCCTATATTTTGTTTTGTTGCTGATGGCAATTGCATTCAAAAGACAAACTTGAAGCTTTGAAGAAGTTGAAAGCAGAGAGAAACAGAGAGACATAGAGTAAGAGCTGAGAATGCCGAACACTTTATGCGTCGTTTGAAATCCTTTGCAGCAACTTCTCATTTTTATGTGTGCCAGCATATTTTGCTGTACTTTTCGTATCTTTGTTCTTCTCTTTCTCTATTGTTTTGGTATTTCTTTTATTTTTGTATGTTACTAGTTTGCACTTGCTACTTGGCGCTCTTCAAGCGACGAGACACTGGTGAAAATTAAGTCATGAAAAGTGAAAGTTCTGCTTGTCGTAAAGAAGTCGAAAGTGGAGTGAGAAGATTTTTCTCTTATTTTTTTGTCTGACATTTGCGTTATCACCGACATTTCACTGCTTACACTATCTTTCACTCTGAAGTGTATATTTTTTATTTTTATTTTTTTATGCTTTGCTTTCTGACACTTTCTGTCATGCGTTCATGCGTGTGTGTATGGTGTGCGTGGTTTGTGTATGTGTTGTTGTTGTAGTTTGTCGACTGTGCTGGCATTGTTTATATCACATCACAACGACGAGTTTATTTAGCGTTGTTGATGTTGCTTTTGTTTTTTGTTCACATGCTCGTCACGTTCAACTTGTTATCCTGTGCGCTTATCACAAAATGTCTTATTTTGCCTGCCTGCCTTGCTTTGGTCTGCCTGCCTTGCCTTGGTTTGCCTAGCTTGGCTTGCTTGTTGTCATTACCCATGTTATTTGTTGTTGTTTCTTTTTTTATGCTTTATTCCCCCACTTCTCTTACCAGCAAAAAAAAAAGGGAAAATGATGTGTTATGGCGTCACGTGACATGTGTCATATATGTAACTCATATGCTGTCGGTTTTCGTGGTTTTTGCTTTGCTTTTACCTCAGCCGATGTAAGAGCCAATCTTAAAAAATATACAAAGGAAAAAGGATTTTCTTGTTCAAAGATATGCATAAAGCATAAAGAACTGAAATCAAAGCAAAATTTGCATTTAATGTTTGTTAATGATAAGTTCAACAGAAAATCTTGCTGACGTGTGAATAAAAACGTTTTAGGCCCAAAACTAAATGCACTTACTTTTGGTAAAACCTTTAACGTATATTTATTTCTAAGTGGCCTCAACACAAATCCAGTTCCATTTAATAGTTAATTAATCTTAATGAATTTTGCACTTAATTTGTTAGTTACCAACCTAATTGTTGTACGCAACGCGTATTAAATAATAAAGTTTCCCGGCTTCTTCAAAGGGCACTTAAGTGTCGTGGCTATAATTCAAATTACGTATACGAAATAGTATTTTATTCGCTGTCTCAATAATGTCGCGTGTGCAAATGAGTTATTTGAAGTTGAAGGGTTCGTTTTCCTTTTATGAATTGCGTGTTTCTGCTGTTACTCAAGTGAAACTTATCGTTTTGGTAAATATTTCCCTTGTTTATTTCTTACATATCCACTATAATGTTAATTTTTTGTATTGCTTTTTGGCTGTTCAGCCTTTTGTTAGCGTGCAGTTCACGCCTTTTTATTTGATTATGAATGCAAAAACAGGAACACAATTTATCAGTCACTCGTGGCCCCCATAGTACCCCAACACTTCCACCTAATTTTAATTGAATTAAATGCACGACTCAGTATAAAAAATACGTTAATGATAAATCGATATATAGAACAAAAAATAAGTGGTTTACAAGAAAAGGTCCTGCTGTACTATATCTATTAAAATTTGTAATATATCTATTGGCTGTCAAACACAATTTAATTTCAGTAAAGTCTTTGTCTTCATCTATAAATATGAATGAATGTCTAACAGGCAAATATGTTGCAAGCAAAGTACCTTAACAAAGTCATAACTACTCAGCCGAGAGCCAACCACAACTACACCATCTTCGTCATACACAATCTTAAACATAAAAACCCACACAGTCAAAAGCTCACACATGTATATATGTAAGCAAGTTGCCGGCTGCGAGTGTTTTGCCACGTGCTTTTATTTCCATTTTGTTTTTGTTTTGCATATTTCCGTTTTGTGCGCTAAGTCCGCATCTCTGTCCGTCTTTGCGTTCGTCTGCTTCTGCTGCTGTCTCTGCTTTTGCAGCGTCAGGTTTGCTTCGTCGCGTCGTGTTTTTGGCAATGGTTCAAAAATGTTCAGTTCTGGCAATATTCGTTGCACTTTTGCTTAATGTTGATTCGCCTAGGCCTATTTTGGCTTAGGCATTTGTACCTCATATGAGGCGCAGGCGCCGACTTACACTAGCAATAAAGCACACATATGAAGCAATAATAATATCAAACTTCCCCGACACTAGAAAGCAAGGCCGAAAGAAGGTTTATAGCTTTGATTAAGTTGGCTACATTTACTTTTTTTATAATCACATAATCCGTTTAATTTCTTTAGGCGCGTTGGCAAAGTCCTTTGCGGTAGGTTAGTGAGCCCTTTATTTATTTTATTTCACTCCCACTCCAATATTTTCTCTCTTGTTTTCTCTTTGCTGTGTTGTGTTGTTCTCACTTCGAACAGATGTTTTCTATGGGGGAGCCGCACACTTCGTGTGAACTGTGAGCCTTCGTGTCGTTGCCTGTTTCAGTTCCATTCCATTCCATTCCGCCGCCGCTTGCTGACGATAGCAATTGCATCCTGTCGCCTCAGTTGTGTGGCAGTAGCCGCTTTGTAAACATTTTCCCGTTGTTTGCACCACGCGTCGTTTCTCCCGTCGCCTGTCGTCGTTGTCTCTACTTACGTCGTTGTTCGTCTACGTTTTTCGTCGTCTTTACCGTGGTTCGCGTTACGTTACGTTACGTTATCAAAGCAGCAAAAGCGTTGCATACTTTGTGCGGCTGTTGTTTGTGTTTCCCATTTGGAGAAAATATTAAACATACAAAAATCTTAAATTAAATAATAATTAAAATCTATCTATATATGAGTATATCTATAGAATTGATGTTTTAATTTGTCGGTGCGTGTCTATGATTTAAGTGCATTGAAAGCTTACAAATTTAACCATCAAAACAACAAAAGTGATTTTTATAACTAATTTCTTAACGCCGAAAATATAACAATCAGCAAAACAACAAAAGTGATTTTTAATTTTTAACTAATTTCTCAACGTCGAAAATATAACAAAGTTTGTTGGAAAAAAGAGTTTTTAAATTGATGCTAGTTTTTATTAATTCTTCCTTTTTTTTTTCCAATGTTTTTTAAAATTCGATTTGAGGTTTTTCTCGCTTTGCTATAAGTTGAGCAATTTGTAGACAGCTTAAGCTCAAAAGATTGCACCTGGTGTGTGATTTCAATATCTGCAATTTTAAAAGCACGAGACAAAGATATTTGCGATTATCAAACTCTTGTCCCATTTGTAGTCGATGTGGGTTGACACCTTGCAAGTGTGTCCATCTCTTCATAAAGCTGGACCTTCTTATTAGTGAAGCATATCCCATTTGATAGGCGATTAGCCAACTTGCAGTAGAACATTTATGAATACAGCCACTTGTTAGATACGACATTTTCCATACGCACTGTGCACACGCTTTTAACAAGTCATGTTTACCGATTCTAAGTGGAACGTAAAGAGAAAAGAAAATCTTAAAGCAAATGCAACACGAAAATCTTGATTACTTTTAATTTAAAAGTTTTAAAGCTTCGTTTGCGTTTTCACAGCTACAAAATCGATTTTTTAAAGTTGTCCAGCGACAGTGTTCTTTGCTGTAACGACTTTTATTTCTTCTACTTTTACTTTGTGTGTGTGTGTGTGTAAGAGACCAGCTGTGCAATTGTTGACACCCACTGCTGAGAGTCACAGCAGCCGGTGCGCTCCATTTGCCCCACTGCTGCTGGCATCGCCTTTTTTTCAGTTCACTTCCCTTTGGGCAATCCAAGGCCCGCACACTGAGTTCATTAACCCTTGTGGTAAAAGTTTCTATAAAATAAAATATATATTTATCGAATGCAACTTAAAAATTAAAGTGTCGCCAACTTTCTAAACTTTCTTAACTTTGTCCTCAACTCGACCATCGTTTCGTTTCGTTCAATATTAATAAGTAAAAACAATCTTAAACTTTGTCTCGAGAGCAACTCATTTTCGGAGAACCACTTCATTGTGGAAGTTTTTGTGGGTATGCTTTTATTGATTTTCTTCAAGTTATTCGCTACAATTTTTGAGAGTGCTTTAAAAATTTATTTTTCTTTTTGCTTTCTCTTCGCAAACATTAATTCTTCAATACTGAATAAAGTTTGGAAGTTTTTCGATATTCGGCTGCTCGATGTACATAAAAATGTTAATTAAACATAAAAGGCAGTTAATTGGCATTCAGAAGAATGCAAGCTATAAACAAAGAGGGAAGTCTGAAAAAAAACTTTTAAAATATTGCCACAGCATCAAAAAGTTGTATATCTTTAGTACTTTGCTTTATAATGCAAACAAAAACATGCGAAAACCTTGATGGAAAGTATTTATGCTTAAGGTAGCTGCTTCAACTATGTAGAAAGTTTTTAAAACTTTGGAGAATATTGTGAAGTGTAAAAAAGTTATTGATTTAAGAAAGCTGTGTTTAAATAATCAGTCTATATCTACGTCTTTAAAAAGATTTGAAGTTCTTGTTGAGACCACCAACTAGAATTGCCTTAAGCATTAAAAGTAGTTATGACTTTAAATCAACAACGCAGTGTTAAGATGGAGAAAGAGTGGTTGATGTAAAAGTTGAAGTAAAAGCTTGTGTCACAACCTCTCCGAACATGCCACAACTTATATTGTGTGCAACAGCAAGAACTCTCTGTCTCATCTAGCTGCCACTGGCATTGCCTTCGGCCTCCTTTTTGTTTTGCTCCTCTTTACATTTTGTCTTTTTTTTGTTCTGTTGGTTGGCTTTTTTATTTTTATTTATCTCGCTTGCGCTTTTTTCTTGCATTTACAACGAGGGCAAACCGCACACACAACTAAATGCTCACATACATATGTATGCATATGTAAATAATCTCACACATGCATACACACACATGCTTGGAGGAAGACAACGTGTGACAAGTGCAGGCGTCCCCCAACAACAACAACAAAACACACACACATACAAGGAACAAGCTTTAAATAGATGCACACATAAATTGCGCTCTATATATTTATGCGCCGGCATATTTGCAAATGGCGTTCATCTCCATGTGCCACATCACAGCCAGCGAAATGGCAGTGTGACAGCAAAGGGAGGAAGTTAAATAATGCGAAGGGTAACCGAGTTTAACAGCATTTTTGTTATTTGCTTATTATGCTTGCTTCCTTTAGCCATTGTTGTCGCCTTGATTGTTAAGTAGGAAATTACAAGAAATTTGTTGCGAATTTGTGATTGGCAAAATTTTCATAACCTTTTAATATGCAACAAAGTCGACATCAACTAAGGGACAAAAACCTTAGCCAGTCCTCATAAAATACAAATTTGTTAAAAGCCAAATCTAATCTACATTTGTCGTGTTTGCCCCTTTCCTAACTGACGCCCACCTTATGCTTCTATCTACACCCACCACTTGCTAGAGCATGGCGCGTTGCATTCCTCACTGCGTTTTGCTACGCCTACACTTTAACGTTTCAAAGGCAAGCAACAAAACTCGCCCCCAAACTCAATGCTTGGTAAAAGTCATAGGCGAATAAGGAATAACTTTCTGTTCATCTGTTTTATAATTCTCACAAATATACACACCAGGAACAGTCATATAATAAGTCAGACCAAGTCGCCTTTTTTTATGTATATTTTCACCTACATTTGTTTTATTTATTCGCATACAAAGAAAAACAGACACAGAGGGCGGAAAAAAGGATGCTGTGAAAGTAGTTGTTGGTTTAAGGCAATGCCTTAGAGAGGGCGCCTGTTTCTCTTATATGTACAAGATTTAGGTATATGGCGCACAAGCTGGCAAAAAAAAATATATATATATAAATATATATATTTATATGGTATTCATAGAAGTAGACTGAACGTGGTATTGGTAGTTGCAATGGGGGCGGCATTAGTCTACGTTCCGTTATTACAAGTGTATATGTTTTTAAATGTGCTGCTTATGTGTATGTTTATGTGTTCTGCAGCTCTAGGCGATAATTCGCAGCCTTGAATTATTTAATAAAGTTAAAGTTGATTAAAACAACAAAAAAGTCATCATGTTGACATTGCTTGATAAAAAGACAACGTTCTTTTAGTAGAAACCAAGATTTTTCGAAGTGTTGGCCCTAATTTATAAATATGATAAATATTTAATGTATTCGATATTAACAAAAAATATTTTGTTGACTTTTTAGTATTAGTATGTACACCCAACTCATTTTTACACGGTTTTTTTTACACGGTTTTGAAGTTACACGGTTGAAAAATTTTTCAAATTTTTCAAATTTTTTTTTTTTATCTAGTACGGTTTTGTAATTATGTTTGTTTTACAACACTTGGCAAAATTGCTGAAATGAACATACATAGTAATAACTGGGGAAATCCTTATTCGAAAATTCTTAAGGCGCGTTTACAATGTCAGCGTGAGATTGGAAAATGTTTTGTCTCTGTCTGACACACATATTTTCACATAAGTTCTATAAAAGATTTCTAATATAAAAAGTCGACGGCGCAAGACCTTCGGAAAGTAGTCCGACAGTTCAAAACTCTATTACCGGAAGACACTCACCATTGGATTTGATGAATATTTCCAGTGGTGATACCGCCTTTGGTCCAGATCGTCGCAAACAATTGCTCTTGTTTTCAAGTAGCAACGAATAATTATGTAGCTATGTAAATATTTTTCTTTATTTCCATTCTAATTTTTCTGTTCTTTAATTCTGGACTAACAGATTCCAATATGAATTATGTATTTTAAGTTTAAATGCTCATTAAAATGCCATATGAACATACAATTTGTATGAAATTTTATAGCTTTCAACTTTTTTACACGGTTTTTCGAAGTAAATATAGTTCTTTATTTCATCTTACACGGTTTTTAAATCACATGGAACGTATCCCCCGTTTTACTATAGGAAACGCCTCTTTTTTTACACGGATTTCTGAGGAACGTATCTACCGTGTAAAAAAAGAGTTGGGTGTATATGTTTTCCCTTTTTTCTTTAACAGTGTTTTCTTTTTGAAGATTAATCGTATATACAGTTTTCTGTATCTTCATTTTAGTATATATATTCAGCCACATTACACACAGTTTACTTTTCGTTTTGTCGCCTCCGTACATTGCCAGACAATTTTTATATACATGTATATAAGATTCTCTATATGTATTTGGCCATATTCGTCTTCTGTTGTGTGTTTGCCTTTGTTGACTACTTATTGACATCCATATTCTCTTTTACGCCATTGCTCCTACATTTTTATGATTCTTTGCTCGCCTTGTCTGTGAACTTTTATACATTTTGCCTCTGGCGTAAGTGAATGGGGGTGTTTAAAAATTGTCTGTGTTGCGTGCTTTAAGCTCATAATTATCACACGTTGCACATGGCGTATACGTGTTGTGCTCGGTTTTTAATGAAAATTTATGGGATCGCTGTTGATAATTGCACATTTGTTGTTGATTTTTTGCTGTTCTGTTATTGCCATTGCTTTTAAAATGTTTAAAATTTATAGTTTTTATGCATGTTTATTATTATTAAATATTTAATTTGTTTTGGCTTATTTTTTTAGCATTAAAGAAATAAAAAGATGTAATTTTCCGATTGCAGCACTTAAAAAAAAAACATAAACAACAGAAAAACATAATCATTTATTCAACATTATAATAATAAAAGCTCAACACGTCGTGTAATTCTTTTAAATAAGTCAAACATCATTAAAATCAGGAATTAATGTAGTGCCTAATGCTGTGTGTAGTAAATAAATATAAATAAACGTCACACGAAAGAATAACAAAATAATAGTAAAATAAGCTTTATTAATCATTAAAATAACACAACAAGCGATTGATGGCTTAATTGGCAGAAACACACGTTTGCGGCTGACATTAAAAAATATATCAGTGTAAAATTATATAAATATACTGCCTTTCGTCCAGTCATTTGGGTAAGTTAAAAATTAAGTTAAATAGATTAAACATTCAATGGAAGCTTGACAAAATTATATGTTCAAGCTTCTGAATAATCCGAAAACACCTACCTGGCGCTCTATGCCTCAAAACGCTTTTATTAAAATCCACATTCAATACAATTAGCTTAGTTACCAATAAGCCAATAAAAGAACTGAAAACCTTTACGTTACTGCTCTTAAATTTGTGTAGTTGACGGCAAACGATGCCTTTTACTCTTTCTGCAACTCTACCAATTTCCAGTGCCATTGCAATGCATTGCCCCCTACAAAACTCAGCCGCAAATGTCACATGCAAATTCAGTTTCCCTTGTAACGGAAATGCAAGCGAAAAAGTAGCAAGCAGCAAAGATTTTTCAACATAACTTTTTGTGTTGTTCATTGTCGAGACTTTCGAGCGGAAAAGAATAAAATACGCCCCATAGGCAATGAGACTCAGTGTGTGTGTTTGTGTGTGTTTACATTTGCGCCATTTTATTTCATTTTTATTTGCAATTTTCTTTTTGCGTGTTCACATTTCCTGTGCGACATAGTCGTGACTTTTGCACCGCAAGAGTTGACAGCCTGACTGACTGACTGGGTTGACAGACGGACTCTTTCTCTTTCTCCCAATCTTTCTGTCTCTCTTTACATTTCTAATTACACGCTTATTTTCAACAAGAGTGTGAGAGAGCGACAAACGGATGCTGCTTTGCAAACGAGTAGCTTTTACCTCCACCATAATGATGATGGCAGGAAAAGTAAAAGAAGTAGAAGTAAGGGGAGAAGCAACTGCAGCCCAGTCATCATCTGCGACATCTACTGTCTTGCTAACATGTTCGCTTATGCCGTTTAGTTTTATGTGTATGGTAGGAGAGAAATGACTTTATCTCTTAAGGTTTTATGTGTCTCTATCTCAACTCCTATTCCATTTCTTACTTACTTTCTTGAGTGTTTGTATGTCCGAATTCACATGTGCCTTTCTTTGCTTATTTAATGATTGTACTCCACAATTAGCCATTTCTGTCGACTCTGAGGAGAGTAAGTTAGTTTTATGTTTTATGGCAACCGAGCGCTAGTTTCTCATGCAATTATATTTACTGTTACTTTCGTTGCTTAGTTGTACGAGTGGTCAAAAGAAAACATGGTTCTGATGTAAAATAAAAACAAATTTCTTAACATAAGCAATTGCTTACGACCTCTCCGAAAATTGCAATTATTTTATGTACCCTTTGATTGTCGACCCAGAAATATTAGGCTTGAACTCTTACTTTGTTGACTATTTGCAATATTTTGTTTCTAACTGTAGTTTTTGTTGTTGTACTGTGTTTGCTTCGTGGGGCCAAAGTAATTAAATCAATGTGCACTTTGTTTTGTTGTTCCCTCTTTGCGCTTAGTTGCGCTTTAAACCTACTGCACAAGGTGGCTAAGCAGTTGGTGGTATTGTTAGTAGGGTGTCAGGCTCTGTGCTGGCGCGTTTTAATTTCCATATTACGTGCGGCCATAGAATTTATCATCGAGGGTACTAGGCACAAACAAATAGAAGACATTGTGGGCCATGCAAAGTTAAACTAAATAAATTGCATAATCCACAAAACAAATTGGAAAATGCAAACCGAGCCCCAAACAATGAGCACAAGAACAAACAACACAAGCAAATAGTACTAAACATTGTTGGATCTGGTCATTATTATCGTTACCCAATGGATTTGGGGTATTGTTGTTGCTATTTGTAATATGTATTATTGCTGTCCACAAATATTCATGCCAAATAACTCAACTTTAGCTAATTGCATATTTGGTGTTCATTAGGGTCATTCAACATACAAAATAAGAGAGGGGACCTCAAACAGCATAGTTGATACACAATATGCATTCAATTATTACTGACTTGGGTAATGTGACGTTTGTTTAATTCCTGGAAACTTAAATATATACACAACCAAACGAATTGTAAATGTAATGAAAAGAAAACACATTTCTATATAAGGGATATTATATTCATGTATTTTTTCGTTTTTGCAATTTGCAGCATTTATCCACAATTTTTCTTCATTTGTCTGGCAAATGAAAATGAAATGCGAAGCATAAATGCTCTTTATTTATTTGATACTGAATGGCATGGCAAATTAAATTTCAAAGCTAATCCACCCCTTGTCAAAGGCAAATTTCTCTTCGCTGTAAAATAAAACACATAAAATGAAACGAAAGTTAAGCGGGAGAACAAACAACAATCACTTTTAAATACTTGCCACTGACGTTGTGCGAATATTGAAAATTCGTTACAATGATACCTCGGGCGGATTAAAAAAAGAAGAAACAATAACAAATTACTTTTTTAATGCCCGCCTGCATACACGCAATGTGATGATTGTGTGTTTCGACAAAAGATTTTGCTTGTTTCGGTTTGGGAAAACATTTTTCCATATTAAACCATCAACCAAGCCCTGTGGATGAAGCTACCTGCTGAAAATCGATTAAGCTTTTGGGTATAACTGATTGTTTGTTGTTTGTGTGACTCTCTTCCACTCTTCCTTTACTGTGGATCCTGCGAATGCCAACTGCTGGCTGGGCTGTTGATTGAAAAGTTGGCGCATACAGGAGAATAAAGGAACCACCGATAACAAAAGGGAATGCTTTAACGTGCAGACAATAACCAACATGTTTATGTTAATATGCACTGGGGAATTTTACCAGTCCCATGCCTATAATTCTTATCCCTTCAATCTCAACATCATATCTCCGAACTCCAGCGTAATCTTTATCTCTTGCTCCTTTTTTGTATATCTGTTTGCCAGAAAACTTTTTGCCAGAATATTCCCGTCTCGAACTTTTGCCTTTTCAAGCATTCCTCATTCGCATTCGCTATCGCATTCGGATTCTGTTTAGCATTTTCAAGGACGCTCTTCTTTGATGAAGCATCCTTACACATACATGCATGAAATTCACTCCACTCAGAAATGGGATTCAGTCCTCAGCTGTAAGTTATTCAATATTTTAGGTGTGTATAAAATTACTAAAAGGGTTTCTCTATCTCGATATGTATGTATGCCAGCTGCTAGCTAGCTGACTTCCACACTGTTTAAATGAGCAGCTGTGAAAACTTAATGGCCAAAAGTTATTGTGGATAGCACAAACGTTAAAAACACAACACACAAAACAGCCAAAACAACACATAAATGCACATAAAACACGAACAGCTGCTCATGTTCACGACTGTATCAGGTGCTTACACCAGTTTATTATTTGATTCATTAAAAAAACATAAAGACTTTCAACAAACAATGAAAAATAATTTTGTTAAGGGCTCTTTTTATTATATTTCGCGATGTCTTCGTATTAAAAATTAAAGTTTGAGCTTCGGCTTATACTTTGTGTCATATATGGTATTTGTTTATTGCACTTGCAACGTTCACAATGGTACAACACAGCAGGTTAAAAAAGCGCCTAGAAAAAGTAGCTTAAGCCGATCGCCTATTTGTGAGTGCGCAAAATCAGTTTGACTCGAGACTCGTAAAATTTGTCATTTTTTCGTAAGTGATTTTGTATCTTGCAGATGATGCATATTCTTAAGCTATCTTGGTGCATATTGAATTTGATATGCATGCATAAACGAATTACTGTAAAATATTGATTGGCTTTTGCATACAACATTAAACATTTCTGCACGTCACAGCATATAACAAGTTATGCCACTGTGTTGTATGCTTGTTAAACAAAACAGAAGCAGAATCTTTACGTTGCGCATACGCCATGTATTCTATGCTTAAAGTACAAGTAGGTGTCTCTAGCACACACACTCTAGGATAGAAAGAACTAACATTCGTGTTTATCGCTTAAATTGCTAAAGCATCTCAGAGAGACACAAAAACAAAGTTGTGTGTATATGGGCAAATCGAAGGAAAATCAATAGATTGTGTTTAATAAGCTGAAACTGTGCATAGATAACACGTCTTTAATTTAATCTAATCAGCTTTAGACACTGTACCTTTCTAAATGAAGACTTCGTATCTTATTTAAGTATCGCTTCTGTACCGTTTTCCTGATGATATCAAGCTAATGCCTCAAATCTGCCAGAGCCTTTCAAATCGTTATATTTATTTCTTCCCTCTAGCCTTTTGTCATTCAGTCGTTGGTCACTAACCCAGACAATATTGCCCCAAAGCGGGAACTGACAGAGGAAAGTGGACCTTGACTTGGCCTCCATTAGAAGCCTGTCATTCTTGTCTTTTGTTGGTTTTTGCAGCTGGCTTTTTTATTATGTATAAAGCATTTGATTTTTACATTTTTTGTGTGTTCTTGCTGTTATTTTTTGTATCTTTATTTTAAGTGTCTGCATTTATGGATAGTTTTTTGTATGTCAGGGGTTGACCTTCCAATGTTGTTTGACATTTTGGAGTCATTTTTGCCCTGCTTTCAGATTGGTACAAATTTAAAGATTTATGACTTTCAATTTATGACTGCTTCATAAATTCATGGATTTCTTGATGAATATAAATATATTATTTTTTCCTATAAGCTTAAGCATCTTCAACTTTGGTTTGTTGTTAGCTTTTCTTTCTTCAGCAATTTTAAAGCTTGTTACTTTAATTTCACATGAAATAATACAAATACATACAAAAAAAAATCTCTCATAATTCTTGTTATTAAATTTTTCACTTAACACACAAGTGGCACTTGCTCATCTTCTCTGCCTATCAAACATATTCATATTTACATGCGAACATGATGCACGCTCCGCATTCAAGCCTCTTTCATCATTCTTAAAAACGAAAATATTTATAAAAAAAATATTTATCCCCGACGGCGAATTTTATGCGAGCAGTGTCTGAATTTATGCGATTCACTTATTTTTTTTTTTCGTTTTCGGTTATTCGTTATTTTTTTGGGTTAACACATATACATAAGTAAATGTATACGTGTTGGTGTGAGGCAAGAACAATTTGTGTGTGCGCTGTGCCAATATTTGTAACCACAGCTCGGCGACCAACCATATCAAGATCATAATCTTTATGGCTATTGCAGAACCGAACCCAAAGCGTAACCAACAAAATGGACCAACGGACATACGAAGCCTGCGAATAAGTCGAGCGACAAACAAGCAATGAAATCAAATAAGCAGAAATAACACCAACAGGCAAACAGCTATAATAACAACAACAAGAAATAAGAGGCAATAGGCAACAACAAATTGTGTGTGTCACATAAATTATTTGCTGCTGAATTGGCAATTATTTGTTGTAATTTATTGTGTGATAAATTCATGTATCAGTGTGTGAATATGTGTTGGGGGTGGTTAAATGTGTTTTTTATTCAATATAAAAATAATTAATTTTCCAGCAAAACGAATGCTGAGGATTTCCAGTTTGTTGGTGATGTTGCAGCCAGCACTCAAACAAATTAAGCGCCTCACATTGTTTGCACTTGCAACACAAACACGAACATATATTCACAATATGGAAATGGGTTGCATTTTGTGCAGCTGCTGCAGATGCAACTGCAACAAACAACAGCTTGCATACAATATGTAATGACTTAAGTCAACGATGTCAATCATTGTTGTCATCTTCATTTAATCAATACATATACATAGCATGTAGGTGGATGTGTGGGTGTGTGTGCTTGTCAGACGGACATTCACTTAACTGCCGGCTGCTGCTGCTGTTGTTTATGCTGAAGTTGCTGATGTTGGCAGAAACTCAACTCAACTCAAACTCAATTCGATTCAATGCTTATGAGCCCACAATGACTGACTCTGTCATCAAGACAGCTCTTCGCCTGGCGGCAGGCTTGTCTTTCGCTTGACTTCACTTAACTCGTTGTCAGCCTACTTGGCAGGGCAGGATGCTTGTCCTTTAGTTTAATATTGAGCAGTTTCCAAATTCTAGTAACAAGTTAAATGGTGTCGATAATCGTGTTAGCATAATATAAATGATATATGTTCATAAAATACATTTGTATTAATTTTATCTATCTTCAGTCGTTGAAAACTCAATTATTGCATTTAAATATGGAATGCATTCTGGATCACACTAACGAGCTCAGAAACATTAAGGGATTAAAAACGCAATGTACTTACACACATATACAAGCTCATTAAGACTCACATAAATTCGCAACTCAATAAGTCAACATCATGAGTTGCGCTGAAAAGTTTGGCACATATGTATATATATGCAGCAAAGTGCAGAAGTCGTAGGTGTTTGAACTGATTTTCTCCCCCAACATGGCCTCAGTTCTTATGTGTGCAAGTGCTTTCTGTGTCAATTTTTCAATTGCTTGCATAATTAAAATATTGCACATACGCAGCGTGGTACTACATTTATTGATGCTGTACGTCGTCCTGCTTACTGCTCGGAAAGTGCATTAAAAGACATAAATCTTGTTGCCTTTGCACAGACAAAAGCCAGAGAATCGAGAATTGAGAAAACGTACAATGCCGAGTCAGAAGCCGCTTTCGATTGCCTCGGTCATAATTTACGATCTGTGGCTCTGGAGGTTGTCACGGGGTTCATCGTAATGCTTTTAATAGCATTTGCGTTTTGCCCTTACTCCGATTGCTGCTGTGCTTATGAAATATGGGCGCAAATTGATGTCATTTTGGTGTTTGGCATTGCGAATGCATTTTGGCTTTGGTTTTTGGTTAGCGCGTGTGTATATGTGTGTGTGGTACAGTAATTGGTTTGCTTGACTGTCGCCAAAGCTTTGAATTTAACTAATTTATCTATGTTTGTACAAATAGCTATTGCAAATTTCAATAAAGATTAAATATTTATACATATACGTATAGAATTAATGCGTTTGCCTTTGCTCATTTAATGCACAATTTAATTTATGCATTTTAAATGTGAGGTTTTCAGCTCGTTGTCCACCATTTAGAATCAGTCTCTGTTTATTTATCACAACGCATTTTATTATTTTATTTATGTGTTTTTACTTTTTCTCTTTGAAATTCTAAACAAATATAGATATATTTAATTTATTGCATTGAAATAGCTATTTTTGTGTATCTTATGCAGGCATTTAGCTAAAAATATAAGCTATATATTGCAATAAACACAAGTTCAGTCGGTTGGCTTATGTTAAATCTCCATTTTGCATAAACACATTTTAATCATTTGATGTAAAATTTGTAGTATTTCTTAAGCAGCGTAAACTGTTGGCTTGCCTATTTTTCTCATTTAATTTTAAATGGGGAACGTTTAAACAAGTATTTCGGTTGGAGCCAACATAACCAAACATTCATCACCACAAACAAACCATGTATTTTGACCAAATGAAGTCTGACCACCAGCCATCACAATTCAAAAGCAAAGAGAGATAAAAGTGGTGAAGAAAAATGGAAAAAAGATAAGTGCAAAGCAAATTCACTGACTTGCAGCAACAGCTCCATGTGTTGGTTTTGTTGGCATTGCCAATTTAAGCGCAAATGCAATTGGAATTTCCAATGAATATTTCAACATACGCACACAATCACAACCAAACACATGGGTGAAGAACGTGTAGCGTTAAATTAACAAAAGTGTTGAGCAAAGTGCATTTGTAATGCGATGGTGTTGCAGTTCGTCATCTGGTTGCTTTCACTGTGTTCGTATGTGGTTTTGTACTCTCATTACGTTCTTTGCACTGCCAGTCAGCAAAATGAGCGTAAAAATTGTAAATAAATTACCTCACACATACGACGCACCGGACCAATTAAAATATAGTTAATTGTTCAAGTTTTTGGTGGTAAGTAGAAGTTGCCACAGCCACATCCACAGCACCAGCACCAGCAGAAGTAGTAGAAGACAAAGTCATGCGGCACAAGTTTGCTCTTAAATCATAGCTATGAACATGCCTGGAGTGCAGTCTGTGCAAGATAAGGCCGAAAAGTTAGCTACAACTACAACACACTGCTGCATATATGGTGTATACACATGTGCAGGCATATGTATAAGTGCGGTGGAGGGTAAATGCATATAACTCATACAACATGTGTGACAGCAATGGCCCGAGGAGCAGGTGACAATCCATAAGTTTCAGAAAGCAAAAGGAAAAGAGAGAAAGCCGCCATATTTAAAGCACAGATATTAAAGTTTTTTGTTGAATTTAGAGCGGTGTGCGTGGATAATGAAATTAAATACCAAAGTCTATTTGGCGAGATATAAAAAAAACAAAAATTAAAAAATTTGTTAAGGTCATACAAGATTTCAGAAGATAAAATGGTTTCAAAGCATCTTCATTATTCGTAATCAAATGCTAAGACCTCGGCTTAAGCCTTTTTAATAGGCATTGTAAATGCCAAGTGGCTTCAGATCTCAGCTGGCCAGCCGTTTGCTCTTTCCCCTTCCCCTGCCCGCCTGATCAAGTACTCACACTGCCTTACACTTTGATTTATGCACGAACAATCTGCCAAAACGTCTTTTGGTGTCCCCTGCACGTTCGCAACAATTTCAATTTGCGTTAACTAGTCATAGTCCTAGGCCTGGTTCACAGCCTCAACTGGTAATGCCTACTCCCATCCCTGCTGCTGGCTTTGGTTGCTTCCTTGGGCAAACCCTTTTGCTGTTGTTGCTAGCGACAAGTGAACTGAGTTTGGCATCCGGCATTGTTGCCATTGTCACGGTTCGCTTGCCATTGCGGCACGCCATTCTCTTGATTTGATTTTGCAGACCTTGTTTGTAGGCGTAGTCCACCAGCGCCTGTCCCTCCCAATCTCTCATGTGAAATTTTCGTTGACTGACATGTCGATTCGGTTGTTTTTTGGGCTTTTCTTCATTTATTTTTTCCAGTCGCGAGTTGGTCTGTAATTTTTTAATGCATTTAAACGGCTGTCAAGTGGCCCACGCCACGTTTTGTTGCCTACTTCTGTGCGTTGCCCGCGAGCAAGCCAACAAACCGTTGAAATATGCAAAGAGTTCCAGCACTTACGACCGCAAAAGCACCTCACCACCAACAACAACAACATGCGAGCTTTCCTTCCACGAAATTTAGACATTTTTAGCACTCAAAAATGCCATCGCATACCCGAGTAAGAACAAAATGTTTTTATATTCGCTACTTGTAGGCCTCACATTGCATGCTTTCTTCGAATACCACAGAAACTGGAAAAAGTACAATACACTGCCTTGCATTTGAAGAATAAATATATTAAGCATTTACATCGTGCTTTAAAAACTGTACTTAACGTTTATTCTTAAAGTATGTCTGATTTTTATATTTCTTTAAAAAGTAGGGTATTTTCAGAGCGGCTTGTCAATTCCAGTCACTTGTTGTTGTACACTTCAATGCGATGCTCGTTCACAGTCTGTATTCAAAATTGAAATAGAGTACAAACATGTTGCCAACTTTTCGCTTAACAACAAAAATAACAATCGCTTTATCTGTCTGACGTTCAGTCTTTTTTTCCTTCTTTCTGTTGGTTGGTTTTTTCATTCCGCCTACAACCGCAGCAGCAAAAAAAGTTTTAACTGATTACGTTTGCTGTTGATAATGTTGAGTGACATTTGGTTTGCGTATTAACTTAAGTGAGCGACAGCATGCCCCTGTCCCCCTGCTCCTTCTCCTGTATTCAGTGCCAGTGCTCTCGCCCTTCTGTGCTGGGTCTGTTTGCCAGGCATATTCGTATGTGTGTGAGCAGTGGTTGAACCCCCATGCTCTCCCGCCATCCGCATCGAAGGCGTACTACACTCTGCGAGTTAGTTTGGCATTTGCGTGCACAGTGATTGCCAAGGGGAATGCATTTCAATTAAAAACGATATTTTAATGTGTGCAAGCGAGTTGCTCCACTGCTAAGGGCGGTCTTCACCAGGGCAAGTTAACATTTTTAGAAATGAAAGAAATTAATTTCGTGTAAAATATGTTAGAAAATATTTTGAGTGTGCCATGTTCACGATTTTGTGCTTATGCAGTTGAATGATTTTGTAAAAACTTAAATCTGGACTACAAATTATTAAAATGAAGCATAAGCAAAAATCCGCTCTGCTTCCTTATTGTATATCCAAGTTCCCCTCACAAAAGCAGTTCACATGTTAGCTAACTATTTTGCAACTACCATAGTTTTTCTATGTTTTGGCAACACGATATCATTACAAGAATGTGCATGTTCAACATATATTTTGCACAACACTTCGCCAGCCCAACCGATTGTCAAATATATAAATGTTTGGACTCGGAAATTGTGCTCGTTCTCGTAACGCTATGCCCAAAAAACTTACCCTTAACCTTAGCCCGTTTAGTCGGTGCTAGTCTGTGTTAAAATGCATGCATATATCTTTTAAGCCCTTTTGCCAAACCAATAAACCAGCACTTAACCACAATTACCCCCCTTTTGCAAACGAGAACGAGCTTGCCACCAGCCAGCAGCAGCCCATGCAACGTTTTTTATGCCTCAAACTCAACACACAGTGTGTGTGTTTGTGTGTTAGTGTTAGTGTCTACAGAATCATGTGCACTGCAATCAGTCTTCATTTACACTTTGCACCTGCGGCACTCGCTCTTGCCAGCCTGGGTTTGCCAACAACACGAACATTGAAGGGCGTAGTTGAGTTGAGCAGTTAGTAGCTGTAGGGGACATTGGTTGAGTAAGGGGGTACTGAGGGGTTCCTAGGGGCAACAACTTTGAACCTGCATGCAAGCAGAAGCAAACCAAAAGCCTGAGCAGAGTGTGAGTCAAGCAGAGAAACTGAGAGAAACAAACAAATAAACATTTCATACGAAGGTTGACGAAGAATCGAAAGCGGACGGTTTGTAGGGTTAGAGTAGGGGCTCCAGAAACTTTGCTGTCGTACATCGTTGGAAAAGTGAAACAAGCTGATTTTTATTATAACTGTGTGTATAACAATTGTTGCCTGGCTGATGTTGCTGCTGTTGTACAAAAGTTGCACTTTCATGTAATGCTAACGAGTAACAATAGCAGCAACAACAATAATAACAACAATAACACTCTGGGTAAGTCAGAACCCTATGTATAGTAGGATGTTGTACATCCGTTGAACCTGTTTTCATGTTCGGCTCTCAGTTATTGACTTTATTTCATCATCATCGTTGTTGCTAGTGTTTTTTTGTTGCTGTTCGTGTTCATTGTTATTGTTAACATTCCGCATAGTCGAGTTTTGAAATAATTATTGTTTGCCACCCCAAAATCACTTTCTCATCGCTTTGTTTCTGTCTGCTGCAATATATGCTGCTCAAATATATATTTGCTGTTTAAGTGAGATTTCAAAATTCGTTGTGGGCTTGGTTCCGTTATTTACGTTATGTATACGACATGTTGTTGCCTGCGGGTTGTATGTATTTTTGTTGTATTTTATGTTGTTAGCTGCTGCTGTTGTTCGCCATTTGCATTGTGATCGAGACTCAAATGTTTGCCATGTTAATTATAATTACGAACTGTGGGCTAAAATGTGAGGGTGTGCAAAATAAAATAAATACAACCTGTAGCTTAAAGGGAACATTTGAACAAACCATACAGGTTGGGGATTTCATTGAAGTCTTGCTAAGCTTTTCAGGGTACTCACAAGTATCGAGCGAATTTGCTTTAAGTATCGGCTATGTGCAATCTAGTTGCTGTGAACTGAAGCTTTAATTAGCATATTAAAGCCAAAATCACTGAGTTGAGTTCTATACATATAAATGAAAAGGAAAATTCGTCAGTATGCAAATATAAAACTGGTTACTAATGCAAGAGCATTTGTTGACTGCAAAATATCTTTTACACATTGAGTTTTTTTTAACCATTTATACAAATCTTGCTCACGAGTTTTATTCACGCAATAGCGCTGGCTGTCTCAGGACTTAACATTTTGATTTCTAATTTTCGTCAAAAGCAAACTGGTGACAACAATTGACATGGGCAGACCTACTCTGGTCAGCCAGTCAACCAAACAATTCCAACCAAAACCAAATAGACAAAGGAACACACAGATACTGATGCAGATACAGATGCAGATGCACTGATGGAGTCTGCCTTTGTTTTATCATTACAATATGTCAAATTCATTTATACGGTTCGTAACAGACATAGAGTCTGAACTAAATACAAGTCTGGTCGGGTCTGTTTTAGTTTGGTTTTGGTTGCATATCATGGCTCAAGGCATGTCAACAAAATTTCGCATTTGCTTACCAACCTCGGCCAAACTGGGCAACCGCAAATAAGTTTTTGGCTCTTTGTGCAACGGTTTTGTTGTAGGTGTGGCATGCTGCTTCCTGTGTGTGTGTGTGTGTGTGTGTGTTTGTGTGTATTATTTGTCTGCTTATAATTTGCAGTGCAAATGACCGAAAAGGTTGTCTGGCTGTCTGACTCGACTGTTGACTTGGGCAAACGCAAATTACAGCTTTATGAATTAATGATTGCCGACCATGGTAAAGGAATGTTAGTTAAATTTCCAGTGAATTTGGTATTCAAATGGTTACAAACCTGGTGTGCATTTTACCGTTCTTATAACAGGTGAAATATTTCTATAAATTCATATAAACGTAAATACCTTTCAATGATAGTAATTTAATTTTGTCACTATTTGCCCTTTGGTTACTCTTTAGAACTTTCCTTGATAAAGGTCTTTATTTAAGAGTCGAATCTCAGACAGTGTATACAAGTTTCAGTTCCCTTCAATACGTTTAACTTGATTGAATATTGCTTATACGCCTTGTAGTCAAACAATCTTTGGCATTGTTGGGTGTACGATGCTAGTGAATGGCTTTGCTTTGTGAGCACAGCTCGGACATTCTGCTCATTATAATGGTTGGATTAAAAGCTATTTTGTTTGCATTTGTGGCTAACCAAGTTGTTATTATGCAATATGATTTACTCGAGACGTCCATTGAGTGAACACTCAAAGACAATAGCACTTTATGATAAATATTTGCGCTTGGTAAACTGCTTGCAGCCACTGTGAACACACTAAAACTAATTGCAAATATTATATTGTACACCATACTAAACCATTTACTATATTTGCAATCACATAATCCACTGTCCAATAATGTTAATTGCATTTTCATGCTCAATTTTACATACAGTTTGAAATTAAATTGCAAATTTTATTGAGCAAATGCACTGGTATGAATATAAATACAAATATAATTGTGATATTGTACGCAATGTTTAATCAGATACTCGCTCAGATTGCATAGAATGTGTGGTTGTAATTTTTGTGCTTTAGATTAAGTCATTTAACATGTTTCTAAGTCGTTGTTTGTCAGGTGCGACAATCATTATTCTGATTTAATTTTGTTAAGCTGGCAGACACAAAATAATCGCTTTCAGCTATATTGGCTCGTAAGTTAGTCAAACTGTATACATCTATAAAGTCAACCCAACGCAATGACAAAGATAGAGAAACAGAAAAACTAAGAGAAACAGAGAAGGTCGAACATTGAGCCTACGGCGTCATAAATTCTGAGCACAAGCTTATTTGGAAACTTGTGGAAGAAACAACTTTTAATGAAAGTGTTTGTGATACAAATCTTTCTACCATTCAGTTCAAACCAATGTTTGAGCTTGCTGGTTGATAAATTTAATGAAATAAATAGTCCAAGGTTATTAAATTTCTTAAACAATAATAAAATAACTGCGATTTTTTTGCGATTGAGGTCGTAACAATTAAGAAAGCATTTATCGCCTATCTGTTGGATGAAAGTAAATTTACTGGTGACAACTTTAAAATTGGCTTCAGACCTCGAATAACTTCAGCACAGACGCCATTTTATATAAGCCATAAAACGCGATTTTAGCTGAATTTACGGCCTTAGCTTGGCAGGATTAAGCGCTTGAGTAATGTTTGCAAAAAAAAGCCACACAGGCGGTAGAAACTGTCTCTTTGTGAGTCTGTGAGTCGGTTTAAGCCAGTCTGTGCAGTTTTGTAAGGGATTTAACATTTATTTAAAAGTTATTAGAACATTTTTTCCAATTTGGTTGGTGCTGTTGTTTGCCTATACTAAATTGCGAGCTAGATTTGGCTTGGTTAGTTGACTTTCATTGCGGAAAATGTCGGCGTTTCGGTTACTTTCATTTCCTATGTGTTAGTCGACGCTGCCAACGTTGTCGTCAACATCGTCGTTGGCGCTATTTGAAAATGAGATTCTTGGCACCAATTCAACACTAAATTGATTTTGAACAATAGAGAAGCGAAATAGTCGGGCAAGCGGCGACTCCATCCATTTGCTATCTTTGGCAATTTATCTCGCCATGATTTTCGACTATTTCATCGAGCAACGTTTCCGCTTTGTGCTATGTGTATGAATGTTTGTTTGTATACTACTCGCCTTGCAACGACCAAAACAATAGTAAAATTTTCTAAAATGCGGGATGCACTTAATGCAACGAAGTTAGGATACACTTGGGCATTAACCTTAATTGAAAAGTATGAATACGAATTTAAACATATGTTATTATCAATATATGTACTTCTTGTGTATCTTTGATTGAAAAGCGCATATGCCCTTAACAAGCATCGCCTGCAATTAAAGCTGCAAATAATAGCCATCAAATTCAATTTGCAGCTCGACTGCCTCCTATTGCCACCCATGCAAATTTATATGTGTCGAGGCCGAGGGATTGCAGCAAGTGTTGGAGCCATGTTTTCCCAGTCGGGTAAGGTCTAAGGGTGGATTGGGCTGGGGGTTGGGTCTGCTATCATAATTTTTCCGCTGCTTGCACACACAAAGCTATTTTTAGTTTGCATCGTCGTCGTCGTTGACGCCGCCGACATAATCAATAGTTGTGACTTCCTTTAATGGTTTTCCGGTGATTCAGCACTTCCGTGCAGCTCTTTCTCTTGCCATTGCCGATGCCGTTGCCGTTGCCAGCTCTGCTATTATTTTATTTTGCAAATTTCGCCTCTTTTGTCACTTGTTGGACTTGCATGGCTGAACTGCGACTGGTTGCACTTTAATTTTACACGATTTACGATGCAATTTACGACCCAAAAATATGAGAATAACGACAAAAGTGAGTGTGAAAATTAAGTGCACGATTTGTTGTAGAGAGCAGTTTTTGTGAGGGGTTTTTGGCTTGATTCAGTTTTTTATGACCTTTTAAAAACTTATTAATATTTCGGTGTGAAATTTATCTTATTTGCGGTTATCACACACACATTTATTCACACGTGCTAAACAAAATCTGTTGTATCATGCCGATGGAAAAAAGAGGTCGAAAAATGAGACAGAGCAACCGGAAAGAACAGAAATTGCCATAAAGGCTCATAAGCTTTTATAACATTTTTTCACGCGCCGTAGATTTTGTCAATTTTATGAAAGTGTTTTTTTTTTTTTTTTATTAGGTCCATATGTGTGTGTAGTTGTTTGGGTTATATAACGATTGAAAATCAACGGTGGATTTATTTTAGAAGTAAATACGCACTTATATTGCTGTTCATTGGGGATATTGCTCTTTAGATAACCTCAACTTAAAATATGAACATTTGATCATATGATGATATTTTCGAGACCATTATAATATTTTGAAATAAGTTTTTATTTGTCTAAAATCACCATTTAAATGAACCATATATACATACAAGCCCTTTTAATAAATAAACTTTCATGTAAGTCCCTATTAAATATTCTTTTTATAAACTAAAACACATGTTACGTGTTGTGTTCGTTGGTTGACCAAAGCGACAATGAAAAGCCTGCCATATGTATATGAGTTAAATATGGTTGTGACTAGTAATTTTTTTCTTGTATACGGCCATTTATCAATGTAGATGCTGACAGCTTGGCTGTTGAACCTTTATATACTCAAGTACTTAAAACCTCTATTTTATTGTATGGTTTTTGATACAATACCACAACTATTCTAAATTTTAAATTTTACAGGTTAGATTTCTAAAAATGATAAACTTTTATGGTAACTCTTGAGGTCACATGTTATTTTTGGTTTTGTCACTTATTGAAGAAGTTATGACAATCGAAAATTTCGTGCAACTCCCAAGTTGAATTTTTCTCGCAAATTTTGGACGTGAAAGTCGAGTAAAATAAAAGTTTGCAGATGTAATTGCACTATTAATTTTGAGCGTAAAACAAGACATTCGATTGTATTACATTTGAAAATGAAGTTGACGAAGTTATGAAAAAGTTAGCACCTCAAGTCGATTATTGGTCAAAAATTTGGACAGAAAG
The DNA here is from genome assembly GCA_018152965.1 of Scaptomyza pallida. Classification (NCBI taxonomy): domain Eukaryota; kingdom Metazoa; phylum Arthropoda; class Insecta; order Diptera; family Drosophilidae; genus Scaptomyza; species Scaptomyza pallida. Next base: position 2,745,437 of record JAECXP010000080.1, on the reverse strand, counting down.
TCGAATAAAAATAAAGTTCCAACGTTAAATGTAGTATTAATTAAGAGCGTAGTACAAGACATTTGATGAATTACATTTGAAAAGATAAATATAAATAAATATTGTGCACAACTCAATGCATATCAATTAGGATCGGAATCAACTCGATCTTTAGCTTTAGCTGCAACTGCAGTGTGGCAAACTTTATGCTTTTACGTTTTGTGCATAATTTTTCATGGCGCGGGCAACAAAAGTTAGCTGTAAATGCGCATAACTCTTCCAAAGCTATCATATAAAAATGTACGATGGTCGCATTGGGCAACAGCTCTTCTACCAAGTCGGATTGTGGTCTCAGTGGTCGCCAGGCGTTGCTGCGAATTTATTACGGAATTCAATTTAAATGCACATTTTACATTTCACGCGAACATCATTGTCGTTTGAGCAACGTTGACTGCGTTGACTCTGTCACTTGATGCCATCGTTGACGCTTTGTCCATTAAATCTGCTCTTATTAATATTCATGAAAGTTAAAAAGTTTTTCGGTTATTTATTTAATGAGGCAACTTTGCTAAAACCAAAGCTGGATGACGGACAAGGTGTCTGAACAACAGTGTGGACAGAAAATTTTTATCATCACGTGCGAATTTTTATACATAATTGACATTAACCTGAAATATGCAAAAAGTTTAAATCGAATTTTATGCAACTCTTAAATCAAATGTGTTTTGTTTATACTTTTAAAATGGTTCAGCACACTTCGCGACCTCAATGTTATGATATTAAATTGTAATTTGAGCGTTTTATTTATGCGTTGATACTTTTTTGTCTCTCTAGGGTGTATTAAGAAGTGGTTGCCAAATTCTAAATATTCATTGCTTTGGGGAATCTCATCAGTTTCATGCGAGATTTCTGCCTTAATATAACCGGGAATTTGGATATATTTTGGAAGCGTGGACATGGTCGTCCCCAATGTGTGGTAAAATATGCCATTTGCATAATATCTTAGAGATAATGGTCACGAGGCATTAAATTTAAAAAGTAAACAATGCAGTATGCTTATTCCATTGTTGAGCAATAATGTGCAAAAGAGCGAGAAGAAGAGCATCGGAACCGTCAAGCCGAAGCAAAAGTGGTCAACATATTTGGACGAAGGCATCAGAAAGGAAGGCTTGAACGACGCAAGCATTAAATTAAAATACACATATTTTAAAAACATATAAAATACACTATAGTTTAATAATAGGTGCAGAATCCAATGGAATCCATCCAAAATTCGTCGTGTTACAATTTCCACCCGTTTTTAGATTTCTTTTCATTTTACTTTCATGAAGTGTTTGTTTTTGCTCTGGCACAAAAATATATATGATTGGTATTTCCTGATCGAGCGCCAGTGTGTACCTATTTATTTAATCGCTACTATCGATAAGAAGTTTAGTATTTTGCTACGTTACTGGATACCCAAAAACACGGAGCCAAAAAACAATTCCTGCTACGACGATTTTGTATGGGAAATTTTTTTGCTGTACGATACCCACCTTTAAGTTAAATTTTCTTGCATTTGTTTTGTATATTGAAAAGCAAAAAAGATGTGTACAGTTTCACTTCATCAGTAAGATTTGATATTTCTTAAACCCTTTTGGTGTTAAGCATGCTTTGTACAATCTGCTACACGCTGCTTCACATTTATATATTATTCAAAAAAGGTTACGAAATTAATAGTTATTTTAGTTTTCAATAAAATAACACTAGATGACCCAACTTTTGGGTTACTTCAATATTAAAACTTTTATATTTTGTAAGCAAACAATATGAAGACACATACGAAACTGTGGGCTTTCTTCATAATACTATTGTGTGCACTGCTTTGTTTGGCATGGATAACACACCACAGGAGTCAGTCACATCGACAACAGAAACAAAATCTCGCTGCAAAGTCCATCAACAGAGTTAGAAAATTAAGTGACTTCCCCCAAATCAAGCGCCAACACCATGATTCATCCGCTTTCCTAAGCATTCTGTCAAATTCAAGTCTTAAGTTCGGCTTCACTTTTAGTCGGGGTCGAACTGACGTTCGTTATGTACTTGGACTGACCACTAAACTTCGCCAAGGGAAGACCCACTTGATGGAAACACTAGAACAGCTCATTGGAAAAATGAATAGAAACCAAAGACGTCATTGCATAATAGTTGTCCACATTGGTGAAACGAATAAGCAAAATGTAGAACGAATTTTTCTGGATATCAGCGATTACTTTGGACACCATTTGGATAATGGACTGATCAATGTAATATCACCACCATCAAACTATTATCCTAACTCCAAGTCCCTGTACATAAATTCGCAAGCCAGAAAAAATCTGGACTATATGTTCCTAATGAAGTACGCAAAAACTCTAGGTGATTACTATATACAACTGGACGATAACGCAAACCCAAAATCGGGGTATATGGATTACATAGATAAATTTAGAAAGTCACAATCCAACACGCGTTTGAGCCTTCAAACTTGGATTGTATTGGATTTCAGTGAACTGGATAACATTGGCAAATTGCTTCAAACGCAGGATCTCGGATCTATCATAGGTCATGTAAAGATATTTTTTAAGGATCAACCAATGGATTGGCTACTGCAATCGTTTGTGAAGTTAAAGACCTGCCGTTGGGACAGCTTTCACATGCTCGAATGTGCTAGAGATTATTACTTTTATTACATACGCGCCCCTCAATCACAGTTCAAGAGTTTTGTGTTGAAGTCTGCCCAGCCTAAAATAATTCAAGAGCTTAGAGATAACAGATACAATAGAGGCTTGGGAAAGACACAAATGCGTCATTTGCATCATCCTTTCAATTTGGTATTGTCACACATGAACACAATGCTGCTAGAAAGCAAAAGTTTGAAAAATGGCGAAACTTTCCTGTGGGCCTACATGCCACAGGAATCTTCCTTTATGCGGTTTTTGAAGTCTCATCAATATGATAGTGGTCAGATTAAGATACGGGGTGGTGAACAAGCCGAAGACAACTTCTCCGAAGTAATTGTGGATTTGTTAGATGCAAAGATGGCCTTAAAGAGTGAGGATATACAAAATTGTGGTTTCTTATTGAGTTATTCTCATCAGCCAGGTGATAGTCAACCTGATACCATATACTACTATATGAATGAAATGGAAGGAACAAGTTTGTTTAGAAGATTTTCAAGGGGAAACGTTTCCTACGTGAGCTCATGCCTGCAAGTGACCATAGTTTTATGGTTCCTTTTGGGATTGTTTTAAATTATATTTGTATATTAATAACGATAATTATTTTTGAATAAATTTTTCGTGAAATTGGATATATTGTTTTGAAAAATACCTTTTATATGTGTTTTGGTGCAGTTGGCACAAAAGTTGAGATTTTTACTGCAATTCGTAGGTTTGACTTGTCATTTGATTTTCTTATTTAATCAGCATTTGTCTTGTCTGCATCAGATATGAAATCGAAACAGATTCCTTCTATCATTGATGCCAACAAAAAAAGTGAATGGCATTTTAACTGCTGAGATATTGCATACAATCAATATTAAAGATAACATCTGAGCTAAACTTTTTTCTGAAGCACTACAAAAACAAATACAATGCTATCAGAACTAAAGTCAATGGAGGCTAAGACGACGAATGCGGCTGCTGTTGGTGAAGTGCAGGCGGCAAATAAATAGAAGAGAAAAAGGGAAAATCAGCAGGCGGCAGCAGTAAAAATTTCCATCAACTTAACCAGCAAAGCATAAAAAATCGATGAAGCATGACAGCAGAGCAAAAGAAAAAGTCAGCCATCAGCAACGAAAACCTAAAGCAGAGTAAACGCAGAGTTCGGCCGAGCATTGAACAAGAAATCATTTGCACTAATGATGCTGGCATCGAAGATGAAAAAGGCAGCGTTTGACATTCTTTGCCAAAGATGAGCCAAAAGCAAGTATGGTATAATATTCTCATAATGATGAAGATGCTACTGGCCGGTCTTTCTGGCTTTAAACCTTACCTTCATTTGTATATGAATATTGTTTGATGCTCACAACGATGTAGCTTACCCCACATAAAAGCTAGTGAAAATGTTGTTTGCCTTTTGGCTTGAAGTGCTCCAATGGGCGTGGCACAAATAAATTTGTTACACGAAACAATGCAATCAATCAAAAAACCGAATACACGCACAAACTCACACGCTCTAATAAGGGCTGCACTTTGTCGCTGTCTCTCAAAATAGAACCTCAAAAAGAAAAAAAAAAGAGGAATGGCCCAAGCGGAACGGCAAAAAGCTGAAAACGCTGCGCTCAACAAAACAAACAGCTGATGGATGGCCCTAACAATTTTGCACTAGGGCCAAGGACATTTTGGGCTTTGCGCTCTTTGTAATGTTTGTGTCTGTGAGTGTTTTTTTGATGGTATTGTTTTTTTTGGCTAACTGCCAAAGAGCGTGGGAATCAAGCTGCTAAATTTGCCAGCTTTTAAAATGGGTCAACTAAATGTTCGGAGTGGGCTTCGTTGGAATGACAACGCAAGACGACATTTACGTGCAGTTAGTTAGCGAAATTCGGAAGACATATTGTAAATATGTACGCAAATATAATACAGTTCCATACCAAAATAGTGAATCATTAACTTGCAAACCTTGAAAATTGTGTAAGCTTTGACGAAATGATGGCAATCGGATGCTTGGTCCAATGGGTTGAGGGTGTCTCCTAGTCGTGATTTCTCGACTGGAGAATTTTTGCTTGTTTTCCTTGCTTATTTCCGTTTGCTTTTCTTTCTTTACGCTTTTTGTTGCTGGAAACGAATCGACTTTTATTTAAATAAAATTAGTTACATAAACAATAATTGGCTTCAATTGGCTTTTGTGTTTGCATAAAATTCAATTTTCATTTCCGCCATCGACTTCAATGGCATCCACAATAGTGTGGCCCTTTCAACAAAATTGTTACCAGACTTACTATGCTTTCGCAAAGGTTGGCTTAAATGTGGAATTTAAATTTGACTTATTGTTGAAAAATCAATAAACATTATACATTTTGGATATGTTTTCCGTTAAACTGTCAACCATCATGGCAGTATTTTGAACTTCATAACATTATTGTTTAAATACGATAATACTTGATGTTGTTTCTATTGTAATGGTCAATTCAACTGTTGACATTTGGCAATTCTCATTAAATTCAAACAATGATTTTATAATTAAAATTGCATAAATGTTTACATACGCACAAAACGTTCATTCAACTCGAAAGGACATCCGTCTAACACATTTTTTTGGTTCGGCTGCCAGTAACAGCAAATAAAATTTCCAGCTACTGCACAGACTTTTCAACTTAATTGTTATCCTAGTAATTGTTTTTATTGAAATGTGTCAAATGCAACACGATGAAAATTAAATTTTGAATATTTTATTAACACGACGCCGGCAACACGACACGTTTCCTGTTGCAATTGACAACAAAACATAAAACAGATAACAAATAAAAGAGCCATTCACCTGTCGCGTCGCTTGTCACTCGACATATCACATTATTAATTGATTAGCATAAATAAAATAAAAAGTTTTATTTCAACCTCTTTAATAATACAGAATTTATATCTGGAAACAATTGGAGACAACAAATCTTCTTGGGAGAACTTGGTCCAAATTCAACAGATTTTCATGAGTAAGCATTAAAAGTTTTGGTTTGATCTCTTGAATACTACTGCGTGTCAAGCGAAATCCATTTAAATTAAAAAAATATTATAAAATTTAATCGTATTAGTTAGTATTATTATTTGTTTTTGTATTTATTTTATTTTTTCATACGCATTTTAAATAATTAATAACTATTGTGTTGCATTTGTTATTTCGTTTTCTATGTGTCTGGCCAATGGTTGCTGTGTTGACTAATATTATTTATTTAAGCACAATGCCAGCCCGAACATTGCGTGTCACAAATTGTTTGAATATTTAAAAAAAATATTATTTTGTGAATGAAATGTAGACAGAAAGACATAAGCAAAGAGAAATGAGTCTAAAGATAAGTTCTTTTATTATGCTGAAATATTCTATGGCTGCCCACATTAAAGTTTAAAGTTAAAATCAACAAAAGTTTGCAAGTTCAATCGAAACCGCGTGCACAATAATAAAATGCACAAGTTTATTTTGCCATGCCGCAATGGCAACTGGGAGTATACCAACAACCGCCACAACAATTGTTTGAAATTTTTTTGTGAGTAGAAGTCGGTTCCTTTTTGGCAATTGCTTGCTTAGCTGCACTTTCATTTCTTTCCACTTTTCGAACGTGGCGCATCCAAGCCAAACGAAAATGTCCAATTGTTGCAATTTTCAATTATTGTTTTGAAATTGGTGTGTGCTTAAGGAGGAGACATTCATGCTCGACTTGTTAACACACACACACAGAATGATACTTGCAACAATTGTTGTTTTGTTGCATGCGCGAATAACGTTTGCACAGCAATCGAAGTATGTATCGAGTGCGTGTATTCTTTTAGAATTCCAACAAGAAATGCGGTCGATATGGCATCAAGTTTAAAGCTGTAGGTAAAGTGACAAAGTTAAGTGAGAAGTGTGTAGTTGACATCTTTTGACTTTGAGCTTTATATGCTCCTAAAGTAATATCGAAAAGTAATGTGGATTAAGCTTAATTGCAAAGAAGCAAAATGTAATTTCTAGCTAAAATAGAAAACAGCTGCGATATAATTTTAATCATTGCATATTCTATATGTATTTGCAAATAAATTAAATTACATGGCACTGAAGCAATTCATTCATCGTTGTGAATGCGAACTCGAAACTGAGCGGCAATCATCGTTGCAGTTAATATTGCAGCAGCAACTCAAAGTTCTAGCAGATGTTTGCTTGTCTGTTGGAATGCACATACAGATAGAGCAATATTTATATGAATGCACCTACTTAGCCTTTAGTTTCAAGTGTGCACAGCTCTGCCGTCGGCAGGATGTGAAAATGTTTTGGGCAAGCGGGGGAAGCACATTCGTGTAGGGCAATGACGGTGCATAGGTGCTCAAGCGAAGCCACACACCAGCAGATGTGTTTATGCATGTGTGTGGGTTTGCGTATATATATAAGTTCATTTAGTTTTGGTCGCTACGAATGTGAGTGCACTTGAGCCAACGTCGACCGAGTTGAGGTTCGGATACGAGTCTGAGTTTGGGTCCAGCTACAGTCGACACGCATGGACAGGAAGAGTCAGTTCCTCACCGACTGACTTCTTGCTGTGGCATCGTTGAGCGAGTCGAGTAATTATGAAAATTTTCAAAATGAGCTTGCCCCGCTTGAAGCTTTTTTTTAGTTTGAAAGTCGAGCTCCGAGTAATTAAAAATTTGCGTTGTGTCGCCCCAAACAGTTTTCCACTTGTCGTAAAGCCTCCGAATTGCCTCGCTTATGTTTGTTGTTTTCATTTCTGAGTCTACGAATGTGCAAACATTAATTTTAATTAAATTCGTTTTTCCATTTGACGGTAAATACCTTTAGTACCTCTTGTAAACATACATACATAGTAAGCTAGTATTATTTTAATGAGAAGTCGACATACGGCACAAAAACAGTCAGCAATGAGTTTCTGGTGTTGCACATGTGGCGTAAGCGTCATATTAGTAAAATGCCTGTCAGCTGAAGCTTTACATTCTTTCGTCTGAGTCAATCACAAAATTGATAAACTAAAAAGTAAATTATAAGCTTCATCCCTTTATTAGTATTTTTTGACAACTCAGTGCATAGATCCCATAAGAAAAAGCCTTACGGTCGCAGACAAACTCTTTTAGTTATGCTGGCTCACTAAACCTTTAATTTGCCCACCTCTATTTCCTTTACACCTTTCTTTTTTTTTTCATTGTAATAGAGCAATATTGGGATATCTATATGAGATACCAATATTAATGGACATAAGCAAACAAAAGGACCCAAAAATTGATGTGTTAATTGATGAAGTGGAATCGCATAGAGCTTTTGGTCCAACATCTATAAACACATACATTCTATGGAAGTTCTTTGTGTGGGAGAAGGTTGAAAACATGCAAATTGTTTACATGAAAATTCCATTATGTTTGCCCAGTTAAAGGAGCTGCAGCTCATCGGAGGCTAGACAAAACACAAGCCCAAACAATGCAATATCTCTGGCTTTTGGCTTAACAACAACAACAACAACATCCACAGCAGCAATGAAAACTTCATGTAATATAAGTCAACAGCAGTTAGCCAATAACAACCAAACAGGAATAACAAGAACAAAGCGCTTTTGTTGACGCCACCACACGATACCATAAACAGCAACATCATCATTAGATTCATCATTATCATCATTAAGGGCTTAAAATCTTTAAACTCCTGCTAGACTCACATACAATATACCAATGTTTAGTAGACCTGCCTGTGGGCAAGGCAGACTTGCAAATGCAAAACTGAAACTATCTACGTCTGAACCTTACCAAATAACAGAGTAGAAAAACAACTAAAAAGAAACGACTGTTCTGTGATGATGGGAATGGTATAAGAAAACTCAGCAAGTCAGTCAGCCAGAAGTGGGAAACAACTGACGTGGGGGACAGAGGGGGCCTCTTTGTTTTTGTTAGAATGTGCCGACTATTTGCCTTGAATGGTCAGAAAGTTGTAGCTCTGAAAATGCCCACATGGCCATGGGGATTGTAGGCAGCAGGCAGGCAGAATGTAGAAAAAAGGGAAAAACACAAAACCTTAACTTTCGTCTGCCACCTTTTCTCGCTCCGAACACACGTGGCACATGTATAGCTGAGGTAGTGTGTGGGTGTTGTGAATTCGTCTGCTTATGTGAGTTTGTATGTGAGTGTGTGCATCAATAACAACACCAAAATGTGGCAAACTCAACAACAACAATGTAACAATCTGGAAAATTAGCAAAAGGCAAAATCGATACTTTCTTACATTGTGTGTGTGTGTGATTTGGGTTGGGATGGGCTTTGGGATGGCTCATTAAAGTTTCAATGCCCTCAAAATATGCGTTTCATTAAAGCCATTAAACAACGCAGTAAACAACAGAGGAAACTATCAAGGTGATAATACTGAGATTTAAATGCTTCAAATTATTAATTACTTATTTGGATTACTTGATTTGGAATATGGTTGTTGGAATTGTCATTACTGTGCCATTTCAATAACAAATTTATCAAATTGATCTAATGACCTAAGTTAGCCTAAAACTTAAATCTAAGTGCGAAGCGTGCAGTCAACAACAAAGAGACTCCACGTAAATGCTTTTCACTCAACGTCATTCTGTCAATTTGCTAATTAAGCCAAAAGCCGCAAAGTAGAGAAACTTGTTTGATTGTAAGGGAAGCAAGAAGAGTAGAGTTTACCAATTGAGGTCAGTCGAAGACGAGGCCGGACAGATAACTACAAATTGCGCTCAAGCATAAACGAAAGCAATCAAAAAACTCGTCAAGCCAAAATTATAATTGAAAAGCGAAAGCGTTACAAATTTCATTTCTCAACATAAATTTGTGCCAGTCAGAGCACAGTACATGATAGAGAGGGTGTGGTGTAGGAAAAGGACTTAAAGTACCGCCTTCTTAAGAGCTTGAAGTCATCTAAGGAGGAAGAAAGGTGGTGCTAGGGTGAGCTGACTTCTTGGCGGCACTGAAAATTGTTGGCATATTTTGGTTATGAAGTAGACAAGGAACCTTGCAACATATTCCACAGTCCTTTAAGTCGCTAAGGCCAACCAAAGTTATTTAAATTAAAGTCACAAAAATGCCGTTGTTCCTAACAAGGCCCAAAAAAGGAGTGCAAGAAGGAAAGCTCGAGAACATTACTCGAAAGGGGGGCTGCGATGTTGGCTGCTCCTCAATTATTAATTTAACATTTTATTAGAGTCTTGCTGCGATTTTGTTCGCTTCGCTGCTCGACTCGGGCTACGTTCATTAGCTTCCGTTGCGGAAACGGAAGTGCTACACAGTCGCGCAGTCAGACATACTCAGTGGGTCCAAATCACACACACAATATTTTTGCCGTTGTTGCTATTTCGATTGCGCACGACAACAAAAACGAAAAACTAAATGACGATGACTTCCAATTCGACTCTTTTGCTTGAATTGCTTATTTGTGTTATGCCGAAAACTATTTTTATGTTCTTAACAGAGTGGGTTGTTCATTAAGAAATCACTTTAAATAACTTGAAATTGCGTGCCGTAACTAAATTGAAAACGAAAACATAGCCAAAGTTATTGAAGTAACTCAAGTCAGCACTCAAAAATTCGAAGCCATTTAACGCAATAATCAATTTGGACTGTGTTTGAAAGCTTTTGACATGTTTGTGCCATTTTGCTACTAGTTCAATTCGACATTTGACATTTGATGGTTTTGACTAGTTAACTAACTAAGCAACTGACAGACTTGACTAAGTTGACTGTTCAAATGCCAGTTTGATTGTTTCGACTGCTGTCAAACTTATTTTAGGACTTGCCCAAACTAGTTGTTCGTTTTGTATTTTTTAAACTATATGCTACCATAGTATAGCGCTAAAACGGAAGCAAAGAAATTCACTTCCGCATCATGTGCTTCCGCTATAAATGTGTGTGCGCTTCAATGAGCCGCCTGCCGCTATTAAATGAGGAACAAAGAGTAAAAGAGAGTAAAAATACCATGCACAATGCAACTTTCATAGATTTTAGTGTTTTCGTTTAAAAGTTATTTTCTAAATAATGGCCATGGTCTTAACTATTTCAGCAATAAGCCAACTTCTTGTTCTTTTTTGGGCTGTAAATCATATTTCTTAGAGGGCATTGCAATTTGTTTTGGGGACATGATAAAGGGGTTGCAAAACAATAAATCTGTGGCTTAGTTCTTTGGAGACTTTGGTAAACAAGAAAAGGCAAAGATAAGGCAAAATACTACTAATTGAAAAAGAAACAAAGCAAATAAATATTAAGGTGGAATATTTTGGGGTGGTTTTGTTATAAATGTAAAATATTTGGAAGCAAATTGTTCTATCTTTTAATCAGTAAGCCTTCAAGTGGCAAGCAATTCCTTAACAAGCTTATGAAATGAATACAAAAAATGCAATGAATTCTTTTTTATTTTGTTTACAGGCATTTGTAATTACAAATTGATGCGGCTTTAAAAACGAAAGCTATTAAATATCAACAATTGAAGTGTGAAAAACGCCACAGCCGCAAAACTCGCGATTCTCACTGTCATCGGTCCAGTTGGAATAACATCGACAACAGTTGCAGACAGCGTATGCAGCAGCCGCTCTAAAGCGACGTTAAGCCCTATAAAAACTACATTAAAACAAACAAACAACCAAGCATTGGTCAAAAACTGTTAAAAATCCCTTCGAATCAACATGTTGGCCTTTCACAACGAACACATTGCCAGTAAGTAAACTCTTATTTTAACTATTTTTGTTGTCCTTTAAGCTTAAAGATCAGTTGTATTTGAGAATAGAATAATAATTTTAAAAGCACAGACGGCCAACAATCGTTGAGGATGCAGTTCCTGGCTCTCGTTTCTTTGGCTGGTAGGAAAAAATTGTTGAAATTTGTACACATTACAAACACTTGGGACACGGCAATTACACTTAAAAGGCAACTAGCGCCATTAAGCAATGTGCTTCAGCAACCAGCTGCTGTTCATATGGGACACAGCTAACCTAGCTATGCCAACCGAATAGACCCAACGAAGTCGACTTTTGCCATTTTTGCAAGCTTAAAAAGTGGAAAGAGGCAGGCATACAGGCGAACACAGCCGTCTAGCAACACTTGCAATCCATTAACTGTAATGCTTTGCCATTATGTTATGATTAAAAAGAAGTAAGGAAAAATATTTCAGTCTTCAGCCTTACGACTTTCGCTGGTATGGCAAAATAATCGAGCAGCAAAAAGAATTAAATAAGAATATTTCAGAAAGATTATTCCAAGCTTAAAGTTCCATTTAAGTTGTATGACTTGAAGCTATAAGCTTAATATGACTATATTTAAAGTACGTTCAAATTCAAGTCAACTTGCAACCGAAGAGAAACAGCTTTAGAGACGAATAAATAATGACAAACTGACGCCAGTCATCATTGGCTTGAACTCTGAGCACTTTGGCTGTGAACTCAGCTTAGTCAGTCAGTCGGTCGTGTACATTAAATTCAATTGAATATTTCATAAGCTTCCAACAAACAATAAAGTACAACAAAAACACAAGAAGAAGCAGCACATCCAAAGCAAACGGCGCCCAAACACGAAAAATGGCTGCCAAAACAGAAGCCAAACAATTCCAGCAACAAAAAATACCAAAAACAACAACAAAAGCAAACGACAGCCATTCATAGTCTGCAAAAGTAAAAGCATACTTTTTGGCGCTTTCTGCCATTGCAATTGTCTGTTTATGTATCGCTCTAACTGTGTGTATTCGATTGTGTGTGTTTGGGTTGTGTGTGTGTGTGTGTGTGTGTGTGTGTGTGTGTGTGTGTGTGTGTGTGTGTGTGTTGGGGTCTATGTGTCTAGTGGTGTCTATACGTCCGGTTTGTCTGGCTCGATTGTGCTCGCTGATAATGGCCGCTGAACTTTGCTTTATTACATGCAAAAATAAAAAACAATTGGTATAGTTTGTGTCACGTAGACTGAATACTCTTTAGCTTGCACAACATTTTAGGCAATTTGAATAATTATTTATAATATTATAATATTATTATAATTTGCATTACAAAGTCCTTCGCAATTCAAGTTCTTTATTTTCACACACACTAAGCCATGTAGTTATAATACCTTTCCAAAGGGTATCAGAAAAGAAGGCCTGGCATAGACAAAACTCGTAGCCAAGCCACAGACACACTGGCAAGTGGCAAAAGGAACAGAAATACTACAACAACAACAGTACATTCCAAAAAAACAGAAGCCAATTGTGGGGCGTGCCACTCAACTTTTAAAGTGGCACTCAAACAAAGCACAGAAAAAGTCTTTCAAAACTTGAAAATAAATTTCGGGTAATGTGCGGTGCTCAACATGCGATGGAGGCGGGGACTGAGGTGGGGCGTTGGCAAGGGCATTGAAGGCATATAAATGTATATAAATGCCGCCTTATTAGTCAACTATGAATAATGCACAACGCTCATATTATCTAATATGCCACGGGCGTCTAGTTAAATTATTGACACCCATTCCCAAACACACTCGACTAAATGCCTGACAGCCTGCTCTCACGTAATTTGCCAGGTATTATGGGTTACATAAGTTATTCATTAAGTTATTATGTGTTTAAAGCTCACACAATGCACAAAAATCTTTGAAGGACCTCAAGAAGAGGTGCTCAGCTTTTATTGTTTATTGGCTGTGCTTGGAATACAGTTTAGGATTCCCACACACACACTTACTAAGGGACTCCTTGCTGGTCTGGTTCGCTCCTTTGATCTGACTTTACCTTTTGTTAAACGTCTTAAGTGCAGCTTGGCTTGCACACCGCTTCAGTTACCAGCTTCAAGTTACCTGGTGTTATTTTATATTCTTCTCTCACTTGCAACGGATATTGTTATGCTTAATGGATTTACAGTTCTCGTTCAAGATTCTTCTTGGTAAAGTGCTGCTATAAGCGTCTTAAGACGAAGCTGATTTACAATTTATCAAGTTGCAATATCTTGTTTTGGGATGATTTGCACAGTTAATCACAATTTATTTTATTTTTATTGCCTAAATGTCTGGCTATTCTTTTGTTCTATTTTAGGCTCTCACTTAAAACGATCAATATTTTAATGTCAATATCACATTTATATATATAGTATGCACTAGTAATGTGTGTCAGTATTCGCCTTGCGGTTTTTGTTATGCTTTTTGCATGATGAAACTGAAAACTTTACACTTTCACATAAAACAAACAAAAACTAACAAACCGAAAGCCATTTATATCTCTTTGTGGCTGACCAAAAAACAGACATTTAGCAAGCATATTAACATGAACGACAAGCACGTTAATGAATCACTTTGGCCACACTGACCGCAGCTATAAACGCGAAACAAGGACCAAACACACGTAATGACAGAAAGAAAAGTAACAGAAACAAAGCTAACCACTCAAAATATTATGTTTCGTTGTGGTTGCAATCAACAAACAAGAAGGTTGTATGGGTGGAGTGAGAAAAAATGCCACGGAACTTGAAGAATTTAATTAGCATTAGTTTTGCACGAAAAGTAAAACAAAATTTGAAAAATTGAAATATCTAAAAGGAGCCCAGACATGCCAATGACATGCGGCGGAGGCGGCGCAATGTTTTATGTATGTATTTATATTGTGCAAATAAGTTTATTTTATTAAAAGTTGCAAAACATTTTGCCAAGCGCAATGGTAAATGTAAGTAGGCAAAAGTGAAAGAATATTTCTTCCCTCGTCTTTCCTTTGCTCACAGAAACACAGTGCGACTGGCACTTGTGTACTTTGCTGTCAAAGTCATTCAAATTCAGTGCATGCATAAAAAATTAACTTAGAAGAGCCATTTCATACAGCCAAGCCACCACTACCAAGAACGCCCCACCCAACCATGGCCCACAACTAAACAACGACCCACAGCGAGCGAATTAAAGGTCTCACTTTTGTGGTAACCAAAAAGTTCTTTCGAGTGCCACTTCACTGAGTACTGAGTGCTGACTGCTGTGCTAGGGAGCAAAGCTTTGATGAGTTGCAATTAAAATTTGTAGCTTTGGCCTTGCCGTTAGAAGGGAAAGAGAAGAGAGAGAAAGCGTTGGGAGTCATCAATTGAATTTTTTCCTTTGATTGTTGGTCAAAGCAAATCTTGACAAAGAATTTGTTAAGAAACCCACAAATACGCAACTGAAGGCAAGAAGATTTTATATAAAAATTGTATGCAAAATATATGTATATTTAGAAAAACACTCGAACAAAATATAATCGAATTCTATGCTTTTAACTAGTTATAAATTGGCAATTGAAGCAACTTTTCTGCGAACACATTAAAATTTTTAGTTCCCGTAGCTACTAAAAAAATACAACATTTAACGACAATTTGGAAGAGCAATTAAAACCATTTGCAAACGTTAAGTTTGCTTAAAAGTTCTTTCATTTAGTTAACTTGTTTCCAGATCTTTTTTCGTCTAAATACATTTATTTTGCTTTGGCTATTGTTTTTCACTGTGCTGAGCGGGTTAAACGCGGCGTATGCGTAACTAATTGCTTTGACCGGGCAGCTAGCGAAAGCTAGCAGGGGGCTGCCATTTAAACGATTTCAATTTTTAGGCCACTTAACGGCACACGGCAACTAGAACAGGACGAAAGACCAAGAGGAGACACTTGAGTGCTAAAACGTTTTGTCGCTAGTCCTCACAAATGACGCACTTGTTGCAAATTGTCGTCAAACGTGCACCCAGAATACAATACAGTTGGATCCAGTTGATGTTGTTGTTAGTTCCAACTGCGAGCAGCACGTTATATAAATTGTATATGCAAAGTCATTAGCAGCTTTGCTGCTTGTCATTGCGAATCGCTTTTGACAAGTTGACAAGCCAGCTCACTCGCAATTTTGTTTCTTCAAATGCCCCATAACATGCATGGTGCCCAGTTGTTTTACCCTTTGTGATACCCACTGAAATGTATGAGAGGGGTATTTTCAGCTTAAAACAGAAATAATTTTTTTCATGTTCTCACTGCTGTGGGTGTCGTGTTTGGAATATATTTTGTAGCAATTTTGTTGCCCAAGACTCTGACTGACGGCAATTAGTGAGCTTTTGGGAAGTGAGGACGTGTCCTGACAGCGACCACATAGCACACATACATACATATATGAGTGATTTTTAATTAATAAACTCATTAGGCCTGACCGTGCTCATTTTGTTGTTTTTGCTATGTTTTACTCATTTTAATTACTGGCGGCTGCTGTGAGAGTGTGTGTGTGTGTTTGAGTATATGGCTGACCCGTCACTGCTGCCACATAATTTCCTGCCATTTCAACAATGTGCCGACAATTTTTATGTTTTTAGACGTTTTCTGCTTGTTGTTTGGCAGCACCACCAGCAGAAGCAGGAAAAGCAGAGCAGTTGACGTTGCCGTCGCCGGTTTTGCTTTTGTTACTGTTGCTGCTGTCGTTCAACTTTTGACGTGTTGCATGAGACGGGCCAGACAAAAGGCAATACAGAGCGACCCAGCAACAACACCAGGGCTAAGCAGGGAAACGTGCGAGAGTTTACCTAAAAATTAAATATAATTGTTGTTGTTGCTGTGGTTAGCTGGTTAACACATACTGGGGACAGGCTGACACCACAGGCGCACAGGCGACGACAGCGGACATCGGACATTAGACAGCAGCACAGTTGGGTTTTGTTAACGGCTGAGGTTCGTGTCCAAGCAGTGTGATGTTAACAGAACCACATGTCACATATCACAGATTTAGGTATGAAAAGTCGATGTTAGCTTATTTATCGTTATTGTTGTTGGTGTTACCTGACATGTGATGCTTAGTTTTGCACTATTTGATAAACAGTTTCGGCATTAGGATGAATTCAGCCAAATGAGACTATTAAGATACAAGAACAAATGTGTAATGAGTTTAAAATCTGCTAAAAAAAAAACGTGTATTAAAGCCTTTTGCAGTGAACACCCCTACTTACTTCTACATGTTGAAAATAAAAAACATAAAACGGATTTATAAAATAGCCACAAAACGACGCTAAACACGCTGGCGCGCTCAACACGCAAAGCACCACAGAATTATGCACTCGTTCGGCTGAATGGGGAAAAACCAACACAAAACTCTTAATTGAGCGACAAAACGAAATATTTTTGACATGTCAAACATGAGAAAATACTCGTTTCAAAAAAAATTATGTTTGTTTTTGATTATTATTTTAAAGGGATAGGTGTTGGTATTCATTTCTAGTGGAGTTTATATGTAATTCATTGTGGATTCTGCTTTTAACAAATTCATCATTCGTTTTTTATCACAGGTTGCGCATTTCTCACCTACTTCAGTCCTGACAGCTCGACAACAGCTGCCAATTCGCCAACGTCTGGAGCTCAGGCAGCGCTCTACAATGACAAACAATCTATAACAGGGGTAAGTTCAATACTGAATATTTAACAAAAGCAATGCATCACAAATTATGTGTCTATGTATATGCACTTTCGAAATTCAATTAAAAGGCAAGCATTTAAATTTGTATTTGTTATCTTCATTTCCGTACAGTGCTTTCCATAAACATATAATTTTGAGTCTTTGAAAAGATTTAAAAATTTGTATTTTTGAATATGCTTAATGTTGATTTCAATTCGCTTCCTATAGGGTATTAAACTTTCATTTAGCTTTAGCTGAGATATTGGCAATTTACACTATAAGCTTTATCCAAACATTTCCATTTGCATTGTGTTTCGAATTTAATTATTATTTCATTTAAACTTAATTTAATTTCTTCCAACTTTTATTCACTGACAATTGCAAAATTTTGCACTGCATTTTGGTTTGATTATGTTTCAGTTGTTGTTGATATTATAGCAGCTTGTTGCAGTTGTGATTAATTATTTTTGTAAATTCAGCTTTCACCCTCCGTTTTCCCTTTTAACTAATTGTGTTGATTTTGGCAATTATCACCAGGCGTAGTATATGTGTGTTTTTGTTTGTGGGTGTAGCGAATGTACATGAAATATTGCAAATTTTATAACTATTTTTACAGTCAATAAATTAAGTACATAAAGCACAATAAACTGCACTCAACATATTTTACAACAAATTATATATAATTATAATTATAATTATATATAGTTTCTCCATTTTTGATTGTTGCCGTCGGCAACGTTAAACGCATTAAATATGTACTAGCCTTAACATTCGATTAAGGGTAAATGTGTGTTAAATGGCTCAATATAAATAAAAACAAAATTCCTGGCAAGGGCAATACAAAAATTAAAAACACGCAGAAAGAAGTCTTTTTTTCCTTCCTGCATATAGAGTATAAAAATTGTTTGCAATAACTGAAATTCGTTTCCAGAATTATTCATGGGCTTTCCTCCTTTATACTTCAATAACGTAAATAGAATTTATAGCCAAAAAATTAAATTTTGCATACAATATTAAAAGCCCAAAATAAAACATTTGCAACAACTGAAGTGGCAGAGAACAAAAAACAAGTTTATTGAATATGCAAAATTTCGAATTGTATAACCAAACAAAATATGAATGCTTTCCCCTTACCAACAAAATGAAATAGTAGATGGATAGATGGATACAGCCTAGCATTTTTAGCTTGAATTACTTTTGCTTGTTTTCATATTTTCTTTGTCTACAATCCACACACACTCACATAAATACTCAAATACACACACTACGATATTGTGGTCGTTTTGTATGGAAATTTATTACATTTTCTTTTAGAGAAAAGCGGGCGGGAGAGCGCATGGGAAAAAGTTTCTACCTCATTCAAAACTTTGTTTGTGCCACTTGTGCGGCGGCAGTTTTGCCACAACTCTGCTGCCAACTCTTTTGCATTGTTATTGTTGTTGCTGTGATACTTATTAAAATTTTCTTAGCAAGACAACAAGTTGAGAAGAGTGCTTTCAGGTTTTTTTCTTCTTGTCTTTGACCCAAGTGCGTCCTTTGTTATTTTAATATTGTAGAACACTAGAAGAGCACAAAGGGATGTGGAGAGAGAGAGAAAAGGAAGAAAGAATCGGGATTGACAGGAAGTGCAAGTGTACTTTCGAATAATCAATTGTCTAATATAATAGTAGCTCATTCATTGAAGCAATTATTAATTAACTATGGCAAGTGGCCAAACTAAGAGAGAGAGACAAGAATCAAGAGTCAAGGGTCTCCAGTACTTTTCAGCTATTCGAGTAGTTCTCTTTTTCGAACTGGCAAACTTATCAGTGGGAGTATATAACTTCCGTTTCCGCTTCAACATACTTTCGCAAAGTTTGTGCAAATGAAATGCGCCTGTCCGCAGAAGGAAACAGTTTAGCATAAAAATGAAAACTCAAAAAAATAATCATACCACTGAAATGCATAGACTCTGACAACTGGCTGGCAGGCAGTCGAGCTTTATCTAAATCTTATACGCTGCTTTGTCGTATTCAAATTTCTATTTAAAAAGTCAAACAGTATTGTGTATGAATGTGTTTGTGTGTGGGCGGGAAACTTGTGCTTTGGCTAAATGCAATGCAAGGAAATCATAACGGAAATTTTTTCCGAAAATGAAAAATATCTGCAGCAGGATGTGGGCAGTAACTTTGCACACATGCCAGCAAGGCAGCCATGCAGGCAGTCGCCGCCAGACCAGGAAGTGTCTGCAAAGAAATTCAAGCGGAATACACCAAGCTGCACAATCGCCTTCTTTTACTCCCAAAAGTAGAATATATGCATTAAATAATAAAGCGCATGCTTTAAGAGTGCAACACATTCCCAATCCAACTTTTGTAAGTGCCACTGGCGCCATTGATTAATAGCCGCAAGCTTTGCTAATTCTCAGCAGCAGCAATAAAGACACTAAAATTGTTCTCTCCATATACGTATGTATATAGACAGTGAGATCCGTTCTGTTTGACCTCTTCCTTCTTTCACTCTTCGGCTGTAAAATATTTTTGCTTACGTAGTCATGTAAACACCAAAAAAAAAAAACAGAAAAAAAATGACCAAAGGACGAAAAGAAATTTGCAAAAAAACTGCCGAAATCAGCAGAAAAAATGTTAACCGCAATCTGCAATTAATTAAGCACGCCCCTTGTTCAAGGGGAAGAAAGAGTAAAAGCCCATTAATTGATATATGTAAACGACCATTAAATGCTCTGTCAATGGAGCTTAAATGTACGAGAAAGTATATTCTTTGTCCTAAACGTTAGTTCAAACCATTTTAGCCATTTTGTTATGTAAAAGTCAAGTCCATTAATACTAAGAATACCTAAATATTTCGCTCAAAAATGACTAACAATTTCCGATGCTCAGTCTAAGTCGATGCATCAGCTAAGTCAGGAGATTTCTAAAACGTCGATGTTGGCGTTTCAATTTGGCAATTTATCTGAGCCATCTGCATTTGTTGATTTTGTGCCGGCGAGTGCGCCGCAATGTATGCTATTGTCCGCTTTGCATAAGAGCTAACGAACTAGATTTTTTCCTTGCATTTGTACGGAGGCTTTGAGGGCTTGGAGGCTTGTTGCTGTGTCTGCACTCGGCTCGCTTCATTGGCATATCAATCAACGGCCAAAAGCGGGAAATGAATTCGCTTACTCACACGGCCAGCAGTGGCGAGACACAGCAGAATGTGGATGCCACGGATTTTTTCGCCTCTCTATTTTATTTGGTTTTCTTTTCTGCTGATGTAGTTGCTGTTGTTGTTGTTAGCGTGGCCGGATGCCATTTTAATTAAGTGTTGGGGGGCCTGTAACCAAACCGAGCAAAACCAAACCAAAGCGAAGGGCGGACGATGGCTTCGGTGTTTCTGGCTCCCTGCCAAAGCCTTTTTTGGCATGTCTTTCTTCTCGCCCTGACCATAAGGAATTTAACATTTAGAACGGAAGTGTGATAAAAAAAAATTGGAAAGGGGAACAGGAACAGGAACCAGTTGAGCAGTGACAGCTGCGGGGAGTAGTTGGTGTTGTTGTCGCTGTAACAGGAGAGGCTTGCGACTGACAGTTTAATTATTATTTTTGCAAATCAGTTAATTAATTAAGATGACTGAGATTGGAATAGAAGTAAGATTGACATGATACAGCACGTATGAGCTTAGATATGCAATGGACATCTTGAAATATTCATTAAAAAGGTCACGAATGGGAAATTTTTAGCTTAGTGTCTTATACACTGAAGAAATTTTCATTCAACACACTTATATTCGTATGCTTATACTTTTCTACACCACATTTAGTGGTGTCAGGTATTACATATAAACGGTATGGCACTCCCTCAATTAACTCCTGTTTACTACACACTTTAAGGCTTATATTGAGTATAATATGCAAATGCCCACGTTGCGCCTCCTTCTGCCCTTTTTCGCCATACGTTGAGACAAGGGAATGCACTTTACTCCTCCTACCACCTCCTGCATTTTTGTTTGTTTCTGGTTAATCTGCCTGTTGCCGTTGCTCGTTGCCTGCAATTAAATCCTTTTTGCAAATTTATGACCAACGAATAGCTCTTTGCGGTTCTTGCAGCAGCCTAACACAGCATAAAGGCAGACACACAAAAAACTCCAGCTATGCGATAGGAGTGTATACAGTATGAAAAGAGAAAATGCCTTCTTGCTACCTTATGTTCGATTTCAAAATGGATGCAGTTGAGTGCGCACTCAAATGAAAATGTACAAGAGGCACACACAATGGAACAACAAAAAATGAATGAGAAAAACACGCAACAGTGGCAGATGAAGCAATTAAGCATAAGGCGTACAGATAAAAAGTCAAAGAGTCAAACTGAATGATCCAAGAAAAACAAGTAAAGGCAGTGAACACAAAACAACGATATAAGCACAGTTACTTATGTTTAAATCAGACCAACATGACCAAACTTCAATCGCGATATCTCGGTGTTTCGAACCGATTTTGATCAAATTTTTTTAATGTTCATTATTTTATCCGTAGTTTCAAACCTCATTTTCACAATTTTAAAATTCAAGATTTTTTGTTATCGATCACATGTGTATATCGAGAACCAGAAATGTTATCGAAAATTTAAAGCAAACTGATCTTTCATGGTATAGGAGAGCTTAAGTTTTAAGTTTCAAGTCTCTAGCTTTTATAGTCTCTGAGATCGGCGCGTCATACAGACGGACAGACACAGACGGACAGACGGACAGGCTAGATGACCGGCTGTTGATGCTGATCAAGAATATATATACTTTATGGGGTCGGAGATGCTTCCTTCTGTCTGTTACATACATTTGCACAAAACCATTATACCCTTATTTACCCATTTTATGGGTTAAGGGTATAAAAACTGAGCAGAGCGCAAAGATTAACACACAAAAAAGAAAATAAAGAAATTACCAATAGCAAAAAACCAGTTGGTAATAAGGAAAACGGGGCTTCATGATTAATGTCAGTTCTCCTCCTTCCTCTCTCTCTTTCTCTTTCTCTCTCTGATGTTTGAAACCGCAACGGGCCATAAAAATTGTCTGCCTTTCGGCTTGTGGGTGGGAAGTTTGTGGAAAATCCACGAAATGTGGTTGACTGCGACTACAAAGGGAATATTTTATGCCTGAGCATGTGTGAAAAAATATATATATTTTATTAGAAGCTACGAGGATGCTACATTGCTTTTCATGAGTCTCTTTTGCATTTCAAAAATGCCAACGAGTGCGACATTTTTTTCATCTTCTCCATTCATTGAAAACCCAGATAGCTGGAGTCTCGACACTGCTATAAAAATGTCAAAATCCTATAAACGACTGTGTCCTTGAAGAACACACGCCTGCCAAGGTACTTGAAACCTATTTATCTCACCATTGTTAACCTGAACAGTAGCAGCAAGCATCAAGTGGCTACTGTTGCTGTGGAGCAATTTTAAGAATCATTATGAATTTTGTGTAAAAATTACGATTTTTATATAAGTAGGGCCATGCTGAATGTTAATTCAAGTTCTAGTTTTCCGTGTTATAACATTCCAAATCCTTTGAAGACAACATACGCGATATAGACTGTTTTTATACATTTTATTTAATGAATTTTAATTTTTCACGCTTGTCATAAAAAAAACAAATTTTCTCTTCGTGCATGTGCCGCTCGTAATACTACTCTATAAAGTGCAAAGAAAGGGCTTCGTGTTATTTGACTCGTGTTTAAATGTTGGTAAAATCTATATATAGTGTATAGTCATAGTCAAAGGTTTTTTTTTTTTTTTTTTTGTGCTATGGTTTTTTAGTTCGACTAATTTAATACGTTTTTGGTGAGCAGGAACCGAAAGTGCTCGTTTGCGTTTGACCCAATGCCATTTAGCCACCGTTGAGCAGCTTTTTACTATGTTGAATGACTTTTATAGTAAACTATATTTGTTTTTTTTTGGTTAGCGACTTGTATATATATTTTTAAATTTAAAATGCTATTGCGTTTAAAGTAATAAACATAATAAATTACATAAGCAATGTTTGTTTTTATGTTTGTTTGCTTATTGTTTGCATGTTAAATTAAAGTTGCATGCTTTAAGCATCTTAAACGTTCTCAAACTTTAAATTTAACTAAATATTGTGTACATACATATATATAAATCTTAACAAATAAATATTCTATGCACTTGGTAAGTATATTTATATACATAAATATATATATGTCTGAGTCTGTTGTTGTGTGTAATTATGTTTTTAAGTCTTGAAGCAAGTTTTATTGTCAACCCACAATTTCTATAATTTTTGTGAGACAGGAGTTTGTGATAAAAAAACAGGCCAAGGCCAGCATACTTATTATATTTATTGTTGTGAAAACTTAAAATGGATGACGATTTTCCAACCACACACAAAATAATAAGAATAACCTATGATATAAATCGATGTTGTTATTGACTTCATATATTGATGTTGTTCTATAATTGATGTTGTTGTTGTTGATGTTGTTCTACTACTACTACTACTTAACTAAACTTTAACAAAACTAAAGCATATTGTACCAAATATGTTATACAAATACTTCTTTATTTTGATTTCTATTGATGTTATATTTTTTTTTTTTTGATTTTTTTGATTTACAATTCTTGTTCTCTCTCTCTCTCTCTATTTCTTTACTTGATGTTGTATAAATGTTGTGGCAAATACATACTCTAGTGGCCGTTCAGCTCGCTGTTGTTGTGCTCCTTCATCCCACAGTGCCTTTTTCTTTCTCTCCAAAACGTCTCTTTATCAATCTTCTTGCAGGTCGCGTATCCTTGCGGAGCATTGAGTCTGCGACGCATGCGCTGGCGACATCATCAACATCAGCAGCCGATGCAACACCGTCAACTCTACGGTGCTCCCTATGCGCGTATGGGCTTCGCACAGCGGTTGCATCAGCAACATTACTACCAGCAACAACATCAACAACAGCAACATGAACTGCCGACGTCACAGACGGGCCTTGGCCTAATCAGCAGAAGTCGCAGTAATTTGCGTGAAATTTGTAAAACGCCTGCAATTTGCTAACAGCAATTGATTGCCTCGACCGAAGCAGCAGCAACAACAGCAAAAACAGCAGCAACTGAAACAACAACAGCAACAATAAGTAGTAATGTGCCGGTTAACAGCTCAGCAGCAACAACAACAGCAGCAACAACAAGAGCGCAGAAATCGCAAAAACTGCAATCGCAAATGCAACAACAACAGCAACATCATGAAGTACAACAGCAACAATTGCCATTGCCGTGTGCTACGCAAATTAGTCAAAATAAATTGGTAGGTGGCCATTATATAGTTTTTGGTCTACATACAAATGAAGTCTCTGCCTGTGTGCACGCATGTGAATGTGTGTGTATGGTAATGTTGTAAATGATGGGCGGGGCAACATGAAGCCACTAATTCAAGTAATAATGCAATTCTAATTTTTGAACTGTCTGTAATTCTAGGCGATTTAAATTTGTATAAGGTGTTTGCTTAAGTGGACTTAAACAAGGCATGAAGAAACAGAACTAACTCTGCTGTTCCTAAGATTGAGTCATATATCAAAGTCCCATCTGTTTGTTAGAAACTAAATTAACATAACCAGACTTTAACTGGCTACAGTTGGCAGATTAGCTTGCCCGTCCATGGCTTACATTATTATAAATATATCCTTCATTAGTCCTTGCCACACATTAACATTTTTCACAACTCAAATGCAGCTGTGAATTGGCCTCATCTTGGTTTGCCGCCTGTCGATTATAGCTTGTTGATGGCCGCCTTCCCTCTTGGCCATTTTTATGCCATCTCTGTGTGTGTGTGAGTGTGTATGGTGAAAACATTTAATGGCTCTATATACACAGCCATGAACATATAGTTGGGTTGGGTTGGGTTATGTTGAGGCTGAGTTCAGTTCAGTTAAGTTGAGTTTAGCTCTTCATCATCGTCGGCGTCGTCATCATTGCCATCAGGCTGAATAGCTTTTCAAATGCCAAATTTATGCAAATTCGCAGTCGCACTGTTATAGGGGGAGAGAGAAGACAGCCTCGTTGAGGACGAACAGTTTGCACATGAATATTTGTGCTTCGAATATCGTGGAGTGGGGGGGTAAAGCACAAGCAGCGGCATAAGGCTCGATTCGGCACACATGTGAAATTGTGCCTTTTGCCGAGTTTTTGAATTGCCATTTTCCGTTTTCACAACGTTTGATGTGAGCAGGTATCCCAGATGGAAAGAGATGGAGCGTGTTAGAGGCAGACAGATATAAAAGTGCACTCAGCAAAATGAATAAACATGCTAAATAAATGGAAATATATTGTTACATTTTTTTTTGTTATAGAGGTTGAAATTTAGTTTAAAATGTACAAAAAAAGAAAACTATTCCAATAAACTTATATAACACTTTACATTTTTAAATGATCTTTTTGAGCCGAGAGCAAATGAATTATTATCTCTGTACCCATAAATGGCTTTGAAATATAAAAGGTAAAATAGGTAAAGATTGTGTTTGATGGTGGCATGATGTGTGGCACACATCACATTTCGTATTGCCTTCAATCATCAATCAATTTTTTTCCAGCACGTCCTTTTCACCCCCACTCTTGTTCCCCTATCGACTCTGTTTTTCGTTGGTCTGTTTGCTGTTTGCATAGTCTTTTAGGCTCGCGAAATACACGTAACTGTTGTCTTGCAGTTTGCTTTGCCAATTTAGCCAAAGTTTCCAACTGGAGACATAATTCATGTTGCAAGTTTGGACGTGGGATACGAGGCAGCGCGTTTAAATGTGCATCACGTAAATGCCAAACAAGACGCTGTGTCCAAGGCCTGTCCTGCCACGTCCTCGTGATTTGTAGTTACGGCACACACACACACATATATCAATACTTAGATACATGTGTGTGCACAGGTAAATGCCTCATGTCCAGTCGTGCACTACGCTTAAAGTTTAAAGCCAGTCAGCTTTCCTCCCTGAATTGCATACTTTCGCTTTGTTGGGAGAGAGGGAGTACAAAAATCCAGTAGACCACAAAACGGAATGCAAGGATAATTACACTCGCTGCCTGGCTGCCTCGTTGCCTGGTTGGCTGGAAGCTGCAATCGTCGGCAAGGTGTTGACTTGAAATTAAAATTAATTGAGAATTCCATGCGCATACCAAAACGAGAGTGTCGCCAGCAGCCAACATTTCTCTACTACTGAACCACCCTCTTTTATTCACTACCTTTCTAAATATAACCATCTTTTTTACCTGGTTCGCATTATGACCTCTGTGACCGGAACTTTGGACCTCGTCATAAGAAACAGCACAGTAAATGCTTTTGGTAATAAGCCTAATTATGCTTCAATTAGTTTACGTGACACAGTTGGGGGCAATGTAGTGGTAACCAGTTCGAGTGTCCGAATGTGTAGCAGTTGGTTTCATTTTTCCAAGTTGAATGACTTATTTGGTAGAAACATTTCTAACATTTGGCATTTGCTTTTGCTTGTGGCACTAATTACATAATTATTTGTGGCCAATGAATAAGCACAAATTAAGTCAAGGTTCCGAAAATAATCGATAACATCCGAGTACAATGAACGCAACA
This sequence comes from Scaptomyza pallida, assembly GCA_018152965.1. Classification (NCBI taxonomy): domain Eukaryota; kingdom Metazoa; phylum Arthropoda; class Insecta; order Diptera; family Drosophilidae; genus Scaptomyza; species Scaptomyza pallida. The sequence continues at coordinate 2,718,850 of JAECXP010000080.1, read as the reverse complement.
GATATTTGGATGACCCACAAGGTTTCTCGAAGCTTATTAAAACACAAGCCAATAACTTTACAAAAAAGACACTGGAGAAAAGTTTTCAATTTATTTCTACCATAATAAATATCTCATTAACGTTTAATCGAACTTGCAAACGCATTCCAGCCTCCTTTTTGAACGCGTAAAAATATATTCGTCCGACTATAAATATCCTCCACTCTGACGCATATTTATGCTTGTTGTGTTTTTTTTAATGACAATGCAGAAAATATTGTGCTTAACGCCTGTCTGCATTCCCTTCATCTTTTTGTCGTCGTTGTTTTTATCATTAAACAATTTAATTATATTCATAGGCTGCAGCAAGGTAAACACAACAATCGTCGCCTACGACAACTGTTCGTTGTTGGGCAAGTTGCAGCGACAATTGCCATTAATTGCATATTTTAAGCGATTTCTGATTAAAACCGCAGACAACGTAAATAACAACGACAAAAACACGCTTACAAAAGTGCAGCTGGGGTAGAAATAAATTGCTCTTTATGACAAAAAATTAACAATTATGACAATAAAAATGTTAAAATCATATTGCGACAAAAATAATTAAGCACATGATAGTCCTATATGCTCACAATACCAATTTTAATATAATTGATCATCTTTTAATGATAATATTTATTGCACAAACATATTAATGAATTAATACATATGTGTACGATAATCATCTTTAATGAGTAAACAGATATATTAATATTGAAATGTATTATACGACTTATACGCCAGCTATAGATAATTATAAGGAACTTACTGTCTTTCTTAAGCTTAACTAACTACCTTAACTTTCGAACTGGTATAAAGAACTCTTTCCACATTTCAACACTTGTCTCCTGTGTTTGGCTCTAACTTGCAGCTCGAAAGTTTTGATTCATTTGCTGCAAGTACATACATACACACCCGCACAAATTTATAGTGTAAAACTCATGTGATTTGCTTTGCAAGTTTGTCCAAAGCGCCAGTTGCAAGTTCGTCTTGTCCGCTTAGTCAGGACGTTGCAGCAATGCGTGCAGAAGCAACAAAAAGCAGAAGCAACACGCGGCAACTTAGTTTTGCTGATGCTCCCACTCACCTCCTAGCTTACATGTTTACATGCAACACATACATAGGTCCTGCCGCAGCTGTCTCCTGTTGCTGTTGTTGCAGTTACTGCTTTTTGTTAGCTGCTTATCACGCATGCTAAACAAGCAGACGACAACGTGGTTCTGGCGAGGGAAAATACCATTTGAATTTTGATAAAATGCAGTTTGACTTTTTTGTGGGCGAACATCCTTCGTCCTCCTGTCTGTTTTTCCCATACTCTGCTTTGGTTCTTTTTTTGTGTCGCTGGCAGCGTTCGTAACATGACATTCATTGATATTTTGTGCAAGCGTAGCGTAAATTCAATTTAATTTTGTGTAAATTGGCTGCAAATGCAATTTACAAGTTCTGGCACAGCAGCTGCAAGGATGCGTGAGCAGGATTTGCTATACTCTTGGCATGGAGATCCTACTGACAGCCCTGAGTACACTTGCACTTGCGTTCTAAGTGGACAAGCGCAAAGAAAACACAAAGATTTGAAGTGAAATGGTTTTTTTTGGGTACTTTCAAGGTCTTGTTGATCATTCGTCTGACTTTATAAAAGGAATACATTATATTGCCACAATTAAAACTTTTTGTTCCCTGCCTTTTACAGCAAAAAATGTTTAAACATTTTGATTTTTTTTATGACAAATGCTGCAGTCTTTTTTTAGTTAAGAATATTGAGTAAAATCGATTTACATAATGAACAAATTTTTCCAAAAGCAATTATTAATTTCGCAAATACTGGTACGAGCAAAAAATGCCTGAAAGCACGTGAATGGATTTTAATTATAAACAAGGCTGACCATTTTTTGTTAGCTGTGTGTGTGCATGTGTGCGTGTGTATAGAAAATTCATTTGTACAAAAGTGAGGGCGACTGCGTGCGTGCATATTAAATCAACTTTTTGTTTAAGTTTGCAAAGTCCAGTTAGGTTGAGTTAAGTGGGTGGAGGCCTAAGGGCGTGACCATATGGTTGCCTAGTTTTTTTAGGGCCAACATCCATGCTGGCATTTAACAAAAAAGCTTTGAGCCCTTTTTCGCACTCGCATAAATCACTGGGTCGTCGCGCTGTATGCAACATTACTTTTGTTGCAACGTCGTAAATACCCAGTCAGGGCTTCTACTTTATGGCAGTAAAAACTGAAAACGATTTCAAGTTGGCTCTCATCCTTTTCGTGCTCTTTTTTCACGCATTCACCTGGGCAAAGTTGGTTCAAATAGTCGAAGTTGTAGTTTAGTTTTCCACCAAGTCCTAAAAATCCTTTTACTGCGTTTTATTAACCCCCTGTGATCGATTGCGTCGGCATTGCGTCGCAGGGGCTAAAAGGGGGTAACAGAGGAGCGTTGTTGCCGTCAAAAGTTGTCTTGGGTATTTGCAAGTTTTTAATAGCAAAAGTGAGCGGTTGAGTATTGGATTTTAGGGTAAAACATGTGCTTTGATGATATTTAAATTAAGTTTTTGGAATATCATAAGAAAATATGAATTCTTTCTAGTCTTTTCTCAAATGCAAAGTGTCTAAACTGAATGTGCATTGCTTACTATACAGTATTTATAGAACCTTTTAGCTAAGCTTCTCTTAGCTTATACCGTCAGCAAGCTTGCACAATATTGTTAATGACGACAGTCAACAGCCGAAGGCAGCCATTGCACTAAAATTGAAGCAATGACGTCGTCGTGTCCTTGTCTACTTGTCCTGCACATGCATCCATGTGTGTGTGTGCCAGGGTAGGCGGCTAGAGCTTAAGCTCCTTGCTCTAAATTATGCAGAGTTCAATCAACTTACGCTGATTGGAGCGCCACAAAGCGGCGAGTGTCAAGTGAAGCTAACCCAAAAGCCACAAGAGTCGCGGCATGAAGTGCACTGTGTGCTGTGCTGTGTGCGGCCTGGCAATTAATCAAACCTTGGAGACGACGTCGAATCATTGCATCTCACCCTCCCTAGTTTTCCCATTCTTCTTTTAATTCTTTTGAGGCTTCCTTTGGTGGGCTATTAGAAGTGTTGGTACACGTTTTGCTTGGCTAGATTGGTTGCTTGCATGCGATTTAACAGCAAAATTGATTTAAATTCTTTTTTTATTTAAAAAGATGCCTCAAATTCATACACAGCTTTAAGTTGAAGAAGATGAAAGAAAAATAGATTTATTGGTAGCACACATAAGTATATTTATATGTATTCTTGTTTGTATGGCTGACTGAGAGTCTCTCTGGGTTGGCCTGCATCCTCATCAATATCATATTTCTGCTTGGCTGCCAACAAACAATTGAAACCAATACAAAATACTTGGTGATTCCTTGCCTTTTTCCACCTCACGTCTCTGTTCTGTCCTCCAGAATATTTTATTCTTGCCTCCGTCTCTTTCGATATATTTACTCGTACTTTTGGGCCTGCAACGACTTGGCCTTGTGCCAGAAATTTCTTTGTATTTCTATATTGTTTTGTTATCGCTTTTGCTTGGTTTTGCTTTTGTTTTTATTCTGGATGCCTACAGTGGTTGGTAAGGGGGTAACAGGCATAGTTTTGGCTTGAGCCGCTATGCATATTTGGTATTTGTGTGCCTGTGCTGCCTTTTGTTACTTGTTTATACCTTGTTTGTGTGTTTGTTTGCCAGAAATGCGGCTCATGTGTTGTCAATTGTTGATGATGTGGGAATTAGGTACGAATTGTGTTTATGCAGGTTGTGTGGCTTGTGCAGCAATAAAAGCTTAAAGATCTCATGTTAAAGTTTGGCAAAATTCAATAAACTCTTTGTAAATTGAATTAATCGAAACAGAAACGTAAGAAATAAATTTTTGATTGATCATATCTTGTAAAATATTTTGTCAATACTATCTTTAATAAGTATTCTTGTCTCTTTTGCAGGTAAGTGAAAACAAAACCGAAACTAACAACAAAAGTAAGTAAAAAATGGTTTTGAGAATGATATTTTTCTATAAAAAGTCAAAGCTTTCGGGATCTGTTCAGCAGCTCAAATTTGCTCGATTTATCTGTCGAGTTATCTGTTGTGCCTTCAGTTAATGGTTTTCTTCTTGAAAGCGCCATCATGGGAAGCATTTGCATTTTTTGTACCCAATAATTTATTGCTTACGCACTTGCAATTTTTTGTTGGTCTTCTTGTGTCCAGAAACGAGTTCATTACATTTGGCATTTGATTTAAAACGCATTCTGCAAGTAAAAAGGACTCAACGGGCAGATTGACAGGCCTGCAGTCAGACAGACTCACACAATAATAATATCCTGTCTGAGCACTTGAAAGTGCGATTGTAAGCCAACAAGGACACAAAAAATACAGTAGCAGAGACGCTAGAGAGAAGCTAGCAGCTGCCCACAAACTCAGACTCAAATAAAAATCTCAGGCCGCAAACATTGTGGTAAACAAAGGACAACTGCAAAGTTCATAGGGACACATGTTTATCAATGTCCCAAACAAAAAAGTACAAAAAAAATAAACCAAAACCAAAAAAGAAAACAAGGGAAGAAACAAAGTTGGAAGGCAGGCTGGCTTAGACACGCAGACGTTAGACATTTTGGGGCTTAAGGACGAATACAGCAGACAGTGTGGGATTGGGTAGGCAGGCAAGAGCCGACCATACATACATACATACATATATTTAGGCAGGATATTGATTGATTTATTGCGTGCAATAGACTCCGCCTAAGAGGCGTCGTCCTTAACACAGCACACAATGGATGTCACAAACTGAGGGAAATGGATCCTGCGGCTCTCGTAGACGCTTTGAGCATTTTATGGTTATTAAAGGCAGCAAATTTCAAGATTTTGCATTTGTTTAAATTTAATCATTTATATTTGAATTATTCATTAAATAGTACTTAACAAGGTATTTGCTTTGAATTTCATGCAAAAAATCATAAAGCAGTCGTATTAACAACATTTAAGCTAGCTTAGAACTTCCACAATGAACAGCAATAAACTTTATAAACTGTGGCTAGTATTTTGTTTGCTGTTGATGTGCAACAAACAATCGAGCCATGTCCGCCACTTGTCACAAAATTATTTGCCCCATCTGCTGACCACACAACTAGAAACCGTCGAGTAGCGTTGCCAAGTGGCAAGTACCAAGTGGCAATATGTGTGCGGTTGGTGAGAAATAAAATGTTTATCGTGTCGTTGTGGCTGCAACCAACAACTAATACAACAACTGGCACTCGAACTTTCAACTTGTTGTTTGGCAATAATTTTTGAACAACTTTGCGTTTATTTTGGTCAACTTTCGACTCTTGCACTAAACCAAAATCAATTAACAATTGTTGGCACTCAACAAAGAGTGGCTTTAAAGCTGAGTATCCACATTGATTGCTACATTCAGTGGCAACTACAAATGACCCGGCCATTTGCAGTGACTGCAATTGATTGGTCCTGGTTGCCAATGAGGGCAGCCAACGTAAGAGCGCTCATTTATTTATTTTTAAACAGAACACAAACAGAAGGGAGATGAGGGAAACTAAGGTGTAGGCAGACAGTCATTCAGATAGGCGACACACGCCAACACGACAAGAATATATGGCACAAGGATACAAGGATACAAAAATACGTTGACTAATTAATTTCACACCGTTTATCGTGAGTTTCGTTCGCGTATAGCTTAAGCCATACAAATCAATCACAGTCGCAAATGGTAGACTGGGTGGTAAACACGCCAATTAGCAAAGCATACAAACAGACACACATATACAGTACACATGTGTACTTTACTTTGCATGTGGCGCCAGAATGACAAGCAGAGCAAACAAACCACATACATGTATATACATGTATACAAAGATATATGTGTGTGTATGTAAGCACTTAAGATAGATGAATGAAGTGGCAAACATGGCGGACAGCTTGGACTTCAGTTACAGTCCGAAGCGTCCGAGTTCGAGGCTACGACTTTCCTGCCGACATTTACAAATCAACGCCAATTATTTATGTGCTCTCACAGGACTGCAGGCAATCAGAGAAGTGTAAAGAAGTGCGTATTTAATTAATTTTCATTTTAATTTTCATATAAAATGATAAGTTGCACAAAAGTTCACATAAAAATTGGTATGATAAGTTTAAAAGTTTAAAAATTTCCTGGCCACAGACTGTGGCGCAAGACACCGGTTGAAAAGCTGAGAAAAACTCAAGTTTCCCCAAGTTGTGTATATACTGTTGAGAATAGTCGGAGACGGTGTGATGCATCTCGCTTTCTCTCCTCTCCCCATAAATGCCCGCTTAATGGCAAACGCTCCCATAGCATAGCTCAGACAGTCACTCAGCATAAATAGTCGTCGTTGTAGACAGAAAATGGCAAAGGCTGATACTACAACTGAGATGAGGGCCACCCAAAGTGTTTAAAATGTGTCTGCGAGAAAGAAAAAATGTGAAAAAATGCCAATAGCAACAGCTAGTGGTATTCTTGAGAGTGCGAGCAAGCGAGAGCGAGTGCAAATAAAACAGAAAACCAAAGCAATTTTTCAGCTTCATTAAGTAACCGCAAAGTTTGTTTTATGTGCGGTCAGCTACAAGCCAAAGCCATGCCAACCTAGACCAAGCCAAGCCACCATACAAGGAATTCAGCAAAAGTGACTGTTAAAAAAGTAAAGCGATAAACATATGAGCTTTGAGAAAAAACTTTACAAAAAAGTTTTACCTCCCAAGCTAACCATCAACTTTGAGTCCTTCAAACATTAAGTACATGGCGGTAAATTAGTAAGCTTAAATATAATTTTAAATTTTTAAGCTAATTTGGCAGACAGATAAAAATTTAACGAAAACTTGGGATATTACTTGGCCGACTACTAAGCTATTCAGCCGAAAGTAATATATAAAAATTATATTTATTTAATCAAGCCAAGCCCTTATATTGATAAATATTGAGTATACGCCAAGATATTATTAGAATAAATTATGAATCGATTCATTGCTCTGAACGTTGCCAAACTGACTTAACTAATAAACCTATAAGGCATCTGCTACAAACTGCTTGATACACAAACCCAGAATATACTACAAATACGTACCAGTGCCAAAATGGTTTGCCATGGACATTGACAAATATCCAAAGAGGCATCAGCATCTTTACTTCATTCCCTTTCGGCCTTAAGCAGCAGATTGGCTGCATTTTATGTTAAATCAGCAACAATTGTTGCCCCATCTCCCAAATTGGAGAAGCAGCAGCTATCACTTTGGGGTTTCCATTGCCCATTGGAGTTTTGGTTAGAAGTTGCCATGCTTACTTTGGATTTGGCTTCAGCTTTGGCTACCAGCCAGGCAAAAAGAGGAAATTAAAATTTATATAGCATACAAAACGGGGTAGCAGCAGCAGCTGTTTGTTGGGCTCACTGAAGCATTTTACTATTTAGCATGTTTCTTCCTTTACAGATCTTAGGTTTTTTTCATTGGCATTTGCCACTCCTGCCAAAACGGAAAGCATGGCTGCCATTAAGCTGCCAATCGACCATTTGTCAGCTTCGATTGCGGCAATAGAAAATACAAATATAAAGAAGGCATGAAAAAAATGTTTCAACTGCTGCCAAGTTGTTGCCAATGCTTTGGCTTTGAATTGGGTTAAGTGACATGGCATTCAATTGATGCAGCCGCCTTATGAAGGACGTGCATAATTATACACTGCTCTATTTGTTTATGCTTGGCATATTACGAATACGCCATTTGGAAAATGGCATTGCTAAACGGCAGTTTGGGTGGGGAAGTTTCGAGTTTCTATTATGCCATATATTATCTTTGCGATCAGCAAATGCATTTTAGCACTGGGAACTGTTCAGATAGTAGCTTTTCCAGCCTGTTGTTCGCTGTGTATTTACAGTCGCTTGGCCATTTAAATCAATTATGCGTTTATGGCCTAAAACATGCAATTAACATACACACACAGTACACCACACTGGCGGATGGTCAAATGCATAAAACATCGAAATGAACAACGTACCAAAGCATATTGTGAATTGTATCTGCACTGTTAAATCAAGTGTGTAAGTGATTTCGATCGAATTGAAAGTGATTAAGGATAATAAAGAAGCGCCTTGTATTCTCAGTGCCATTAAGGTTGTCTAACTTATTTTTGATTTATTTTACATTGTTTTTAAATAATTTTATAAACAAACTAATTTTAAACAATTCAAGTTAATAATTGCATACTAGGTCTTGCCCCATATCCCATTACAAAGCTCTAGTCATCTTGTCGTAAAGCCTTCCATTCAGCGACACGTATTTGTAGATTAACCACTCGATCATTAAGTTCTGCTGTCACTTTTGCAATTTCTTCAGATCGGGTTGGCTTTTGTGGAACAACGTATTGAAATGGCAATAGGTTTAACCTTCTTCGCGGTGAAGGCCGCTCAAGATTGGTACGACGCGGCTCAAGCGATTGTACTATCTTATTTCGCTGCGGAATTTTGAGCATCTTGATAGCTTACGAAAATATTTATGAAGCCAAGAATTGATTTTGAAATTCTGTTTAATGTTGAGTATTAAAGTTAATACAACTTGTGAAAAGCTACTTATAGAAAAACTATTACTCATTCGTCACTTGATGCTGCCCATTTTATTAGGAACACAAAGTACTCCGACACATTTCCATTATTTTCTCATGTGGAATTACTTAAATACCATAAATGGAATATTTAATTGTTTGCTTAGCCAACGCACACACAACAACACTTATAATATTTATTATTTCCTTAATGTTCTTGCAAAAAGAGCAGTTTTCACACAGTTCCACAGAGAGAGAGAGAGAGAGAGAGTTACCGGCCTCGTCCCAGTGACAACCCGTTACAAAAGCTTTCACTGCTTAGCGCACTTGAGTTACTTTATTATGTAAGCGCCGGATCCCAGGACAGCTCGTCCGTCGGTCCGTTCTACCCACCCACTTGGCATAAAAAGGTGAACTTCAGTGTCATTTGTTTGCAACCATCGCCAACGTTTTCGCTTCTCGAGTTGTCGGTTTTGCTGAACTGAACTTTGCCCTCTCTCTCCTTTCCTTTTTCGCCTGTTCTGTCAGTGCTCCAGTGGGGACAACTTAAGTTATCTTTATGCTCCAAAAGGCCTACAGTCTACTGACGACGACTGACGACTGTCTGGCATCCACAGTCAGAAAAGCTGTTGAACAAGTCTCAGAGCCTGTCAGAGAAGAGGAAGGCCCTCTCTTCTTTCCTGTGGCTTGTCCCATTGGGGTCGACTGCCAGGCTCTCGTTTTTTTCATATTTCAATTGAAATGTGCAGCAGGCACAATTAAAAATCAAGCCAAGTGATGCGTGCCAGTGCTATGGCAAGTGTTTGCCAAGTGTTTGTTGTTTAAAATGAAGCGCTATAAATGGACAAGTTTGTGTTGTTGTTGTTGGGGCATACTACTCATCGTTGTTGGCTGGCTGTGTTGGAAGTGCCGAAAGTGCCTTGAGGGCAGCACAAGGCCCAGTCAACAGTCAACTGTCTATCCTGTGTGTGCTGTTTCATGTCCTGTTTTTGCTTAAGGCCAGACTCTTGTGCGTTTTTTTTTTATCTATGTGTGTGTGCTTCTCGTATCTGCTCATTTTATAAGCTGGTGTCGCCAGGCAATATTAAGGCTTTTGTTTTTACTAGTTTGTGTATTGTTCAGTTTGCTATGCCTATGGTTTTATGATTTTCTTTGTTATATGTTTGTTTGTTTTTCTGGTTCGGAAGCTCATAATTTATCATTCACAGAATTGCCGTTGTACACAGTGTGAAGAAATATTATTAAGTGCTGACAATTAGAGGAATATTTTATAACGCGTTGACAAAAAGCAGGATAAATTAAACTAATTTATCACGGGTCGATTTGCTGTCACCTATTAGAGTGTGTGACATAAATGTTGTTTTATTGAAGAGCTGAAACAATGACTTAAAGGTATTGCTTTTAAAAATCGGGATGATTTTAGAAAACAAATGGCAATCGGAAGATATTGTTTTCGCATATCAAACTTACAAACAATTATTCCAATAAGAACTTTTCTCTTTCAAGCTAGATCTGACAGTTTCATAGCCATGTCATTGGCACACAACGTGGCGTATACTCAACAAGCCAGTAAATGAAAATAAATGAATGCAAATGCGGCATGTTTTTTTAAGTCTTCATGCACCATATGCTAACTAAATAGTATGCTCCGAACACAGACTACAAAGAAAAAATTTAGAGAGACTGAACACAATCGAATTTTTGCCAGATGAATTTTTGCAGATGCCAACTCTTTTTTGCTTCCGAAAGCTATCTGGAAAATCAGTGAGGCGTGTTTTTGACATTTAACAAGGCATTCGGCCAGTTGCTGGTTCAAGCGATGCTTGATGTGAAATGCTTTTAATTAAAAAATATTTGCAAAGCTAACAAACTTTGCATAATTTCAACTCAATAGTTTTTAGGCTGGCCAACTGCTGTTTGTGACACGACGCACGACCAGACAGACATCCAGACAGACAGATTGACGGATTAGTAGATGGGCACTTAGGCACAGAGCAGCAGCATCTGGACGTTGAGATGAGAGCGACGACATGTGACAACTCATCAGGCACAAAGCGCCAATGGGAATGCAACTGGATTTCCCTTCTTCCCTGTATGTACTGTCTGAATTAGTGTCCTGACTTTGCTGTCCTTGCTGCGTGCAGGTGTCGTTCCCGCTATTGTCATATTTTGTTCAGTCCAAAATGTGTGAGAGTGTGTGTCTGTGTTTCTGTGTGTGCTAATGGTTTTGCAAAATCAAAAGCGAGATTAGTCAATGGTGCTGCTATTGAGTGGCAGCACCGTTGCAAGAGACCAATGCAGTCTGTATGTGTGTGTCAGACAGTTGCAAACAGCAATTGTCTTTATTGTTCTGACTGTTTGTGTTGTTGCTGCTAGTTGGATTTAAAATTGTATGGAAATTCCTGCAGCAGGACGTATGCGTAATATAATTTGGCAGCAGGCTAAAATCCGAGTTAAAGCCCAGGCGAGAATACAAACAAACAAACGACAATAAAAATGGAAAAAGAAATAAAAACTAACAACTGCTGCCCGAATGCAGGCAACAACAGTTGCTGGTTGCTGTTGAGAGAGAGGTGGGGGAAGATGAGGTACACACATATTTTTGATGCTGAAAAATATTTGCAAATAAATTGCCAAAGCTAGAAACAGAAAGAGGGGAGGTAGCTCGAGGAGTGGAGGTGGTTCCCAAAAATGGCTAACAAACGTAGTTGGCCCAGGCTGTCAGTGACGTAAATCTATTTCAGTTGAGGGATTTTTACATCAAACATGCCGGACAGTTTTGCATTGCTGCAGCAGTGGCATCAGGCAGTGGCAGCAACAGCAGCAGTTGCATGCTGTGGGCGTAGTTGTTCACAGTGCGTATGAGTTATCTTCTATTCGAGCTAGCAATGGGCGGGCAAACAAATTTTCTTTCCTTTTTTTTTGTTTTGTGTTTTTGATTAAAACTCACAACTGAAAATTTATTTCATTTTATATTTTGCTATCTAGTTTATTTGGGTTTTATTTCATATTGGGATACCCTGTAGTTACGTCGAAATGGGTTGTAGTGAAGGGTCTCACAGAATAATAAATAACATTTTAACATTTTATCTTGGTCAGTTTTGAGTTTAAATGAACAGTAAAGATATACTCTGGCTATAAAACTTTTGATTTTAGGGTAAAGTGGGTATTCTTAAGTCGGACAAACACCTTTTCACCCAATACATTTGTAATTTTTCTTTTTTTTTCTCTTATAACTAACATGCAAACGTATTTGAATTTTAATTTGCTTTGGCAATAGATTGCCCTCAAAAACAAAACCACAAACAAGGCACTTTTGGGAGCGAGAAGCACTGTTCAGTATTTGCATTTGAGCATATCAAGCGCGGCACTCTCATATATCAAATTCAATTGTAGTGTTTTATTCTATTTCGTTGTTGTTGCTGCAGTTGAGTTACAGCAGTTTTTGGTTGTGCTTTTAAGTGAACGGCTTTTATTTAGTTATGCGGCGATGACCAAAAAAATCCAATAACCGGCACACAACTAAATGCGTCGGGGAATTGAATGGCGCTCGAATCTGAGAGAGGCACTTTCAACGATGAGCTGTTGTTTAAAGCTTAAGGTTGTTTCCTTTGTGTAAATAAATGCTGCTTGTTGATTTTTTGCGGAACTCATTTAATAAAAAACACTCTAATAAGCAAAAAAATGTTTCACGCATTTGGTATTTAGTATAACTACTTATCCTGAGCACATCATAATTCTTTCAAATTGTTTCAGACATTTTAAAATTCTTTGAAAGTTAGAATTTTCTTATTCATTGCAGTTGACAACCCAACAAATTTGTATATTGCAAGTGTCCTTGTTTTTACATTATTTAATTATTAATGCCAAGTTGAGCTTAACAAAAAATTGTTGCTTGCTTTTATAGCAGTCTTTTGAGACTGAAACTTTAACGCGAAAGCCAACAACTCAACTTGTGAGTTGCCCATCAATTTGAGCATTTGGTTAGCGAGTTTGCAGCGCCATTTCATTCCCGTAGCAGGCCCTAAACATCGCGTCGCCTTGCTGATTTGCATGCGAGCCAAAGGAGCAGGCGAGTTTGACATATAACGAGGGGTGGTATGGGGGCGTAACCTAAAAGCCGTCTGGCAGTCGTTGTTAGAATTGTTGTCGTTGTCGTGTTATGTGTGACATTTGTTTGTTTAGACGGCACTCCTGGCGACAAATATAAATGTTAGTTACGCTTTGAGAGTTTCGCTTGCCAAATTGCCTGTCAAGTCTCATTCACTCTCTCTCCCACTCTCTCGATCTCACTTTTACTCTCGCGACCTGTGCGTTTAACTGTTGGTGTGACTGCCTGAATGGTTATAAATATCTGCAAAGTCGCTTTGAGCCGCTGCCGCATGCAATTTGTCTGCCTCACTTCTCCTCTGGTCGCATATTTCGCCAGTCATTTCACTCTGTGCACTCCATTTGGCGCCTCACAGTGTCGTCCAGCGATTCATTGACTGACGTCATGCCTCAAACTGTAGCTTAACTGGCCAACTGGATAGCTGGCAAAAGGCAAACTAGCTAGCAGCTGTCCGCTTTAACTGCTTAACGCTTTGGGCTCTAATCGAATTGCTAGTCCAGTGAGGCAGGAATAGAACTCCCTGCTGTGACTCAATGCCAAATAGTTGGCAATTTTTCTCGTTTGTCTTTTATCTTTTGTCTTATTCACACACGCATCACACACATACACACAAAGTAGGATCCACCGACATGCTGACTTCGTTGCGGGGTTGGAAATTGCGTGTCTGGCCATAAAATTGGCAGGCACTGTATGTGTTTGTGTGGGCCCAAGGCCAGACCTATGTCCATTTAGGGTTCCCGTTCTGGTCGTTGAATTAAGTTCGTTTTGCTTGTTTTCTGAGCATTCCTTTGGGCATTGGCACTGATTTCTTTGCATTTATATCGTATGTATTTATCCTTTTTTTCTATGCTTTTTTGTACTTTATTTGGATATGTTAGCCTATCCCTTTTGTGGTTTGGTGCAACTAATTTACTTTAAGTTTGAGTGGAAAAAAAAGAAGAGAAATATGTCAACCATTTGACCCAAATTCATGCTACTGCGGTGGTTGCGCTTTTTACTCTTCTTTATCGTTGTTGTTTTGTGTTGCCTCCTGCCACAATCGCATACAATTTGCTGATTTCAACCGCACCAACACATGCATAAAGAGCAGGCAGGTGCTGCAATGGGCAGCACCCCACATAAATAGTAATTTGCCTAGTGCGTTTCTCTCTATGTGGGCTCAGGTAGGCGTGCACCGTTTTAGCTAAATTGCCGCCGTCCGGGGTAACAGAAAAGCAAAGCCGCTTAAGTTGCAACCAGCTGAAAGAGTAAGTGGTTGAAGTTGGGGGCAGTGTGATCTAGGGAGCGTTGGTGACGTCGACTGCAAAATGTACAAAATTGAAAATGTATAGAAAACCACAGTCGCCTACAACCGCCAGAGACTGGTCAAGTTGATGTTGGTTTGAATTGAAAATCCTGGCAGAGAGTTTTGACAGGCTTTGCACACTCGTGCGACCCTTTAAAACCGTTGGAACACGTGAGTCAAAATGGCCACAATTGGTTCGTGCGTTTTGCCAAAAATTGTTCGCAAATTATTGCCCGTTTCGAAAATTGATAGTAAAATGTTTCATCTCTCACACTTTGTTGTGTTGGTTTCTTTTTTTTGCTACTTAATTTGTGCACTGCAATAAAGTTGTTCGTGCTTACCACAAATAGAATTTTAGCGTTTGCGGTCGATTTATGCAAGTACTTTAGTATGTGAATGTGTGTGCGTGTTTAAATTGCACTCGTTTTGTGGCATCATTACATATTCAAAAAGGCAACGCACGTAGCTCACTTTTATGAAATTTTACTCGCTCCTAATGTAATCGTTATGAGATGCTTGATGCTGGTGTCATTTAAGAACGCATAAAATAAATGTCCTGCGCTTATGCGAACATTCAGGCGCACTAACGAGAGACGGGAGCCTGTGACACTTACGCACAATCAAGCTGTTAGTGGGGTAAGTAGAGTAAAATGCTGGTCGCTAATCGCTGTTAAGTCATATGATATTATGGCTGTAACTTAACAGAGACTCTGTTAACTGTTATACTAAAGTAAATGGTTGGAATATAGAGTAAAATGGGGTTAAAACAGTTTGGTATAACAGTTAGTAGATAAAGCTTCAAATGGAGTGAAATGTTTTTTCCACACTAAAAGCTTTTTACTAAGATAATAAGGAACTATTATTGTAAGCTTAAAGTTCTTAATGTACCCAAAAGCTTTGATAGACAATTTGTTTTCCCACTTCCGAAACTAAGCTTAAAGCTTTTCGGAGAAAATGTTCATTACGAAAGGCAATAATCCCAGCATACGGGCTAGGCTTTCACAAAGCTTCCGCTAGATTTAGCTTCCTGTTTTGGCCAATAGATGTCGCTTTACTTATTTCCTTGTGTTTTCTTGCATTTAACTGTTTAGTTCAAGTGAAGTTAAATTAAATAATATTGCTACTCTCCAATCGAATGCCATGTTAATACTTTCCAATTTGGATTAAAACCACTTATATGTATTTTCCACTTCAATAACTCCAAATGTCGTTTTCTACTCACTCACAGCAAACTATCAAATATATTTGAACAACTTCCTTAGAATTTATTTGCGAAAAGAATCAACAGTGGCAAATGTTGCAAGTGCTACGCAACTGTCAAGTAGTTTAGTCGAAAATTTCAGTAAATTCTCTGCTTACAAATCAAATAAGCAATAAATTAAATTAAGCGTATACAAGTTGACACCCTTTGAGCCGGAATGCTCTTGCAAGCTTAGCCAAAGTTCCATTTCCCACATACGCACTTCCACACACACACACACGCTCATGGCTCTTTGCACACGTGCCATTGAACATCCCCACTAGCCCCCATTTTTGCCTGTTTTTTTGCTTTTGCTTCAGCAACAACAACAATAAATAAATAAATATAAAATCCCTACTAATTGAGTGCGATTTTCGAGCATCAATTTCATAAAGCATACAAATAAAAAACAGAAACGCAAAAGCAGCGCACAAAGAGAGGCAGCTGGGAAGAGAAAGAGCGCAAAAAGCAACGGCCAAATAGAATATGATGAAGTTTATTTATATATACACGTACATATATATTTCCTTCCTTTTTTTTGTATTTGGCTTTGCTGGGGCAAAAAGGCAGTTGAAAAACATGAAATAAATATTAAAAATAAAAAAGAAATCGACAAAAAAGTTGTTGGGTGCCACAAACAACCAAAAAAAAGGAAGCACAAAAGTAAATATGAGGAAAAAAAGGGACACAGCACACTAAAAAGCTGCTGTTGCCAATCATATAGACATCTTCTTATTTTTATATTTTTTGTCAGGCTCGAACCCAACCAACAACAAGGATAATGGCACTACAACAAGCACACTTATGACAGACTCAAACCCACTACCGTTGTCGCCTTTCGCTTGTTATTACTGATATGCCCTATAACTTGGCAAGGGTAGCAATAGTTTTTGGCTCAGTTTGCAGGATTTATACTTTATTCAAATAAAAATGTATATGTATGTGCTGCTCATTAATCAGAAAGTAACTTCAATTAATGCGATGTTTAATAAAGATAAATATTGTAGAATCGCATAATATGATAATCTAGCTTGTGATATATTTTAAGAGCATCAAGATTTCCGTTTAATAAATTTATTTTTAACTTGCGATTTTTTTTTATCCATGTTTGTTTCAGTTTTTTTTGTGAATGTTTTTCACAGTCTTCCCTGGCGTTTCTCCTGCATTTTTGCAGCTGCTCTGTGCAAAACTCAATAACAAATTATAACGTATTATAGCCATGGCAAACTGTTGCGTTGCTTAGCAATCGCAGCCAGCCCAAAACCCAAACCCCCAGCTACCAACAAATTTGCCAATCCGGCTACACAACCCCAGCATCAGCATCAGCCAAAGCAGCAGCAGCAGCATTAGTCAATCCTCCTTCGTTTCGGCCCCTGTGAACTTTTTCCAAACTATGCTGGCAGCAACAAAGTTGCCAGGGGTGATGATGCTGCTTGCTGCTAGCTGCCTCCCCGAGTTTGGTTGGCTGCCGCATGATTTTTTTTTTTCGTATATTTTTTCTCTACTTTTGATATTTTTGCTCTTGAGCTGAGTTGTTGACGAGGTCGTTTTGTGTTGATTGCCCGCACACCCCGGACTTAGGGTTTGAGTTTTTTCTCTTGTTCTGCGAACGGCAATATGAAGTGCTTCATAATTTTTACCTTTATTTACCTTGTTTTTCAGTTGTTTGCCACAGCGTTGGGCATGTTTTGCACAGCCAATTCGCTTGTATTATACTTTTATTTTTTCACCCATTGTTGTTGCTTGAATCTGCTGATAAAGTTGAGATTTTAATTATGTGGCATAGATGGCTTGCCGCTCGCCTAACTATGTTTATAACTGAAATACCAATCTCTTAGAAAAAAGAGAGAAACCTTTGGCTCTTAATTAATAATGGAATGCACACAGTTTTTCTATTTTTTATTTGGAATAAACTAATTGCTGGTAATAATAGTTTTTGAACAAAACTAATATGGTCTTTTCGGGAAAAACAACTTTTTTAAATTGTTTTCTGTGCATGCAAGTCTTTAGATGATTGGAATTAGATTTAACATGAATCTTTAGTAGCTGCTTTTTGCTCGGTTGTCTTTGATTTGCAACAAGCATTTTCCAAATCCGCAGCACAATAAATCTACAAGTCATTGAGCCGTGAAACAGAGCTCCCACTACAAAACAACATCTCGTTCTTCCATTCGCTTTGCTTATTCGGTTGCCGTTTGGCGATTTGCTGATGAATTTATGAGAGTTGAGTAGAGTGAAGTCGTACATGAATATGCTAAAGATGAAACATGCCAATACAAATTGGCAGGCATAACTATGCGTATTTTGTTAAATACGTGAGCGATTTGCAACTACACCTATAGATCTTTATGTGTGGAGCTAGTATAGCTTCTAAGTTTAGCTTTGATTTCCATTGATGGCAGCCCCTTGACGTATGCAACAAACATGTATTCATGCTACTTTGCCAGCTGATGCAGTTGTGCGTTAAGAAATATGAAAGGAATATTCGATTTGTTTATGGTAAAAGTGCAGTAACAAAAGCAACAACAATTGGAGTGACTTATGGATACTTATTTACGTTACGTTTAGGTATTGCTCTCACTTGAGAATAGTTCAATTTATTTTTTTCGGATTTTCTTCAAATCAATAAGGCAAACCGTGCGCAATTTGGCGTGTAATTTAGCGTGTAACGATGATGGTCCAGAGCTTTTACAATTGAAGTCATAAGAGGCAGGTTAAGTGGTAGTGTTGCCAGCTTTAACAAAAAGCCAGAAAGCAAGTTTTGGGTATAAAACGATAGAAAAATTTCTTCTAACCTTATTAAAATGATTTAAATTTTTTTTACATATCCACAATTCAAAATATTTTGTTTAGCGGGACTTCAAGATGTGTTGGCAACACTGTTTGGGTCAACTGGCCACGTTATGTTGCAACGGCTCAAACATTTATTAGTTAGACTTGCCGTTGGCATTATGCATTTATGCTTCATTGATGCGCGTTTTTGCTTGCCATCATGTTTTTCTTTATTTCTCTTTTATTTTACATATTTCTTGCGATTTCTTTTTGCTGTTTTTTTTTTTTTGCATTTTCTAGTTACTTGACTCGTTCGCCACTCAGCGAACTTAAATTGTCAATTTATGGGCAGCGTCGGTTGCTTTGGCAAAAGTATTTCATAGTAATTCTATGCTCGACTGGGCTCTAGCCAACTTTTTAGCTGAGCACAAAATTTTAATAAAGTTAACAACTTTATTGAAATCATAGAAAGAAACGAAAAAAAGTCGTTTGCTTCTCTCTTTTTTTTCTGTGTGTTGGGGTAACTTTTCGGTTTCGTTTTCGAGTTTCTTTCAACGCTTTTAGGTTGTCTACGCATTTGGCTTGAATTTTTATTGCCTCCGTTTCCCTTTTACTTTTACCCATTTCGGTTTGTGAAGCCCAACTTGAAACGTTGCTTTTCTTGTTGCTGTATTTTGCACATTTGATGAGAAAATTCTTTAGCTAATTATGTCTGGTTGGTTGTGCACACACACACACGCAAGCACACACACATACAGAAAGAGAGAGCAAGAGGGATTCAAATAGAGTCACAAGTTTTGCTTCATATTTGGCCGCTTTGGCCTCTCAATAAAATTGCAATTTGTAAAATTTCAAACATTTTTGCGGCTTGTTGCCCTTTGTCTATGGCAGTGACTGTGTGTGTGCGTGTGTTTGTGCGGTTTTGAGTGTGGCACGCATGTTGACTGACTGGTTTTAGAAAACTTTTTAAGTTGCCTCCACTCTTCAGCCAGCAAGTGCTGTAGTTTTTGGTCGTAGTTGGTAGAACACGAACTTTTGTACAACCAATTGGAAAGCTAAAAAGCACTAAATACTCGGGTTGTATTTTTTCGGTTAGTCAAGAGCTCTATCGGGTTTTTAATCTATTTATTGTTTTAAACTGTTTACAAACTCAATCTTAAAATAAACACATTTTTAAAATATTTTAACTTACTTTCTTGTATATTTCACAAATTCTCCATTTAAGAAAAGAATTTCAATTCCCATTGAAAAATCCACTCACAGACTTAGACAAGCAAAAGAATGGCATAATTAAAGACAGGCCGTCAGCGATTTACATTTATTACGTTGCACGGGTGAAATGTGCCACAAAAATTTAAATTCGATCAATCAGAGCTGGCAGTTTGAGAAGACATAGACTGAGCAAAGAAGAGTAGAAAGCAACGTCAAAGTCAGAGGATGCGCTGATGGACGAACTGACTGAAATACTAACTGCTGTGGCTGCCAGTGGCAGTGGCAGTGACTGCCAAGTAACATTTGAGAAAATTGATTTGATTTGATTTTAGATTTGCCACTCGCCCTACATACATATATAGTACATACATCTATACTCCTGGTACATACATAAGTAATACGCATTTTCAATCAAATGAACACGGGTGAGACTCTGGTGGGGTTGAGTGTAGGTGTTCGTTGAAGTCGTCACTTGGCTTGCCTGAAAATAAATTGCTGCATATTTTTGAGTTCGACAAATGAGTGAATGGGAGACCAGGCCAAGGAATTGCAAATAAATTGATATTATTTAACAAACACATATGCAAAGCATTGTTTCTGTGTGCGCGTGTGCGTCAAAAGAAATTAAAGTCATGATAATTTTACAATGTCTGCCCAGATTGATGGAGGTGGACTTTGATGACTTTGTCTGCGTATGTGTAATAAATTTAATTAATTTACAGCCAGCGTTCACATCTTGCACTCTTCTCCTTTATTTAGCATAACTCAACAACAAATTCAAATTCATTTAAATCATTTTTCGAGCTGCGTTTCAAATGTCCCAACTGACAATTGTGTTGGTGTGTGTGTGTTCTGGGCATAAACTATGCAAATTTGCATTTCTTATGCAAATGTTTGCATTTTGAAAGCAGCTCGAGATTATTCAGCGCCAACGTTGACAAATGTTTGTGTTTAGAGAAGGTGTACGAAAGGATTTGATGTAGATCTTGCGGCTGACTCTGGATAATCTTAAAACTTAACATAAATTAAAAATAATTTAATAATATATTTCGAATTTTCTTCAAGATTGAAAAGTGATACAGTTGCCGCTTAGTTGCCTTGACCTTTGGCTTTGGCAACATTTTACCTAAATTATTATTTTTCATTAAGCTTGCGGAAAATTTACCTAAGAATTTCAACAAAAGCTTCAATCCATAAAGTAAATTCTCAGTCGCAAATCTGAGCGTCAATGGTTTTTGATTTTTCTTTTTTACAGCTGCTGTAGCTGCTGTTGCCCCATTCATGCTATATAAACGCCTTGCTATTTTCTAGCTTGCCACAAGCAAGCGGGGCTTTCAGCTCCTTCTTCTCTTGGTTGGCAAATCTCTGGCTGCTTCTGTTGCTTTTTGCATGACATTTAATCAAGTTGACGACTGCATTTGATGCCACAAATATTTCAAAATGACGCAAGACAGGCACCAGGCACAGCACTCAAGCTCAGTTCGTGTATGTGTGTTGAAAAGTTGCATATTAAACGCAGACAGAAGCAGTTGGTGTGGTGGGGGAGCGGGGCAAGGGGTGGACGACTTTTGCACAGTTAATGCAATTTTGCGAGGCCACCCGCCTGCTGCGTGATAATTCAAGCGGAAACGGAAGTGGCAACGTCAAAGCCGCAGTGCACTGAAACGGCGCTCAACAAAATGGAAACTATTAAACGCACTGCCAGAACTCGACCTGCCTTGCTGAGATTTTTTCTTTTTGTAATTGTAATTTTTGACAACATGCATCAAAATAAGTCGCAGGTTTATTCAAATGCCCCACAGACAAAGACAGCATGAAAAGGACGAAAGGAATCTTTGCTGCTGCATTTAATGACAGCCATCTTGGCATGCCGCTCGGAAAGTTATTTCATATAATAAACTCTCCCTGCGCGTGTTGCAAACGGCGTCTAAAAAAAGTTGAGTTAATGAATGATGCTTCTGCTACTGCTACTGCTTCTACTGCAAGGAATTGAGAGGCAGGCAAATTAAAAAATACCATAGCTCAGGTGGAAACAACAGCAGCAGCAACGGGAAACAGGAGTAAGCAACTACGGCTGTGGCTGCGGCTTGTTATTAATATTTATCTTTGGTAATTTTAGGTATTTTTTAATAACAAAAGCCAAGTGAAATGTTTTGTGGTGCAGTTGCCACAGCATTAACTTTACAAGCTTTCACCTGGTCTTCTGCTGCCACCCCCGTGTTACGAGAAACCTGCGGCTTGCATTTATGCCTCTGACTCTGCGCCTCTGTCCAGGCTAACTTGGCCTGGACTTTGAACGCTTAGCTGCCGTTGAGCCTTGGGCTGCAACTGCAAAACTCGATGGCCAAATATTTGCCTAGTGCTGTGCAGCTGCATTGTGCAAAAGTTTTCCACTAGTCAGTAGCAAACTTACTTTTCTGCGGTCTAACAATTGAAATGCTGTGGTTACCAGGAATGCCCAGCCAAATTGAAGTGAGATCCAAGGCAAATGCAATGGCGACTCTTATGAGCACAGCAGCCAT
Organism: Scaptomyza pallida; assembly: GCA_018152965.1. Lineage (NCBI taxonomy): Eukaryota > Metazoa > Arthropoda > Insecta > Diptera > Drosophilidae > Scaptomyza > Scaptomyza pallida. The sequence goes on along the minus strand of JAECXP010000080.1, from coordinate 2,697,137 downwards.
GAGTGATGACCTACCTGGGTGAGCCAAACCATCCTTGGATTTTGGTTTTTGCATGTGTTAACTGTGAAAAGGGTGGGGCCAAAGTAACATTTGACGTCAAGCGCAAGAGCATCTTGAATTTTTCATAGCACAGCGCATGAAGAGAGAGAAACTTAGATCTGAAAATGCAAAAATCTAGGAAAACTTGTTGCAAATGGCACGTTGATGAAGGTGTTGTAAATCCTATGAAGCTTAAAAAGCTGTTAATAATTTTAACAAGATCCCTAAGAAATCGAGATAGTTAGGCTTTGCAATTAGTCTAAGACTACGATTAAATTTACCAGGACGTACAATCTTTTTTTCTCCGTGTATTTTACAACAATCCCTTGTTTCTACAACTAATGTTATCCCTACAATATGCGCATTAGCTGCACACAAGCACCACTCAGCACTCTGGTTCAACCCACAAACTAAATCCCACGCCAGCCACATACACGAACATTACATCACACACACATACATACACAAACGCACCCATACACGCACACTTGATTTAGCCGCATAAGCAGCCAAGCAGAAAGCTGCTTAACTATTTTGCCAACTCATTTTGCATATTATTTTTAACAAAAGTTGAATCATTTTCAACATATTAATATGATATGTACGGATATGAGAACGTTATTGGTTGCCGGCTAAAACCCAAATCTGTTCGTCCTCCACCTCCCTTTTATCCTCATATCTTTTGCCACTTGTGTCTGGTTGAGTTGTCGAACACTCGACTGTGAAATACTTGCTAAGTGTGTGTGTGTGTTTGTGGAACATTTTTGCAGGCAATAATTTGTAAATTTCATGAAATGCCTCTTGATCTTTAGCATATAAACTTGCAGCTTGCTGAATAGTTTTCCATACGAGCTCAGAGCTTCAGTGTGTGTCTGATTGAGTTTTAATGCGAAAATAATTGCTGCAAATAGTTTTGCTAAGCGCTTTAGCAATCGCCACCCAAAAACTTCAATTATTTCTCTATGGATGTGTGCAGTAACAAAGTAAAAAAAAAACATAATTCTATTAGGGCCAGAGCAGTTGTAGCTGTAGCTGTAGCTGCAGCAGTTTCATATCTGACAGACTTCACTTAATTAATTAGCTCAGTAGCCCGCTCCTCTGCTACTTTCCACCTCCCTCTCGCTCTACAATGCGTATAATTGATCAACGTTGCTGCTGCTGCTGCTGCTGCTGTTGTTGTTTATGAAACAAAAGTCAAGTGCATTTGTGCGTGCCGAGCATTAAAATTACCAACGTTCAACTAAGTGTGAGAGAGAGGGAGTGTGTGTGTGTGTCTGCCAATAGACTGCAATCAATGCCGCTTATTGTTTTTCAGCACTCACAGCTCGCCATTCCCATTGTTATTATGGATTATTGCACTCCGCATGGCGTATGCGTAATGTGTGCGTATTTTCAATTTGGCGCGACCCAAAAACTCAACGCACACAAGATAAACAGCTCGACCAGCAGCAGCAGCTGCAGCATCACCCGAGTCCAGTTGAGTTGAGTTGAGTTGAGAGAGAGTGTTGCATGGAAATTAAGCCAATGCCAATGGTTGCCACTGCGGTTGCTGCTCGACTGAGCTGCTGCAACGTTAATTGCAACGCTTTGTGCAGCCGCCTACAACTACCTCGTGCTGTTGTTGTTTTTGCTTGCTTGTCGATGCATGCATGCAAAACACGCACGCAGAGTAAATGGCTGGGGCTTTTGGTGGTGCGGTGGTGCGGGGTTGGACGTAGCTGTGGTGTTACAACAATTTTTTCGCACTGCGGTTTTTGTGCTGTGCGCAAAATTTACTGCATGGCACATTAAGCAGGCAAGTGGTGATATGATTGGGTTTATGAGTGTCTGCCGCTTCCTTGCCACGTAAATACGGAGTATATGCCACGCACACACACATACACATAACCCAAAATTAACTACAACTTTTTACTCATCTTTATTTTTATTTTATTTTTTGTCTACTTACACTCATGCGTAAGTTCGCGAGTGCTGGGTGTGTGGCAGTATTTGAGTCTGGCTAATGCAGCGTATAATTTGCACAAGTTTTTTAATCGGCCCTCAAATTAGTTGCCAATTCAATGAGCTAAGCCAAAGTAATTTATTGACAAGTTGAGGAGTAAGGAGTGTTTATAAACTGTGATATATGCAGCATCAAAAGCTGCATAAAGATTATAATGGTAAAGACTGAATAATCAAAACGGCCTTTCTGGGAATTTGTTCTGAAACTAAAGGTGCACAAAAAATGGTTTTGCCTAATAAATTGCGCCACTAAAAATTCCAAGAACTTTTATATGAAACTGAACATTTTTTTGTAAGAGTATTCCCAAAATTAATAAACAGAGCAAAATCTGATTTTCTTTTTGGAAATACCAATCTCATTTCAAAAGCTTTCACGACAAAAAGTTCAAACTGTAAAAACACCAGGTCATAAAGAGAGATAAAAAGTAATAAATATAAATAATATATTTGTAAAAGAAATCAAATATATGTATTTGTCGATTTTTTGCCATTTATGCATGAACACTTTAGTCAATATTTTAATGCTTCTACTTCTGCCTTAACAGATTACCGGCCATTTTATTTATTACGAGCATTATTATTAAAGTTTTCAGCTCACACAAATTGATGTACATTTTATGCTAACAGAAAAACTTTGCTACCTTCTCTCTTGCACTCACTTTTTCTCCCACACCTTCTCTCTTTTCATGTGCTTTGCTGTCGTTACAGGTAAGTGCCTGCTGCCTATTCATTAACAATTTGTAATTAGTGTAACGACGCTGCTGCTGCTGTTCGGTAATATATTTGTATGTATTTGTTGGTGTTGTGTAGGTAAGCCTCAGCGCAACTTAAGTCTATGCAAATTAAAAAGCAATTGAAATTTTATGACCCAAAGTCGCGCACAAATTGATGGCCAATATGAAGCGTCGAGGTAGGAAGTAGAGTGAGTGGAATGGGCAAAGCCAGACAATTAAAAATGTGAATGCCACATGAGACTTAAGACGATGCGTTTACTTTTGCTGTTGTTGTATTGTTCTTGTTGTGGGTCGCAGCGGTAATTGCCATTGGCGTTGGCAGTTAACTTGGCCAGAACTGACTGCCAATTGGCACGCTCGCTGCTAAAACAGAATTAATAAAATATTGAATATGCCACACGTTTGACTCAATATTTATGGTTCCACGCAGCTGAAGAACGTGTGTCTTAGATAGCTCCCTCCCTTTTACTCCAACTCTATCTTCTTTTCTTTGTGTGTGCGTGTGTTTTAGCAAATTAATTACTTCACTTAAGCGCTCTACACATGCTTCACACACTGAATGGGCGTCCGCCCACAACTTGATTTTGTTTACGTTAAAAATCAACAACAAAAAAACGAAACGAACGTTTTGTGAAAATTGGAAAATTCCTTTTGTTTGCCCTGTCCAGCGCACTGCAAGCCTTGGCAATCGAATAAGAAGCCAGAAAGACAGAGAAAGAAAAAGAGAGAGAGAGAGAGAGAGAGACAAGAAAGGTGGAAAGGCATTGCTATTAACTTGTTTTTCAATCTCGAGGCACGCCTCGTTTCTATTTGCTGTGTTGATGTTGCTGTTTTGTCCGTTTTGCCCATTTTGCCTGTTGTCTTACCTTGGCCATTGTTTTACAGGTGCTTTTGGCTTATTCTTGTTCCATTGTTTGTCGGAGCAACAAAAATCTACAAAAATAATTGCCACGGCTGGCAGCCATTTGGTGCGCTTTTAAGCTTCACTTAAATGAAATTGTAATGAAATAGAAATGAAAATGAATTTCTATGGCTTGATGTTTGTTTCAACCAACACAACGCACACTCTCTTGCTCGCTCTGAGTCTGTCTGTTTCTGCCTGGATGTAATTGCTTAGGATAAAAGTTGCATTTACTTTTAATTCAATTAGTTTTCCGTGTGTTCTTCGCTTTTTGCATTGTTTTTTTGGCCTCGCCGCTGCTGTCATAATGCACTTTGCCTAAGATCTCGAAACGGCGTCGAGCTAATGCAAAACAGGCAATAAAATTCAAAGCCTACTTATTTGGGCGCATGCTTAGTGCCTGTTACGATTTGTATTTTTCATTTCCTCTTTAGTTGCTAGCAACGCCTACCGCATTCAAAAAGCGTCATTACTGACCTGGCAGCCTGCCAAAAGAGGCGTTCTTTTTGGGTTTTTACGATGTCTGGCAATGCAACTGGTTGGCAAACATTCTCGAATCACACTTTTACTCAACATCCTTCGGAGTGTGTGGTTGAGCTCGGGTTTTGTTTTGGTTGGTTGCGATTGCTTGGACTTTTCTGGGGGTTGAGTGGCAGTGGAAATTACTGTGAATAAGTTAAAGAGGGTTATTATGGTAAGCAAATAAACCGAAATACAAAAAAAGATTCATATGTTCATGTAAAAAGCTTCAGAATCTTTTTTATTAATTGCATTAAACTATTTTTGATAGTTTTTACAATAAGATGATGATATCAATGCATGCAGCTGTGACCTTAAAGCCTTGAACTATACCATAAGTGATTTAGGGATTGGCTCTAAGAGCTCTCTTTCACATAAGCTTCATCCACATGGCTTGCTACGTGTGCAGTAATAAACACACGCGCACACTCATATACATACAATGTATAGCCGACATATGCATGAGATGAACCCATACAAATGCACATCATTAGCAGCGCCATTGTTTTCGCACAACAATATGCTTATTATCTTCAATTTCCGGGCAAAATGCATAACAAATAAAAACAACAACAGTGCCGTATGTAGACGTAGGGAACGGCAGTTTGGGAGAAAGAAGCAACAAGAGGGGGAAACAGAGAGCGAGGGATAATGAATGAGAGACGGATATAGCTGGGAGTAGCTTTGGTTTATGGTTAGTAGCTTTCGAAATATCTGACTGTCTGTCTATCTGTCTGAACTGTTAAATTTGTAAAGTTTGCATTTTCCGCAAGCAAAGCGCAAAACCAACTTTAGGCGCTTAAACCTAAGCTGCCTGCCAATTGAAAGCGAAGAGGCATAATTGGGCACAAACACTCACACACGACGTGAGTTTGAAAGAAATAAGAAGAGAGACGATGCTATGGCTGGCGTCTCTCACAGGCAAACAATAAGCGCGCTAATTGAGGATAATACGTAATACCGCCACAGCAACGACATCCAACAAAAAAAAAAAAAAAAATCGCAACAACAAGTATTCAAATGCGGCTAGAATGATAAAATACCGAAATTGCAATACCCTGAAAATAAGGTTTCAGAAAATTGAGCACATAATTATATAGAAAGAGGAAATTAAGTGTGGGACTTACCGTTCGGAAACTAATTCTTTAATTATTCAATTATGTTATGTTAAATGTTTATCGTTGCATATCCATTCACATAATCAGTATACCCTTGATTGCTTATCCGTAAACTTATCCATGTATATCAACATGTGTATCATGTCAAAGCACTTATGCATATAAAAGTATCTATATACACAGATATACACAACAACATACATACATACACACATACATAAGTATGAGTGTAATGATATACATAAGTATATCCAATGGTTTGTCACGCTGTAGTTTTTAGTCCCATCGTAATAAGCCAGCTTAATTTGGTGCACAGTGAATAATATCACAGAATTCTTTGATGTCTCGACATTTCATAAAAATCTCATTAATTTGTTGTTAAATGACAGGAAAATAAAAACACACACACACCAAAAAAAAAGAAGAAAATAAAATCTGTATGCAGGATAGAAAAAAAATATATATGTATATATGTATCTGCATGTGTAAAGCATAAAGTAAATAATTTGCGTATACGTGATACTCGGGAAAAAAGGCAGTTGCTAAGGGGCGTGTCACAAGCTACTTATACGTTCGCACAGCAAACGTTTACGTCTGCGTATGTTTGTGCTTTTGGTTGGTGGGCGTGAAAAATCAGTACAAGAGAAAACCCTTTCGGCAGCTGCTTTATTTTATTTTATTCTTTGAAAATCAAAAGAGCTTTGCTTTTGCTTTGACTTTGAGCCAAGGCAGCAACATATGGCACAGCTCACACACAACTTCTTGCTAAAGCATAAAGATAAAGTATTTCTAGTGTTCATAAAAAGCGGGTGAAAATGAAAATTAACCAATGGTTACAATATCTCTTAGAACTCAAAGAAAATATAATAAGCAATGCGGTTCATTTGATAAGGATTGCTTTGTAGCTTAGGGTTAAGCTTTTATTTCCCCATTAACCTTCTGCCCTTGTTTTAGTTACCTTTTAATAATCGAGGCTATCTCTCTCATCTGCATATTTTGTTATTTAAAAGCTGCTTTGGGCCTTTTAATTGAATAGCATCCTTTAATTTTGCATCAGCGCATGCAACTCATGGGCTTGTTCATTAATATGACGCATACGCAACGTTGTCAGCCCTTGCAATTTATGTTGGGCGGCGCTCACAGCAACTTTTGGTGCCATGTTTGTTGGATATTATTGCGCTTCGCACATAAATCATAAGTGGCAGATGCCACACCGCAACAACCACCACTACCAACAACAACAACAATATCAACAACAACAACCAGCAAGAGGCAACATGTTCTCGTCAGCATGATGATTTTATTGAAAATTTCACCTGATTTATAGGCTGCGCCCACAGACTGAAACATAATCAGATGGCAACAAAACGAGGGCTCGAAATCTGACCATATATATGGTTGCCATCCCATTCTGGTTAACTTGACATATAGACGATGATATTGAATGATTGCGATGCGCAGGCAGATTCAGGGCCAGTTGAAGCTTGAAGTCTGTGCGGAATGTGTGGTAAATGCTTGCATGTAATGACAACATAAGCAATTACTTATGCATGTACTTCATTTATATTATATATATATATATATATTAGCTGAGAATCAAACGTACAATAAAGAACTACTCAGCGATAACATTCGCACACAGACACACATTCAGGTTGATTAGGCTCGGGAGTGTCGTTATGTTTAACCTTTTGGCCTTGCGTTATAAGAAATAATTATTAATATGATTACGCCAGTTGGTTGGGTGTGTGTGTGAGTGTGAGTGTGTGAATCGGAGTCTCGTTGCCAGTCATGGCACTCCAGGCTGCACTTATCGTAAGGTAAATAAGCCACTTGTAACTCAAGTAGACAGGCCAGCCAAAGGCAGACATAGTCTCTGCAAAGCGAGTGCCTGCAAAAGTCCCACTCCAATGTTCTACCCCAAACATGCTCATGTATTTTTAATATCTTACCTCAAGTATCTGACTCAACAGCCACCCAAACACATACAAACACACACACGAACACACGCTCATACGTGTTCTCTTTTTTTTGCCCCTTTTTCACTCGAGTTTTATCGGCCTTAAAGTGTTGGCAGTTACCCACACAAAACCGGGGCTTGCGCTTGCGTTTCGGTTTGGTTTGGCAATGCTGCGCCCATGGGACACATAACCGTAAATGCTTCGAATGCATGCGAGTGTGTTAGTGTGTGTATAGCTTGCGGTTTGATGTGATCTTTTTTCGCCTTTGCTAAGATGTCCGAAATTGGTGCATTTAAAGAGCCGTTGAGTTTGACTTAAACTGTGCTTAGGCCTTGCCAATTTTAGCTTATGTCCGGGTTTTCAAACAAATTGGCCGTTGTGTACGTTTGTGGAGTGCCTTTAAATGTTTGTAGATTAAGTTAAGAAAAATGTGTATATGCTTTAAATATAATATTAAAAGTTTAAGCTATTTATAAAAGCCCGATGCCAATTACTACGACAGTTTTTTATTGCAGACCACTGACAATCATTTAGATGCAATCATAAGTTCTATGGCAATTTATATATATAAAGGAAACGAAACTAAAGTAACTGCAATAACAAAAAGCCCTTTGGCAAGGACTTGGCCAAGAGCTCAAAGCAAGCCAACTACTTAGCTCACCTAGCATCTGAGTACTTGACTTTGGCTTAAGCAACAATTGCAATCATTCTTTGTCTGCCTCCATACGCTCTCTCTTTCTCTCTCTCTCTCTCTGCCGACAAAGGCAAGTGGCAAAGTAAGCTGCTGCTCCTGCCGCTGCAACTTGCTGCTGCCACACGAACAAAAAATTAAAAGCAGGCAGAGTCAGCGCGTTATGCCAACGATAATGTGGCAGCTGATGATGGCAATCATTATGATTATGATAATGATAATAAGAATGCAGCTGCGGCTGCCAAACTCGTTGATGACGACAACGTCGACGACGACGACGACGATGCCAATTGAAAATCCTTTTCAGCGTTTATTCTTTTCTGCAGCTCTTTACATTACACTGCAATTCAGGGTTGGGAACAGCTCAATTATGAGCAGAAAAAAACGCTTATTTGAAAATTGCTAGTTAATTGTTGCGGAGAGAAGGCAACTCCAGCCAACTCAATTGGCAAAAAGGAGACGAAATGAAGGAATGAAAAGAAACGCGACTCCAAGTGGAAGTGCCATTATGGCCGCCGGGCTAAGAGTTAGCCAAGTTGCCAGCGCTGGCTTCATTGTTGGCTCAATTAAATTAGAAGGAGAGCTCTGCTCCTAAAAAAAGACTGTACGCTTCGTATTTGATTTAAATTTTAATTGTAGACGCTCACAGCTCGCGGCCATCATTTTCGGAAAGAAGGAGAGCCGGTAGAGAGTGTGGGCGTAAAGCAAGAAATTTACATAATAAGCGCAAAATTCGTTGGCCCCAAAGGCAAGAATAACGAAAACCAAAAAAAAAAAAATCGAGTCATGGCTAAATCGGATACTGCTGAGAGTTGGGTAGTGGCGACACATGCCGAGACAGGTTTATAAGCTATCTGACAGGTAACAACAAAATGTTAAGGCAAGTGCTTCGATTATGCCATACAGCTATACGCTATACAGCACGGCAGCCAGTGAAGCGACTTCATGTGCGTTAATTTTCCAGCGGAATGAGCAGCAGTTGCAGAAAGGGATGAAGCGGTGCGGGGCGGGACCAGGGCCAGGGCAGGGTTGACTGGTTGCCGCTGACAACAAGTGGCTGGCAGCCAGCAAATTCATTATAATTTATAATAAGCAACAACGCTGACAAGAACGACAACAGCAGCAGCAGCAACAACGACGATGGCGACAAAAAAAGGACATGAGCTGAAGTTCCTCTTAAAGCCTCATATACACTCTCGCACACACACCCACATGTGCAGTGCAACAACAATATTAAATGAATGTTTGCAGGTCGACTATAAGATATTCTATAATTATTTTTATATATATTCAGAAAGAAAGGTCTCTGAAGTCTTTTATTTTAGTTTAAACATATTTGCCACACTTATGCAACTATATAACACATCTTAATAATACCCTTTCTGCACAATAAGTTTATAACAGGGTATATAAACGCTGCGCAACACAACAACCCAACACAACACAACGCAACCAATAATGAAGCTCATCATTATCCTGTGCACAAATCCAATTTGATTATGTTAATACACGTGGAAAGGAAATGCTTTTGCAATTGCAATTGCCAATTGGCACATCCTTGCCGGTGTCCGTGGTGGCGTCTCCCATCTTCTACTCCCATATCGCAACCCTGCTCCTGTCAGCAAAAAGGATACATACACATATAGATTCGTATATTATACCCCATGTGGACTTTACTTCAATCGCTGATGTGTTTTGTTTCTGCGGCTTTGATTTCATCTCCTTTTTTTTTTTGCTGTTGTTGTTGTTGGCGTGGTTGCTTTTTGATTGAAGTTGCGTTATGGAGTGTTGAGACGATTTGCGTATTATGAATTTCCAATTATGAGCCCATGATAGCATTAGGCAGTTATTGTTTGGGTTGCTTTAACAAGAGCGATTTAAAAGAAAAAGGTTAATAGATTTTTGGGGTATATTTGAGGAATATCTGCAGTTTATTGCCAACTTTACTTTTTGCCAACGTCTATTATTTTGATTTTCCACGAATCATTTAATATATCAATTTATTATATTTTCTTGGTATTTAACATAGAATTATTGCAGCTTTTCGCACTGTTGAAAAAGGAATCTAATTAAAGCCTTTCATATTTAGATTCTGTGAATAATTTTGGTAGATTGATATCCATGAAAGTAGTTTTCCTTGAAATTCTCTTTATGTAATGTTAAATGAAATGCTTAGCATCTGCATGAACTCAAACAGAGACAACGACTAGTGCGAACGAGAGACAAGTCATTTGCTAGGCCATATGCCAGTTTCGGGCTAGTATATTGGAGACAGCTAGCCAAAGCAGTCGCATTCTAATTAAACGTTCCGGCTTCTGGTCTGACAGTGGCCGGGCAATTTTTAAAGCCTTAAATGTCATGCCCACACCAGACACCCTGTGTGTGTGTAAGTTAGGCTTATGTAATCAGGGCTGCCTCTATGTTTCTGTGCTGTGTGTTAAAGGACCCCGACTCAGAGAGTTAAAAGCCGAGGACCGTGCTAGTGCGTAAATAAATTATATTTACGCAAATTCGCACCCAAATCGTGGGCGGACAAGGCAGCATGTAGAAGTTGGACATTACTGCAATGTTGTTATTGTTATTGTTGCTGTTGCAGCCAGTCAACGAACGACTGCGACTGACATGATAACATTTTGGCCTAAAATTGGCAACAACAACAGCTTAGAGACAATGCCCAATGCTCGCCAGTGAAGTCTAGCAGTCGAGCGCAACAAACTGCGAGGGGTGCAATAAAGTGGGGGAAGTGGACGGCCATTGTTAGTGTTCGTAATTGGGTAGCAACAATTTATGCGTCAGTAGTGGGAGGCAGGCAGGCGGCGCTGCAGCATGAGTAACAATGTGGCACACACACACAGTAAACGCACTGTCTGACGAACGAGCAAGAGAATTGGAATTTGCAGTTGCAAAATAGTGCTGCATTATTTTTACGTTTGCATTGAAATGACCAAAAACAATACATATACTTATATAATGCAACTTGAAATCCTTGTCACTCCCTCACACACACACGCACACACACTGCCAGACGTATGGGTATGAATAAATTGTGAGTTTTTGGCGCAGTTTTGAGTTTTGTTTGTGACACAATTCCATTTAATCGCTTCTTTGGCGCCACACTTGCAACAAAAACAGAAGCACGCAACAGCAGCAGCAGTTACAGCCGCCACAGGCAGCATCCAAGCCAGAGAGACAGCAATCGGAATAATAATGAATGCCTTTATTATCATACTGTTCGTTGTTGTTGTTGTTGCTGTTTGTTTACCCTTTTTGTTGTTGTTGTGGCGTCTCCCGTACTTGGTCTGCTACTCTTCATGGCAGCCATCCGACTCATCGTTGTCCCTTACGCTTTTAGGGCCGCTCCAGTTCCGGTCAAACGTATAGCTGACATGGCGCCTTGCACTTCCACTTAAACAATTTCCGTCTGCTCAGGCTTAGCCTCAATGACCGAAACTCGTGTGTTATAGCCAGAGATCATAAATGTATTTAATAATCGGAATAACAGCATATGGTGATATTTTTTAAAATCTATTTACCACTCACACATAATATACTGCATGCAATATAAATTAATTTAAATTAATAGTGTTTGAATTTATGTGTGCCCAACTACTATTAGCAACATTATCGCTGTACACAGACACATACCTTATCTGAAGGCTATACATCTTAAGTTACCAGTCGATGTTGTTGTTGTTCTGTGTTGTGTTTCATTGCTCATTTGCTTGCCTAGTCGGTTGGTTAGTTGTTGTGTCTAATGCATTGAGACTGTTGAGGCTAGCTAGCCGCCATTGAAGCACTTCCTTCTGGTGAGTGTTGGGGTGTTGGGGGGGTTGGGCAATGCATTTAATTATAATACAGCTGGCAGAATGTGTGTTGCTTTAGCGGCATTTAATATATGCGCAGAGTGTTGCAAGCTCCGGCAGCGGTTGCCGCTTTCAAAACAAATGGCCGACGCACCGCCAAAAGCGGATGCAGCCGGAAACGGATGTTTGGGTGTTGCACATTGAGTATATATATATGTCTGGCTGTGTGTGTGTTTGTGTGAATAGCTTAGTTTCTGTATGTTGCTTACTAGGTGTTAAATTTATGCATTTCGGATGAGAACAACTCTGACAACTGTACAACAATGCGACAACAATGAATATGTTGAATGAGCCACCAACTGGCAAACATTTAACACAAAAACAGAAGCGAAACAAAAATAAAAAGAAAGAAGAAACTTAATAGACTGTTGATACTGCTGACTGATACTACTACTGTTGTTGGTAAGTGATATTGGTTGTGTTGATGAAACGTGTGCTTTCAATCATCAAAGAGATAAAAAGCAAAGAAGGCGCCGCCCGTCGCCAAATTGCAAATAAATTGCAGAAATTGAATCAAATACGCATGCAATTGCAAACAAATAGAGCGAATGCTGCCAGCCAGCCAGCCAGCCAGGACAACTGGCTCATAGACAAACAAGAGACGCAGACACAGATCGAGAACGAAAACGAGAATGAGAATGAGACGCAATAGAGGAGTCAAGTTGAAGAAGGACTCTCGGCAAACTGCCTGCGTGCCTGCCTGGCCAGGATATTTGTTGCAAAAAAGCAATTTTATGCTTGCAAAGGCATGAAAAGCCTTTGTTCGTGTCTATTTCACGTTAGTTTGGCGTCTGCGGCAACGCCTCTCACTCTCTCTCTCTTTCTCTCTTCTCTCAAACGGGCTGCATATGTTGCGCATACGCTACGTATGCCATACAAGAAAAAAAGAACGAAAAAACAGCACGGAAAGTGCACAAACAAAACCAAACAAGCAAAGTGGAACTAGGAGGCTGGCTGACTGGCGTGGTTGAAGTTAGCGTAACAGAGGCGGGAAATGAATTATTTATGAAGTGGTTGCCTGGTTGTTATTGCTCTTATTGTTGTTGTTGTGATCAACACACAAACACACACACACACACATGCAAGCACACTTATCGGCCTTTGTTACAACATGTTGCAAGCCGTTGCATGCAGTTTCAAGTGTTTTTTACTTTATCAATTGGTTGCTTTGCACTTATTTGCTATTTGTTCTTACACACATACACACACACTCGCACATTGCATTTCCGCTTCCGTTTTGTTAGGCAACTGTTGCGCTACCCGGAAAGTTATTTATTTTATTTGCCATTGCCGCTGCTGTTGCTGCTCGTTTGCTAAAATCAAAGAGGAAATTGAATTTGTTGCGAAAATTTATGTGTTCAAATGGAAATGTTGTTTGCCGTTGTTGCGCCAATTTCCTGCATACAGAGCTCCCTTTTGGTTCGGCCCCATCTGACATTCGTGTGAGCCTTTTGATTAGTTTTGATTCTTTGCGTCTGCAGCCAATTCACCAAGCTGACCAGAAAGCAACAACAGACAGAGATTCCTGCTTTAGACAATTTTTCATATGAATGCGCCTTAGTGACAGCTTTGAGAAGCTGCAGAATTTATGCAAGTCAATGGGACTGCCTTGTGGATGTGGATAGCGAGCGTGAAAAGTTAATGGCTTATGCCTTGTGAAGCCTTAATGGTTAAGCGACATAAGAAACAAGAGAACAGAGCTGCGAATTTAAGTTATAAATGGAGTTCATTATTAAGTTATTAAGTTTCATTCATGAAATACATTTTTCACAACATCATTAAACACAAGTGCTTAAATAAAATTATACCACAGCAAATTAATAATTCAATTTGCTTGAGTTTCATATCCTTACTTGATTCGATTGCTACCCAAAACTTCAGTGCATTTTAATTTTGTATTAAATTCCATTACGCTGCACAATCGGCAGCTGAGGACGATGCACTTGGACAATGGCTACCACATGCGTGTAATAAACTTTAATTAAGTGCAAATTTCAGAAAGCTTAAAGCACGTACGATGTGAGCAAATGCTGCGTATGCGCAATATGAGACATGTCAATGTAATGTAATTCAATTTGTTGATTTTTCTCACTCTCGCTCTTTCTCCAATAATTACTTGTGCAAATGCGACTCGGGCAGTGATCAAATAGGAATGGGAATTGTCATAAATAATGAACAAAATACCTTGACACGCCCATCAACGGGGTGGGAATGGATGGGGGAGGTAGGGGCTGTGCGGTGGGTCATGAGGCATCAGCTGTCGCTTCATTAAATGTACAGTTATTAAATTACCGCAACAACAGTCGTTTGCAATTTGTACAATGTGAAATATGTAATTGCCAAGGCGGCGGCAATGGCGGCGGTGAGATTCAGGATCCATGTTTAATCATTAAGCACAGCAAGCGAGAGAAACAACGAATACGAGAGAGAGAGTCAAGCGAAAACCAGAAAAACCACATTTGGCAAAAGCCAGAGTCAGAGCTGCGAGCGCGAGTGAAAATCGATGCCCAAATGACAGTGACAATTTCATTTAATTGGTTTTAATTAAATTAATGAGTAAATTTTACAAATTGATGTAAAATGATAAATAAGTAATTTAATATATTTACATACATACATATACATATTTTTTCTACAACTGTTTCCCATGTAGTTAATTTAATTTAATATCGTAAAAGTTGGTTTGGCTGTCGCTTTTTTATATATTTAATGTATGTATATTTGTAAACGCTGTCAAACTTAATTTAGCCTAATTAATTTTAAAAATAAGCTGAAACTACAGGGTGGCTTAAAAAATTGCTGATAATTAATTTATTGTAATTTGAACAGCGCAGAAGGATTTTTTACAATTTAATAATTGGTTGATTGCTGAACTTTCAATAACAAACAATTTAACTGGCTTAAATATTGATGAAAAGCGCTTTTCTAAATTATCCTAGTTGCCAAACAAGAGTTAATTTAATTTATTTCGAAAAGGTTCTCCAATTTGTAACTTTGCATAGCTAAGACTAACTGCAAAAATCTGCTGGAATTTTCAACATAAATATTATTTAATTTAATTATGTTCTTATTCGTTTTTTGTTCGCCCTTTTTGGAATCGAGTTTTACATGTTATCTACAGTTGAATTTTGTGCTATTAATTTAATTTGAAAACTTTATCCGAAGCTGACTTTTATTAAATTTCAAAACTTTTGCCTTTTGTTGATTTGTGTGTTTTTCTGCTGCAATTGCAATGTATGACAAACGCTCACATATTTTTGTTTATTTGCTCAACAATTTATTTATTTATCTGTTAGCTTGTAGAACTGAAAAAAAAAAACCGCTGGCGAATTCATGTGCAGCATTCACAGCAACAAACTGGTTTTTCCACATTTGTGATGTAATTAATTTAATTTTGCATATTTTTCATAGCATACTTTCAAGCGTTCGGGTACTCGCTATGCCACCAGCTGCTGCTGCTCATGCTGCTGTGTTACCTTTGTGCATTTTTCATTTGCTTGGCAGAGACAGAGAGGGCAGCTTGCTGCAGCTTCCTGTTTTCCATAAGCACATTAAACGCAGCATGGGCCGATGCTGTGATGCACTGCAACAGCAAACACAAAGGGCAAAATATCCATCTCCTCAACATAAAACAAAAAATCATGCACAAGAACTAAAAAAAAGAGAGAATAACGTTGTTTACAAAAGCAGCTTGAATGCATTACATGCATTTGATGCAGTCTTCATACTCTAACAGGTAAAAGAGTAGGTGGACTGTTGTAACAGAGATGATGGCTATTGGGTTTGGGTAGTTGAAGTTTTACTTGAAATTACAATTTCTGGGAATCGTTAATATTAGAAAGCAGTTTAATTAAACTAAAAGGTTTTATTAGTATTATTATTGGTTTTCATTTTAAGTTCTTTGCAAACTTTTCTACATGAATATTGTGCTATTTATAGCGTATTTAACCTTCGACTCGATGACATTCTGACCATTTTTTTTCTTCCGTTTTCTAAATAAATTTCGAGATCAACCTGTTGTTTATTTGCGTTGCTGTCAAGCGCATAAAATAGGGACTCATGCAGAGGCAGTGGCGTTAGGGGCAACATTCAAAGCGTGGGAAGGGATAAGGAGGTGGAGGTGGAGGTGGAGGCACGTATGTACATACACAAAAGCTTTGGCTACGCTGCGCGCGCGTTGGTTGACACCAACGGGGCGTCTTGTTTGTTTGTTTACCCTGGATGGTTGTGCATGCATTTTTTATGCTGACATGACATAAAAGAAAATGTACATAAAAGTCGGTTGAGGTGTTTACCGATGCGTTTCGCCCGTTTCGCCCACTTGCTCTGGGGTTTCTCCTAGTGCAAACTTGCTTAACAACTGGTAACTGGAACTGCTCACCTGGTCTTAGGACTTAGATGTAAGGGGTTTCGGCAAGACATTTGCTTTTAGCATATCAAAAGGTCGCATAATACGCATATCAAAATGGCCGCTCACTTGCACGCATCCGGTGGCGGAAGTTGTAGATGTTATTAGCCCTCTCTCTCACACACACACACACGGCACGCCCATATTAGGCGAGCTGGACAGGCGGAAGCGTCATGCTGAAATTATTGTAGGAAAACTCGTGTGTGTATATGTGTCTGTGTGTGTATTATTAAGATCAAAAGCCCGCAAAGCGCGTTTGTCAAGTTTTCTGCGCCTCCCTGCCGTCTGCTATAAAATTAATATCCGGTGTAAATAAAAAATATGAAGTAAAATCTGCAATGCTTTTCTTAACGTACTCCTCTCTTCTTTTTTTTGGTTCACATTTTGTTGTTGTTTTTATATATATATTTTTTAAACAAGCAACAGCAACTTCCGCTGCTACTGAGTGAAAGAAGCCGCCATTTGCTTGCTTGCAGGGCGAGTACATTTGTTTGTCTTAACAGTTAACGACGCGTGTTATCTGTTTTTTTTTCTTTGTTGCTGTGCTGATTTGGTATAGCATCAGTGCTGTTGTGTTGTGCGTGCGCAGTTGGTGGCTTGTACGATCGAAGTATATTTTTTAAACTCGTAGCGAAACACGAAGAAACTGTTCAGTTTTCGTTTTAAAGGCAATATACCAAATTTTCATTACCATTTGGGTTGTGCAGGAAAAAAAAAGATGCAAAAATACCGACGAGGAAATGAAAAATTCGCCATGGAGACGATTACGAACCAGACGATGCTTGATTAGGCAGAGACATCGAAGTAGAATCGATGAAGAGATCGAAAAAGAGGACGCGAGTTCAGCAGAGGATACCATCGATGAAGAAGGATAACATACCTACATCTATGAAAGCCAAGTGAGCATAATATCATTCAATAAAACCATTTACGAGGAAAGGACAAACAAAGTGGTCAAGCAAAAAACCACGTTAGGCAAACATTGTCATCAAGCGGGACCAGCGCGCATGCAGAAATGTAACAGACCCACAGTGCTTCGAAATGTTACACACCAGAGATAATAGGCGAAATCGTTCAATGGACAAACGTGAGATTGCTAATCGCCAGTCTACCTCGAAACCAGAGAAGCCCAAAGAAAGCAAACTTCTTCGAATGAAATGCAGCCGATCGGAATTAGACAGCAGTCAAAAGACCAACATTTGTCTGCAGATGAAATGTAATGAAATTGTAAAAACCAAGATCTCTATTGCCCTTCCGCTAAGCGACGTATGACAAAAACATCCTGCAAAAATGTGGAAAACACCTATGTGGGGAGCATCAAATTGTGCTTGTGCCTCTTCTCAAAATGAACAGTTATGTTCCTAAAACGTGTTCTTATTTTAGTTTAAAGCATTAATATTAAGAAAAAATACTTTGAATAAGTAATGTTGCTTTAATTTTTTATTTTTATGATTTTGTTAATGTTTGTAAAACAACCAAATGGACAAACAAATTTGTATTTATAAACAAAAACTGCAGGAAAGCGACTTAAAATCGTTTTTCTAAAAATAAATTAATAAAATAATACAAAACTAACATGTTTGTGAGTTTTCATCATAGGATTTTTAAAGAATTTTAAAATTACGTCGTCGAGTCGACGAACGATGATCTTACGTTATAAAATAACGATGACCGTCCAGGGTTAAGCCGGAAATTGAAAAAAACAAAAAATGTTGTTGTTCTTAGCTTTGGCTAAAAGATTCTGTGTGCCAAAACTTCTGCTGCACGAGGTTCACGCACTTTAAATCGAAAAGAATTGAATTCGGGCGCAGCTCGATGCGTGGCTATTATTATAAAAACCGCTTTATTGTAGTTTTCAATTACCTTTAAAATTGACAACAAAAGAGGCGGGCGACCATACCATATAATAAATGTATGCAGGCGCGATGGCCAGCCAAAGTGCGGAGCGCATGCAAATTACAAGGAATATTTAATTACAAAAAATGCGCATAATTATGTGGAGCAGCGAGCAGTGCGCCCAGCATATATGTGTGTATGAATATGGCATTCGTTTGTGCTGCCTACAATATTATACGGCCACATAAATAAAGCGTTGCTGTGGCCATCCCTTATCTGCTGCTTCTCTCTCTGTCTTTCCTTCTCTGTCACTCTCTGCTTACGTCAGGCTCAATAAAAGTGAGAAAGCAGGCAATTGAAATGACCAAAAGTCGAAAGGCTGCAACTGTGCAAAAGCGTAAGGACCAGCTCATAAAACAAAAGCCACTATCTGCATTTTAGGGTGAATCTTATAATTGAAAAGGTCAAAGAATTTAAAGTCATTATGACATTACACCTTTCAGTAATCTATTAAACAACTAGTATGTTAAATATTCATTTCGTAACTGTTTATGATCATTATTTTTCTTTTGAGTTTCGATCCACTCTAACTATCTCAAACAATCCAACCAGATGCATGGTCCAAGCCACAAAGCCGAGGTCGCGACTTTTTGCTAGCTGACGTTGCAGGTCATGGTTCATGTGTCGTATGCGCAATATTTCATCTTATTCGATTTGGGGTGGTTCATTTTTGTCTTTCATATTTTTCGTGGGTTCAGCTTCGACTTTTACAGCTCATTATGATAATTTCGTGGCCATGCCGAGACATTCTCTGGGCGGGCAATTAAAATCTGCCATTATGAGCAGCCAAGTTGCAATCTCACATATGTATGAAAAATATGTATATACATATTTTTGTGACGGAATTCTTTTTATTTTTATTTTTTTGCATTTTGTAATGCAATTTTAATTTACGGACACATTGTCATATAACTCAAAAGCGACATGCAACGATAAACAAGCGATAAAAAATTATTTTAAAATTTAATTAAACCAGCTGCAGCGGCAAGAGCAACAACAACAATTACGTTACTGTTGACGCGACGCAAACAACATTGCCGATGTACACACCAAGTCTATTAAAATGTTGCTTGATCAACGACGGAACGGGAGAATGAGAGAGACAACAGCAAAGACCTTGGTCTTGCTTGTTGTTGGTCTACGACGCCATTGCGCTGTTTGTTTAGCCGTATACATTGTTGACGTTGACGCAGACAGGCGCATAATTATGATATCCCTTTTGCTTAAAGGTTCGTTGTTCAGGCAAAAGGTGTCAGTCTTTGTGGCTTCACCTGACAGTTGCTTGTGTCTGTATATGATAACAAAGCATAAAGCTGGATAACGAATACGAATACCAATGCACTTGAAGCTTCAAGAAACTTTCAGCCTTACACTTGCTCTAATAGCCTTTCGGCACCTGATGTTCAGAATGGAATAAAAAACTTGTGTCAAAAACTTGGACCGCAACCGCTTGACTTCAAATTGTTTGCGTTTTTTTCCAGTTGAATTTCACATATTTTGCCAACAACAACAGCAACAACGCTTCAATTGAGAGTTGCTCAAATTTGGATTGGCAATCCATAGTTTTCTGTTTCGATACCTCAATGCCACAAGGAACAACTTCTTGGGCCAATGTAAGTAAGCGAAACTTTTTGCTTATGTCTTACACAAACAACATGCACATGGAGCACAAAAAGAAAGACGGAAAGCGGCAGAATCTCTGGTAGTTGCAGGTAGCAAAAGTTGCCCGAAAAGCAAATTGATTTGCAACATTGCCAAGTGGTGGGGAGTGAGGCAAACATATTTCTTCATTTCGACTGTCTTTGACGTGGCAGGCAACCAATTAAATGGGTGCTATAAGTCAGGCAATCAAAGTCGAATGGAGAAGGCCATGGCACGGGCAATTAAATGAAATTGCAAATGCAAACAAATACACTGAAATGCAAGTTTGTTTGGACGAAGTGCAGATACTCTAACAAGAAAATTATGATGATATTTTTCGAAAAAGATCAGATAGATTAATACTGAAGAATTGAAGTGAATTAAAATAGCCGTGACCTTAACATCTCCATTTGTTTTGCCAACCCTGTCTTTCTCGCTCTGTTATTAGCTTACCTTTGCCTGGTTGTGACAGCTTTTGCCGGCTGTGCGTTGCAATCAATTTAATTAATTTTTAATGTCATTTTGCTGCAATTTCAATTCAATTTGAAAACACACTCGCACACACACACACCTGAAAACCCATTAAATTGTCGCCTTGGCAAATTGAGAATTACGACGGCCGCCATTTCCGTTGACTTGGCTCAAACTCAAACTCGAGTCTCGAGACTCGATTCAAGCTCAAGACAAAAGCCAAAGTGCCATAAAAGCTGCCAGCCAAGCTATATAAATGCGGCAACAAAGTAAACTGTGTCAACTTTGGGTGGATAAGTGTGAGGGTGGCATGGGATTGGGTAGCTGGTGGTTCTACGCCACAAAATGTCGCTGGCCAAGTAAAGTAATTTCTTAACGCTGCGTTGCGTTGCGTTGCTCAGCAGCAGCGGCAGCAAGGACGACAATTTTGCAATCGCCATTTTGTTGACTAAGAAATATCGAAGCCATCTTGAAGTGCGAATATGCTGCCATGTCACAAGCACACACACACACACACTAGCACACACAGGATATACACACTCGTAGAGTCGTCGGTTGGTTACAGCCACAGTGTTGGTTTTAGCTTCGCCTTCTGCGTTTGCTGCCTTGGCCTGCGGTTTTTGCTTGTAGTAGCAGCGGTCTGCGGACACACAGCTACACAGCTACCAAGTTATCAGCTCCCTGCCCGAAGCTTAGCCATGCCACACCACCCACTAGCTGCCATTGGCATACATTTCCTTAGCTTCCTTTGCTGTTGTTGCTTCCGCCATGCGCATGTCCATTTTGGTTACAAATTAAACTTCCGTATTTGTTTAGAAATCCATTTGTTAAATTACTTTGCAGCCCTCACACACACACATACACATACTAGCACATAAACAACTTTTCCCTTTCATTTTTATTATTATTTCTATTTTGTTCAATTCTTCTTTTGCTTTTTACCCCCTCGCAAATATGAAAAATGAATTGCATTTGACTGTATGTGTGTGTATTGTTGCACTGACAGCATGTACACTCGGTGTTAAATGTTAGGCGTGGCATTGTACGCCCAACATTTGCCATAAGCCGATTTCTTCAACTACTGCTACTGGTATTTGCCAAACAACAATAATTTATAGTCAGCCATAATGCTAAAATGCATTTGATAACTGGTTGGCTGAAGCGCTTTGCCCGAAAAGAAACGAACCAAAAACAAAAAGCCTAGCAATTTATTTCGCTCGGTTTTCACAGTCTAAAAATTGAAATATACATTCATATACATGCAGCAGCGTATGAAAAAGTTATAAAGCACAACAGTAAATAACAAAATACTAAACAAATAAACAAAAGCGCAAACCAATAAAATAACGCCACAGAAATGTGCAGCGAACGCGTGTTTAGGCGTCGATAGGCAACGCCTACAGCAGCTGACCTTAAATGGTTTACAACTGGTACAGGCGACACCCACACACAAAGGATTTATGATGCACATTGCACATTGTCGATAAACCGACAAACTATGAAATAAATAAAAATATGTTTTGATCACTTTTTTCGCAACGAAAGGTTAGTCTTTTTGACATGAGAAAGAGTATGACGATGACAATTGGTATTGCCATGATAAGGTCACATAGCCATAGCACAAGGTGTGAACAGTTGACATTAGGCAGTTTGAAAAGCTTAAACAATGAATATAATAATTGGTTTTTGGTATTGCCAAAATCTTTGTGTAACATTATGCATTCCTTTTATCAGATCCCTCAATAAAGCTATTAAAAGTTGAACTCTTACCCATGATCTTCTAATGCCAACTGCAACTTATTTGAGCAGCAACCGCTACACACAATGCATTTTTTATTGCGGTGTTTTTTATTGTTTTGTTTTAATAGAACAGACAAATACGATTTAACACATGGCAGACAAACAAATGTGAGTGTGTGTATATAGCACAATTTTCATTGTCTCTGGTGAGATTGGGTTTGATATTTTGTTCTTTTTTTTTTAAACGACTACAAACAAATGTCCAAACATTGACAACAAACACCAGCTACAAACACACATGACTGTGTAGAAATAACCTATGTTGGACGCCATGGGACTTATAGCGCTTTGACCTCTCTCAAATCGTCTAAATGTGTATGTGTGTGTATGTCGTGTGCTGTTTGGCATTTTATTTAGAAATAAATACCATTATTACTCTATGCTCGTCGCACTCCAGCCCCCATCTATGTTCCTTCTTTTTTTTGTAGTTATTTTGTTACGTATTTTTCTAAAATACGCCAAGCATTTGTTGGCCGTCAGCACATGACGGTATCCCATTGTGAATGTGAATGCGAATTTTCTGTATGTGAGAGTGTATATATGCTTTAGGACCTCCCATGGCGTCGCCGTTGTCAACTGAAGAAGAAGAACTGTGTGGCGTGAGGGGTGTAATGATGGTGGCTTCATCAAATTCACTTGTCTGCACAACGATATTATTGATGAAAATTATATGTTTGTGTTTGTATCATGGCCGCCAAAGACTAGCGACTAACGACCAACGAAAAATCACAAAATACATATATTGTAGACAAAAAAACAATGACCTTTGTCAATGCCTTTTACTGCCTTTGATTGTTCTCCCTGCGCCACATTGTAACTTTTTATTTCATTCTGATGCGTTTTATGTTACATTTTTCGTGTGTTTGCACAATTCGGCACGTGACTAGCGTGAGATTTATCAAATTGTTTGCATTGCATGCATTTTGAATTGCATATGTACAACAAAAAATTGAATAACACAAACAAAAACTGGTTGAAAATATGAAAAACTGTTTTTAATAAATGCATAGAAAAATATTGTTGAATTTATTTGTTAGCTATGATGCAAACGATTGGAGAAAACATTTAAGTTCTGGTTTGATAAATGATTTATTGATTTGAAGAATCATTTTTCTTTACGTATTCGTTAGCGAATTCATTAAAATTGCAAGATATTACATACTGCAGCGTATCTTTGAGTTTTTTTCTCAGAATATGTATTTCCATGAAAAATATTTATGTGAAAAATCAAAGCATTAATGTATGTCAATACTGTTTGCATTTGGCAAACGCTTTTCATTGGAAATTTAATTTTATTTTAGCTTGCGCTTTATTAAAATTAATTTTATGTATCACAACTTGTTGTTTGACAAATATATGCTAGCTGTCTTTTATTTGTCATTTAAATAGACAGTAACAACTGTTGCAGTTGCATATGCAATATTTTCTCCCTCTCTCCCTCTTTCTCTCTCTCTCTGGAGAAAAGCAAATAATAAACAGGCATTCAGAGACTTCAGCAGATATACCTGTTCGAAATTAATATTTCAATAAAAACGAAACGACTGCAAAAAAAAAGAACCAGCCACAAAGCTGAGATGTGTGTATCTATGTGTGTGTGTTTGTGTGTGTATGTGTTTGTCATGTTATTGGCAGCCTTTTGATAGCCCCAGGTGATTGTCACCAACAACATGCATGCATATTGGAGACGAATATGATTTGCTGCTTGTCAAGGTAACTTTGACTATTTCGGTACACATATAGTATATATAGTAGCTGTCCTTCATTCTGTCTGTTTGGTATTTGCATTGATTGCTTTGCGAGCAATTTTTAATAAAATGCATGCATGCTTGCACAAACAAAGGCGCCTTCTGGCCTGTTTGTTGAAAAACCCAGACGCACAGACATACATACGTACATATATATTTATCATCAACAAATATTTGTCATGCCAATTTTATGAGTTTTGTAATTAAAGTTGCAAAAGTTTCTGTTAAAGGCGAAAGGTGCAGTGTTCAATATTTTTTGCTACTCCTTATGCCAAACATGTCCCAAGTAGATTAATCTATTATCGATAAGTGCAAGCGTCGAAAATTTATAGCCGTAAAAAAAACCAGGCAGCCTGCGGTCAAACAAATCGAAATCGCAGACCAAAGGCCCCCAGAGCAGACCAAATCCAACATACGACCTTCCAGACTGCACTTAAGTGCTTGAAAATTGTTTTCGATATTATTTGGCTGCGCTTTTTTCACTCGTGTATATGTGTGTGTATATGTGTGTTGCCTGCCTTTCAACACATTTGGCCATTTGCCGTTTACTTGGCCGTTGGCATTTGTCTTGTCTGGCCAATGTCCAGGAGTAAAAAGAACCATTTGTTGCTTTGCCGCCGACGACGATGTTGCTGCCAAAGTTGAGCTCAGCTGCACTGAATTTAATTTATTTGAACGGACAGAGAGTTGTTTTGTTGTGTTGGCAAGGAAGGATATAAAACGAACACAGTCAGCTTTAAGTGTTATTTATGTTGATATTTTTGACTTGACTTGGCTCGTATTTCGCAGTGCATTAGTTGCGGGATTTTGTCATCGTTGTGTGTGTTTGTTTGTGTTCACTGTAATTAGGCAGCTTTTCGGCTGTAAATCTCATTGTTGAACAGTTTATTGGCCAGCACTTACATACGCAAGGATTGATGACAAAGAAGCTCTTGCTTGTGATTGTTGTGTATTTAATCTGAGAACTGTAAAGATTTGATGCATTAACTGTGAAAACTCCAGCAAAGTAGAGTTGAGAATAGTCTGCATTTAGTGAGTGCGATTTTATGACACTTTGGAACATAAATTAGTTTGACAACCATTTCTTTTCATAGTTAAGTTACCTTATGGCTCAAGCTGTTTGGCAAATTCGCTAATTGATTCAAGTTTTTAATTAAATATTTTTATGCGACAAACAGCTTTTGCTATTTGACAACTTAAAGTCTGAAAATGCTATGAAGTTTTTGCGTTTGTAACTAATGCTCTGCATTTTAAATATGACAACAATTACACTTGTACAATTTGTCCTCTTTTGGCATTGCTGCCGCTGCTGCACCAAAACCAAACCAAACCGAACCAACCAACATCCAACCAGTCAGCCAAGCTCTTAACCATTTACCGCACTTACACCCGCACACATATGCAGTCCAACAAGCAATTTGTCAGTTTATCGATTTCTACCAAACATTTGTGCCAGACACTCAACTGTATTAAATGCTAAAAAACAGCAACAACCAAAAAAAATGAAAAAAAAGAAATAAAACTGAGAGCCAAAGTGAAAAACCTTACACACAATGAAAAGCTGCTAGTAAAACGCAGGAGGGAAGCGGTGAGAAGATTGGGGAGAGGGAAGGCATCGGCCAATGGCATATGCTAAAAAGCGTGCAATACGAAAAATCGCATTCAGTGAGTGCAAAGCAACAAAAAAAAAAATATAGAGGGAAAAACCATAAAAATAGAAAGAATAAGAAATAAAAGAAATTGAGGCAACGGCACACGGCAGGCAGGCAGGCAACATAGCCAACAACATGAAATGGGTATTTCAAAGCGAAAAATCGAAAACTGAAAAATAATTTTCAAACCCAGAGCAAAAGAGAGATGTATGTGTGTGGATAAAGTGCGGTGCCGGGGTGCGGGGATACGACAGTCACATATGCAGGCAGGCAACTGCACACATACTCTCACACATCAGAACACCATAAATAATGGTTGCATGATTTATCGATAACAAGCGCAATTTACAGTGCCAACAACAACAACAACAAAAACAAAGCGACAAAATGGCGTGCAAGGCAGGCAAACAGAACCGTTACAACTGCAATGAATTTGCTCGCGACAGAAATGAAATAAAATGAAGAAAAATAACAAATAAGACTATACTAAATAATCAAGAGAGCTTAGCTACCGGATACCCTACAGAAAATAGAGCAGCATACATTTTATGCATTCATTCAATCATATTCGATACAAAAACTGTAATATAGCATAGACATAATAATTTATAGCACCTTATCTTCATCAATATTATAGCAAAAGAGTATCACATATTCATGGACAAAATGACACTAAGCAAAAACAAATAATACAAAACTTATTGCATTGTAATTTGGTCGGGTTTTTTGTATGCTTGACACTTTTTCTATGCATGGCAAGTTAAGGAGAGAAGAAGCAGATGAGACAGAGATCGAGCGAGTGAAAAGATGGTCATAAAATTTGCATGCAAGCAAAATTCGCATAAAATTTTATTGAATGCACATTAAAGTCAAAGACAAGAAAAGCTGGCAAAGCAGCCAAAGCAGCCAAAAAGGACTTTATTAGCAAGCGGGGAACCATTGAAACAAGCATTGTCGCCTTGTTCTCACTGTACTCCAGTACAGTGTGGAGTTTGGGTTTGGAGAAAGCGCTGTTAGCCTCGAAGTCAGTCAGCTGCCATTGCCGTAAAAATGGTGCGCATAAAAATGTCAAAGCATAAAAATGTGCGGTATTGACTGGCCAAATGCAGCAGTGGAAGCAAAACGCAGAAGGTGTTGTTGCTTGGCCTCGGCTAAGTGAAATGCCAGCAAAACCAACAAGCAGAGGAGCATGGGTTGTAATGTGGTGCAGCTGGAGTCGAGCATCAAAGCATCAGCAGCCACCGCACAGCACCGTGTCAACAAAACAAACAACAAACAAAGCGCTGCAATTTTCACGCCGCGACGTTGAAAATGCTGCCAAACCCCAGCTGAGGTCGTTGCCAATGTGAATGGATGCAGAGTGGGGTTGGAGTTAAGAGCGAGTGGTGCAGCTTAGGAGTTGGGACTTTAACAGCAGCTGCAATGCATTTTTGATGACATTGCACGTGGCAGTTGGCGAGGGTGTGAGCGTATGTGTGTGTGTGGAAAACGAGCTGGTCCTTAACACTTCAGCTCCATTTCTTATTACCTCTTGAGTGAGTGGCGATCCTCAATGAATTTTGCTGTCGTTTCATATATGTCTAATTTGATTGGCGTTTGAGCGAGTTTTGATGAAGTTGAAGAAGATACGACTGGGTTACCATTTGAGTTGAGATGATCGTTGAAAAGGAAAGAGACGACAATTTCATTGTCAGTACAGAGTATTTACCTGATTCAAAGATTGAAATGTACCTAGTGATTTAAATATTATGGCTTTTCATGTTTGTTTTTAAGCTGCAAAAGCATAAATCAGCTACCAAATCTAGTTAGTCCGCATCGATCAGAGACCATTTGCCGTTGAATGAACCCATTTTAAATTTTTAATTAAAATGCCAAAAAGCAATTGCTATCCATTCAACCACCCAAAACAGCCTCCAGCGCCAGCCTCTTCACTACCTACTTGTGCGAGTGTATTGGGCTCAGCATTTGCATAAAAAATCAGCAATGTCGATAGAGTTTTTCCACTTTCCCCCATACCAATCGTTGGTATATCTGTCGCGCTCAGTTTGACAGTGCAGAAATCAAATGAAATTAAAATCACAAAAAAATATGACGTACAGTGAATGAAAATTTTCAACATCGTCATTTGTGCCGCTGCCATTTGCCGACGAGCAGAGAAACCGTTAAAAACAATAAAAAAAGCAAAAACAGAAAAAAGAAAATTTGGAGCAAATGCCACGCGACTGCTGTAAAAACCGCAGCAGCATCCATGAAGAATTGTAAAAGGGAAAACGGTGCGGGTGAGAAGGGAGAGGTAGCACTTACACACATACACACACACAGGGAACGAGAGAGACAGAGAGAGAGAAATAAGAATTTCAAATAAATCCGATTAAATGGAAATTTATTGTCATCCAGTGGCGAACGGCACTTACGACTTCAACGGGGCGTGCTCATCGACTGGTCGCCAAGTTCCCTACAGATTCCCAAACGATTCCTCCACCCGTGTACTCCCCCCTCAATAGACTCCCCTGGCTGTGATTTCGACTTCAACTCAACACTTCAATATGCTAGCTGCCTGCCTGCCTGCCTGGCCGACTCTTTGCCATACAACATTCATTTTATTTTGTGTTGCTCTCCTCCCGGTTCGGGCTCGTTTCATGTCCACCCTGCCTCCCCGCCTGCTGACTGCTGCATGTGTACATGTTCTCCCTGCTGGTCGCTAAAAGCCAGTAATGTCCTTTCGCCACACTCGACTGCATTTTTCTTTAACACTTCAATATACTCGTCCTTCTACTTGTTACCAAAAAAAGCAAGCGAAAAATAAAAGAAAAATGTGTAAAAAAAATAGAAGAAAAAGCTCTACAAAACGCTTCTCGACATCAACGAAACTGCAGCCCACAACTCGCATTCAAAATCCGGGCCAATACTCTTTTGCCAATATATATCCCAACGTACACCCGCCTTCGCTCTTTGCCCATCTGTTCCATTGACTCGTGTCTAGTTTTGTGGTTGCCAGCGACAACTGCTTTTTGGTCTGAGCTTTGCGGCCCTTGAATATTCAAGGAATTAAGTAGTCTAAATACAAAAAAGCACAGCACCAAAAAAAACATACAGTTAAGCCTGCCCCAAAGGCTGACTATATGCTGCTGCTGATGTTAAAAAAAAAAAAAAAATAAAAAAAAAAACGGAAACAGCTTAAAAATATTTGTAAATTAATGCAGTGCAGCCAAAGCGGTTGGCAGCTGGTGTTAGTGGTCAGATAATTGTGGTGAAATTGTATCTGTGTGCTTATGTGTGTGTGCGTGGTGCTTGTGCTGAAAAGCAATTGAATTGCTCTAATAAACTCTGATAGAGTATGTTGCTTTAGTATTTAAAATATAAAATGATTAGATAACTATACACAGAACCCATTAAAGGGGTAAAACCCGATTTCCGATTTAAAAATAACTATTAAGCTTACAAAATATTTATATTACATCTTTAAGGCCATGCAATTTTAAACTTTGTATTTACAACGTTTATTTTTCTACTTTTAGGTAAGTGGCCAGCAATTTTGCCAACGAAACTTTTATTTAATTCGGTAAGTAGACAATGCAAACAGCAAACAATCAGGCGCCCCACCATCCCGGTCAATTACAAAACCATTAACAGTGGCTATTAACGGCATGCAACTTGGCCAACAGCAGCTATCTAATGCCAAGCTCAACTGTCCGCAAGATCCATCAAATTTGCAAATGAAAAATGTAGAAAGTATTAAAAAGCATCAGACTAGAAAATACCCTTAATGTTAAAGAATATGTACGGGTTGGAACATGCAATGCTAACAACGGCGTTTAAAGTACAGGGTATTTATATTGTCGCATCTGCTTTCAATTGCATGGTATACATAATCAACTTGAGTTGCATGTCAGTTGGTAAAGACAAATGATGAAAGGCGTCGTGCGGGAGCTTAAAACTTGGAACTTGGCTTGCAACAAGGACATTGAGGACAAGTATGTCAACGCCGTTGTCCATGAAACTTAGTTGCGGCTCCCATTATTTTGTTGACATTTTTTTTTTTTTTTCGTTATTATTTTGTGTTGTTTTTTCCAGTGGTTGCACATTTTTGCTTTTAGATTAATTAAAATTGCTGCCGCTGCTGCTGTTGATGTTTGCTATTTGCTGTTTGCTGTTCACATTAATTGCCGAGTTGTCCATTCATTTGGCAAATGATGCAGCTGGCAAAGTTTTTAATTAAAATATAATGTAACATTTGATCGGAGCGAACAAACGCATGTACATATTTTATGCAGCAGCAGCAGAAGCGGCAGCAGCAGAAGTGGCAGCAACCTGAAAACCTATCAACTTGATGGACAGAAACACATACACATGTACACATAGTGGCCCTACACAGTAATTAAGTCTAATCAGAATTTCCAACAAGCAAAAATCATGCATATCCAGTGCACACGGCAGTCCAGGCTGGCAACCAGGCCTTAATAGTGGCCAGGCATCCCAGAGGCCATGTACGATATCAGATACTCTGTTTCTCTTACTCTCTTTCTCTGCTTGGTCGGTTGGTTGGAAACATGAGCTTCATTAGTGTATGCAATAATGGCAAACATTTTTTGCCTGCCAGGCCTGAGCTATAGCGATGAAGGAGACTCACTCACTCACTCACTAACTAACTGACTGACGGACTGACATGGACAACACGACGTATGCGTAACAGGCAGAGCAACATAGAAAACTCTGTGTACTTGTATGCGTATGTGTGTTATTTGATACCAAAATCGTTGCTTGCAGCAAACTAAAAGTGTGTGAGTGCGAAGGGGTGGAGGCGAACCTTGGTTGCATTTGGACTGCATGCCGCATGCAGCTGCATCTATAACTGTAGCTGCGAACGTGGCTCGAACTCGTGATTTGAATTTGAATTTCGAATGTGAATTTGAATTTGAATTTCGATATATGAAGTTTGTCTGTCATGGGTTTTTAATTATTTTGTTTGGTTATGCGTATCCATTGTTGAAATGCATACAACGTTTGTACGTATGTATGTGTGTGTGGTTTTGTAATGCGCACATAATTGATGTCCTGGTAACACTGCAACATACATACATACGTAGGCGCATGAGACAAATGTAGGCAATGTACGTGTCCAGCAACTACTACTGATGTATTATTATCCTCACAAAGCTGGATTTTGGTTTCATTTTGTTTTCGCAATGACTGCTTCTCTAAGTACTCAAATTCTACAATTCTGGCTGTTAAAATTCGATAGTGTTGGATAACAGCTCACAGGTGAAGGCGACCGGAATTGAAAGCATAAGAAATTTGATACAAACATATAAATAATTAAAGTATTAAATTAAGTTTAACTCAAATTCTTAAAGTACGCTTCTCTAATCATCTTTTGTTGCCATGGCAACTGTTTGACATTTCACAAACACACACCCAACGGATTACAGTTCGTATGTGTGATTGTTGCTGTTACTCATTCGTATTTCGATTTGTTTGGCTTGTGCTTTTGGCAGCCTATGAGCCTCTTTTCACACTACCTTAACGCTTATCTGCAGTTCCAAGAAATGTTTTGTGTCTATTGGCCAAAAGCTGCTTTAGTTTGCTGCTTATAGGTTGTACACATCTGTATGTGTTTGTGTATCGTAGGCCTGCAACTGTTTTTAATTAAGTTCTGCCTCACTGAGTCACATTCACAAAACACAAACACACACACACACATACAAACTCAATGCAACTGTGCAACCGAAATGCTTAACGCTTGAATAACGCTGCAAAAGTTTTCAAGGTTTTTCTTCATCGTCGTCGTTTCGGTAATAGCCGCAACTGATCTGCCAAAGTCTAATTGCATGGAACGAAACAAACGACTTGGATAAGAACGTGCCCAAGACCCAAAAATGCATGAAAAGCGCTGCACAACCAGCATATGAGAATGCTTTGCATGTGTGTGTCTATGTGTGTGTGTGTGTGTGTTTGTTGCTAAAAGTTGGCAAACGGGGCAAACCCACTTGGCATGTCACTGGCAGATGCAGAGACGCCTGCAAGCGGATATCAGCGCCAACTTTGGCTGTAAAAAAAAAGTGGAAAAAAAATATTATAGAGAGTAAGTAGTGGCTCAGAACTCTGTTCGTAACATATCTAGTCATCGCTGTCGACGTCGTCGTCGTCGTCGTCGTCATCGTTGTTGTTGTCGTTCGCATGCGAATTGTTGCATAAAAGTCAGAAATCTTCAGCTACAGCATCAACTCAATATAAACGCGACGCGTCGCCGTCGCAGCGCAGCTCAAGTCGTCAATGGCAACAGCAACTTGAGTGTATGTACACACCCACACACACACACACGAATAGTGATACCACTCTCTTACATTCCAAATATAAAGCTCTACACTTAGGATAAAATGGAGTTCAAAGTTGGAAAATCTTCCTGTGATCCAAAGACATTCAACGGGCTTAAACTGTTATTTATTAAAATTTCTTCAAAAAAAAGTATCAATCTATCAAAATTGTGATAGCCATTTTGTTATATGAGTCTCTTGCAACATTCTCTTCTATAAGATGCTGTTTTTCTTCTCAGTGTAGTCTTTTTTCCCTCCGATATCGACATTCTCATTCTCGTTTGTCGTCTATCATTCCAAAGTGCTCATATTTGCGCAACGGGCGAGCGCCCTCGTCCTTACCTCTGCACCTCTTCCCTGCACCTCCACACCCCTCGTATCACATCGCATGTCCTTTTTTTGTCCTTCGACTTACGTTCGCCGGGTTGCACAGTGACTGACTGGTTATGGATACGCCTTTGAGCGTTTTAAATTTCATATTGCAACTGCATCGGCATCGCATCACTTCCTTTCTGCCATCCATTGGCTTGCATTCCACACACACACACACACACATCTCTCTACTATTTGCACACATGCACACACAAATACGACCTTTTTTAAATTCAATAACTTGACGGCAAGGTTTTGTACCCAAAAACTATGTAGTAGTATATGGCCACATGCAATTATGTTGCCAAATGCAATGAAATCACTCACACACAGGCATACAGACACGTGTGAGTGTATTGCAAAGAGGCATCGTTTTTGCACAGAAATCATTCACAGCCAAGTGTGCATTCAATCGTGCCCAGAGTCTGAACAGAATTCCCATCCGACTCGCATATATGTATATAGTGCCAATAAAGCCTGCACCAATGCAGCTCATCAAGCAACAGTACACAATACACTGAGCAAAAATGTAATGATGAACTTAAGATGAACTTAATATAAGTGTTAGTTTAGATTAAAGAAACAACTTAAGCCGTTCAAAATATTGATAGTGATATAAGTGCAAAAGTATAGCTTGAAGCTTTAAATAATTTTTAGTATTGTTTTTTTCAGTGTATTTTGCACTTGTTCGTATTGTGCAATGTAGTAAATGTATGTTGCTGGACATGCAATATTCAATTTTTCAATATCTGATACTCTCTGGTTAAGGCCCTAGGCTGAACAAAAGCAACAACAACAACAGCAACAACAGCAACATCAGAAGCAGCTTTGGCAAAAATCAACAGCACTCTTCCCACACTCTCTCTCCCCCTTCCCGTCTCAACACTGTCTTTGGATCTGTGTTCGTCTCTGGTTCTGGTTTTTGGTTCTGGTTCTGGTTCTGACTCTGGCCTGTCTGTGCATCACAGTGATTAATGTCTGTGGCAAATGCATTAAATTCTGTTAAATGTATTACAATTTTGCCAGGCTGCAGCTGCACTTGTTGTTGCTGTTGTTGCTGTTGTTGCTATGCCGCCACCCGCTCATGTATTGCAAACAGTTTCACACCAATAGCTGCGTTTTGCCTGCGTCTGGCTGATTGATGGTTGCTTCATCTGATGCTACTCTCATACTGGTTACTGGTTATTGTTGTTGTTGTTGCTGGTTTGCTTGGCTTGTCTGGCGGCAGTTGCTGCTTCAAGCTGGTTATGAATTTGTACAGTTTCAGTTTCCAATTTGCAAGTAAATATTGCAATTTGCAACATCATACAATATCAACATAAAGCAGGTAAATTTTGATGTTAAAGTGAGACAAAAACTTTGTATGCATTTTTCAACCATTTTGTCGCAATCGTGTTTCCGAACTATTCTCTTATTTTTATGCTACAACACTTTGCTAATAAGTTGAATATCATGACGTTCTCTTCGTCTTTTATCTCTCGAGTTGAGTATGGTTTTAACCCTTGTGCAATTTCTATTTGCAGAAAATCTACCACTTAACCTTAAACTCTTTGAGAGAACCAAATCCCAAGCACGCACTTCAAATGCCAAACAGCAAAACTCCGTTTAAGCCGCACTCACACACAAGCTTACAACCATTTTGTGCCTTGTCTTTTTACAGCATACTTAGCAGCGCAGCCTTATGCTTAATGCCAATTCAATTTATAAAGTATGTGAGTGTGTGTGTGAGATACACAAGTGACTCACAGATACAGCTAGAGATTGAGATACGCACCGCAGCATTTTGGCAAACAAGTTTTGCACACTTGAAATTTTTGTGATTGATGTGCTTTGGACGACGCCGCTTGCCGCTGTTTGACTTTGATGTCTCTCTAACCAATTCTTGGTATGCTTGTGTGTGTGTATGTGGTGTGTGTGTGTGTGTGTGTGTGTCTTGAGCCGGCGAAAGTTTTAATTGCTTTTTGCAATTAGAACTATTAGTGAGTGCGCCAGTTTTACAACTGCGTCGCTGCAACAGTTGACTGCACAGCCGCAGCAGCATTTAAAATCCATACTCACCCCCATTAACCCTTTTCAATATGTTCCCTCTCCCATCATCCAGTGCATTTATCTAAGCAATTCATTTAATTGCTTTACAATTTTCATATGTACACACATATGTATGAATTGTTTTTGTGTGTGTGTTTGTGGCTTGAATGTTTTGTGCAAATATTTTTGGTTTGGCATTGTTGAAAAATTTTGGTTTGAAGCAGCTGCATTTGACACTTTTCAATTACACACACACAATACATACAAAAGATGAACATTTTTAAATGTTAAAGTAACGATTTTTCTTGTTTTTATAAATTTTTGTTACTTTTGTACACACTCAACCAATCGTGTTATCGTTTTGCAATCGTACTTTGTTTCTTTTGCTGTTTCTGACTTGCAACTAAACTAAACTCAAACCGAAACCCCGTTTTGATACTGACCAGCAAACAAATTCAAAATCTTGTTGCGGGCACTCTTTGACTGCATTTCTGTTTTCAGTGTCGCCGCAGCAAAACGATTTTCTCATTCTCTCGGTCTTGTTGTTGTTTCTGGACATTTTTTGCAATCCTTTTCCATGTTGCAAAACAAATCAACTTTCCTGTTGCTGTTCGAGAGCAAGTTACAAATATCGAACGATGAATTGCATTCAATGGCAATCACAGCAACATTGCAAACAAATCAACAGATGCGTGTACAGAGGCGGCGTGTGTGAAAGTATCTATGGGATGTGGGATATTAAATAATTATTCAAGACCAATATATTTAAGCAAGTCACGTTACACTCTATAGAAACCAGTTTTTCTTATTAAAACCCATACATTTCCCCTTGAGAACCTTTCACGGCGCCACTGCTTGGCTTTACCGCTTTACCTGTGTTTTCCCCTAGCAATTGGTTGCTTTACCTGTGTATTTTCGCCTTGCAGCAAATCCCTTTTTGCTAGCTAACTTTTATGTCCACTCTTTGACTGTGTTGTGTATTAAAAAATTAAACTAGATTTCCCTTTAGTTTTGCATGTTGCAAGTCAAACAGAGCCGCCGCGAGCAAATGGCTTACTTTGTGCTTTGCTTTGCTTTGACTTGGGCTTTGACTGTGGCCAGCGTCCTGCGTCCAATATTTGGTACTGTGTTGTCCCCTTGTTCAGTGCCAATTTCGATTGCATTTCGAGAAGCAATTTCAATACGCCTCAGAGCCTCAGTGGTTCAAAACCAGAAACGCGCAACGATTTTTTAATTGCCATGTGCTCAGGGTCGACGGCAGGTCCTGCAAACTCCTCTCATACTCACCCTCCCCACTCTTGCTGGACAGCCATTGAAAAGATGGAATCATAACTCCTGCCAGTGGGAGCTAGGACGCGACAAGCGGACGCTCGGATGCCGCCAATGCCAATGACTAATTATGAAATGTTTGATTTCCCTGGGGACAGAAAGCGCGACGAATATTTTGCGGCATGCTACACGACCCGCCATACCTGGCAACAGAGCAGAAAAGCTATTCACGGCGATGACTGCCTTTTCTGTTTTTTGCGCAATCTCCGTCACGAATATTTTGGCGCAGACAATCAACAAACGGAGCAGCTGGCAATATGTGAATAAAAGTGAGGGATTTATATATACTTATTCTTGATCTTGCCGTGAAATGAAATGAAAAATCAAAAACAAATTGCACAGAAATGTAATGAATTTCAAGCAATTCTCACACACTCGCACACATATGCACATAAACCAAGATATATTTTCAGAAACTCAGCCTCAAGTGTGTGTGTTTGTGTGCATTTGACAACTGTCTAGTAAGGCCATGTCACTATTCGGCCATGTCTCTTTGCGGTTGGCCACAGGGTGTCTGTGACAACGATGACGCCGACGACTTCTTCGTTGTTGTTGTTTGCTTGTGTATGTGTGTGTCCGTGCCAGGCATGACAAATATTTTGCAACTTCTCAGTGGCTACGAGTGTGTGTGTGGGAGCGTCAGTGTGCGTGGTTAAAACTTTAAAATATTTGTGTTGAAATTGCACTTGATTTAATTGTTGTTGCTGGCAAAGATGCTGTTTCTATTTGCTACTCATCTTGCTGTTGCCGATTTTGCTGCTGTATCATTGACAGACAAGTTTCTACGCTTTGTTTGCTGACTTCCACAAAAGTCACAAGCAGGCTTGGGAATTGTAGATATAAGTTTGATCAACTTGCAGATGCTCTAGGTTTTGCGTAAAGTATTGCTTATTTTATTGTGATTGGTATTCTAAACATATATATAAAACATTCCACCATTGATCTCTTTGAACACTTTTTACAGGGTATCTTTACTGTTTGCTATTTTCTATCTGCTTGGCCAGCCGTTCTCTGACCGCTTTAAGCTTAAAATCTATACGAAATCAAAGTAACAAAGAACCGCAACAAATTTGCCTTAGGCAGCTGTAAGTGGACGGAAATGGTCGGGTTGTGAGGGAGTGGGGTGGAAGCATGGTCTATGCTGACTGACTGACTGATGGGGCTCGACTGGCCAAATGGTCGACTGTTGATTTGGCCAAGCTGTGATTGAATTGTCGTAACCCCAAGTTGTCTAACCTAACATCCCTTTACTCCGTCCCTATCTCTATATATCGCTTATTCTCTCTTCCTCTCTCTCTCTATCTTTCTATCTGTTCTGCTCTGGTATCGCCGTGATGACATTTTCCACTGGCTGAATTTTATGTTGATTACAGATTAAGATTGCAACATTTTCCTCTGATATTGACAATAATGCCTTTGAGCATTATACCATGCGCTGGCCTTTGACCCCCCATCTCTCGTTCTCACTCCTTTTCTCAATTTAAGTGTGTATCTTCTTCTGCTCTACTCACAGCCAAAGTGTTAATTTGGTTGAGTGGGTTTTTCGGGCTCGATTTGAATACACATACTTATTTAAACACAAGCATACACATCTATTGTAGTATAGACAGTCTGTACGAACGACAATGGCCACAGTGTTGATAATAATGAGCTGACAGCTCGGCATTAGTTGCATGGATTGTAGATTGTGTTTGTATGTTAAATGTCTGGGGCTTAGTAACAATGTTGTCAACATTTTCATGTTCGTTGCTGTTGCTGTTGTTGTTGTTGTCGTCTGCACAGCTCCAACACAGCAACAGCTACAGCTGGTAATTAATTTTAAAAAACGCTTCGGGCTAGTCAAACAAAGTGTAACAGGATATTAATTACATTTGACGACTGCCAAAGCGGAAGTGTTAAAGTGTGTATAGACGATAAACTGACAAGCTACAAAACAGCAAAAGCAACAGCAGCAACAACAATTGAAAGTGTTTAATAAGGCATCGTATTTCTCTCTTCATCTCTCTTTTTACGCTTGTGAGATGTGGGATTATGCTTCTGGTTGTAGTCAACAGCTCATTAAACAAGAGACTAACATTAAATTCTCATGTTTTTGCATTAAATCGAGGTTGGCATTAACATGTCCCCATTGTCAAATCGCAGTTAAGTTAAATGATAAAAAGCAAACGCAAAATAAATCCGTTTAAATATATTTTTATTTTTTTTTTTACTATAAGTCCTGTTTTTTCTAAAGAAAAGAATGTAAACAGCTGTTGCATACTTTGCGGTGGTCATATTGAAATCATGCGTATGCATACGCCACGTGTGCCCTTACATCACTTAAATGGAGTGTCCAAACAACACACACACACTTGCTTAAAATTCGATTATATAAACAACAACAGCAACAGCAATTATTACAAAGCTAAATGGAAGGTAATGGCAAATGGCAAAAAAAAGTGAAGAAAAAAAAATGTGAAAAAATCCCCCCAACATGACTATAGCTTTTATATCAATTTTTTTTGCTGCTGCTCGACCCACAGCGTAATGAAAATTCAGTTTTCATGTACTCAACTGCTAATGACAGTTTTTTAATGATGTTGGACGCTGGACACTGCAACACACACAACACAACAAAAAAAAAATAAAAAAATAAAAATAAAGTTAAAAAAAAAAAATTTACAAAATGGATGAAAGTTGCGCAAACAACTCACATAACAAAACGCCAAATGGACATTTAATAGGATAGACGTCGACGTCGACGTTGGCATCGCCAGAGGTGCCGCTATTGTTATTGTTCTTGTAGTAGTTGCTGCTGTTGCACTCCGTAATGCCATTTTATTTAATTTCAGTATTTTTTCTATAAATTATTTTAAACATAAATCTGTGGGTGGGTTCATCTACATGTACATACAAACCATGATATATAAATCCATTTTAAAAAATAGTTACCTTACATATGGACCGCAAAAACAATGGTTTTGGACTGCGCTACAGATTACAAACGAATCGAGTGCTTACGAATTGAGAAAGCTTTTGTTATGCGGTCATGACGACTATGTGTATACAATTGATATTTGTTAAGCAATATGAATAGGTTAAAAATAATCAGATATTGTATTTATTTAGAAATTATACAAAATATATACATATTTAATATTGTATAAATTACTTTCAAAATACAATTTTTGACATAACCTTGAGGATAACTACCTTTCATAATGTCTTGTCCAACACTGCTATCACCTACACATCTTTTGTCTGCCATATCTGACCACATTTCGCTTTGGCATACTGGTTATGAGTTTGCCTGTTGTACAGGTAACACTCTTTGCTTCTGATGCTGCTGCTGTGAGACGCAGTCAACCTCAACGTAACTAAGATGCGGTCCGCAGCAGCACTTACCAAAGCAGACCTCAAAAAGTTTGCACCCACACGCACACACGATGCCAAAGCGTTCGCTGCGACTATAAAAAGGTGCAAACAGCAGCAGCAATAGCAGGGTGAGATGAGGTTTGCCTGCTGAGAGTTAGTGGGATTTTACGGGTGGCATAAGGGCGGGGTGGAAGGGAAAGTGATGAGAACGTCGCCGTCGACCGACACTAAGCCTGAGTGCATTTTCTTGTTGTTGTGTACGCGCGCGTAGTTTGTTTGCCGTGCGTAAAATCCGCAACGTTACGCCATTTTGTGTGTGCTTTCTTTGTGTGGCGATGCTGCCGCTGCCGCTGCTGTACAGTTGTTGTGTTTTTATTCTTTTTTGTTGTTTTGCTTTGCTTTCTCTTTTTTATTTATAACTCATTCCACCCAAATGCTAAAAAAAAGGTGCGAAAAGTGTGGCCAGAGCTCTTCTTGCTGTTGTTCTCGTTGTTGTAGGTAGTTTGTCGATGCTGAAGCTTTGATAGTCTCAAAGAGAAAGGGCGAGCGAATGGGCAAGTGAGATGGAGAGCATCTTTGCTGCTTGGGATTTTAATATACAACTCAACCTTTGGCTGTTGCTCTCTTTTTTTTCTGTTTCGGTGTTGTTGCTGCTGTTGCTCAGCCCGTAAAAATAAAAGCCACGTTATTAAGTTGAAAGCACGTGCTACTTGTTGTTGCCACTGATGCGAGCCTGAGCTCTGAGTTGTAGTCTGACCCCACCGACCCCCTCTTGGCTCCTGCTGCCTGTTGGCATAGCCATATAGCAGTTGCTTTTATTGTTATTACTACAATACATTTGGCACTCGGCACTATTTTTGCCTGCCACTTTTTGGTTGCATATTTTCTCACCTCTCCCACATATGTGTGTGTGTGTGTGTGTGTGTGTGTTGAATGTACTATGCTTTTTAATGGCTCCGCCTGGGTCCTTCTGCTCTTTGTGTATATATCATGATTTCCCTGGCACCATCACTGCATTCATTTGGCGATCTTAAATCAAAATGTTTGTGCTTCTACAGCAACAACAACAACTGCTTCTACTACCAAGGGCAACTTCCCTAGGATTGTTTATGTCCCTGGCGATAAGGGAAGACGTGAGGAATATTGACTTAAAAGAACGATTGATATCTTTTATAAAGAATTTACTTAAAGACACCGGTTTTAACTTGATTTTTATACCTTTCCTACCATTTACATTTCTCAGATAAATGCTTATTAATTAAGCAATACAATAAGCTCTACTGCAACTTTTACTTTACTATAACATTTGAGAAGTTGTTTTTCTTTCCAGGGTATTTCATAGCATCCCTTTTAGATCTTGTTACCTACTTGTACTCTAATAATCAACATAAAAACAAAGAACAGCAAAGCAAACGGATACTGAAACTGTTTTTGCACTTAATGGCATTTTAAATAAACTACACAAGGCAGTAAAAAATATGTGAATGTGCCATTGTACAAAAGGGCACTTTTAGCCATTTTAATGCGGTGCTGTGCTGAGGACCAAGAAGATTATTTCCGCGCCAAATGTGCAAATAAAACCGCCCTCAAATGGCGTACATAACGCGCCAAACTTAATAAAAAAAAAAAGCTGAACGCATTTTACACCAACTAATATGAAGGCCATAACATATGGGCCTGGAACATATTTAATGGCCCACTAAAGCTAGATGGCCTGAATACTTACGTATGATATTACATATACCATATATTTTCTAAGGAAATGATTTTAACTGAAAATTTAAACATACAGAAATCACTTGTAATTAAAATCAAATTAAATGTATATGAGTTGACAAAATTATGCAATTCAAATGAAAACAGTCCATGTGAAAATATTGTACAAAATAATTACATGCTTAATATTGATACATTGTGACAATCAAATTTAAATAAAAATGTTTTGCAACACAGCCTACAATATGTTGAGGGGATTGAAAGCTGCCCAATGCAGTCGACTAGTACGAACGATTGCACAAACAACTGCAATAGCTGATTGTATTGACAGCATTGCCTGAGCCAAATACGGTGATAATGAGCTGTACAAGTGATGGGAAAGAGCAAGATAGAGAAACGAGAGTGAGAGAGAGCGCTTCTCATTTGAAAATGAAACTGTTGTCCTGCAGCCATTTGCCTGATAGCCATCAATGCCATGAATAAAACACGAACCAGGGACCTCAGGGAGACAAAAACACAGAAAGCGAGAGCAAGAGAGAGACAGAGAGAGAGAGAGAGAGAGAAGAGAGAGAGCGGTTGGGGACGCTTTTCATTCGTGTTGATGTTGCCGATGATGATGAAGTGATAATAATTAAATTTGCATAATGCTAAGTGATTAAGTTGTTGTCAACAGAAGCTGCAATTGTCAGTCCCATTCAACTACGTTCAGTTCAGGATGTGTATTCAATTTGATGTATTGGATGTATCGACGACTGATTGCAAAATCAAGCATACAACACACAAACACACACTCAGTAAACTCTATTTGCCAGGGTTCCATCTGGGATATCAAAATAAAAACACGATTCAAGTGCATTCAAAATTTTGGCGTGTGCTTTTGCGTGTGCTGTGGTCAAGTGTCGTGGGATTACATTTATTATGTTAGCAATGTTTTCTCCTTCTGCCGTTGATGTTGTTAAACTAATTGAAATGCTGGGTGGCAACAAGCGCGCGTCATAATGTTCATGCAACAGGCAACAAGCGCTCACAATTGGCACAATTGGGAACAAGCACGAAGCTGACCCAAAGCTAATGGCTTAGTGCTTGGCTTGGGAGACGAGGGAAGAGAGCTGAGGTCCTCTAATTACAGCGCTTATTTATAATTGATTTGTGGCAATTTAATTAATTTGAATTTAACTATTTAATGAGGATTACCAGGCCTAACCAAAACTCACGCGTAAACTTTCTTTTTTTTCTCCCTCTATTTGGTGTTTTTTCGGTTGAAAGCCGCATTTAGTAGCCAAACGCACTAATTAGCTGTTGAATTTTAGATTAAGCGTCTGGTAATATAAACAACAACAAAAACTCTCCAACATCACTCGCCAAACGGTTAATTGAAGTTGGGCATCAGGTTTGACCATGTGATAAATGATTGCAAAAGTGTCGAAAAAAATCCGTTATTATATTAGATTCACAAAGAACGTGGAAAATGAAGAAAAAATGTGTTCAAGCTCAAATTTAATATAGATAGCTCAATTAAAAAACGAATGCTAACTGCTTCTACGTACATATTTATTTTTTAGATTTTATACAAATGATAAAGCTACCAACATTAGTGGCTATTGGTGACCAATGTCATTTAATGGAAATCGAGCAAATGTTGCTAATTTACCTTGTTTAACTTTTTTTTTTTTTTGTATATTTTGCAGATTTTTCACGCTTCGTGTGCGGTCAACAGGCAGTGCATTAATGTTAATGCATTTTGGCTGTTTGATTAGCAATTTTGTTGTTGAATGGCAACAAATTAATTGTCATTTAATATGTTTACAGTTTGTGGCACTAATTGCATTTGAAAAGCGCATTAAACACCCAAAATGATTTTTTTTTAAACAAACCTTGTTTTCAGTTTGATAAGCGCATTTAGTTGTTGGCAACTGGTGTTTAATTAAATTTTATGTTCAAAGATTATTATTAATTTATTTGTCATTAAAAAATAAATAAATAAAGCTTTTTGCGAAAATGTTCTCAATAAATCGATTCTATATTAAGCCAAACTCACGTCAGAAACAGCTTAAGATTTTACTCTCTTGGGAGTTAACTGAACTAAGCTGAAGCGTATTTACTTTTCTTCAAGCTATAAATACATTCACGTGCTCCTTATTATTATAATTAGTATGCAGCTTCATCTTATTTGATTACAAAAACATGGTATCATCTATATTTAGCCATTAAAAATAAACTCTTCTTCGCCTGCATGCTCATCAGCATCTTTAATTACCAGCACAGACGAAAGACAACAGAGAGATAAACTTAAAGTGCGTTCCCCTGGAAATGACAGTCTCGTCCAGTCAGTCAGCTAAGGGTTGTGGGACGTTGGGGGCTTGGTGGACAGTTTGGTTGTGTGGGACAGTTCGCGCGCACTTCATAAAGTCACATCAATTTATTTCATTTCCTTAGTTAATTTCAAAGTGTCAACATAATAAATGAACTGCACGTAGCAGCAACTACAACAACAACAACAGCAACTCAGAGTTGCTGCTGCAAAAAGTTGTCGCATTTCAAATGGTTGCACGCAACAAATGAGCGCAGGACTCTCTCTCACTTGCACAGGACTTTTTGAAATACGCATAAAAATGCAAGACAAATGACACAAGAGGGGTGGTGTGAAAAGAGTAAAGAGCGTGCAAAAATGCAGCCAAAAACAATGCAAAACGCAAGAAAAACAGTCGAAAAAAAAGACAGAACAGAAATGATTAAAAAGGACATGCGAACACCTAAACGTCCGCGTTAGGGGTAAAAATGCCACAAATGCAGCGACCGTGCAAATTTTCTTCATTTCCATTTTGACAAAACGCCAACACAGACGAAGACGCAGTAGGAGCAGGAGCAGGAGCAGGAGCAGGAGCAAAAGCTGACGGACTGACTCCGACTCTGACATTGACAAATAATGAATGGGCAACAGCAGAAGGAAGCATAACGCATTGCTTGCTGCACTGCTGTGGGTGGGTAAAATAATGATGGTGCGCCCGACGAGGTGGGTGAGTATGGGGTGGGTGGTCTGAACTGACTCTGGTCCCGGCGTCGCCGCTTGAATGTGTCAAAATTGGAGCCACATTGTCCGAAACAGAAAACGTACGGCATGGAGATGTGGAGCTGTGGAAAGGAACGGAAAGGAAAGGACGACAGGACAGCGTGGGCCAGGACAACGAGCCACTGACAGCTGCAATGCCAAACGGTAACCGCAAGGACGCCAGGCGCAAAAAGGATGAGAAAGTGTAGGGATAGGAGGTGGGGTGGCAAGGAGGCAATGGCATGACGATGCGCGCTTGTCTTGGACTTGGACAAACAAAATGCCAGGACAAGGAAATTAAGACAATTGAACCGTTGAGG
Organism: Scaptomyza pallida; assembly: GCA_018152965.1. Lineage (NCBI taxonomy): Eukaryota > Metazoa > Arthropoda > Insecta > Diptera > Drosophilidae > Scaptomyza > Scaptomyza pallida. Next base: position 2,653,215 of record JAECXP010000080.1, on the reverse strand, counting down.
CGTGCGAGAACTCAGCTAACCTCATGGGCTATAAGTGTACACTAAATACGTGTGTGTATGTGTGTGTGTGTGTGTGTGTGTGTGGGCGTTGTCATGTTGACATTGCAGGTGCGCCCAGGAGAACGCTCACCATAGTGATGGTCGTGCATTGTCAATGGCGCAGAAAGGATAACAGCACAACAGAAACACACGGGACAACAACAAGGACTCGAAGCGATGTGTTAGCTTGGCTTAAGTTATTAAAAAAGAAGCAAAAAAAATAGCAAGGAAAATAGAACAAGTGGACAACTTACGTGTGTGTGTGTGTGGTTATCAGGGTAGGTGTTGCGGAAATAGAAAACAAATAATTGCCATGCAAAAAAGTATTGGTTGTCTTATGGAGCACAACAAAACGCACCCTTTCCTCCAACCCGCTGCGTACAGTTGGAGAAAATAATTTGTTTAATGGAATGTAAATTTCATACTTAAGCAAATAAATGCGCTCAAGTGTGAGCTATGTGGGCGTGGCAATGCCATTCACTCTCTCTCTCTCTCTCTCTCTCTTTGTCTATTCTTTGGTAAATTTATTTTGTGTTCTTCTTTGGGGTTTTTCCGACAATAGTTTGTTTGCTTTGCCAATGTTGATGAGAGACAGTAAAACTATTTGTTGGCTATTTGCACAGGGGATTTTTGGCTTTGACCAAGAAGGGGCTGTCGCATTGACTTGGCCCAAGCATAGCTTATGACGTAGCTGCGATTACAATTGATTGGAAGGTAAAAAGTTAAGAAAGGGCGAAAAACTATATTAAATAGGAATAAAGATTGAAATGTAAATGCGTGACATAAAGATGGCTCAAGGGGGATAAGTGGAATGACAAAAAAAAGGGTTGTAAAATGAAAATCTTGGAGTAAATATTGAATTTAATAAGAAGAGATAAACTAAGAGTTTAGTTTAGTAATTAGATAAATGGGTTGGTCAGAGTAAGCTTTGCCTCTTCGTCCATAATGCCTTTAAGTTTTATAGCACTTCTTTAATTTGATGACAACCTTGTCTTGCTTATTTTGTTAACAGCCGAAAATGTGACAAATCCGAACGGGAAATACTAGTTATAATGAAAATGTCACATGCATTAATGACACTCAAGGTGACAACCCTGTTTGACACACATAAAGAAAGAAGAGGGGAGAACGCAGTTGGCATGTAACCATGTCTGACAATATTGCTGCCAAAAAGAGCTTTTTGTGATAGCCCTACCCCGCCCCTGCGCCCATTTATGTGTATGTATGTGTGTGTGTGTGTTGCTAGCATTAAACCTAAAAGATAAAAGGATTTCATAAATGCAACATGCTGATGTTGCTGCTGACAACAATGTTGCATTGCCTCCCGTTTCTTCCTTCTCCCAAACCATACATATATGTATATAAATAAATAAACGTAGCACACAGCTCACAAAATGTCCAACGAACTCAACGCCTGTCGTCTGGATCCTCCTGATCCCCCCACACTTCTTATCTCCTCGCTCTGCCGTGTCAGTATGTTGTGTTGTTGCCTGTCTCTGTTTCTGCTGCCTTTTCCCCTTGCCGACTGTTTGTCATACAGCTGCATTTGACTTTATGAGTGGGGTGGACAGCTAGGAGGAAACAAACATGCAACAAATACAGCTTAAGGCAAACGGCTGCTGCTACAACATCCCCACAACAAAAAATGGTGCTGAGGCAACAAAGACGAAAGACTGCAAAATATTATCAAGTTCTTTTAATTAATTTTGATGTTAAGCCCATGGCTTTGATTATGCTATTAGCAAAAGGGTTTGCTGGCAATGTGCTATGTGTTTTTGTTCTTTTACCAATTAAAGCAAATGGGGCATTATCAACACGTCTTTAAAGGCCGTTTGAGTTAAGAAAAAATGGGAAGTTATGTTATGAACAAATTGTGGATCTATAAAGGAGTTTTTAGTAGACAAATTGATCATTGGTTTAAAAAAAAAATCGATAGTCGTAAGTTTCTTTAACCAAACCCATTTGAGAATCGATTTCCAAACTCCACTAAAGCACTATTTTAGCCGTCAGCTTAAAGTGCCGTTTTGGCCACCTAATCGCCTATTCACACTTTTGCACCACAGCAACCACAGCAACTACTCGAAATTAAAATGCCCCCAAAGCCAAAAGCAAATTATTGCAAAATGTATCGTACTGTCAATGCACTAACAGGACAGCTTGCAACAACCACGCAATCCACCCTAACTAGCTGCAAGCCCATTGAAAAGCGTTGACAATAATGCCGCCGTTTTGCCCTCTTCCACACCCTTCGTTTTGCTGCTCAAGTTGATGCCTCGCTGCGCTCTAATGCAATACACCAACACATAGAGTTAAAAATTGGCTGAAAACGCTTTTGCTTTTGGTTTTGCTTTGGCTTCAGCTTTGGTTATTGCTATTTGAGCTATGTGTTGGTGTTGTGGCTGTTGTGTTATCGCTGTCATGCAGCTCCCGAGCCAGTTCACAAATTGGCCTAGAAGGCCAAAACCATTTCAAAAATTGTATTAAATCCTGAACGCTTTTACGAGGCGACTGCCTAGTGCTAGGTCCTTTGTCGCGTCTTTTGTGTGTGTGAGTGTGTGTGTATTTAAAATTCAGTATTTTCTTTTCTCTCTCTGGGGTTTTTTTTGCGACTTCCTGCAAATTTCATTTCCGCTTTGATTGCGCTTTTTGCGCATTTCCCTTTGCCAAAGTAAAACAAATGAACGGAAATGCCACACACGCAGTCGCAACAACAACAACAATAACGAGAACAAACAACAACAACTGCAAAATGCACCTTTGACACCTTTTGGCCAAAGTGTGACAAAAACCAAAAGGCACAACAACAACAGAAGCAGCAGCAGGAGCTGAATTGGAAGGAGCCAGAAGTCAAAACGTTGTCCTGCCTGCATGCAAAGTATCTAGTGGCCTTCGGTTACCCCCCCTCCGCTCACAACTCTTCTTGCCACCTGCTGTTGCAACTGTTGTTTAGATGTGTTGTGTGTGCCTTTTTGCTGCTAGCTGACAACGCAGCTCTCTCTCTTTGCCTGCTGCTGTTGCTGCCAAGTGTGAAAAATGTCGAAAATGCAATTTCCTTCAAGTAAAATGCCTGCCATGCGCTTTTGGCCACCCGCCTTTCCCCGCTCGCTTCTCCTGCCTCTCTGCCACTGCACCTACCTAGGCTACGTGGCCGTATTACAAACGACTTCACGCCGAATCCTGGCTGACTGCCAGGACTTGCCTATACCTCGCTCTGCCTCCCTTCTGGCTCTGTAGCTTAAATAAAGCACTTCCGCTAATAAAGTCGCACTCCTGCAGCATACATGTGTGTATATGTGTGTGTGTGCTGTTGTGGGTGACACGGAGGGGCATAAAACGTGCTGTCCAAGAGACGGCGTTCGGTAGGAAGCCCAACTCTCACGCATTCGCATGCAGTTTAGACTCCGACTGCAACATGCGTGTCAACTTGTGTATCTGTGGATGTGTATGTGTTTGCTTTCGTGGCAAAAACACATTTGGAAAATTTGTGTAGGCGACATTGTTGTAAATCACCGACACATTTTGAACTGCACAAAGGCCGTACGGCAGCCAGAATACACTGCAATAAAATGTATACACAAAGTTAAAAAATCAACAAAATACGTTCACAAATTATTTTCATTTATTGTGTTCTCGTTTTCAACGTTTCGTCTTTCGTTTTGTAAACTAAGTTTTTTTTCAGTGTAGTATGCAACTGCGAGCCTTAAGCACCTCCCTTTGCTTTTTTGACTGTTCGTAAATGTTGCGGCTGCACGCATTGGTCTGTGCCCCATCACCCTATGACTTCCCCCTTGCAGCAGCTTGCCTTTTTCCCTCTCTCCCATGCATCCTATTCTTTTAGGCTGGTGGGCGATGCACAACTCAAAATTACTACCAAGTTCTGCAAGTGACGATGACGATGAAGGCGGTGATCTCTGAATGAAATGTTGCGTACGCTTTCAGGACAATACAACGCTGTGACTTTACGCACACACCCAAGAAGCTTTACACACACTCACACATACACACGTTCATTACAGAGCATAATGATGGGGAGGTTATGTCTGTTCTGTAGCAGTTGCACAAATTTTTCGTTGACAATAGGTGTGAAAATTGAAGGCGAGTGATTGCATTTGTCCGCACAACAAACACACGCACACACACTCATAGGAGATGTGCTGCACAACAAAAGCCGAAAGCTTGGAGCGACCTTTGTCTTGGTCTGATGTGCAAGTCTAGGTAATTAATAGACTTGAAATGGTCGCTTGCTCAAAATTTTAATTAGGTGACACATGCAAAGTGCAGAGGGCAAAGTTGCCCCAAACAGGCAGGATGCGCAGGATGCAGTGGCTCCCAAGAGACTGTCTTTAATTGATAGTCAAAAACAGTTTTTGGGTGCGTTCACGTGAGGTGACGTCATCATCATCATCATCATCATAATCATCGTTGCATGCAGTTGAAGTGAGGAAATTACAAGTCGTGAATTAATGGCAGCCCACTTTGGCGTTGCCTCTGCCTTTGCCTTTGCCGTTGCCTTTGCGTTTGCCACGCCCACGTAGGCAGTCTTCACGACTGATGCAAGAAGACAATCACTTAGGGAGCTGGGAGCACGTTGCCAGGATATCCGACGTCGTGGTCTTCGCTGACGCCGTCTCTGCCACTGCCACTGCCACTACCACTGCCACTGCCTCTTTGCTGCTGCAATTGCAATGCTTTGTCAGCTCAAAAACTTAACCTCAAACGGCGGCAGTGACAGGCAGCCATTTATATGTCTATGTAGGTGTGTGCCACATACGTGGCATGTCCTTGCCAGGCACACACTCACGTACGCCTCTACTCACCATTGTTTGCTACCCCTCCCACACACATTCCCACTCCTCATCACATCTTCAATTTCGGCTTAATTTAAATTTCAAACATTTGCCAGAGACCCAAAGCAAAAGAGAGATGTGGAGGGAGCAAGAGACAGAGAGAGACAAATTGAGAGCAAAAGAGAACTCAATTCATACGAATTTAATTAGGAACGCGTGTTTCATGAGGTTTCCTGTTTTTTGACTTTGCCAACAGAGCCGTAAAATGCTCTCGCAACGGGAAATTGCCCTAGCATTTTTTTTACATCTATAGAAGCTCCCTCTCTGCCTTTACTCTGCTCGCTTGGCAACTGTTTCAACAACTTGAGCTTTGACTTTGATGCTATTGTTTCTTATTTCACGGCATCTGAGTTATTAACAAATATATTGATTGGTTTCTATACCACCAAGACAAAAGGAAAAAGTGATTCAACTCATAATACTAATTGAGTTTCTAAACTTCAACTTATTGAGAAAAACGTTTTCTTCCCTTAAAGACGAAACCATAACAACACAAAAAAAAATTTGATCATATTACTTTTGAGATTTGAACAATATCTACATATATAGCTTCCCCTTCAGAATGATTTAAATGTTTATTTTACCTGTAATTATCATTTTTGGTATTAAAGACGCCGAACTTGAATCGTTATTACTGCCACTTGTGTAGTGATTGGCCGCAGTTTTGGTTTTGGAAACTCAACAGCCTTAGTCAATAAAAGTAATGTTTACCAAACACGTGTTAAAAGAATTTAATTAAATTTTTTCTCGTAAAGAAGAAAATGAAAAAACAAAAAAAAAACAGAAAAAAAGATTTAATTGTAAGTATGGTAAGGAATTCTGAATCAGTTCAACTTTTAAATACCTTACGCAGAATAAATGATTTGAGGTATGTGAAAAATTTGATTGAAACTTATATGTACATACAGTATGTTACTACATATATATGTATATTTTAAAATATGATTGAAATGGTGAACACTCAATAATAAATTCAATGCACTGTAAACTCAACTGAATATTTACCACTGACTGACCAATTACTCAGTAAAACACGCACACACAGAAAGGTATGGCTTGCAGAGTGATCTATCAATAGGTAAGAGACTTTTCAATGGGCTGAATGAGCTGCTGCGCACTAAAGCACACACAAAAGGCATTTAGCCGCTTTCTGATATTGGCCCATTGAACTATGCATTGAATAGGCGGACGACGACGCCTCCTTTGCACATACAATGCCAAAGCCAAACGAGCCAAATGAATGGGGTTTCGGTGAAGTAGTAGTAGAAGTAGTAGGAGCAGGCTGTATAATGCCCTCCAAATACACACACAACCGTTAGAATAATTCTCACACACACTGGGCGTGAGAGAGAGAGAGAGAGAGAGAGAGAGAGAGAGAGAGAGAGAGCGAAAGTTGAATGGTTGTTATCGTTACCCATTTCGTTTATACTTTATGATTAAACTATTGATGGCAGTTGTTGGCCGGTTTATGAATTGACAGACATCATCCATTATGCGTGGCAAACGCATGTGCGGCATCGGGTTGCGGAGTGTTATGGACATTGGGTCAAAGGATTCACAGAACGCTAATTAAAATGAGTCGACTGGACTCGTAAATGAATTGGATCTCACTAGCTTCTGTTGATTCCTTTGCCCCTGCCGATATGTTGTCTACTTTAAAGTACTTTTTATCAACGAGGCGAGAAAAAAACCAAACAGTTTTTGCTGTCTTTACGAGCAGTTTTTTTTGTTAAAGCCCTTTTGCCATTGACATTTGTAAGCGCTCTCTCCCCTTCCTCCGCTGAGCATGTGAGTGTCTGAGTGTGTGTTTGGCACATTTGTTGATTATTTCGCTTTGATGCGCACAAAAGTATGCAACACAGCGGGATAAAGCAAAACACACAGCAACAACAACTACAAACAAATATGTATCGCCATTTGAAAGGACACACAAACTGTTTTTGCTGTTAATCAGAGTTGTAGCTTAATTAGTTTCTTTGCCATGAATGTATGTCCATGAAATTAATTAGCGTTTTTTTTCTCCCTTCTCTTTGTACATGTTTTTTTATTTTGCCTTCCTTGCCTTTCATATTTTCTACGAAGAGCAAAAAGCAATGAAGCTAAGAACGCTTTGGCTTTGTGGCCTTGCCTTAAATCGCATATGTACAGAGAATGTCACTAAATTATAAGGCGTGGGACTATCGTTAATGAAGTTGAGTGTTTAAAAAGCGTACTTATGTTTTATAAGTAGTTTATAAGTGGCATGTCCTTTATTTCACTTAATGAAATAAAAAATCAAGGAATTTGCTTCAATTAAAATTAATTTGGTTTTCCAAAGAATTTTTATGCATGATATATGTACGTATCAAATTACATAAAAATATACATTTATTAACATAAATACAATTTAATAAAATATTAAAATTAATTAAATTGTTTTGTGTGGACCTTCAATGAATGAAGTAACTGATGAGTTTAAGCTTTTATCTATATATATAAAAGAGTTTGTCCTAATTGTTGAGAGACCCACAGCCTAAACGAAAAGAGCTAGAAGGCTGAAATTTTCACCAAATATTCCATTCACGTTGAAAGTGAGCTCTAAGAAAGGAAAATGTGTGTCTCAAAAGAGTGATCAACCTGGGTAGAGCGAACAGGCTTTGCAAAAATTAGTTCACTATTTCCAGACACGACTGTATTTATTAAATATCTATGGCTAAAATTTTATTAAATTAAATTATTGGAGTGATGTTGATTCTGTAAAGTGTAAAGGAATTGCTTCTTAGCTTCTACACTCTATCTGAATTCCTCTTTCTCTTTCTCTTTCTCTTCTCTCTCACTTTCTTTCTCCAGCGAGTCACATTCATCAACCCCATATACAAATTGCTCTTTTCGGTTTGACTTGCATTTTTATTTGTCACCTTTTATGTTGTGGGTCTGCTTGACTTTTGTGCTGCTTGCCGCTTGTTGTTTTGTTGTTTGAAGCTTGTAGATTGTTGCTTGGCAACCCGTTCACATTTCACATTTCGCATTCATTTGCTGAATTCATCTCTACCGCGGGCTCTCTCTTTCTCTTGTTATACCCCCCAGCCAGTGTGCTCATATGGTGCTTTTGGCATTTCGGTAAACAGCAAACAATAGGCGCCTTGATTTTGCAAAATAAAATTTAATTATGTCTCGCTTTGTGTACACACAGCATGCGTACGCGCGTGTGTGTATGTGTGTAAGAGTCCTGCTTGATAAATTTGTTTATTCAATAAAAATGCCTCTCACTATGAGATTTAAAAATTTTGTTGTCGCTGTTGTTGACGTCGACATTGCTGTCAGCCGCAGAGAAGAGAAACTCGGCTAAAAGAAAAGTTTCGCATGGACATAGCGAGTAAAAGGGAGGGCAGAGACGAATGCAGTTGCTGTTCCTTTTGTTTATATATATAAAAAAAAATCATACACAATTCTATATACATTCATAAATGACTGAAATAGGGGCGGGTAGCAGCTGCACGGGGGGCGTGACCAACAAAAATCAAGACAACAAACCAAACCAAGCGAACGTTGCAGCTTTCTCTTTTCTTTTTTTCGCTGCTGTTAAAATGCTGTGGTCACTTGGCCTCCCCCTTGCCGTACTTCTGTCAAGCACTCCCCAAGCACCGTGCTCTCATAACGCAACAGTAGGATTCCCTTTTCCGCTCTCGCGCAAATTAATATTTTTATTTTTATTGTTTTTATTTTTTTTTCGTTCGCCTGGAAGGACACACAGCGAGTCCTGGCAACTGTTATAAAGCGTAACTGTTGCTGACGCATATACATATGCCAGACATATTTATTTCATTTTATTATCATATATGCGATATAACGTATACCCTACTTCAGTTGGGGAGTAGTTACAGTTGCATGTGCCTTGAGTTTCAGGGTCCAAAAGATATTAATTTTTGGGTTTTTTGACTCTTAACTAACCCTTGAAAAACGATTAATAAATGGGTATTTTGGAAAATATTCTTCAACAAGAACATATCGTAGTGTATTTGCAGTCTACTTTGGGCCAACTTTTAATAAATTTCCCTTTTTATTATATTTTTCACTTCAGACACTCATACGCCATGTTGTCATCGCTGTTTTCGCCGTTTGCATGGCCTCATTGTTGCTGCTCTTGTTGTTGTTTGCTTGTTCTTCATGTGTGTGTGTGTGTTGTTGCCTTGGGTTTTTATTGAAAAATAATTACATGTTACAGTCATGTCGTGCGTGTGTCCCTCTGTCAGTCTGGTGTCTCACTTGGTGCGGTCTATTTGTGCCGCCTCCACTCGCCATCCGTCTGTCCATCTGTTTGTCCGCCTGTGGATTTACCAGCACTATTTTCCGCCCCACCCTTCCCGCTCGCCATTTGCAATGCGTCTTCACCGTCCCATCATCAACGTTGGCTGTCAAGCACAGTGCTTATGTGTGTGTGAGTGTTGGTGTGTGGGTGTGTGCGTCTCTGCTGACAAAGAGCTATCATAAAATAAAACACGTTTTTATATTTTAACAGCAACTTTTTTGCCATTCCTTTATTCTTGTTCTGTTCTCCTTTTTATTGTCAGCGCTGCTGTTGTTGCATAGTTTGTGACAATTTTTATTTAATTTTAATTGCTTGTTGCATATTAAGTTATATATGTTATGTATGGATATGTGTGTGGTCAGCAAAAACGATTCGCCTGTCATGGTGGCCTGACTGATGACAGTCAAGCTGCATGTTGCATGCAACATTCATATATACTATAGTCTTAAGGGATAAGTACTTTGTTCATATTGAAAACATAATTTTCTAAATGCATTAAATAAAGTCAACCCATTTTATTGTATTCATCTTATCCAATGATAAAAGTCCTTACTAATTATATCACTTGAAAGCATCTTAAAAATCAAGACTTACGAAAACAGCCGCCACATACACACAATCCTTGGCAATTAACACAAAATATCAAAAGTCAAGCTTGTGTTTATATTCGAGAGAACGAAACCCAAATGCAAACAGTCCGGCAGGCAGTCAGTACCTGATTCCAAACGTGTTCTGTCATTTAAATGTGTTGAAATGACCAAAAATAAAGATAAACATTTTACCCAAAAATGTTGCAGGCTGGTTTCTCTTAGTTTTTGGTTGTGAGCTCTGAGTCACAAAGTGAGCAATAATGAATGTGTGAGTCTCGCATGTTTGTTTGAGTGTATATCAAGAGATAAAAACGTAAGGGCAAACAAGTCGTGGAGCCAAAGGGACGCTGCAGGACGACAAGAGAACGACGACACGTAGCAAAAGTGTAATAAGCATGCAGCATACAGAAAACAGAACCAAAAACAAAACCAAAGCTATATAGCTATAGCCTTTTTATGGGCATTGCTCTTCCTGGCAAACCACACACACACACAAACAAAGAGAGTGAGTAAGGTAGATAGATAGTGTGCGAGAGAGTGAGTGGAGAGAGGAGGACATCACATCACCATCACTGCCCGGCTGTGATGAATGACTCTTTTAATTAGTTGCCGCAGGAAATGCATGAATTGCAAAATGACTCTGTTTGTTTACACAGCGACGACCACGACGTCGACGACGACGACGATGGCAACGGCGACGACTCATCTCTCATTGGGGGATGGCAACACCCACACACACACACACACACACGTTTGCAGACTATACATGTGTATTTGTTTGTGTTTTCCTCTATGCGCTCATTTATTAAATAGTAGTTTTCAAGTGTCCTTCAGTGACATGTTGTTTGTTGTTTGTTTCAGCTTGTTGTTGTTGTTGCTGTACTTTTCAGCAGCTAGGGTCGCTTGTTCTCCTTCTTCTGAATGTGCCATTTCTTTTTCACAGCTCTCTCTCTCTCTTTCTGTTTGTCCCTCTGTACATACATAGTAGTGGACACAACAAGCCCTACAGCTTACTTCATTATTGTGCATACACGAAGGACACTCTGTAGCCCCCTCTAACCCCATTTGCCAATTCGCATTGGGAATTGCCTTCGCCTATATACTACGCTACACACAAGACTCCTGCTGCTGCTGCCACGCCACTGTTGCTGCTCTGACCATTTATTTATCCAGTCTAACGGGCAAGCTTATTAATAATTTTTGTCAAGTCGCGCAACAAGGACAATGTGTGAGGAAAGCTTATAGAGCAAGATAGATCTGTGTTTGATGAGAAAATTCTTTTAACATCATTTAGGTACACTTAAAAGATAAATACTAAACTGCAAACAAAATTTTAAGGCCATCAAGTCTTAGCTAAGTAAACAATCTTATGTTCAGAAAACCATTTCCACATGTCGTTTGCCATTTTTGTCGAAATATTCATTCTTTTTGGGTAACACGATTGCTTGTTTCAATGCCCGATACTTATTTCAAAATTGATTTTCTTGCACTGAAAATTGTGCTCCAAGCACTCGTTGATGTTGCTGCCAAGTTGTTTGCCTGGGTTTGGTAATAAATTTTTATGCATAGTTTGGGCCGAGGCACGGTCGCAAACAGCTAAACTGAATGGCTAACTGCATCAGCTGAGAATCCTTTATTTTTTTTACAGCCACATATGGGAATCTGTACAGCTGCATGTGCAATTGTATGCGTACTATGTGTGTATGTGTTAAAAGTTTCTAATCCAAATCAATTTGCATCAAGAGCCTCATTTCATTCTATTATTTCGCAGCCAATTTACGCCAGTGGACTGCGAGCTGCTGCCATTCCTTGTGGACACATCATTTTCGATTACTTTGCAGCAAGAGAAAAAGGCAATGGCGACTATAAAAAGTTACCCATTTTGGTTTGCTGCCTCTGATGCTGCTGATGCTGCTGCTGCTGTTGTTGCAATTGCTATAAAAGTTTATAACGCGCTTGTTGACAATCCTAATATCAAGTGGGAACAGTTTGAGGGCATTCCCCTTTCACTCTTTCTCCCGCTCCTATACTTCTCTCAGCGTTTCTCTCTGGCTGTCAGCAATTGTTTCCTGTGTTTTTGTGATGCAATTTTATTGCTGCATGCAGCATTTTCTTGTTGTTTTCACACTTTCTCGCACTCTCTATCCACAGATTTGTTTTGTACTTGGCTCGTGTCAACTTTTCAAAACTATTTCAAAACTGTAAATGACAAAATGTTAAATGGACTTTCAATGCCAAAAAGGGAAGCTCCAACTCTCTGTAAGATGAAGACTGAAGGACGACGACAGAGTTGTCTCCTTAGCATATCCGTTTACACTTCTGCCTCCTGCACAATAAATCAGCGCCTAGTTGCAGCATTCCTTCCCACCCCTCATCGCCCCCTCCCTTACCACGTGCCAGTTATTTAGCTGGGGCTGTTTGTTTGCCTTGTTTATGCCACTTTTCTAGCATTTCTTGCTGCGGCCGGCACAAAGTTTTGTTAATTGAGTTTGTTGAAAGTTTTATTAAACAGCGCGACGACAGTCGCCGCATTCAACTTCTGTGTTTTTTCTTCTGCCCCTCTCTGTGCCTTGCACTTTTTAACTTTCAATGCGTTCTTGTTCTTTTAATGTTTTTTTTTTTTCGAAATTTAATGCCACAAATTCGCAGCGCCTTTGCTGCAGGTGCATGGCATATACATATAGTTTAGTATGCGCTCCGTTGGGCGTTACTCAGTCTGTGGGGGGCGTGGCGCCGCAGAGAGTGTTTGTGTTTGTGCTACACTCGATGGCCCCGTGTCGCCAATGAGGAGGTCAAACGATGGGCGTGCCAGTCGGCCTGTGTCACTGATGCGTTAAGCGTCAACACGCGGCGTATGCGCAATATCAAGTTTTTTTCATTGCCTCATTCGCTCGGGCGGCGGCAAAGCGCACAAACAATTCCGATAGTCTTTAGCACTTGATCCAATATATGCATTATGTAAATGTTTGTCCACAACAAAGGTGAATATGCCGCCTTATAAGTTGACACAAACTGCGCTGGGAATGGCAATTGGTTATTGGATTTGGTCTGTAACACAAAAGCCTCTACTGTCGCCAATTATAAAGTTCTGACGATTGTGTTTGCTCGATCTTTGCGTAAAAAGAGAAATCGGCACACTATCAAAAGGCAAACGTTATTTTGAATACTTCTTACAACACAGATTACAGTTAATTATTGATGGCTTTAAAGAAGAAGTGCTCATTGTTAAGCCTTTGGCTTCAACTCGTCGAAAATGCAACTTTAAGAGTCGATAAATTCTTGCCAATTAAACTAATTGCCAGCCCGACATTCTGTGGCTGAAATTGAATCGAATGTGCAACTGTAAGATACTTTATTACAGTTTATTTCAACTGCAATTAATTTGCATGCTGCACTTTTTGGTTAATAATAATAATAACAATAACAACAACAATAACAATAACAATAATAATACACATGTTGTTTATAAATCAACAATTCCATAAATCACTGCAACTGAATATTGGCTGGCAAATGTAATATTATGTGTGTACGCTTCAATTGCCTTGAGCATTGTGCAGCCTTCAACTGCCACAACGAGTCCAGCCCACCAGCTGCACACTGACCAATGCAAACAAACAGCATATAAGTGTGTGTGTGCGTGTGTGTGCATCAATATAAATAAATAAATCTTTGCTGGCAAAACAACAAAATCAGTTGCAAAGGCACGCACACAACTCTGCCAACAACAACAGTAGTAACAGAGAAATGCGAGAAATAATAACAATTTAATTAAAATATGCAGCAAAAACCAAATTGCACACACACACACTGATAGGAAGCGAGAGAGAGTGTGTTGCGCAGCAGTTGCTGTTGCCAGCTTATGAAAATGCAATTCGTATTTTATTTTTTTAATTGATTTCATATTTGGCAATATTTATTCACAGGTTTTTTTTTGTTTGTCGGTTGCACCCACGCCATGGCGCAAAGTATATTAAAGCCTCTCGCTTTTTATTATAATTATTTATTGTTTGCTGAAGCGGTAAAAATAATTGGGGAATTATACGGTACGTTTCAATCTTCAAATCAAAAATTACATGCACCCAAGCACACAATAGTTTTATATTTACTTATTTGCCCGCATGAAATGTATTTAGAAAATATATTTTAATTGTTTGTAAAACGTATAATAATGGTTGCAAAAATATATAATGTTTATTGTGCATGAACTGTGGCCTTTGGGCTTTGGTATTTCAGCTTTGTTCGCTGCGAAGATAAAAAATATGAACATAATTACAAAGATATTGGGATTTTGGCTCTTAATATTAGAATTTCTTTCTAGTTCATCAAGCTTTAAAGTATTTAGCTTTAATGTCGAAAACATTGCTTTAAAAACTTGTCAACAACCATCTCGCGTGCATTCTAATTGTCACTCATGGCTGCACAAAATATCATTCAATGCAATGACAATATTTTGGTATTTTTATGAAATGCAACCGATGTTTTTGGTTGTTGCAACAATGTAGGGCGGGTAGCGCCACGCACAGCGTAATGTTACATTTGTTGTACCTTCGTCTATTGTTTCAATATTTTTTGGCCTTGATGGCTGGCTGAATGTGTGTTGACCGCAATATGCAAGCGTCAGACAGGCAGCAGGCAACCAGGCTAACAACAATAGTTGGGTAATGATGACAACCAAAAACCGCAGTACCCAAAATTTTGTGCATACACATGTGTGTATGTGAGTGTGTGGATATTATAATTATATTAGTGTGCCCAGTGCGCTGTTTGAAATGTAAGCAATCAATTCAAAATTAATGCAAGTGCAGCAACATTTTCACTCAACCCACTAACATAACACACACAGACACACACTCACATGTAGACAAACAAAACATGGCGCACGGAAGTCGTCGGTTGCGGTTTGTTGCAGCAACATCGAGCATCGGCAGCAGCAGCAGAGTGTTGCAAGCAAAAGCGCTTTGACAATCCCCTTTTAGTTGACGCTTTGCCGTTGCCATGCCACCAATGGATGCAGCAGCAGCAGCATCAGCAGCAGCTGTCAGCGCAAACGCCCACAACTGTCAAATTCATCAAAATCGCACGAATGCGCACAAACACACACACACACATACAGATACGTTACATAGATAGATAGATTGTTAGGCAGTTGTCGACTGTTGTCAGCCACCTGGAAATGTTGCAACTGGTCATTGTTGTTTTGGTTTTGCTGTTGTATGTTGTCTGTTGTTGTTGTTGCTGTTAGCTGAAGCGTTTTAGTTAGTTGAAGTGATTAGCATCGTTAGTGGCTTTTTCGTTTGCAACAATGCGGAAATACAGTTGCAAGGGCATTGGTCAGTTTGATAAGCCACATTAATGACAGAATGTTGCCACACATGTAACTATATCCATATCTATATCCAAATCTTATCTGCTTTTGTATCTATATCTTCGAATGTTTCTGTG
Source organism: Scaptomyza pallida (assembly GCA_018152965.1). Lineage (NCBI taxonomy): Eukaryota > Metazoa > Arthropoda > Insecta > Diptera > Drosophilidae > Scaptomyza > Scaptomyza pallida. The sequence goes on along the minus strand of JAECXP010000080.1, from coordinate 2,638,006 downwards.
TATTTGCCTTCTGCGGCTTACATATTGTTGGCTGCACAAGTAATTCAATAAATTTCATTTGAATTAAATGATTTTCCAAAACCCATCGACAACAGCCGACAAAAACAAAGTTATATTATATTTTATTATATTTGATTGCTGTCCATTTGTTTTCTATTTGCTTTGGCCATGCAAAAGTAATTAATATGTCACATATTTTCCCAAAAGGCAAAACAGTTGCCGCAAGGACTTTGCTTTTTTTCTGTTTTGCAATATGTTTTTGCTGCCAACATCAAAAGCCATAGAAATATATTAGTTTACATAATAGCCGAAGCAAATAAATACACATGTGTGTATATTTATTCTCAAATACATTCGTATATGCTGTTTGCATTCAAATGGTTTCTGTTATAGAAAAAGTTGCCGGGCTGTTAAAAATAAAAGAAAGTATGAGATTGAAGTGTGATATTTAAATGCTTTTGTGTTGAGTGTTGCGAAACAGTTGCATAACAATCTGTTTTGAGAACCTGTATGAATACCAAAATCAACAGACTTCGGACACTTGAATCTGGCTTAAAATACGACAGATTAAACAGATTTTTGTTGCTTGTACACTTTATTTTTTGCGGCTTCATTACCTCAGCAAGGAAGAAACCTCATCAGCCCATTGCTATTGGGCATTTACTTTATTACTTGCTCAATACTTACGTATTCCCCAAAGAAATTTCCTTTTGATATCACGCCGTAATTGGGTGTCAAACGTTACTTTTGTTACTACGTTTTCTCGTCTCTCCGAGCATCCTCTTTTTTTTTTGTGGCACGGCCCTTATTGACATCTGCCACCTTGCCCCCATGACGCAATCGCACAAGCATGTGTGATAAAAAAGTGAATAAATACATACATATATTTGTGTGTGTGTGTGTGTGTGTATTTGCAGAGATATGCTTTGAGCTCGGTCTCCGTCTCGTGTATTACTTTAGATGGAAATCAGCTGCGCTGCAAACGATTGTCATGACGATAGCAATACAAATTGACACCAAAGGACACCAGCCGAAAGTCACACTAGATCAATAATATGCGATTTGCATGAAGATAGAGGAGAGACTGACGAAGACCTGATGACTTGCCACAAAGCAACTCGAAACCACAATATAACACAATATAATTGGCTAAAAATCAAGGATTGAATAAGCTTTTGGCATAAGCAAAAGAAAAAGTGTTATCAATATTTAACATATTCAATTTTTTTATGTCAACTAGAAAATAGCCACAAGGAGCAACAGTTGCTGCGCAGCTTAACCCAAAACCGGAAGTCATAAATCATCTAGTATGCCATGCATATAGGGTGTACAAAAGTTGGGTCTTGTGTGTGTGTGTGTGTGTGTGTGTGTGTGAAGCGCACTAACCACAGGTGTTGGTTGGGTCAGTCTGCTTTTGGTCAGAACCCAAAAAAATGAAAATCTGAGGAAAAAACTATGCAAGCTAAATTTTTGTATGAAAAAGGCAATGTCCCTTTTTACCCGATTTTAATTTTGTATACCCTTTTTAGTGGGTGTTGTCACAAAATGTATTAAGAAGTCATAACTCCTATGGATTTAACCAATAAAAGTTTCATGATAATAAGTCATACAGATCAAAACTAGTATGCAAAATGTTTACTACTAGGTCTTGTATTGCCAAATGTTATAGGGTATTAAACTTTCGTTCCGCTTGACACTTTTGGCATGTTTCTTTGGGTGCATGATTTTTCTGGTGTGACGCCAGTTAGTTTTAAATTTTATTTTCGTTAGTGCTAGTATATTTGGATGCCGCCAGTGTTTGTCGTTTGGGTTTTGCCAGAACTGCAGGGCCGTCACCCCAACTTTACCTTTCTATGACTCTCTCTCTGGGCGTTGTCACCACAAACGGAAGCACTTTAAAATTATATGAGGCCGGTAGCCCGGGTCCGGAGTCCCGGAGTCCGACAGCGCATCCTCGTGTGTCGTCAGCCACAAGCCGGTAACCAACGAAAACTCAACTCGAAAAACTTTTTTAGCTAACATTTGAGTGTGTGTGTGTGTGATTGTGTGTGTTTTGGTGAGTTGAGGCGACATTTTACACACACCCACACACACACATACACACTTGAACAGACGTGCACCCATCAGATATTTTATCTGATATATATAGATATATATATTGCTGGCAACTATTTTTCGGTTAGTGCCACTTTCTGATGCAACTAAGCGTATTTATTACTTATTTATATACACACAAGTGCCATCTAAAAACTACGCGTGTGACAAGCACCAAAAGCATTCAAGCCCCGCCCACATTTCAAAGTCTATGTGTAACATAAATAATTGAGTAGCAATGGCAGTTAACAATTGTTAGAACTCGGATGAGCTTAAGTGTATTTAAGTGTTGGTTTTGGCACAACTCTTAACACAAATAAATATGCAAACACTTCAAAATTATAAAAAAAAAAAACAATAAATAAATATTTATCAAGTTCAACTTGAATAAAGATCATATTGAACAGCAACAATTCCAATTATTTTGTCCACCGTCTTGATTAACTTTCTACAAATTGTAGGCCTATGTTTAATCTAGCTGCGTTCCAGCAGCATTCCAAGCAGTTCGTTATAACTCATCCATTTGGCATGCCAGCTATGTTTCTGGGATAATTAATTAACAAGGACTTTGACTACATTCAACTAACGAACCAACGAACTAAGGACGACTCATGCTTTTTATTGTGTAAACTCGCAAATAACTGGATTAAATAGCATCAAATGCTTTTAGTGGAGTACTAAACAGGTGCAGCTACCACGATATACCACAAAAGGACACACACTGGCTGCCAGCGAACTATAAACAGTTGCCGTGTTGGCTGTTTTACTTGGCCAGATGTTGTTATACTTATGGCCAGCACTGTATGTATGACCGTCAGAGCATTTACAAGCCAGCGAGCAACAGTGTTAAGCTGCTTAAAATTTATTACCTTTTGCTTGAAATAACTTGCCAGCAGGCACTACGCACACACACAAACACCCAAGCAAGCAACAACAAGGAACTGCACATAAAACAATGCGCAATGATAATACAATAAAATACCAAAGACAAAAAGCATTTCAGCAAAAGAGGGCCAAGAACAATAACAAGTGGCATTGTAATAATGCACAAAAAACAATAAATATAATAACCTGAAAGGTCTGCAATTCTGCAAGCAGAAAAGACGAACACACACTGAAAGAGAAAGCGAGATAGTGAGAGAGAGAGAGGAAGATTGTTTGGATTCCATAGCATTTTGCTCGCATATTTGCACAAAATCATTTACTGCAAGGTTTTTCGAAGCTGCACTGCTGTCTGTTTGGTCAAAAATGCTGTTTTTAGTATTAATTTGTAAGCCGATCAAATATATATTTCAATTACGCTTTCTATTATTATAACTCTTGTTATTTTTCGTAAATCATTTAACTAAAATCAATTTGTGCGTATATTTATTTTATAAAATGCCCAATGCTTTATTAAAAAATCTACTAGGATGCAAATCTTAAAAATAAAATATGTTACTTCTTCAGAAAATTCTTTACTTTGCAAACATGGATTTAAGCTGGCTTTAAGCTTATTCGCTCTTACACTTAATAATCATCATAAATTATAAATTTACCCTTAACACATAACATTAACTTTAAGAAAGCAAAAAGCAAACTTTGAAAAGTTCATAATATTATATTATTATATCTTTACAAAAACAATATTGTCTTCTTCTTCGTATCGAGGCACGCACTTCCGTCTAAAAGCAGAAGGTCCTTACTCCATCCCCTTTCCAACACTGTCAGACATATAAGACTGCCTGCAATGCATTTCCTGTCTGCCTGTCCTCGCTCGCATTTGGTCCGGTTCCTCCTTAGCGTTGCTTAAATAATAAATTTCAATTTTTAAAGATTTTTACGTGTTATTGAAAAGCTTTGCTTGCTGTTTTTCTGTTGTTTCCCCACCAGGCTTCCCTTAAGGGACATGACTTTCGCTTTATTATGTGCTCTCCCTCTCTTTCTCACACACATACTCTCTAGCTTTTTTTCTTCTCATGTGCATTATGTTTGCTTTTTGTTCATATCAACATAAATAACTTATATAAGGCTACACTTTGCTGAATTTCCTGACTTTTTGCTCTCCTTTTATTTTCTTTTTTAATACACTTTAGCAAAACAGCGGAAAAAAATGGAGACGCGTCGCATGAGCAGCAAATTGTTGACACCTCGTTGTATTTTTGTATTTTTCTTAATTTCGTAACATTATTTCGTGTTTTTTGTTGTGTTTGATGCCCCCATGTGGATAGCACGTGGAAATGATAAGTTTTTTTCTTTCTTTTTTTGCGCTTTGTATTTTGTAAATTACTTTTGACTGTTTTTCTGATGACATGCCCCAGTGACCTGACAAACAGACAAGCAATACAAATGAAGAAGACAAATTATTTGCTGATCAAAGATCAAAAGTTATAAAATATTGAACACGCTTTGACTTAAGATAAGCAATGCTTGATATCAAAATACGACTTTTACTTGGAAAATAGCTTTAAACATTTAAAAACCATTGTTATTTTGAATATAGTCCTTTTCGCTTTGACAACAATTTATGGAAAATATCTTTTCAGCTATTGAATTTTTTTCAAAAATTAAGTTTCTTCGTAATCTACAGGCAATTGAATAATGTTGTTATGGTTTCCAATTGCATGCATAAAATAAGTGTCTATGTTTGAGCCTTAACCTTACTTTTTTGAATTGAATACGACTTAGTCTTTGTTTGATTTTTAAGTTTAAAGAGAACTGTTTTTCACTCTTTCTAGGAATGCAAAGAATTTCTTCAACAATTTCTGCATATTCCATATTCTGAATATAATTGTCAGTTGAGAATGGGAGTGAACAATAAATACCATTGCTGACTGGTATGCCAAGTAGCTATGTATTGGGTAGGTTTTAACTTTTTTTTTGTCAACATAAGCACATCCTGTATAGTATGTGTATATGATGTATATTGTTGCTTCACTTATTCAGGGCCGAAAAATAAGTAAAAGAGATGCCAGTAAAATACTCAACGCTGGCAGTTGTTGTTGCTGTTGTTGTTAACTTATGCCAACTGAAGATAATTTGCCATGGTTACCAACAGCAGCAGCAACAACGAACGCAAAGAATGACAAGGGCAGGGGCTTGAAGGGCGGCAGGTAACTCTTAAGCTGACTGCCAGCCTCGCTCGCCTGCTTGCTTCTACTGTGGTTTTTACGTTTGTTGGCTGACGCTTGTTGGCTGAATGTGGAGAGGGGCTGTGGGGGAGCTTTTGGTAACGCTTATCCACTTGTCTTGTGATTTTAATGCAGTGGGCGAGGCCTTTTTGAACATGGCAAAAGATTGCCAGGGGCAACCAGCAAAAGCAACAGCAGCAGTAGTTGCAAGTACTGCTCGTAGATACTTTTGGCTTGTCTGTTGTGGGTAACTTTTCTTCTTTTTAGGGGGAGCATCAAGAAAGTGGGTGGTAGCCTGCATCTGTGGCTGACATTTGTTTGCTTTTATGCGTATGTTATGTCCCAGAAGTTGTAGTTTAGTTGCTAATTTTTCGCTTTGGTAAGGAGGGAGGCATAATAAAGTGCAGCAGCGAGTTTTCTTTTGAAACGCATTTGTCATGCGATGACCAAGACAAAAGCTGTTGTCCATAAATCGCCTTAAAGGACAACAAACACACCCACACACACACACACACACACACATACACTTACAACAGCACGCATGTCGTGGCCAGGAGTTGGCCCTCATGGCCAGCATTAGCCATTTGTATGAAATTGGCTTCTTTGCTGTTGTCGTTGCTGTTGTTGCATGCAGCACGTAAGTTGAATTGAAATTGAAGTTCGCTTATGGAATTGGAAAAAAGGAAACGGCTCCTCGGCGACTTTTCGCAATTTTCTTCACACACTTCATGTTCAGAATTAATTTAATATTAATTTTATTTTTATATATATATGTGCTATATAAGCTCGTATACGTATCTAACATTTCGTACGTTTTGTGTTTGCTTCTTTTGCTGTTGCTCTTTAGCCCTCCACCCGCCCTGCTCTCTAAACACATACACATTTGCTACGATACTTTGGCCAGCTTGCTTGCATCAGCAGCAGCAGCAGCAGCGGCACCCTTCGCTTGTAAGTGCCACGATCTTGTGTTTGTGCGCTGCCACTTGAGTGCTCATTTTAAGATTTTTTTCCGCTTGCTTCCTTCCGGTACGGTGAGTTTTCATGCGTTGTCCAACCAAGGACTAAGGACGAAGATGACGACACTGACGTCGCTGTGGACACCACTGGAATTTTAAATTATATTAGCAGAGCATAATTTCGAATTAAATGTAGTTTTCTTTTTTTTTTTTGGACAACGAACAGCAGCAATGGAAACTTAACTGAAACGGGGTGTTTTGCTACAAATACTATAAGCAAAATGCAATGGGATTTCGAAAATATTTGTTGACTGTTCGGAATACATACATGAAAAGAAGGCTTATTGATGTAGTAACGTTAAAGTGCAGCGAAAACGATATTTGCGATATTTCTTTGTTTACTGATTACTATACTATTAACTTTTTAGGAAAAAGTGCCCCATTACCTTCACCTGCCAAAGTAATAACTTACAGACTGCTTATCGACTACCCTTCATTATAAAAAGAGCACCCTATAAGCCAGAAAAGCCCAAAAAACCAAAAGCATACTCACTTTTTTTTCGGCCATATGTAACTTATCATCCCTAGTTTCCCTTTCCGCTGAACCAGTGATCCTAAAGGTCTCTTACTCAACTCTCCAAGCGTTGTTTTTCGATTTTTATTTTTGTTCCCTTCTGTGGCTTTCAGAAACCGCACCACACACACGCAATCAACGTCAGAGTTTTGTATATTTTGGTCACGTGTGTTTGAGCCGCTTCGTCTTTTTTTCTTTGGGTCTTGTTTTTGTGTGCGAGGTAAAAGTGTCATTTGATAGTTTTGCACAAACTTAAGTTCATTGCCAGGCTAAATTTGACTTAAAGCCAACTCCAGCTGCTTTTCATTTTCTTTTCTCCGCTGTGCGAATCCTACGAGTTCAACTAAGCCAATTAATTAAGCTGGTTGTTTGGTTGAGGTCCAAATATGTCAAGCGATGGGACGATGTTGCGCCTGTTGCATTTCTGGGCATTAAGTTGGGCGAAAATAGAATTAGCACAAGACAAAATGCGGAACTAAATAAATCAGTCGCGGCAAAGCGAGTCGTTTGCCATTCCCTCCTCCAAGCGATCCCTTTTGGTCTGCACGCACAAATTAAATCCAATGAACTTGCATAATAGGGCCAGGGCCAAAATGTTTCTTACTGTGGCAATATGGCGGCATTAATTAAAGTAATTTATCATTAGGGTCAAAATGAAGCCAACACACACATACAGCCGGAGTAGTGTCTGAGTGCTGGCTGGAACAACCTTTGATTCCTTAGCCAGGAAGCTGTATAAATATTTTGCCTTCTCGACTTGACAACCGACCACTTACTACAACTACAACTGGCAAGGACCAAAGCAGAAAGAATGGCAAAAGGCAACATTTACTCTCAGCATATGGTAATCATCATCATCTGCTTTTATTCGATTCCTCTTCTTAGTTCCTCTTTCATTCTATTCTGGTCTATTCGGTTCATTTCGTGCCAAGCTTTAATCTCTTAGCACGCATCTTTGGCATTTTTATTGTAATTTGTTTCGATTGCCAGTGCGTGTGTATGTGGGATGGGTGCAAAAATCAACGAAAAATACGCGAAAACAGAACACGAGAAGAAGAGCAGGCGGAGCGGGAGTGGGAGTATAGGTTGCCTGCCAGCGAATAAATTATGCGTGTAATTCAACATTTTATTTAATGAAAACCTAATGAAATGCAAAATGCTAACACAAATGAAATAAATTCGTTCGTCGAGCAGTCGACTCGTCGAATCGCTTGGACGGCTTCCTTTATATACCCTCCCTACACATCAAGCTTGACTTCTTTCCTTTCTCCTTGTGACGTTTGGCAAATTGATTAGGCGCAAAAATCGCTGCCGTAATGAACGATACGCAAGAACAAGGGATGCAGGGGGCAAATACTGCAGCAGCATTGACTTTGATTAATAATGTGCGCTTTAGGCAGGTACAAGTTATTAGTTCAGTCAGTGCGGGGGGTTGTGAAACAAAGAGAGGGAGGACTTCACTTAATGTGCCGCATAAACGAAAAGACAATGTTTGTTATTCTTTGTATTGTGTGTTTAAAGTTATTCATTCGACTTAATAAGCAAATAACTTGGAATCCCAGCTACATGCAAGAGTACAGTAAAAGCAATTAGTTTAAAGTTTAGAGAATGAGCAAACATTTGCTAAGCAACAATAAGTTTCCTTAGAAACAATTATTAAAAGCAACAATTTTTAATTGATTGCAAATATGAAAGATTTAATGGTACAATAAAGTTAAACATTATTACTTATTTATGGTTCGAAGTATAACAAAATATTATACTTAAATTCGTATTAAAGGAATTAAACAGAAAACATTTCTTTCATCAATTAATTTCAGCTTCTTCGGAAATCGCCTTTTTCATGATTTGGTAAACGTCAAAATATTTCAGATTGAAAAATGTCTGAAATTAATACAAAAATCATTGAATATAATGCGTTGATAAACATAACATTGAATTCAATGTTATGTAAATGATATTTTTGTTGCATGTATTTATTACATTTTATACAATTATACATTAATACAATTTACAAAGTAATGAATTCCTTGATTTATTTCGCATAACGAATGAATGAAAATTCTATGGAAATTACTTACGCATATCAATAACAAATGGCAAATTTGATTTAATGCGGTTTAATGTGCACAATAACAATTTAGGCAAACACAACGTGGACATATTCAAGGAAAATCATAAATGTTATTAGCACACAGCCCTAACTAAAATATATATAAAGCCAACACCAACTAACTGTATAAAATAATGCGTTAGATGCAAGGGCGGCGAACTGCAAAATCCCAAGTCAATTAGAATTAGCAGCCAAAAAGCCAAAAAATATATAAAACAATATAGCCCAAGAGCTGCCAAATATGCTGCTGCCATAATAACTGCTTCCGACAGCAACAGAAAGAGACAGAGGAGTAAAAAAGAGGGAGAGAGCAAGTGTGGCTGGGAGTGTGGCAATCACATTCATTTCATTTCGCACAGAAATGTATTTACATGTAGAGGCAAGGGGAAGAGAGCGGGGCAAAGAGAATCGTATTGGGGACACGCTGCGGCAGTAGCAGCCACTTCCGCCGGAAACTAGCTTTTAACCCCATGAACGGGTCTAGGCGTTAATATGGCGCTTGCCTGATGCTAGACCCCTCACGTCCCGCAACCACCAGAATCTCCTTCTCTCTGCTCGCGTAATGAAAAATGCAAATTCCCAGCGGCTAAATTCAAGCAAACAAGCAAAGCGACGCGCTGAGTGCTCTGTGCGCGTTTTTGTGTATGAGTCGACAAATAGACTCGGCACTGACTTGCCTTACACCATTTCCCCCCACCACCCCTCTATGACTGGTGGGATGCAGTAACAAGCGTGGCCAACAATTGCAGCAACGATGCCGTTGCCGCTGCCGCCGACGCTGCCGCCGCCGCTGTTCTCCAGCGTATTGTGTGGCAAATGACAGGAAATTTAAAAGGATGCCTTTGTAGTCGTCGTCGTCGTTGTCGTCCTGCTGTTGCTGTTGCCACTGCCGCCTTGCCAGCAACAACAACAACAACAGAAACATCCGCACCATAACAAAGTGCTGCGTTCTGTTTCTCTGCTCGAGTTCTGTTCTGTTCAGTGCTTGTGTCTAGCTGGCGGCTATAATTTCAATGCTCAACTTGATAAGCAGCTTAACCCACGCACAGGAGCCAACAGCATCAGCAACAGCAACCGCCGCCGACAACACAGTCGAGTGCCACACTTGACCCGCCCAACCACCCATCCGATCCATACTCTAACCTGCCCCTTGCTAAACCCTTCATTTTAGCCATTTATATGTTTTTCTGCTGAGCATTGCTTCAAATTTCACGCATTTAAATTAATTAGCTTGGAAAAGGCGTAGGAGTTTTGCATGTTGCTAACGTTTAACCAGAACATAAAGAAGTATTGAGAGAGATTTGTTGGCACTTACTGTGAAAAGGGGCAACATAGTTTTAAGCCATTAAGGACTCATCTCAGAATTTCACAGTATTAAATGTGTTTTTGTTTTCCAATAGATTGGCACTTCAATTATTGTATTTCAATAATCTGTGAGACTATTATAATATTTGCTTGACTAGGGTTCTAACAAATTATACATCTTTTGCTTGTTTTGCTGTCTTTGCATAAGCGTGGAAAGCTCGTGGAGCGCATTAGCAATGCCCTTAAATATTTATAGATTTGAAATTCTTATGCAAAAATTGTTGAAAGCACAGCTGCCCAACAATATCAACGTCACATTTTGCACATTTTGTGCGAAAAATGCCAACAAAGTTCGACGCCATTAAATTGAACAGCGACTGTTGGAGAGAGGGGGTTCCTGCCCGCCCTTCTGCACAATAGTTTATGAGCGTAGCTTATGAAAATCCTTTTGTTACACAATTTTACAGTTATTTTAAGCTGGCTGGGCAGGCGATGCCTTGGCTAATTTTGCCTGCTGCTGCTGCCGCTGCTGCTACTCGGACGTGCTCCGAAGACGAAGAGACTAGACAATGTTGCTGCTCTGTCCCTGTCCTGTCAGGCAATTAAAAACAGTTGACATTTTGCAAACAGAGACGAGGAGCGAGGAGCATAGACGACGTCGACGTCGCAGCCTATAAACTAAACTCAGCAACGTGCGTTTGCCTAAAATTATGCTAAGCTTTTTGCAAGCAGGCGTCGCTAACGAAAAGCGCAGCCAGACAATGTATACAAACGGGGCGAATGAGCAACGCCGTCGTCGTCGTCATCTTCGTCTTCGTCTTCAAGTTGGCGCTTGTGTCCTGCTGTCGTCGGCATAAGTAGTTAAGGCAACAAAGTAGACTTTAGCATGCAAGCGCGCAACACACAACTTTGTCCAACCAAGATGGTCTTTTTTTTTGTATTTTTCGGGGGCATGATGCATCTTGGCCAAGGCTATTGACAGCTTCTGAACCAAACTGCGATGTGGCAGCATAAATAATTTTTCCTTTTCATTTTTTTTTTTTTCAATTTCTTCCAAGCCATTTTGCACAAAAAGAAGAAGCAGGTCTTAGCACAAAGTTGTCGTCGCTGAGCTTTTCGGAGTCAGCGGCTTTAAATGAGTTGAACATAATGTGCTGCATGCTTTTAGGAGTTGACGGGAGAGATAAGCCGCAGTTGCAGCTTGCCGGTATCGTTCGCTCAACAAGTTTTCTCACTCATGTTGTCAGCTTACCAAGCGGATAATATCAAGCCAAACAGTGGGACAAGTAAACTTAAATCTGTGACTAAAAATGTGTAAGAAATCGTTTGAAAAATGGTTTTTGACCACCTTTATCCGCAAGTTTGCTCCACTGTACCTAGGCAATTGCATTGAGATTTGCCTTGTCTCTGGGGCTGCGAGGCTAGCTTTGCTAGAGGGGGGCTGACACGCAGCTGCTAATGTGTCTTGGGTAATTGACTCGGCAAGTTTTGCATTGTTGTCACGTGTTGTGTGTGTGCGTGCGTGTGAGGGTGTGTGTGTGTGCAACAAGGACACTAACCGAGCAGACAATGACTAAGAGAGAGAAGAAGCAAATCTAAGAACTGAGTGCTATGCCTTGTGCCCTGAGTCCTTAGTTTCCTGAGCCTGAGCCCGAGCAATATGCAAATCAAAGTCAACGTCGTCACCGTCTTCACTATCGCCATCGTCACCATCATCCTCGTCGTCTGCTTCTTTTATGCTTTTGGGTCGTGGTGTAGGCGACAAAACTAGCGCGCAACTAGGCAAACACTTCCGCTGGCCGGAAGCATAAAACAAGTCGACAACGGAAGTTGCCAACGCTATAACGCTTTCTCTTTCATACAATACTATTCTATCTCGCTCTCTCTTTCACCTGCTCTTCATATTGAAATGGTTTCATGATTAAAGTCGGCTCGCTTATAATAATTATTATTTTTTGTGTGGGTGTCGTTTGCGTGCCTCGCGCCTTGCGGTCGCTGTGGCTTTGGCGACATTTGCACGTGAGCTGTTTAGCCAAAAGTGTTAAAACGGCATAAAAAAAAAAAAAAAAAAAACACACTTAACGCACGCGATATGCAGCAGTTGTGCGCCTTGGAGAGAAGGTGTTTACGAGTTGGGCAATTAATTTAACTGCCGCTCGCCGTGCAGGCAGGCCATAACAAAATTTATGGCCAACAACAGTTTTGTCAATAACTTTTCTGCTCGCTGGCTAATCTCGAGGGCACTTCATTAATCCAGCATCCAGTGCCAGTGTGTGCGTTTCTGTGAGCGCCAGTTAATGCCATGCATGTCAGAGTAGCAGATAAATGTTCTCTCAGAATCTCGTGGCAACACCTATGTGGCGAATTTATGAGCAGCAGCAGCGGCAGCATATCAAATTATATGGCGGCCACAAAAAAAAATAACAACATCATGGCAGCCAGCTGGCGAGACGGCGAAGAATCCAGCCACGCTTCGCTGACTCCATCTACTTTTGCTCCTGCATAAATTCTGATGAATCACTGCAGCCAAAAGACAGAGAGAGAGGGAGAGAGAGCGAAGAGCAGCGGCTGCAGCAACACCTGCAACACCAGCTAGCAGCAGCTCGAAAAGTTTCATCGTTTGCCGTTCCACGTAATGTGGCAGCAACTCTAATAATAAATTTAGTTTTGCAACGTGCAACGAAATTTCAAAATGCATAATTCAAAATAATTCAAAAACACAGCAACGCTGATTTCGCCTTCAACCTCTCTCCCACTATAGAAAAATAAGCCAATAGCTAGATGGTATGTAAAACGAATTTTGGGTGAAAAAATATGAGCTTAGAGCTGAGTTTTTACAGCTTGCGGATTTCTGCTGTTGTTGTTGTTGTTAAGTTTTTTTCTGCGAATTGGTTCATTATAACGAATGGATTATTAGTTGATGTTTCCAAGGACTTGCAATGTTATTGGTACCAGAAAACAAAGTTGCTGATACTTCAAGCCTTAATATGTAGTAAACATGAATACTAAGTTTATTTGTCAATGAATTTATCTGGAATTAAATGTACTTGGAAATTAGTTTACGTTTTGTATCTCCGATTTACTAATTGATTTCCTTAACTTTTTCTTTCTCTTTTCCAGGTAAGTGCAGACTTCCGAGCAAATGCTTTAAATACCTTGAGAACCTTATGCATCGGGTAAGTTGCATCCTCTGTCAATTGTTGATTGGGCTTTGCACCAATCGAGCATCTATATAGCATTAATCCCAACCACAACTCTCGCCCGTTAACAATTACCAATGTTTACATTGGCATCCGGGTTGGAGTTCTGATTGAATGTGCGGCTTTTGCGCGCTTCGGCAACATACACTTAATAAAGAATTTTTTCAACAATTCAATATCATTTTTATTTGCGTAGGCATAATATTGAATTTACCCACAGCGGGCTTACTGTGTAATCACACAAACATACATATATACATATATACTTTTCACTCAATTATACACAACAATAAATATTGAGTATACAAACATGATGCAAGCACAGTGGAACCGCGTATTATATGGCCATACACATACATATATATTTAATAATAATAAACTGCACCCCGTTAACATTCTCACATGTTTAATATGCATTAAAGTGCAATTCATATTTATTTGTGCAAATTTTTCACATTCACCAATCAAACCTCCTCCTCCAGCTTTAGCACGTATCAATTTTTTGGTCCTTTGCTGACCCTAGAAAAAAGTAATGCATGTGCCAAGCAATACTTAGTATTGATTGCAACGAAACTTTAATACACTTTACTTGAGCCACAAGTGCCAGATTAACAACAAAGTGAAAGAACTTTGTTCTGTCCAAGTGCTTATAAATATTACACAACAGCAGCAGAGAAGATAGTGAAGCGAGAGAGTAGAGTATGTTGGGGCCATGAGCTATGCTCACGCATAAACAATAAATAAGGCTTCATAATTTTCCTTCATTGAACTTGGTGGGCGGCACAGGCAGCAACTTCATCATGATGGCCAACAGGCATGCCCGCCCGCATTGTTGTCATTGGCAACACGGACTCGAACCCGAACCCGAACTGAAACCCGGACCTGGGCCTGTGGCTCGATCCATGGCCGTGCCATGCACTGCAGCAGTTGCTGCTGGTGCTGAATCCTGTGAACGTGCTTTTGTCGTAATCCTTTGAATTTCGTTGCAATAATTCCACTTGAATGTTTATTTGTGTATACAGCGCACACACACACACACACACACGCGCGTACACAGTAGGTGGGGGTGTTGGGGTGGGGTAAGGGGAGGCGTCGTGCAAAGTGGCAGCAAGTCGGCCTTACAGTTTATAAGGTTATTGTTTGCGTCATGGGCGCCATTTTAAAACGCAGCAGCACCAAATACCTTTATAGGCAATAGCTGTTGGAGTAGCTGCAACTACAACTACAGCAACAGCAGCTCAAAACTCGGTCTTAACCATTTTGTTTGTTAAGGTTCACAGCTTGGGCACTAAAACACAAATCTGCAAATACGCAATACGACGACAGGTGCCTCAAAAGCCTCGAGTGCTACGACTATTTGTGTGAAATCCATAAATTTTTGTCGCCATTCTCTCTCTCTCCCCCCATCTCTTTCTGTCTCTTACTTTTCTCTCATTCATAAGCCATTGATGCTTTTTCCATTAGTGACTCATCCTATAGCCAGTATTTCGCATTCGCATTTGTATTCCAGATCTCCCTTCTCTCATCATCAGCTGAACTTTTAGCATATTCAGCCATCTCTGTTGTTATTCTTATTGTTGTTGTTGTCGCTGTTGTTGTCGGGGCTTATAACGAGCTTGGTTTACGTTTTTCTAGTTCCATTCTCTAGTTTGCATGCTGCCTGCCTCTCACCCATTTTCAATTAGCCTTACAATTTTTTCATTCTGTGACAAATACGGTGTTGATAATTCCCATCATCAACTATGAGCACTCCCCAACGGCAGCCAGTTTGCTGCCTTGCATGCATTCAAAGCAATCGCCATGCATGTAATTAAAATTGGTTTAAGTATATCCCAAGGGCCGCCCCAGACTCCATTGAGTGTGCTAAGAGCTGCTGTGGGCTGTGTTTGTACATTGCCCTAATGCCAACTGCATCGATTGCTCAATTTCAAATATGCGTGAAGTGTTTCAAGAACCTTATCGGGTGAGAAAAATGACGAATTAAATTACAGAGTTTATTTAAAAGAAAACTTGTTTTGTTACTCGAGTCCTTTTAACCCATCATTAAGTTATCATTTAGGGACTGCACTTTTTCTGGCAGTTCCGAGAGGCCCCTGGCCAAAATTTTTATCAACCTCTATCTGTGGTCATTCCATGATAGCTCGAAAAAAAGCTCAGTTATGGGCTTTGGTCCAAAAGAGAGAATGAACCAAGTCAAGCTTTAGGCTAGGCAAAGCGCAATTTTAGCTAGTAGCTGCCAGCCAGGCAGCTAAGCCCGACTGTGGACGGTGCGGACTGCAAATTAACAGAACAAAAGCCGTTGAACAACAATGGCCAAAAACTGGCAACTGGGCAACGTGGAAACTGGGCAGCGGGGCAGCTGGAAACATGAGCAAATGCAAAGGCAAACAGACAGTTGGACAACTGTGAGCTCTAACCAAATACCAAGTGGGCTTAGAACTGAAATGCTCGATTTTGAATTTATGCAGTGTTTGGTTTGTTATTACCGTTCAGTGTCTATATGTATGTATGAGTGTGTGTGTGTAGGCTTAGAAGCAGCAGCAGCAGCAGCTCATTTCCGCATGGTCCACTCTGGAAATCAAAAAACCCGCACACAAAGTCACCGTGGCCGTGTGAAGGCCATGCCAAGCACAGCAATAGGAGATGATTGCAGTAGCTGAAGCAGCGGGGAGGCAGAGGGAGTTGCATTGGTGCATCTGCATGCATGCAACGTTTGCTGCTGCTGCTGCTTTTGCTGTTGCTGTTGTGTGGTGTTGCCTGGAGCCTCCTTCTTCCTGCCACAGCCGCCTTGCAATCTCAGTTTGTGGTTAATATTATGCTGCATTTCTCATTTCGCGTGGTTTGGCTCTCGTTGCTGCTGTTGTTGTTGCTGTTGTTATTGTTGGCTGTTGTTGGTTTATTATCGCTGCAAACACAAGCGAAAGAGCGAATGAGAGAGAGAGTTAGCTGGGATGGTCCATGGTCCATCCGTGCTGCATCCTGCATGCTGGAATGTCCCTTAGCTCTGGTTTGGTTTGGTTGGGTTTATCTGTTGTTGGTTTTTGGGTTTGGCCTTCGTTCGTTCGTGTTGCTATTGCTGTTGCTGCTGCTGCTGCTGCTGTTGTTGTTATTGCAATGTTTTTGACAAATAGTCAGGGAAATGCACACGGATGTCTGTTTATTGTGCCGTGCATGCGGTTTACGTTTATCTTCAACTTATGCAGACAGTTGTTTGGCCTATACCCCCTACCAACGCCCTTCACTTCCACCACCTTGTACCATTGCTGTGGTCTGAGACATTTTCGGGGCCATTGTGTGTGTGTGTTTGTGTATGCTTGCAGCAGACACATTTTGTTGTGGTCCAGCGTTGCATCTCCTGCTGCTGCGGTCATATCTACCATCCAACCCTTCATCTCTATCTCTCTCAGGTTTAACTGTTTGGCTTTTGGTGTATCTATTGTGTTCTGAGCTCAGGTTTGTTTGTTACTTTTGGCCAGTGCATTTGGAAGTCTGTCTATGTCTGTCTGCTTGTTGTTGTGTTTTCAATAATAATCTAATTAAGTGCAGTTTATGAATGTAGACAGTGCCAGCAGATATGATGTTGTTGTTGTTGCTGTTATGGCTGGCTAATGAACTGCGGAAATGACAGTTGAGAACTTTATCTTGTCAGTAAACAGCCGTGCTTAAGCCATTATACTATATTAAAGCGTTTGAGGGCTACTTCAAATCATTCTTTACATAAAGGCCCAAAGCAAAGTATTTATTTATCTTAAAAATTATTAAACTTTTTAAAAGTTTTTTTCCATTGAAAACCAAATGATGCGTTGCATGAACCGTGTACAGATCTTTTTTCTTGGAAAATTATTCAATTAGGGGCTAGCTAATTACATTTGGGTTTTGATTATTCAAGCAGAACATCAATGTGCAATATTTGGCTATTATACCTGGCATAATCTGTGGCAATTGTTTTACTAGGTAATTAATGTTTGAATACAACAATAGAATACAACGCTGATGGATCTAATGCAATTCCATTTGCTGCACATTGCAGCTGTTGTTGAACTCAAAAAGCCAAAACAGTGTGTATGTGTGTGTGTGTGTGTGTTGTTCGGTTATCTCGAAGGCCGTGCATGCAAAAAGCCAAATTGTGTTGTTAAGTAAGCCTTTGTTTCAATCTCAGCTACTCAGTTGTCTTTCAAACTGAATGCTTGACTGACTAGCTGGTTGGCATTGTCTTCTTGAGCTGGCATTGTCTGTTTAGCTCTGCCATTCAATAGCTTAATTAGCTGAGGCGCATGCCAGAATTAATTAAGCTCCGTCCAAAAGGTACACAATGAACACGTACAAGTGCCACAATGCATATTTCACATACATCCATTCATAACAAGCACTATGAAATGCATGCCTTTAAAACACAGAGAGAGAGAGAGAGTGGAAAGAGAATCTCTGTTCGAAATGCGATTATTGATAAAGTTTTCAAAATCCATAGCTTGAACCAAAAGCCGCTTACATTCAGTTTGGTAAAACTGAGCTGTTGCCTGCTTAAGCAGCTCAGCAGAACAAAAGTTTTGCCGTCTTTCAGGAAATATGGGAGAGTAAATCATTAATGCGTACTAATTGAGATTGTCAGGCAGGTAGGCAGGCACCCGTAAATGCCACAAGGTATGCAGCACAATGCAAGCATGCAACTTGGATGCCACATATACAAAAGTAAATGCAATTAAAATTGAAAAGACTTCGGCGCCTCTGACTTATCAAGTTATGCAACACAAAGGCAATTATTGAAGTTACAATTATGTTTAATTCTCAACAATTTTCGACATGAGATTAAATGTCATGACATGCCATAAACAAAAGGACCTCGAAACTTTTACTTTGCATCCAGGCAAAACTATTCCCAAAGTCAAGTCACACGATCCTTCCCGTTTCGCCCTGTGTATGTTTTGTGCTAAATGCCTAACTCAATTATGCCCTGGGTAAATGTTTGGCGCGCGCAAAAAGCTCAAAAGCCACAGCAAAACAAACCAGCACCCAAGAACCCTTACCCTACCTCTCTCCCCTCATTACGCTGCCAGCTGGCAACCTGGGTCGTCCTGTTACATTCTGAGCGCCAGCTGCGCCTAATTGCAGGCAACAGCAACAGCAACGGCAAACGCAAACGCAACGCTCACAAATTCATTTATACATGCAATAATTTGGTTTATTATTGGCAACAACCCAAACGACTACATTTACTCTTTCCACCTGCCACTGCCACTGCCCCCTCCATCAAGCCTTTTCGCTACACATTTGCCATAACTTTTAATTAAATTAAAATGCACAACCAAATTCGACATCCGCAAAACGACAAGCGAACGTCGAACGATGAACGACGAGGAAGCGTGCAACACTCTTTGCAACGTTGCTACTTGCAACCTCGCAACCGGTGTGCCCCGAAAAACTTAATAACCAATTCGCTTTGTAGGCGAAAATGTCCAGCATTTCATTTATTGAAATATTTATGAATATTTGAGCAAGAGACCAGAGTTTCAGGGACCCTGCCTACCCCTACCCCCGTCCCGCCACTACCGCCGCTTCTGGCACTCCTGCGACAGCAGCAGCAAGTCAAATGTAACGTTTGTAGGCCGCTGCGCATTTAACGGTAATTAAGTTAAACGGACTGTGTGGTAAACTGATCGGATATTCCGGCTGAAATATACATGCAACATGGATGGAGTTTTGCATGTAGCTGCAGCTGACCTACTCTTGCTTAAATTATGTATGTGTGGTGCGGTCCCTCTTGCGTCGGGCTATTACAAGTTTTTGTGTACCCTTTGCGTATACGTATTATATCAATTCATGATTATCTCTGATATTTTAAGAACTTTTTTCTCAAGCATTATAATTCTTTCAACATACTTTAACTTCCCTACTCTTCGTGCATCACCTTCATCTGTCTTCCATTGGTGCATTTGCCATTTACACCTCAACCTTCAACTACCCTTCAAGCTAAGCAGGACACTTGGTAAACACCTTTTTGTTGTTCTTCCAAACTGAATACTTCACTTCACCCCCAAACTATTTGCGTAACAGAATCTTTTTTTTTCATCCCCTTGTAGTCTAATGTGCTTGGTTGCCATATGGCGTTTTGTTCGCTTGGCGCTTCATAAAAATGCAAACTTATGCTTTTCACAACTTTTGGCTTGGGCAACACAGACCTCGAGCATGATGTCCACTCCATGTGCACACACACATACACACACACACTTGTAATCCAATTAAAGGTAGCAGTGTAGTTGGCTTTTTGCGTGCGGTGACCAGAGGGACCCGGCTGTACCCATATTGTTGGCCACCGCACCCCTTGCATCCCCTGGTCATTGCCATCAGCTGGTCACCTTAAAAGCTTTTACCAATCGACAACTCGCCTTGATTTTCAGCATCAGTGAAAACTGCGTGGCTAAAGAGGGCAAGTGAGATAGAGGGAGGGAGAAAAGTTGTCCAGCGTTCGCGTTTTACGTATACTTAATTTGATTTTTCACACAGCCAGCCAGCCCCTCCTTAACATACCATACCCCATCTATTCCCTACACCTCTCAACACACACACAGCTAGTGGTCATGCTCTGATTTTCATGGTATTCGCTCTTGGGCAAAAGAAGAATAAAAAAATAAACCGTAGAAGAAAAAAATCTAATTTCTGTGCAATTTAACGAGACATTTACGTTTTTTCATTTGATTATCTTACAGTCAGTTTGGTAAAGGGGGCGCGACTGGTAGGGTCTGCAGGCGTTTGGCACAACGATCACGCCCACACTACTTTAGACGCTCCAAAATAAAGAGAGAGCGTTGATTGTAAAGATTTGCAGCGATTTTCCAATGTTAAAAATCCCAAACGCTTGCGACTTACCTTGTCATTGTGCAACTTACACTTGCACTCCTTTTATTATCTCTGCTCGCGAGTGAGGGTGCGATGGAGAGAAAGGGTATCACAGATTTGAAGTGCCGTTCGAGATTGCAGTTTCGATAATAATCCATAAAGTACATTAAGCATTGGGCTACAAAAAAATGCAATGAGCTTAGCGATGAGCAATAAAAAGAGTTCCATATGCGAACTAGGTGTAATTTCCAATATTCATAATATGATGAAGAAAAATGGTTAATGCTCAGTTCAGCAATCTAAAATTTGGAGTCAAACAACGCGTTAAGGGTATTCAAAGTTCACCATGCTCCCCATAATCAGTTGCGAAATGGTTATGTGAAGCCTGCACTTGCATTTTGTAGCATACTTTTCTGGGCTTTTGGTTGAAGTTTTTTGTGTAATTTGTTTTATGTGATTGTCCATTGGCTTCATTTTGAATGCACATTAGCCGAGCGCGTAGCAGCAACCACAGTAGCATACACTCTAACACACACACACACACACACATCGAAGTATGCAACAAAATAGCATATGTAGTGTAGAAACCGAAGAGGACACACAACGCGCACCTTTTGTGTACGTGATGTCATTATGGCCAAAAGGTAAATTTCATCTGTCGCACACTAAACGACTCTTTACCCGTTTCAGTTACCTTCGCCTCACTACCCTTTGCCATGCTGCTGTGTATCTATCAGTTGGTGTATCTCTTTGTGGCTGGTTGGCCACCAAATCGCACAAATCGCAGCTAGCAACAAAACGCAAATGAACGTTTAATGTATTTGACATTTGGAAAGTCAACCTCGAACAGGCAAGCGGATGCAACATCTAAACATATGGCATACAGACAGACTGGCTATTGGATGCACATTCTCCGCATTCTCATTCTCTATATATGTATATTTCCATTCACATTCAACATTCGGCATTCTGTTGGCCGCGCTCCACATTTGTCATTCGAGATGACCCGATTTTTGTGGTCCACTGTCCGTTTGTTGTTATTGTTGCGCCTGTTTAGAGTTTAAATTTTCCTGAATGTGGCATGTGGCCAGCACTTATGCTCTAGACAGGCAGCAGTAGCAGCAGCAGCAGTCGGCAGTAGCATCCTTGTTGCACACTTGTTATTCTTGTTTCCATTCGCTACTGTTGCCAAATTTGTAATTTAAATAAGGCGTAATTAGAGACTGGCCATTGGCAGTGATTAGAATGCCAACACGAATGCGTTGAACGAAATCGGCGCTGCATTTAACAACATTTACGCTGTCCGAGGAGTGGAAGTAGTCCAATTCGGTTTATATTGGAGAGCTGTGAAATAAATGGCTATTGACTGGAGTGAGTGACTGTTTAGAGTTCGTTTAGTGATTGAGGATCGCCATAGCTAAATTTTTCTTCGTTGCTTTCGATTGCCGTTACTTCGTCAAAATTCATCCGATTTTCAAATATAACACCTTAAAAGTTTTGGTTTTAGCTCTAAATTATTACAGCATTTAAACCTAGAAATTCAATTTTTTACTCGATTGAATGAATACTTTTTTAGTATTTAGACATACAACAACAAAAAGAAAACTTAAAATGATTGATCTCAAATGCAATTAAATGCAGCTGGTTAGCTCCCAGGCAAAAACATACTTTCTTCATTAATTTTGCCTATCAATAATCACAATGGCGCCTACTTCATTTTATTTTTTTGTAAATTACTAATTTCGAATCGTCAAATCGTTGCTCAAACTACTCTATCATTTCATTTTCATAGTGTGTCAGGGGCGCTAATTTGTTTTCATGGACATACTTTTTTTTTGAGGGGATGGTTTTGTGGAAGGGGGCTGCTCGTTAGTTTGAACAACAACGGCATGAAAATGCCGACCAAAACATTTCGTCTTAATTAGTGTTTGGGGCATATAAAAACGAATTTCGAAATGCCGAGGACAATTAATAAGGCACACAAATTTGACATTCATTGGACAGCGTCGGCAAACTTTATATGCATTATATTCACTTTCTTCTCATTCAGTTTTTTTTTTACATGCTGTCATTTATTTGCTTTTATTTATGCATTATTTTTATGGTCGCCGTACGCTTGTTGTTTTTGGGTTTTTTTTTATGGGCCAAGAGTCATTACGCTGGCGCTACTGTGCGGCTGTTGCTGCTGTTGTTGTTGTTTCCTTGACTAAACAAATATTATGGCCATTAAGTAAATTGGTCAAAAACTGTGTATATGTATGTATGTGTATGTGTGTCAATGTAGTTGTGGCCTGCTTGTTATTGTTATTTCTTGGCGGACAGCCCAAAGAGAAAAAAATGTACGCAATAAATGTCAGCTATTAAAAGCGATACACAAAAGAGAAAAAGAAAGTAGAAAAATACGTACCCAAACCCCTTTTCATAGTTCTGCTCGATAATGAAGCGACCAAAAGTTTGCCTTGGCTTTCGCTTTGGTTAATTGAACTTGAAATGCGGTTGAAGCAATTAATCAACGATTTTGTCGAGGCGTTGAAAAAAATAAAACAAATTGTGAAATCAGTGCAATTATGCAAATTTCAAAGTTGGTTTTATTTCTTTTAAGTTTCTTAAATACCCTTGAAAAGTAAAATATATAAAAATACAGAAATCTTTGAATTTTAAAAATGTTGTTGTATCTAAAATTAAGTTTTCTACTTTGACAGGAAAATGTTGCTTATAAAAAATATAAGTTTTATTTCCAATTTAATTCTAAGGTCTTATTTTGTACATGAATATAGGACATTTCTTAGTCAAGCACACTCTACTTTAGCTATCTATCTTGATTGTCTACCCCAACACGTAACAACCCTTTTTATTTTGAAAATTTTGTCTTGACCTTGCTTTGTTGTCTCATTAGACGCATAATTACGCCGCTCAATTTTTGGAAACCCAAAGATCTTAAGACAAAATTAAAAATAAATTACAAGGAAATCCGCGCGACAAATCGAAGGCAAAGAACGCATCTCGCACACCCAAAAACCTGTCAAAATTAGCAAAATTAATGCGCAAACGAAGCGAAACCGTCGAAACACAAAAGAAAAACCAAAATGACAAAAATGGCGGCGTATGTGGCAAATGTTTGAGACAAAAAAAAAAAAAAAAATAAAAGAAAGACGAACCTACGAGGGAAAAGAAAAAAAGGAATAAACTCTCAATGAAATTGAAACATTTGCCGAGTCGCTGAAATTTCCTTAACTCATTATGCGCGGCGACAACCCTACTCTCTCACTGCCTCACTCTGATCCCCTACCCATGCAGATTGAAATCCAATTAATGCCACTGATGGCGAAAAACAAAAAACAAAAGAACACACAAAAAAAAACGAAGCAAACGACAAGCTTTCAACTGATTTTTATGCCCCAACCGCTCCACCTTCCCCTCCCCACCGCTACACAGTTTCCTGTGCCTGTCTTTGATGAGCAAACGACTTGGAAAAAAGGGCCAGCTCAGGGATTGTCAGGGTGCAAGTGCGGCATAGCTAGGTGGGCGTGTGCGTTGAAATCCTTTTTTAAAATGCCAAACGCGTTGCGGCGTTAATATGTCAAATTAAAGACTGAAAACCCAGAGACCCCGCAGAGGATCAAAAACTTGCCGATGGCTACAAAAACGGGCAACGGGGGGCGGGGGACGCCACCAAACTGTCAACACAATAAATGTGACCGCGTATCGAAAATGAAGTTTGACGAAAGTTGCGCGGCTTTAGAGCGACAGTGTCAAACCAACCACCCCTGCCACATCCTACGCCCAGCTAAAAACAACTGTGAACTACGACCCTCAAAATCCAATTGAAGTATCGTTGGCTTAATTAAACACGGCTGCGAGGCGAATTGCTGATGGAAAATGTGTTGATAAAGACTGGACAAAAAGGAAATTAAGGCTGCTGACTAAGTGCTTCAAAAGGTTTCATCAAGTGAAAGGACATACCTAAAACATAGAAAAGGCTTAGCTTTTATGATATCCTACTACTATTTTGAAAATACGAAATGATATTTTCTCAACATACCAAAAATGTTTATCAATTATTATAGTTAAACCCTAAGAATCATAATGTATCGTTTCATTTATTTGATGTTTCGAGTATTTATGTGTATACTCTATAAATGTAGTCCAATTATCCAGCTGTCCCATTATTATTGACACTGGCCAAACACAAAAACTACTCTATTAACGTTAGCCACGCGTGCTAACTAATTACTACAGTCTTCCCCTTTCCCCCTGACTAAAACCACATCAGGTTTTTTGGTTATTTCCACTAAGCAAACTTTCCCTTTACATATAGATACTATTTCTATAACATTCACTCAATTACCAAAAAATACGTTTTGTTGATTTAGTCAGCGCTCATAATACAAATTTATGTATGTGTGTTTGCTTAATAAATAAACATTTTGTGCGCTACACAAAACTCAAATATGCAGCAAGAGAATTAACAAATATGACCAAGGCTACAAAAAAAAACACGTATAAAATATTTTGTACATTTCTCCACTTGACAACAAAAATATATTTATGAATACGTGCAAATTGTAATAATAATATCAACTGTTGTAAACAGTAACAACAAAAACAATTAGTATGGAATGTTTACATTGTATGAAACTTTACTTAATTATTGACAAATGCATTAGCATACACAAAGGACATTCCAAAAAATGTTATCGCTGTGAAAATTGTTTTTCTACGGAAAAATTAAGGCTGTTTTTATGTAAGTTCAACGTTTTCTAAGCTTCTTAAATTAATTTAAATGTTTTCAAGGAATCCCAAAAAATAATTGCAAGCTCTTTGAAACATATGCAAGCAAAGGCCACAAATAGCATTGACTTTTGCCTTTTTAGTGGCTTTTCTGTTCACTTTCGCCCCATCTCTTTCCTTTTGTTGGGGGTCTTTTCTCTGCTTGGCTTATGTGTGTGTGTGTCTCTTGTGCTTGTGTGTTGTATGTTCCCAATTAGATTTTATTGTTTGGGTGCGATTGCAGTTGCCATTGTTTGTTGCCAGCTGCTGATGTTGTTGTTGTTGTTGCTGTTGTTGTTCGAAAATTTCTAATTGTTGTTGTTGGTGTTGTTGTAATTAGTGAAGCGCAAACAAATGTCGCCTAATGATTCGTTGACTGCCGTCGACAACGACGACGCCATTTTGTGCCGACTCACACATAAATCTATACATATTGTTGTTGTTGGTTTATTGGGTGTAATTACATATGTCGCGCTCTCATATTTACATGGCAATTGGGCACAGACATTGCCAAATATGATTTACAATGCCCGTTGAACTTTAAATGTGTTGCCAGGCTTTAAAACGGCTAGCAGCCAGCCTTGGCCAACAAAACTCATTAACGTATTGCACACCCCAAAAATAACCGCTGGCCAATATAAACACGGACATATGAGGCACATGCTCGGAAGTTCAATAATAATTAGTTTGAGATTTAATTTTAATTACGCCAAGTTGTCAGCTAAGCTCCGTTGAGCTGTCATCTCTTCTATCTTCTCTGTATGTGTGTGTTGATGTCCATGTCCGTTCCGTATTGCCCTGCGGCGAAAACTGCCTTGCCAAGACTGTAATTAATATGGGACCCAAGCACAAGACAAGTGATGTGCTACATCTAAACAACTAGATATAGTTTGGCAATACACACACACAGTCTCCTTTTTGATCTGTGTTTGTTTCTTGCGAATGATGATGGCAAAAAGCTGTTTATTTACTTATGGCACGCAAAAGGGTTTCGATTGCGTTTCATTAAGTTTCGCCAGTATAAACAATATGTCAAAATGACAGCCCTTCTGGTTTCTTGGACTTGTAAAAGGTAAATGACAGCTTACAAATCGAAATTGAAAATGTCATGAAAGATAAAGTCGATGTTTGATTTGTCAAAACAGAAGTTCATCAAATCGATTTGAATAGGTTATTCGAAGAATTTTTAAAGTCAATGATTTGGACTTATATTTTTCCATTTCATCTAGAAAGGCAACCTTGAATACTTTACAAAGAGCTCTGCCATAATCATTCACAGCTGCACAGTCCATTTGGTCCATAATAGTTTTCCATGTTTACAGAGCAAACAAACGAAAAAATAATGAAGTCTGGCAACACATCATCAACAATATTTCACTTGATTTAATTTGTGCCTTTGCCAGAAAATTTGTTGCAATTTGCACACATCCCATGCCGCCTTCATGTTCATTTTTGGCTCTTGCTTTTTTTATTATTTTGATGAATTATTATGCGCTACATAATTTTCGCCAGCTCATGACACTCAGGACGCCATCCATTGGGAATAAATATCTTGTATGTTTGTTGGCTGCCTTATGGTGTTGGAGTTCGAGGTTCATGTGTTGGGCTGGCCGTCAAAAAAAGTTTGTTTTGTGTGCGCCTTTTTTTGGCCGGGTCGGGACTTTGCTTTATTTATGCATGCCTAATTTATGAAAATTTGATGTACTTGTAAGCTATTTCGGTGGGATACTTTTATATTTGTTTGCACATAACCGCAACACATGCGCAGCTATCTGGGAACTCAACTCAACTCAGTTCAGACCGGATGCTTGCGCCTTTCGTTTTGTTGCTGTTGTAGAATCCATGCTCTTTGACCGCGCGGCGCTTCAAAACTTGCGCCTAAATAAATTACTTGTAAAACTTTTCAAATACTCATAATTCTACATGATGTTGTTGAGGTCGTCAACGCAACGTTCAACGTTCAATGTTGCGTTGCTGCAGCCCCTTTTCGAACGTTATCGTCAAACTTTACTAAGCCAACATAAATACCATTTACTGCACAAAGTTCCCAGCACACCAGCAACAACAACAACAAAATAAAGAAGAACATCAACAGACATACGCTCACAGGACGCAGCGTACATAAAAAATAAGTGGAGCTTCTTGAACTTAAATTCTGAGTTAGAAAAAAATGAAGCTTAACTTATTGATGCTCTATAAAATATCCTAATTAATGAAGAACACATGTGCCTAAAAAGATTTTCATATCCGAACGGATTATTTCTTACAAATATTGTCTCATTAAGGCATGTCGTTTTTTCCTAGAAGAAGAAAGATATAAAATTTTTCTATCAATACCATAATAATACCCTATCATAATGGATACCGCAAACATACGCAAACAACGAAGTTTTAAATGTATGCATAATGTGTTGTCAACTTTTCGGCTGCCGCTCTCTCGAAGCCCATTTAAAGCAGCTCTGCTTCTTATTTAAGATACTTCGATTTTTCTTTTACTTTTACTAGCTACCTTTTTTTTGCTCAGCTCTGCACTTAAAACAGCTCCGCCTCCAGATTCGAAAAGCGCCCTTCCCACACCGCTGTCAAATGTTTTTGGCAAGGCTCTCAACCCGCAAACATACAGCGTTTATTTTATTGACTTTGCCCACACACACATTGCATATGGTACGGGCTGTTGATTGTCTATGTGTGTGTGTGTGTGTTTGTGTTTGGGTGGACTTTCTAATAAGTTGCCGCCATACCAAATCGACAACAAGCGAACAACAAACAACTGTTCATCAATACTTTTAGTCGACAAACAGAGACCAGTTTTCGAAGTTCCCCGAAAAAGTAGCAACAAACTTGTAAATTTGTGTATCAAAGTATCTGTCCGTTTGTCTGCCTATATGAGTGTGCGCTTGTGCCAATATCATTTTAGCTATTCATATTTGTACTTTTGTCTACCTTACGTCAGCCAAAGTTCTCTTTCTCCACATGACGCTATATTGATATAGTTTCTGTTATATTTAGTATCAATATTTCGTTTTTGTTTTTGACCAAAACTTTTTGGGGCTAGCTTAGATTGCGTAAGCAATGAAGGAACTGTTTGGCAACGTGAATAAAGAATCTAGGTTAATAATAATAAAAGCCTATAAAGCTTTTCATAACTGGAATGTTTAAAACGTAAAGCATAACAATCTCTTAACACATTGTTTCTGTCTTGATGTATGAAAATTCTTATATAAATCAGACACACATATTGTAAAGACAAAAGCCATTCTCAATTTCAGCTTTCAATCCCTCAATAATACACTTTGAATGGCTTAGAAGCAAAGTAACGGACTTTCTGCACTCACTGTTATGCAATACAGACGGCTTGTTGCCTGTTGCGCAACCCTTTTCCGGCATCCGCACAAAACGCGCCCTCCTACTGGGGGGCTTATAAATAAAATTCAATAAAACTGAACTGTCACCAACAGCAGCAGCAGCAGAGGCAGTCGCAGCAGCAGCTGCCTCAAAGGTCTAAGAACTCTGGTAGCTGCCACGCTGAAACGCTACCAATAATAACATTAAAACATTTTCTCCATCAATGATGCATGACGTACATCAATACGTCATTGCTGATGCTGGGATATGCGTGTGTGTGTTGCATACGCTTAGGCTGGCATTTTGTAAACTCGTTTCATAAGAATGCGAACGACACACACAGAGAGATAGAGAAAGAGAGAAGAGTCAGTGAAGCGGGCCAAACTGATTGATTTACATGCTTTGCCACGCGCGACTAGCGCAACAAATTCGCATTTGACATGAAATGCCAATGGACAGGCCCCAACTTTAAAGCTGCTCAGGCGCAAAATGAGTACATAAAAGAAACAGTTATGAGGATGGAGGAGCGGGAGGGCGTCTGTATGGCATGTGTGTGCGGTTTCTTTCGCATTAAATATCAATTTCGTTTATCTGTGCGCCTCTTCCTGGTGCCCCACTTAGTTTTATTAGACAACCATACAACGCACCAAAAATTGCTAACAATTTCCTTTATTATAACCGTTTTGACTCTGCCAGCACGTGTGTCCTTCAGTGTGTGTATGTGTGGTGTGTGTGTGTGCGACGTGTTACAGCTGCCAGCAGCTGCTGCTGTTGCTGTTGTAGCTAACAAAAATGTGTTGCCTATCCCATAGGCACGCATTACTATAAATTTTTAAACATTTGCCAGGTGGGCGTCTACCTTCCACTTACACACACACACACACACACTGGCACACACAGGTGTAAAAGGATCTTTAAAATCCTTAGACTGTAAGCTAGTAACAACATTTATGGGCCAAAACCATTCAATGCCCCACTCTCCTCTGCCTCCTTTAACAATGTATGTAATAATCTTGCTGCCTTTAGAAATCACAATTTTATTGACAACTCAAGTTGTTGTTGATTACATATGTGTGTATCTGACAGATAGCTGAAACACACACACATATATACTATCTCTTTCTTTCTCTAACACACACACACACCCTTTTAAGTTTATTAAATTTGGCAATTTCTTAGACCTGCCTATAAGCTTAGGTTTGTTGGGGCCTGTCCAGATCTTTTGCCCAGCGGCCCACTCAAATCCCTGGTGAGTGCGTGCTTAATGCTCTTGTCCATTTTTTGTGTACATTCCCTTTTTTTATTTAGCTGTTCTTGTTTAAATACTCTATCGTTGGGGTATGCTAGACAAACGTTTACTTTTGAGTACGATTTATTGTTAGGAAAGAAACAGCTTTAGAAGAAGTTACATACAGTTTGAGAAGAGCATTAAATATTCGTTGCACTATCGAAACCAAAACAATATTCTGCTGACTTCTTCTCGACATGATTTTGTAGCTTTTCTCTGACACAAGACATTGTGAGTGAGTGAGTGAAATAAGGGTCGAGGTTGGACATAACACACAGCGAGAGTTTGGGGAAGGAGACAAATATTATTAAAAAGGTTTCTTCATTTTTTTTGTATGTAGAATGCTGAGGGGCTGCTGTCATACATACATTTATGTATGTGCAAGAGAACCTGATGCTTGTTTGATTGATTAGCACTTGTCAAATATATCCTTATGCAGTTTTTGTCAAAATATTTTTGGTGCAATTTGATGTGTTGACACAGTCATTTTTCTAACTCGAAATGCATTTTCACATTTTCACACCTTTGATGCTAATCAAATATTGTTGGCAGTCCGTCACTTTGCCAGTTAGTCAGTATGTCAGTTCGTCAGCCAAATGGCAGCTGCAAATGTGGCCACATTTATCAAAGTCATTGAACTGAGCAGCCGAACTGGAAGTCGTTGTAGGATTTTACCTTAGTCATTCGTATTTATCTTTCTGTTTTCACCACACACACACAGACGTACAATCAGGCAACTTTTGCGCTGTTTGTTGGGCAATTTGCAAGCTTGCAAGAAACCAGAAACGAAATGTTGTTATGTATTTTGTATTTTGTTGTCCATATTTGGTGTGAAAATAAATTCACTTGCCTGACAATTTGGCAGTTGGCTTTAAATCTTAAAATTAGTTGTGTTTACCTATTCTTGGCCATGTTGATTTATGCACAGTCAAGCCAGTTGACTATTTGCTAAGCACTTTTGTGTGCCGACAAAACAGTAAAGGTTCTCAAGTGTTGTTTAATGTATTTAAACCTATCTTAAGTCTTAGAAAGTTCAACTAGCATTGAGCTTTAAGTAAAACTTAACCCTCGCCAGATCTTTTAATACTTTATAGGCTTTATTTTTGGTATGCCTTTCCACTGTTTGTTATATAAATTGTGCTTTTATTTGAATTTATGGCCAGTTTCATTGCATTTGGTCGCAAAGACAAGCCATACACACCTTTTGGCTTGTGGCCACCGCTTTGGCACTTCATCACAATGCTGATCCACTTTCTCACCTGAGGCACACTCACACACACACGCATAGAACTATGTGGGGAAACCACAGGGGTCTGCTGCTGTTTGTTGTTGTTCTGTAGTAAGTGAAAGCCTTTAACAATTTCGCACTGTGGCCAAAATTTATAAGCGCCTTGCGACTGTTATTGCTGTTATTTAATACGAAAACCCCCAACGCAATTGTTGTAGTTGCTATAAATAAAACAAGTTGCACACATTTTGGTAACAGTGTCTATGTTAGTGCTTGTGTTTGTGTGGCGCACTTTATATAAACTTAGAGAACAAACAGTTGGGTTATTTATATATTTATACCTTAAGTGAGAAAAGGGTAAGAATGGGTTGGTTAACAAAGTCTCAATATTGATTTGGAATAGAGAATAAAGGAAATGTATTAATGAGGTATGAAAACATTAATATTTTAGATAAAAGTTGGGTAAAAAGAACATATCTAGGTCGTAGGGTATCCCCTAGTCGAACTTTCTTACTCTTTCCTAATATTAACGTCAACATTCAGCGCACATGTTGCACGCACAGCCGACAGCCCAAAAAAGGAGCAACTCCACCATACAACAACAAACAAACCCCCCACAAGACAGAGACCTAGATAAAGTCATTTACACACACACAGACACACAGACTGTTGTAATATTTGTTGCCATCTTACAGGCGATGCGAGGTGTGCTCCTAAATCACATCAACAGCGCTAGAATTTATAACTGTTTGTCCATCTGTCTCACTCTCTCTCCCTTCTCTGTCTCTCTCTCTCTCTCTCTCTGTGTGTATTTATGTTGGCGTATATCTACTTAGCTTTGCTTATTTTGACTTTATTAAGCCAAAACACGTTGCATAGCAGCTAAACACGCGCTTAGACAACATGCGGCAAATGCCTTTTGGCTCCCACTGTCCAGAGGGCTTATAGCTTAGGGCTCCATTCTGGCTATATCTGTTTGCTTGTTTATCTAGTGTCTTGTGGCATTGTTGGGCTTGGATGCAATATCAATTCGCGATATTTGTTTGTTGACTTGTGGCACATACTTCCATAGACATTCAACATTTGCATGACACAAATTACGCTTCAAGGGTCAAATAGAAAGCTTGAGATTACTGAATATGTATTTAAAGGGTATGTAAATTTCACTCTATCTGTTATGTTCTCTTTCTTAAGTGAAATCCCAACATCATCAACTTCGTTTTTCCGTTTAGTCCTTAAAGCAACATTTGCTCAAACCACTACTCTCGACACTCAACACTCGTCTCGAATGTCATCTCTGCCCACATACACACACTAACACACACGCACACCTGCTGATGGGCATACGGCCTAAAGGACAATTTCATTAATCTTGCTCACTATTCTCAGGCAAGCAAGCACCTTCCCCCTGCCACCGGCTACCGTGTGTTGCACGCATGAGTGCTGCTAGTTTCTCTCCACAGGCACGCTAATTTTTCATCATCAGCGTCGTTGTCGGTGCGGCGACAATGGCCATGTTGACGATGTTCCACAGGATCGGATGCTGCTGCAGCATGATGATAATACTCCCCCTACCACCCTCTCTCTCTCGTTGCGTATGGGTGTATGGGTAGCTGGGCCCGGTCTTCCATTTCGTTGCCATGTGCAATTCATCAATATCATTTTATCAATTTTGCACCGCTGTCCAACAAGGCCTCCACCTGCCCCTGCCGCACCGCCTTGCAACGCCACGAAACTCAACTCAACTGTATATCACATTGCAATTTGTTGTCTATTTGCTGAAGGATATGCAGATTTGCCTTTGCGCCTCAATGCCACTCCCACTTCCACGACCCGCCCCTTCTCCACTCCTTCTGTCGTTTTTCATATGCATCGACACAAATTCTTTTTTTTTGCATTTTTAACTCGGGCTATCTGACTGAGTGACACGTGTGTGTTTGTGTGGGTGTCTGAGTGTGTGTGTGTGTGCGAGTGTGGGAGTGTTTTTGCTCTGCCAACGGCGACGTCGCGTCGCAGCTGCAATCGCCGTCGCGTTTTGCAACTGTAATTCAATTTTAACAATTTTTCAACTGTGTTATTGACGTGACTGACGCTTCGACTGGTGATTTGTTGCTGCTACTGCTGCTGGACGTGCCACCCCCCACCTCCCATCCACCCACAACCCATAGGCCTTGCTGTGAAGTGTATTCGTTTGTGGGTGGTTTTTTCCCCTCTGTTTGGTCATTTGTTATTTGCGTTGATTTTTCACTGTTGGTTTGTTGTTGGTTTTCTCATTTTTATTATTTTTCTCTGTTTTTGCGCTGTTGATTTCGGGTCGCTTTCACAGGTATATACACACATACATATATACCATACGTTTGTATATATCACATATCGTTTTCTATAATCAAATATTGAGCTGCAATTTCGGGTGCAGTTAATTTGTACAGCTACAAATTGGCTGCGTATCGTTCAACTGTTTGGTTTATGGTTTTTATTTGATTATTATGCGATACAGCATGTAAATACCAAATTTGAGCTCTTTGCCTCTTACCTCTGACCAACAAACCAAACAAAAATGTGTTGCAATATTTTCGTTAGTTACTTTTTACGCGATGTATCTTTACGTTTATATATTAATCGCCATTGGCAGAGTTCAGAAAAGATTAAACTGAATCGAGAGATAATTAGAATGTGAAACCCAAATGTATAACAACCTAATATATAAATACATAAGTATCCAATCGAAGTGTATTAATAGAACATTTATGGATATCGCTGACCCACAATCATAATGCCGACTGCTTAACTCTTGCCACAATTGCTACTTTGTTGTTTTTGTATCTAAATACCAAACAGCACGCACTGAAAAACAAATAAAACAAAAAACATAGCTATAACGCCGACCACATCACACCACATGACATGCCTCATTGCATGCTTTGTCCAGTCAAATTTCACGCATCGCTGACAAACTACCTGACACACAGAGTGTGTGCGTGAAAGAGAGGGGGCAGAGTGGGAGAGTAAGAGATATATTCAACTTCAAAAACGAAACGACAGCCGCAACTTTGTTGTACAAAATAGTGGCAATTTGTTTGAAGCTGTGCAACAGCAACAACAAAACGTTTCAAGTATCTGGCGGCGATTCTTTCTTTTTTAGTGCAACACTGCCACATGTGTTGGCAGTGCCACAGCTGGGTTCAACAGCAGTTCAATTGCTGTTGCTGCCGATGATTAGAATAATTAGCTGCTGTGCTGACTGCTTCTGTCTGCCTCTGTTTTGTATCTGCCACGCATTTGCGGCACGTTCGCCCATCCAAACCATTTCCTACCCAACCCATCCCATCCCATACCATGCTCAATGCCAATCATTAGACAACGCTTGCTGTAAACATTGCGTCTATTAATAGACAGCGCACCGGCAACAAATAGCTTGCAACAGCCGACTCGTGCCACAGCTCACAACGTGCAATTGTGCGTCTCGAAATATTTATGAATGATGCTTGCCACAGGCTCATTTCAAATGTACTTACGCTTGCCGTAAGCAACAATATGCACGTTTCTTTTCTCATTGTTGTTTGTTTGGGCCAAATGTCAAACGTCTTTGCGTTAACTATTGGGAAAACCCCCCTCGAAACAACCAAACACTTCAAGAGGGGTAACTGCTCTGAGAGACGTTTTCCAATAGGGGTAACATGGTAACAGTCAGAAACATACAAACAACGAATTGGGGAAACTCGGTTAAGTCTATAGCGAGATGGCAAAAATTTCCAAAGGGGCAAAACATTGAGTTGAAAGCGGAGAAGTAAATGGAAATCGGTAAAATGTCTTAACTCGGGAAATTATTTTCTCAAGCTTAATGAATAAAATAAAATATATTAAAGCATAATAAAAATATGTTATCATTTTGAATGACTTTTAGGGGTTTTTTGAAGCTAAAAAATATAATTTCAATAAACAAGCAATAATCCAGCAGGAGGTAAAAATTAATCCAATTAAATTATGCAAAATAAAATAAATTTAATTTTTGCATTTTTCAGTTAAAAGTTTAGCCAAATCTCATAAAAATTTTAATTTTTGACCGATTCGTGCCCCTTTTTAACGAATTCGCCGCAAATCACATTCGCGCGGCGAATTGAGTGCCGCTTTGATTACAACACATGCGCACTTTCCAGTCTATAGCTACGACGAATGTCTGGCAACACTTCCAGGCAGCATTAAGAGCGGCGCCTCAGAAGTCGCTCAATGTTGCCTTCGCTGTTGTTTTTGCTATTGTGGGGATGTAGGGGTTGGGTGGGGTTGGTCTGGCAGCCTAAAAGAGAAATATTTTCAATGGGAGCCGAAAAAAGGAAAAACGTGGCACAAACTTTTTGTGCAAAATCAGCGAAAACATGAAACGACATAAGTATGTCAAAATGCATGGAGAGATAGCACTAACACTAATACACACACACACACAAGCAAACACACACACACACACAAACACAGACAGAGATTGAGAGACGAGGGCACGTACTTATATAAAAGGGCCTAGAGTACTTTATAGTATATGCACATCGTATATACTATATATGGGCAATAGGGTATATGTATAGTTGAAAGCACACACACACATACATACATACTTACTTACTTTGTATTTGTGGCGCACATAAAGCAGAGGCAAAATGAAATGTGAAATGTTTGGATGTTTGGGCTGCTGTCGTTGTAGTTGAAGTTGCAAAAGTTGCATGTTGTTGTTGGGTGCCGCCCAGATGATTTGTGCCACAGTGTAGGTGCCACCAACGACAACAACAACAGCAACAACATAAAGATTCTTAAGGGGGAGATCCTTATGGAGCCTTTTGGCTGATGTAGCCAAGGCAACGTCAATCACAGCGCAACAAAAATGAAAAACAACAAATTGTAGCTGTGTGTGTGTGTGTGTGTGTGTGTGTGTGAGAAAAGCAAAACAAAACACACACACACACACACATGCATGAGGAGAAAAAGAGAGAGAGCAGTAAAAGACAAATAAAAAAAGAAAATAAAGTTAACGGAAATGTTGGGCTAGGGTGGCACAAAATATATATACATACGTATACGTATATATTTTATTCAGGCAAAAATCCATATAATTCAATGGATTGGCTGAGAGCAGCAGCCAGCGACAACAACAACAACAATAACGAAAAACAACAAAAAGCAACCGCAGATTATGCGACGATGATGATGATGATGATAGTAGCAGGGAGATGAGAGAAGAAGAGTTCAGGGGTGCTCGGAAGTTTTTGGTAGATTGTGAGATGTGATGAGGACGCGTTCTGTGGCCAGTCAGACATATTAATGACAAAATGATTATGATGACACTAACTGACTGCAGATGGAATAAGCAGAATGAGGTGGACAAAACAGAGGAAGGAGAATATGTAAAGCAAGTTGATACAACAAAGAATTAAAGGCACAAGCGAATGCGAATGCTTTAAGTGCTTGCCACTTCAAGTTGATACAACAATGAGTGGCGAATGATTTAAACACCGGTAGCTATTCAAGTGGAATTGACATTGAAAAGGTAAAGGAGAGACACGTAAAGAGGGAAATAATATGTATCGTGAGTTTGAGATGCAGATTAAAGTGAGCTTTAAATTATGAGGTGAATAACTAACTCAGAAACTTCTTACTCTATGTGAGATCATTTTAACTTTTTTCCAGCAAACTATAATGCTTTCTGCTTGTTTGTGACGTTGTTGTTCAAAGCCAACCATGGCATTTCTCTTTTTGGGGTATTTGGTGCTTGGCTGCCTCTGGCACCTGCTGCAATTTCCACACCTTTAAGCCCCCTCTTCATCACATTGAACACTTTCAGTTTTCTTAGCTTTGGCACTTTAATGCTTTATTCCAAACCCCTCGAATACAATGAGAAGAATCTTCTTCTTTTCCTTAAACCGAACCGATGAAAAACGACAGGAACAGAAGCCGGAACTTAAGAAGACGAGGCCGCTAACCGCGCAGCTAAAACCCGTTCCCCAAACCATTCTCTCCCTCTACTCCAGTTGTTTCTCAGTTAGCTATGCTCCTACCCCCTAGCACCACCCTACTCGGCACCTCCCCCAAGACTAAGAGCAGGCGCCACGTTAATTAGATTTTGCGGTTTTTGTGTTGTGCTTCAAACTTCAAAAGCAAAAGCAAAAGCGCCAACCAAGAAACCAGGCTGCCAAACGCCAAAATGTGTGCTTTAAAAATTATATGTTGCTGTTGCTCTTGTTGTTGTTGTATTATACACAACATCAAATTGGAATTGAAAGCAAAGA
This sequence comes from Scaptomyza pallida, assembly GCA_018152965.1. Lineage (NCBI taxonomy): Eukaryota > Metazoa > Arthropoda > Insecta > Diptera > Drosophilidae > Scaptomyza > Scaptomyza pallida. Next base: position 2,600,917 of record JAECXP010000080.1, on the reverse strand, counting down.
GTTGTTGCTGTTGTTGCTGCGGGTCACAAAATCGATAAATAGAACTTTTTACAACACTTTCACGCACTTTGCCCCCTCAACATTGAGAGACCTTCCCAAAGTATGCAGCAACTTTTTTACGCAATTAGTGTACAATTTCTTAATTTATACGCTGTCGCCAATTTATCAACACACATAGATGGGTGAGGGCAGAAGCTTCAACAATTGCTAAGATTCTAAGAGGAAGAAAGAGTATGATAAAGAGAGAGTGTGTGGACCAAGTGATATATTATGATGAGAACGTGTTGGGCAGCCGCGCAAAGTGTCAAACAAGAAAGGGTAAAACTAACCAAAAACAAGCAGAAACTTAAGATTAAAGAAAGTGCTTGACTAGAAGATACCCTAAAGACAACATCGTACATCTCATCTCGAATCAGAAAGTATCATCATAAATAATGTATAAGTAGATGCAATCGCTTTTCGATAAAAATCTAATTCATAATATAGAAATAATGTACATTATCTTTTACGATTCGATTCGTCATTCATATCCATAGTTCATGTTACATACTCTAAAGGAACTTCACATCACTCCTCACCACAATATCACTGGTTAAAGGGTATGAAAAAAGGGTTAAAGGGTTGCTTGTTGTAGTTTCCCTTCGGCAAAACATATGCTGTAGTTTTTTTAGAGGGAGAAAATATGATATATGAAATATACTATGTAGATAATTTTATCAGTGAAGATGCTCAAACATGCTAAGATATGCATATATATGTACATATATGTATGTATGTGGGTGTTGGTGTTTGTTGCTTATCAAAGCATTGAATTTTGCCTTTTGCTTGTGGCTGTTAATTAAGTTATGATGGCAGCCCGCAAACATATATATCGTGGGCATTTCTCTAGTTTCAATGTATTTGTGTGTGTGTGTTAGGCCGTCAGTTTATGAAATTTTCATTAATTTTCGACCACAAGAGAGTTGATGCTGCTGCTTTTGCTGCTGCTGCTGATGATGATGTTGTTGATGGGCCCTTCGGGCTGACAGCGGTACGAAAACTTGACGACACAGCAGTTCTAATGAAATTTGCGACATACATGACAGCCAAGCAAATAGTAGATGGAGAGGATGTAACCCAGCCAACCCTCCATGTGACACCCATCAAACAACTGGGCAACTTATGACAACGTCAAAAAGTATGCTATGATTTGTCGCACGTTAGTTAAGATGAACTTTCAATCTGGTTTAGTTGGTTGATGTTGCTGTTTGGGTCTCCTCCCACTCTCTCTCTCTCTCTTTCTCTCTTTTGATGGATGATGACAAATGTCGCAAAAGTTTTCTCCTCTCACGTGTTTTTTTTTTTCACTAATTATATGATAATCAAAATGCATCAATATATTGAAGCATAGACATATAAAAAAAAGACGACTGTAATTTCGGATTTTAATTAGCTCGCCTGCTTCTACTTAAGTAGGCCATCATCGACATCATCATCCATTCGCACATGGTCTATTTGGGTTGCGTAATCATCATAACAATGGGCCTGACCCTTAACACATTTACAGTTCATTTTTGGGTGTCAGTAGCCCGGGCCTAAAGCATCATTTGGCTTTAGCACTCGCATATAATTTAGATTTATCGCCTGATACTCTCGCATAAATATCGACCATGTCATGGGTGCGGGTGGGGGGGATGGTAAGCAGGCTATTGAATTAAGGCATCTTCTATTATTACTTGTACTTTTTGTGTGCTCGACGATGCATAAAAGCGACTGGATTTGAGTGTCCTGCACCAGGCCTAACGACCTTTAAGTATGACTCGAAGTATCTACATATATATTGTATTTATTATATGTAAAATTTAGTATGGCATATTCAGTTGATGAATGTGTATGCGAGTATGTGTGTGTGTGTGTGTGTGTGTGTGTGTGTAATGAAATTGTTTGTCAGATAATGTCAAAAAGGCAAAGCATGTGATAAATATTGTTACAATGATTTATACAGTTTAAAGCTTTAGCTTGTACATTAAGCTAAATCTGTTTTATGTGGCGTAACTCAATCAGCAATGTTTTAAAGACAGTGTACAACGACTTTAAAAGAAGGTCGACCTTTAGATGATTTCTTATCAAAACTTCCATCCATCCTTGGGATTGATACCATATTCTCAACAGCTTAACGATTGATATCATATCATTTCATTATTCACACCATCTTTCTTTACAATCTCCAGACTCTGCTTAACACTTGACTGCCCCTCTTTTGGACAACAACAAGCAACAACAATAAGTAAAATCAACATGGCATTTAGCGTTAAGTACACAACAAGATTGGGACAGTGGCGTGGGCGGCGACCCGGCGAGCACTGCCCCTTCTTAGAACTGTCCGTAAAAATTAACGCAAAATCAAAGTAAAAATGCGATAAATTGGCGACGACAAGCAAAAAACACAACAAAACACAAATACGCACACAATAAAAACAATAACAAAAGAGAAGAGAGAGAGAGTATGGAATGGCGTTCGTTTTAAATGAGCGAAAATCGGTCGAGCATATCAAATTGAAAAACTCCAAGACAACCAGAGGAATGGGCAAAAATGGTGGCAATGTTGCTCTAAGAATCGTGGGGTGCTCTGGTTACTGGATTCTGGCTTCAGTTTGCTGATGCGATTGTGGCGCGTGATGCTTTTTTGCGTATCCTAGTGACACACAAACACACACACTCACACGCACACGCACAACAACAATAACAGCTGAAAAAGCGCGTAGCAAAATAGACACACGAAAACGAAAGAGAGAGGAGGAGAGAGAAAAAATGTAACAGAAAAAAGAAAGGAAATATAGAATAACAGGCAACAGTAATAACACTCGAGTTTGGGTCGAAGAGAAGGGCGGGGGAGGGCGAGCGATGTTAGAGTCGACATTGATTGCTGATGTGGCAGGTTGTTAGGTTACGTTAAGAGGCAGGGGTCGGTTGCATGACTAAACTGAAAACGACGAAAAGCTGACCAACCAAAGACAGACAGATAAATAGATAGACAGACTGAATTGCTTTGGGCCAGCTGATGGATTGAGCATATTATCGCTCACTGACGGATTAAGCGTCTTGCCAACCCTAATAGAGCTTAATTTTTGAAGCATATTTCTCAAGATGAACTGATCGATATTCAGAAAAAACAACATGGTCAAGGCTTATTAGAGACTTGGCTAAAATTCTTGTGAAACGAAAACAAAACACTTCAACTGAGCTTTTTTAAAAAATATCTTTGATTTGAGGCTTAAATTTAAGAAATATTTAACCGTGACATCAAATGTTAACCTAATGCTTTAACCGCGTCCCAAATATACTCCAAAAATAATATCAACTCCCTACCCATTATTCAATAGCTTTGTGCTCATATGTTCAACTTCTTCTTCTTCTTCTTATTGCTGTAACAGTTTTATTTTTGCTCCTGTTTTTTTTACCGGCTTTAAGCGACGCTTTCGACGTTTTTTTGTCGTCGCCTTTCGCCTGCAGTTGTTTTTGTTGCTGTAGTTGGGTAAAATTGTTGCGTTTCGCATATTAATTTCTTCCTGTCTTCGTCATCATCAACGTGATGATGATGATGATGAGTTGTTTCAACATTGTGTTGTGGCATGCCCCTTCGTGCAACTCTTTAAGCGCTCTCTTTAATGTTCTCTTCGGTGCTCTTATTGGCGCAACCTTCCAGCCCTGTGGAACAACAACAACAACACATTAATAAAAAGAACAAAAAAAAAAGCAGCCTAAACAACACACACACACAGACAGTTTGAGTCATGTGTTTAATAAATATTTTGTCTGCCATAATATTCGAAGCAAATTTTGAGGCATTTTCCAGTCACAACAACAACAACATCTTCGCACACAATATGCGAAAAGCAAAACAAAGCCAAGTGCAAAATCAGGCATAGCACATGTTTGCCATTTTCTTGCAACACGCTCGCGCAAAATTTTCAGGCTTCATCATAACATCAGGCCCCTCTGCCCCTCGTCGGGCTGTGCTCTCCATGGTGCTGCTGCCTATGATACAGCCACCGCCACCGCATGCTCCACACTCGCTCTCACTCTCTCTCGCTCGCTCTGTCTCTCTTGGGTCGTCAGGCAGTCAGCCAGCCAGTAAGCCCGGCACATGCCAGCCACGCTTTCGCTCTCGCGCTCTCCCACTCAGATGCACTACGCTCAACTATACAAAACACCTTACATAGCTAAGGCGAAACTAAACTATGGCCAGCTCGCTTCCACTCATTTGGCATGGATGGGGCTGTCGGTGCCTTTTGGCACACAGCGAGAGAGAGTAAGCGGTGAGAGAGAGAGAGGCGCGCGCGGCAGAGCGTAAGATGCGCGTGCTTCGGCTGCGGCTTGTGTGTGTCCGAACACGTCGTGGCGCTCGCTGTCCGTCGTCATCATCGTCCCTTTAGGCCTCTTGTTGTAATTTCCAGCCGCCAGCCGCCTGCCGCCGTTTTGTCGTATGGCCAGCCCATGTGCAATGTGCCGCTATTCGTCTCGTCGTTTTTACCGTTTTGGATGCTCTGCGCTCTTCGGTTGTGTTTTTGTTGATGCTCTACAGAAATCATGGGTGTATTACGATTGGTTTGCCAGCAATATGTAGTTGATGGACAGTCCGAAATGTATTTCGTTATAAAATAAATATTTATTGTTGAATAAAGTGAATGATATATCATCCTGAGACATAAATTTCTTATCTATAATGTAGCAAAATCAATTACTATTTTTAAATTCAAATTAATAACCATAAACTTATGTTTGTGTTTGAATTTGGTTATAAAAATCGCTAACAATAGTTTGATTTTAATAAAAAGTATTTAAATTTTGAAATAAGCTCTTATCATATTGGAATTTATTTGATTCGTAGAGCATACGTGTCTTCGGGTCGCGTTCGTGTTGTGTTTTTGTGTGTTTTTACTTGTTTTGGTTTGACATCGAACGCACACACATGTTCGATGCTCTCGCCAATAGCCAACGCGTTGCGTTCGGTCCACACGATCCGAGCCGAACCAACCCACCCACACATGCATTGGGAGCCAACGTGTATTTTGTTTACCGTTACTCGTTCGTTGCCGGCTGTTGCGTTCGCTAGTTCGAATTGGTCGTGCGTTTCCGCGCGTTCGTCTGTGTTGTAAGTTGGTTCGCGTCACGTTCGGCCAAAACGTTCGTGTGGGCCCGTTGTTGGTTTGTTGGCTGTTAGCTGTTGGCTCGTCTTTTGGGCACTTCTCGCCATTGTAAGCGCCGTCCTTTTTCAGTATGATATTGAGTTTTGTGTAGTTAAGTCGGAATATTTCGTATAATTCTCGTCGACTGTCGTGTGACATTTGTTCTTCAAACATAAATATAAATATATTCAACCAAAATACAAAATAAATAAATACACACATATAAATTAAATTAAAACACAGGAAATAAAAACAAACATATATAATTATAAAATTCGCTTAAAAATTAAAAAAAAAAACCAAAAATTTAAATTATATCAAACAAATTTAATCAAATCCAATTCGCAAGCCACCCAAAACAAAACAAAAAGTTTATCAAATTCGTTTACTCTAAACAACAAAATCAACACAAACGAAAAAAAATACAAATACCAAAAAGTTTATTATTGTTAATACTGTAAGCATGGCCCAAAACACAAATCAAAGTTAACAGCACATTAGCTTATGATGCAATTAGTTTTGCTCAGCATTTTTCTGAAAGAATTCAACTTAAGATAAAACTGATTTCACTTTAGGCAACGTTTTAGTAATGTTTTCAACATTTTCCTATCATTAGTTCCTAAAATAAACAGGCGGCTATGATAAACAAACCCAAAATAATTAGAAACAATTTGTAAACAAGAAACAAATTTAGAAACGCAGCTCAGGTTAAAATATCTCTTCTGTTCTTTTTTTCCCAACTTTCATATCATTTTAATTTTCTTCTTTTTGTTCAATTTGGCTACGTAAACAAACACGAAAATTGTTTTACGCTCGCAGCACACGAAAATATTTTCAATTTAAATGTTGAACCGCAGAAAAAACGAGAAAAAAAATAAGTGAAGCAAAGCCAAATCAAATCAAAACAGAACAAAACTCAACTGAAAACGTTTTTCTCATTGAGTTTGAATATTTCGAGCATTCCATAATTCCGTTTCCAGCACACATTGAAATATGTACATATATTTATTTTTGCCTACAATATTGTTTTGTGGTGCTCTCAATTTGGCATTTAGTATTGGCCCCAGCCATATGAGTCTGCTATATGGCCACGTTAATTGAATGAATGCATTGGTCATTTTCATGATTTTTGGCCAACAAATTTCATTGCTTTTGCTTTTGTTGCTCTCTCTCTCTGGGCTGTTGCTCGCTTTATGGTTTTTCTTTTATATTTTTTTTTTTTTTGCTTTTCATTTTATCGTTTTTCGATTTTGGCATTATTTATGAACACTTTGATGTGCTGCTCGTCTCGATTGGCACATATTGTAAATAAGTTGAAATACGAAAATTCTACTAAAAATGTATCTCAAAATGTGTGCTTAAAGTTTAAGCTGAGCTTAAGTTGGATTTGGCTTGGCAAAAGTAGTTGGCTGATAAGCATTAGAATAGATTTTCAGAATATGTTTCTTAGCTTAAAACTTAAAGCTTAAACTTTTCAGCTCTTAAGTGCTTATAAGGTTTGAATCAACTTTGAACTTGAAATATGAGCAAAATCGTTTCTTAAAAATAAATATTTTTTTATTAAATGTGCAAAAATGTGGAAAATTGTGATTAATGCAAGTGCTTCAAGTTTTTGAGAGTAATCAAAAAAAATCTTTGATTCGATTTTGTAGCTTTTTATAGATTTAAAAGAATATTCAAGCTTTACTAAAATATAAACTACTTTAAATAAAAATAATTATATGACGTTCAGTATTTTTCAAAAATATTTTCATTGCTTTTTCGTATCAGAAACTTGAATTCTAATGAAATCTAATTTCCTAATAATATTTCCACATATTTAAAAGTGATTCAAATGCACATTAGAATTTTCTCCCTCTAAGTACATCAAGCACATAATAAAAAGGTACTCATGTGTTTTTTCATAACCATTATTATGCGCTGTGTGCTCGCTTTCGAGCATTTCCAAGCAATTAAGCACTAAATATTATCAAGCACTTGCATAGTCGAAAAAATAGATACATATATGAATATCTATTGAACTGTACAAAAAATCAAAGTACAATATCAAATACAAAATTAACCATGCTTATAACTGGGTAAACAACAATAATAATCATTATCAATAACATATATTTTCATATACATTTTTAGAAAAACACAAACAGCCCAAAAAAACACAAAAAATAAAAGAATAAAATAAACGCGTGTTGTGTTTAAATACTGGAAAACACAGATAAGATAAATTATATACACAACAACAACAAAAAGTACATACATATATGTAGAGAGAAAATGTACATTGCTAAAGCATAAGCAAATCGATACAAAAAAGTAGAATATATTAAATAGAAAATTATTCTATACCCAACTGAGAGCAACTCAAGTGCAAAAATAAAAAAACAACAAATCAAAATAAAGTGTGAAACCAAAAACAAAAAAAAAAAATATTAAACAATAAATAAGGCAAACAATTAAGCAAAACAGAAACTTAAGCAAACACAGAGAAAAAAGATCCATAACCAAATTTAAATATATATAGTACTTATATATATATACAACAACTCAAATATTAAACAACAACGATAACGGAAATTGAAATTTTCTCGCAAAGGCGCAACGTTCAAGAGCAAATCGTTCCATATGGTTCATATTATTGAATTGGTCGGCCAGCCGAAGGTTGAGTTTGCTCAACAAGTTACTGTGAGTATTTTCACTGCTGCTGTTGCTACAACAAAACCAACAACTACTACTAAAATACCTACCAAACCCAAAAAAAAAAAAAATATTGAGAGCAAATGAATTTTTACACACACACATAAGAGAGAGCGAGAGCAAGGCAGACGGGGCGAGAAATGATAATAAATCTTGTGTCTGTAGTCACGTAATGACAACTTAATACAAATACATGTGTATGTATGCCATGTATGCGTGCGTCTGTGTGTGTGCAAATGAATTTTTTTGCAGGTCCTCACACACAAACGCACTTTTTATTATGTTGTTTGGGTGTCGTCGTTGTCGTTGAATTTTTTTTTGTTCATGCTGTGCTTTTGGCTTTGCCCAAACATATTTTGACAATTAATCATTCGGGACTTTGTTGTGTGTTTGGGGCGAAAAGTGCGGTGGCTAGCGGGCATGAAAAGGCGGGGTCATCCCAAAAATCAGCGCCATGTCTCGCTGTTTGTTCTTTGTGTGTGTGTGTGTGTGTGTGTGCGTGTGTGTGTGTGTAGGTCAATGTGACTTGTTTTTTCTCATACTCTGTGTGAATCTCTTACTAAGTCTTTTGGCCATTAACGCCATGCGATTTTTGCCCAAAAGGGAAACAAGGCAACAGCTGTAAGGACTTGTTTAGCTGTAACTTCTTGTTATTGTAATCGTTGTTTGTCGCTAACAAGTGCATTGACTTCCTTCCTTTGTCCTTGAATGTTCAAGCAAAAGTTGCCATTTTAAATTTCGTGTCACAAAAAAGTATGCTACATGACTTGACCAAAAATATTGGATCTTTAAGTTGGGTTGGTTGAACAATTTTGTCAAGTGGGAGAAATGAAAGAAAAGGGTTTTAAGCACCTTAGTTAAAGCAATATGATTTAGATACATTATGGTGAATTTTTACCTTTTTGGACTTTATGATTAATCAACATTCCATATGGTTTTTTAAATCTCATTTTCTTCTAAACACTTAAAAAGTAGGAAAACTTTATTAATAAAATATTCTAAGCAAATAAACAAGTTCAGCAAGTATCTTAAATATTTTCAACAAAACTAGGCCACCATCTCTGTCATTGTAAATCATATTAAGCTCAGCCATATGGCAAATTCCCAATCTCTCCGTCTCCATTGATCCAATCTCTTGTCATGTTCCACACTTAATTTATCCCCAGTCAATTCTTTGTGCTTCAAAGAGACTTTCTTAAAGTTTGCAACAAAATTTTCGAAACTTAAATTCTAATCGGATTTAAATGCGATTCTATCGCTTCGTCTCTATCTTTTATTCGTTGTCTCTATTTCACTTTCAGTTGACTACTTTAACAAAGTGTGTGTGTGTATGTTGTTACAGTTGTTGCTGTTATTATCATTGTCGTTGTTGTTGTCTGTTCTTGTCACCCTCTGCTTCTTCTTTTTCTTCTTCTTGTTCGTTTTCTTCTTCTTTTATTTTATTACACCGCCAAAGCGGCAGTCTCTTTTAGTTCTCCAAACTCGGCGACTATTGCGTAAATTTCATTGTGTATTTCACTTTTATGGTGGTTGCTTATGTCCCAGTGTGTGCGGCAGTGTGGGTGGTTTCAGCTCTCGTGGGGGTGGTTGGGTGCGTGCGTGCGTGCGTTGACTACGCAGCCAGAGCGCGTTGTTCTTTGTTGTGCTTTGTGCGTACGCTTCGTTCGTCTGTCCTACTCGTCTCTCTGTCTCTGTTGTCTGTTTTACTTTTATCCTTGCCATTTGTCGTTGTTGTTGTTGGGTGGGCTGTTCGATGGGAGGATGTGTTCGATGTGTTCCGACTGCTTTTGCTTATTCTAATGATGACACATGCGTTCCATACACTCTCTGTCTTTCTACTTCTCTTATTGGGTTATTTTGTTGTTGTTGTTCAGTTCTCATTGTCGCTGTTTCCTGTTGTCCTTTCTCTCTCTCTTTTCACTTTATTGTTGTTCAATATTTGTGTACTAGTTGTTTTGAATTTTTCTACATTTTGCGCATCCTTTTTGTATTCCAGCTGTCATTGTCCGTATCTAGTATCTGTTGTTGTTGTCTGTTGCTGTTGTTGCTGTTGTTGCTGCTATTACGTGCGCGCTAAGTTGCTCGTTAAATGCTTAAGTGGAGCAGAGTCGTTGACACAGTTTTTGCTGCCCTCTTCTCCACTCTGCTTGCCCATTGCATTTTCGTATGACTCACACAGCACTCACAAACAGACCCTTAGAAGGATGTGTTAGGAGGGGTGTGGAAAAGTATGCGAACTGCTTTTAAAGTTTTATTTTCGTTTACGAGCAAGTTTTCTTTGTGTTGGCTTGCATGCGATTGTTAAGCTTGTGTCAAGAACTGTCATAAGGACAATGCAATCCAGCATACTTAAACACCAAACAAGAATAAAGAAAAAAAGAAACCGAAACGAACAGAGAACCCCATGAAATTTATAGTTTAGTTGATAACAAGTCAACTGCATTAAAGTTTGACCATCAATAAAAGTAAAACACACATTTTATAGGATATTATGGAGAAAGAAAAGTGTCTTGTGTGTCCTGAAAAAATAAAGTCATATTGAAAACATAAATGTAGGTTAAGCAAGAATCCTTTAGTGATCTTTATCGTTCGCTCTTTGCCATAAACAAATTCACAATTGTTAATTATCCAAGTAATAATTGCTTTCAAGCAAATAACTTGTCTTTAATCTAAGCATCTTTCGCTCCTCTTTTACATTCTCACAAATCGTAGCTAAAGTTTTTAATTCTTTCTTTCATTCTTTGCTTTGAATATTTATGTTTATTAGCCAGGCAATTTGCCGACTTAGGCAATTACCCAGCCAACAAAAGGCGTTGGCGCTTTTCAATATTTATGCCCCGGGACACGGAGCACGGAACACGGAACACGGACCCCAAGCACTAATAATATGAAAATGCTTGGCGGCTTACCAGAGCCCAGAAGTCAAAGCATAACAACGACCACAGTCAAACCCGTTATTATTATTGTTGCATATGCCAAGGCGTTTTTGCTTCGTCCTTTTGTTTTCTCAAGTAATTTGCTAGGCATGTAATTTAATAGCACACTCTACACTTATCGTACGTTCGTTCGTTCGTGTGTGTTTAGTCACAGTCACAGTTTCTCAGACACTCGGTTGAGCTGTTGACGCGCCCCAGAGGTGGGTTGGGGGGCAAGAAAACCAGGTATGTCAACAGGCAAATTATGGCCCAAGGACCGCAGACAGAATGAAGTCTCAAGCCTTAAGACCTGGCCAGGTGCTAGCGATTAGACAGAGCGGGGCGGGGCATGGTAAAGAGTAAAAGTGACTTGTAAGACGATTCCTTAGAGTGTTGCAATTATGAAAGGTTGCGCTAAATTGTGTGCACAATTTGTTATGGCAGCTTAAGGGGTTTTGAGGGAATACGAAGTGAAGTGCATAAATTGCAACCATTGGGCTTAAGCGGTTACAGGAATGTGTCACTTTTTTTCTAAGGATTCTTTTTGCATTGATACTTCATTTTTTTAAATATTTGTAAATATTCACAATGCTGTCAAACTTGTTTTTGTATTTTAATATAACAATTATCAACTTAACTCAATTCAGTTTTTGCCACAAAGCCACAATTTTTCTACATACAAATATACATTGTATATTCATGTACACCAACAAAAAAAGAAGAGAAAAACTGCCCTCAAAAATGCTGTCGTTTATTGTATAGTAAATTATTACAGTTTTTATTAAATTGTTGGCCACGCGACTCACTCTCTGCCTCGCTGCCTCTCATTGTTGTCGTCATTTTTTGGAGGTGACATTTTTATAGCTTTGTTAACAGGCACACACACACACACAAGTACACACACATTTTTTGGGCAATAGCTGTTGCTGTTGCCATCCCACCCACAACCCCTGGCACACGCAACACCCTCGCCTTCGCCCACTCATTCTCTGTGCTTCTTTGTTTTGCTGGGCATGTTTAGCGTTGATTATGCTTTGTGCTAAGCTGAAACAAACTCACCCCCTGTTGAGTCTGTTCTTATCGCCGTCGAGCAACGAACTGAGGCATTAAAATTACTTGCGTGATTAACGCACACCCTCGACCGTGTCGTCTGTGTTAGCTACCCTGCCCCACACACACCGCGCTCCTTCCCCTAGTTTTATCTATGGCTGCCTGCCTTAATTGTGGGTCTTCCATTCTGAATATCGATTGATTTCGATTTCGATTCATTTTTTCCCGATTTCGCCTAATGAGCTTCAAACTTAAAGCTACAGCTCATTAGGCGCAATAATACATATATTATATATATATTTCCATACACACACACACATTGTAAATTTTTATGACCTTTTTGGAGCATTTTCATCTTTGCATTTATCGTTTCGCCGTTCGTTTTGTGTATTGTTTTGGTTTGGTTTTTGTTTATTGCCGCAACGCTTCAAAAATAGCTGCACAAATGTAAACAAAAGCGTTGAATAATTTTCATCTTCTGACCAGTTCAGCGGCAGCTGCGTGCGTCATGTGTACACATTTTTCCAGATGCTCTAACAGTTCTCCCTCTCTCTCTCTCGTCTTGGCATATTTCTTCCGGCGATTCTCTGTATTTGTTTGCCTGCTGCATCTGGCAGCGTTTTTCCGCCAGTTTAAATATGAATGCTCCAATGTAGTATACTGATTTTAGACTAGCATAATTTTTTTTAATAGCTATGCCAAAGTGCAAAACCGCATAAAGTGGACTTTTTTGTTTGCGTTTGGGTTTGGATTTCGCCCCACAAGTTCCTCTGGCAAATTCAACAATAAATTGCCGTTTATTTATGTGGCACTACAAAATGTTAGCTGCAAATCTGATTATTGTTGTTTAGTATTAAAAATGTTCTAAATTTAAAAATGCTTTGTGCATTTCTTAATTGCGCATTGTGTAAGGGTTTAGTTTAATTGAGTGTGATAATACGCACGTATATGACCTGTATATGGGGTAAGAAGTAGAGAGCGTATAAATGAACTTTTCCTCAATAAAATCTTGTAGTTCATGTGACATTATGAACTTAACTTTACTTCATTTCAATCATATTTCAAAGAACTTCCTTTCGCCATTGCCACAATTGATTACCTGGGTAATAGGTTCCGAACTGGCTAATAAATCAACTAAATTATGTTAAGGCAACAAGAGAAAGAAGGAGGGTAAAGAAATATTTACATTTACATGCAAGGCCAATTTTCTTTTCACGTTTTTTTTTTTCGGGGTGGTAGCAAAAGTGAAGCCAAACAAACCGCTAATTGTCGATAAACAACCAATAAAATACAAATTTCCCAAAAACATTTATCAAAAATAATATAAATAATAACAATAACCACACAAACACACACACACACGTACATTGTACGTGTAAAAGTGCGCAGAGGGTGCGATAAATAAAATGGTAAAAGGAAACTTGAACAGCTTTGAGGACAACGAACAAACGAAGTGTATGGAAAATAGTGTTTGACAGCTCATAAAAAATAATGTCGTATTCATTAAGGTTGCCAATGTGTGTGCAAGTTTTAGTGTGTATGTGTGTGTGTGTGTATTTGGGAAGTTCTTCTTGTGGGGTTGCCAAAAGCGAAATTCATTTTATTTACGACAGGAAGCAGCGAGAAAACAGCAACAGAAAAAGCACTCGAAACGCACGCATTCAAAGACGCAGGGTGGAGGGTAACAAGATGGCAGAGGAAGGGGAAGGCATGGTGTTTGCACATACTTGTTACGGGGGTGCGGGGCTTGGGGGAGTTGCTGAATGGAGTGACGAAGGCAAGTCAAAGCCCGAAAAGCATTTAATTGAAATGCAGAAAAAGCAGGCGAGAAGGAAAAACTAAGAAAAATTCGCGCAAAACAAACGAACGATAAATGCTGAATGACAATGTCGAGACAGACAATATCTATCTCTCTCACTTACTCACTCTTATCAGCCTCTCTCTCTCTCGTTCTTTCCCTTGTAGTCGAAGCAAACGCAGGTGTTTTATAAGTGGCGCCAATACTTGTATTGTTTGCTTTTGTTGTTGTTGTTGTTCTTACACTTGACAAAAAGTGCGTTGTTGTTTTTGTTGTTGGCATTACCTTTTTAAAGGCTTGCGTGTCAAAGTTGTGCTGTTGTACAATAGTTGTTCAGCTAAAGAGCTTCGCATTAGGGTGGCTCGCGCTAGCTGCGGCATATAGGGTGGAGGTAGATGGGAATGGGTTGTTTCGGGGTTTTTTCACATGCAAATGCTACAAGGTGTTATATTTTATGTATATTTAATTGAGACTTATTAGGTACTGAAAGTGCTCAACAAAAACCATTTTTAGCCCTAGCGGTTGCCACTTGCCACTTGCCACACCGTAGTTGGCTTGTTGATAGTCTCGTTAGCTTGTTATTTTTGGTTTTCAAAGTGTTTCAAGTTCGATTAATTCAAATAGAAAGTGTGTATTTGAAGGGGGAGAAAAGCTACAACAAAAATTGTTAACTTAAATTATATAATATATAAATACATATGAATAAACAAATTATTATTCCCCTTTCCATATTATACAACTGATAATAGGTTTATTTAATTTTTAAATAGTTGGATCTAAATCACGTTTTATGCTACAGTTCACATGTATGTATAAAAAAATCAAATTCTTCCTGTTCGTATTTTTGTTGTAGTCAGTTTTTATGTCTATATTTTCTTAAGGTTTCTTATCGGTATCGTTGATTTGTCTCATTCACAATTTATCTTTAATCACACATACGTTCTTTTATTTTTCATTCCCAAAAATAATTTCTAGATTACATATTCTATTTGTGGCAGTGATTCTGCTTGAAAAACCTTCAATCTTTAAGCTACTCAACCTTTCAAATATCGTTAGACTCTCACATAAATGATGCACATATGCATTTCTGTGTCAATGTCTAACTGTATTTCACTCTATCTTTAACTGTATCTCTCTATCTGCATCTCCATCTGCATCTGTTAGATACATGGCATCATGTATTTTTTATATACTCTCCGCCCAAACATCATCTTTATATGCTTTGACAAAATGTAGTATGACATTTGCATATCGCACCCATTGCAACCCACCTGCCAGTGCTCCACCCACCACTTCACCACACTATCCATGCCGTTCTACAGTTTTGCACATTCTGCCCCAGTCTGAGCAGCTGCTGCTTCGTTTTTTTCCCTTGAAAAATGCTGCAGAAGCCAACGAACTGTAACTGGACGTCGTTTTCATCAATATCAATGGGCGATTTTGGGAGGCTGCAACAACAACAATAACAACGGCAGCAGCAGCAGCATCACAAGCATGCGGCACGGCAAAATGTGTTGCAACTTGCAACATATGCCAACTGCCTGCCACGTTCCACACATGTTCACTTAAGGGGTGGGGGAGTGTGGTTTGCTGCGGACAGCAACAGCAGCAGCATCGCGCAATCCAACGCATCATTTTTATTGTTTGTCGGCAGAGCAACAACAACAACAACAGCAACAACGACTTGCAACAACAACTGACGAAGTCGTCTATTGAAAATAGAAAGCAAATGCTGAAAGGCAGCTAGCTGTAAGCGAAGTGAGGTTGCGGGGGGTGTGGACGTAAAGGGAGTTGAGTTCGTTTCGTGCTTTTGTATTTTTGCACCAAAAATAGGAGAAAAAAAAGCAGAGAACTATTCGAATGTGCATTGAAGTGGCGGCGTCTAATGTAGCTGAAGTTGTTTCAACTGCCGTGACCAGAAGAGGGTGTAAGGGGAGAGGTGAAGTAGGTTTGGGGGCATCTGTAGTACGATAGCTTAGCTGCATTTCTGAGTTATGGCAAGTTTATGTTGCTTGTGTTGGTTCAGATTTCATTGGCGTGGGACACGTTTAAATATGCACTTTGTCGATTTTATAGATTCTACGAAAGTGAAAAAGATATTTTAGATTTTTGGTGCATATAAGGGGTTATTGCTAAATTTAATCGTTTGCAATGCGAATAGAAAGTAAATTCTTGATACGATTCTAGTAACGGAGAAAGTAAGGCCAATTTTAACTTTAACTCTTTCCATTTATATTTTTCATTCTTTTATTTTTTACTAAAACAATTTCTCAACGTGATTGCGGCACACAATTCTCACACATTTTGATAGACTTTTTCAATTTGCCAACTAACCTTCTCCTTCTCGCTATCTGTCTGGCAACCTTTCCCCTCCTCCCGCCCCCAGTCCCAGTCCTAGTCACATTGTTCACCTCTGTGGCATTGTAGTATTACATTCTAACTGAAAAAAAAAGCAAAAAGCTCAACTGCCTTTAATTTAACGCTACACGCACACGCACTGTCGCCTTTTTGCAATCTACCTTCTCACAGCATAGCACCCTCGTACCCCCCACCCTGGTTGGCTCATCCAGCGGTGCCCGCTAAATCGTCACTAATACGGCGACTTGTGCTCAGCGTTGCGTGCTGTTGGTTTGTGCTACACACACACACACATACACACACAAGCCCAGGGTGCAAGTAACTATTTCAGCTAGCAAAAGAATGAAATGCTTAATAACTGCCACTAGACAGCAAAAGCAACAACAACTCGACTCGCTTTTTGCCACATGTGAATGTCCAGCGAGTTGCATGCAAATCCAAGTTGCAGCTGGACCCTAACAATACACAATAGAAAATGCACACTATTCATTCACAGTGGCTCCACCTACTCCGGCTTCTTCTAGTCGTTCACTTCCTCTTCGGCTGGCAATCGGCTTGCAGTTGCTACAATTTTATTTCATTCTATTTTTTGCCCTTTTTTTATGTTTTAAGCCTTGCCTTCCACTCTTTTTTGTTGTGCTGTGTGTAAGTTTGTGTAACTATTTTCCATGCGCATGGGCATTGCAGGCACCACCAATGCTGCCCCTAAGCTAAGGAGGAGGAGAAACTGGGGGAAAGCTGAATGTTGTAGTAGGGACGCGAAGCCGGCGCCGGCAAAAAGGATAACCAACCAGAACGAGGCGCTGCAGCAACTAGAGCATTGCAACTATTTATTTGTGCTAGTTGCCCCGTTGCTGCTGCTGCTGTGTGTGTGTCTGCCTCATCCGCCCTGTCCATCCCTTGGCTTGGATTTTTCTATTATGCGCACGTTTATTACACGATTTTAACACGATGACAGCGCCACCTAAAAGTGGACTACATATTGTACAGCTGTTTTTCTTTTTTTTGCCTTAACTCTTATTGCTTTTATTGTTCGTTCGTTCTTTTCTGTTGTTCCTTTTTATTAATGTTTTTTGCGCATAGCTGGCGAATATTTTTTTAAAAATTTTATCCAAAGTCAAGCGAATGTGTGAAGCTAACATGTGTGAGAGGAAAGAATTTAATTGGATGGAGAAAAGTTTTGTTAAAAAAAAGAGATTATGAATAGAATTCTGATAAAGCATAAAATTGTTTAAAGTTTTGTGTTATTGTTTTTTGTTTTAAGTCAACGACAATCCCAGGCATAAGCCAAGTTTTAACTCAAACGAATGATCATAATGAATCATAACCCTTACCTGAGACTTAATAAACTTTTGTGGCATTAATAATATAAGCCGTTGAATCTATTGTGCAGCAAAGTTAAGAAATATATCTTGGCGCAGACTTTTTCTATCTAATTGCTACAAAATGCACAAATTAAGCAATACTTTTGCCCTCCAGTCGCCATCCCAGTTCGTGTCCCTGGATTGATGGCAAACTGTCAATTGCTAAGCTGCTGCTGCCAAGTTCGAGGCAAAGTCGCCGTCAGTGCTTAACCCAGTCTATAGATGTACTTAGATTGAAAGTTGTCAGCGAGTGTAGAAAAGTAAAGAAAGAGAAACTGGCAGCAGAAAAAAAAAGCAAAAGGAAAAGCGAAGCTAAGGAAAACGCACAGAAAGAATGAAACTTTTTAATGATGTAAAGTACAAAGTTTTGTGTCTTCGTCGTTTGGGCTGCAAGTAACTTGAGTAAACTTTGAGTTATGCCTTAGAAGCGCGTCGCAAACGCGGATGCGGACTGCGGACTGCGGACGCGACGACCTCAAAACGTAGCCAGGGCGAGCGCAATGTAGGGGCAGGACAACTTTGGGACGACATCCTTTCAGCTACAAACATATCGATCGAGTGCGAAGTGTTCAGCTTGTGTTGTATCGCATTGGGCTATGTTTGTGTGGGTGGGCTTTGACTGCAATTTTGTCGTTTGTTAAAAGTTTTCAACACTCATTTTTATTATGACATACGCGAACTGGCGCCCAACGTGCGCTCCCCAGCTCCACATCGCGCAAATTAGTGCAAAGGGGAAAATAAAAAAAAAAGCTTCCTGGGGCGTCTAATAAAATGCCAATTTGCTGCATTGAATGCCAGCTTTATTGGCCACCATTACAACTCGTACGCATAAAAAGCCGGCCACGCACATGCCCCTCAAAAGCCAGAAGGGTTGGAAGGGGAAGCTAAGGGTGGCGACTGCTTGACTACCCCACATGTGAGTGCGCCTCAGTCTTTAAGACCATTTTATGACGGCAACATTTACACGCATAAAATATGCATGATATAACTTTGTTGTTGCTGTTGTTGTTGTTGCTCTTGCAATAAATCAGCATCAACCGAAAAGTATGCAACGCAACATTTCGCTTCTGATGTGATTACAAAAACGTTAAAAGTTTAACATTGATCCCCATGCGTGTGCCTGTGTGTGTGTGTTTATTTATGGTATTTGCAATGATCATAAAAGTGTTGCGTGACCCAACTATAAACATTCTTGCAGATAGCAAATCTAAACTAAAATTGCACTTCGCCCGTTTTTATGGGCAAGTAATGCATTAAATACTTGTATACTCTGAAAATCGTTTAAAAATATGTTGAGATCTAAGAAAAATACTTTAAACTTTAAAAGGTTTCAAGAAGTTAAGCTTTGATTGTTTTTAAGCTTTATTAAGTAGAGGAAGAAAGAACGAATTTGTCTAAAGAATCTCTTTTCTATACTTCTTCCTTAACAATCAAAACCATTTAGCATTAAGTTTCGTACCTTGTTTACCATTTAAAATGCTGCATAACTTGAGGCGTCGGCGGTTTGCCATCAAACAACTTAAACTGTCATTAAACTTTTTTGTTGTGACTATTGAACCAAAACTTTTTAAAACCCCTCAATCAGAGCGCAGGCAATGCGAGATGCGAGCTGTGGCGACAATGCAAGCGGCGCTGCCGGAGCATTATAAATTGGCCCAAAACTTTCTTGCTTATTGTAGAGGTGCAAATGCGCCTGAAAGCAGACAACATAAAAACACACAGATAGAGACAGAAAAAACTCTAACAAAAGTCTTCTTCTTATGCCCATTGTGTATATTTGTCTGTGTGTGTGTGGGTGTTTTGATGACGCTTTTGTTGCCCTGCTGCATGCATAAAATATTTATGCGCCGCGAAATATGCAACAAAAAAATGTATCTGCTTTCCATTTTCTCTCTCACACGCTTTGTTGCGTTCTCGTCCTTATGTGCGTGCAACTTTTCGCACTCAAATGAAATTACAAACAAGAACAACAAGAACAAAATTGCCAGGAAGTTTGCTACTTAAATGTAGCGCTTTCATTTTTTTTGTTCCTTTCATTTTGCGAGGAGTATTTTTTGTTTTCTTTCTTTCTTTATTATTACGCTCTGCACTTTATCAAGCATTTTGCCATGGCTCAGTGCACGCTCGATTGCTGCTGCTGGCGGAGTGGGTGAAAAAGTTTTCATTAATAACGATTTTCCATTAACTATCGATTGATTTTGCAACGCCGACGACCCCCAACAGCCAGCATCCAGCATCAAACAGCAACAACAAGCGTTTCCACAATGAGGCAAAAGTAGCAAACCGAAACGCACTTCAGACAATGCCTGCAACCGGCAGCTGAAGCAGCAGCATCAACAGCAACACAAAAACAATAACAACAACAACACTTCAGTCTATTTAAAACACAAACAACAATAACACAAGGGGCTTGTGGGCGTGTTTGTTGGTTGTTGTTGGAGGCTCATAACCGACGCCGCCGCCGTCGCCGTCGCCGTCGACAGGAAAAACTCATTGAAAACTTTTTCTTTTTACACTTGGCGCATTCGCGTGCGAATCCCGCTCTCGTTTAACTTTTCACTCACACACTCTCTTTCTCTCTCTCGCTCTCTTTCTGCTCTTGCCGCTTAGGTGTTTCGCAGGAGCAAGTTTTTAAATATTGCCGGCGTTTTTTTTGAGTCTGTCGAATTTTTCAATGATTTTGTAAGTGTAATTAGTTGATTATTATAAGTAAACGTTTGATAAGCTGATGAAATTCCCTCGTATGTCCTTGTAGGATGTTAACGAAAAAATATTCATTGTAAGGAAAATGAATACAACAATCTTATGTATAAGAAGGGCATTCCTGTTGAGCTTCAAGAAATATTCTTCTATCCTCATTTTCTAGGTTTTTTTTTTACTTTCAACACGCGTTACGGTGCCTTTTTGCTATTGTTGTTGTTTGTTGCGTCTATTATGTGTTGTGCCTTTTGTGTAGGTCGTCGGCATTGCGTTTTTATTTTTTCTTTTCATTACATTTTTATATATATATATATAGACAGGAGAAGCTCGCCTTGCTCCCAATATATATAAATTATTGCATAAAGTTTGGCGCTAAGTTGCAAAAAGTTTCCTTTTCATTGCTGCGGCTGCCGCGACGTCGTCGATGGCGATGGCGATGCCGATGTTGAGAACGACATACTATACAATAGTCTATAAATCTTTATGGTCAACAGAGATTACATGGGCCAGAGACAGTGCCCAGACCCAGAAACAGTTCGCCTTCCACCATCATGTAGTTTATTGCCCCGTGTTGTTTGGCCTTACCAGCTTTTTTAGGCGTTTGTGTGCCGAGTTTTGATTTGTGTGCTCGTGTTTTGCTCTTTGTGTATTGCAGCTGTTGTGGTATTGTTGATTGTCGAGTTGAGTGTTGTGCGGTGTTAGACTGACCCCAGCATATGGTCATAAAAATGTGCAGAGCTCGGCAGATGCGCTGATAAATCATATTAAAAGCGAGCAACTATTGTATTTATTACGTATACACATATGAAAATGAATGGGAATGCATAGAAAGTATTTGTAGAAATTGTAACAGCTTTGCAAGCGATAAAGAAGATGCAGTCACAAATCCTTTACCTTAACATATGAGTATTGATAACGAAAAACGTGTTTCAGTTGGGAGCTCAAAACCAATAAATAGTCTCTAATCCACTGGGAGATAGAAAGAATATAAAGATATGTTATGTCTTGCATTTGAGCATTTTTTTAAAGACCACACAGCTTAACATTTTCTTATATGTATACTTTTTATGTGCACTGGTTTTATGCCCTTTAAGAATTTCTGTTTGCGAATCAGTTTCTCACATTTTCGATTAGCATATTTATTGGATTTTTCTTTTTAAAGACATGCTTTAAAATATATAAATTTTATTTGTTTTGTTAAAAAGTTTTTGCCCATTGAAAGACAGCAGCCATAAAAAAATCCTCCTAAAAAATATATATGATAAGATGTTAAATTATCTTGGCTGTATTTCTTTATTGGGCTTATATCGAATCTACCTGCAGTCATACATACAGACACACACACACACAGTCGCGCATACTGAGGCCTTTAAGTATGCCATAAAATATATCCCCAAAATGTCTTTAATTGCGTAAATTTGGTCATTGCGTGGGCGGCATTTTCGATTTACGTATTACGCTCTTTGCCTCGTAAACAACTTTACAGGAATGTCGCCCTTATAAGCAGACACACACACAAAAAGGCAGGCAGGAAGAGCGCAGAAGAAAAAAAAAAACGTATAGCATACCGCACGGCGCATTTTACATAAAAATGCAATAAATAGCTACAGCAAAACCGTTTGGAAGCGCACCAGAAATTTATGTGGTTAAGGATCTCTCTACTACTCGAGATACTCCTCCATGTTTACCCCGCTGTCTCGCTGTCTCCGATGCGGCGCACTCGTAAATGTCAAATGTCGAGCTGGTGGTGTGGGAGGCGCCTCAAAGTATGCTTATAAATTGCTCTAAATAGCAATTTTTTTCTTCATTCTCTTCGTTTTTAGGTTAGGTTGTAGAGCACAACGTCTTCTTGCTAGCTGGCTCGCTTATCGTGACCGGGTCTGGGTCCGTTTCTGGTGTCCAAGTCGCCGGGGCAGCGTTGCCCGAGTGTCGTGTCATTTGTTCGTTTTCTTTATTAGTGTCATGTATTTTTATAGTTCAAAGGACATTTGAATGATTGAATGAACTATGGGTCTCTGTGTGTGTGTGTGTGTGTGTGCTTTGGCGTCCGTTCGCCGCCTTACGGCTGTGTACTGGCCGAGAGTCCCAAAAACGAGTTGCGCGCATGATTTCATCCCTTGCAGCGCTAGCTAGCTGGGATCGCTTCCCACCCGTCAGCTCACTCTGCCCCCTCACCTAACGTCGTCCTTGCCCTTTGCGTGTGGTCGCACTGGTCAGCCGCCCAGGCACGTTTCATCATGGGTTTGCTTGTTGGTTTCGACTATATCAAATAACGACTATTGACTACGCCTGTCTCTCTTTCTCTTTCCGCCAAATGCTGACCCTTGTCCCCCCTCTTCCGCTCCATGTGTCCAATGTCCTGGGTACTGTGTGTGTGTGTGTGTTCACGTGTAGGGTTACACAACGCGTCTCCCTTCTCAGTGCCAAGCTGCTGTTGCTTTTGCTGCTGGTGCTGTTGCTTTCAATGATGATGTTGTTGTTGTTGGTGTTGTCGTTGGTAGCGTTGACGTCGCCAGCGTTGCCGATGACGAATGAAAATCAATATTTATTAGATTACTTTCGAAATTTTATACGAAAATAGAATTTTTATGACATTTTTTTCCTACTATGACTACTACTACCGCTTCATCTCTTTCTCAGGCTTTCTCTTTCCTTCTGCCTCAGAGAGCTTTAGCTTCTGGCTTTAAGAGGAAATACTTAAATCAATTTTTTAAAGTTAGTTGAAATGGATTGATGCTTTACAAATATTAGCTGCCAAATATATTAATAGCTCTCCTGCCAAAGGATTCTACTTCCAAATCCAAATTCCTCCTGAACTAATATTTTCTCTTAATTAGAGCTATCCCCTAATGACTTGACTAATAACATAAACCAATTACTGCAATTTCGGTTTCGTTTTGGTGGACATTTAATATTAATGATTTCTCTGTTTCTTCTTACAGGTAAGTTGCCATCATCCATTAATACCACCAGCCATCAAATTAGTAAGTACAGAAAACGAGCTGCTAACACTTTTATGTGCGTCTTTAAATGTATCAGTAAACTCACATATAAAGCATGTTCATACATATATATCGAAATTCTACACCTATCTATAGAGACATGTTGTATATCCACTGAATTTTAGTGGCCTCCGTTGACCTCGTTTGAGGCTTGGTTTTTATGGCCAAGAGCCAAGAGCCAAACCCAAAGCGATATGATGCTTCTCACGTGGCTCAAAACTAAAAGCTCCCCCGAGTGCCACAGACAACAGCAACAACTTCAGCAACAACTCCCACTTCCCAACCCCCCTTGAGTCGGGAGCCACTTAATTATGAAGCTGCACATGAAGTAAAACGTCATAAAGCGTCGAGTTGAGTTTTTCCTTTATTTATTTTGTGTTGCTTTTTTTCGGGGTATGTGGGGTTTTGGCAATGGCTGCCTTGGGTAGCATCATCAGTCGTCTGCCTCAGCATTTTTGTTGTTGTTGTTGTTGGTTTTGCTACATTTTGCAGTTAATTTTCCGTTGCTAAATAAACTGTTTATGGCATTTATGCCAAAAATTTTTGGCCAAAAACCAAGCCAGGCATCGCAGAGGCGCACAAAAACCGGATGAAGGATGACGATGAATGAGGCGACTAATGCTTGTTGTTGTCAGACAGAGAGAGAGAGAGAGAAAGCGGCATGCGTGTGTGTATGTGTGCCAAGCAGTGTGTGAACATTTTTGCATAGCCGACACAAGAAGAAGCAGAGGAGACGTGCTGCAAGCTCGTCGCTTTTTCGGTTTTCCATCTGCAGGCTTCGCTTGCATTTTAATTGTAATTTTTTGCATGCCTAGCAGCATGCAATGCCTTTGACATTCCAACCTTAAAGCCAAGCCAAGCCAAACCAAGCAGTGCATTTTACCAAAATGTTGTTAATTAAAATGTCAGGCTGTGAAAACAATAAGAATTTTTTCGGACTTAATTATTGGGCTTAACATTATTGCCTTAACAATGTGTGTGCAAGCAATAATACAAAAATCTTAATTTTGTTTTCAGTTTTTAAAATGCTTTAAAGTCGCGTTCACTGATTTTGTTTCTGTTTGCTGACCCGTACACATATAGACGCTTTGCTTGCGTTTACATACGTATATATTAATGAATATTTACATTTTATTCAGCCGGGCGAATAACTCAACTCACACGACCCCACGCCTCAACCACTGACAATTTGGCAGTCACCGCAATCATAAAAATTTCACCCCAGTCAAGAGACATCCAAAAAAATAAATGAGACGAGAAATGTTTATATGTGTGTGTGTGTTTATAACGGTGCATGGGGCCCGTCCGTCAGTCGCCTTTCTCTCTCTCTTTCTCATTCTCTTTCTGCGCCTCATTTAAATGCAAATTTTGACGAGCGGTTTTAACGTTCTTCAACGCATTCTGCTTCTTTGGCTCTTGAATGAAAACATTAAAATTAAAAATAAAAAAAAATACAACTACGGCCTGCTTTTAGGCAGTGTGCGTCAGAGTTTGTGTATGTGGGTGGATGAGGCAAACGCTCGTGAGAATAATTCAAGGTGATAGCTTAATTGAAATATGCTTTTAGGCGCTTTGCTCTGTGCCAGCGTCGACGACGACTCATTTTGCATACTTCAACGTTGTCGGCTTTCGCTTTGTTGTGCCGGCTGCATATTTTATGGCGCTGTGGTCGACCACAGAAAAAGAGAGAACCGAAAAAACCCAAACAAAAATAATAAAAAACAGCAACAACAACAAAATAAAAATCGAGGCTGCTTAATGTTATGCAAAGTGTTTGAGCCTGCGGCTAGCGGGAAAAAGCAAAAACCAGAAGACATCCGGAGTCAACTCGAATGCAGGCAAGGAGAGGGAATGTGGAGAAAAGGAAGAAGGCGTCATCATCTTTAATTGCTTGCCATTTCAATTCTCATTTCAACTTCAATTGACTTTTAACGCTTGACAAAAATTAAAAAAAAAAGCTGAACCAAAAAAAAATACATTAGCCAAAAAAATGTTAAAGTTTAATTGGTATTTTTGTTGTATTTAGCAATTCTTTAGAGTTTTTTTAGCTAAAAATTCGTCATATTTTATTTAAATCAGGTTTAAAGATTACTTGCTTTAGGCTCAAGTCGAGAAATCCCGACTAGGATATTTTTATACTTATTTCTCAAAATGTTTGTTTCGAGCTCCTTATTAATAATCCACTGAAATCTTGAAATGCATTTTTTACTCAATTTTTATCCTAAAAACTTGCGATAAAACTCGAAGTAACGAACGAACACTTCTTAGTAGGCCATAAAAATATTCAAGAATCGGTTTAAGCGCTCAATAAAACTCAACACTTTAATCATGGCTCAACTTTTGATTCAAATCTGCTCTGAAGTATTTATCTGGCATTGAATAAAACACAAAATTTTGAAACAATTGCTCGAGTTGTATCAAAGAAATGTAGACAATTTATCTACATTTCAATATGCTGTCGACATAGATGCTAAACTTAAAGTCCGTTTCAATGGCCGGCAGCTACTTAAATGCAATAAAATGAGAAATTTGTGTGCACAGAGCGTACACAAAAATAAACCGCTTAAAATGGCTTTGAGCAGTCCAAATACCAGAAACGCATCTAACACATGCAAATGACAACAAGGAAAACACACACACACACACACACAAAGACATGAATACTGTGTGAGTGTGTGTGTGCATAACTGAAGTAGATCTTTGTAATCTCAAATGCTCAAGGCGTGCAAATATTCAATTTTAAATATGCAACCAAAAAAAGAATAAAATACGAATAAAACAAAAAGTAGAGAAAATAGAAGAGACAGAGAGAAATCACACACATACAGACAAACACACACTTCTACGCATGGCTTGTATGCCACACCCAACCACCCATATCCCCAACCCACCGGCTAACTCTATGCGACTCTGTCATAAACACAATGTCATGACAACTTTTGAAATTTGAATTTCAAAGCAAAAATGTTCTCTCATTTATTCATTTGCTCAGTCATTCATTGCCATTTATTTTATTGCTTGCTCCAAGCAACATGCGACTACTTATGTGTGTGTTTGTGTGTATGTGAACTAAATTGGTACATGTCCATTTTGCTAGTGACAACAACCCAATCCAACGCAAAATTCCTTGCAAGCGGAATGTCCTCGCCCCAAAAACTCAAATCTTTTGATCTGACTCTCTGTCAATATATAAATGTTCGTATGTGAGTTGTGCTAAAGAACGACCCAAAAGATTGTATTAATTTGGATTTTATTCGTTTATGCGATGTTGTTTGTTTGTCTGTCTGTCGTTGTCCCTCTCTGAGAGTTTTTTTTGGGTCGATAGTTCAGGCGGGTCGCATCATCAAAAACTTGCAACAAGATTTTATGATCAAAGCGTAGGCCTTTTGCAGAAGCTCTGTGTGTTTTCCGTTTGCTTCTTGTTTTTAAAAACTTTAAGACGCGTCGCTTTTATGCGCTCGTTAAACTTGACTAGTCCCCAGACTAAGAGACTTGTATCTCTTTTAGTGTCCTTTCGTCCTTTCCCTTAGTCAGCTCATTAAATGCATGTTGAAAGCTGTGCAAATGTTTTCATTATCAGCTGAGAGTTTTTACATGTGGCAGGGTGGATTTGTAATCGTAATTTTCTTCTTAGTCTCCTTCTCGGCTCGTATGTAAATGCGTATTGGGGTGAGTTTGCCCCATGAGGGTGGCAATCTGATGTTTAATTTTTGGCCATATTATTATTTTAATAAGCAATTGGCTGCCGTTGCTCAAAATGCGAACACGTGTCCCACCAACGGAACTTGTCTACAACTAAGTACTCTATGGATAGATGATTGTTTGCTCTAGGCGGACTGTGAGAAATGCAATGTGTTATGTGGATGGGGGCGTGGTAACGTAACGGTGTGTGAGCTCAAATTATTGTTGTTATCTGAAGTTATCTTATCATACGAATGTCCAAATGTGCGAAGTGCGACAGCAATATTAATGAGTGTGGTCAAAGGTTCATACAGCACCAAAATGACCAGGCGTGATGAGATTATTCTAGTATAAAGAGCACACCCTTATAAGGTAGTAATGGCCTTATTATAGAGTTGTGACACAGCATAAGCCGGTTTAGACTATTAACACAGAAATATTCAGGCTTTAAAGTATGTTAAAGATACATTTGTATTTTACTTCGTGTGTGGTGGAATCTTTTAATCCGGTCTGAAGCCAGTCAACCAAGAAAGTCCACTTAAAACGTCACTTTACAAAAGTTTATTAAATACAAATTTATCACACACACACATGTGTGTGTAAAGCCTCCGCATTGCTCGTTCTCTTGAAAAGTCCACGAAAAGCAAACAAAAATCAAGTTTCTCTTTTGCCCTTTTGCGCGCTAATGAAACAACAAAGCGGGCCGCGGGTTGCGGGTCGGATGTCGGGGAAAGGGGCAGGGTCTGGTGTCAGTTAGTAAGGGTTTTTGGCAGTTCACAAGCAAAAGGGGAGCTGAACTCTTTGCTCGGCATTCAAGTGTTTTGTGCTTCTGGTTACACACACTTTGCTCTGTTTTCCCTGTGTTTTTGCCATAACTTAAATAAATACGCAAACATTTTCTCCCTCCTGCTCACGACTTTTAATTTAAGCCCACTTAACACCTCATAAAACAGACTACATTACGACTGAATGAATGAATGACTGAATGACTGACGGCCTGAATGACTGACTGACAATTCTGCCTGCTTGTGTGTCTTGCTCTCAGTTTAATATAAATGATATACATTTTATACATTTTAATTTTAACATTTAACTGGCAGCGTAACAACTTCCATACAATTAGGTCGAAAGGGTTTGCCCCTTACTCACACATACACCTACGAAAAATCCAACCCTTAACCTAAGGCCATGTTGTTGTTGTATATACACATTTTTTGCCTGGCTCTTGGTTGATTGCTACTTTTGGCAAATTAAACTTGAAAGTTGTAAAATTTCCCTTGTCATTGGCAAGGACACGTGCGCTTGATTTTATGTTGTTGCCGTTGTTGTTGGTAGGCAGCCTCCCCTGTTACCCAGTTACGAACTCAACCCTTCAGTTGAGTGCCTGTTAAGTGCTGTTCGAGTATTGAATCAAGTACTTTTTCCTTTGGTACAGCTCATAACTAAATTAAAGTGTCGCTCTCTGTTATTGATTTGTTGATTAGCTAATCTGAATAAGAAGTAGCGAGTAGAAAGCAGCGAGTAACGAGCTTGTTTGCTGTAACGTGTTCCCATTCACAGCCCATAACAAATGCTGTTTATGCTGATTTTTATATACGCAACTCACAGGCAGACACAAAAACCTGACTATGAATAAGTAAGTGAGTGTTGGTAGCAGCAGCAACAACAACAACAACAACCGGCAAGCGGCAACCGGCATTCAAATGTTCTGCAAGCGTCCTCTGCTTATTTGCTCTGTAATCTTAAGCGACAGGCATTTCTTTACTTATTTATGCACTCTCGCCTAAAAGCACACACACACACACACACACACACACTTCATACACACAACTTAAAAATCACAATGGGGTATTTTTTTGGGCTTAGATAAGCAGCCAAGTCTGAGACCTGAGATTTCTGAGTCGTTGCTCTGCTGGGGGTTTTTACTTATTTTTTCGTTGGTGTTTTCGGTTTTGAGAGGGGCAACCTCTGGTTTATTTTTATGCGTTTCGTGTAAGATTTTTATTGTGTATGTGGCCGCTATCTGGCTGCTGTTATCTGCCACGTTTGCTTTTATTATTTAATGGAGCACAAAATGCATTTTACTCGCCATTGCCGACGCCTCCCCAACATGCCCATCCCATTGCTACTACTGATGTGTGTGCGTGTGTGGTTGGGCATACAAAATTAATAATTTATATATGAAAATGTGCGTTAAGAGCTGCGAGTGGAGTCGAGTCGAGTCGACAGCGAGTGGAGTCTGTTTGCTAAATTGCTTAAGAGAATGCGCGTTAGGCTGTTTGCCAAGGTCATAAGTAGGACTTGAGGGTATATTCAGTGTTGAGATTTCGTTTTCGCTTTTGCTCATTTCTCGTAATTTGCTTAATAAAACGCGGTTGGCATATTGCATAAAATATAAGCAAATGTTGTCCTTTTGTTTCTTTCATTGCCTCCTTTACTGTTTTTTCTTTGCAATTTACAAATTGCATGGCACAGTTGGCAACGATTCTTGATTCTCGGCTCTGAACTGTCGACTGTCGCTTTTCATTTGGCACAACTTTGATATATGGGAGATGCAAAGTGAAGAAACGGAAGCCTGGGGAAGACTGCACTTGGGGTTGGCTAAATGGCAAACAGCTAAGGACTAGAATGGCAACAGGGAACCCAGATGTGTGTGCATAAATTTAGCCAAAGGCTCGAGGGAAGTGCAAAAGAGCTTCAGAGAAAAAAAAGTGCCTCTGGGCGACTGTCAAGTGGGCCAAAGCTGACAAACGGCCGTAGCGAATGTTTGTTTTTTAACTTAAGTTTCGGTTTTCTTGTTTTCTGCTATTTTTTTGGGTGCAGACTCTAAAGTTTATGTATATGCCCAAAGGGGCGGAAGTGGATTTGCCAAACAAATAGTCATAAGAAGTATGGTAAAGTTCGTAGTAATTGTTTTGGCAGGAAATTACTGAAAATTCTTCAAAATATTACATCTTCAGCAAAGGAGAAATGAAAATAAATCATGCTTTAAACAAAAAAAATCAGTACTAATGAGTTCAACAATGCATAATATTCACGCCAAAAATTTAATATTAAATATGATATACATACATATGTGTATATGCAAGTGTATGTAAATTATTGTATCTGCAACAGCAGACAAATAACAAACACATGCACAGATGGATTCCGTATCTTGGAAGTGTGTACACACTGCCACTGACTCGGATTGCGCTGAGATATGTGCTCAATGCGATGCGATGCGATGCTATGTTTACCAGTTACAACAACAACATGCAACATGAACGTATGCAGCACACGATTTTCCAATTGAACTCACACGTGTTTACACACACACACATGCTGAGATACAGATACTGTTGCCCGTTCGATGCAGTCGTGCATTCAATCGCTACGTCGTCACCTCACCAAGGCTGGCCAGCAAACCGAAAATCATTTCAAGTTAATAATAAATGGAGCATCATCATCAGGAATCAAACTCGTTGAGCAAATACATAAAAGTACATGAGGACTCCCGTCTATCTTTCTCTTGGTTTGTTTGTTTGTTTGCATTGCCTGAAAAGCTGCTGAAAGTGATTTATTTTTTTTATGCTTTATTTTCTGTGTACGCTTTCGCGTTGGATTTTTCAATTTGTTCCATCGACTTTGGTCGTGTAATGAGCTGCTTTTCTGCAGCGCGCACAAATCAATTAAAATACGTGCTAGGCATTAGAAAAGGCACCCACAACATGCTGACTTGGCAAATATGTTGGGCCTACATTTCTATCTCTCTGTGTATGCGCGTTTCATATTGAACATAAGTCAAGAGGCTGCCAACATGCCAACTCAATTGACAGTTAAAGGCATGGTCTATATAGCTTTCACATATAAGTATATACTACATCTGTATGTTAGGCTATGTATGTCCTTATACATAAATGTATATATATACTATATGAACTGTCATTCTGTTGACAGGCAAGGTAGCCCCATATAGCATACACATGAGTGGAGACCGTTCATGTGCGTGTGTGTGTGTGTGTGTGTTGGCCTTAACAGACATTTTCACAGTTGAGTGCTTTGTGTTGGCGGAGGCTGTCTATCGCTCTCGTTCTCGCTCTCTTTCGCTTTGGCTTTGGCTGGAGAGCCTTTGCCTTATGTAATTTATAAGCATTTCTTGCGTGCGCCCGTTGGTATGCAACGAAAAATGTTGTATTGGCCATATTATGTAAGCAGGCTTTGAGTAGGGCTTCAGCTGCGGCACAAGGTATGCTTTGACTAGCCAAACCAATCAATGACAGCCCCATCTCCCTTCTCGCCTCCCTCCGCTAGCCCAAAGCAATGATTTAAATATTGTTCAAGCAAAACGTGCAAATTTCTAAAAATAATGCTAAAAACACAAAAAATTCTAGGTCAAAAAATGTGTGTTAACCAAACCAAGAAGGCTTTAAACAATTTTAATAAAGAATCCTGGATCTACATTGCGTTATGGTCTCTTAGAGATTATTTCTTACTTGTTCGCTGCCCACAATTTATAATTATTTTCATGTTTAAAGCTTTTGTATTGGTATAATGTGCTCCGCCTTCTTGCCCCTGTTAAGCTACCTTTTATATAACTGATTGTATAACTGATTCTATTCATGGCAATAAAACCATCTAAGCTCATTTTATTTGCTTCAGTTCGCATTCGCCTTCTTTGTGCCCCATCACACACACACACACACACACATACACAAGCACACACGCCATTTTAAATCCATGTGAAACCTTTTCCGCTATTCAATTATACTCGCCTTCATCCAGGACACCTGCCCTGGTACAGTGAGGTCTCTTTCACACACAAACACACGCACACTGCTTCTTCCTTCTGCTGCTCACCCGGCTCAAAATTTATGTCTTCCGAAAACGACACTTGACTGACTTTTGTGCCCGGCCAAGTTGACACAAAAGACACAAGCAACTCAAATGCCAGCGGCAGGCAGCTGCCTCGCCTCGCCACACCTCGAACCCCCTCTGGCCTGTCCATCAGTTGCCTGCTGCTGCTGCGCCCGCTCCTCAAAATATGCAAATAAATTACTAATAACCCGAGAATGTAACCCTAACACGAAAAAAAATACGCTCACACATACATACACACAACCAGAAGCAGCAAACAGTTTATGTGTCTGAGAGTGAGTGTATTCCTATTCATAATTCAAATTTTACGCCACAATAAACAAAAATGCCTAAAATTATGCAACACGGCACATGCCGCAAACACATACACACACAAGCGCACATTTTGAGCTGAGTAAGTCATAAATTATGTAAATTTAATTTTACGCCCCTCATATACCAGCCATATATATATTGGATATATACATAAGTACTCTATATGTCGGCCAAGTCGACCACAAAATTGTAAAAGCCAACAACAACAAAAGCGAAAAAAATGGAGGCAAGAACGAACAAAATATTGTTATTATGTAAATAATTAATGGCATGTAATTATCTAAATTCTAGACAATTAGAAAAAATTAACACAGCAAAAACAGAAAACCACCCAAAAAAATGAAACATATTTATGACATTTTTATTATGCGAGGCAACAATAAAAAAGTCAAAATAAAAAAAAAAACAAAAAGAAAATGTGCCATGTCCTTGCATAGAGTTTCCGTTACACATTTTACGGCATTTTAACGCATGCTAATGACCCACCAGCCGAGGACGCAAACTTTCTGTCCAGCAACTGTATAGAAATTCAGCTTGTATGTTTATCCAAGCCAAAAACAAAACAAGGTGTGTTTTGCCAGCCCTTTTGAAAGGTTTGCCATTAATTAGCCGGCTATTCGACACACAACGACTGACGTCTGACAAAACATTAGTTCGCCTAATTTATTAGCTAGCCATTGTGTATATATGTGTGTGGGTGTAAGCCTATGGCAAATCAATATTTGTGTTGCCACAGTCTAAAAGTAGGCAGCCAAATTGCGAATTAGCAAAACAAAGCCAAAGACATGACGAGATTTGGGGCAAATGTGTCCTGTCATTTTAGATCTACACAAAAATAATATTGATTTCGATTGCGCAATGTTCTAGGTGTATCTTTGAGCCTGAATGTACAATAACAATATCTCAAGCAGATAAAAACAAACTGCAATTGCTTAAAATAAAATCATAATGAAATTATTAGCTTCTTGGCTGCTGCACACTTTAGACAGACAAACTCTTCCATATATTTATAATGGTCAGGCAATTGTCTGCTCTTAAAATATGGCATTAATAAAGATTGCAGTTATGCCTTTGGGGCGCAGCCTCAATGCCAATGGCTCAATGTATCTTGGGCTCCAGGGGCCAAGCACAAACTTTAATTGCCACTTGCTAATTGCAAACACGACCATAGAAGCGGCCATTATATACAGCTGCCATATTTCATATATCACAGATATATAAAAAGCAGCAGCGAACGATATAAAAGGCGAGTAAGAAGAGAAAAAAAAAAGTAGAACGAACGTTGCAAGTAGCAGCCGCAACAAACGTGCAACATGAGTGAGAACGGACATAAAAAGCAGCCTCGCATGAGCAGCAACAAACACTGATTAGTATCAAAAGGATGCCGACGATGTGGATGTTGGATGATATAGTATACAAGTGTATGTTGCTGTTGTTGCTGCTGCTGCTGCTGTTGCTGCCTGTGTTAGTTGCGGTTGATAGTCGCCGTTTGCCTTGCAGCCAGCGCCCTAACAGCAGTGCAAAAACTTTTGATTAAGCTACAGTTATGGCAGGTTGTTACGAGCAAGACAGACAACGAAACAGAGAGAGAGGGCGAGATAGTGACTGCTCCTAAAAGCATGCTGCATGCTATTGTTTTGCTTGCTAGCTCGTTAGTTTGTTTTGCCGCTGCACGCTTGAGGCGCAACATTGTCTCTGCTTTTAGAGGTAGCTCCACCGACCACCACACCCCCACTTTTGATGTCAGTGACAAATTTTGTGAAGCTACAACTCTTAACTCTCTCTATATATCAGCAGCTGTGCACACAGAAAAAACTTTTTGCGCAAAACTTTGATGATTTTTGATAAATATAAAAACAAAGCGCAGAACAAAAAGAATCATGCACCATTATGTAGAATATACTTGTATATATGCTGAAACTAGGGGCGATTTCAATAAGCAAACATTGCTTAGAGCAAAAGCTATGAGTATTCCTTTTCTATCAACAGCGAAAACTTGCGCCTGCACTCAAATCCCAACTACCAACATTGTTGATCATCATTATCTCTGTGAACATAATCATCTTGGTTGTTCTCGTTGTCGAAAGCATAATAAAAATCGCTTTTCATGTGGCGGATTCTCTCTTTCTACGCTCTGCAGTGCTGTGAGCTGTGTGCTAGCTGCTGCTGCCATAACAAAGCCATAAAACGTAGTTTTAATTGCATTTTCGTTGTTCCCTTTTTATGTAGTCGTTGTTGAGTTGGGCCAAATGCATAAAAACAACACAAGCGCAACTGACCAGCCACAGAGAGAGAGAGAAAGGGACGCAAACATACACAAGAGAGAGAGAGGTAGGAGTTTACTTGGCTTAGTTCAATAGACGGCGCCGCATTCTAATTGCAGCGTTTGGGTTGTGGGGATGCAGATGTAGGCACTTATAGCTTGACTGGCGACTCCAACTGCTCTGCTCTGTGCATCATAAACTAACGCAGTTTATGTGTGGGTTCATGCACCCAATAGACACACACACACACAAACTCTCACACAAACACTCACACAGTCGAACACAGACAGACATGGATAGAGAAAGCTTGGCAGTTTGGCAGTTGGCACTTTTGGCATTGCATACGCGTAGGCGGCGTCACTTGGTCGAGTCCATGCCATGACATGCACGACTTTGTTGAGGCGCTAAAATTTGCGGTTTAACGTTGCCAGTGGCGCCACAGCCACCCCCATTCAACCCCTTTTGCTCTTTGTCAACGGCTCAACACTTTGTCATAAGGCTAATTGTGTGCGGAGGCATCTTTTCGGTGCCAAGTCTAAACATTTCGGTCGGTTTTGGTTTCTTCCCTCTTCTTCTTTTTTTTATTTTTGCCTGCTCGCAAAAGATTTAATTAACAATTTGACTCTCAAAGGCTTCGCAGTGAGATGTGGGTTGCTACGGCATTTTTGGCTTTTGGCTACATTTAAATTTCAAATTATGTGCGCTAATTACGCAACGTCTCCCCTCACACACACACACACAAACACATATACAATACAGTGAGGAAACCTTTTTGCTACCCATAATTAGCAAGGCTTTTGTACAAAGCAAGCGTACGAACGAACGAGCGAGTGAACAAACGAGCAAAGCTTGCAGCAGCCTGCAAAACAAAACGAGAAGAAGTCCTTCGCATTTGTAGCAGTCGCTGTTGTTATTGTGTGTGTGAGAGAGAGTGAGATGGCTGAGATGCCTTAGCAATGTTTGTGCTTAATTATGCTCTCTATATATAAACAGAGCAACATTTAGCTATATGAGCTATAAATGGCAGAAATATGAAAAAGTTCAATAACTCCTAAACAAAGAAAAAAGATATCATTTTGATATTTGAGTGTCGTTTAAGAGCTAAACAATGCATTTTTAAACTACACTCAGTTGATTCAGATTTAATTTTCAAAGCTGCAGTTCTTGGATCATTTTTAAGACATCAACTGCAAATTGAGGTCAAACTTGAACTCATGAAGTCGAGCGATGAGTTCATTAACCAAAACCGACTGCAATCAAAAATGCACAATATCATGGCATGAAAAAGTGCACACAGAAAGCCAGACAATTATGTTGCCTGCAAACTCAGGACGCTGGACTCTTCATGTATGCCACAGCAGTATTCTGTGTGTGTACTCGGCTCTTGCTTCAATATGTGTGTTGTTTTTGCATGCAGCAACAACAGCAGAAGCAGAAGAACCAACAACAGCTGCGGGTGCCGACGTTGATAAAGCATTCAAAAGCAGCAGCAACTGGCAGCCGGCAGCTGGCAAAAAGATCGTTGCATGCAACAATGCAACTGCAAGGAGTTGAGGTTAAAGCAACAGCTATTTAGCTGCCAAAAGATGCTCTTGGGTATATGTGTGTGTGTGCACGCTTGAGTTGTGGAAAACGTTTTCCAATTTATTACCCCGGCCACATCAATCATTTATCCAGCCCACAGACGCCCGAAAGCAGTTTCATTGCCCTCCATTCGCCCCCCAGCCAGACCGCAGAAACGTTGCTGAACGTGCGACTAAATGAACATTTTTGGTTAAACATTGGTTTAAATTTTGCGGCGTCATCGCCAGTATCCAGTCGGGAGCAGCAGCAGCAGCAACAACAAGCATAATACTCCTGCATCCTGTCACTGTCAACAACATGGCGGCATTGGTGGCATTGGCGTCGCCGCTGTATACAAAATCAACAAGGCTTCAGTTCATCGACCACTTAATTTATCCAGCTCTGAGCTTTGAGCAAAGGCAAAAGCGACGCCAATTGTGGTATGGCATGTGGGATCGATGTGGGCAATGAACGAGGCGAGGCAAGGGCGTGGCCGGCACATGCCTTTGGCCAGACAGTGAAATGCACTTAATTGCCATCCACCCAACCCCCACTGTTTAGTTCGCCATTGCTGCCCCATGCTCTCTCTCTTTTTGCGTACAATTAAAAAATCAGTCGGCCAAAAATAAAACGCAGCATGCATTTAGGCGCAGCGAGTAACAGACGATGCCAAGCTGGCCTCTCTCCCACTGCGTGTGTTTCATTTTCATTCATTATGCATTAATGTAAATACGGTAAATGTTGTCCAATCATTAACATAATTGAATTACAAACAAGCGTGGCACACTGCACCCCCCCTGCACCCCGCTACACCCTTGGAAATTTTGGTCTCTTGTCCATGCGCATGCATAAATCGCAATTTTAATTACTTGCTCGCCTAATGGATTGTGTGTTACGGACCAGCAACCAGTAACTAAAAAGTGTTACTACACCCGAAAAAAAAGTAATAGTAATAGTCATGTCAGTAGTATTCGTGCATTAAATATTTTACGACACATGAAATGAACACAAGAGAGGGATGGTAGGGGAGAGAGAGAGAGCGGTGAATGAAGCAATTGAATTTTGCAGTTAAAAGCTTCAATCATTTTCAATTGCCACAAACTAATGGCTGATTATAAAATATGCATGACGACAGGCAGGCAGACTGGCAGGCAGGCGGGCAGGCATTCAGGAAGCCTGTCCTCAGTTCAGTTTCAGTATAGAATATGGCCAAACTAATGACAGGAACGAACGTGTGCCTGATGGGCCAATCTAAGGTTGAGCCACAAGCAGAAATGACACCTGCGCCATTTTATATACATACATATACTAGTTCTACCTGAACGTTGTATACGTAAAAGCAATCATCAAATGCTGCTACGTTTATTGATTTGCTTTGGGGTTTTTGCGGTTGGCCTCTGCACCCCCTGCTTGCCAACAGGTAAACTGAAGCATAAAGCCTCCAATTAAGTTTTATTTTAATGTATTTCATTTCGAACGTCTTTTAATGGCATTTTTCGTATATACGGTCACAGTCATATTACTCATTTGCCATAAACCAAAAGGTGACCACAACACGTAGCAGCCAGTTCTCCTCTTTTTTTGTCGGTGGATTGGGGATGGGGCGTTAAGTGTTGCCTCGACGTCGACATGGGTCGCATGGGTGAGATTTAAGCTTTAATGATGCATGAAGCGGGCACAGGATGTGGCTGCCCAGTCGTGGGTAAAAGGCAATGAGCACAAATGTGCAGAGAGAGACAAAGCCAAAAGGAGGCAGTGTGAGACAGAGTAGCTGAAAGATGGGCTTGCATATTGAGTGGCATTTAAATGCTTGAAACTTGCTGTGTGAGCGAGTGTGTGTGGCAAATGTTTTTTGATGGTGTTTATGAAGAGAGTGTGCTAACATCATCAAAAAGTTGATGGCGCATTTGGTGAAAATTGGCAAAATTGAATATGGCTAACAGCAGTCTTCAAATTTAAGTGTGGATAATTGATACAAACAAACATTTAGCTTATCTAACATTTCTTAACCAATGCTTTTCTCTATCTCTTTGCAGATGAACCGTGCTTTACAGCTGAAGCCAGCTGAA
This sequence comes from Scaptomyza pallida, assembly GCA_018152965.1. NCBI lineage: Eukaryota > Metazoa > Arthropoda > Insecta > Diptera > Drosophilidae > Scaptomyza > Scaptomyza pallida. The sequence continues at coordinate 2,563,119 of JAECXP010000080.1, read as the reverse complement.
AATGAAAGTCGCAGCGGTAAGTTTTTTTAAATGAAATTCCAAACTTTATGAAACCATCGCAAGCAAATCTATAATTTTATTTTGCCATTTGGCAATTCAATTTGCCGTTTTGCCAATCAACTAGCCATAGGTGCTCACAAATATAATTACTTTGCTGCCAAACACATTCACAGCGTCGACCAAAAACTTGACCCGTCGTCGTCTTTGTGCTTGTTTTCTATAGGGGGAGGAGGTTTCCTTTGCAAAAGTGCAGCGTCAACAAAAGTTTTTTTCTGCTCATTCACACCTTGGCCAAGTATGTGCAGAAGTTGAATACTAGCACGAACACAAGCGCTCGAACCCCGAAAAAATACTTGAATCTTCGTCCTTTTTCTATTTTTCAACACCTAGTACAACACACGTCAGCTGAAATTACGGGCGCGCTTCGATAAACTGTCAAAACTGTCTGCAAAAATTTGACATTTCACAAAAAAAAGAAAAGCACACAACAAAAATACGTTCAGGGCAGAGAAAAAATCAAAATGCTGTGTGTATAGAAAATATATATAGGGGGGAAAATAGGTTGGAACAGAAAAAAAGTTCTAGCAAAACAACGTTGAACTGTCAATGGCAGGCAATATAGCTAGCGGACATGGGAGCTCTATTTTGCTCAGCTCTGCCCTGGTCAGGGGCGCCATATTGTTTTTACTGGGCTGTTGTCATGTTTCACGCTTGTTTCTGACAGCATAGCAGCCCCATTCTACTGCCCGCCCGCCCGCTGCTGTATCCTCGTCCAGGAAGAAGAAAAAGTGGGCGAAGATTTGCATAATTTACACAGCACTTGATTTTTTCTTTTTGGGTCATTTCTCGAGTAGTTCTTGCATTGATAAACTTATTGACAAGCTCATTATGCATAAGGCAGCCAAATGGTTTTTAAACGCATAAAAAAACTTCCTAAAGAAAGGAAGCTTCAAAGTATATAACGCGATCTAAGAGGATTGAAAATGAAATATACTGTGAAATCAATTGCCAACGATTTAATACTTTGTAGCGATTGAAACAATAGCATGATTGGGGAGTATATTTAACCCATTTGTAATCAAAACTCGAACGTATTGTAAGTAGTACGAAGAGCAATAAACTTTACCCAAGTATGAGTACACTCTGCATACAATCTGATACCTGTTACCACTCTGAGCTATACCTTTTTTTCAAGAGCATAAAATTTTTTACCCGAAAAAATCGTATTCCACCGAAATTGAGTTGAGCCCCTTAGGGTGGAGCGTGGTGCAGGTGGAAGCCACAAAAGTCAGTGCACTACGCGCAATCTTTGAAGACATTTTGCAGCTGGCAACGCTTATCAAAGCAACGCAGTGCCCAAAATGTCCATTGCACAAATTGCTTGTGCACACACACTCACAAAGAAGAAGACATACAGTAAAAAAGAGAGAAAGAGGCAAAGGGACTAAGAAGCCATTGCTCATAATAGTCAACGTTGACGCTCGGTGGACGGTTGCTGTGGCAAAAACTTGACAAAGTTGATGTGTCAAATCAGCAGAAGGCGAAATGGCTGGGCGCTGCGCAAGGATGCTGTGCTATACAAACAGGATGACCTTTAAACTTTGCCAAAGGACATGAAAGCACTAATCGTTACGTTGCTCCCTTCATTCATTCATTCATTCAACGTTCATTTGCCAGTTGCTTCGATTTTACTTCAGCTCACAGTTCTCGCTGTCCTGTGTGTTCAGAGCGCTTGGCGGCAACAATTTAAACTTTTCTAATCCGCTGGGGATTCAAACTTCAAGTTGCAGCAATGGCAACTTGGCGGCAATCTGTCCGCACAATTCTCCTTTCAGCTTTACTAACATTTCTAGTCGGGGGCCAGAAGCCAGCTTGAGTTCTTGGGCCCATCAGCAACGCAATCATGTCGACATTTTTGTTTGTTGCTTTGTTTGTATGCCTGTGTGCTCTCTTTCTCTTTTACTCTTTCTTCTCGTTTTTTCGGCCAACAAATTTGTAAGAAATTAAAGCGCTCAAGTTTTTGGGGGCAGCGCTATCAGCAACGCACTTGGCAACTCAACAGCTAGCTGGCGACTTTTGACTTTGCCTAGGCCAAAATGCAATTATCCAAGGACAAGTTTAATTGCTTGGTTGAAAGAGCTTGGTCGAAAAGTCTTTGACTGCAAGTTTTGGCGCTGACATTTGCATTTTTTTTTAGTTTTTGTTTTTTGCTGTAAGTTTTCATTCAAATTTAATTTATTTAAAATCAAATCAAGCTGAAAACATGTGTGCGCTTGACTTTGCATTAATTAGTTTAGAGCTGTGTGAGCTTTAAGAAAATACAAAAGTTGGTCGTTTCCTTTGTTTTCGGCTTTAACAAACTAAATTGTGTTGCATTTTGCCTCTTGTCTTGCTTCGTGTCGCATACGCAATTTTCTGTGTGACATTTCTAAGGTCTGATGACTTTCATTTCATTTGCCATGACACAAGCACACACACACACACACGTTTAGTTATTTATCTTGATATTCTCTTTCTCTTCGACTCACATACACACACATACACATTCATGTTTCATCATTATCAAACTCATATTGTCGCCAGTTTCGTCTTCGTTTGCGTCTCTCGCTTTTACGCGTAATTTGTACTTGTCTAACACGTAATGATGTCACGTAAATTGCATACGTTGACGTTACGTCGCGTTGCGTAGTATTTTTAAACTGCACACAAATACACACACACACACACACACACATACACAGAATCAACAGCAAATTGAGCAAAGCAAACGAACGAACGAGCGAGCGAGCGACTTAAAGTCAAATTAATATTACTCATACGCAGCATACCTCGTACAATGTGTGTGTATCTCTTTCACGTTCATGCGCTATCTCTTTCGCACGCTCACATACATATAAATAAATTGTGAAATCCATGCCATTTCCTTGAACGCAACACAGATTTATGTTTCTAAATGCGCATTAATTTCCTTACCTTTATCCTGAACAGAGTCTGTCTCTACGTGTGTGTGTTTGTATGGTGTCCTGTGTCATACGTCAGTAAATCAGCTGAGTTGCTGCCACCTTTTGCTGGCTGGCTTGTCTCTGCTTCCCGTCTCACCTCATTCATCATACTTATAAATATTCATTTCCTTTACCGCGCCCGGTGTGCCCCCAAAAAAACAGAATGATTGCAAAAGATTAAAAATCAACTCCATAAAAATATGCGTCAGCGTTGATAAATTACAAAGTAAATTAACAAAAGCGGACAGCCTGCACATACAGAATGAGTGAAAGATAGGGAAGAATGAGAACATAAAAGCGCACATACAATTGCGCTGTCAGTCAGTCAGTCCATCTAACCATTCATCAGCCAGTCAGTTGGAAAGCGTATGTGAAAATGTGGCTTTTGCGTTTTTCTCTACTTATCGATGGCGAAACAAAAACTTTGAGCGGCTCATTTTCTGGCTGCTCAGGCAGCCTGATTATTATAGACAACGCCTCATCAAATTGAAAAGCAATGAACTATGAAACAGCCTGAATAGACAAGGAGCGAATGCGAGAAACTAACCCTAACAACAACAGCAACAAAAACATCAGCAACAAAACTCCTAATAAGCAAAGAGGCGCAAAAGTTTCTCGGGCCCAGTAGCACCTCCTGGTCGTGGACTGAGTAGCGGGCGAAAAACTAATAATAATAATACGCAGCGTTGGCTGCAAAAACTTTTCTCATTTGTGCACAGTTTTTTCCCCCAACTACCAAACTCTCCCACTGCTTCGCTCCCTCGTCAACTGTCGATATCTCTATCCTAAGGCTGTGCTGCTGCTGTTGCCATTTCGCATGATTACGCATTTGAATTGTATTGGTGCCAATTTGTGCTGCCTACTTTTCGGCGTAGCTGGCCAATTTCATTATCGACTCTCTACCTGGTACTTTTGCTCGTTCCCTTGCCAAAAACTTGGCTTATTAGCGTGCATCCAAACGAAATGTTTATGAGTGCGAAGTAAATGATACACTTTTTGATGTGCAGGCAGGAAAGAAGGCAATAAAAAAATAATATGGAAGGCAAGCGACAAAATTCAATTGAATTTATATTGTGATATGTACAAAAGTAGATTGGAACTTGTCTGGTGAATGATGATTGGCTTTGACTTCAGCTTCAGCATCGGCATCGGCTTTTGCTTTGAGTGAAAGGCAGGCGGCGCAAATTAAAAAATTCACCACTAAGCCCAATAACAAAGCCGCACACAGACAAAAGGCATAAATAAAGGCCAAAGAGGCTAAAGGCAGCGCCTAAAAGCAGACATCAATTTCTGCTTTTGCTGCTTTAGCTGCTTCTTTCTTTCTTTCTTTCTGTTTGCTTCTCATTCGCCCCACTACTTTCTCCACCCTGCACTCGCAAATTCTTTAATCAGCTTAAATTCACACGTACCAAAAGCGACGTATAGCCATTGATTGGAGGCTTACACATTCCCCCACACCCACACAACGTCTCACACCCTCACACCACTCAGCTGTCCAACAATCTTTATATATATTCCTCTGCTTTATCCTCACCTCCTCCCACTCTCTTTTTTTCTTTTGTGCTGCTTTTATCAAAACCAGTTCAAAGGCGCGTATGTGTATTTAGGCTTTTATTGTTTTTGACCTTTTATTTTTTTTCTCATTTTTTTGACAACAAGAAATCGATTTTCCACACATACAATCGCAGACAGACGCCAAAGCACAAAAGCAGCAACAGCAGCAAAAAAAAAAGAAATTGTGTAGAAAATGCTTTGCGCCCAAATAAAAGTAAATCACAAGCAGCGGCAGCGGCAGAAGCCGCAGCCACATTCACAAGTTCAAATAAGCGATAATAAGTATTTATATGCCCCAAAATGAAGGCAGAACATTTTTTCTCTTTTACTTTGCTTGTATACTTAGTGGAAAACAGGCTGCTAAATGCGTTTTAATGTTTTCGAACACAAGCGCACAAAAAGAAAACAGCTTTTGGGTCTGGCAACGCCGCAGCCCAACATCTTAAATATTTAAGCTTACTTTTAGGCAGTTTTTTCATTTTTGTTTTGCTTTCGTTCGGTGCGTAGTTTGTCTGCGCATCATTTTTCTTACGTTGTTGCTTGATTTCGCTTCGCTTTACGAGCGAGTGAAGCCTGTCAATTGGCTGAATGCCTCGTAAAAATGCCAGAAGCCTAGACGCCGGCATAGCACCAAGCTTCATGAAAAGCAGCCAAAAACGATTTGTAATGTTTTTCTTGGCCTTGCCGGAAACGGAAAAGCACACACACAAACACAGACAAAAGTTCATACTGCGAATGTGTGTGTGTTTGTTGCTTTTAGTTTGTTATTGTTTTCATTTCGGTTTGGCGGTTTGAGGGATTTCTGTTTAGGCCTGCCAAATGTCATCATTAGCGTTTCAATTGCCATTTTAGTCCGTGACACTTGAAGCATTTGCATAAAATTCAAGTCAAGTTGTTGACATTGATGGCTGACGTTCTTTGATGTTTGCTTTGTGACGGAAAGTCAACGAAATTCAAATACCCTGCAGCTGTGGCAGCTGTTTTACAAATTTTTGTGGAGGATTATATAAAGCAGCAAATAATAGAGCCAAATGTTAAGCTACCCAAGGAAAAGTTCTGACAAAATTGCTCTTCAACATCATTTTTAGAACTTTTTAAAACTCAATTTGATCCAATTTCAGTACTTAAACACGCAAATGAATGATGGAATTTTTTATGCAGTGCATTAAAAACGTCGTTGATTTAATTTATACAGTGACACTTTTGGTTATTTTTATTGAATTGAGTCCTCGCGGCTTAGGCTGTGATTTACATCAAACCTCCTCCCATCCGAACAAACACCTGACCTGCTGGACACACAGACAGACAGACAAACACAGAGAAAAAACACTTTACTGATCTTATCATCGCGGCAATTGTCTGACGCTTTTGCGTCTGCTTTTGTTTGCTTGCGGTGTCTTTATTTCACTTGGCTGAGGGGGCACGAGGAGGTGGTTGGCAGAGGGCTGTACGATAAGCGACACGCGAAGGCGTTAGCCTAGAGGCTGACATGGAGTAGAAGTGGAGCCAGGCAATCAATAGTGTCAACTGGGCGACGGCTAACGGGGCGTATATGTTATATAAAAAGTAATTATTCCTTATGCAATATGACGTCCATCAGTAGGTGAAAGAGGGATGTGAAGGAGAGAGAGAGAGAGAGAGAGAGAGAGAGAGAGAGAGAAACGGGTGTTATGATAAGCATCTGGAGCAGCATTTTATTGCAAGCGGCGCAATGTTTTAATTGTTTGTCGTGCTCGGTTTGCCATTCAACTGTTGTGTTACATTTTTTTTTCTCCCGGCAAACAGCTCAGCCATAAAAGATTGTAATCTTAATTGCATTTAGAGTGCCTTGCATTGTAGGTTAATAATCATAAATGTTATGGTAATAGTTACTACATATGTGAATGTGTTTGGTCGCCGTGTGAAGCATTTTGTTCGTTATTGTTGTTGCAACAATGTGGCTGTTGCTCTTGTTGTTGTCGTCCATTTGGCCAAGGCTCTTCAAATGTAATGCAATGACATTTGCAGCGTTGTATTTTGCGGGTCTTCTGGGTTGCAATTAGAATTATTGATATTACACTGCACTCGACATGAGATGTTGGAGGGAAAGTATAGGAAATAATAATATTTTCTAATGCAGTCTCATCAAAATTATTAAACAGATGTTTGAAGGCCGCTACGACATTGTTTTTTGTTGGTTTCAGTTGTTTTCTAACTTAAGAAAAATACTTTTACTGTAATTTTTCTGTCCAATCTTCATTCTACTTTATTACTTTCAAGAAATAAATGTTCTTACAAATTTGGTTCTCTAACAGCCAAACGACTAAAGTGACTGCAATTCAGTCAACATATTTTGACAAGCTACAGCATTTTATACAGTTGGTTATCTATTCTGAAAAATATATGTATTAACTCGTAAACTCTGGTTTCCCACGGACATCGTTTTGTGACTTGCCAACACGCCATCTAGCCATATCGTCTCCATATACTCCTCTTGGCCGTGCTTGACGTGTAAAAGAGATAGATAGCATTTTATGAGAATGTTTTTGCACTCGGCATGTCCCCCCATTTTCCCCTTCTGGCAAAGAAAACACACTTGAGCAAGCGAGTACAAAGAATGAAACTCTGGCGTTTGCTTGGCTCATATACTTTACAAATCTTGATAGCTTAATAGCAAGTAAGACGGAGAGCAAGGGGAGTGAGAGGGTTGTTGTAAAAAGCAAAGACATGTTTTGGCCAGCGGGCGAGCTAAAAGAATTTCTGGCACATTAAAGAGCCACACACACACACGCAAAGAGAGAGAGAGCCAAAAAGCTAAAATAATATGAAAAGTCATAAAAATAACAGCGGGACAACCGCAACAAACAGCGACGAGAAAAACAAAACGAACAAGTAACAGTCTGCCTCGCTCTCTCCCTGCCTCACTCTCTTTGTTTGTGCTAATTTAGGCGAAATCAATAGAAACCTTCAAAAGTGTCGGTGCTCTCTGGCTAAAACTAATGAGCGTAGGTGGCGACAGCAAAACAACGAGAATTTATGTTAAGTTGAGTCACCAGGCAGCGACAAAAACTATAAAAATTAACGAGCTGCAAGTAATGGAGCATAGTTTCGGGCGTTCTCCAACCCGCAATGGGCATAAAATGCGCTCCGCTGCCTTGCCGCATTCGCCATTGTTGCTAACTCTCTCTCCTTCTAGCTCTTTGTGTGTAGTATTATAATGTCATTATCATTTTTATTATTGCATTTTAAATGCATTTTCATCTATATACTTTTATATGGTTTATATATTTTCCTTTTTTTGTGCTCCTTTTCATTCATAATTTTTAATGCCTGGCCAAGCTCACGGCTCATTAGGCAGACTGGCAGCAGGCGGGCAGGCTGGCAACAAAGAATCGACAACAACAAATTGTAGAAAGTGTCTGCCATGCCAAGACACAGGCGTAGACAAGATTAATGCTTTGTTGCCACAGGCCACGTATCCGTGCCACACACACACACACGTACGTACTGAACTGAAGAGTACTGTCTCTTCAGCCATGGGTTTTTATTTTATTTTGAAAGTCGCCTCAAAGTCATGTGCACGTCTCTGAGCCAGTGCTGTTAACTGCATTTAAAGTAGTTGCTTTTTTTTTTTGTTCGACTTGTTTTTCTTCGACACTGAAAATGGCACAATAGTTGAACATTCGAATGCGTGAAGAGTTGGGTCAATCACACAGGCGAAAAGAAAAAAAGGGGATTTGAAGTATGGTTTTTTTTTCAATGGATATGGTTTTTGGCCATTGAAAAACATCCCCTCAGCATTGTTATGCATAGAGCCCAACGGCAGCCAGCTTGCGAGCTGAAAATGAAGATGAAGCAGAGAAGATTACACATTGTTTACACGATTGCATTCTTCTGGGAGGAATAAATCAAATTAGCTGACAATCGAATCATTTGTAGCAAAGATAAGATATTTAAATAATCATAGTTGCCATAACTTAATTCCCTTTTTTGAAGTATGTTGCTTCCATTTCTCTGTGGCTACAATTCCCTAGCATGTGCATGAACTGCATCCACTGACTTAACCCCAAGTACATGGCTCGTGTTGTTATTTAAAACCAAATACTTAAAGCACTGCGAATGCATTTCTCTCTCTTCATGTATGTGTTTGCTTGCGACAAACGTGCCTGCAACAAAACAATCTATAGCTAAAGTATATATATGTTCGTATATATCCCTACTATATAGCTAGTCATCCAGCTATCCATCCATCCAGCCATCTATCCATCCATCCATCCATCTATGCAATGCAGCAAGTCATGCAGCGCAGCTCGCTGACCCGCACGATGCCTTTGTCTGGCCCGCCTCCTACCTACTCCTCCTCTGCCCTTATAGTCTGTCCAGCTTGCATGCATTTGGTTTTACAAACAATATTTTGTTGTTGCTGCTGTTGTTGTCTTTAACACAACAACTACATCAAACTCAGGACTCCCATTGAGCTCTGTCTATTTTGAATCCTCTTTTTCACTTTTTCACCCAACCAACTACCCACTACCAACTGCCCTGACCGCCCACATCGAAGACTAAACAAACTAATATGCTATGCTTAAAGCGTACATATTGGACTTATAGTTGTTGTTGCTGTTAGTTTGCTTGCTTGTTGTTATTTTTGATGTTGTTTGTATACAAGAGCAGCAACAGCTCCAGCTCTGGTTTTAACTTCAGCTGCAATCGCTTGCTGGCTAGGACAAAAGGCCTCCCGCTGCTCTCTCCTCTCCTCCCTCTTGTTGTGTTTTCAGTTGCTGCCCAGTTGCTGGCCTGTCATATTTTGTGCTCTCACGCTGCCTACAACATGACACGCCATTGTACTGGCCCAAAAGTTTCCTACAGCGACCCGCTGAGCTCTCTCCCGACTCTGCAGCTGGAATTCCCGAGCTGAGCTCACGTTGACGACCCCTCGAACTCTGCTCCCCACCCACATCGGCTGTCGCACGCTTATCATATAAATTCTCTGGCTGTTGTTATTTTTTCCTATTATTTCTTCTTTTCTGCTTGTTTTTTTCTTTTTTTTTTTTTCTTTGCTCTCTGATCCTGGCCTTAACAAAAAGGCTAAAAATGTTGACTTGTTGTTGTTCTGGTTGTGCCTGTTATTGAAGGCTTAAGCGTCAGTCAGTCAGTTAGTCATTCAGTCAGTTAGTTAGTTGAAAGGCGCTTCGGTTATTTGTGCCCTGTGACTATGCTTAGCAAACAAACACACACACACACAAAATCAACGCCAGACAAAAACAACAACACAAAAAGGCCATACCATATGGTAGACGATAGTCCAACTATTTCGCCTATGCCTCTGTTTATCTGTCTATCTATGCAGCAGCTGCAAATGCATTTTACACTTGAATGCTGTGGTGAGCATTGCTTAAAGCTCTCGGTGCTTGTTTAGGTGCTTAGCTAGCCTGAGGCACATGTAAATGAAGCGAACGATGTTCCCAACTTCTTTCTTTACTGCATTGAATTGAGACATACAAAAAAAAAAAAGTTTTTCTTAAACTCAACTCAACAATTCGTTTCTAATCATCAAATATAAACGAAATATTCCCAAAAGCAATTAACCGCTTATTATTATTGCCAATAAAATACAACGGCTGCTGCAGCACACTTGGAGACAGACATTTTGGCAACACTATAAACTCATCAGCTTAATGAAACTTATGCCAACTGTCGCTTCGTTGTCTTCGAAGACTATATCAAAACCGCGCGTATGTATTTAATTACTCGTTCGGAAAAGATGTCGGGACGTCACATTGTCGGATAGTTAAAAATTAACTATGATAATTAAAAATTGCTCAAATGGCATAGAGAAATCTAATGGAAATTTACTGAAATGAAACGATGTCATATATCTGCTCACATCAATTCCGAAACGTAAATACAAGTGCTGGTGGGTAATTAATAACTAAAGCGGGAGAAGGAGAAGATGACAGTTTCGTTGAGTTCAACGCAGCGCAGCCCATAAAAGTATGCTACACAATTTTCAATGGTGAAAGCGCGATAAAAATGAAATTTTATGTGCTGCTTAAGGGCGTCGCTAAAGGTTATTAAATTGCTAGCGATAGGAGGGCATAAGACGGAGTTAAAACAGAGTCTGCCAGAGTTGTCGCGGCGCTTAAAGCTGTCTCCCGCACATAGTTTAATTGAAAACTCTTGCGCTGTGCTGTGACTTTCAACTGACATTCAAATGTGGCAACAGCCAAATACGACGTTAAAGCAACACGATAAAATAGTGCAGCACATGGTTATACAATTATGATGTAGTTGCAGCGAGAGCGTTGAGTGGGGAAGTCGAGGAGGGTCCACATTAAGTGCCATTGTCTGGCTGTTAACATGCTCATTACTAGGCAAAAGGCAAAAACACAGAGAGACTGAGAGACAGAAAGGCGGAAAGACAAAAAGAGCTGAAACTGAAACTCGTTCATGACTTCACTTCAATTATAATTACGTCAAACAGTGCAACAGTAGAAGTAAATGTGCAACTTGAGGCAAACAACAAACAGATACGGCAACGAGACCACATCATCCTCAAACCCTCAAACCCAGGACTCACTTATAGCAGACAGACTTGTCGACAAAACACAAACAACTTGCAAGTGAGCATTTCCTTTAATGCCTGCGCATTGCGCTTTTGCCTTAGCTCTAGTTATTCTATTTTTATTTTTTTGCTTATATATATTACATTACATTTGCTCTGAAAGTGGGGGAGACGACGACGACGACGATGATTGTCATTGTTTTTAATGCCAAAGAGTTTGTGCCTGGGTCTCTGGCAACATAATACGAGCATCATCCCATTCAAAGAAAAAGAACTGTCTGAAGAAAACTCATAATTGCCCCGCTGCACAAATTGCAAGTTATGGCCAAAGTTGTGCCAAAGCACATCCATACGATCCAACGAACTATAAGCATTCATCATGTAACCCTAGCCAGGTAGGAGGAAGCTGGACAGGCGGGCAAGTTCACTGCTCCTGGCAGGTGGTCCAAGCAGGTGCAAGCCCTCCTTTTTCTTGCTTTGATGCAATTTATATAATAAATGCGTTAACGAGAGAGAAAAAGAGAGTTTGAGTTATTGTACGAGGAATAGACTGCGAATGTTAGTTGTATGTGTGCCACACATAACAAGCATAAAACTTGCACAGATTAGAGATTAGGCAAGAGAGATAAAGTTGCAAGTAAACAGTTATTTCGTTGTGCTTTCATCTTAATTAAACGAGCTGGATGCTTTTGAATGGCAACAATAAGTGTTTTCATGCTGATTTAACAAACAATTTTTAATTACTGCCCAAGCGATTAATTCAAATGCATATAAACCCCAGGTAGAGTTAAGCAGCTCCAACTGCAATTTAAATATCGTTTAAAGCCTTGTGCTTCGCTCTTTTTTTAATATTGTGGTCCTGGCATGCCCGCCATTTTATTGATGTCTTTTGACGCCGCACTTTGGCCCAGGACAGAATGAGTCTGGTTGGGATGCTGTGCATCCAGGAGACACGCACACAAAACGGTTGGCAAACACAGCAACAGACAAGGTCCAGTGTATATCCGACACAGCTGCCCGCAGTCCGAGGCGGTTTCAGCCATTGAAGTCAGTTGAACGTTTTTGTCTGTTTACTTCCTTCTTCTCCTGCTGCTCCTCCTGTTTTACTCAGCGCGTCACTCACAACTCGAGTTATGATGCTGAGGAAGGGGCGTTCTCCGACTGTAGTTGTAATTTATTTGGGTGCTCCGGCAACGTTTTCTTTATTGCTGTTGCTGCCTCTACTGCTGCTGCGACCGGGCAAAACTTATTAATTTAGACTTTTTGTTCGCAAATTTGCGTCTGGGTCGTTGCCCAACTATGCAACAACAACAGCCGAAACACTAACATCAACAGCAACAAAAAGCTTTTTGGTTCGTTGTTGGTTTTTGCTTTGCTTTGGCAACATTTATGCAAATTAGTTTTGATTGTCTCTAGCTCTAGCCAGAGTATGGTGGTGGTGGGGCCAGGAAATTGAAAGTTAATTTGCATGCTGCATAGTTTAAGGCGCCTTCAGACACAGTTAAATACACAACAATAACTGTCGACGCGGCGAATGCTTATTGCTACGTATACACACTCATACATATATTTTATTTCATTTCATTTTATTATTGCATTATCTTTGCACTGCACTCTCATATTTATTTATATCCAGCCACCACCCGACGCGTCGCCTTATTTAATTGCACGTGCATAATTCTTTTGAATTACAATTATTACAATGCCAGTGCTCTTCGCAGCGAGAGAGCACTTGGAGAATTTATGTGCATTTCGGCTCATTTCATTTCATTTCTTATGCAGGCAGCTGGCCAGCTTAAAGAAACGCTTTATTCGCATTCGCATTCTCATCTCCACTCAGTGCGCTTTATTTTAACAAGTTTTCACAACGTTGCCGGCGTTGCCACGTATTTTGGAGAATGCGCCTTTAAGGCGCTTACTTGCATATTTATGTCACTGACAGGAATGTGTCGCCTCTGGTCACTCCGACCCAGCGTTACATAAATATGAAGTACGTAAGGGTGAGGGTGGACAGGGTTTGTTAACTTGGTTGGTTGGCTGAGCTGATGTCGCTGTTGCTGTTGCTGCTGCTGCTGCTGCCTTTGCTGCTCGGTCATGTGTGACAGTGGCCAGCTGGCTGAAGAGACAGGACAATTGACAGTTTTGTTGCATAAATTTTGTGGGGGCTGTGAGTGGGATGGGATGGAATTGGATAGGATGGCAGGAGTAGAGAGTTCAGCCTGGAAACTGAACTGAAACTGACAGGATTACGACGATGGCAATGCTGAGGGAGTAGATGGGGTGTGCAAGAGCCTGACAAAAATTTCATATGACACTTGGCTCTCGTCTGTTATCGTTATTAACATAATGCGAAACTTTGTTTTCATCGATGATCCCAAGGCCTTCTTACGCTCTTTCTTTCTCTCCATGTGTATAACTATTATTGTTATTAGCTTTATTTATATATTATATTATACTTAATATATTAACATTTAAGCTACAAGCAACAACATAAATATTTATAATCTTGTTGATATTTTAGTTTTCAAATCTGATGTTTGATGTCCATTAAAATTATGTTTGACTGCGATTTCATTAACAAAATAACCTCAACTCAAACACATTTCTCATTTCCTTCATTGGCCGCAAACGTGTTGCAAATGTGTCCTTCAAATTTGCAAAAAATCGACAGCTAACATTTACCATAAATATCCTATGTATATGTATATATATGCATGCATATATATATTTTACGATGTCACCCAACTCGGGCCGAGTAGAGCAACTGCAGTCAACTCGTTTGTTGCAACTCAGTGCACAGTGTTGGCGAAAAATTTTACAACTAATTGAATATTTAAAACTGCCAAACCGCAATTTCAAATTTATTACCCAGTGCAGCAAGCCCTGCAACATGCAAGGGCAGCATGGAAGGCGGGGAGTGTACAGAGGGAGAAGGCAACCAACCAGTAGAGCGTCCATTCAACGGCCATTACCTTTTCCTCATGTGTGTGTCGCTCTCTCTGTCTCTCTCTCTCTCTCTCTCTCTCTCTCTGTCGCTTTTGCTCTGTCTCTGGTATAAAATGTCACTTAATTGCAATTTAGTAAATTGTTTTCCATGTTGTATAACAACGGCGGCAACAAGCAACAACTACCCCTGAGTGCAGCCAAATATGTGTGTGTGTGTGTGTGTACCTCTCTTCGCACCCCACATGGGGCACACACACATATATTAAAACCATAAATTTTGCGGTGATTTATCTTAATTTAAATGTTGCAACAATGCATGCGGCTGGTTGCTGGCGACGTCTGCTGCCTGCCCCTTTGTTTAAATAACAAAGCAGCTAAAAGTATGCAACTTTTTTTTTTATTTCCCCACACACATAAACATATATAATATGTAGCACATTTTATGGCGGTAGAGCGTTACGTAGCTTTTGTGATTTTCATTTTTCTTTTTTTATGCTTTTAAAATATATTTTGCACTTTATTTTGGGACGCCCCGTTGCCAGGGCGACGACACGCTGTGCGCGAAAAATCAATTAAAAATTCATCAAATAATTAACAAAAGCACAGCGCAGCTCGCCAGCAAGAAGGGGTTAAACAATAGCTTCGACTGCTGTCGACTGACTGTCCTCTCGTCTCTCGTCTTTCTCTGGGGAGTGTTTAACTTGGCCCGCTCAGGGACGTAATTTCAATGCTGCTGCTGCTGCCTTCACATGTGTGTGTGTGTGACGCGCAAAACAAATTAAATTCAATTTAGTCAACAGCAGCTTCAGGAGCAAGAGCACAAGTAGGCAGCAAGGAAGGGGATGTTGAGGGGCAAAAGTGCCTTCTGCAAGAAGGTGCAATTTTGATGGATTGCTTTGGCTGTCTGCCAGTCGAGTACTGACTGTAGAGAAGAAGGAGGTGCAGGAGCTGGTTGCCTTGTTTGTTGCTTAGCTGCAAAGTTTACGAGTTCCTGCTGCTGCTGCTGCTACTGCTGATTTTGTATGCCTGTGTGCGCAAATTTACATATGTGCTGCTCGTATGTGTATTTTGCTGCTGCTGTGTGTGTATTGTATGTGTGTATTGTATGTGTGCTGGACTAAAGTTGTGCTGAAGTTAACGCAGCTGCATTTAAACTTTGTTCGCACTGAAGTAAAAATACAAAACAACAAAAGCAAAAAAACAAAAAAAAAAGAACTATCTCGCTCATACAAGAAATTAAAAACTTTTTCCCAAGCAAATGACATTAAGCTTTAAGCTGTAGCACTTTTAAGCGCATCCCAATAATATGTTGCAGAAGGACGAAGCAAGAAACTAAAGCACTTTAGTAAATTACTCGCAAAGAAATAAAATTACTTTAAAATAAATTTAATTATTTTAAAATTAAACCAAACAAATAAAACCAGTTAATAGTAAGAATTTATTACGTTTTTCCATCGCTAATTAATTTAGGGCTCACATAGAAATAGATTGAAATCTTTCAAGTTAAGCACCGAAATCATGGCCTACCTTGAGTCAATGCTTTGACTTAAAGCCATTTTTCTTGTCTGTCTCACGAAAAAGAAACAAATGACACAAAACCTTAAGCTTTGCCACAAACAAGCCAAACCAAAAATCACAAATTTCCGCTTTTTAATGAATGCCACTGACAGCAAACGGCTGGCCCTCTCTTTCTCTCTCCCTTGCTCTTTCTGGCACGCCCTTTCTGTAGGCGTGGGTCAAAACGATAACACGTCTGCGACTGTAACTGTTACCAGTTTGAAAGTTGGCGGCGTGACATGTCAGCTTTTTGGGGATACAGCCGTCGCCTCTGTGTATGTGTGTGTGTGTCAGGGGGAAGAGGGGGGATCAGAGCCATGCAACTTCATTTATAAAAACCCCTTTTTAGGTGGCTGCCAACTGACTTTTGCCTTTTCTGTAATTTATACGCGCTTAAAGGGTCATGTCGAGCAACACCTACAAATTCTTTTTGCCATTGTTTTCTTTTTTTTGCTTTTTTTTTTGCATAACGTCAACGTCTGACAAATGTGCCATAAGCAGCAAACAGTAACAAACAGCTTTGAAACTTTTGCGTGCGGCTTTCGGTTTTGGTTTCATTTTTGTCTGTGTGTGTGTGTGGCCAGGTTAAAAAAGTTGTGGCCAAATAAATGGCCAAATGGTAGAAAATGACAAATGACCGTCAATCATGACAGGCCAGACGAGAGCGTCCAGCTGTGGACTCAAACTCTCTCCAACACGCTTAAGGCTAAGCTCTGTCTGCCACAGTTTGCCAGCCAGGTTGTGTGTGGCATCAAGGGTGAAGCCCAAAAAACACACCTGCTGGTCAATGACAACAGTCAAAGCTCATCATTGGCTGTTCTTGCTTGATGGGGGTGAGTGGGGGGAATGGTTGTTTTTTAGCCATCTAAATGAGTGTTTTGCGCCAGATAAGTTGTACAGCTCATATTTTTGTGGATTGCCTCGCACACAGTTGAGGGCATTTGTGGCTGCTTAAAGCTTAATATATAAATGAGAAGTGAGCTTTAAAATCAGCTTTATAAATTACCAAACATTGTGCTTTAGTTTTTATTTCTCATGGGTTCATGCTGCATCTATGTCATATTCTCATTTTTATATGCTTTTTGTGCTGATTATAAAAATTGCATTTGGCTTGCATTCAAAGTGTGATAATAAAAAGTTGCAACAAAGTTTCCAAAGATCTTAAATGCAAAAGTTGAACAATGAAAGTTTTTAATGTTGTTATATATATTTTTTTATACAACACAACTTTACTTATTTAAGCGAGTGTCATTATTTTGCTCATTCTCTTGGTGGCATTAAGGTTAAGCCAAAGAAATGCTTCTAACAGATTGACAAATTCTTTTTGGCTGGCTCCACGTTGCGTATGCATAATATATGATATATAATCTTTTGGCCAGCAAAACTATGCTTTTGGCCTCGTAAGGGGTAAACAAAATCGTTTGGCTGTAAGAATTTACAATATTAGCTTGCAATCTGAAAGAAGGGTGGGTTTGAAGCCAACCAAAATTGCTCAGCAGAAAAAAATCTTATCAATTTTCTGGCTTGATCTTCTGATTTTTTTTTAGCATTTTTTTTTGTGTGAGTTGGCAAAGTTTTTGCGAGTTGCTGGCCCCCGAAGTGCCACTGTAAAATATTTTATTGAATATAATAAGCAACGCAAACTTTGGCCAAAAGACACACACACACACAAAGTTGTAGTTGTCGTTGTTCTTTCTTCCGGTTCTGTGCTGCCATTTAATATGAACGCGCTCACAAACAATTTTGCTATCCCTTTGTGCTTTTTGCCCCCCTCTTTCCGCATTTATTGCAGTCGCCTTTGTTGCTGCTGTAAGCAATATAATACCTGCGTGTGAAATAACGCAAAGTTTATGCAGCGCTGAAAAAACTTTTTGGTGCTGCTTAAATGAAAACTACAAAACATTTAAGTTTCTGGGCAACGGCTACCAAAAAAAAATTTTAAATGACTTAGCCCTCGAGGCGTTTTACTGAAAATGAAATTTAAAAATTTTTCATCTCCCATGTTTTTTTTTTGGGATATTACTCCTTGCAAAGTTTGAGACTTTGTAGTCGCGACTTTGATGCACACCAGAAGAAAAAAATGAAAAAAAGAAAGTGTCAAATTAAATTTAAAAAGTGATTTGCCGCGCTTTCTTTGTGTATTTATTTTTGTTGCCTGTCGACTGCTTTTTAAATGCTGCCAGGCATGCGACTTAAATGCCAAAGTGAAAATTTGCTTGAAAGGAAACGTCTGTGGAGATTTAAACGTCGCAATTGAATTGACTTTGCTTCGCAGCTTAACAGCTTGGGAATGAGTTACTTTAAAGTTGCTTTAATGTCAGTTATAATATTGTTGTTCTCCAAGGCAAATCAAATTTTCACTAATGGCAATCAAATGTTGCCCAGACGCTCAATTAATGCTTCTTGTGATTTTCAGCAGCCTTTTGCCGCAAGTCAACAAATAATTTCCATGCAAATATTTTACACTAATTATTTCAAATATTTTCCATACGGCGGCGTCAAAAGCAAACCAGCAAAAACAAATATGTACAAGATTTTTGGGGCCTCACAACGTCTGCCTATTTGTGGCTGTCTGTCTATCTTTCCATCTGTATGTCTGTCTTCCAGTCTGGCCGTGTGCCCAAAAATAGTTATTTGCTCAAATTAAATATATACATTTGTGTATTTGTTCAGCGCAAATATGTCTCTCTTCTGCCTTTCTCTTTGTCTGCCTGTGTGTGCTTGAGCGTGTGTGTGGGAAACAAAATTATTTTATGGCGTTTGCGTTGGGCAAACAAACAGTAAAACAGTTAGCAGTTAACTGAGTTTGGGGGGGGGGCAACTTGCTGAGTCACTTGACACGGACGAAGAGGCACAGTCTATGCTGTCAGTCAGTCAACACAGTCTGCAGTCTGCAGTCTACAGACGACGGCGCCTAAAACTAGGCAGCGCACTTGAATTGTCTCCTTTTTTTTCATTGCTTGCCTCTAGGTGCGGCTTTTGTTTGGACATACACATAGAGCGAGAGGCGCTAAAATTGATTAAGTTTGTTGCCTGCCAATGAAAAAGGCACTCAATCAAACGGAGACCAAGAAGAAGAGCATCATTGAAATTGCACACAAAAGTGCCTAACCGAATGCAAAAAAAAACGAAATATAAATGAATGACTGAATGAATGAGAAGCGAATCGCATCGTGCTCTGTGTGCCTTGTGTGTGTTGTATTCAAATCAAGTCAAACGTAAAAACGTTGACTTTACACTCACACGCACATGAGAGCTACCCCGACTATTGATGAAAATGGTGGCGACAAGTGTCGTGAGATTACTGCGACTTGAAGCCCGTGAAAATGAAAAATACTATATACCTGAATTTGTATGGCGGGTCGCAGCTTAAGTGGTATTAAATGTGTCTGGCAGTGAAACTTTGTAGAGCAACTATAAATAGTAAAGAGAAGCAAGAGTAATTGAATAAATAATATGTTTTGCCTTTAGAGATAAGTTATCTTAAAGTTAACAAGCCAACGAAAGTAAAAGCTTGTATGTTGGCTCTTTCACATGATATTTCTTAATCCTTACACACACTTGTCCCAATCGTTGCCAAATCGTACAACAATGGCAAAAGTCTCTATGTGACTTATTTAAATGCCAGCAGTGTAGACGTTGTGACCATGACTGTCAAGACCTTTTAATTAAAAACTATTTTGCTTGCATTTTTTAAGGGGGAGCCCTGCGGCGCTCTAGGGGGCGTATACTCAACTAGCTTCCAATCCCTGCTTCCACTCTCCCATGCTCTCTCTCGTATTCTCTTTTTCTTTTGGTTTGTGTAACCACAGCTTGAGCTGAAAAATTTTAGCATTTTAATTTAAATTTAATGTGGGCGTGTCAGCGCGTTGCGTGCAACAGTTTTTATACCACTTTTACACTTTTCGCTCTCTTGTTTCCATCGTTGCTTTGCTGCATTAAGTCAAACGTAATCCGCACATGGCCTCGGCCACAAAAGGCAAAGAGAGAGAGGGAGAGAGAGAGACAGAGACAAAGCAGCGAAAATGTCTCCCTAAATCTCATGCCCCGTACTCTTTGACTTTATCGTTGTTTGGTTTGTGTGCTTGTGGGTTTTGGTGTTGGTTGGGTCTAGTCTACTCTAGTTTGGCTTTTGAGGTTGGGGCTCTCTGGGTTCTGAGTTCTGGGCTCTGGGTTTGCTTTGACTGGTTGCTTTGGCCAGCTGCTGTTGTTGCTGTTGCCTCTCTGCCAGCGTTTCATTAAGTTATACAATTTAACGCCCTTTCAGCTGGGCGAACGTTTGTCGGAGTTCTATTTACATTTGCTTTGGGTCAAATTACACAAAATTCTACGGGTGTTGCGGCGGCGACAAAAAAGCCATTGACAGCCAGCCGGCGACGTCTGCCTTTGACTCTGGACTCTGGACTGTGGACTCTAACTCTCTTTCTGGATTCAAGGCAGTGGCTTTGGCCTTAGCTTAAATAAATTTTATACAAAATGTTTACACGAGTGTCGCCAACAACCAATCGTTGGGTAATTTAAAACTTTTTCCGATCTTTTTCTTTTGTTTTTAACGCCCTGGCAAATATTATTGAACTCTAGCCCAGCCGGCTGCTGTTGCTGCTATCCTTTGTTTGGCGCCCGTTATGCACTTCTAAGACTTTAAAACTTTAAACTTTTGACTACATTTCCGATATTCGGCAGCAAGTTTCTGTTTGGGCTTCCCAATGCTGACCCAATTAGATGCAATTGCAGAACTCTGACTCAACCTGATTCACCTACCTGGCTTTGTGTGTGACTTTCAAAGTATGTGTGTGTGTCTGTCTTAGTCTCCCCAAAAAGTTTTGTGTGTGTGTGTGTGGCATTTTCTCAGATGCTACATTCCTTCTACTATATTTACCGTTTGCCATTATCAAATTGAATTTCGCATGCAAATTGTTTTTGGGGGCTCTAAAAAGCTTTTAAGTTTTATGACACGGAAATTGGCTCATAGCAAGTTTTTGCTTTGGTCAGAATATTGTCTCCTTTATGTATATACCCTATGGAGATTTTAAAGCTTTGAAAGCTATAAAGGTGATGCAATTTGAGAAGTTGATTATTGTAGATATTATATATTATAGTATTTTGGATATACAGGAACATATTTTTTATGTTTTAGGATGTTTCCCTTACGCACTATTTAACCTGCAGCAGATTTCCAGTTAACCTGCCACGTTTTCGACTGCTTTTAGCCTTGACTTGACTGCAATATCCGGCCCAAAACGTTGTTGTTGATGTTGTTGCTAATGTTTGGGCTGCGCGCTCTCACTAATTTGAACGAACGGCTAATTATGATGTCTTTTACGTGCCAACAAACGTTCAAGTGACTTCCCCAGGCCCACTTCAATATTTATTTTACTGTAAACTCAACCTAAAAAAAAGTGATGTTGACGTCGAATGCCGCAAACGACAGCAGCAGCGGCAGCGGCAACAAACCCCATTCAAAATTCAAGTGGGCGTGTGTTTTGATGACATGCCAGCTGCCTGTTTGTTGCCTGTTTGTTGTTGTTGCCTGCCCGGTTGCCTTCCTACTTTACCTACGTAGCACGTAATGCGCTGGGGATTCGTCAGTATTAGCTACCCGGTAAAAACAATATTAATAACAGTAGAGAGCGAGGCAGCAGCAGCTATAATAATACATCAGCTGAGCCAATGCCCCCGCAAGGATTTCCCTTACCTCCCACCCAACAAACGCAAAGAGAGAGAGAGAGAGAGAGAGACAGTGAGACTGACTGTCTGTCTGTCTGACGAACTGAATGACTGTCATCCGCCCCTAGGCAGTCAGCTAATAGTCAACGGCTTCTCGTTCGACTGACGAACGCTTCATTGAAAAGTTTCCAGCGTAATGGCTTTTGTTTGGCGTCGTCGTTCCTTGGTCCACGTTTCCACGAAGGGAGGCATGGGCGGGTTTTCTGTTGCTTCTCTATATAGCATTAAGTAATTGATTACATCTCAAGGGACTTTTAAGCAAGCGGACAGAACAGAAACAGAAACAGTGAGACAGAGACCTGGAGAAGGGAAATGAAATGGCACGCCACTATAAAGCTCATAAATTTCTATATAACTTGACTGCTGTGTGGCTGCTCGGCTCGCAATATAACGTAAATAAATTTCGCTAAATAGTACACACAAAAGCGCTGAAAAAAGAGGTAGACTGGCAGCAGTTATCCACCCAGTGGCGTCCAAAAATATATGAGTATATCCAGAGTTGGACAGTCCGACCTTTGCCGTGTTTTGCACCATAAACAATAACCATAATTTAACCCCGACCAAATGTGTTTGTTAATGTGGTTTGTGCGCTGGCTCGAAAAATTGTTATATGCTAAGTTTGGCCACGAAAAGTTGGAAAAGAAACTGGTAATGGGTTGGTTAAGGTTCAAGGTTTGGGTTTCTGGTTTATTTGATAACTAAATTTATGACTGCAATATGCAGCACAATGCTAATGTGAATAATGGGCAAAGATAGGGTGAAGTCCAACAATATGTAAAGCAATTAGGGTACAGTAATTCCATCGATTACCTAAATGCTTAGTCAATATCCAAAGCAATAATATACAACTCGGCTGACTTGTATATCATTAAAATTAACACCGCCTGCGTCCAACCCCATTCCAGTTTGCCCACATATACAAATACCTTTGCTTTCCCCCACTTCTCCCCAATGACCGCAATTTTCACGCGCATCATTTTTTTTTGTGTTTTGTGAGTTGTTTCACGTTTTGTTGTGGATTTTAAATTAAAAATACTACCGTGTGCGGGTTGCGGGCTCAACAACAGCAACAACAACAAATAAATTCATACACACATATATACAATAACAATGAAAGACAAGAAGACAAACAACAACAACAACAATAGTACACTTCGAGTCCCGTGCCACGCCCATCTGGGTGCAAAACAAAACAAATATAAAAATAAAAATGAAAAACCAGCCATTTTTATGGCGCCTAATTGCGCAGCGTTTCTCATCCTCACAACCGAAATGAACTGAACCCGACCCGCAGAACACACACACACACACATACACAACAAAACAGAACCAAACACAGGAGATT
The DNA here is from genome assembly GCA_018152965.1 of Scaptomyza pallida. Lineage (NCBI taxonomy): Eukaryota > Metazoa > Arthropoda > Insecta > Diptera > Drosophilidae > Scaptomyza > Scaptomyza pallida. The sequence goes on along the minus strand of JAECXP010000080.1, from coordinate 2,540,444 downwards.
TCCGGGGGTCTCGACCGGGCCTCGGCTGTGTTATAATCATAAAATTGCTTTTGTGGCATACAAACCGGTTATATTGCTCCCGTGTGATAGTCGGTCCGGTCCGCCAATGTTTTCCAGTTGGTTGTCTCCGACTCCAAGCTCCAGCTCCAAGCGCCAAGCTACTTCTTCATTTTGCACAAATGAAAAATGTTGCGGTTTATTTTCATTTACAGTTTTTCCACTGTTGTGTCGGCGGCGGCGGCAGCAGCGGTCTAAACATAATTTGTTGCATTAATGTTTGCCACATGCATATGAAAATAGAAAATACAGACACACACTCGCACATATCAGGATAACACACACGCACATAGTTTTTGTTTAATTTCAATGTAAATTACTTGAGCAAAGGGTGCGGGGTGTGCTTTTGTGTGTGTGTGTTTATAGTATGGACTAATTGCTTAGAGCCCTTGAGCTAGAAATTTTGCGCATAATTAGTGGCAAATTGCATATGGGAAAATGGTTGAGAAATGTGTCTGTGTGTGTGTATAAAGGTTGCTTAGGGAAATTATTGCTGCAAAATGGTTGAAATTTGTTTGAGGTTAAGAGTTAAAGCTACAATCTGAAAAGATATGCACAGCATAAACATATCAGAAAGGTATTTAAAGCCACAAATATTCCGAGCAAAGCATTCAACCCAATTTGCCTGGCCCACAATCACCATAAACCTACATTCACTCGAAGTACTAAATGTCCCATAAATATTACTAACAGAAAGGTGGAGCTGCGAGTGCTGGGGACACATTAAAAATGTGATATAATAATGCCATTGACAAATATAAAGCCATAAATTATAAATGCGAAATACTTACTTAGACCGAAAATCTACTTTTACACAAAGTAAGCAAACAACTGACAGGCCAATGGGCGGGGGTTGAAGGTGGGTGGAAGAAAACTGTAAGCGTAGCACACAACACAAACCGCAACTTGTTATAAAATTAGTAAAATTTTCTCAGCAAACATTTACATTAACTACAAGGCAAATCGGATGCCCCCCAGAGTAAAAGAGCCTGTGCCTGGCACTTCAAAAGACCCATAGAAGCATAGCCAAAGAAAGAAAAACATAAGAACACAAAAAACAACAGCAAAAGGAAAGTAAAGGAAAAAGCCGAAAGAATATTATAAAATGCGTAGCGAGGCGAGCCTGTCCCAAAAGTATTAAGAGAGCAAAGCAATTAAAATATGAAAATGTACAACTTTCATCTTTTTGAGCTCATTGCATAAATCATTCCGAATGCCTGAGCCACCACACCATACATTTGTTTGTTGTTGGTGGTGCCACATTCAAAATTTACTGTGACGCTTTTTCACTAATCAGCATAAGTCCCTGACAGACACACACACACACAGCTCGTTGCTAGGGCGTTGGAAAAATGATTTATTTCAAATTCAACTTGTTACCTGTAGCTACTTTAATGCCACTCTGATTGTGTGCTGTGGGTGGGGTTGCGTTGGCCAGCACCACCACCAAAATGACAAAATGTATATATATATTATACATAATTATAATCATTGCGACCATGGTCTCGATTGTAATTACAAGGCAAACTACGTGGTGGCATAAATGGAACACTGAGCTTGGGGTATTATTATATTGGTAATGCCCGCGAGGCAACTCTAAAATGTGTGTGTGTGTTTTAAAATGTAACAGCAACACGCCCAATGAGACATGCAGGGGGTAGGAGGAGTGTGTATTTAGACATTTGTCGTCTTCAATTAAAACTTTGTGCAAGTCGGTTAATTGGCAGCACAGCTGTACGGGGCTTGTGTCTTGGCTTAAGTGTGGCAAAAATTATCAAATTTTTGGACACATTTTTCACACACTACGAAAATTTGCATTGAGATTAGTTAAACTTCTGTGATTTGGTTGTAAACTGACAACTTACAGCATATCAATAAATATGCAAACAAAAAAAAAAGGAAAGAAAAATAAATTGATCAGCAAGTTGGAAGCAAACTATACAAATAACAAATAAATAAAAAAAAATATATATATTGCGAATAAAAGAAAAATATATAAAAAATATTTGTATTTTGAGGGCTTGAATATCGGCAGTGAGTTGTGCGTATATAAACACAAGTATAACCAATCAAAAATCCAATTAAAATTGAGGAAAATTCGATTTGCATGTAAAATATGGCACAAAAAAATATCAACAACAACAACAACAGCAAATACAGCAAAGGCAGCCCAACATTGGGTTATAAAGGGACGCAAAAGGCGTCGAGAAAAGCATGGAAAAAAAAATATTTGCTATATGTGAAATTGAAAAGCCTGAAAAAGGGCAGCCCGAAAGGGCGAACAGAGAAAGAGTAGAAAACTCAACATTGGGATTGATATTCCCCGTCTGTTTGGCAGCCCAGCAACAATATATGGTATGAAAATAAAAAGTAAGAAAATATAACAAATTCGGTTACCTATACATATAAGCGTGTGGCATTTACACACAGCAAATATTACAACTTGGTGTTTACTATGCGTCAACGCTGCCAGCAACACGTAGCAATAACCCATTTTAAGCTTTATAAAAAATCACTTCAAATATTTTAACTAATTTTTGTTCTCTTTTTATCTTTTTAGGTAAGTGTCAACAGAATTTTTCTATCTACTTTATTGCTAATTAAGTTCAAAGTAAGTTTTTTTTTACGTCTTTACTAAATTTTTAATAATATTTATATTTGCAGAAAGTTAGGTTGGAATAATAATATAATTTCAATTAGTTTCACTTAATATTTTAAAGAATTTTCTGCCCGTTTGCTGTTCTAATTCATATTGTCACATTTGTTGTTTATTACAAAATCTAATTAAATTGTGAATAATGCACATTTGAACGCATAGAGGGCGCCACTGATAAAGACGATAGGACAATGCCTTTATCTAAATGACTGTTGATTTAATTAGTTTATTATTTAGTTATTGTCGCCATTTCACTATGTGTGTGTGTGTGTGTGTGCGGGTGTATGTGCGTGTGAGTGTATCTGGTTGTTAATATTCAAATTATTTTTGTTTATTTGTCGTTAATAATTTGCAACGCGATTTTTAACGCGCCTGCAAAAATTTAATTGTTAACTTTTCTATACAAATACACATAAAATACACATAATACACATAATAAAAAGCGCTGTGTAAGTGTGTGTGTGTTTGAGAGTGTTAATTAATTTTGTGCTTGAAACGATGTCAGATGCATGCAATTGACTGCAGGCGAGCTTTTCTCTGTGTATGTGTGTGTTGTTGCTGTCGCACACTTTTAATTAGACTTCAATTTCCAATTATATAAGCTTTTACATTAATTAAATTTCCATTTTTATTTTTGCCTTGCGTCTCGCTCTCTCTCTCTCTCTCTCTCTCACTCTCGCCTTTGGCTATGCCATGTAATTTGTACTGAATTAATTAGAAATGCCGACTTGGCTTGGTGTTCGCTTCGTCTCCCCCTGCTACCCACTGCCATATCAAATTAAATAAAGTCTGGCACGCAAAATCAGATCACAAGCATTAAAGAAGGAATAAGCGAATACGAAAGAAAGGCAGGGCTGGGCACAACAACTGGCTAAGAGAAATAACTCAAGGTAAATAAATAATTGAATTCATTAGGCAAATGAAAAATGCTGTCAATGCGCTTGCCACACACAGAGAGAGAGAGAGAGACCAAGTTTTTTCTAGCCAAGTCAAAAACAGACTTTTCTATATATATATATATATTGACCCAAATCTGTGCTAACAATGCCTGGCAGTCTGTCAATGTCTGCATGTGTGCGTGTGTGTTTGTGTGTGTGTTAAAAAGGATAACAGCAGCCTGTCAAAGCTGTTAAAAACGTAAACACAAATAAAATACAATGTTTACCCGAAAAGTCCTTCAGCTGGCCCAGCTCACCTGCCCTTTTGTCCTTTCGTTCTTTCGTCCTTTCACGTCACGCCCTTCTCGAGTTCGCTGCGCTTTTAACGTTGCTCATTAGTGACCAAAATCGAAGAACAACAAAAACCCAACAACAGCAACATCGACAACGTCGAAGCTTAATCAAAAAAACCGAAGAGACGTAGAGACGCTGTCAAAAAAAAAGCAGAGCAACAACAATGGCGTCGACAAGCGGAAGGTAGAAGGCAAACAATGCGACAAAAATAATACGCGTATGTTAGTGAGTGTGTGTGTGTGTTTGTTTCCCAATGATGCAAGAGCAGGAAGAAACGAATAACAACAACAATAATAATGAAGCCAACATACATACACACACATATGTAGGTACATTATGGCTGCCCTATAGGTGTTCTGTGGTTTTCAGGTGTATGTGTATGTGTGGTTGTATAGATTTTTGTTAGTTTTGCTGTGGCGTCATGTTAACAAAAGCGTAGAGAAACAGCTAGAACAACAGTATGTAGGGGGATGAATCAATAGACATATATATATATATATATAGACAGATAAAGGTAGGTGGTTAAATAAGTTTAGCTGGCACTGTAAGTGCGTTACGTGTTTCCAACTGTTTGTCTGCTATCAATACAGCTTTAGCTTAAGCATAGTGTCCAGCAACGATTTCCTAAAACAGAAACAAACCAAAATCAAATAATGCTTTAACCAACTTATAACTGATTTGCACTGCTTGCTGCTTCTTGGCCTAAACTTTGCCTAAAATTATCCCAAAACAAAACGCTGCACTACTGGGTAATGGTAGAAAAGAAATTGCAGCACAGACGACTACATACTTAATTATGCAACAAATTAGGCCCAGGACGACGATGGCAAGGAGTTGAAGTTAAGGAGTCGTCGACTCCAACGATGATGAAACGAATTTATGCATTATGCATGAAAATGCGAGAGAGGAGAGCAAGGTTGGTTGCCTCAGCATTATTATGCTTATAGCTTTCAGCTTGCAGCTGCAACGGCTGCATGCTCCATTACACGCCAAGAAGACGACGACGACGACGACAAACTTGCCACACACACACTTACAAACACATGTGTTGGGGTAGTAGCTTTTGTAGCAGGCCCAAGTTTATTATGAAATCCCAAAACTTAAATGCATGTTGCCCCCAAGTGCAGAGAGTGCACTTACACACACATAGTGAGTTATTAACACGCTTTGCCACATTTGCTGCCGAGCTAATGTGGCTTTGGTTTAGTGGCTGCCATGTGTGGCAACCTCAAGAGAGAGAAAGAGAGAGTGTGTGTGTTGCAGGTTGCAGAATGCAGCTTGCTGAATTGGAGGCGTTCGTTCATTCGCTTCAACTCTATGCCTGTCATTATGCTAAACTAAACGCCAGCCAGTGCTAGAATTTGCACCCGAACAGGCAGTAAAACTGTGTCCTTCTCGCTCTCGCTTTCCCCTGGGTGTTGCACGTGCTTTGCAGGTAACATTTCCGTTGCAGCTTCCGCTGCGAGCGCTTTATAATTATTTCGCCTGGCGGGCCTTCGTGCTTGGCATATGCTGCCTGTTGCCAGGATTGTCAGGACGTGTACGTGTTGCATGCATGGGCCAAAAAAGGAAGTACGGGGAGTGCGAAAGAGAACGCGCAACGAGACGTCGAGAGTTATAAGCTTCATTAAGCATATGTACAGCACGTTGTAAGCTGCGTATATGTCTGTGTGCGTGTGTGTGTGTGAATGTTGCATTAAGTATATTTAGCATAAGGATTTGTCATTTACGCTAAAGCGCACACACACACACACAGAAAGAGAGAAAGAGATAATTAAATGACGCTTGGCGAGTCAAGTGAGTTAATGAAATTTTTAAACGCTTGGGGGCCACAAATATTTAGCAGTTCTGGATAATGAGCATAGTTTTCGGAGGGTTCTAGTACATAAAGTGCAAGAAGTTATGGTTTAAGTTGAAATTGGATAATCTTAGAGTTAAAGTTTTCTACTATTTAAATCGAAAGAAGTTACAAGGTTAACAAAAGTAAAGGAATAAGTTAACAACATATTTAACTTAAGCTTAACAGCCACTTTAAACCTTTTATTGAAACAGTTTCCATATACTTTATTTACCTTTTTATCCACGTACTCTCTTTAGCTTGCGAACTTTAAAACTGGCATGGCACCCAATTGTCTGACATTTCTATTAAAAGCCATCGTCCCAACCGATGCTTGGCTCAAATTGCTTTGACCTTTGCACAACAGCTGCGACTCTCCATTACACTTTATATTCCCCTTATATCCCTATATTTCTGTACGCACCCGCACATAACTCTTATGGAGACGCAAAAAGGAATGAAACGGAAAAGAAGCAAACGCAAAAAAAAAAATACAAATTTTACACACGCACATTAAGTCACGTTTTCGCACCATTAACCCATAAAGAACGAGCACAGCTATGAAGTGTGAGACAGAGTGAGAGCGAGAGAGACTAAACTAGACAGAGAGAGAGCGTGCGTGTAAGAAAGATTTACAAATATTGAACTTTTTTGTTGTTGCTGTTGTTACTGGTTGCTGTTAGCTTCTGGTTTTGCTTTTAGCTTCCAGCTTTCAAGTCGTAAAGCAGTCATGAGCATATTTTATAGATTTTAATATGCGAGCTACATAACACGAGACCAGAGCAGTTCTACCCAGCCTCCCAGGCAGCCTTTTTAAATTCACGCTAAAAAGTAGGCAATGCTTTTTGTCGCCGCTCACCCTTATCAGAAAAGGTCTCTGCATTTCGTTTAGCGACTGTTTTTCTGCTCTTTCTCTCTTTCCCTCTTTCCCTCTTTCTCTGGCTGTAGCCCTATGACAATGTGTCAACGTATCTCACAGTCTCCGTTTCTATGTGTGTATGTGTGAGTGAAAAAAACCCCACTTGATAAGGGTTTATCAATGCGACACAGTAACTTAGTGATTTACTCGTGTGTGCGTAGAATTTCATTTTTTTTTTTTTTTAATTTTGAAAATTGAAAAGTGACTTTTGCTTTCTTGACTCCATTTACAATGGCACAACGGCGTGTGACAAGCAGACAGCGACAACGACAAGTGGCATGGGGGACAGAATCTACTCGGCTGAGCCCATAACAAAAGGCCTCTGAGTGTGTCAAGTGCGAGGGCGTTTTTTGGAGGCCTTGACATGTCCCTCAAGCACACATATTGAAATATTTATTAAAGCCAAATTGAGTAACGCTGCGAATTTCAAATGTAAAAAACTAGTTGAATGAATTCTTTATATTAGAACAAAGCTAAAAACTCAAAATTCATCCAGCTTAAAGTAGTTAATGCCATGAACGCAGGTAATCTCTTCACTTCTCATGCACTTAAATCGAATGAGTTGTAAACTTAAGCCTTGCATATATTAATTCGGTCTCCCGTTTTTCGATTCTGTTCATCACTCAATCTATCTTTTTCTTTAACAAGTAGAAATCACTTTCAATTTGGCTTAATTGTTATCATCCTTGAGTGCATTCAAAAGTCAAATTTGGCATTCGTTGCAATCTGCCAACTCGAAAGCTTGCCAAAAAAAAAATAAAACATATTTGTGGCTTACAGATGTTTCATTCTCTATCTCTCTAGCACACCCTCTAACATGTTTGCCACAAAAATGTGTGTGCGAAAAATCGCTTTTCATCTTATGAAATCATTTTTGGCTTTCAAGGATTTCTGAGCTCTGTGCTTCACTCTACCTGTGCTCATCACGGCACACCGGCTTACCAGCTACTGTTTAAAATAAATAACAACGAAACACACTCACACACAAACGCACATACGTGTGTACAAACACGTACACACTCGTATACAAACCAAATAAATTGGTTTCGTAACCGCAAAAGCCAAAAAACGAGCAGAGACAGTGGCAGGCAGAAATCGACTCTGAATTGGCAAGTTGAAAGTTGAAGTCACGACAGCCACACTCTCACATCAATTCAATTCAATCAGACATCAAGCATATACGTATATATATACTATATATATAGAGGAATACACGAATTATACAATCAATGGATAGAACAGGAAAATGCACCACCCTAACCTCTCTCTCACTTTCTTTCATACCAGCCATGCCATTCGTAAAGGGAAATAAAATGCGGCAGGCACGTTGCAACACTATTACTTATTTGGCATAGCATACACAAAGACAGGCATACAGACGCCGACAACGACGCCCGAAATGAACTACATTTGTTTGTGATTGTGCTTGTGTGTGTGTGTGTGTGTGCTCCGGGTTCAGGTGAACTAGAACGAGCAAGAGCAAAGCAGAGAGAGAGAGAGAAAGAGATCAGCGACTGAGGGTTCTAAAATGCAATAATCTTTCGGCGCCGACGTCGTCAGCGTTTAAACGTGACTTTTAAGCATGATGTTGTAATATTTTAACCTGACTAAGAATAGCTGCACACACCGAGGGTGGCCAAGGTGAAAGAGTGTATGTGCTGTGGGAGGGGGGAGGGGTGCAGGCAGTAACAGTTTCCATTGTTGTGTGTGTCTGAAAATTGTTACAAATGCCCCCAGCGTGCATTTTATGGCCAGTGCGATAAATAAAATGTTGCAACACAGCTCACAAGCACATACACACAGATGGGGCCAAAAAAACATATATAATATATATTCAGCTATAATATGTGAGTCCTTTTGGCTGCAGCAAAAGGTAGTGTTAGTCATAGTCCTAGTCCAAGCCCAAGTCTTGGCGCTGCCAGACAAACAATAACATAAATTTTGTTAGCTATTTGCCTCGCACCCCTGCTTCCCCTTTCTTTCAGTCTTTCTGTGTGTGTGTGTGCCAAGTAATTGTGCAATATGTTTAAGAGGCCAGGCAGCATTCACAACTACTTAGGTCATACTTGGGGATGTGTGGGCCTTGACCACATTGTCGAAGATGTTAACAGCGACTCTTTGCTTGCAATTTAAAAGGCGTCGTTCCTTCTTTTCGTACATTAAACATATTTCGAAAGGTTATTTGGTGAGCATTGAAGAAAAAATGCCAGAATATATATCTTTTACTTTATCAAAGCATAGTTCTGTGCTTTGGCTAAATGTCCATTTAGTTGCTAAATGTTGTTGCCTACTTTGTCAGCCATTACAATTACGGTTGGATGCCATTTTACATGTTTTCCCTCTGCTGCTGCGGCTGCTGCTCTATGTTATTTCCGTTTGCTCTCTGTTCTCTATGCGTAATTGTAATTGCAAGAGAAAAAAAGCCCTACAGTTTTCCGACAGCTTGGCCCTAGCTTAGACAAGTTTGCTGCTAAGCCATTGTAAGACCCGCAAGCGTTTCTCTTTCTCATACAGCAACTGAAACAGAACAGAAAACTAGAGCCAGATACGAAAGGCAGCAGACAATACAAGTTGTTGTTGGCTTTTGTTGTTACTGTGTTGTTATCGTTGTGGTGTTTGTCTTAGTTAAATTCCGAAAAGCGTAACGGGTAAACGAGCAGAGCTAAACAGAGTAGACGAGGAGAACGACGTCAACTGTGGCTGCATTGAGTGCGGCTTAAGTGTTCATCGACTCAACCGCACCAATACACAAACACCAGCACATAAAACCCACCCATGCCAAACACAAACTACCACCACTACCTCTGAAGGCTGTCAATAGTGCGCTGCGCAACTGAGGCTGAGTCAGAGACTGAGCCAGAGAGTCTGTGAGGCATGTGCTGCAAGTTCAATTAATTGCGCGCATCGTGCAAACAAAATAAACAACAACAACTACAACAGCAACCACAAAAATTAAATTAAAGTCGAGCACTGGCTATGCTCTAAACTGAACAAACAATGACACGAGCTGAAAGTGATTAAAATTTGATGAACAAATGGAAGATGAAAAATAGTTTTCTTGAAGAATATATATAAGCCTAACCTAGCCTCAATATCTAAAGCTTCAATAAAAAGATTACATTAATATTCATCACCTGAAAAGTGTTCTATTACCTTGTCTCATCATGCTATGCTATCTTCAACTACGCCAAGATTATATTCAATGTCTTACATAACCCTTTTTCAGCTAATGTCATTGCTACCCTAACTCCACCTCCGCTTATGCCGCTTTCTTATGTCTCTACTCCTTGCGTTTGTAAGTGTGTGTGTGTGTGTAAATGAGTGATGTGCATTGTGAGCGCTAAAACACTTTTGTTTACTTCTCTCTCTGTGTGTGTGTGGGCTAGACGAAGACGTATGGTTATTGTGATGACTCTTGTTTTTGCAACCCTCACTCTGCAAAATTGATAAATATTGCAAAAGCATACATACATAGAGCTATGTGTGCATATACATATGTGCATATGTATAAAATATAATTTAATTAAAATGTTTTATGTAAGACATGTTTATTGAAGCATTTTCTCAACTTGCCTTGCTATTTGATTGACGTCTGACTTGAGGTTGTTTTAAGTTGTTGTTGTTCATTGGTTCATTTTGTTTGTTTGTGGCATTTGCTGTCAAGGTGTTGAGCTGTTTGCAACCTTCTACCACAGCCACCAAACTCTTCACAAAGTTTGCTGCATTGATTTGTGCTTAGTTTGAGTTATTTGCTTAGCCAGCCAGATATTTTCAATTAGTTACGAGCCTAGCCGTTGCCTCTAATTATTGTCTATGTGAAGATGAATTTGGGATATTGACAACATTTTCACATGCTAGAAATTAGTTTTACTTGTTCTTGCATTGCAATTTTCTATGTAAGTCTATAAATAAGTAAGTTAGTTTTACGAACATTTTTATTATCTTTACATGTTGTTCGTGTATTTTATACGTATTTTCTTATATACAAATATATATCGTGCGTTCTTTTTGTGTACCCAAAAAATTAACTATAAGACTTTGGTGCTTTTAGAAAATTTGTAATTAAAAAACATTTTTAAAATAGCTGTTAAATTTATATCAAATATTAATATTTTATTTTGCTAGTTTCTGTAATGTTTTGTGTTTTCAAGTTAATAATAAAGTTTTTATATCTCAGTGTTGTTGTTTCTTTGATGTCGTGAACAAATAAAAAATAATTATTAAAATTGTATACCTACATTTTTTTTAGCAAAACTTATGCTCAATGTTGTGCTATTTTACCCTTCCAAAGAAAAATAAATAAGTTAAATGCAAATCGTTATTGTTATTGGTACATAAACATTTCTAGATGTGCGTAATTTGCGTTGCTCCAGTTTCTGTAGTGCAAACATCAACAAATTGCTTCAAAGCAATAAAATTTCAAAAAAATAATCAATTAAAATTATAGTACAACACCGCCTTTCAAAACATCAACAAAACGGAGATTATAAAAATTTTATTTATTCCTTCTTTTTCTCTTTCTTTTTTCTCTCTTTTTTACGCAAACATCAAAATAATTATAAAAACAAAATAAACAAAACCAATACAAAAAAACCAACTTACCAAAAAAAAAAAAACACAAAACAAATTTCAAACAACATTTTTAGCACATGGAGTAACATATGGCAACAAAATGGCGGCATTGAACTAAACGCAACAGCTGACATAACTGTGATATGGATGCGCTTGACGACCTTGCTTGGAATGTGCTATAAGAAATCCTGAGATAATCACAAAAAAGTCGTTCAGCAAACGTCCATTAAAACTTTAGACAATAGTTGTTTGTTAAGCATATTAAGTGATACACATTACGCATACGCCACGTGGTGCAAAGTTGTTTCTAAAACAGTG